>CM060396.1:50280127-51530107 GCA_030545235.1 Helianthus tuberosus
AACAAACAAAGGATCAAGTTTAAAACCATATATAAAACCGAGATAACATAAAAGATAGGCTCACAAAACATAAGAGTGTTCCGGGTAGAGGAACGTTGACTAACCAAAGTAAATCGAACCCCTCTCGAATTGAGGGCAACGTGTCTTGACTTACTTAGACAAACACGTCATCGATGTTAGGCCTACGATATTTGTCCTTTTGGTCATTTCACGTCCCTAATTGATTAGGAATTTCGACACCTTGGAGAGACAAAAAATCAAGGAGTGGGACTAGTTATCAAGGTGTGAGTTTCACCTCTATCTTGACAACTTCGTACCCTAATAGTGTCGGTACTTATCAGAAGATAAGACCTACTAGAACATGATATGGAAATTTCTCTTCAAGGTTTGGATGTCACTCCTGGCTTGAAGGTAAATCTCGTGCAAAATACAACACTGACCAGCAGAGTTTCAAAGTATCCAACTGTATATTGTGTCAGCCTTAGGAAAGACATGTAAGTTTAACAGGAACTGTGTTGCTAGGAAGCAAATACGGTAGAATGCACAAGTCTTAAACAACAGATAAGAGTCAAAGTTCCTAGAACTATAGACTAGGGGCAAAGCATTCCTACTTGTCCTAATTCCCTATAGTTATGGCTCTGATACCAATCTGTCACACCCCAACCGATGGCGGAAACATCGGGGTGCAACACTAAGCGTTCAGTTTGCTCATGAGTTTCCCATAACACTAGTAGTTTCGATATAGATTTAATTAATTTCAAAACATTGTCTAAGCATCAAGTTTCACAACCACAAAATAACCACTGTATAACATCCCAAATATTGTTCAAAGTTTCTAAATTAACTAAGATTTGTTTCTAAGCAGCATCCTAGCAAGTTTCTTGAGCATCCAACTTATCAACCTGCAACATGTATTAAAATAAAATCAGCAAGAATGCTGGCGAGTATACAAGTTTGAGTACATAGCATAGTTTCAAGTTTCAAAGACTCATATCCCACATGAACATAGTATAAATAGTTTCAGCCGTGCTAGTTTACGCAGTCCAAGTGATAGCTCATGTTTCCCAATGCGTTAACCGTTTCCCCCAAGACTCATGGAAAACAAAAGAATGTCTCCTCCTAACAATGCCCCAAAGACCTAAACGGGGAGGTGCATTACCCCTATAGCGTTACTATTGTTAAGGCGAAACTACACACATGGATTAACGTTCACATAACACAAATAGTCTCAAGAATCAATAGTTTCCATAGTTTCCATAGTATCCAT
This sequence comes from Helianthus tuberosus, assembly GCA_030545235.1. NCBI lineage: Eukaryota > Viridiplantae > Streptophyta > Magnoliopsida > Asterales > Asteraceae > Helianthus > Helianthus tuberosus. The sequence continues at coordinate 50,281,395 of CM060396.1, forward strand.
AGCTTAAAGTATCAATAGTTTCATGTTTCACATGGATAGAGTAAGTTTCAAGTGTTCAAGTGTCTTGATATAGAATACATGTTGCATCCCAAAAGTGTTTAAACAAAAAGGGATCGAGTATACTCACGGTGGGTGCTAAGTATCGACACCAACTAATGGATTGAAGGGAGTGCTAGAGTTAGCCTGATTATAGCATAACCGATAAGCCATCGTACAGAACGTAGAATCGTGCAAAGTGTCGGACAGGTTTCCTGATCGGATGGCCATCCGGATGGATGGTCATCCGGTCGGATGACCTATTGGATTAGATAGACCCCCATCCGATCGGATGGTCATTCGGGCGGATGGCCATTCGATCTGTAGGTGTGCCTTGTAAATAGATTCCAACTTTTGAAGTCTTCGTTGTAGTATTTAAACAAGTCATCCGGTCGGATGGTCATCCGGTCAGATGGTCATCCGGTCGGATGATCATCCGGACGGATGGCCATTCGATCGGATGGTCATTCGATCAGAGGTTTGATAGTTTGAAGTTTAATCACATTGTTTGAGACAAGGGCAGGTCATCCGAGCGGATGAACTTTTCGATCAGATGGTCATCCGATCGGATTATCATTCGAGTGGACGATCTGTTGTTTTTGAAAACTTGGAAAATTTTCAAAGTTAAAAGTTTGAGGATGACGTGGCAAAACAACAGAAGTCTCTCCCAAAGCCCAGCTCATCCGATCGGATGGGAATCACCCCATCCGATCAGTCGGCTGTTCTTGGTGGTTCTTCATGTTTAACCCGTAATCTGGTCATCTCTCCGATGGAAATCAGTTATCAAGCTGGCTCTCGACTAAGGAACAAGTGAAGAGTCGGTATGAACCTAAGTCCTAATGGTTTTTAGAAGAAAAGTGTAAAAGAGTTGAAAGAAAAGTTAAAATCAGTTGAATAATGTTGCAAACATGTTGAAATCTGTGGAGAACCTGTTAAGATTCGTAGAAAATCGTATGGAAACCCTTTAGATTTGGACTAGATCTTGATGGAATGACATCACGTAGCCGATTGTACAAACAACCATGATAACATCATCCTCCAGAGCCCAAATCTTAGTGATTTCATGGTAAAAAGTATGATTTCAATGAAGAATCTAGTGAAAAAGTGTGTAAAGATGATAGTTGTACAAGTTTTACGGAGAAAACTTACAAGAATTGCTTGAAAATCGAGAAAAGTGCCTTAGAAGGAGAGAGAGCGTGCTGGTCGGATGAGCCTGTCACATCAAGTGATGTGACAGCTGGTATTTATAGGCAGAGAGGTTAAGGCGGTGCAATGGGCTGGGTCGGATGGCTATTCGGTCGAATGGCCTTCCGATCGGATGGTCATTCGATCCGATAGTCATCCGATCGGATCTCCATTTGGACAGCCGAGACCCGTTTGCTAGATTTCTGAGTTCGATTTGATCCGCGAGCTAGATTAAGCGTTGCGTATTATTGTGTAATATTATTACGTAACAAGATTATATAACTATAACAAAAGTTTCCATGTTCCAAGACGATACGAGCTAGCAATAAGTATCAAGTTTCAAGCTTCTCGTTTATCAAGTCTCAAGAGTCAAGAATCATAATATAGAATCAAGTGTCAAGATTCAAGTATCAAGCATCTAGTATCAAGTATCTAATATTAAGTATCAAGTATCAAGTATCACCAAGAATCAAGATTCATAATGTTTAAGTATCAAGTATCTAGAGTCAAGTTTCAAGCATCAAAGAGTCTAGCATCATAAAGTTTCACATAGTTTAAGGTCCAAAATAGACAACACTAAATATTACAGGGGCTAGACTTGCCAAAAGGTAAAAGATTCAAACGCTGGGCGTTACAAATGTCTCGAACAGGATAAGAATAAGATAGGAGCACCTCATAGATTATCTTCCAATTGCTGGAGTTATGAATTACTGCACATCTCTCTAATGTCAGGTGATACTCTTTTGAGTTTAAGTCGTGAGGGATTGCATATGCAATCGAGAAAGGCGGACTTTGCAACGTCTAAGCGGAGATTCGTGGAGAATAGAGTAGGATAAGGATCATAACACGAAAATGTGAAGAAGGGGTAATCGAAATCAAGGCGTTCACTTGAGGCAAAACATAAAGGTGTTGGGATCGGCAGTTAGGATTTATCTAATGTCGATGAGGTAGCTGGTCGTACACAAGTTGTATGTGGTTAGAATAAAGAATGTCGCTTGCCGATAAGGAGTGTTACGTCAATATGGGTGGCACAACAAGAACTAATGATAGAGAAGGATGATTGTCATACGGGTCTGGGGGGTTAAGGTTCAATGAGACGTCTATCAAGATGTTCCGAGCTAAGCCGTGCGCAAGAATGGGCTTGTGACTTCCCAAACCGGTAAGCAACCAAATTTGAATGGACTGTCGTAGTCGGGAGGATGAGTCCGAAGCAGTGCATGTGTCGTCGAAAGGCTTCCAAGTAAGGTAATGAAAACATGTCTGAAAGGATACGATCTGATCACGCGTCACGAATTTCAGGGTTCAAGAAGTTTATTAACTGGAAATCGAGCTTGTTGAGTTCCCCAACTAGAGGGAAATCTGGTCAGGGTTTCGGTATGAAGAAGTGAGGACATTGTGGTATCGCGACAAAGAAATGATAGACTTGCCCGAGTCAGTAATAGAGAATGGGCATCGCCTCTGAATCAATAAAACATCGGTTCGATTAGGAAGATATCAATTTGCTGAGCTGGAGTATGCGGAGGTATAAGGTTAGATCTGCTTGAGAATTATCCATGTGGCAGAGAATTCGAAGAAATAGTTTCGTGATCAATGGGAATGTGATGCGATCGTTAGTACTGCCATGAGAAGTACATACCGCGTACGCTTTTCGTATTCGAGGGCATGTAAACAAAGAATAAAGTAGTGTGGACTACTAGGATATTTCCAGACAGTTGTTAAGAATCCAGATTCATTAGTTGGATGAGGGAACGAGTCTCACCACTTACATTGAAGAAAGAGAAAGTGCATGAATTAAAAGGATGTGAATGACGTCGTCGATCCTTCTAATCTTAGTTAGTTGCTTCACGTCTTGCTTCTTCTGTTTCGCGCGTGGATGCATTGTAAACTGTTCCGTATTCCGAGCACTAGTGCCTTTAGCTGCTTTATGTGGAACCAAGTCATCGTTCTGTTGTGCCATAACAGTTTGTTCCTCCAATAACCCGTGGTTTTGGATTGGCACTCCTTTGTCGTTTCACTCTCGTGACTACTTTCTAGGATCCGCAACGGGCTCCTAATCATTCATCGCGTCTGTTTGTTCTAGTCCAGAAATGAAATCGGTAAATTTGTGGATGAGGGTTAGGAATAACTGGTTCCTTACCTTTAGCGTGTTGTGGTTTCGAATCAAGGTTAGGAGAATCCATTCCTGCTTAGCGCATATCAGGTTTGCGTGGTTTTTCGTATGATTCACAATGTTGAGTACTAAATATACAACTATATATTTACGCACATATGCTAAATATATATATACACATTTACACATATATGTTGTGCACAAGTAAATGCCGACGACTATAATTACCATGTGAGTACCTGAATCTGACCAACCTTGCAATCCGGAGTGTGGTGTCGTTGTGGTTTTCATTAAAGAACGGTTATAGTCCGATTTTCATATAAAAACATTTTACATCTTAAAATTATTTTATATCTTAAACCTAGTTCACTATAACCAATGGCTCTGATACCAATCTGTCACACCCTCAAAATCCACATGCGGAGTACTACCGCGAGGCGTGTGACTGACCAGGAACTTAACCATTAATCATGTTGAGCCAATTTCTTACGTTTAAATTTTTTTTCCAATAAAGTTTAGTCTGTATATTTGAATGTCTGAAAACACAGTTTAATTTAGCAGCAGAAGTATAAAGAAAACCCATCATAGTTTAAAACCACATGTTCTTTAATTGTGCGTTTACAGGAAACTTACATACCACGCACTCCAGTCGATTACAATGTCCGTCCAAAGCTATAACGAGCAACCTACAAAGCATGCAGTAGGGTGTCAACATAAAGTTGGCGAGTTCACGAGTTTACCGTTTTCCAGTTTTATTTCCAAAAACTTTTGTTGTTTAAGTAGTTAAGTTACTCATTTATATCATGCCATGGGGAGCTACCCCATAAGTAAGCTACTAAACTGCGTTATACCGAATACTCTGCAACCTCTGTTTTTTTGCCTCGTGTTGTCAATGTCTATTGATGTGCTAAATGTGGTTAAATAAAAACTACTAAAATTAACCTAATCTAGACACTCTAAGCTTTAAATTTATAAACTTAGACTAGATCTAAAACTAAACCACGCAACCGGCAAGTGTACCGATCAATGCAGTATAGCTACAGTAAGTCCGAGTATCAAACCCACGAGACTCTCTAATTACGCTAATTAGACTCTATCTAGACCTAGACTGACACAGACTCTAACTACTTAATTGGTTGGGGGGGGGGGGGGGGGTTACGGAAAATCTAAGGAAATCTATTTAACTAACTAATTAACTAAAACTAGACTAAATACGAAAGAAAGCAAAGACGATTCTTATATGAGAGACGAGACCACCTAGACTAGAATCCTGGATTGTTTTTAAGAGATTACCGATTAAGTTAAATGCACGAGGTATGGAACCGGGATCTTAAAGTACTAAACCTATTAAGAACCAACGAGGCCCCTCGACCCTTCTCAAGGAGAAACCTGTGGAACTACCTAGGCCGTTAATTCTACCGGTTATTAGACGTCTTCCCAGTTGTCTAATTATTGTGTAAGTACCCTAATATTGACCTATTCTTTCCCAATCCTAGATCTAGGGTAGTTTGAAGTAATTAATTTGACTTGATAGACTAATAAGACCGACAGGTAAACCAAGACATAACCTTTCCCAAGGCCTATCTAAAGCAATTCGCCGGGTAAGACCTACCAATAGCCCCTCACTTCCCAGGTATTAGGACTAGTAGAACACTAAGACTTAGCAAATTATTACCAGTTACTTCTAGAGGTTATCGGCCGATTCTCCCTAAAGAGTGAAGGTTTTCTAACGTGATATAGACACTCACCGAAACCCTAAACCCTAATATGACTCTATGTTGTGATATAGACCGTCACTAAGAATCATATGAAGCAAGTAATAACAATAAACCAATTCAAAGTATGCATACACATCAAACCATTAAATCAAACCTCTTACTAAACACAATCAACCCATAACAATCATGCAAATAACAAAAACGGTAAAAACTTTATTCAATCCATTCAACTAAGTCTAGGTGGTTTATGAAAGTTTAGCCAAAAATCATAACCACTGAAAAGAAACAAGTTTGAACCGAGTAGCAAAACATATTCATAGGTCTAAATAAAACTAAAAATAATAAATTGCAAACCCAAATCAAATCTTGAATGATGGCTTTGAAGCTTGAACCAATCCTTTCTTTTTTTCTTCTCTTTATTAATCGAACTCCACCAAGCCTTGTCAATATAAATCTCTAAATTCGGCTAGGCTGAGTTCCTGTACGTCCGTCTCCAGCCGGCTCCAAAATCGTCTACTGTTATCTCCCCCAAAAAATCGCTGCCCCCCCTATTATGATGTATATCTCCTTTTTTTAATTGTAGTCCAATTCCTTTATGGGCTTGCAGCCCAATCTTCACGAAAATAATAGGGTTCCCCCCAAGTCTTGCGCCTGCTGTGTATATATAATGCCGTCAAAAAGAGTCAACAAGCCCACTATGATGATGTAATCGATTCTCTCAAGTCAGCCCAAAATGTGCCGTCCATTCCAATCCCTCCTTCAAAGTCTTTTGTATTAATGATGATGATATCAACAATTGTCTGGCATGTGCCACCCCTTCTTTTAACTTTAATGGTGTAGAGATAAGTGGGTTCGGCCCAATCAAAGAAAATAGTGGCGATTTTAGTTCGGTCATTGGCGCCCTACTCTACTCAACTGGCAGGTTATTTAATTATTACTCATGTTCACTCCATTTGCACAATGACCTGCCAAAACACAAAATAATATACTATAATACTAAAAACTAAAAAAACCCAATTAAAACTATACAATTTACACGGGACAAATATGTGTATTTTACCCCACATCATCTATCATCATTGACAGGTTTTTTCCAGAGTCTATTAGTTCACGACCGATCCTCTACAGGCACGGTGTGAGGTTGGTGAAACCTAAATAGCGCTATCAACTAATAACCTGTTCGCCTGGCACCGGCGACTAATCGGTATCGTAAGTAGGGACTTCCGTGATAGAATTTCGTTTAGTATACTTGTTGCATCTAATATAAATAGTAATTAACTGAGCGTCCCACACAAGGGGAGAAATGGTTGTTTGTATCCCACACAAGGAGATAGTTTTACCCGTATCCCACACAAGGAGATAGTTTTACCCGTATCCCACATAAGGAGATAGCGTTGTTTGTATCCCACACAAGGAGATAGCGTTTTTTCGTTCCGTTTCCCAACCACCGGGACGCATGCTTTTAGTAAAAGTTGTGAACTCACATTTGCTTTGCTCGGCAGACAATTTACTTGTGTTACGTTGGTCAACCATACCCTATTATGGTTATTAATATTTGTTAGGTTTGTATGCAAGTATTGTCACATATAAATTACATGTATCTAACACGTAGCATGCAAGTCACATTATTACATATTATGTAAAGTACATGGGCCTAAGTCTAACATATAAACAGTAAATAGTGCACAGTAACATATAGCCCAAATCATAACATTCAACAGTGTGGCCCAAACACTCAACAGCCCAATAACCAAGTAGACCAGGCCAGTCAAAACCATGTGGTCTCGACTCGAAACCAGAGATCTCGAGTCGCAACCAGGAGGTCTTGGGTTGTTCATTCCTTAGTCGAAACCTTGAGGTTTCGTGTCAGACTGTGAGTCGAAATCAAGGAGATCTCGAGTCGCAACCGACTCGGTCTCGAGTCCCTGATGTGTGGTGTCCGGTTTCGATTGGTGAATAAAAAGGTCTCAAGTCGCAACCACGAGGTTCGGACTCGTAACCACTGCCGGAATCTTTTAGAACCTTTTTTTCCAATTCAGTACGAACCAATCAGATTTCATTAACATGTTGTCACTATCCGTACATTCCTAAATTAGATCAAATGTACAGTATCTCAAATATTTTAAGAACATTCAAACAGTTCATCAGGTTTTATCATGAAAGCAGGTCTAATCCTCAATACTATAACACAACATCATGATATCATCAACTCAGTTTAGCATTTAAATTCTTCGTATCACAAAACATGTCTAATCACATTATCCTACATCACCAATCATTGATTTACATATAGCATCAAAGTGGTATTACCGAATATTATAATGTTTCTACAATAAGCAAGGGGCAGTCAACATATGCATCAAACCATCACAATACCAATTTTGTTTACCCTACAAATGTCATAACAGTAAGATGCCTAACATTTGGTTTATAATCAAAATTCCTAATCAATCATTTCTCCATCAATTAATCCAGTATCAAGATCATTTTGTGCACAAATCCGAATTCAAACTCAAATCCATTCACATCAACAGTTGACAGTTAACATCAAAGAACCATAAATGTAAGAAATTAAAGGCAGTATCACCAAACATATCTCTCCAAGTCATGACACACCTATCACATCCCTAGTTCAAAATTAACAACCTAGCATCATATGTATATTTTCTTTTCAAAATCAAAATTCACAAAGGATTTAATACACATTTTCGGCACATGATATCTTGCATTATTATAAACATACTTTAATCTAAAAGTCATGAAGAGTTCAAGATCAACACAAAAGGTTATAAACTGACCAAGAAACTAAAAGGTGAAGGGGTGTCCGTTGGCACTGCTTCAGCCTGTTCGGAGCTCCGCCTGAAACTCGTTGTACAAGCCAAACCCGAAACACAGCAACTGGCCCAAAACGAGTCAAATCTGATCCGCATACGAATCGAGCAAAACCCGAACTCCTGTTTGAAGCTGAACCGAACCACCCACCGCCGCCGCCGATGGCGGCGCAGCTGCCCTTCTCCAATGCTGAATCTTTCTCTCTCCGTCTCTGTCGTCTTCACTCTCTACTCGATTCCTCTCTATCACTCCTCTGAATCTCGATTGTAGGAGGAAGGATGGTGTGAGTGTGGTTGTTTATGATGAACAGGGGATTGAAGTTGAGTGTGCAGAAGAAGGAGGTTTAGGGGGGATGTTTGTTCGAGAACAACCAGCCGCCGGCAGCCGTTAATTCGGCCGGCACCTGCCGGCATGTCTTCGGAGGGTTTATCAGTGAGAGAGAGAGGGATGGGGGTGTGTATCGGTTGCAAGATAGTTAATGGGGTTTAGGGATTTTATTAATAGGATGAGAGGGGGTTTTAGGATCAATATATAGTGTAGGTTTTAGGTTTAGGAAATTGGGTTGGGCTTGGGGCCCGTGTGGAAGGGTCCGTAAAATATCGGGTGTCTCGCTTAACTGACTGACCCGCTTATCTTAACACTTAAAATTATAATGGTAAATAAATTAATAAATAAATAAATAAATAAATCTCTCGTCTCGCATTATCGTTATTTAATAAATAATAATAATAATAATAATAATAATAATAATAATAATACACGCATTAATAAAATGCTCGTCTCTCGACGATCAGGATCAAGGGTTCGAGTTGTCACATTCTCCCCATGTTACAGGAATTCCGTCCTCTAAATTTAAGCTAAGACATACGATTCGCGCTAATTATAAACTCACTGATAACCTATTGTCATACGTACATACACGTAGTTCACAAAAGTTCACGAAATGAACATGTAAGCCACATAGCACGTAAGGTCACATAGCACGTAAAGTAACGTAGCATAAGATTCACCGAGTTTGCACGTATCTCACATAGTATGGATTTTCACAAAATTAGTTACAACATAAGGATGAATTCACGCGGGAAAACCCGAAGTGTCACATTATCCCCAAGTTCAAATAAATTTCATCCCGAAATTTAGCACGCAGCCACTGACAAGCTAGTGTGTTTAAATGTTCTCGTGGGGCATCACATCATCCCCCTGTTGGTTTGAAATTTCTTCCTGAAATTCAGTTGTAGCCTCAGTGCTGGAAGTATTGTTTGTAAACAAACTGGGGATACCTATGCATCATCTGGTCTTCCCTTTCCCAGGTAAACTCTGGGCCACGGCGCAAGTTACAACGAACTCGGACTATTGGTATCTTACTACGCTTGAGGGTTTTGATTTCTTGATCCATGATCTCCACCGGTTCCTCAACGAAGCGTAGTTGATCGTCGATCGTGAGTTCCTTAATAGGAATGTTGAGTGTTTCATCTGACAGACACTTCTTCAGATTCAACACGTGAAAGACGTTGTGAACCGCACTCAGTTCGTCAGGCAGATTCAGTCTGTAAGCCACATTATCGAAAGTACGAGCTCTGGGCCCCGACCTGGAATTCTAGAGGTTTCCTACACTTATCAGTGTAGCTCTTTTGACGGTGATGAGCTGCCGCCATTCGCTGTCTAATTTGGGCAGTCTTTTCCGTTGCATCAAGTACGAGCTCTGGGCCGGTAATATTGACTTTCGCCAACTTTCGCCCAGCACAAAAGTGATCGGCATTTACGACCGTACAATGCCTCAAATGGTGCTGCCCGAATGGTGCTCGTGAGTCGAAGGATTTGTACTTGGCTTGCCACAAATTGTGTGCGGAAGGTAAGTTTCAGTAAGAGACAATAGGAATCGGCGTCCCGTTCCCAGTAACCACTTCCTTCAGGTAGATGTTTGCAAGATTTGAAAACATGTCGATTTCATTGACCGTTTACTATTGTGAGTAAATATTTCACCAATGTCTCGGACAGGATAAGAATAAGATAGGAGCACCTCATAGATTATCTTCCAATTGCTGGAGTTGTGAATTACTGTGCATCTCTCTAATGTCAGGTGATACTCTTTCGAGTTTAAGTCATGAGGGATTGTGTATGCAATGGAGAAAGGCGGACTTTGTAACATCCAAGTGGAGATTCGTGCAGAATAGAGTAGGATAAGGATCATAACGCGAAAATGTGAAGAAGGGGTAATCGAAATCAAGGCGTTCACTTGAGGCAAAAAATAAAGGTGTTGGGATCGACAGTTAGGATTTATTTGATGTCGATGAGGTAGCTGGTCGTACACAAGTTGTATGTGGTTAGAATAAAGAATGTCGCTTGCCGATAAGGAGTGTTACGTCAATATGGGTGGCACAACAAGAACTAATGATAGAAAAGGATGGTTTTCATACGGTTCTGTGGGTTAAGGTTCACTGAGACGTCTATCATGATGTTCTGATCTAAGCCGTGCGTAAGAATGGGCTTGTGACTTCCCAAACCGGTAAGCAACCAAATTTGAATGGACTGCCGTAGTCGGAAGGATGAGTCCGAAGCAGTGCTTTTGTCGTCGAAAGGCTTCCAAGTAAGGTAATGAAAACTTGTCTGAAAGGATACGATTTGATCACGCTTCACGAATTTCAGGGTTCAAGAAGTTTATTGACTGGAAATCGAGCTGGCTGAGTTCCCCAACTAGAGGGAAATCTGGTCAGGGCTTCGGTATGAAGAAGTGAGGACATTGTGGTATCGCAACAAAGAAATGATAGACTCTCCTGAGTCAGTAATAGAGAATCGGCATCGCCTCTGAATCAATAAAACATCGGTTCGATTAGGAAGATATCAATTTGCTGAGCTGGAGTATGTGGAGGTATAAGGTTAGGTCTACTTGAGAATTATCCATGTAGTAGAGAATTCGACGAAATAGTTTCGTGATCGATGGGAATGTGATGCGATCGTTAGTACTGCCATGAGAAGTACATACCACGTATGCTTTTCATATTCGAGTCATGCAAACAAAGAATAAAGTAGTGTGGACTACTAGGATATTTCCAGACAGTTGTTAAGAATCCAGATTCATTAGTTGGATGAGGGAACCAGTCTCACCACTTACGTTGAAGAAAGAGAAAGTGCATGAATTAAAAGGATGTGAATGACGTCATTGATCCTTCTAATCTTAGTTAGTTGCTTCACGTCCTACTTCTTATGTTTCGCGCGTGGATGCATTGCAAACTGTTCCGTATTCTGAGCACTAGTGCCTTTAGCTGCTTTATGTGGAACCAAGTCATTATGCTGTTGTGCCATAACAGTTTGTTCCTCCAATAACCCGTGGTTTAGGATTGGCAGTCCTTTGTCGTTTCACTCTCGTGACTACTTTCTAGGATCCGCAGCGGGCTCCTAATCATTCATCGCGCCAGTTTGTTCTAGTCCAGAAATGAAATCGGGAAATGTGTGGACGAGGGTTAGGAATAACTGGTTCCTTGCCCTTAGCGTGTTGTGGTTTCGAATCAAGGTTAGGAGAATTGGGTTGGGCTTTGGGCCCGTGCGCATGGGTCCGTAAAATATCAGGTGTCTCGCTTAACTGACCGGCCCGCTTATCTTAACACTTAAAATTATAATGGTAAATAAATAAATAAATAAATAAATAAATCTCTCGTCGCGCGTTATCGTTATTTAATAAATAATAATAATAATAATAATAATAATAATAAAAGTGAATACGAGCATTAATAAAATGCTAGTCTCTCGACGATCAGGATCAAGGGTTCGAGTTGTCACAACTGCAGGTGGAGCCTTCAACTCTGAGCCTTACTCACCCAATTATGCTTTCACAGCTAATGGGGAAAACCAAATTTCTGATAGTCTATCCTTTGAACTGAATGACCTTCAACATTTTGATCCCACTGATCTGGATGAGATGGACATTTTGCATCAATTGGCCTTGTTGAGTGTAAGAACCATCAAGTTTTATAAGAGAACTGGTAGGAAGTTTCCAGGACTGCATGGGAATTTGAAAGTGGGGTTGGATAAGTCAAAAATAAAGTATTATAAGTGTAACAGGCTTGGTCACTTTGCTAGGCAATGTAGGAATCAAAACAGTGGACCAATTATCACTCACCCTAGCCCAAGACCTCAAAACACTCAAAGCACTGTGCACTATTCCCAATATACCCCTGCTCCTCATGCTCAAAATACTGCCCATTTTGCACATCCTGTAAACACTGTTCCTGTCCAGTATGTCCAAACCACTGTTCCACAGATTCAATATGTCCAAGCCCCTACACCCCAGGTTCAAGTGCAAACTGCACCACAACAAGCTGCACAAACATCTGCTCCAGCAGAGGCCGGTCAACAGAGTTTCTTTACACAGGGCTTTGTTGATTGGAGTAGCTTACCTGAGGACTTAAGTGATGAAAACTTTGCTCTATTTGCTAAAAATGATGTTTCACCTGATGAATTTTGTTTCATGGCATTAGAGTCAATAGCTGAAGGGCAGGAATCTAAGGAAGGGGAAACCAGATCTGATGTGGTGGAAGAAGTTGCTGAAACAGTGGTTACAGCAGATATTGTTGGTGAACAGATGTTAGAAAAGAAAGAAGCTGAACCTCTGATGGAACCCATTGCTGATCCATGGGATGCCAGTGTTTGTGAAGGTGAATGTGACTGTGCCATGATGGCTTCTGCTAAGGTATCACCTCAGATCTTAAAAGATCTATGTTCAGATAAATGCATTATTGCTTTTGCTAACATAAAAGAGGTAAATGAAAACCTTAGAAACAAAATATTAAAAGATGAAGGGCAATTTGAAAAAAAAAACTTTCAAAGAATTGAAAAACAAATTGTTTGACAAAGAGAATGAAATCAGCAGCTTGAAACATGAGCATAGCATAACCAAAGACCAACTCCAAACTACGGTAGAAAAATACAAGAGTCATAAAAAGGAGCTTGAATCCACTCAAATCACATGTGAAAAATGGGTGGAATCATGTAAAGGTTATGAGATAATGTTGGAAAAACAAATAAAGAGCAATGTGAAGTTTGGTGTGGGATTTAGAAAACATGACCAAACTCCTGAAAACACTGCTGAATTTGATCATGCTTTGGTTGAAGTAATTCCAAAAAATTTGGCTGGTCAAGAGGTTAAAGTCACTGACAAAAAAGGGCAAGAAAATTGTTTTAGACAGACCAGTTTGAAGAGGTAGAAAAATACCAATTCAAACCCCCCTGGTCTGATGAATGTGACATCCTTGAGAATTTCAAGCCAATGGACTTTTCCACAATTGAGGGTGTCAAAGCACCCAATGCTAAGGTCATTTCTCTGAAAGACATCCTAACAGAGGTTAAAAACACTGTTGAAAAGAGGAAGAAGAGAGAAAAAGTTAAAAACCTGTTTTGTGATTTTTGTGAGAAAAGAAATCATGCTACAAAAGACTGTTTTCTTTTAAAAGCATATGATATCAACAAAACAAGTGTCACTGAGTATGCACCTACATGCACAATTTGTGGAAAAACCAATCATCTGACTCATCAGTGTTTTTATCTCAAAACTTTTGAGGTTAAAAGAAAAGAGTTTACAATAAAAACACATGAGATTTTTCAAAATCCACCACCTAAAAACAAACAGACTTTTGTGACTATCCAAACAGCTGTTACAAAACAGTTGAACAAAACCACTGCTCCTAGAGAGGTGCAAGTGACAGATGCACCACCTTCAAACCAGTTCCCAAGAGGAAAAGGTCAACCACCTTACCAAAGGGTCCCTCATGTTTATGATGCCTACAAAAGGTCATCTAAACCCAAAATGAACAGGCATCCTTATGGATATCATCATCTAACAGGAGATGGACCACAGTAGTGGTTAGAGAAAGTTGCACAAACCTCTGATCAAACCACTATCCGATCTCCTGGACTTGAGGCTGACCTATCTTTGACCCCATCCAAAGCGATTTTGGCTTTGGAGACCCACTTCAACTAATTTGTTACTTGATGTGCAGGGAGCTTCTGCATGCTTAGATAGTTATGGTATGTAGATAGTGGAGGCTCCAGGCACATGACAAGATGTAGAGCCCTACTCAAAGATTTCAAAAAACTTGGAGTGGGTGATATATCCTTTGGTAACAATTCAAAAGGAAAAGTGTTAGGGTCTGGGATAGTTCAGGCTGGGAAGCTCAAGTTTGAGAATGTAAACCTCATTGATAATCTCAAGTTTAATCTCCTTAGTGTTTCACAAATGAGTGACAAGGGCTATGGGTCATTCTTCACTAAGGAAACATGCAAAATTATTGGACCAGAAGTGGTAAAAAAGATAGAAGAAATCATATCCGGGAGCAAAACACAGCTTGTTGCTCATAGGAGTGGCAATGTGTATATGGTTGATATGTTAAAAGATAACCCAATGGCTGATGCTTGTCTGTTCTCAGCTGCCTCTACCAAAGAGACAAAATTATGGCATAGGAGACTTGGGCACACAAATCTGAAAACTATCACCACACTCTCTAAACAAGGCCTTGTAAGAGGTCTTCCACCAAAACTTTTTACTTGTGAAGAGCATTGCATTTCCTGTTTAAAAGGTAAACAACATAAAAGCTCATACAAGTCCATTGATGAGCCCAAAACAACCCAGTGTTTGCAATTGCTGCACATGGATTTGTTTGGCCCAGTAAAAATCATGAGTTTGAAAAAGAAAAGATATTGTTTGGTCATTATTGATGAGTTTTCTAGGTTTACATGGACTTACTTTTTACATTCTAAGGATGAGACTGCAGGTATCTTGCAAGACTTTGTCAAACAAGTTGAAAAGCAATTTGACTTGCCAGTAAAAATCTTTTGAAGTGACATTAGAACAGAGTTTAGAAACAAGGAGTTGGATGCTTTCTGTGTGTCAAAAGGGATTGTAAGGCAGTACAGCATTCCTGGAACACCAGAACAAAAGGGGGTGGTTGAAAGGAAAAATAGAACTTTGATAGAAGCTGCCAGAACAATGCTTGTAGATTCTGGTTTGCCTTTAAACTTTTAGGCAGAGGCTATAAACACTGCTTGCTATGTGCAGAACAGAGTTTTGATCAACCCCAGGCATCAAAAGACTGCATATGAAACTCTGGTCAAAATCAAACCACTGATTTCCTATTTCAGAATCTTTGGCTGCCCATGTTTTATCCTAAATTTAAAAGATTCAATTTCAAAATTTGCAGCCAAAGTGGATTGTGGTTATTTGTTAGGATACTTAACCACTGCCAAGGCCTATAAAGTGTTTAACACAAGGACTAGGTGTGTGGAAGAGACTTTGAATGTAAAGTTCAATAAACTTTCATCTCTGAAAATCCCAGCAAGTCCTGCTGAATTATTTGACCTTGATAAATTTACATTTGAAGATGTGTCTGTCAAGACTAACCCTGCAGGTACACCACAATCTATCCCACAAGACAATGGATATGACATTGTAATTCCACAATATAAAGTCATTTCCACCACCAGAGAAGCAGATGTTCAAAACAGTTGTTCAAACTCTGCCACTGCTGAATCAACAGTTGTTGATCAAAATAGCTTTCAAACCACTGTCAGTCCATCAAGTTCAACCTCTGTTGATAAAACTCCATCAACAGTAGATAAAAATCAACATTGTGCCACACCCATTCCTCCCATTCCTCCACCTCCATTTCAAACAGATGTTGGCTCTTCGAAACTGCCAACAGATGTTAGCTCAGATGATTCACATCTGCAGCCTTCACCACTCAATGCCATTGTTCCACACAAGGGGGATCTAATCTTCCTTAAATCTCATCCACCTGATCAAGTAATTGGCAACATCAATGAAGGGGTTCTCACACGGAGTCAATCCCAAATCATTTGTCTTTTTGCAGGTTTTCTATCACTCCATCAACCAGTCAAGTACCAAGAGGCACTAAAAGACAATAGTTGGGTAGAAGCCATGCAAGAAGAGCTCCAATAGTTCAAAAGACAACAAGTATGGGAACTTGTACCACTGCCAGAGGATGTGAGTCCAATTGGCACAAAGTGGGTCTTCAAGAATAAAACTAATGAAAGGGGCACTGTTGTCAAGAACAAAGCCAGGCTTGTGGTTCAAGGTTTTAGACAAGAAGAAGGCTTAGACTATGATGAGACATTTGCTCCTATAGCAAGACTTGAAGCCATCAGATTGTTCTTACCCTTTCCTGTCAACCACAACATAAAGGTGTATAAAATGGATATCAAGTGTTCTTTTCTTTATGGCATGATATAGGAAGAGGTATATGTCTGCCAACCCTCTGGTTTTGAAGATCCTTTTTATCCTGATCATGTCTACAAGCTAAATAAAACTTTGTATGGCTTAAAATAAGCACCAAGAGCCTGGTATGAAACTCTTTCCACTTTTCTTATCTCCATAGGCTTTACAAGAGGTAAAATTGATAAAACATTGTTTTTTAAAATGGAGAGGAAAAGATTTGATGATTGTTCAAATTTATGTTGATGACATCATTTTTGGAAGCACATGTAATTCAATGTGTGAAGAGTTTAGACAACTCATGACAGGAGAGTTTGAAATGAGTGCAATGGGTGAGCTCCAATGCTTTCTTGGTCTCCAAGTTAAGCAATTGCAAAATGGAACTTTCATTCATCAAAGTAAATATGCAAAAGAACTTTTAAATAAATTTGATATGAATGATTGCAAACCATATAGCACACCCATGGCAACCACAAAGCTTGTCATGTCTGATGATAAAGATGACTTGGCTGATCAGACCTTATATAGAAGGATGAATGGGTCTTTATTATACCTAACTGCATCTAAGCTAGACATCATTTTTGCAACATGTGTTTGTGCAAGATCCCAGTCAGCACCTAGGAAGTCCAATCTTATGGCTGTAAACAGAATATTCAGATACATAAAAGGTGCTCCCACACTTGGTATCTGGTATCCTGCTAATGGGAATGTCAAGCTTTCTGGTTTCTCAGATAGTGACTTTGTTGGATGCAACACCACAAGGAAATCCACTTCAGGAGGATGCCAACTCCTAGGCAATTGCTTGGTGTCTTGGCAAAGCAAAAGGCAAGCAGCTGTTTCAACATCCACTGCTGAAGCTGAATACATTGCTGCTGCAAGCTGTACAGCCCAACTGTTGTGGCTTCAAAATCAGTTATTGGATTTTAGTCTAACTGCTTTAAAGACTCCTCTAATGTTGGATAGTCAAGCAGCTGAAAATATCATCAAAAATCCAGTTTCCCATTCAACCACCAAGCACATTGATATAAGACATCACTTTGTGAGGGATTGCTATGAAAAAGGTTTGATTTCTCGGCATCATGTTCCAACTCAGGATCAGCTGGCAGATGTGTTGACAAAAGCTTTAGACACATCTACCTTTGAAAGCTTGATCTCGAGGATTAGCATGCTTAACATGGATTAGAAGGTAAAAACTTGTTTTCCATAAATAAAGAGCATTAAAATGTTTTCAGAAAATCAAAATTTCACCCTTAAAAATAGCTAAAATGAAATTTTTCATGAATCCTTAAAAGTCTGTTCACAACCACTGATTGTTTTAAACCTCTGATTGGTTGAAAAATTACCCACTGCTGAAAGACAACCTATGTTCTTCAAACCTCTGTTTTCATTTCCTTTGTTACCCTCTGTTGATCAAAAACTGTTGGAGTCAACCACTGATGTCTATCATTTGATAGACTAAAATCAACCACTGTTTTCATTTCTTTGTTGACCACTATTGACCAAACAACAGTTGCTTTCAAACTCTGATGTCTATCCTCTGATAGACATAAAATCAGCCATTGTTCATACACTGTTCCCAACCACTGTTGTTGCCCATCAGCGGTTTCCAAACAACTGTCATCCACTTTTCATCAGAGGTTGCCACGTGGGCAGATATTAACAGTCTGATCTTTGAAACTGCTGACACATCAACATTTCACTTTTCCGTTTATAAAACCCTGTTTAAACCCTAACAGAGCTTTCACTTACCGTATCGAATTCAAAAATTCTTCAAAGTGGTTCATCTTCTTCTTTATCTCTCTTTCAACCTTTCGCAATTTCTGATCCCGATCATGGCTCTAATCATCAAACACCCCCACAATTACCTCTGTACGTTTGAAAAAACAGACAAAAATGCAGATTTCCACTCAATAATTGACACTTTGTCATCTTCAAAATACAAAACCCTACTCACCTGTGATGCACCCATTTATCAAGACACTCTACGTGATTTCTGGGCAAATGCCGAAACTCAAGAACAAGACAAAAAGCCATGGGGAATCACTTCAAAAGTAGGAGGTGTCTTGGTTGGAATAACCCCTGCAAGTATTTCCGAAACCTTTCAGATGAATGATATTGCAGGTAAAACTTATTTCCCTAAAAGTGAGTATCAAACAGATTTGATTGAAAGGGGTTATGATGGGCAATTAACAAAAGCAATAATGTTTAAACCAAATTTTCCACCGCCCATGAAATTTTTGTTCCATACCCTGCTTACTTGTCTTTCAAATAAAACAACTGATTTCAATGAGATACCATTAAAAATTTAGTAACTGGGGTATGCCATTATGACAAAAACAGATTTCAATTACTCCTAGGCATTGTTTACTGATTTGGTCAATAATGTGAAAAACATCAAAGAAAAGAAAAATACTGCTTTTCTATTGTTCTCAAGATTTTTGAGTTACTATTTGCAACAAAAAAATCCACAAGAAGCCTTTGAACAAGGAAGATTTTTTTAAAATGAATAGTCTTTCTTCTGATACCTTTACACGCTTAACAGCAAAATAGTCAAAAGTTTCCAAAACACAAGCAAAGAAGTCTGAGCAAACTTTAGATGAGTCCACATCTGCTCCTCAAACTTCTGTTGCTGAGTCTACTGCTCATGGTGATCACAACACCACAATCACTGCTGTAAAACCCATACCATCCAAATCCAAAAAGACCAAATCCAAATCCAAAACGTCCACCAAACTCACAAAACGGGTCCTCTGGAAGATGAGATCCCAGATGTTAACCCTGTGACAACACAAATCTCACAAGAAACCACTGTTGCTACTTCCTCACAACCAGTGGAAAGATTTCAACCTGAAAACCAAACTCCTCATGATTCCTCTCAAAAGGAACATGTTGAATACACAGGGACACCACAATATGAAGTTATACCCTCATTCGAGAGTATGCTTAAAAGCCCTTCTCCCGGAGCAATGTTTCTTTCAAAGCCACAACTTTCATCTCCCATTCCACCAATATTTATACCATTGTTTGATGCTATTGACACTCAGACAATAAGCAGCCCCTCTGACCAACACATTACTAAGAGTACAACTCCAACAATGGCTGTGTCTGAACCTGATCAATTAGCAGATCCACAAACAATTGAGGAGGTTACACCACTTGAATTTCATGAAATTCTTGTAGGTAGTTCAAGTGGAGCAGCTACTACAGGTGTTGAATCCACTGATTTACATCTGGACAGTAGTTTCATTTCTAAGACTCCCTTGAAGGCAACCACTATTGTGGCTACCAAGGTAACCACTGATGCATAGGGAAGTCCCCAGTACCGAGAACAAGGGGCATCTGTTTTTGCTGGTTTGGAGTATACTCCTTCCACAAAAGCAGATACAACCACCTCTGGTGGGAATTCAAATGATCCCATTAAATTGGGTGATGAATTGAGATACAAGGATTTGACGGAGAGGATGTCCAATATTGAAACCACTATTGGTGAAATGAAAGATCTGATGAAGCAGTTGGTGGATGCTTCCAAACGTCAACCTTCTCCTCAGCAATTATCCCAAGAGCTTTGGAATTCAGTACAACCCATTCTTGCAGCTCAAAGGGAATTGGCTGAACTTCAACATAAATCCCAAATGGAACTCATTCGAGTTATGGTTGAAGCAAGATATAAAGACACACAGGCTAATATCAAGGGCATTAAAGAATCTCTTGCAAAGTTGACTGGCACTACCCCTACACCTATCTTTGAAAAAGAAGCTGAAGATGATGCCAAAAAGGGGGAGAATGATTCAATGAAAAACTTTGGCAAACCAACACCAAGAAAGCCAAAACAAAAGCCAGAGCCTGTCAAAGACACTTCTACGAAATCTGCTAAAAAATCTGATACTGGAAAGAAAAAGGGAGTTGATGAAACCCTTAATAAACAGACAGATGAAGAGATTTTAGAAAAAAACAGAAGAGAAAAGATACCAAAGAGAGTAAAGCAGATGTTTGGAAACAGGAACAGGAGAAAAAGAGAGAATGGGAAATTCAAACACAAAACCTTGGCACTTCAAATAGAAAGAAATCATTCAGAAACAACACACCTCCAATTGCCACATTTCCAAAGAAAACCAATGCCTCTAAAAAGCAAACCACTGTTGCATCCAAACCTAAACCATCACCACAAAAACCACCTTCAAAGAAGCAGAAAACAGCTTCATCATCACCACCACCATCTTCCAAACCAACAGATGTTGATGCATCTAAAGCATCAACAGATGTTAAGACAACAGCGGTTGAGACACCAGTGGTTTCAGCAGTTGTTAGTCAAACCACTGCTTCTTCCATTCAATTTGACACACCACCAACTCAACCACCATCTACACCTAAAAGATTCCCATCACAAGAAACCTTTTCACCCAAACCACCATCTCCTTCTAAAACTCCCCCTGTTCCCAAAATTGCTTATACTAGAAAAAGGAAGTATGTTGAGGATGAAAATATACCCTCACCAATTCCTTTATCATCTGCTCCATTCATTCAAACCAACCCTACCCCTTTCATTCCAAATTCATCACCAACATCTAACCCACTTGATCATCCACCCGCTGGTTACATCCCATGAGACATCCCATTGGCAGTTCAATACCCTTTGAACTGCTTGCAGTTCAAAAAGAAATGATACAATTTTATACAGAGGATGATCAATCCAAAAGAACCTTCCCATCTCTTCATGGCTTCAGAACTCCAAAGAACATTGATGAATATCTGAAGTTGAAAGCCAAAGAAGTAGAATACATGGCAAAAGAAGAGAGTAAAGGTCTAGGAGACAACAACTTACAAGGTCGTATGCAACATGGGCTTAGTAAAGTCAGGAAATTGGAAGACTTTGCTAGAGACCTAAGTAAGAAGATGTCATAACTGCCACCAAATGTTGATCTTCAAAAGGAACTAAGGGAGAATTTTATAGCTCTTATCATGAGACAAACCCTACACAGCCTACAAGTATCAATTCAAAGACTGGCCTCTTGAAGCTCTTAAAGAAGAAGCAAATAGAGTTGAAAGAATGAAAAATTATCCTCCTATGAAGAAATATGCACCCAACTAGAACAAATTCATGAAAGTTGGTGTAGATGAAGCATTGGGGTACAAGAGGAAGAGAGCAGAGCTTGTAGCAGCTAAGTATGGGACTGCTAGAGCCATTGCAAGATGGTCTAAGCAGTATGTTGATCAAATTTATGATAAGTTGGAAAAGCTTAGAGAAACAGATCCTTCTCTTCCTAAGAAGCCAGTATACAAAGATGAAACCACTGATAGGCCTCAGCAGACCCACTCTCTTAAAAAGCTGTTCATATCATCTGATGTATCCATCAATGTCTTAAACCAAAGAAAAAGACAACATCAGATTGATGAGGAAGATGAAAAGGGGGATGCTGAATTTAGAAAAGAGGCTATCAATAATCAATTACAATTTGGAATGGATGAGGCTTCCTTAAAACTTCAAGCTCAGTTTTCTTAAACCATCAAAAGGTTGGCAAGCAGACCTCAATCCCCAAACTCCTCACAAATAAAGCTTCTCCCTAAAAAGCCAACGGATCCAAAAATACTAAAGTGGAAGTCTGATAAAGAGACCTACATATTGACTCTGATCAGATCTGATGGTAGTATTGATAAGCTGTCAAGGAAGGCTGCATATGGTTTGAATGTAGGTGACCTTTAAGATATTTTGAACCTTCAATTACACAGGGATGAAGATGACACAGATTCCTTGGATTTTGAGCTCCAATTCAAAGGGAAAATCCAGGAACTGTTGATGAGGAAATAAAGATCTACAATAATGGAGAGTTTTGGCATCATCTGTTCTAGGGGGGGATTGTTGGATCATGTGATCCTTCCTTGAAGAATAGATGATACAAAGCCAAAACTGGTTCTCAACAGATGATCGCTAATAATAGTGTTTGAGCATTAATTCCCTCCAACGGCAGTGGCACTTAACAACTGTTGATCCTAAAGACTGTTGTGTATAAAGACTGTTATAGCAAAGCTCTGTTGATTTCAAAGACTATTGAAGACTTATCAACTGCTGATGTCAAAGTGTTGCTAGAGTCAAAGTACTGCTGGAATCAAAGGTCTGATCAACCTTAGTGGAAAGCACTGCTCAGCCTCATCAGTGTTTAAGCATCAACAGCAGATAGAAGCATCAGTGTTTGTTAATCAGTGTTTTAATGTAACAGTGTCTGTATTACATCAGTGTTTAGAGTTTGGTAGATAGTTAGATGTCACTGGCAAGGTGATGTCAGCAAAGATGCCACAGTGTTTAGGATTGTACTATAAATAGATAGTGCCTGTACTGTTGTATTAGCTCTTTGCACACACACATTTTGTAGAACAATCACTGTGAGCTCGGGCTGAGGGGGAGTTAGTGTTCATACATGCATAAGTCTAAACATTGTATTTTCAATCTTTTGACTAATGAAAGCATTGTATGATGAAAGCTAATCTTTCCTTGATTGTGTTATAAAGTTTTACTTCATTCCGCTGCATATTATCCTCTATTTATATTCTTCCATTACATCTTAATTAAAATAACACAATCAAGTTAAACTCAGATCCTAACAAAAGTGTTAATTCAAGCAAACCATGGGGACAAAAAAATGCAACATAGTCACGTTAAGAGTATTGTTTAACAATACTATGGACAAAACTTTTGTTTATAACACTTTCATGTTTTGACATCTTAGATTTTAAACTTAAATAACAAATATTGTGTATATGATAATCTATATAATAAATATATAATTGGTTTAAATCATACGATTATGACATTTATGTGTTTGTTCTTGACCATCATGTAAGCCCACATGGATGTTATGTAGGGCTGTAAATGAACTAAATGTTCAGTGAATAGTTTATGAACCGTTTGGCGGGAAGTTCGTTTAATAAATTAATGAACAAACATGAAAAATGTAAGACCCTAGCACGTTTTAATCTAAAAGACGCAATAGAAATACAAATCCTAAAATTTCTTTCTTTATAAATGTTCTAACATACTTGAAAACCATTTAAAACGACTTATTTAAAAGAGTTACATCATTCATCCTTAATTAATGTATCAAAGATAACATGCAAATACAAACTACGTGGTCACTCTCCTGTACATTCCATGTTCTCTAACTTGATCTTCCCCCACTTATCCTTCATGATGACAATGATGATCTATGAAACCTGCATTTACCATATATAACCAACACATTAGTAAATGGTGATATCATACATAACTTAACATATATATATATATATATATATATATATATATATATATATATATATAACTTAACATATATATATATATATGTGTGTGTGTGTGTGTATATATAATTAGATAACCACATTGCAATCTAGCTATGTATATTACTCCGTTCGGATGTTCTTCCAAATTCAATCATTAAACTTGATATCCAATCTTTGAGAGCCCAAAATTTACATACCTGCACTTTCATTCCATTCTCAAAGTGACGTGGTTAACAACGTATATTCTCATTCATATTGAATCCCATAGTAATTCACATAACACATTACATTAAGCTACACATATTAAATTCCATCATGTACATACATGGCCTTATAATCAAACACATACATACAAATCATATATATACGTGCACACATACATGTTCACACCACTTAGACGCATGATGATTTCATGCTTATATACATTCATACATGCGAGTCATGTTCACCTAATCAAGTTATAATGCCATACTTGTACACGCACACTACATGCCATCCATAACCATACTTATATACAGTATCGTCCCTTATTTTACATTCTAAAACATTCATTCAGTCAAGTCTGTTGGTGCATATTTTGTATGTCCGTCACTATGTGAATAGGCTAGATAGAGCGTCTGTTTAATATTGTATTGATTAGCGTGAAAAAGGGCCGGATAATATGTGTTGAAGCCCTTTCGCACGAAAGAGTCTTTCATGCGAAAGGAGCCAACAACCCTTTCGTACGAGAGGAGCCTCTCGTCCCAGGTGCTTTCGTGCTAAAGGCATCTGCCTATAAATAGGGGACTTGGGCTCTCTCATTTGTGAGTTTTGGAGTTCCCAGAGGGGAAATGCTGGCGAAATTTCTCCAAAATTTTGCCAGCTTGTAAAAGATGTAAACTCTTTCGGTATGAATGAAGCACTCAACTTATGACGAATCTTTCTGCTTGTACTCCATTCTTAGTAATAATATTCTACCGATTTAGTTAGTTTCTACCCAAACTTCCGTCTAATCCTGCCGGTTCCTGGATTCTCAATTGGTATCAGAGCTTCGGTACCGATTCAATCGATCTAACAATTGATTGAATCACCTACGCTCATGAATTATAGATTTTTAGGGGGTTTTAGACGTAAAAATCAAATTGAAGGTCAATTCACGGATGGATTTTAAAATTGAAGACATCATTAGACTCAGAATTATTTTTTGTCCATATCTGTGAAGTATCATCATGAAACGCAGAAATAAAGATTCTGGATCGAAAAATGTGATCGGGAATGTTCGTGAGAAAAAATAGTCCCTTTCGCACGAAAGGATCAATACCTTTCGCACGAAATGATAGTCCCTTTCGCACGAAAGGATCAATCCCTTTCGTACGAAGCGCACAATCCTTTCGCGCAAATGCCTAAAAAAGGCATTTTTTTTATTGCAATGACGAGACGAGTGTCCAGAAAAAATTTAGTGATTGAAATTTTTTTGGAGTTTTTACCAACAAATACGGTTTGTTTGGGGACACCGTCGGGAGCTTCAGAGAACAGATTTGATGATGCTATCACATAGAAGTAAAGATAGTGGGGTAGTCATGATACCTATGCAGATTGTTTATCATCTTGGCTATTTGACTATTAATGGGACTAATCGAAAAATCTGCATTGATGAAAAACTGACTTTTGTGTGCCAAAATGACACATTTTTGGCACAGTTGAGTTTTTCAGAGATAAAAGATGACTGAATTGCCAAGTTTGAGGGGGAATTCAGTGATAAGTTTTAGAGAGGTCAGAATTTGCAAAAATGAGGAGGAATAAAAATTTTCACCAGAAAATTGGTAATTCCAGCATTTTTGAAATTCGTGACATGCAGCAGTATTCGGATGGTTCTCCGACTTCAGATTGTCCGGGGATGCATAGGATTTGGATTCGTTAGTTCGTGATCATAGGAAGTTTAGATTCTACAAATCAGGATCAAATTGATGTCTTTGGGTTTGAGTCTCGGGACTTTGTTAAGCCGGTTAGCAGGATTAACATCAGGAGATGCATCAGTATTGTCGATACTTATAAAATATCACAGCTTTGTGATAGTCTAAAGTGTCAGAATGGTTAATCATCGAGCAGAGGAATTGTTTTTCAGACTAACCGCCGGGGAATGACAATGTTTGTTGATTAAGTTACTGCCGGAACTAACGGAGAAGACTATATATCTGTTATTGTTACTGAAGAGGAAGAATGAGAATCTGATCGTGGAAGAATGTTTCAGAGATTTGAATGTGTTACCAGATGATTTGTTACGCGATGAAGATTTGCCGATTGTGGAGATTACCGTTTACACTGATTAATCATTTAGGAGTGTGCTTAAAAGGTGATTACAGAAAATGGCATTTCAGATTTTCGTGGGTATTCATAGACTTGAAGTTTACTGATGTGGTGATTCAAAGTTTCTATCAATTGCCTATTGGGTTTTTGAAGATCAGAGGATCTAGCAGGCGGAATGCGTTAAAACCGAACACGGAGGTGGTTAAAGTCGAAACAGAGAAGTTGTATTGATTAGTTTCAAGTTGATGATTATTCATGAAGATTGTGGTATAGCAAATCAGAGGAGGTTGGGAACCATGCAAACAAAGACCTGAAGATTCATTTCAGGGGGAATTTGTGCATAATGAGGATAATGCAAGTCCGAATCATCAATCAAGGGGGAATCAATTGAAGATATCAAGATGTCTGATTGAAGTTGCAGAATATTCAAACACGGTTCTCATTTTCAAAGATCAAGATTCGACAGAGACGACCAATGGGGAATTTGTTGGTGCATATTTTGTATGTCCGTCACTGTGCGAATAGGCTGGATAGAGCGTGTGTATTGAATATTGTATAGATTAGCGTAAAAAAAGGCCAGATTGTATGTGTTGAAGCCCTTTCGCACGAAAGAGTCTTTCGTGCGAAAGGAGCCAACAGCCCTTTCGTACGAGAGGAGCCTCTCGTCCCAGGTGCTTTCGTGAGAAAGGCATCTGCCTATAAATAGGGGACTTGGGCTCTCTCATTTGTGAGTTTTGGAGTTCCCAGAAGGTAAATGCTAGCGAAATTTCTCTAGAATTTCTCCAGTTTGTAAAAGATGTAAACTCTTTCGGTATGAATGAAGCATTCAACTTATGACGAATCTTTCTGCTTCTACTCCGTTCTTAGTAATAATATTCAACCGAATTAGTTAGTTTCTACCTAAACTTCCGTCTAATCCCGCCGGTTCCTGGACTCTCAATTATTGTTCGTATACTATTCGTGTGGCCATAGATAGAAATCTAGTTGTACATATAATGTCTAATGTCTTGAGTCTGTAAATTACCTGACAAAGGTTTCGCTAGGTTTTGTTAGGATATGTTAGACCGGGTCAGGATACGGTACAACACGATACGACTGGAGACCGAGCATGATCAAGAATGATGTCATCATTATTTAATGATGACATCACCATGGAAATGAGCATGACATTACTACAATTATATGTATGCATGCAGAAGTAATATGTTCATAAAGGAAGCGTGCATGGAACAAACTTGAACATTATTCTGTCGTACGAATGGAATTGAAAAGCCAATCGCACGGATCAAATGGTCAACCAAATCAGTGAATCGCACGAGAGAAGTCATCTATAAATACCATGCATCATCCTTTATTTGGGCCTTCAAAGTCACATCCGCACAAGATCCGTTCTCTCAAGTTCTATCTTCATACGGTTTAGATCTAGAATCGTGTCGTAGAGTCGAAACTCTGTCCGGTTGTCGTTTGTTAAGTAATAAACAAACAACGTTTATATTTACGATTACGTGTTCACGATTACGCTTCGTTTTACGGATTCAGCATGTAAAAACGAAGTTAAACGCAGATCTTGTGATCGTATTGGTCCGATCCTGAACTCACAAGTGGTATCAGAGCACAGGAAGCTCTGTTTGTAATCGTGTTCGAATCGGACGAGTTTCGCACTATTTCGATCAAGTTTCGATAGATTACGTACTGATTTCGGTTGATTTACAGTGAAATCGAATGATTTTCGGTGAATTGTTTGTGTATCTCAGACTGATTCGTTGTGTTTCGGTGATGTTTTGAAGAGTTTTGGATTATTTCAGATAATTTCAAGTGACACCGCAGTCTGAACGAACACAAACTGTTTCATTGAAAGTTTAGAGTTTTGGTGAAAGTTTAATCAGTTTGAACAAGTTTCATTGATTTTGGTTAGTTTCGGATCAAAATTTTGACTAGTTCAGATTGTTTTAACAAACTGTGTTAGCAACAAAACAAGTTTACTGAACAAATATTCATACGTATACTTTCATTACATCTAAATTTACATCCAAAAATCAAATTTGCAGAAAAAGATGAACATTTTTAGAAAAGCAGGTTTCTTTCGTATCATCTAGTTATCAGACCTGATTTTATATGTTGTAAATCGTTGAAAGATCTGAAGTTATAGATTTGCTCGAAATAGGGATTCTGAATCAGACGTGAAAGATTTGTATTTGTGTTGTACAATAGAATTTGATGCTGTTACGAGCAGGGTGTGTAAGAACTGGTAGAGTTTGCTGTTGTTAATCGATCGACAAAAGAAGATTATATTGTTTGTTTAGTGACAACTGAAGTGTCTAGAAAGGTTCACTACTAGAAAATACACCCCTTTTTTTTTTGAAAGGTATAGATCGATTGGAAACCCACTACCGACTACGAAATACACCCCTTTTACACGTGAACAATGACACGCGTTTATTTTATGACATTCAAAAGCGTGTGTCAAGAAAAAATTGTCATGGTTTACAAAATTTAATAAATCTATGATATTCTTTTTTGTTTGTCATGTTTTTAGCATCATAAAGAAAACAAGATCTATCATGACATGCAAACAATGACATGCGCTCGTTTTATGACATTCGAAAGAGCGTATCAAGAAAAAAATGTCATGGTTTTACAAAATTCAATATATTTATGACACACTTTTTTGTGCGTCATTTTTTAGCGTCATAAAAAAACAAGATCTATCTTGACACGCGAATAATGACACACTCTTATTTTATGACATTTAAATGCGTGTCAAGAAAAAAAATGTTATGGTTTACAAAATTTAATTAATTTATGACACTCTTTCTGTGTGTCATCTTTTTAGCGTCATAAAAACATTATATGAACATAAGCGTTAATTTTCTATAGCAGTTATTGTTTATGTAATATGGACAGCATGGTTAAGTTCCAATAGCAAATCATGGGAAAAGCTTGAAAACTCTTAAAAAGAAAAAAATTTGTACGGACTTATGAAAAAGGGATATATATCTAATATATTAATTAAAAATTATATTAACAATGTCTCATTTAGGCTCATGAGCTAGGTCGAGCTCAGGCTAGTTTACTTAACGAGCTTGTTTTTAGGTTCAAGCTCTTTTCAGCTAGGCTCGTCATTGTGGTTTTGGGATGGCCATGCCGCTTGGTGTTGGTTTTGGAATGTACCCTATCGACGAGGCGATGTTCTCACCGATCTCTCGTGATTTCTCATCCCACCTGCATCTTCCCATATCCAATTTTTCACTCTAATAGTTATGTGACTCTTAATGGACCTGTTACACGCTATATTATATTAGTAATACACATATACATGTACATATATACACGTGTTTGAACGTAATCGGTTCGGTTTGTCACGACACCGATACGTTACTGGTACTCGATATGTCTTACAGTATAAAAAAATTCTATTTAGATTACAACTCTGTTTCCAACATTGTTTGGCCGAAATCGAAACAAACTTTATCCCAATAAAAACGAACACGTGCATCGCTTTCGAAGTTGTTTGGACAATACCAGTCTGGTTCGTTAACATAAAGAACAAAAAGATCTATTATATATTTGACCCGTTCTACTTAACTTCTATTTCAACGTAGATAAAAATAAGCACACCGCAAGGGTCTATTCAAAAATTTTATAAGGTCTTACATTATATTATTAGACAACGGAAATGGTAAATTGTGTCATTTTATAGTATGGTATGGTATAGTATAGGGATGACAATCAAACCCGACCCTGATTGGTAAACCCCAAACCTGACACATTTGGGATGGGTTTGAGGTCGGGTATTCTGGTATGGGACCGGGTTTGGGACGATTTGTTTACATTACGACATACTTTTGCGTCTTTGCATTTCGATGTTCAGAGCCGAGTTGCAGCTACACCAAATCGTACATATGTATATATGATATTGTTTTATATTAAGACCTTTTGTTTTGTTTTCTTTATCCTTTGTGATAGTGTGCGATACTGATCAAACTTTCGCCGCGTCCATGCTGCAACGACGGTTAGATCAAAGCCTGCATGGTCTATATTAACCCTTTAATACACTAGGGGAAGATTCATTTGAGAAGAAAAATTAATTGAGAAGAAAAAGAACAAAAGGGTAATTTTGTAAAACATTAAATAATTTTTTCACTTATCCCATTTATTATCAATTTTGCCTAATTAATTGGTCATAAAGACTATTATCCTCCACACTAACTTTTTTTGCCTACACACATCAAAAGTTATCCTACATATTTCGAAATTTATCCTACACGTTAAAATTTATCCTACACAACTCGTAATTTATCCTACACTTTAAATTAATTTATTTTATTTTTTTGAAAAATATATATTTTGAAGATAAGTTACAAATTATTTAATGTAGTTAGCTATTAAAGAGGAAGACTACAAATTAATGACCTATGTAGATTTAACAATGTACTCTTATAGTAACATTAAATACTTATATTAAATGAAGTAAAATAAAGCATTCTTATTGGTTGAAATTTCTTCTTTTTTCTTTTTACAAAAAATTTCTCCTCATTTGAACTCTCCACTAATACACTATGTAACAAATTTAATTCTCTTTATTTTGTTCATCCAATGATAGTTAAAGCTAACTTTTACCTATAGACATGTTTACTTAACCATGTTGCTTGCTTATTTTTACTGTGGTTTAGATTAAAACCTAAATGGTCTAATATCCTCGTACAACCCCTCGCAAAGTGCGAACTCAAATACTAGATAAAGTTTCATATTGATAACGTTTAGGGTAATTAGTAAATTAATTCTAAAATTTGTTAAGAATACACTTGGTTTAGCTACCCAATTACTAATATAGTACAGATTACGGTTTTTGTAATTTGTATAAAATAAAATATATTAATTCAGTGGGTGAAAATAATACATATTTTTAGCCAGTCTCCTAAAATAGCTTAGAAAATACTACATTTTATGGGCGTCTACCAATTTTTCTATACCTCATTTTTTTGAGCTGGACTAATCTTTAGCTGGAAAAACCTTTTTTTTTGGGCTCCATTTAAAACCGGCCAAAATAGTAATATTTTAGGCGGTTCTTTATATAATTTTAGGCGATTAACTGGTTTGCAAATACCAAAAGCACTATTTTTGACGTTTTAGGTTATGACCAACCTAGAACAAAGTTTTCAACCGCCTAAACTTTTATGTTTTCTAGTAGTGCATCTTGCAAAACATTTTTGAGCGGTCCACCACCCTAAACCGCCCAATATAACTTATTCATATCTTTACACCTAAAAGCTACCAAAATATAAATACAAAATGCTCAAAAAGACCTTATCTCTAGGCGTTTTAACTCAATCGCCCAAAAAACTAGCCAACATTCGCCCATAAGACCACCCGTAGTGAGAGGGTTTTTTTGGCATTTTTTTCCCTAAAAAAGCCCCATGATACCCCTCTACCGCCCCAGGGGCGGTTTTCTTCAAAATTTTGCTTGGGGCGTTCTAAATCAAACGCCTGGTGAGATTCTTTTGGCCAATAATGTCACTACACCCATTTTAAACATTAGTTTTAATTAAAAAACAAAAAATAATAATGGATAATAACTGCAGAGGCATTATACCATACACCCGTTATAAGATAATGCCCCATAATGCCCAAAAGTTGACTGGACCGCCACAATACCACTACACCGGTTATAAGATAATGCCCCATAATGCCCAAAAGCTGACTTGACTGTCACATGACGGATAATGCCCAAGGGTGGGGCATTATTTCCCCCCACTGCACATGATCTAAAGATGTGAAAAATTGAAGAATTATCTAAAAGCTCCGCCAAAAATTTTGATGGTTTTTAAAAAAAATACTAACTCTTTTGTTTTCCCTCTTTGCTGTGACTCCCGCCCTTCGCTCATTTCCCCTCTCCCCTTCCATTACGATTTCACGCCTAAAACTCCTTTATCTTTCTTCAGTTCTTCATCTATGATTCTTCATTTTTGCATGGGTATTTTTTTTAAGGTATAATCTAAACAAACTGCTCACCTCTTTTTTCCACTACCATTATTTTATGTGCAGTGCTCTCATATTTATCTCCATGCCCTAATCCTAAATTTAGGTCATTCCAATTTCAAATCTAATAAGGTAACTATTACATATTTTAAGCATCTAGTTTTTTGGTTTTTGTTTACTGTAGATAGATATGATTAATTATGGGTCGCTTGGTTTGTTTGTTTGTTTGAATAGTTAGGTTGACAACATGAAGGAATGAGGATGTTGATGAAGTTTGAGACGAAGATGTTCACGGATAAGGTTTATTTTTTCCAATTTAGGGTAACAATTTGTAACCAATTTATTCATTTATAACCTCCATTTTGGGTAACAATTTTAGTTTTATAGTTCTATCAGTTAATTGATGTCAGGTTGAAATGTAAGATGGATAAATAATTACTTTTAATCTTAAATTATGGCTATTTAAACTGACCTTCACAGCCTAGCTGAGTAAAAATGTTAAATAATCATGGTTGTTTTGTTAAAATCTAAACTGTTATCTGAACCAATAGACAAGAAGACAGAGGCTAGAATCATTATTTAATGCATAGACAAGTGTCTTATTGTTGACGAACCATGACCATCACCATCCAAACTCCAAACCAGCCTCTTCAGTTGGTTCTGTGATGTCATCCGAGCAAGTAGTAGATGAGAAATCAGGGGATGTCATTATTGTTTAATCCTGTGGGCATATTCGGAGGTAAATTTAGTAGCTTTGTCTATCTTTTTGTTGTTGCATTTTACCTATTTTTGAGTTTTATTGTGTTAATTTGTGTGGTCGATAGTTATGCTCGATTGATACGTGCTAGATACTTTGCACTTGACAAAGCACATCAGGTGTTTGATGCAATGCCAAAGAGAGATGTGTTGTCTATAATAGAATTGGTTCAATTGTAAGCTTATTTTTATTATATCATAAAGAATTCCATGAAAATGTTTATATCTATGTTTTTTTTGTTATGCTAATTAGCAATGATATAGTTCTTGGCAACTTGACTTTGGTTATATATTGCAGATGCATACCCTTTAAAGCCACCAAGGATGAAGTTTGCAGCTAAAGTTTGGTAAGGGTGTTTGTATTTTGTTAATTTGTCATTATAGTTATTGTGTCGGTTCGGGTTGTTGAACACGAACACACGGTGTTGAAATATATCATTGTTGTTTTAGACCATCTCCGCACATGGTATGGAATGACTATTAATTGAACATCATTGGTGATTGCATACATGTTACCAAGTGTATCATTTTTACTAGCCTTAACCCTTGAGTTTAGATTTTTGTTAGTATAAATTTTATTGAACGATATGATGGGTGGACCATTTGCTTTAAAGGTTCCAGCCATGATACCACAAGAATGTAAAAGTATTATGATATACTGCTGAACTTTGAACAGCGTTGAAAAAAGCAGAATTGAATATTTACGGCTGTTGTTATGTGACTGGTTGGGTGTCATAAAAGAGTGTTTAGAGTGTTATTGCTGAAGTGTTGAATCAGTTATAATAGAACAAATGAAGTTTTTGCTGGTATATTGAAGAGAGAAAGAGCGACGAAAAGAAAACGAAGAAAGTATATATATGTGTGGCACATGTGAGATGGAGAATTTAGGATTTTGTGTAAATGCACCTCAGGATGATCAATGCTGGATGCTGTTACTCGAAGATTTGATAAAGATTTGCAGATCCCGCATATATCAAGGGGGAGACTCTAAATGCACCTCAGGTTGATAAATGTTGGATGCTGACAAAGAATGTATCTTCAGGGACTTGTTCTGCATTTATTGAAAGTCTATGTGATTACAAAGAACAAATGCGGACTAGTTTGTCTATTAGAGTGTCTGCATTTGTATTTTAAAGTTGTCAGAACTTTTGTTTCTTAATAGCTTGTCCGAATTTGTTATTTTGGGTTTGTAAAAACTTATAAGTTCTTGCCCCTTTGTCCGAATTTATGGTTTTGGAGTGTCAGTACTTACTTGTTAAGTACTATTGACAAGTGTTTCTAGTTTTTTCTATCCGTATTTAGGCTAGGGTTTTGAATTGTAAGGACTTGTGTGTCCATACTAGCCTTTATATATATATATTCTCAGTGAATAGTAATGCAAAAAGGCTTTCGGAGAAAACTTCTTGTGCAAGATTGAATTCTAGAGAGGGAAACAAACCCTAACTTTGTGTGTTCTTCACTGTGTGTGATTGTGATCTATTAATACTCAGGTGGTGTTTGTTTTTTGGCTAGAAGCACTTCTAGCCACTTATGTCTGCGCCGCGCAGACGCGCGCAGAGGTTCGGAGTCCGCAGCTTGTTTGTTTTTTAGAAGTGGTTTCATTAAAAACGCTCTGCCCCAACTCTTTCTGGTGCAGACCTTGCCCTATGTCTGCAAGCCTCTTCCATCCTCTTCTCCAAAAACACAGAGCCCTAATCCTCTAATCCTCACAACCGCAACCTCCTTCCCCACCACTTCCACCTCCGGCGGCACCACCTCCCCCACCGGCTGCACCTCCACGTTGACTTCCACCACCACCTCCACCACTCCCAACCTCAGCGGCACCCCCACCATCTGCGACCTCCAACCTCAGCGGCACCCCAACCCGCTACGACCTCCACCACCACGTCTCCGCCACCCATCTCCTCCACCCGACACCCCTAATCACCTCCACCTTCAAAATCGCCGCCGTCAATCGCTGATTCTGCTCCGATTCTTCATAATCGCCACTGTTTCTCTCTCTCTCTCTCGCTGTTTCTCTCTCTCTCTCTCGCTGAAGTGGTGGTGGAGGTGGGAGATGGTGGTGGCGAAATTAGGGTTTCTGGATGTGTGGTGGTGGTGGTGGTTGCGACGGTGTTGACGGTGGTTGTTGGTTGTGGTTGTGGCAGGTGGACGGTGGTAGATAAGGTGGTGGCGGATGGTTGTGGTGGTGGTGGTGGTAGATAGAGAGGAGTGTTCTCTGTGTTTGTTGTGTGTGTGTTGTGAGAGGAGTAGAGAAGAGGTTTTTGTAGAAGTAAACAAACGCTCTTCTCCTTGCAGACTGCAGACCTTTGGTCCACCTCTTCTTCTGCAGATGCCTGCAGATGTGGTCCGCAGACTGCAGACCTTTTCCCGCAGAAAAAACAAACAGCACCTCAGTGTATTCATAGATTGTTTAGTTTTCTCATGTGCTACACCTTCTGTACGAGCTCTACGGTGCGGTACGAGACATGCTTTGGTTTCCGCACATCGCGTGTGTGTCGATGGGTCCGGGTTCGTGTGTTCGAGGTGCTTCTCGTTGTAGGAAGACGACCTTACAAGTGGTATCAGAGCGGGCTCTATATAGAGAGTGCTCTTACCACTATAGACTTCGTGTTGGAGGTTAGATTCATTGATCGGTTTTATTTCATTCTAGTGGGTTTTCAATTTTCTAGTGTTTTCTCATACTTTTCTCATGTTTTTCTTGGATTCTTCATTTGTTTCTTGATTTTTCATAATGGATGGTGATTAGGTTTTGTTTGTGAGTGTTTGTGCTGATTTGATTGTTGAGATTGTGCTCAGATTGTGTCAGATCTAAAAGTTTTTTGCAAATTCTCTGTGTTTTTGAAGAAGATTGCTGAGGTAAGCAATCATTTGCTTTAAGATCTATCTTGGGATTGTTGTTGTCCGTATTTGTTCTTCTGAATTTATTGATGACCTAGTGTGTAGTCACAATTGGGAAATAAATTCAGAGGTTGTTTTTGTCCGAATTTGGATAAACCCTTGTCAGTACTTGTGGTTTTGTCTGAATTTGTTATAAAATCCATTGTCAGAATTTGTTGTTTTCACCAGAACTTAACAAATTCATCCGCATATATCAACTACTGTCCGCACTTATACTTTAAAACCTTGTCCGTACTTAAATCAAATCAAGCTTGTGCGCATTTAAAGCTTCTATCCAAACTTATAAGACTTGTGCGCATTTGTACCTCATCAGTCCGCACTTGCACTTTATTGTTGTATGCACTTAGGGTTTCAAGTTTAAGTCCGCACTTAGTTGTTTGAATTTTGTCCGTACTTGTGTGTTTAATTCTTTTGTCCGGATTTGAGCCACACCTTGTCCGCACTTATAGGGTTTAACAACTAGTCCGCACTTAGGGTTTCAATCATTCATCTGCACTTACAAATCTTTTGAGGTCTGCACTTATTCTCATATGTCCGCATTTAGAGTGTTGAAAGAACTTATTGTCCTTATTTTATCTTATTCTTCATCAGAGTCCGTATTTATAAGAGAAATTCAAGTTGTCAGTACTTAACAAATCAATATTGGTCCGTATTTGTTGATTTGTTTAGTGTCTTTGTCAGTACTTATGATCTTGGTTAGTGTTTGTTGAAATTGTTGAGATTTCATCAGTAAGTGTTAACAGTTTTTTAAACTAAGACACAGTGAGGATGGCAAACAATTTGAACACCGTTGTTCAAAGTATTAGACACAACAACAAAGTGGGAAGCAGTGATAAACCTCCCGTGTTGTTGAACAAGTTAGATTATCCTGAATGGAAGATACGGTTTGAAAGATACATCAAAGCGAAAGATGTAAGGATGTGGTTATGTATGACGTCGGGTCTTGGCGGAGAACCTGCTCGCAATTTAACAATTACCGGTTATCTCGCTTTAATTGATGATCAAAGAAAGTATTACGAATGCGAAGAGAAGGCAATGTCTTTGATTACGATGTCGTTACCACAATCTATCTTACACACTTTCGGTAACAGAAACTCGTCAAAGGAATTATGGGACAGTTTGAGCGACAGATACGAAGGAAATGAGTTATTCAAGAAAAGGAGACTCGATCGACTAAAGACTCAATTCATAGTCTTTAAAGGTATGAAAGGTGAATCGTTGGATGATCTGGTAAATAGATTTTACCATTTGTTGAGTGAGTTAGATCGAAGCCAACCGGGATTGTATACGGAGTTCGAAAAGGTAGAAAATTTTTTAAATTGTTTACCGAAATAGTGGAATATGTTTTCTACCTTAATCAAGGAGAGTGCTCAATATGACGAACTCACACTTGATCAAGCAATCCAGAAGATGAAAGGTTACGCATGGACCTTGAATGATCAAGACACTGATTTTGAGAAGTTGCAAGATCCGGCTTTGTATCGTGCAAAGCAAATTGAAAAGGGAAGTAATTCAGGTGTTGCTTTCATTTCAGAAACTTCTCAAGGAGATCCTGCAAACCAAAGTGCCTTTGTTGTTGGTACCAATGGTGGAAGTACCATTGGTGGAACTCCTATATCCCATGGAACGTCATCGTCAAGTGCTAGACCAAGTGAACCAAGCTTGAATGTTCCTAAAATCGACTCGCATTGTCTTAAGCTCATAGAAGAAAATATGGTACTTCTTACATCGTTCATGACGGCATTTGCGAATTTTGCACTTGGAAAATTAGTTGAACCATCGAATCTCGATGAAGATCTTGATCAAATCGATCAAGATGAATTGGAAGAGCTCGATCTGCAATTAAGTATGGCGTTACTGGTAAGAAAAGCGAAGAAATTTCTCCAGCGAACGGGAAAGAGTTTCAATGGTGGCAACACAAAGACACGAATGGGGATTGACATGACCAAAGTTAAATGCTACAACTGTGGCATCTATGGTCATTATGCAAGAGAGTGTCGAAAACCAAAGAATAGAGAAGACAGCAATGGTCAAAGAAGCTTAGCAAGATCTAACAATACAGTCCAGCCCCATCTAATACAACTTCTACCACTTCGATAACAACCTCATCTGATAACCTTACTCCTAGTTCCAATAACATTATGATTGTTCAACCCCTTCAAGCTATTAGTGAGCCACATGACTGGGGGATTGTAATGGAAGAAACAGCTACTTCTATTGTTTCACAAGCGTTTATTGTCGAGATCGTTGAAGAGGGGTTTGGAGATTTGTTCGAAGAGGCGAATGTGGAAGAGTTGACTGTGGTGGTGGAAGCTTTAAGTGAAAATCTGGAAATGGAGAAAATCATTGAAGCTGAGGAAAACGAGAGAAGAGAGAATGAGGAAGAAGAAATTAGAAAGAAAGAAGAAAAGAAAGATGGAAAAAAAGATGAAAGTGATCGATTTGAGTTCAAGATCGCAACTGAAGAAAAATGCAACGCTTTGCTGATGAAGAAATGGTAAAGATAAACGTAGCAAAAGGAGAGAGCTCAGATCAAGATTTCATGGCTAATATCGAGGTACAATCTAAACCTACTGATAAAAGATGTCCTAGATGCGTAGACTTTGTTGCTAAGTGTGACAGATACGCACTCCATAACAGTAATTTGATTACTGATCTGGAGAAATCTAGAGCGTTAATTGTCGCGCTTTCGAGGGCTGACAAAGAACATAGAAGTCAGGTGATTGCCTTGAAAAAGGACATCTCTGAGTTTGAGAGACGACTTGCTCAAGCGACAGTTAATAATCAAGATTTAAAAGCTGAACTTGAAACTTGTCAAAACACTGTTTTAGAAAAGAACAAAATAATTTAAGACAAAGATAACTTGATTCTTGATCTGCAGTGAAAACTTGAGAAGTTTGAAAATTCGTCAGATGTGATGAATTTTTGCATTAACAACCTTCGTCTCAAAGATTCAGAAGATGAGATATTAGGTGTTGGTTACAAGAAGGTTCCCCCACTTGCTAACCACAACTATACATCGACACCCTCGATTGATCCTGAAATTGCAAATTTCATTCCGACTGCTCCATTGACTGTTGATCCTTGGAGTGAAGAAGAGTCTGAATCCGAATCCAAATCTGAATCTGAATCAGAATCAGAACAAAAGACTTCGAGTGATGCTAAAACAAACGAAATTGATTTGAGAAAAAATGAAAATTTGATTAATTAAAAGATTTTGGAAGCCTTAAATCAAGTTCAAAATGTTCAAAAGCCAAAGCCTAACAACAAAGGTAAAATGAATGTTAAAAACATTTCAAAAACCAACTTTGTGAAAGGTGAAAGCTTTAACAAAGAAGTTAAAAAGATTGTAAAAGGTTCAAATTCTGACTTTGTGAAACAAAGAGAAAAAGGCTCAAACAAAGCATCCTCGTCCTCGAACAGTCAATGTGAGGATGATCCACAAGAAAAGAATGAAAAGATTGATAAACGACGATGCTATAAATGTCGTTTGAGAGTACATTTAGCTGCAAATTCTCCAAACGACAAAGGAAAGAGTCGTGTTGATCCTGATCTAGATAAACCTTTTGTCACCAAACCACAAAATGAACCTAAAAGGAATGAAAAGAAAAGTGGTAAAACACAAAAGGTAGATAAACCAAAGGTAAAAAATCAAAAAGGAAAGATCAGGAAATCGTCTTTTTAGATGATGGTAGCGTTCGTGGTTCAGATCGTGGATCGGAAAGTTCTTCAGCAAAACGTGAAAGTCGTCAGAAAACCACTGCTCGACAACCAACTCATGTAACTTTCTGACCACAAGAACAAGATTATCAATCTGGAGGTTCTTACAATAACAATGTTAGACCTTATGTGCAAAATCGTTACGTTGATAACCGAAATGTTTCACCGGCCAGATTTCATGGTCGTACACAACATTCGGGATACCAACAACGACATGCTTTTCATGATAACGAGCAACCAAGATTTGATAGAATTTTTAGACCTCAACACAGTCAAAACTTTGGATATCAAACTTTGGTAATCGTTTTAGTGGAAATTTTTTGGGTATAATAACGGTCCTCAAACTCCGCACAATCCTCAATTTGCGGGTGGACATTCTAACAATTACCGAGGTGGAAATGTTAGAAGCAAAAATGAAGATGGTTATTTCAAGAAATTTTCGTTTGTTAATGAATTTGGACAACCCAAGACCGTCACGGCTTGGATCCCCTATTCTAACTGATTTCCTGTTTGAGAATGCAGGAACAGCTAAAGAGAGCTATCTATATTTGGTATATCGATAGTGGTTGTTCCAGGCATATGACGGGAAACAAAGAATTGTTATCAAATTTGAAATTTATTCACGGTGGTTATGTTAACTTTGTGGGTGAAAAGGGTGGTTATATCACGGGTGAAGGTTCTGTTTCAAACGGCAAGATCACCTTGCACAAGGTGAACTTTGTTGAAGAACTGAAGCACAACTTGTTGTCAGTATCTCAGATCTGTGATAACAAGTACACAATGCATTTCACGGATAAGGCTTGCTTCGTTCTTAAGCCGGGATTTGTAGTTCCTGAAGATTGGATCGTAATGAGAGCACTAAGAGTGAACAACACCTATGTGATGGACATGCGTCCGGTTGTGAACTCCTCTGGTCCGGCAACGTGTTTGTTTTCAAAGGCAACAGACGATCAATCTTTTCTATGGCATTAAAGGATGGTCCATGTGCATTTACACAAAATGAATCACTTGATAAAGAACAACTTGGTGTTGGGTGTTCCTTTACGTAATTTTAACAAGCACAGTAAATGTGAATTCTGTGAGAAAGAAAAAATCAAACGTAAACCTCATAAGGCTAAACACATAAACTCTATCTAACAACCACTAGAGCTGCTTCACATGGATTTGTTTGGTCCGATCCATGTAACCAGCATTGGTGGTATGTCTTACTGTTTGGTTGTCATATATAAATTTTCAAGATATTCGTGGGTATTTTTCTTAAAATCGAAAGACCAAACTTTCGGGACTTTGAAAGATTTATTTAAACAATTAGAGAAAAATTACTCATTACCCATCAAAAGAATCAAAAGTGATAACGGAACTGAATTTAAAATCAAAATATGGATGAGTTATGTAGTGATATGGGTATTGCTCATCAGTTTAGCGCTCATTATGTTCCTCAATAGAACGGAGTTGCTGAAAGGAAGAATAGGACCCTTATCGAGGCTGCACGAACCCTTCTCTCAGAATTCAAATTGCTCGTTGTTATTTTGAGCTGAAGCTGTAAACACCACATGTTATGTGCTAAATCGTGTCCTTACAGTGAAACGGGAAGATAAAAATTGTTATGAGCTTCTTGAGAAAAAGAAACCAAATTTGAAAGGTTTCCAGCCATTTGGGATTAAGTGTATGATCCGACGGACATCGGATACTCCAAAGTTTGGGGAGATCGGAGAAATTGGTTTCTTCCTAAGTTACGATATAGTCTCTCCGAACAAACGAGTATAGAATGTCAAGAAACGGATGGTGGAAGTAGTCTTTGATGTAACTCCTTTGAGTTACGATCCTCCACCTTCTGAGTTCGGTCCCAAATCTGGTTACCAATATGACAAATTGTTTGATTCCTTTGCTTTACCTGATCTAATAGATGAAGAGGCTGAACTGGTGTACTCACACTTTATCGACAAAGTTGAAGTGCATGCAGGTTGGCGTTCCAGAATTCCAACAAATGTCTCTTCAAATGGTGATTCAGGAGTAAACGTTGCCAGCACGTCAAACGTAAATGATGTAGGTGTCACTCAAACCTCCAATGATGCAGATTCAAGCGATTCCGATGATAACATCAAAACTGGTCAAACTACAAATATTGATCTTTATGTTGATTTTTCAACATATCCAAATGTCAATACATCTTCTGGAAATGTTCAACCACCTGGTAATGCATCTGTTGAGGGGGAGATCCAGTCAAATTTGGGTACAAATCTGCAATTTCCAGCTGTTCTTGTCACTCCGACAAATAGGAATCATCCTATTAATAATGTTATCGGAGATCCACACGGAGGAATAATGACTCGAAGCAGAAGTCTTAATGATATGCAGTGTTTGTTCACAGAAATCAAAGAGAAAGAGATCTACAGCTTAAGCCTGCATGAGTGCTTTATTTCACAGATAGAGCTGAAAAACTACCATATGGCGCTGAAAGACAGCTCGTGGTGTGAGGCGATACAGGAAGAGTTGGCTCTGTTTGACAAGCTGAAGGTTTGGACCTTGGTAGATCTTCCTAAGGGCCAGCACGCGATCAACATGAAATGGGTTTTTAAATGTAAAAAGGACGATAAAGGTGTAGTCTTCAGGAATAAAGCTCATTTGGTGGTGCAAGGGTTCAATCTGGAAGAAGGGATCGACTACACAGAAGTTTATGCGCCAGTGGCTCGACTTGAGGCAATTCATTTGTTATTAGCCTTTGCTTCTCACATGCATATTAAAGTCCATCAGTTAGACGTCAAAAGTGCATTCCTTTACGGGAAGTTGCAAGAAACTGTGTATGTTTCCTAGCCGCCGGGTTTTGAAGCTCCAGAAACGTCAAACAAAGTGTACTTGCTGGACAAAGCTTTATACGGTCTTCATCAGGCTCCTCGTGCCTGGTATGAGACGCTGTCAAAGCATTTGTTGGCAAACGGATTCACTCGTGGTACAATAGATTACACTCTCTTCATCTTAAAGAAAGGGGGAGATTTCCTGATTGTGCAAATATATTTCGATGACATTATTTTTGGTTCTTCAAATGAAGAGCTTTGTCGGGAATTCGAACAAGTTATGAAATCGAAGTTTGAGATGAGTGCAATGGGTGACTGAAGTTTTTCCTCGGGTTGCAAGTGGATCAAGAAGTGAATGGCATGTATATTCATCAGACAAAGTACGTCCACGAGATCCTCAAGCGATTCAACATGGAAGACAGTCTGCCTTACGAAACTCCGTTGCCAACCAATCATAAGCTTTCAGATGAAAAGGAAAAAGATCCTGAAGTGGATCCTTCGGTTTATCGTGCAATGATTGGTTCTTTAATGTATTTTACTGCATCTCGACCCGAAATAATGTTTTTCGTATGTTTATGTGCTAGGTACCAAGCCACTCCGAGAGAATCACATTTGAAAGCCGTCAAACGAATTTTCCGTTATCTTAAAGTTAAACCAAGACTTGGATTGTCGTATCCAGTCAAGGGAGGCTTAGATTTGATAGCATATGCGGATGCGGATTTTGGCAGGTGCCTGATCAACTGGAAATCAACCTTTGGTGGTTCTCAACTGCTTGGAAGCCGTCTGAGATCCTGGCAATGCAAAAAGAAACTTTCAGTGTCG
Organism: Helianthus tuberosus; assembly: GCA_030545235.1. NCBI lineage: Eukaryota > Viridiplantae > Streptophyta > Magnoliopsida > Asterales > Asteraceae > Helianthus > Helianthus tuberosus. The sequence continues at coordinate 50,324,028 of CM060396.1, forward strand.
CTGTCCACATGTGAAGCAGAATACATCTCCGCTTCGAGCTGTTGTGCTCAAGTCTTGTGGATACAACAGCAATTGCGGGATTACGGTTTGAATTATACACAAACTCCCATCATGGTAGATAATAATTCAGCTATTTCAATAACAAATAACCCAGTACACCATTCACGCACTAAACATATAGATGTTAGGCATCATTTTATTCGTGATTGTGCTGAAAAAGGTTTAATTGATGTACTTAGAGTTGACACCTTAGACAACTATGCAGACTTGTTTACAAATACATTCGATCAGACGAGGTTCGAGAACTTAGTCTGAATGATCGGGATGATAAACCCTGAGTAGGATGGTTGCATAAGCCCTCATGGAAACTTTATTTTCCATTTCTATGTATAGGTTGCTACTTTTCGTAAAACACAAAAATCCAAAAAGATTTTACTTAGTTGTAGGATATTTTTATAAAAATCCAAAAACATTAGAAAATGAAGAATTGAGGACGCGTTGATTGTGAGAAGAAATGATAGTACATCGGCAGTCTTATCTTTTACAGGGTATCTTATAAAAGTAAACCTAAATTGTTGACAACTTCATTATATGTTGTAACGATAGGTTTTACACGTTAATAAGAACCTGTTTTTGGTATATAAAGATAACGAACTGCGTAACTTGTGTGTAACATCTCGCGGATATATGGTCTTGGTACCGTAATTTCGTTTGAGAGATTACCAAAATTCTGAGATAGTAGGTCTTTATATCTGATTATTATCTGGGGTATTATAACTGGTCTTCTGATTTTGAGTCGGCAATGGCCTAGACCTCGTATAATACTTTGCTAAGCGCTTCGTTTGTGCGCAAACCCTCCAGGTGGATTTCTTTTATGCCTAACAGTCATCACCGGGTGATCTGTTGAAAGCTTGTTACCACCAAGTGAACAACTGAAAATATATGTTACCACCAGGTACATAAAACTGAAAAATGCCAAAGTGCAGCAAAAGTTACCAAACCGTTGGTACACAACCTAAAGTCGAGCCTTTATCTCTTTGTTGGTGCGGTGGCACTAACCTGAGCTCTCAATGTTTCACAATTTTAGCCGGATACAGATAATAGTTGGATATACTCACCTGTAAGATGTAATTTTAGTAGTCTTGATACGGGAGTATATTCTGAAGTGGGGAACATAGTTATATCAGTCAATAAGACACTTAATTACATATCTCGAAAACAGTGTTCGAACACGTGCTAAAGCTTAAGTGGACAAGTAAAACGCTAAACATCTTATCATTCTATGTGCTTAAAATCGTTAAATGGATACTAATTGTGATAGATTTTGACAGATAAGCCGATATGATCTTCTTGTCCGCGTTTTCACAAAAAGATAATGCTTGTAAATATCTACGTTTCATTTCCATTCCAAATATTGAAAATTACTAAAATATTTTCGGTGTGTTTTAATATAAAGTTCGAAAAATACAAAAAGATTTTATTTCTTGTTTCCATGAGTAGGCTTTATATTTTTAACGATACTCAAAAAGAGTTTTACAATTTTGAAAAATGGGTTAAAAACAATCCGGTGAGGTAATTTAAAATAAGTCTTTTAATAAAAACATTTGGTCTTGCTAAGTTCGTCTAAGTGTGTGTTGTCCGTGTGAGAAACCGTTTGTTCCAAGTTGTTTGATGTATTTCTATGTGTGAGTTACTTAGAAAGTCTCTAGACTTTTATGGTTTAGGTTTGAGCGTTCTAATATGTTTAAATGAAGTATTGTTTTGACAAGCTATTTTAGATTAACTGAAAGAAGACAGGAAGCTCGCTTTTTGGTGTACTCAATTGTTCGATGCTGTGTGAAGAACAAAGCTGGAGCGGGAAGCGGCTTCTCGAAGAATTGATGAAGATTTGCAGATCCCGCATGTATCAAGGTGGAGTCTGTAAATGCACCTCAGGATGATAAATGTTGGATGCTGTTACTCGAAGATTTGATAAAGATTTGTAGATCCCACATATATCAAGGGGGAGACTGTAAATGCACCTCAGGTTGATAAATGTTGGATGCTGATAAAGAATGTATCTTCAGGGACTTGTTCTGTGTTAGTGCATACATCTGTCGACTTTGTCTTGTATCGAGTCTTGTATTAAGAATGTTAGATCGTGTCATTATGTACGAGAATATAGGAGGTCTTAGGGTTTTACCTTGAAAGTGGCAAGTGACAGTTTCAAGCTAAACCAACATGGTTGGTTTCTCTTGAAAGTGGCTTTCCCTTGAAAGGGGCTTTCCCTTGAAAGTGGCATGTGACACTTTCAAGCTAAAGGTCCTCACCTATAAATACCTTTCAAGCTAAACCATTTGTAACTAGAGAGAAAAACTTTTGTGATTTTGGATACCGAAGTGCTGCCGGTTTATCCAGTGATTGTACAAGCTGTAATATCAATCAGAAACGTGTTTAAAGTGAATTGCTAGCTGTTTCGAAGTCAGTTTCTTTGTTTCCGCCACTGAAACTGATTAAAACTTCTCTGAACGACTCGTTCGGGTCAGTACACGATCCCACAAGTGGTATCAGAGCTCAGGAGGAGGAGTTCTTACCGATTCAGCTCGAAATTTCTGTTTTCTACCCCTTCTTTTCAGAATTTACAAGTTTTTACGGTTAAAATTGGATCAATTTTTCACAGATTGTACAAAACTGCATTTTGATAAACCCTTGAAAGTTTCATAGCTAAATTCAAAGTAAAAATAGATAAAATGGGCTTCGGTTGTGGTTTAGCTTGAACAATCATTGGAGGTTTCTCTTCAAACTGTTCTAAGTTTGCTTGAAATTTGAGGTTTCTCTTGAACATTCCATTAGGTTTCTCTTGAACATTCCATCAGGTTTCTCTTGAACATTCCATCAGGTTTCTCTTGAACATTCCATCAGGTTTCTCTTGAACATTCCATTAGGTTTCTCTTGAACATTCCATAAGGTTTCGCTTGAAAGTGTTGTGTTTGAAAAACGTGTTGCCGAAACATGGATTCTGAATTCTACAACGCATTTGCTTCAACCCCGATTACTCCGACTACCATTGCTAAGAATATGAACATGGAAAATGAAACTGGAACAATGCAAAAACCTCCAAAACTTATGGGAATGGAAGAGTATCATGTATGGAAGAATCGTTTTGAGAATTGGGTCCAGGAAAATCATCTAAGAGCTTGGGAAAGCATTGAAACAGCATACATCAGACCGCAGACTGCTATGAATGTTGATAAAATTATCTCAGAGTTTTCAGACCTAGAAAGAGAAAGTTATAAAGGAGAGAAAATGATTATAAGTCTGTTGCAGCAAGCTATCACAGAGGATATATTTGTTTTGCTTCAGCATGATGGAAATGCGTTTTCGATCTGGAAAGCTCTTGAGAAGAAATTTGAAGGAAGTAAAGAGATGTTACAGAGTAAAGCTGCGTTACTGAAAAAGGAGTTTGAGTTGTTTACTAGCATGCCTGGTGAAACTACAAAGACTCTCATTGAGAGATACTGCCATCTTGTGCGCACCATGTCTCAGTTGAAGATTACTAAAACTCCAGCAGAATGGGTTGAAAAGCTTGCTGATGCTTTACCACAAAAGGAATGGGGTACATATCTCATGATTCTGTAGAATTCTGGACAGTTTAGCAGATTGTCGATTGGTCAGTTTATTGAAAAACTGGAGGCACAGGATCTTGAACAGCAGAAAATTGCAAGAATGAACAGTTCAAACCATCAACAAGATATCAAACTGTACTACAAGGGAAATGTTCAAACTGTTGAAGCAAGTCCAAAGATCCAAACTGCGTTTAGTGCAGGAAATCAATCTGGAACAGGCATTCAAAGTTCAGTTAACACTAGTGGGTTTTCAAGTGTTAATCCTCCAAGTGTTCAAAGTGCGAGTGTTGGTAATGGGCATATGATTCAGTGCAATGTAGCTTTACATCTTCAAAATGGTCAAAATTTTTCTGAAGAAGTGGTGAAAAATCATATGGGTTTACTAGTTACTGCATTGGAATCTTATGAAGGATTGATTGCTGGAAAGATCGGAAATCCGATGCTAACGAAGGAAGATTATGACCAGATCGATGCAGAAGAATTAGAGTTCATGGACATCAAATGGTGTCTAGCTAGTGTCCTGAGAAGAGCTGAAAAGTTCAAAATGATTACAGGACGACATGATTTTTTGGATGCTCATCTTTCAGCTTTAGGTTTTGATAAATCTAAAGTTACTTGTTTTAAATGCAGGGAGAAAGGTCATTTCAAGAGAGAGTGCAAGAACCAAGAAGCAAGTGGAGCAAAGAATCCTTTTGGAAAAGATGATTACTATAGAAAGTCTATATATCAACAAATCACTGTTCAACCACATCAACAAAAGGATTCACAAACAGCTCATGGAAAAATGATCGAAGATGCAAACAGGAAAGCTTACTATGGCATCATTGATCAAGATGACGAGAAAGTGGCTCAAGGTTTTAGCTGGGACAAGTACATTCCAGCTGTTCCTAATGTTAAAGCTTTTATTGCTCAGATTATACAAAAGCCAGAGTTGATGAAGGAGTGGATGGATGTAATGTCGGATGATGAGGAGAGTCAAGATGAAAAATCTGTTTCTTCTGAAAGCAGTAATGATGATGAAGAAATAGAACAGATAAACCTTGGAAAAACTCATTTATCTTCTGACAGATTTGATTTCTATTTTGCAGATAAATTGAAGAAGCTCAAAGAGAGAAAAGCTGCAAAAGAATTGAAGGAAGTCAAAGTGATTGAGAAGATAGTTGAAGTGGAGAAGTTAGTAGAAGTTGAGAAGATTGTGGAAGTAGAAAAGATAGTTGAAGTCACAAAACCCTGTCTTACTTGTTTAGAGTCATGTAAACAATGTATAGAAAAAGATGAGAGGTTTAGTGAGTTAGAAAAGTTGAAAGAACAGTTGTTGTTTGATGTAAAAAATTTGAAAGAGTCATATGATGTATTAAACAGAACTGTGAATAGTCTGCAAAAGACTAACTCTGAAAGAGAGAAAGCTTTGAAGATGTTGAATGCTACCATGATGTCAAAGCAGAAAGAGATAAACTTTTACATTGAAGAATGTGCAAAATGGAAGCAAGAGTTGGAAACTGAGAAAGCTGAGAATGAAAGAATCAGAAGATTGCTGCGAAGTTATACAAGTTGTGATTACATAATTGATAGAATTTATCCAACGGTTGAAGGTTTTGAAGCGTTTAACGAAGATCAAAAGAAGTTGAAGAAAAAGGATACTGGTAAGAAACAGAGTGTCTGTTATAATAAGTGTCCGCCTCCAATTTGGGAAGGGTATTCGCCTAGAAAACCGAATGAGGAACAAGTCCAAAAGGCAGTCAATCTAAAGTTAGAGTCCGAGTTAACCGATGTATTACCAGACAACATTGACATCACGTTCACAGCGTCCGACACAGATCATGAGTCCGAATTAATAAAAAGAATGGTCGATCAGGTGTTGGATAGAGATGAGGAGTCAGAGTCGAAATCCGAGTCCGAAAGTTCGTGTCAGTCTGTCGGGAGTTCGAGTTCGTCCGAAAAGAGTTCAAAATCATCGGGAAAACGGGTTTATAGTAAAGAGTTTTTGTTGTCAAAATCTAATTTGAATGACGAAACATTTGAAGTTGTATACACTTTGAATGATTCTGACAAATTATATTTTGATAAAGAAATTCCAATAAGAGGTGTCAAATCTGAATTAATCAAAAAGGTTTTCAAACTTACAGAAATTAATATTTCTAAAATAAAAGATGTAAATCTTAATGATAAACCTAAAAAATACACCTCAAGAGTTCAACAAAGATTGAACAAGAAAAAGGGTTACAGTTCTGGTTCTGGTTTTCAAAAGAAGTCAAACCATAACGGTAATTCCAAAAAGAAAGGTCTTGGTTTTATTCCACCAGAAAATTATAAAAATGAGAAAAATTCTAAAGCAAATACAAAATTTATTTCAGGAACAAGTTGTGAAGAAGAAGCTAAGAGTTCTTTCTGGAGGCAGTCAAATAGAGAATTCCTTGCTAAGAAGCAAGAGAGGATGATGAAGAATGGAGCTTATCAAAGGAAAGAGACAAGAACCTGTTACAGATGCAATGAAGTTGGTCATATTGCATGGAATTGTCCTAAAGCTACTCAAACAAAACAGGAAGTTTCTTCAAAACTTAAAGAAAAAATTGTAGATGTTGAACCTCCAACTGAAAGATTCAAAGTATTCAAAAATTCAACATATGAAGTTGGAGAATGTTCAAAAAGATTTTACAAGAAGAGGGGAAATCTTGACAACCAAGCTTGGGTTGTTAAGAAAACAGAGGTAAAATCTGGCGATGAATCTGACTCCACAAAGTCAGAAGAGCCACAAGTTGTTAAAAATGATGAAAACTCAGTGCCTCAAATGGATGATGAGAATTTTCCACCATTGAGGACTGAGAATTTTAAATCAAAAGTCGGGAAAGTTGAGATCTCGAATCAATTTTATTCTGAAAAGAATGATTTTGATGTTGAGAAAGCTTTTAATGGAAATGTAAAGAAAATTTTTGGAAAGATGATAGATAGGAAGGTTAAAGGGGTTAAAGAATTTTATGAATCTAAAAAGGCTACTTACAGTCCAACCCCTAGTGAAGTTGAGAAGGTTACACCCAAGGCTGGTCAGGCTTGGGTGGACATTTTCTTTCATTGAAAAACCTGACTTGCCGGAGCTCCCAAGTTGGTAATTGTGGAGCAGGTATCGGCATCTTTCTTGAGAAATTCACAGGATGCTAACTGTGATATTTCGACTTATAAGTGATTGAAAGAGGTTTTAACGTTCAAGTGGTTAATCAAGGTCATTAATTTGAATTTGATCAAACCATTCATACAAGTGGTATTTTTGAAGACAATGTGATGAACCAAACCCCTATTTTTACAAGTGGTAAAATTAACCAAACTTATTTTCCGGAAAAACCATTTGATTAAAACAAACTTAAGTGTTTTGAGATCACAATGGGAAAATAGTTTGTTGTGAGGGGGAGTTCTGATTGTTTATGCCAAGTGGATGGCGAATTGACGCAATTCGATATCGGTTGTCATTTTATTGTATAGTTGTTTTCAAATTTCCTAAAATGTGTTTGCATTTTAGGGGGAGTAAGAAAATTTTAGAAAATCCAAAAACATTTGAAAATTTGAAAAAGACAAAAACATTGAAAAAATTGCAAAAATGAGTTTTGTTGTTAAAAAGAGGAAATGATAGTACATCAGTGGACTATCACAGCATGCTAAAGAATTGGAAAGTCAAAATGTGATAAGCGATCTCACTAAAGATGTGACGGTAGGCTCAGCTAGACTAGTAGATTTGCGATAACGATACAAACTTAAATGAAAAAGCCTAGTTCTAGTGGGAAACATGGTCAAAAGCATAGTACTTAGTTTTGTCCTTCTTGATTGTGTGCCTGCTCAGTAATCGCTGATTGTCGAAAGACATAAAACTGGTTAAGTTTGTGAACTTTCACAACTTTGCTGAAAAGTCGCTGTGATTGTGCATTTCATTTTGCAAAGATTTAAACTTGTTTTATTTCTTTATTTTGTTTAAGCATCGGACATCCTCTGCGTATACGTGAGTATCGACCTGGATGTTGTTGCCTAAACGTTCTGCTTTATTTTCTTTGGTGTTTCGTTTAAGCTTTGGATCACCTCTGCGTATACGGAAGTATCAACCTGGTGGTTAAAGCCTAAACAACTTCAACTTGATTTTTATTTTCTTATTTTGTTTAAACATTGGACTTTCTCTGCGTATACGGAAGTATCGACCTGATTATTAATGTTTAAACATTCTGCTTTGTTTTCGCACAATTCACAGTTGATAAAAGTTTAAAGGCATTACTTGAGTTAGTGTATTGCATGATGAGGGGATATGCTGAGATCGTGGGGTCCATAAGAATTTAGTGCAAAATTAATATACCTTAACATATCGGTAAGCATTTCGAAAGTTGTTAGATTGAGTTTAAGTGGACAACAATATCGTCAATCAATGTGAATTGTTTAGAACCTAAAATGAAATGAAGCTTAACGGTGTTTGTGATATGTTTCAGAAACTGATATGATCCTCTTACGCAAACTCACAAAAATATTGTTTGTAAATATTTCTTTACTGCATTTCTTAATATCTCATAATCCAAAAAGATTTTCAATATGTTTTAGCAAAATTTTTGAAAAAACCAAAAAGATTTTCGACAACTGATGTTGGAGAGCTGATTTTCAAAATTCTAAGTGCTAGACATGATGAACAAATGGTTTGGGAGAATGTGTTTTGAAAAGAAAAATGATTAATTTTTTTTGCAAATGGTTCACCAGAATTTATCATTGATAAATCATTCTGATTTAATTTGAGAGAGAATCTGGGTTTATAAATTTGTTAAATGTTAAATTTGTGAAATTTATTTCTGGGTTAAGAATGTGCAGGTATAGCCAGGTTTCGATCATGAACCTGAAGATAGAGTGCCAGGTTCCGATACCTGAAGACTTTGTAATTTCAACAATGCCAGACTGCGATCCCAGTATATCGAAAGGGGGAGTCTGAAGACATCCGAGTAAAGATTGTTTGTGGGGAGTCTGTTGATACAGAATAGGAGAAGGAGATAAAGTTTGAGGATGCTTACACTGTGAGATATTTCAGAGAGCGTTCAGACTGATAAGACTGAAGATGCCAAGACTCGACACTTAAGACTCGTCAACATCTGAGGAGGAGTCTGTTAGTGCATACATCTGTCGACTTCGTCTTGTATCGAGTCTTGTATTAAGAATGTTAGATCGTGTCATTATGTACGAGAATATAGGAGGTCTTAGGGTTTGTTTGTGGAATTTAGCTTGAATAGGGTTTTACCTTGAAAGTGGCAAGTGACAGTTTCAAGCTAAACCAACATGGTTGGTTTCTCTTGAAAGTGGCTTTCCCTTGAAAGGGGCTTTCCCTTGAAAGTGGCATGTGACACTTTCAAGCTAAAGGTCCTCACCTATAAATACCTTTCAAGCTAAACCATTTGTAACTAGAGAGAAAAACTTTTGTGATTTTGGATACCGAAGTGCTGCCGGTTTATCCAGTGATTGTACAAGCTGTAATATCAATCAGAAACGTGTTTAAAGTGAATTGCTAGCTGTTTCGAAGTCAGTTTCTTTGTTTCCGCCACTGAAACTGATTAAAACTTCTCTGAATGACTCGTTCGGGTCAATACACGATCCCACATTCTGCAATTGTTGAAAGTCTATGTGATTACAAAGAACAAATGCGGACTAGTTTGTCTATTAGAGTGTCCGCATTTGTATTTTAAAGTTGTCAAAACTTATGTTTCTTAATATCTTGTCCGAATTTATTATTTTGGGTTTTTAAGAAGTTATAAGTTCTTGCCCCTTTGTCCGAATTTTGTTTTGGAGAGTCAGTATTTATTTGTTATGTACTGACAAGTGTTTCTAGTTTGTTCTATCCGTATTTAGGTTAGGGTTTTGAATTGTAAGGACTCGTGTGTCCGTACTAGCCTTTGTATATATATATATTCTCAGTGAATAGTAATGCAAAAAGGCTTTCGGAGAAAACTTCTTGTGCAAGATTGAATTCTAGAGAGAGAAACAAACCCTAACTTTGTATGTTATTCATTGTGTGTGATTGTGAAATGTGAATACTCAGTGTATTCACAGATTGTTCGGTTCTCTCATCTTCTACACCTGTACGAGCTCTACGGTGCGGTACGAGATACGCGGTGGTTTCCGCACATCGCGTGTGTGTCGATCGGTCCGGGTTCGTGTGTTCGAGGTGCTTCTCGTTGTAGGAAGACGACCTTACATTTTGATGTAGTTACTTGAAAGATTATAAGTGACAGTTTGTGCTGTCATAAATAAGTGGATTGGGCCGATACAAGAGAATTGCAAAAGTATTGCTAAAATTCATTTCTTGAATGTGACTAAAAGAATTGAGCTGATACAGTATTGAGGATTGGGTAATTTATAATAAACATCTTTTGGGCTGATTTTTTTAAAAAGACAATAAATTGATTGGGTCATATGATTGCTAGTGGGCCGTTTAAATTTGGATAATTCAAGTGTGGGATGAGTCTTAGATTTTGAGCCAAAAGTTCTTGTGTTTTGAAGTGGACCAGGTTTAAACTAAAAATTTCGAGTTGAAATATTTCAAACCAGGTCATCGTTGTATAATTGGATCAAAATTTTGAATAGTGGATCAGTATTGTGTTGAAGTTTGAGCAATTTTGGTGTGAATCGAGATTGGTTAAGTGGGCCGGGGTATTGAAGTTCTTTTGAGGCGTGATTTTTAACATTGGGCTAAAAAGTGTTTTGAACCGGGGTTTTTAATCTACAAAATTTTGAATTTGACTATTTGGGTTCAAGAGAAAACACGGTTTAACAAGGTCAAAGAGTTTTTGATTGATAAGTGAAAAATTTTAGAAAAATGAATGATCGGGATAAATACATTCCAAAAACCGAAGGTTTTGCGATGCTAGCCGAAATAATCGAAGAGCCTGAACAGATGGTCAAAGAAGTGATTGAAGATGAAGGAAAAATTTGTTTCGATGAAGCTCCAGAAAATTCTGATGACTATTATTCTTTTGAAATAGATATTTTAAGAGAAGGATTCAGATCTTTGACGACCCCTGACGTGTTTAATGCTTTTGCAGGTTTTTTCAGCAGCAGCTCAGGATCTAATGGGATACATCAAGAAGAAGAAAAGAAAGAATTTGTAGAAGAATTCATCGAAGTGTTAAGAGTAATGGATGAAGAAGATCTGGCCCACATAGCAGCTAAAACCATGAAGCCTCGATTTGATGAGGAAGAGAGAAAACTTGAGCTAGAAAAGAAAGATGAGTCAAATGGTGAACAAATGAATAGTGAAAAAATTGAGAAAGAAGAAAGTGTGAAAAATGAAAAAGTTGAAAGTGAAAAAGATGATGAGAAAAGCAAATCTGAGTGCAAGAATACATTGGACCTTGCGAGTTCTATGCTGAAAACAAAGAATTTTTTAAACAAAAATGCACAGTACTTGCTAAAAAAGAAGAATTTTTAAACAAAACGTACTCAGAGGTTGCTGAAAAAGAAGAGTTTTTGAAAAAGAAATATTGGAAAAGGAAAAATACTTAATACAAGAATATGTAAAGCTAACTAAAAATGAAGATGTTTTGAAAGAAAAATGTGCAGAACTTGTTTCAAAAGAAGAAGCTTTAAAACAGAAAAACATTTGCAAAGAATGTTTTGACAAATATATTGCTTGTTTTGGTAAAGATAAAGAAATTGTAGAGTTAAAAAAGCAAATTGAACTTTTGACATGTGGTTCCAATCAGTTAAAAGAAGATAATAAAACTGCAGGTTTTCAAAAAGACAAACAGATTAAAGAGCTCGAAGACCACAATGATTTGTTGGCCAATGATTATAAAAATATGAAAGAGGCGTATGACACTATGAGCAGAAGAATCAATCAGTTCCTTGAGGTTTCTCGAGAAAACGACGCAACAATTAGAATGTTAAAATCAACTCTTTTAGATAAACAATCTGCTATCAATGAACATATTGATACAATTGCTAAACTTAAACAAAATCTTGAGAAAGCCCGCATTGAAACTGAGAGAGTGGATAAAAAGTTGATTAGCTATTCCGCTACTCAATACGTGTTAGATCATATCCTCCCGAAACCTACCGGGAAGGATGAGAACGGTTAAGATGTTTATGGTCACGGGGAGAATAGTGGTGTGGGTTATCACCACATCCCACCCCCTCTGCGTAATGGTTTTTCCAGGAAGAAACCATTAGGGGTGGAAAACGGTTTAAACATCAAGTTAAAACTTGAAAAACCAAAAGAAACTGATGTTAAAACTGACAAATTGCCTGAAAACATTGATATCACAGATGATAAAACTGACAAAACCGATGATGTGGTTGAATATGAGGTTGTGAAGAATGTGGTAGAAAATGTTTTTGAAAATGAAGACGAATCTGATAGTGAATCCACGAAACTTCCAAAGTCCAAAAACAACTCGAATGATGATCCTACTCTGGTCATGTACATGATGTGTGGATCTGACAAATTGATTCGGATGAAGAATTTTCGATTCAGAACGTTAATTTGGACAAAGTCGAAAAGGTGTTTAAGTTGGTTGAAGTGGATTTGTCGGAAGTTGAAAAATTTTCAAACACAAAAAGGTTTTTGAATAAAGACAAAGCTTACTATAACAAACCCATAAACTCTTGTTTTCAAAACAGAAATCACAACAACGGAAGATATGGGCAGGGTAATGGTAAGTTTAATCAGAAAAAGAGAATACAAAAACCTGTGTATGTTGAAAAGATGAACTTTGTGAAAAGCACAAGTTCCGGGAGTGACAAAGAATCCAACATTTACAGACAATCGAATGAGGAATTCTTTGCTCACCAAGAGAAACACAAACATGCTGAGGGTACCCGTGTCGTCCCTGACAACCGGACATGCTTCAAATGCAATCAAGTTGTACACATTGCTTGCAAATGTCCACAAAATTCTAAGCCTGTTCATGTTGAACAAAAGAAATCAGAAGATAAGAAAGTGAAATCACCCATGTTTATACCAAACCAAGTTTCAAAAGGAAATGTTCAAAATGATTCAAAGTTTTATATAAAGAATGTTTTAAAAGGTCAAGCTTGGGTGGTTAAAAAGAAAGAAACTTTTGATGTTGAAAAGAAGAAACTTGATTCCACTGAAAAAGTTGAAGTCAAGAAACAAGATGGAGCTTTTGAGAAAATTGAAAAAAAATTTCCAAGCTTGAATGAGACAATTCATGTCAACTTACCCAAGACTAAACAAGCTTGGGTTACATTGTTCAAATAATTGAGTTGGTGCATGTGTAGGTGTTTCGGAGGTCATTCAAAGTATATTTTGGACAACGAAGCAGCCTGGCACATGAAGAAAAAGTAGCCTGGGATTCAGAAAAAAGGCTATGATGGGTTTGATCGAAAAATTTATCATGAATATTGAAAATTTTTAAAAAACTTGAGAAGATAATTCGCCGAACCCTCACGGTTAAACAAACAAAACAAGAATTGAAAAAGGTTTTTTTTAAATGTAAAATATCAATGTTTTATTATCATGAGGGGTAAAAAGGAAACAAAGAATGTGGAGCATAACTGGATGGCGAGATGAAGCTGTCTACATCGGTTTGTTAAATTTCTTTAAAAATGTTTTAGAACTTTATGGGGAGTAATAGACATTAAAAAATTCAAAAACATTTGAAAATTTTGAAAAGGTTCAAAAACATGAAAAAGATAAAAGAGTTGAGTGTAAAAAGAGGAAATGATAGTACATTAGTAGATAGTCACGGCATGCTAGAGAAATGAATAGCTAAAAAGTGATAAACAGTCTCACTGATGATATGCCAGTAGGTTTTTACACACCTAGTAAGATTGTTTTCGAGATATAAACCTATATAAAAAAAACTTTCTTAATAAGTGGGTAACATCTCTCGGATATATGGACTTAGTACTCCGAAATTTCGTTTGAGAGATTGTCTGATTCTAAGATATTAGGTCTTTATACTTATTGATATCTGGGGTATTATAGAAGATCTTCTGATTTTACGTCAGCAATGGCCTAGATCTTGTAGAATACTTTTGCGCTTAAACCCAAAAACTGCACAAAAATTTAAAATGTCGAAAGATATATCAATTGCAGTCAGAAGATTCCTAAGTGGAACACACTCTAAGTCGAGCCTTCATCTCTTTGTCGGTACGGTGGTACCTGAGTTCTCAAGGCCTCGCACTAACCCAGAGACATATATCAAATAGGGATATTCACCTGTAAGACTGAATCCAGAGAATCTTGATACGGGAGTATATTCTAAGGTGGGAACACTTTTAAGTAAGTTCCTAAGACATCTAATCTCTTATCTTGAAACTATTGAAGTATGTATAGAAATTTAAGTGGACAAACATACTGACAATCTAAGTGAATTGTTTAAAGCTTAAAGTTTAAATAGATCAACAGTGTTAGTGATGTGTCTCATAAACTGATATGATCCTCTTAGACAAACTCACAAAAATATGTTTGTATATAGTTATTTTATTTCAAATAAAAACCAAAAAGATTTTAGGTGTGTTTTAGCATAAAGTTTTGATGATACAAAAAGATTTTGTTTCAACTTATTTTCGAAAACCGATGATGGGATGCTGAATTTCAAAATCTAAATATGCTGAACAAATCTTGAGAACTACTGAAACAAAGATAAATGATTAGATCACAAGTTCATTAATTTGAAACTTGAATTTGATAGAAAATTTCAGAATATGTTCAACCAAGATCATTCATTTGGACTTGGTAGACAAATCAGCTAACCAAGGCCATTAACTTGGATTTGGTTAACTGAGAGGGTTGTTAATACTGACAAAAAATGTTTAAAATTTGAAATTTTAGAATGTTGATAAGTGTTTGGTTTGAAAATTTCAAAGTTTGAAACTAAAATATTTATTTTAATGATAATGAGATTGTACAGGAAGCTGAAAGAAAGGGGGAGCAAGATTAAACATCAAATCTTTGAAGTTTCAGAGCATCATTCAAGGGGGAGAATGTAGTATCATTTGAAGATGTTATCCGAGGCAGATCAAGACTAAAACATCACAGATTTCTAGCTATGTCCAAGGGGGAGATTGATAGTACACTATTCGTGTGGCCATAGATAGAAATCTAGTTGTACGTATAATGTCTAATGTCTTGAGTCTGTAAATTACCAAAAATAGGTTTCGCTAGGTTTTGTTAGGATATGTTAGACCGGGCCAAGATACGATACAACACGATACGAGTGGAGACCGAGCATGATCAAGAATGATGTCATCATTATTTAAAGATGACATCACCATGGAAATTAGCATGACATTACTACAATTATATGTATGCATGCAGAAGTAATATGTTCATAAAGGAAGCATGCATGGAACAAACTTGAACATTATTCTGTCGTACGAATGGAATTGAAAAGCCAATCGCACGGATCAAATGGTCAACCAAATCAGTGAATCGCACGAGAGAAGTCATCTATAAATACCATGCATCATCCTTTCGTTCAGATTATGGCCTTCAAAGTCACATCCGCACAAGATCCGTTCAAGCTCTCAAGTTCTATCTTCATACGGTTTAGATCTAGAATCGTGTCGTAGAGTTGAAACTCTGTCCTGTTGTCGTGTGTTACGTAAAAAAGAAACAACGTTTATATTTACGATTATGTGTTCACGATTACGCTTCGTTTTACGGATTCTGCACGTAATAACGAAGTTAAATGCAGAGCTTGTGATCGTATTGATCCGATCCTGAACTCACAAAGTCCTAATCACACGCTTGTATTTAATACATACACACATGTCCATAAACATAATTCATCCCCAACATACTCGCATACTAGTTCCAACATCACACACACCTCACAAAACTTTCTCGGTAGGCTTAAGGTGCGTTTCGTAAGTTCAACAGGGCTTGGGAATGTGCTATGTGGTCGGGGATCATAGAAAATGAAGAAATGGGGCAAAATTGGACCCCCGACATCGCCGACGACCCAGTGGCGCATCGCCGATGCCAAACTAGCGTCGCTGGCGCGTCGGCAGCGAGTTAGGGCGTTGGCAAAACACAAGTGGCGTTGGCTACGACGGTCTGTAGCATTGGCGCCCGGATTTTCATCTTTTGATCGTTTCGACTGCCGTTCACGCATCCCAAAAGTCCTAAACCGTAAAATAACCTATTTCCAATCCGCCAAATCGTTATAACACTAATCCCCACACCCCAACATCCAAAATCCTCATTCTGCTACATTACTTTCTAAAAATTGACCCGTTTGATTATACCAAGTGTTTTATGTCATGACTAAGCTACATACAACTCAATACAACCTTAGTTTCTTTGATCCTACCATCACTTACCCATCCTTTCATGATTCCCATCCTCCTTTCATTCAAGATTCCATTACTAATATAATTTATGTTCGGGAACCACTTACCTTGAGCGTCCATGTTAGTGCTTGCTTTCTTGCGTCATCTTTACCCGTTAGCCTCCCTTGCTTGAGTCGCCTTGACATGATACCTATCCTTACATGTCATCACATTCTTGTTAGCATACATGATTTTACATATCACCAATCATATAAAATTCATATCTCACATTTAACTTTCATTAGTCAATAACAAGCACAAGGCATAGATCAGCAATGCATCATCCAAAATTTACACAATTTAACATATCATTAAGTATAACACATAATGACCCATCCTGCATCACATGATCTTCCTAGTCTTACAATCATATTAGGAATTCTAATCATGCTATTCTCATACTCGTTGACTTTTCAGAAAGTCAACCGTCAAACATACCACTTCCAAATTTAGGAAAATATGTCCATATTGATATATAGTAGACCATACTAGTGTCACCATATACATTTTATACTTATATTTTAAGACACATACCACCACATGATTACCTAGATTACAAGCACACACACACAAAATCAACTTCCACCCGTACTAGTATTTTCATAATCCTATACGTAGCACCATAACCCATGATTAGCTAACTCAAGTCATCATTCCAACATTTGTTCCTTACTAATACATTCACATTCTTCACAATTAACACCAAGCCACTTTTTGATTTCATATAACCATTAATCAATCAACACATAGTGTGCATTATACCATTCAAACCTAGAGTACAACTTTTTAATGCATACTTTTTACCAAATCATATAATCAACCAAAAATCCTACATGTATTCAATCAACCAAATCATATAATTTCATCTATTAATCTCACATAGGCATTTTATTAATAACTTGGTGTGCATACCACTATCTACGCATAACAAGTATTGTATGCGTATCCTCCTACTACTTGCTTTCATTCATCAAATACAACCAAACATAAAATAAATTCTATACCTTACTTAATCCATCTAACAAGAATTCATCAAATACATCATATTACATCAAGATTTGAGCAAGAATTGGACATGGGTGAGACACCCATGTCACCTCCCCCACCCAAACTAGTGGGTTTTCATCTCAAACATCAAATTACTTGAAATCATACACAAAACAAGTTCTATTTAGTGATTCTAATACATAATCATGCTTAATTTCATACTAATTCACGAATTTGATCATAACCCATTTCTTACAAGATCACCAAATAAGAATCTACAACTTACCACATGTTGATTAGGGCTAGATGATGCTAGATATTGATCCATGCATTTGATCATCCATTCAACAAATTACTTGAAATCATACACAAAACAAGTTCTATTTGGTAATTCTAATACACAATCATGCTTAATTTCATACTAATTCACGGATTTGATCATAACCCATTTCTTACAAGATCACCAAATAAGAAGCTAAACTTACCACATATTGATCCATGCATTTGATCATCCATTCAACATTTTTCAATTTGTTGAATTTCCTCCTTAATCATGAGAGGTTTACACTTCCACTCTTCCCATCTTTCTCTCCATAAGACACACCCACATACACTTACTAGAGTTTTTGGTTTTAATAAAACTTTAATTCAACTTGCTAGATTTAGCCTCTCATGTTTGCCATCTTATCCCATTTACCACAAACCTTATTCCCTACTATTAGACTTGTAGTTTTAACTAAGTTAAATAACTTATTTATCACCTCTCATTTCATAACACATGAAACCATACTAGTGAGTCAAACATTCAGGGGTAATCCATGATGTGGTTATGTTGAATTGTTTCATTACTTATTGTTTCATTCATCGGGGTGTGACACCTTTCAAGGCTTGAATCGCATCAGTGTTTCATTACTTATGTTTCGTTTCATTATTTGATGTGGTTGTGTTGAATTGTTGATAGATGTCACATATACACCTAAAATTGCATGTTAATTATTTTTTTATAAAATAAATTAACTAAACTATTTTATCTCAATTAAAATCAAAGATCTATTCACCAACTATTGTTGACCCAAATTTATTTTACACATGATACAGGTACATAAGGTTGATTGCATGATTAGACGACACAAAGGATTATGCCTTAGAATAAATTAATCAAGACTTTTGTTTCGTATTTTCCTTGGATATTGTATTGAATTTTATTTGAAATTATATGGTTATGTGTGACATTTAATATGGTTGAATTAATTACTTAAACTTTAAATACTGTCAAAAGCTATGGGTAATCCATCATGCCCCGTACCATATCTGCTGCGGGTCGGGTGTGACAAATAACATAAAGGGCACTTCGTGTATTAATAAAGATGTGTTTGGCAACATGCCTTGATTACAATAGATTGTATGTTACATGCAACATTTTCGTAATTGCGCACCATTTCACATGCGTAGAATGATTTTGCCATCTAACTTGCACAGTTTGTATGCGCCCTTGTCTAGGACCTCATGTATGACATGGGGTCCTTCCCATTTAGGGGCAAGCTTGCTCGGGCGCTCTGCGTTACTGGCTTCATTGTCACGGAAGACGTAATCTTCCAAGTTGAAAGTAAACATGCAGACTCGCCCATTGTAGTAATTCTCTAGCTTGGACTTATATTTTGCTTCGTTGATGGCCGCGTTTTCGCACCGCAAGTCCAATAAGTCCAAATCTAGACGGTGTTCTATGTCATTGTTGATAGAATTTATCCCGAGCATGCACGGCAATGGGAGACCGATTTCTGCGGGAATAACTGATGCGGGTTGGTGTGTATATGGATTTAAGTATATTTTAAGCCCTTTTTACACGTTAGTCAAGTTTTAAATTTATAAAACACGATATTTTACTAACACCAAACACACATATGGGCAAGTGCACCCATCATGAGTGTAGTATAGTGTTGGCAAGATACCGAGGTCGTCCAAGGACACAAGAGTTTTTAGTACCGGTTTATCCTCAACGTCTAATCAATTCAAAAGTTTAGGAAAAAGGTTTTTAAACAAGAAAAATAAAAACTAACTAAAATGCTGAAAAATAAAATGAAAATAAAACAGATAGACAAGATGAATCACTTGGCTCCGACTCGTGTTTAGTGTAACCTTTGATTATTTCCGCACTTTTGCACTTTTTAAGAGATTATCTTAGTTATTGTAGTAGGCCCCTCTTTTGAAGGTGACGTTACCCTCAACCCAGTAGTTTGAGTCAGCAAGGATACAATCCTAAAGGGTCGGATTATTGAAAGATAATTAATTAAGTTATTAATGCATATTATGGTAGGCCCCTCTTTTGAAGGCGACGTTACCCTCGGCTAAGTAGTCTGAGTCAGCAGGGATACAGTCCTAAGTAGCCGGGTTAAAGTATTAATAGTAGCTTACATATGAGGGGATCAAAGAGTTTGGACCCCCGCCATCCAATACCGGTGGGTATTGAAGGAGGTCCTACTAAATTTGACCCAGGTCCTTGCAGGATCTATACACTGAACAAGGCAAGACTCTTACCAAACCGTTCCCTTAACCCCCGACCAGGTAGCCAACATACCTCCATATAGACCGTGGAGATATGAATGGTGAAAATCTTTTATTTTATATAGACAGTAAAATAATGCCAAGACACCACGGACAAACGATAAGGAAGAATCACCTTCAACATAAGAAACTAGTTATTAAAGTCATTAATACATAACCAAGTAAAAAGTGCGAAAAGATTAAAAATAAAAAGTATTACACTAGACACTTGTCTTCACCAAGTGATGTAAGAGACTTAGGCAAACATGGCCTTTGATTGTCAAGAACTCTTACGATCAATCTTGGATCCCGAGACGACTCACACACTCTTTGATGGACAATGGATGATGGTGGTGGATGATGGTGTTGTGATGGTGGTGGGTGGTGGGTGAAGTGTGAGAGAGGTGGTGTGCCAAGGGATGGTTTGCAATTGAGCCAAGCACCCCCTTTTATAGGCTGAACAGAAGCTCGGGCACGGCCCCGTGTCCATTGGGCACGGCCCCATGTCCATCTTCTTCTCTGTCTTCATTAATTGCAGTTTGTCTGCATTAGTTGACCACGCCCCCGTGTCCGCTGGGCACGCCCCCGTGTGCAGAAGCGTATCTGTACTATCAAGATTTGCCTGGATTCTGCGAATCTTATAGTTGGCCACGGCCCCGTGTCCGCTGAGCACGGCCCGTGGTGGGCGATAGAAGCTTCTATAGCTTTGTCTTTTATGCTGGCACTTGGGCACGCCCCCGTGTTCACTGAGCACGGGGCGTGTTTAGCTTTCTGTTTTCTTGTTTTGCTTGGGAAGATGCTGTCGGGGAGGTTGGGCATGCCACGTTTGTTCCTTTTCTTGTATTTATGTTAGATTTAGCTGTCTTTTTGCTTCTTTTGTTAATTTGAGCTCATTTAATCCTGAAAATACAAAAGGAAGACAAAAACACACTTTTTCCAAATTAGTACTAAAAAAGGGTTAGTTTTATGCCACAATTGATGTAATTTATATGTTGCATTTTGTGCACCTCAATAACTACTTCAGAGCCATAAGTCAGGCTGAAGGGTGTTTCGCCATTACTAGTCTTGGGCACGGTCCGATGCGCCCAAAGGATACTTGGTAGTTCATCGACCCACCCTCGACGTGCGACTCCCAGCCTAGCTTTGATGCCATGGACAATGTTGCAGTTAACGCTTTCTACATGGTTGTTCCCTTGGGGGTAAGCCACAGTCGTGAAAACATGCTCGATGTGTAGGTCTTCTAACCACTTCTGAAGTTCTTCATGAGTGAAGTTGGTACTATTGTCGGTGACGATGCTAGCCGAAATGGCAAATGATGTATTCCCATATAAATTTCTTGACCACAATGGTTGTTGTCGATGCGAGTGCCTTTTCTTCGACCTACTTGGTTAAATAATCGACAACGACAATGATAAATTTTACTGCGCCAGGAACCTCTGGGAATGGGCCCACTAGGTCAATGGCTCTTTGTTGAAAAGGCCAAGCGCTAGTTACAGGGACTAAAGCATTCTTGTGGCGCAAAGTTTTAGGTACATGCCTCTGTCAAGAGTCACATTTGCCCAATACTTTGACGGCGTCCAGGTGCATCCCTGGCCAGTAATATCCTGCGCTCAAAACCTTTGCCACTACCATGCGTGATCCTGTGTGGATGCCGCAAATTCCATCATGAATTTCACGGATAAGGTAGTTTGCAGCTTGAGAAACTACGCTGCGCAGTAGTGGACCCATGAGAGATCTCTTGTATAAGATTCCATCTGATATCTGATAATGTAGGGCCTTGTGCTGAATCTTCCTTGCCTCGGCTTTGTCTTGCGGGAGGACACCAGATTGAAGATAAGTTATGATGGGATTCATCCAAGACGGCAATCCCATCTCAATGACGTTCACTTGGCGCAGAGGGAAAAAAGGGGGTTTTCAGTACCTCTATACGCACGTCCTTTGCCAAGTGTTGGAAGCTTGTTGATGCTAGCTTGCTCGGAGCATCTGCCGCCTTGTTCTCGCTTCGATTAATAGACTTTGAAAAATTGAAACATTTGGATGAGCTCCTTGGCTTGCTCGAGGTATAAAGCCATTGTTTCTCCCTTAGCATCGCACAAACTGTTTATCTGATCCGCCACTAGTAGTGAATCGACATGAGCTTCTAGATTTTGTACCCCCATTTTGGTCGCTAGGCGCAACCCCGTGAGAAAAGCTTGTAATCCACTTCATTGTTGGTGCTTTTAAAATCTAGGCGGATTGCGTACGTGATTTCCTGCTTTTCAAGGTTGACTAGTCAGAGGCCTGTGACAATGGCATTAGAGATGCTCTTAAAAAACTTTTGTTTATATTGTTATGGCACCTTAGATTTTATATACAAATAGAAGGTTTTATGTATCTAGTTATCATTGTATTTTATAGGATTGTATTTTTAGTTATAAGATTGTGAGAATAAGGTGTATGACCCATGTCTACCTGTCTGTTTACGGCAAACTTCACTTCTGTCAACCATTAACGAACTCGTGCAGCATATAGCTTCCACATGTACTTGTGACCCTTTCATACAATTGCATAGCCAGGATATTGTCACTGAGGTCATGATAATTTTCGGTTTAAATTTTTTCCTGATTAGGTCACCGAACTACTTTTACCAGATCGAATCCAGTCAACAAAAAGAAAAAAACTAACTTCAGTCTTTTTACCAGATTGAAATAGTGTATTCTATTCTATTAAAAATATCCGGTAAAGAAAAGAACTTAAAGACTTGTTCTCCAAAGAAAGATTAAGAACACAAAATTGTGATTGCCTTTTTTGAAATCTTGTTCTTTGTTTGTATAGCATCTTAGAAAGGATATATATAAAACTAGGTTATAACCCCGTGTATTACACGGGTTGAATAAATGAACTTTATATACTAAATAATAAAACAATATATCTTTAAAAACCTACTTTATTACATGAGTTGAATAAATGTAATTTTATATATTAAATAAAAGTTATATCCATAAGAACCATATTGTACGAGTTGAATAAATATAATTTTATATACCAAATAATAAAAAGTTATATCTTTGAAACCACGTGTATTACACGGGTTGAATAAATGTAAAATTGTTTACCAAATAATAAAAAAAAAATATCTTTAAAAACCCTCGTGTATTACACGGCTTGAATAAATATGATTTTATATACCAAATAATAAGACAATTATATTTAAAAAAACTAATGGATATACTCGGTACGCGATAGATATGGTGATTGCGGAGATGATTATTGAAAAGAAGATACATTGGTCAAACATGTTATTCAAGATGCAAATAAGCAGGCATTTGAGTGATAAAATATAGATTATATTTAAAAAAAAATACGTAATAAATCTATATATAAAGTAATATTGAAAGTTTATATACAATTTGTTTAAAAATTATGTAATAAAATCGATATAATAATTTTTTAATAATGAAAATAAATCAAATAATATATTAATACAAAGTTTGGTTTTGGTGATAAATAATTTGGTTACTAAAGTATCTTAAATTAACATTTTAAATTTAAAGATAATATTTTATTAGAAAAATAGAAGTATTTTATTCGACATTTAAAGTAGGATAACATTTAATATTAATTTTTATTTATTTAGTAATATAAGATAAAAAAAATATGACTGGATAGTTGGGAGGTTGTATGATGAGAAATGGGTTAACTATATTATAATGTCATATGTTTTTAGTTATATATTTTTTGAATTATTTAAAAAAATTAAGACTTTGTTATTATTAGTAAAATCAATGATTTTATATTTGTAATTTTGTTTGGTATGATTTTAAAACCACAGGGACCCAGATTCAAAAGGTTTGAGTTTTGAACTAATGTAGCAAAAGTAAGCAAACCTCAGGGACCATTTTGGCAATTTACTCTTTAAACTTTTTTGAAGGACAATTTCATGTAACATTTTATACATGGGAGTTAATATTCACACACCATTTCCCTCTATCTCTTTCTATATATACATAGATATATAGAGAGATAGAATGAAAAAAAGGATATGAAAATAAGATTTTGGGCTGTGAATTGTGGAACCCTTTATATATTCCTTGGGGAGGAATTTTCTTCCAATCTGCCATACGTCACTGTCTGAATGGTTCACCTCACCATCGAAATTTCAATCATGTAAAATAAAGAGTTAATTACTGTTTTCATCCCTGTGGTTTGTCAAAAATCACTATTTCAATCCATTAGTTTAAAATTTGCGATTTCAGTCCCTGTGATTTCACTTTCGTAACCATTTCAGTCCAGTCTCCTAACACCGTCTATTTTACTGTTAAGTTTTTAATAAAATACCTAAATTACCCTTGTGTTAATTAAATATGGACTTATATGATTTTATTATTGGATTTATATGATTTTATTGTTGTATGACATACGGACTTAAATTGGATTGGCTTCGGTAGAAGTAGAAGTCTGGCACTATTTTTACATATATGGTTCCAAAATTTTAATTTTGGATTTTAGAATGAAAAAATGTCCAGGTAAGCATTATTTTTCAAAGTTATTATGTTAACTGATGCTGCTAGGAAGATATTAATTGGGGTGGGGTAATGGGTCGCCGGACATAAGAGGGTGGGCTTGTAATGTCGGAGAAGATGACCGGAAACTTTTGCCGGAAATGAGAGCAAGGATGGAGTGGGGGTGGGGTAGCGTGGGGTTGTGTTTTAACAAGTGGGTCCTAGAATACAATCTTTTAAATTTCCATGGTTTTTATTTAATTAACACAAGGGTAATTTAGGTATTTCATTAAAAACTTAACGATAAAATAGACGGTGTTAGGAGACTGGACTGAAATGATTACGAAAGTGAAACCACAGGGACTGAAATAGTGATTTTTGACAAACCATATGGATGAAAACAGTAATTAACTTATTTAGATATCTTTTTGTTTTTTATTAATAAGGGCATTATGGTCAATTCACATGTACTTAACAGAATAAATGGATGGGGTTAACGGAGGTGGACTGAAATGGTTACGAAAGTGAAACCACAGGGACTGAAATCGTAATTTTTAAACTAATGGACTGAAATAGTGATTTTTGACAAGCCACAGGGACGAAAATAGTAATTAACTCTAAAATAAAATATATACTGCTACGTGTCAGGGTATTATTAGGTTATTTAGACCATGTGTAGTGGTTTGGGTGAATAAAACCCCTACCCTTAGGTGTTTTCCGTTATGTGACTGTACAGTCAGCAAGGGGCATTATTGGGCGTTTTTCTAAAATGGGTGTAGTGGGGATGTAGGCATTATGTTAAAAAGGGGTGTT
This sequence comes from Helianthus tuberosus, assembly GCA_030545235.1. Taxonomy (NCBI): domain Eukaryota; kingdom Viridiplantae; phylum Streptophyta; class Magnoliopsida; order Asterales; family Asteraceae; genus Helianthus; species Helianthus tuberosus. The sequence goes on from CM060396.1 coordinate 50,348,761, forward strand.
AAACAATTATATTAAAAAAAATCCAAAAAATGGTATTGGGCAAGCATAGGAAAGAATGCATGTGATTGGTCAAACCATCTGATATTTGACTTGATTTAAAAAACGCCGGAGGGGCTTTTTTTGAAAAAACACGCTAGAAAACGCCCATGGGGGTGGGGATGGGGGATGATTGGGCGTGATTGGGGGGAGAAAACGCTAGGATATAGCCCACTACAGATGGTCTTATAAAAGAAAATTATTAAGTTGGGTTTGGTGGTAATTTTCCAATCGTAATATAAGTTACTGGATGTGAACCTACGCAAACTACACTTTTTACATTAATCCTAATTTCTATATAACAGTTAACTGCCATTTCCGTTCTTATGGTTTGTCCAAATATGCCACTACAGGCCAAATTTCAAATTTATACCATTTTCGTTCCTGACATTCTTGAAAAATGCTAGTTCCGTCTAAAAAAATTTGAAATTTGGTCTGGAGTGGCATAATTTGGACAAACCACAAGAACGAAAATGATAGATAATTCTGACAATTATGGATGGAAGTGACATGTTTTAAGAATGTTCGGGACAGAAATGGTATAATTTTGAAATCTGGTCTGAACTGGCTTAATAGAACAAACCACAGGGACAACAATGGCAGTTAACCCTATATATAAACAAAAGCTCTTTAGACAAGCACATTGATTAACAAACTTAGACCACTTAATCACCCCTTAAAATAATTAAAGGTATTAATTTTCAGATGCAACTGCAACATTCCTCAAGTCATGTTAATATTGTATTCTTAAATCTTCATGTTCATGTGATTTGTGCAGGCTAACAAATAATAAACCACAGCAGCAGAGACGACGAATCTGCAGGCAATTAACATTCCAAATACTTGTAACTAGTATTTGTACCCACCGCACGTTGTGGCGGCGTACCTGACTCTTTCCGAACTAAATTTACGTTGAAATAGAGTAACTGGAATTTATACCGTCGAATGAAAACATATTCTATTTTAGCCCAAAAAATTCTATGTTAAAAACTATACTAACTCGAATCATAGATATGTGGTTCTTGAGCAAAATTTATATCAAAAGTTGAACCAAATAAAAGATAAAGAAAACGTACCAGTACCCTATCCAGGTCCAGCTTCTGTAGGCCTGCAACCATCACAACAGATTCAGATATACCCCTGTTTAGGGTCGTCGAAGTTGAAATATGTATGAGGTCAAAGTCAGACAAACTAAACACATTATAACCAAAATAAGCATCAAACCCAAATATCACAAACGTGATGCATTTTCTTAAAAGAAAATAAAATGAATAATTACTGCATATAACACACATGTATCCTTCAGAGTTCAGATGTATGTATGATTGTATTTTACATTTTCTTTCAAATTTTGCTTTTAGGTTAGTTAACTTTAGCAGATAACATATACAAATAAATACTCTTTATTGCATCTATCTACACATGGCCTGGGTTTATGAAGTGTATATATGTAACATTAGAACAAAAAACAAAAGCTTAAATTGATATAAAATTCATATATCTAGGGTTTTTGCCTTATAGACTTCCTTCAGACCGATACTAATAGTCGATTGGATGTGTATTCATTTCAGAAAATCCAAATGAGTTTGGCGAATTAATCAGAGAATACAGATGAACTTGACAAAGTAACTAACAAACCTTGGCTTTTTATTCCATTCGGCTAATTTGAAAGTGATACTGACAGAACCAAAAACATAGAGATTAAAGAAAGCGCCTTTAAAGAAAGTTTCAAATCAAATTCATACAGACCATCCCTTTTTGAGTTTGAATATGCAATTTCCTCAAAAGCATCCACAGTCAAAGAAAGAGTGGCTCCTGCTCCAGCATCTTCGAGTTCATATCACCATCGAAATCGATCCTTTTGATCACGTGGATGCTCACTCAACCATGGCTTCTTATTAGTCTAGAGGTGCAACACCTTGGTTGAGTTCAACAAATCATCCTAATCCGCATCGAATGCTTTAGAAACGTTTCTGCACATAATTTCAAACTGAATGATATTAGGGCAAATAAGACATGTATTTAAAGAAACTGAGACTATATTTCTCAATTTCATCAGTGATAATAGTGATCGTTGTTCAAAAAAATCCACAAATCAGATCAACTCATGGAGGTTTGAGAAGATAAGAATTACAATCATAAGAAACCCTAATTTCAATCTAGATGCTTACCATGTCTTGCGTTTGAAGAACGCTTGGATGAACAAACTCAAAATTCCCCTAATGATTTGAAGAACGCTTGGATGAACAAACTCAACTTTTCATATATATTGTTGGGTGCAGGGGTTGCGATTTAGATTGGTGGCTTTAGCAAACAAAGAAGCATTGAGAAGGTCCCATAAGTTTTGAAAGAGCATCACAAAGAAATTTTTTGTCTCTTGTGCACCGACCTTTCTTTTTAATGGTTTATAAATATATATATCTTCTTCCTTGGACCATCAAACCTCTAGTAGCATTATTAAGTTGACAGCATCAAAACCAACTTGATATGTTTCCTTAGATAGAAATCATTTTCAAAAGTGTTATTTGGAACCTCTAGTGTGTGGGATGCTTTAATGACAGAAGTTATTGTGTGCAGTCATCTTAGATCTAGTATTAATTAACCTTTTTGTTGAAGGAAATAGAGAAGAATACGTAAACTTGGGTATTCCATTATATCAATCAGTGATTACGAGTGACTGGGGAACAGCAAAGATGATCTTGACACAGCACTACATTTGGCGGTGACAATAGATATACTTCAATGGAGACTATTGCATTGTGTGGAGAATTATATGTAACTCTTGTGTTTTTTTACTTAAACAAGCTTCCCAGTTTCCTTTGGTATTGCTTTTCAAGTATCTTAGAGCATCCACAATAAGAACCATTAAAAACACCTAAAGGTCAGCTGCCACATCAGAAAAACACTCACCCTTCAAAAACATCAAAAACCCACCCAATAAGAAAACACCAAAACACTTAAAAACATTGCCACATCATCACCACCTTTTACATTTAATTTTAATTACCTATCTTTTTCTTTCAATAAAATATTTAAGAATCCTTTAAATTATTTTGATGAATAAAAATTTAACAAATTTAAAATTTAAAATTTGAAAATTATAATTTATTTTTAGTTATCAGTTTTTTACTTTAAAAAAAATATAAGAAATATTTAGATACTTTTATGGAATGAAAATTATAAAATTTGAAATTTGAAATTTAAAAACATTTCGAAAGTTAAATTTTACGTTTAAAACTTTAGTTTTAAATTTTACAATATTTCATTTTATATTAATAGTTTTAGAATATTTAGTTTTATTATATGTATTAATTACAAATAATACTATTCTTTTTATATTTGATATTTTTTTTTTGTTTCATCACCCACCCGTCCCAATCATCTTCGTCATGGCCTACCTTCCATCCATTTTTTCTAGTTTTTATTGACATACATGTGCTAAAAATGAGTTGAAAAAACGATCCCCACAATAACCAAAAATGGATGACATGTAAATATGGCAAAAAACAACCCCAAAAAATGAGTTATTGGGGATACTCTTAATACAATCGGCATTGCTCCAATCATGCAAAAGGCATGATTGATTTTTTTTATTTGTAAAAGTAATAGGTATTACAAAAAAGGAAGATGAAATAGTACATTTTTTTAGATTTAGATGGATCATATGGTTTATAGCTAGTTTCGTCTTTGGGCACTAATTTTTTTTAACAGTTTTAGCTTTTATGGTTTCAAATTTGTAATACCTTTGGGTACTAACACCAAAATTAGTTAATTTTATTAATATAATGACTAAAATACACTTCCATTTTTTTTTAAATTTTATCAATGTAACACCTTTGGCTACTAACACCTAATTTTATTTAAGTTTAAATCAATTTTACCAAGAATTTTGAACTAAAATTATTTTTGTCTATAACAATTTTAAAATGTTTTGACTAGCTATATGTTTTGAACCGGTGATTATTAAATAAACTAGATATAATATACTAGTAGATTATTACTATGTGTGTTACATGAACATATTTATGAAAAAAAAAATGAAGAATCATATATAAAATATAAATTACGTGCGTAATCATATATTCATATGTAGATTAAATGTCTATAACAATCACCATAATTGAAATTATTCGATGGAAAATTAACTAGCTTGGTTTCTCAAATCTAACAAGGAAGAAAACGTTGGTTTCGTATGATTATAATATACAACCCATACTCTTTATAAACATATATTTTTTGATTTGATATAAATAAGGAGTTTACTAATTTCATAATTTTTTAGATGTAATTCTGCATATTCGACCAACTTATTTTAAATGTTGAGTATGGGTTGTATGTATTATCACACGAAAACATTTTAAAATTGTTATATACAAAAATAATTTTAATACAAAATTCTTTGTAAAATTGGTTTAAACTTAAATAAAATTAGGTGCTAATAACCAAAGGTGTTACATTGATAAAATTAAAAAAAATAAAGGGTATTTTAGTCATTATATTGATAAAATTAACTAATTATGGTGTTAGTACCCAAAGGTGTTACAAAATTGAAACCATAAAACCTGAACCTGTTAAAAAAAAAGTTAGTACCAAAGATGAAACTAGTTATAAACCATAGGGTCCATCTGTGTAATTAACTCTTTTTTTATTGAGATGAAAAGGCTAGTAAATACTTTCGTATCATCGTATGAAAAGTCTTTACAAATGAGAAAACTAAAAAATTTTGGTAAAAACAAACAAATACGTAATGGTATATTTTTTTTCCAAAATTCGTATTTTTTGGATATACTGCATATATGCATTATACGAAAAAATCAAAATTTTTGAAAAAAAAAGTACTATATCATGTGTAATATATTATGTATTACATATGTGTAGCACACCGTTTTTAGCCTTGCGGTGCTTGCGGTCCACAACATGTTTTTACGAGAGTTTTTTAATTTTTTATTAAAATACGGTTTTTAATGATCCATCTCCTATAAGTAGTATAATCTGTGACAACCCTCATAATTACATGTATCCGTACGATTAATTAATATTAAATTTTGCTAGAAACATTGTTTAATTATTTCTTGGCTAGTTACGATCCCCGTACACCGTAACACCCACTAGAAATCTACTAACTAAAACATGTAACTTTATACTTGTATTTGAATACTATAAGTATTTACTTCTCCTCCTTATGTTGACTAAGTATTTACTTCTCCTCCTTATGTTGACTAAATATTAGAATCCAAGATTTTACCTCTATATTTTAGTTAATCTTGGCTTGCTCATGTTGACTAAACACTAGAAAGGATGACTATAAATATGGTGCATAACTTCACAATCTTTACACCATCTTTCTCATTCTCCATCTCTCTCTCTTGGCTCACTCTAAAACCACCACCACCACTCCATTGTTGAGTTTGCTTCAAGTGTTAGAAGGTGATACAAGGAACTTGAAGCTTGAAGGTCTTGAAGAATCCTTCTCATATGCTTTCATCATCCATCTTTGTCATCTTTTTCTCTAGTGATATTCCCAAGCTTTAAGCTAGTTGTAAGACTTCTTTAAAACTCTTGTTTACTTCATGTGTTAGTAGTTAAAGATTATATTATGATGAAATACAAGTATGATGTTGTTGTTGATCACTGAACATGTAACGGAACCAATATAACTCGCATTAGAATGTTAAAAGCTGAAAAACAAGAGGCTGTTTAGTGATAACAGCCAACTTCAGTTGGCTGTAACCGAACTTTAATAAAGCATAAAATGTATTTTCTGAACTCTAGATTTGTGTATTATGAAATACGGTTCTAATGGCACTGGAATCATAATTTTTGGACTTCGTTTACTATTTTTTTAGGATCATTTTGTAACAGCAACTCAAGCTGCATTTTTACTGCTGAAAATAAACGTCATGTTTTCCATCATAACTTGGATTCTGTGTAGATTCAGATCATGAAATTTGTTCAGTAGATGAGCACTGATGTATAAGTAATTCTCCCACTGGAATTTCGTCAATCGGACTTACGATGAATTTTAAATGAATTTTTCCGTGGACTGCAGTCAGAAAGCGACGAATCTGAATTGCAGTCTGGTAAATGATTTTTTATAAAATATTGGTAATGAATTAGATCCTGATATTTTTACACAATAATATTTCGATTGTTTAAAACATTCTGTAAAAATTGGGGAATTTTTGGAATAAGTTAACTATTTTATTAAATTACCCGAAAACAGTCCAGTTTTGGATGTTTAAGCTGAAACAATATAACTAGTGATTTGCATGTCTAAATGTCGGTTATGTTATCCAATAATGATCTAACGTGTTATATGTCAATAAAAGTGTTATGTGCAATATCATATGCTTGCTCTTGAGTAGCTATAGGTGGAAAGTTTATATGGGCGTGAACTGTTAAAGTGAGTGCATGTTATGTGATAAATGCGTGTAGGAACTCCGTGCTTATTTGAAGTCACTAATAAACTAAGTGGTAATCATACTAGGACGTGATTGACCGACTTTGACTGTTAGCTATTTTTGAGAGACAAACCGAGCAAACCAAGGTGAGTTCACACTCTATCCAAGGCATGGGATTTCCAAGGGTTGGGCATGGGTTAAAGAACTGAACGGTAACTACAAACTTGCGTATTCCCCATACAGCAGGATACGTACGACCATAAGACCATCACTCTATCAATTGAAGTCCCTCATTTATCGACTAAATCGCCGAGGCCTATGGCGAGCGGGTCATTAGTTAATAGCGCTATTAGGTTTAACAAGCCTCACACCGTGCCAGTCGGACGGGCGTGTACTAATGGACTATGGGCAAAGGGTCAATGCTGATAGACATTGACTTAGGGCACCTCTTACATTTTCGTAGCAGTCGATACGCGTGGTCTAGTAACACATGGGAAGCCCCCACTAATCTTCGCAAACATGTCTGGGTGACCGCGATACGAAATAATGCGATACATGGTTTACAAAACGAACAACTGATTTTACGAAACAATCAACTGTGAACTCGCTCAACTTTGTTATTGACTCGTTGTTACAAGCCTTGCAGGTCGTTAGGTACTCATGGAGCTTGCACAGGGAGGCGTTGTCGTTGTGGGACATAGCAGTGTGTGCCATGCTAATATAAAAAAAAAACATTTCTATATTTCGTACTTAATACTTATATTGGGTTTTACAATTATGCTTCCGTTAAACACTTAACTACGTTTTGATTTAAAATACCTTTCATATTGTGTGGTTGAATTTTACTTATTACTTGTTATGTTCAATATGATTGGTGGCTTGATCCTGGTCATGTCACGCATCCAAGCGGTGATACTCCGCATAGTGGATTTTGGGGGTGTGACAGATTGGTATCAGAGCCATTGGTTATAGTGAACTTGGTTTTAATAAGGGAAAACGTTTTTGTTAAAACCAGACTATAACCTGTACAGTGCTCAACGATCCACAACGACGATTCGCTCCACGTGCAAGACTCAACATTCTAGGTGATAGGGATTTAGGTTATTAGAAATTACTTTTGACCTAGACTATAACTTACCTAGGACATTTTCCATTAGTAACTCTTCCGTTATCTTTGCCTTGTCTTCATCCCTATCCTTATCTTTTGTAAACAATGCCTCGTCACCAAGGATCTCATCTATAGAATCTTTAGATTTTACAAATACTCATCACCTATCCTTAGGTGATTATTTTCAAAACCTCTTCTGATTCTTAAATTCTCATCAAAGTCTTGGGCTCTAATAACGAACTCGTGCAATCTGGAAGGGTGGATGCCTGTATTCTGAGTTTTCTGTCTAGGCAAGCACTTCGTATAAATCTCATCAGACGCGAGACCAGTTGTGCTTACCTGGGAATTCTTGGGATGAGTATCCACTTATAGGCTAAAGCATGACTTCACTAAGTTATAAGAACCCAACTACTTTGACTTGTCATTGATGTCGTTTATTCGTGGAATAAATGATATCCATCTTATTATGTGTTTTCTATCCTCATCATTGATTTTATGAAACTATTCCACCAAGAACATTTCATTTGATTCCCATGACCTTATGTTTTCCCCTACCGCCTATAGATACTCAATTGGTCCAATGACTCTCTTGCCCATGAATTTCCTATTTAACATAGTCATTAAAACCACGATCACACTACATCATTCTACTAAAGATATTCACTATCAAGCAGAAACCAAACCAACTTTTCTCACATGTCTACAAGGTCTTATAAATAATATAAGATCGTTTTACCAAAGCTCTTTTCAAGTTCAAATTATTTTCGGGATCATACATGTTCAAATTCAAAATTTCAAACTAGCTACGGTAAACTATTTTAAAACGTATAAACAATGAAAACTTCAAAAGTTTGAAACATTTTTGAAACACACTACCATCCGAATGACCATCCGATCGAATGAGTCCCTTTTGGTCCGAATGGACATCCGACCGGATGACCACCTGTCCGGATGACCATCCGTCCGGATGACCATCCGTCCGAATGACCATCTGTCATCGCTATAAGTTTTCTTTTAATATATAGAGTTAAATGCCATTTTAGTCCCTGTGGTTTAGGTCATTTTGCCAGTTTAGTCTAAAGGTTTCATTTTTAACCTGTGGGTCCAAAAAGGTTTCACAGTTGCCATTTTAGTCCACTTGGTTAACTTCATTCATTTTTTCTGTTAACGAGAAGGCCAATTCGGTCATTTTGTATGTAATTCTGTTAACTAAAAGGGCAATTCAGCCATATAAAATGACCGAATTGGCCTTCTCGTTAACAGAAAAAATAGATGAAGTTAACCCAGTGGACTAAAATGGCAACTGTGAAACCTTTTTGGACCCACAGGTTAAAAATGAAACCTTTGGACTAAATTGGCAAAATGGCCCAAACCACAGGGACTAAAATGGCATTTAACTCTAATATATATATATATATATATATATATATATATATATATTTTCACCTATAGTCGTCTCTATATATAAAAAAATAAAAAACATATAAACTATATAGAGACAACCTATCCTTTTTATAGTTTTTATTTTCGTTAAATCTTTTAAAAACTTCCGCCAAAAACATGACAGCAACAACCGTCTCCTTTTTCAAACTTATCGTCGCCAATTTTTTTTCCGGCTCCTGATTTCTCGGTAATTGATTTAAACATGCGTTTCCATCTTATCGATCAATGTGAACCTAGACTTTTCGTAGCACCTTTGCGGCTCATCATACAGCATTTCCGGACTTTACGAGATTGGCAAGAGCTATAAAAACTGAATCGTTCTACCTTCTCACATCACCACAATACTTTCTTAAACTCCATATCACTCACACACTCGTCGGAGAAACTCACCACTTAAACCCAATACTCAAATGGCATATTTCCCAGTAGCACATGCTGAATCCTCAAATGCAGCAGGAATTCATCCATTCCTTTGGTTTGCTGAGTTACCCACTCGTGAGAAGTATCAGAAACTCAAGAATCTTGAAGTTTTTACCATTGGCGATATTGATTGGCATCGAATAGGAATGGTTGACCCCAGTGGTTCACTGGCAAGATTACTACCACATAATACACCCTGGCGTCGTTTCTTCGACATCCTAGAACCATCATATGATGAACTGGTATATGAATTCTTGTCCACTTTCTATTACAAATCTAATAGAAGTCTTACCGATGAATCCATTCATTTTCGGCTTTGTGGACAACTTTATAACATGTCATTAACAGAATTCGCAGTTCGTCTGGGCATATATACCGATGAAGAAGTTAGACAACCCATTTTTACGGGGGCATCAACCTCCTATTCCTATGTGAAAATGAAAGAATATTGGCAACGCCATGCATCAAAAGCATGGTCCGGCAACAATAATGATATAAACTTCAAGGACCCTCGTTATCGGTATATGCACCGTGTTTTAGCAAACACAATCACGGGGCGCCAGATTAATCAACAAAGGGTTAGTTCAGCCGAACTCTTCCATCTACATAGTATTTTTGAGCAAGTTCCTTGTAATATTGCCCACGAGCTTGCTGCATATCTCTCTAGTCAACAAACAAATCCCCTGAAAAGTCTCATGGGAGGGTCATACATTACTAGATTAGCAAAATCATTAGGTGTCTTAAGTGATCAGATTATCCAAGGATTATCTCCACCAAAGGTACCTGGGATTGTAAATGTTAACATCATTAGTCTAACCCCTGTTCATAATTATGCCCCAACTCAACTATCCCAGACGGAGGGAGCTCCATTTATCTTAGAAAGTACCTCCACACAAAAGTTACAACAAGCATTGTTGCAATTTCCTCAATCGTCTTTTTATCGATATGATATGCAACCACAGCTGCCATACATACAAGAATACCTTACAACTAACCTATCCCAACCATTAACACCAAACGTCTCACAAGGCTTCTCACCCATAGTTTTCGAGGAGGATTCGACAATGCAAGCAACTTATGAAAACATGATGCTCCTAGGACAGTTAGCATCGGAATCACTTTTGCCACAGTCTTTCCAGTCGCTATTAAACGAAGTAGAACAGCAACTGCCACCAACTGATATAGCAGGCCCAAGTACGATGCCTCAAATGAATCTACCTCCAGATTCATTGGGAGACGAAGTGACTAGGTTAAACAATCAAGTTCAAAATTTGTCTCAACAAATAAAATGGTTGACAGAAAGAAATCAATGGTTGGAAAGCATGCTGAGACAAATAACTGATTATATGCAACTGCCTCTACCTCCTCCACCACCTTATAATCCTGAATTTGATCCATTACATAATTTATTTCAAATGTAAATTTGTTCAATAGACTGTCAAACAAACAACACTATCATTGCTAATGTGAAATACGTTTTGATTCAGTTGATGTTATGTTATATTGATGCTTGTTTGATTTAAACAATACCTCAATCTTATCTGTTTTCCTCACTTAACTAGAAGTGCTATGTGGACCGTGCAACGAAACGCGTAATTTTGGGTGCACACTTAATTACGGGGTTCGACGCATGAGAATCATAGTAATCCTTGTTAAGTAAGGTGGCATATAAAAACATTATGTGGTTATGTGATTATCCATTATTGCTTATTTGTACACACATTTGTTTGCATAATATTTACATTACAAATCCAGCATGACATAGTGCCATTTCTATACAATGATCCTCGTAAATTCCTCAAAATTATCAGCACCAAACAATGATTTGATTATCTTTCTAATCATTACAATTACATTCTACGGTCTCTTTCGAATAAATTTCGGGACGAAATTTTCTAAAGTAGGGGAGACTGTAACCACCCTGGTTTTCACACTCGCATTTGTTTTGACTTGCATGGTAACAATTACCGTAATTGAAATGAAACTTATTTGAACATACTTGCTTTGTGCTTATACATGCTTATACCAATACAAACACGTGAAACAATTGCAAATTCGTTGAGTTTTATGTTATTAAACAAGGTTACATAAACTATAAGGGCCTATTATGACATTTTGTGAAACTACAATTTGAGGGACCTAATTGAAATTCTTTGAAACTTGATTGAAATTATCACTTTGTAATTTCGAGGACTAAAACCGTCATTATTTGAAAGTACAAAGTTTAGGGACTAAATAGTCATTTTTGAAACCTTAAAAGTTTCGGGTTATAAGGAAAAACCAGTAAACCACGCAGCTTAAACTAGCTTCCTCAGTAACCACATGCTAAATTTCGGGACGAAATTTTCTTAACAGGGGGAGAATGTGACAACCCTCATAATTACATGTATCCGTACGATTAATTAATATTAAATTTTGCTAGAAACATTGTTTAATTATTTCTTGGCTAGTTACGATCCCCGTACACCGTAACACCCACTAGAAATCTACTAACTAAAACATGTAACTTTATACTTGTATTTGAATACTATAAGTATTTACTTCTCCTCCTTATGTTGACTAAGTATTTACTTCTCCTCCTTATGTTGACTAAGTATTTACTTCTCCTCCTTATGTTGACTAAATATTAGAAATCAAGATTTTACCTCTATATTTTAGTTAATCTTGGCTTGCTCATGTTGACTAAACACTAGAAATGATGACTATAAATATGGTGCATAACTTCACAATCTTCACACCATCTTCCTCATTCTCCATCTCTCTCTCTTGGCTCACTCTAAAACCACCACCACCACCACTCCATTGTTGAGTTTGCTTCAAGTGTTAGAAGGTGATACAAGGAACTTGAAGCTTGAAGGTCTTGAAGAATCCTTCTCATTTGCTTTCATCATCCATCTTTGTTATCTTTTTCTCTAGTGATATTCCCAAGCTTTAAGCTAGTTGTAAGACTTCTTTAAAACTCTTGTTTACTTCATGTGTTAGTAGTTAAAGATTATATTATGATGAAATACAAGTATGATGTTGTTGTTGATCACTGAACATGTAACGGAACCAATATAACTCGCATTAGAATGTTAAAAGCTGAAAAACAAGAGGCTGTTTAGTGATAACAGCCAACTTCAGTTGGCTGTAACCGAACTTTAATAAAGCATAAAATGTATTTTCTGAACTCTAGATTTGTGTATTATGAAATACGGTTCTAATGGCACTGGAATCATAATTTTTGGACTTCGTTTACTATTTTTTTAGGATCATTTTGTAACAGCAACTCAAGCTGCATTTTTACTGCTGAAAATAAACGTCATGTTTTCCATCATAACTTGGATTCTGTGTAGAGTCAGATCATGAAATTTGTTCAGTAGATGAGCACTGATGTATAAGTAATTCTCCCACTGGAATTTCGTCAATCGGACTTACGATGAATTTTAAATGAATTTTTCCGTGGACTGCAGTCAGAAAGCGACGAATCTGAATTGCAGTCTGGTAAATGATTTTTTATAAAATATTGGTAATGAATTAGATCCTGATATTTTTACACAATAATATTTCGATTGTTTAAAACATTCTGTAAAAATTTGGGAATTTTTGGAATAAGTTAACTATTTTATTAAATTACCCGAAAACAGTCCAGTTTTGGATGTTTAAGCTGAAACAATATAACTAGTGATTTGCATGTCTAAATGTCGGTTATGTTATCCAATAATGATCTAACGTGTTATATGTCAATAAAAGTGTTATGTGCAATATCATATGCTTGCTCTTGAGTAGCTATAGGTGGAAAGTTTATATGGGCGTGAACTGTTAAAGTGAGTGCATGTTATGTGATAAATGCGTGTAGGAACTTCGTGCTTATTTGAAGTCACTAATAAACTAAGTGGTAATCATACTAGGACGTGATTGACCGACTTTGACTGTTAGCTATTTTTGAGAGATAAACCGAGCAAACCAAGGTGAGTTCACACTCTATCCAAGGCATGGGATTTCCAAGGGTTGGGCATGGGTTAAAGAACTGAACGGTAACTACAAACTTGCGTATTCCCCATACAGCAGGATACGTACGACCATAAGACCACCACTCTATCAATTGAAGTCCCTCATTTATCGACTTAATCGCCGAGGCCTATGGCGAGCGGGTCATTAGTTAATAGCGCTATTAGGTTTAACAAGCCTCACACCGTGCCAGTCGGACGGGCGTGTACTAATGGACTATGGGCAAATGGTCAATGCTGATAGACATTGACTTAGGGCACCTCTTACATTTTCGTAGCAGTCGATACGCGTGGTCTAGTAACACATGGGAAGCCCCCACTAATCTTCGCAAACATGTCTGGGTGACCGCGATACGAAATAATGCGATACATGGTTTACAAAACGAACAACTGATTTTACGAAACAATCAACTGTGAACTCGCTCAACTTTGTTGTTGACTCGTTGTTACATGCCTTGCAGGTCGTTAGGTACTCATAGAGCTTGCACAGGGAGGCGTTGTCGTTGTGGGACATGGCAGTGTGTGCCATGCTAATATAAAAAAAAAACATTTCTATATTTCGTACTTAAAACTTATATTGGGTTTTACAATTATGCTTCCGCTAAACACTTAACTACGTTTTGATTTGAAATACCTTTCATATTGTGTTGTTGAATTTTACTTATTACTTGTTATGTTCAATATGATTGGTGGCTTGATCCTGGTCATATCACGCATCCAAGCGGTGATACTCCGCATAGTGGATTTTGGGGGTGTGACATAATCTACTTAGGTTTTGTAAAAATGGTTGCTTCGTAGTTAATAACTAGCAGCGAAAAAGGGAATTCACAATTAGTAAAGTAAATCCAATTTTCTCAAAAGTATTCTTGTCTTTATAAAATTATTATTATTTAGCATATAACCTATTTCTTAATAACTAATACTTAAAAGAAAATATCTCCCCTTTTTAATAAAAATTTACATAATGACAAATATAGACTTGGATATCATCTCCTTTAGACCACCCATATCGGTGACTTTTTAGATGATTGGGTTGCCACCTGTAAAATAAAATAAAAAAAAGTTAAATTCAATATTTGCCAACCGAAATTCACGACCCAGTCCCCACAACAAACCTGGGTTGCAACCTAATTTTTCCTTTATTCTTTACACATGTCACTGCCTCAATGGCTTGCATTTAATTTCTTTTTCTTACCAAACAATTAGCTTCAAATATAAATTGATTTTTGCCTAACACATTATAAAATTTACCTTTTTATATAATACAGTCATGTTTACTTTTTTTTATTGTAAACATCCTGATATAAGTTTTATACGTAAAAAAAAGAGTTGTTTCAAAAAAAGGATTTATTAATATAAATATATATAAAAATCGGTGTAACTATCTTATTTGCCACGTGTAACTATACTATTGGTTCGTTAGATATTTTTTTATAAGCTAACTTAATTTTAGTATTGTAATATAACTTAATCATATTTATATAATAAAAAATTGGGTTGGGTTAGGTTGTGAATGTGTGTGGAAAATTAAGTTGGATTTGGTTGGGTTGGGTTGTGTAGGTGAAAGAGAGAGAAATTTTTTTTTTTAATAAAAGATTGGGTTGAGATGGGTCACTAATGTAGATAGTATTAGAGCATTCACGTCTGTTGAATATATTATAGAGAAAAAATAGAGGAAATAATAAAAACACTATATTTAGGAATCTTTATAAATTATTATAGAGAAAAATATATAGAAAGTAAAGTATACGTTTTTATTTAGAGGTTCATATTCAACCCTTTATATTTTTATTATAAGTGTGTAGGAAAGAGATAAAATAATAAAACAAGTGTTTGTGAGTAAAAAATAAACAGAGACAGAAAGTCGGGTGTGAGATGTTTTGAAAAATTAAAAAAATTTAGAAAAAATATGTTTTTATATAGATGAAGATAGATGCTATAATGTTAATGCCCTTAGAACCTTTTTTAGGGGGGGGGGGGGGGGGGGGGGGGGGGGGGTTTAGCAAGGTTGGATGAAATGGCTTAGTGATGTGATAGAAAATTGATGCACGAGTATTTCTCGGACATGGCTAAGATCGTTAGAAGTGTATGGTTAAGAAGGTGGATTCAAGTGGGTGCCGCTAATTGAAATGAGTGCGACTCATTCCAGTTTCATGGTATGATTCGAGAGATTTTTTTTTTTATAAAAGGTCTCATCATGGGTCAACTTCGATTAAGATGTTATTCTCGGCATGATCTTGGAGTTTAGAGCCTTTATAAGTGTGATAGTAAGTTGATGACGGTGTTAGATTTTCGGTAGTTCTTATTATTGTCTTATGTTATGAAAAAGACTTGGTTGATTAATCTATTTACGTTCTTAGATATTTTGGATGTGATTTTCGATTCTAGGCAGTATGTTCTTAGTAAAAACGTAAAAAAGATCAAGTTATTAGCAAAACATAAAAAGGAAAAAATATAAAACAAAAAGAAATTGCAAAATACAACAAAAATAAAATAGTTAAAATGTGTAAATATGAAAATATTTACATTTAAGTAGATCTTGGAGGGGGTGTCTTTACTTTACCCTTGAAAAAGGTTTTAGAATAAATAAGTGTAAAATAGTCATTTTATAATTTATATTTAATAAAATAAACCAAAATGAGTAAATTTGATATATTTATCCTAAATGGAGGAGATATATGCAATTTGGTTTTGAGTTATATAAACTAGTGATATTCCCCGCGCTTCGTGGCGAGGATTAAGTAAGTATCAATTTGGTTCGTTACGGTACCTGCACTTGATATAGTAATTGGAATAGAAAACACTACAACGATCGAAAAAAAAAAAAAAAACACATATCGATATGGTACCCCAGTACCTTTGTTGTTCAGTTGATATCGGTTCGTTTCGTTTGCATTTTCTATTTATTTTATTTCAACATTACGATAGTTCTGTTTCTTAAAACGGATATTGTGCCACTATCGTACCAAACCCTATCAAAACCGATTGAATAACATCTGTATCGGTAACAATATTTATTTTTATTCTTTTTACTTTCAATAAACTGATACTATATTGCTACCATACCATACCGACATCATCATGCCGGTAAACATTCATTTTTATTGTTTTCTATTTTATAACGAGTACTTTGATCATATCTTAAAAGTTATACGAGAGAAAAAATATATATGTTTAAATCAATTAAAGTAATAAACCAATAAATAATAAAATCTTAGAAAAAAAACAATATTGAAAAAAATAAAAAACAACAATAATAAAATCTTAGAAAAAAAAAAACAATATTGAAAAAAATCAAAAACAACTATTCGCCTCTTTTTATTTCTACATTACGATATATTCTTTTTAAACAGATATTATGTCGCTATCGTACCAAACTCAATCAAAACTAATTGAACAATATTTGTATCGGTATCAATATTTATTTTTAGTGTTTTTGCTTTCGATGAACTGATACTATATCGCTATCATACCATACCGAACAACGTAGGTACCAGTATAAATTCATTTTTATGATTTTTTGTCTGATAACATGTACTTTGATTGTATTTTAAAAGTTATATAAAAATATGTTTAAATCAATTAAACTAATAAAACAATAAAAAAATTAGAAAAAACAAGTATATATTAGTTTCTCAGTATTGTCCTTTAGAAAAAAGAATTGATTTAAAGTTTATCAAAATCAATATTACAAATTTTTGTTATTACTTCAATTGTTTTCTTAGTTTCATATGATTAACATATCGTCATATATATTCTATATATAGATATATAGATGTTGCCCTCCAAATCCTGAAGGATTGCTCGGAATGTGTCTTTACTTGAAGTTTTGGCTCGAGGGCTTGGGGCTTTTTATAGACGAGAATAGTATCAGACTGAGGGAATCATACTAGCAAGTAAGCACTAATTATTATATTTATAGCTGAACGTCCTGAAGTAATAGCATTTTTATGTTTTATTATTTGTTGTGATTTATTTTTCAAGTCCCAATAGATTAATCAAAAGAACAAACACATAATTTAAGAGAACTCACTTTTTATTATACTAAACCTTAATACAATAAACACTCTTAATACATAAACCCTAAACTTGGTTAATGTATTCTCACTTAAGGCCACAACCACAACCCCGTTAGAGAACTCAGGATGGGCCCGGTCCTTTGGGCCTAATCAATTGCCTCCAACATTCACCCCCCCCCCCCCACCCAATTGATGACCTCAATTTGGGAAGGTCCTTCACTCCAATGAGCTCCCGCATTTCATTGAACTTTAACTTCGATAGAGCTTTGGTAAGGATGTCTGCCCGTTGCTCCACTCCGCTAACAAACTCAATCTTCACTTGCCCATTCTCAACACACTCTCGTATAAAGTGATACCGAGTGTGTATTGGCCGTGGAAAACTGGATTTTCATCAACGCAATAGCGGACTTGTTATCAACCAACAAAGCAACGGTTTCTTCCTTTCTCCCGGTGGCCTCGCTTACAAGCCCTCGTAACCATAGCGCTTGACACGTCGCTGAGGTGGCTGCCATAAACTCGGCCTCACATGCTGAAGTGCAACAGTTGACAGCTTTTGTGAACATTAAGTAACCGGTGCACCTACAAGATAAAACCATGAACCGTCGTACTTCGACCATCTCAGGATCGATATTGTGGCTATTATCACTAAAACCCTACATTGCCAAATCTACACCTCGATCATAGTGTATACCATAAGCAATTGTGCCTCGAATGTACCTCAATATGTGTTTGATGGCAAGATAGTAAGACTCCTTAGGAGACTGCATATAATGGCTCGCAACTCCGACAGAAAAAGCAAGATCCGGTCGAGTGTGAAGTACATACCTCAAGCAACCAACTCGCCCCTCTATAATCTTTAGCATCCTTAGATTGACCATTATCATCCTTTGTAATTTTCAAGCTTGGTTCAAGAGGACATTGCGTTAAGTTACAATCTTGCATGCTTGCCTCCTTGAGTTTGCATAACCCTCTTGTTTGTGACTAATCCCCTTCGGCCCTTGGTATATTTCTATACCCAAATAGTTAGTTAATAAACCAAGGTCACTCATTTCGAACGCCTTTGATATTTTGTTGCTTGAACTCGAGAATCTTGTCACTTTTGTTCCCGTTGTCACACCCCGTCTTTTGCGGAAGCGTATGATGTGTGACTAGCTTGTTATCATTGCATTCAATCGTAATAAACAACTACATGATCAAAACGATGTTCATCCATTCATGAAAATTTGAGTATTACAAACACTTGATGTTTAAGTTTTAAAAACACAACCTTCGTCTAGGTTACATTTCAACAAAAGTGGATGACATCTAAACTTGAAGTCTACTTCTAGTTACGACACCTGCGCCCAAGGTCCATCCTGTCACCTGAAATACATGTAATTTTGGAAAACATCAACATAAAGTTGAGCGAGTTCATGCGTTTTGTATATCTTGTATGAAAACATAGTTTGTAACCTTTACAAATCAAGTATTCATTGTATAAATCAAGTTTTCTTGTGTACACCACGTACTAAATGAGTGTTTGTGCAAGTACATTAAGGCATGTGAGGACATAGGAGCATTAGTATTTTCTCCTTCAAGGCATGTGGACATAGGAGCATTAGTATTTTCTCCTTTAACTATGTCGATTACCCTCGACTGTGTCGATTAACCTCGACTGCGTCAATTTCCCTTGACTATGTCTATTACCCTCGACTGTGTCGATTAACCTCGACTGTGTCGATTTCCCTCGACTGGGACACCGAAGCACTCAAGAGGTCACATAAGGACCATGAGTGGGGCTCGGCCGTACCCGTTAGATCTAACCCTCGTCCCTAATTAAGTATTAACGGCATCTCAATATCTAGTTTAAGCTCACATGATCTAGTATTTTCTAGGCCTTTCTTAAAGCTCATCATATTGCACTCACCACGAGTGCTTCTCGTATTTTTACCATTTGTAAAAATTGTAATATGTGTAACATGTATTTCACCCCCGAGAGTTATAAAACCAAAAACAGTTAAAGAAAAGGGGGAGCATGAACTCACAACTTTGCGTTCCTGTGCGTCGTAAACTTCACCGGATTTGCTTAATTAACGTCGTAACCTATACGCGTTTTCTTAACGTTAGTCACTAGACTTGCGTCGCACAAGTACAGTCACTCTCTTTTGTGTATATATTTTCTCGTGTTAAAAATATTTTATATTTTTAACTAAATGTCTTACTTATATTATTTTCTCAAAAATAAATATAAGCTTTTTGTATTTTGCACTTTGCACCCGAATTATGTATTTTGCCTAATTAGATTGCATGTGTATTCTTTTGTATTTTTACTCGTTACGAGTATCTCCAAGTCATATTATTTTTACTCTAAAATAATATTTATGTAGTTCACAAAATAATCATAAAAATTACACAAGTGTTACTATGAAAAATATATATTCTAAATATATATTTAACAAGGTTTATTTCTAAAAATCCCACCTCCGACACTTGGAAGTTTTGTAATAAAATTGTGGCGAGATTTGTTTGGAAAAATAAGTTAAAAATATACTCATAACACTTGTTGTAAAAATATTTCCAAGTGTTATATTTCTGGAAAAATTTCGCCAGAGTTTCCTCTGTAACTGGAGGTGGCCACGCTTACAAGCGTATCATTTTCTTTTCAAAACCCAATCAACAATTTTCTCAACATCAACGAACAATATTTCAACATCAAACTAGTCAAAAATATACATAGACCGCAAACACATGAACTTGCAGTTTGTGTAAAAGTAGGTAGTAACCTTCCATTATCTTCCTTAGATCTTTTTATTCTTATAAATGAAATCGGTTTTTTTTGAAAGCGTCATTTTTAAAGAAAATGTAAGTTTACAACTTCTCGGTCAAAAGTTACGAACATATTTCTTTGGTAAAACCTTTTGTTACATAAGTGTCTACGCACTAGTTTGCTCACAAAAACACCTTTGTTTCAAGAAAGATCCGGCTTCTAAACATGATTTCATTTGACACTTGGTTCTTCGAAAATACCACTTGTAGATCTTTAGATCTACTAGTTTTGGACTCTATTTTATAAGAAAAACTCTTTTTACACAAGTTCATGTTAATAAGTAGTAGTGTTTGTCATCTAATCATTTTCACACTTAAACATACACTAGTTCATGTTCCATGAACATGACTTAGCCGGGTTAGATGACGAAATATTTCTACTACTAGCATCAAACAACATAAATTAATTATAACAAAACAAGTTTCATAAGTTTTACACTACTAGTTTCTTTTTATCCATCAATTTTATCATTCTTACAAGACTTTTAATTTTGATCTCTAGTGTTCATAATTTTTATCCGTTAAATCTCTTATTAACCACGTTAAATACGAACAAGAGAATGTTTAGAGACACTTACTACTAGCTCGAGGCTAGGGAAGAAACTAGACGAAAAATGGGTGGTTAATAGCGTCGTAGAGAGGTCCTTGTGATTCCGTAAGCACCAAGCTTCCTTATACGTGATCCTTCACACTTGAATGTATATAGAATTGTAATATTGAAATTGAATAATGGTGGTTGGAATGTGGGTGCTCTCGGCCGAAATATCAAAGAGAGGGAAAAAGATGAGAAATTTTTGTTGGGTGGTTTATGAGAAGTGAAGTGACCCTATGGTTCCTCTTATAATCCACCAACTCTAATTATCCACAAGGTATTATGTCTCCATGATATTATGCATGGACTAATAAAATATCAAATTGGTAAGAGTGGTGTCCCCCATGGGGGAACCGAACGGTGGTGGGGGGTTTACAAATGGGATTTCAACCATTTAGTTAGTGGTATATAGTTTAGTTAGGAATTACAAATTGGTTACTAGTGTGTTGTAATTTATAATGGGTGTTAGGGTATTCAGGGACCCTAACTAGCTCAGAAAAAGAAAATAATGTCAATGACAATATTTTTATGTTCCGGGTATAGTTCGTTTGTTCGGTTGGATATTAATCCGTTAAAGTGCTAAATTACACTTCTTAGTGTCTTTTAAGTACCCTTCTTGTACCCTTTCAATTCCCAACACTTAGGGAAATATTCTGGATGATAAAACGAAATTTCTGCATAATATTCATACGTTTAAATGCTGAATTATTGCTGAATTATACAAAATTATGCACTTAAAGTGCGTTTCGGGTGCTTTTTAGTGCTTATTTTTGCTTTCGCAATGTCTATAAATTAAACCCTTATATGTACTCTTGGGTTTTAATGTACTTTTGTCGTCGGACCTACACCTAGGCCTCAATTCTAATGTCTGACTGCTTTCTGCAGTTCTGTTGTCACAGTGTGTCTTACCGGTGAGTTTACTATTATTTCTGACGCAACGCTCTCGTTTTTGCATAAAGCAATATTTTGTAGTACAAAATGTGCATGAATTCACTTGTATGGAATTCAGAAATTTATTTGTCTTGTGAACTAGATCATGTACGTTCATTAAAGCATAGATCACTGTTCATTTAGTGTACGGAATGTACGGAAAAGTGACGGTTGTCACACCCGTTACTATCATATCATCTACATAGACACATATTATCAACAGGGAGATGTACTCCTTTTGTATACGTCTTGTTCTTGTGAACATCGAATGAATTTCATATTTTTCAAGATCTTATCCAACTTTGTATTCCAAGCCCTTGGGGCATAGAGTAGACCATAGAGATCCTTTACCAACTTGTAAATCTTGTGTTCATGCCTCGGCTTCTGGTAACCTTCCGGTTGCTCAACATAAACATTTTCCTGTATCTCTTCATTCAGTAAGGCGGCTTTTACATCGAGATGATGAAATTCCCACCCATTAAAAGCTGCTAAAGTGACAATTAAACGTACCATTTCAAGTCGCGCAACAGGAGCAAATACGTCATCAAAGTCAACTCCTTACTCTTGCACATATCCCTTCGCAACCAAGCGTGCCTTATACTTGTTAACGGTACCATCCGACTTCCTTTTTACCATCCGCATAGCTTTGACCCAATCTTTATTCTGTTTAGCTTCTTGAAAAATTCTTGGTTCGTATTCTTGGATCAAAAGTAACTCTAAGTATCCAACTTCTTCATCTGAAGTTCCTTCGACATAATAATCTTTGAGGAATTGTGGATGCACTCGAGGTCTTGTGGACCTCCTTAGGGGTGGATTTTCATCTTCGTGCTCGGAATTCAAATTTGATGCTGATTTATGTTATTGAAGTTGAATTTTCAGTCGCTGTATGTGTCACAGATGCTGTGACACCTGTGTCACTTCAACCAACAAACAAAGACCAAACCAATAAAATATTATATTTCATACATGGGATTTGTATAAATATGTGTATCATTTGCACATATCAAATCTTGTTCGATTTCAGGCTCTAAATCGCTTTCTGGAAGGTTATACGCGCACCGATGCGTAAATATAACCAGTTTAATGCAACGAACACTCCGGAATAGTGAAATAGGTTTAACATACCTTAAATAACCTCCACATTACGAAACTTGATCATAAGTTAAACATACCCTAAATAACCTTTACATAGCTTATGAATAGGCTTTGAGGGGTTCGGTATGCTAAAATAAACTTTATGCTCATTCAGGGACTAAAAGCGTCAAAAAGTGCACAAGTTTGCACTTTCGCGCATATCTTACGTTCTGAATACATCCGGAAATCCAAAAATTTATGTAAGCATTATAATATTATGCTTTAGTGATTGGCTTGTCAAAAATCCATTCGTCGCGCAATTTGGATCGTTTTTCGCGCTTATGCACATTCCGTCGTAATTAAGCGAACAACACGATCGTACGACCAAACGAACCGACATCCGGCATATTTTTGAGCGTGTTTCATGTCCACAATGTTTAGGCATCATTTTAGGGCCTTAAAGTTGGCTTAACGGGCCTTAAACGTGTCGAAATGAGCCTTAAACACCAACAGGGACCAAAACTGTCATTTTGGAAACTTGTTTTCTGATCAGGACCTTTAGGCGGGGCGCGTAAGACTTGTGTATGTCTTACGCGGGCCGCGAGGCCCTCCCAGATCAGAATATTCAGTTTAAACAGCTGTTAACAGCTGTTAAGCACTCCCAACTCAATTCCACATGTTGTTTCCTGCTTATGGGGGGCCAATGTGATGCACATGAGGTTACCAACAAGTGTAGGGATGAGATTAAATCACGGATTACAAGAAACGATCTTAACGGTTGTCCATTTCCTATAAATACCCAACCCCATTCATTTGCAAAACCCACAAAATCTGATCTAAAAGCTCTAAGTTGAAGCCATTGCTTCATACCTGAGCTACTTGGATCAAGATTAGCTTGCGGGGACCCGTGGTAAGTGTTCTTTCGTTCTTTTTCATTCGTTTTAGCGTTAAAGTCAAACTATGTTTGACTTTCTACATTGACCAGCTTATGGTCAATACGAAGTTCGTTTGAACTTCATAACGTGAGCGTAATCACGATGGTTATAGTCCCTAGTGACTATACCTACTGATTTCCACGTTATCTAGGCTCAGTGACGAGTCGTAGTTTCGTCCAGAATACGTATTCTTGCGTATTTTGTAACCAAACTAGTTGTGGGTATCAAAACCGTTTGTTTTGATACCAAATTTGTTTTCTAAATTAGTTAAGCATGTTTTAACATGCTTAGCTCGTCACTTTTTTAGTTTAGTGCTTGTGTAGAGTCGTAAGTCAAGCGGACTAAACACCCGCTTAGACTTCCGAACATGACCCGTTTGGTCGATCTTAGGATCCGACCAAACATGGTTAAGTGACCATAGTAGTATAGGGAATAACCTTCCGAGGTTATACCTTATGGTCACCTAGTTTAGGTAGTTGTATGATAAGTAGTTTATATGCCTTAGGTAAATTACCAGAATACCCTTTTCATGTATAATTGGTAATTTAGTATATGTAACCTAAACTTTTGTCACATAACTGATTATACAACATGATTAGACTTGTATAGGCATATAATACTTGTGATAGGACTAGTTAGACGTCTCGAACGCGCTTTGCGCGCACGACGCGTTGAAGTAGCGTAAGATACCTTAATGGATCGCGATGGGTCGAAAGCACTTAGGCTAGATTTCATTTAGGATGTAGGCTTTGTTAAACCATATCACATGAGTTCCAACACTCATTTGGTTTACAAGACCTCATTCTATCCGATCCTCCGATTTAGGTCCGGTTTATTAACGTAGTTACCTATATTAGGTGCCGTTTGATTTCCGTGATCTCTAGCATTGTTTGGTTGTTACTCAAGGACTACCAAGCAATCTCAAGTGAGTACATAGACCCCTCTTTTACTGTTTTCAACTGTTTTGGGGTGAAGCATGTGTACCTATCTGTTATTTTCATGATTTCAAAGTATACTTGATTATACATGTTATTACATATAATCTGACAAACTAAATGACTATCTATGGTTTAAACACTGATTTATCAAGAACATAAAATAAAATGTTGAATTGTACTTATTTTATGTTCACCAGACCGATTGGTAGTATGATATAGCGCTATAGGATTAGACACCCCATTCCTGTTGTCATGGAATGTCTGAAACCAATTTGTTTCTCCATCCAAATAGGGATTGCCTTTGTGGTATCCCTATAGTCTCAAAGATGTATTTTGATGCACTAGGTCTGAATGAATTCTTAAATCACATTATTTTTGTATATTTAGTTATACTCCCAAAAGTATAGTTTGATATGCTCCCATATGCGATATTGTACAAAACCAACATATATTTTGTTAATCATCCAAAGCATATTTTGATATGTTATTTATGAAACCAAAACATAGTTTAATATGTTATTTATAAATCCGAAGTATACTTGTAATATACTACTGAAAACTATTATTTTAAACAACTAAAGTATATTTAATGTACTATTTATCTAACGATTGGGTTTTGGTTAGTGTTTAGATAACGGGGTGGGTGTAATGTGATGAAAACATGGTAGATACGCCGCTGGTACTTCTTATATATAAGTGTTTTCATTGCATTACATACCGTGGCGTTATTTAGTACACTTGGGTCAACGATATTGGAACTGAAATATATTTTAATATATTACTCATTCGATTCTCTTAAAATCCAAAGTATATTTTCACATATACTATAAGCCTTTTTATCAAAATATTGTTTTTCGAACAATACATGAAATACAAACTCATTTTACATGGTTATTCACTTAACCATACATTATTCTTTTATAAATATATATCATTGTTTTGTTTATCACTTTTCAAATGATTTATAAAACTAAACATTTTACAAGGATCATGACTGACTTTTGTTAAACAACTTTTTTTCTAAACTTATAAGTCATGAATCCTATATTCACAAAACCTATGTATCTCACAGGCATTTTTATGCTGACGTACCTATTTTTACACATGTTTCAGGTGCTGCTTTGTGATGATTGATGATAAATGCTATACTTAGGATGGACTCGTGCCTTAGCAACTTTAAAACTTGGAATATCATAGTTGTACTTATATGGTTGTATTAAAACAATGAGTTCATTTATTCAATAAAACAAAATTTATTTATTCCATGGTTATGAAACAATGATTCTGTTACAACACTCCCCGACGTTTCCGCCACGTCTGGTTGTTTTACGTGGTCGGGGTGTGACAGATGCTGCAGGTGTCGCTGAAGCTGTCACTAAATCTGTCTCTGTATTTATGACACTTGCTGCTGTTGTTGCTGAATTTGTATCACAAGCTCAAACTGTTGCTGAATCTGACGCGACAGAGTTGCTACTGTCAGGAAAAACTGAGTTGGTCGCTAAAATTGCTGAATTTGTCGCTGCACCAGAGATATCATAAAAACAACAAAAGTACCAGTTTCAAATGATTTTACTTGCGCATTTTTGTGAGAAAATTTACTCTAACTCCATGCCCCATTTTCGTAAAAAAATGACTTCCCGACTTCCAACTATTCTCCGGATAATCGGGTCATATAATCGGTATGCTTTAGACGTTGGTTCCACTCCGAGATGAGCTAACTTTCTTGAGCGATCATCTAGGTTTACTTGGGGCCCGGTGACTTTAGCATAGGCTAGGCAACCAAATACTCTAAGGTGACTTATGCTTGGATTTTGGCCCTTGTAAGCTTCATACGGAGTTTGGTTCTTCAATGCTCGTGTCGGAGTTCGGTTGATGAAGTAAGTAGCATGCCTCACCCCTTCACCCCATAAATAATTTGGTACCCCCTTCGCTTTCATCAAGCTCCGCCTTAACTTCATTAGGGTTCGGTTTCGACATTCCACCACACCATGTTGTTGCGGTGTGTATGGAGCGGTTAAGTGTCTGACTATGCCTTCCGTTTCACAAAAAGAATTAAATGCACTGAGGTGAATTCTCCTCCGCGGTCAGTTTGTAAAACTTTAATCTTTTGCCCAGATTGTTTTTCCACTATAGCTTAAAAATTCTTAAAGCAACCAAAGGCTCCCCCTTTCTGTTTCAACAAAAAAGTCCACGTGTATTCTGAATAGTCATCGCTCAAAACAAACACGTACCTATTTTCGGCTATGATAGATGGTGTAAGCAGCCTGCATAAATCACCATGAATCATTGCTAATGGTTCGGTAGCCCTGAAGTTGCTTGCCACCGGGAAAGGTAACCGTGATTGCTTACCAACCAAGCAAGATTCACAAAACTGGTTCTGTTGATTAAGAATCGGTAATCCCTTCACATACCCTTAGATGCCATTGGTGTGCGTTTCGAGCGTGATATGATTTTATTACTATTTTAAGTTCATTTTACGCATTAGTCAAGTTTTAAATTTATAAAACACGATATTATACTAACACTAAACACACACTTGGGCAAGTGACCCATTGTGAGCGTAGTATAGCGTTGGTAAGATACCGAAGTCGTCCAAGAACACAAGAGCTTTTAGTACCGGTTTAGCGTCGACGTCTAATCTAACCAAATTTTGAGAAAAGTTTTAAAAGATAAAATAAAGCTAAAAAGATAAATAAAAATGTAAAACAAATAGACAAGATAGAATCACTTGGATCCAACTCATCTTTAATGTTTCCTTTGATGATTTTCGCACTTTCGGACTTTTCAAGAGATTATCTTAGTTATAGTAGTAGGCCCCTCTTTTGAAGGTGACGTTACCCTCAACCCAGTGGTTTGAGTCAGCAAGGATACAATCCCAAAGGGTCGGAATATTAGAAGACAATTAAGTTAGTTATTAATGAGAAAAGTGGTAGGCCCCTCTTTTGAAGGTGACGTTACCCTCGGCTAAGTGGTTTGAGTTAGCAAGGATACAATCCCAAGTAGCCGGTTTAATGTTTTAATAGTAGTTAACATATGTGGGGTTCAAGCTATTCGAACCCCCGCCATCCAATACCGTTGGGCATTGAAGGAGGTCCTAGTAAGCTTGAACCAAGTCCTCGCAGGATCTATACACTGAACGAGGCAAGAACTTTACCAAACCACCCTCCTAACCCCCGACCAGGCAATCAACGCGCTTTATATAGACCGTAAAGACACGAATGGGCAAATCAATGACACCATGAAGAAATGGTTGGAAAATTCACTTTCAACATAAGAAACTAGTTATTAAAGTCATTAATACAAACCCAAATAAAAAGTGCCGAAATATTAAAAATCAAAAGTAAAACATTAACGACTTGTCTTCACTAAGTGATGTAAGAGATTAGCCAAACATGGCCTTTGTTTAACAAAAACTCTTACTATCAATCTTGGATCCCGAGACTACTACACACTCTAAAGATGGATGATGGATGATGGTGGTGGGTGTTGGTGTTGTAGTGGTGGAAAAGTGGGAGAGAAGTGGTTTGCCAAGGGATGCCTTTGAAGTGAACCAAACACCTCTATTTATAGTCCAAACAGAGCCCTGGCCACGGCCCCGCCCGTGGCCACATATTCTCTTTCTTCATTAATTGTAATTGCCTGCAAATGGGCCCCACACGACCCCGTGTCTCCTGGGTACGGCCCCGTGGTAGGCGTAGAAGCTTCCATAGCCTTTGTCTTGATGTCAGGTCTTGGCCACGACCCGTGTTGGTCGAGTACGGGCCGTGGTAGGCTTCTGTCTTCATGTTTTTGTCTTTGGGAGATGCTGCCGAGGGGTCGGGCATGTCACTTTATTCCTTCTTTTTGTATTTATGTTGATTTTGGCTGCTTATTTGTTCCTTTTGTTCGTTTAAGCTCATTTGGTCCTGTAAATTCAAAAGGAAGAAAGAAACGTGTTTTTTCCAACATTAGTACTAAAAAAGGGTTGGTTTTATACCTCATTTGATGTAATTTATATGTTGCATTTTGCACACATCAATACCCCCACACTTGAATCTTTGCTTGTCCTCAGGCAAAACTCTTTAAATGTGGCTTACACTCCCAAATGGAATAGGTAGAGAAGAAGTTTTTGTAACTTATCTTGAGTGTTGGGAATCCAAGATCTTTATTAAATTTTGTTTTTATTTTATTTACAATCCTATTCGTCATGATTTATTTAGAACACTTGTTAAGAAAAATTATTTATTTGGGCATAACATGCCTCCTTAAAATTCTATTTATATACAAGTTCACATACCTCACGGAAGATCACTCAACACTCGGCCGATTTGTGTATTTTTGTGAAACGCTCGAGACCGGCATGGAACTTACTTCTACCATAAGCTTGCCAAGCGATCAATCCTCCTCCTTTTTAACTATAAACCCTTGTAAATATCAAGAGGACTTTGCGAAGGGTTAGGCTTGGGCTAGGGGTAGGTTGTTTTGGTTAGAGGTTAGTAAAATGGCGAAATGCATAAAAAGTGTCGGTTGTCGTAAAACTTTTTTGTTTTTGTGACATTTATTCAAACTAAGCATCTTCAAACAAGTATTTTTGAGGAACTTGCTTGTTTATTGCAACAAAGATGGTTTTTTTTTTTTTTTTTTTTTTTTTTTTTAGCGTTCACAAGATAACGAACCGAGCTTTTTACTAAAACAAATGGGTTTGAACGAAAAAGGGTTTTGGTGGGTAATGGGTGTTTGTATTTCGGGTTTTAGAAACGAAAAAGTTTAGTCTCAAAGGGGTTAACTAGGGGGATTTTGGGTAGTGGGGTAAAAAGAAGTGAAAAATAATGGTTTTGAAGGGAAAAATGGGTTAGTCCTAATGCCTCAATCATTTACTTACTTGGGTTCAAGTTGGTAAGGACGGGGAACGTATCATCGTGGCAAGTTCTAGAGTCGTAAGAACCAAGCGGCTATTCACACAAGAAACGAAAGATGAGCATTTAGTTAAACATGTATGCATGTATGCTCAATAAAGGCTCAAAACTCACTTGTTGTGGAAATGGGTTTATAATGTGATCAAGTATATATAATCAAATTTTAACAAGATTTGTCATACCCTTTTTATAATTTTCTTATTTGGTTCTTTTTATCACGATGCTATCGGTTGTAAATTCGTAAAAACATAACATTTTTAGAACTTGTTATTCCCAAATTAAACCAAGACAAGTAAAAAAATGAAAAATTTTGAAAAGATTTGGGGTGATTAGCGGTTCCAATAGAGTTTTGTGTAAGGCTTGTTATTAGGACTTGCAAAATTCAAGGTTTTAGCATCCCCCCACACTTAAATTACACATTGTCCTCAATGTGTTCCAAAATAAGTTTTTAGGTAGATTCGAATGTGAAAAAGTGTGTTAAAAACAAGGTTTGGTGTTACTGAGCATCTGGACACGGGCACGTGCTGGCTGGACACGGCCCAGTGGTCAGAATGCCAGTAACAAAATCTTACAGAAGGCTGGCCACGGGGCGTGCCTGGTGGCCACGGCCCGTGGTGGGTTGGTTTCAGAAAACACATCAGGTCAGAAGGTGGACACGGGGGCGTGGTCAGTGACCACGGCCCCGTGGTGGCAATCTGCAATTGTTGATTTCCAGGTTTTCGTCTTTCGTTTCCGCTTTCTGGGCTTAAATGGCACTGATATTCAGTGCGTTTATGCCTCCGGTGTACCTGTTTTACTACCATAACAAACACACTACAAAATCCAAAACCTAACTTACGATCGTTTAATCATCCACAACATCACCATCATAAAAAGAAAAGAAAAATGCAGAAAATAAAATTGTTCAAAAGTAAATTGTTCAACGCGGCACGCAGGCCGATCAAATTGTTCAGAGAGAAAGTAGGGTTAAGCTGAGATTTAACCATCACACCCACTGCAGCACCTCCATCACCTCAGTCGCCGCCGCTGCTCAGTCCATATCCTCGTCCTCGTCGTCACCCTCGTCACCATGGTACGCTATGTGATCCTGGATGTACGTGACGTCATCCTGTAGTGCGTTGACAGAGCGCTCCACTGCTCCGATCCTGGTATAGGCGTTATTAGCCATGTTATATGTGTTCCGGGTGCATAGAAGATTTTCCTGCAAAAGATCAGTTATACTTTGAAAATTTGGAAAACCACCTCCTTGAGAGGAGGAGGGACCCGCATCATAGCGGTGTTGAGGAGGAGGACGGTTGGGATCATCTTGTAGGGCCAGTATTTCCTCCGGTGCCCATACGTTGCCCCGGGCGTTGCGGAAGCGGACTGACCCATCTTCCATGTCTTGAACAATCCCCATTGAGCGGCACTGGGCGAGGTCTACTTTGCCGGACTTCGGACCCCTAGTAAATGACCTCGGTATGCGTTGGACGTAATTCTTAAAGAGGTGGTGGATCCATCCCCCGAAGAAGATTGGCGTTGGAGAGGTAGCCAACTGATTAAGGTGCATGTTTTTCAGGAGGAGGTGTGTAACATCGAGTGGGATGCGGTAGTGGATGCAGTGGAGGCAGGTAAGGTCACGAAGGTTTACCACTCCCGAGCTTTCACGCCGCTGACAAAGAGAGTTGCTAAGGACTCGGTGGATGTATCGGTAGAGGGGGTCCCGCAACTGTATCCTTTTCGTCACGCTTGGATCATAAGGTCCTTCTCCAATCTGAGCCCAAGCAGTCTGGCGCATATTTGTCGGGATTTCACGGAGACCACCCGTGAATTCCTCATCAACTGATACTTCCTCGGTGTACAAACCCACATTTACGTTATGGAAATGGACATTAACGTTCCGGCGCATCTGAATTCAACGCCATCCTCATCAAACAGGTCGGCTCTGGCTTTGAATTTAAAGGTGCTGTAAAACTCCATATTATATTCAACAACAGAACGGAGCTTTGCGCCTAGAGCCACTCTGAGTGGGCCCGTAACCAATGAATCGTAACGGCCCTACTGCCCCACTAACTCAAGAGTGTCGTAACAAGCTTGTCTTGGTGCTTCCTCTGGCCTCGCTTGTAATAGGTCGTACCTGGCTTGGTATTCCCATTCCCACTACTTAAACTTTGTGAACTTGCTGGCCATAGCTGCAAAAGAAAATCACAGAACAATCAGCGCCTTACGATAAATTTTCGGAGAAAACTGGAAAACAGTGGCTGGACACGGCCCCGTGGTCACTGGACACGGACCGTGTTCAGCATGTCCTTCTGGCCACGACCCGTGCTCGCTGACCACGCCCCATGGTCAGGCTACTGTAACTTCAAAACTTCAATTTTTGATTCGGTTTCGAAAAATGGAAAATTTTTGGTTGAGTTAGGGCTGTTCAAATCACTCGCCGCTCGTCGCTCACTCGACGCTCGTTCGGAAATTGCTCGGAAAATGCTCGTTCGATTTGACGCTCGGTTGTAAACGAGCCGCTCTGCTCGGTTCGGTTTGTAAACGAGCCAAGCATGAGCAAAGGTCCGCTCGGCTCGGTTCGGATCGAATTATTATTTTTAATTAGTACATATATACACATACATATATAAACATGTATATACACATATATATACACAAATATGAATTATACATATACACACACACACACCTATATATATACACACATTACACATACATATATACTTAAATATAAATTAAATTTATAGTTTCATATATACCACTCTATTAGATTTTGGTCCACTATGTACAAATTTACAGCTATATCTATACGTACTAGCCCAATCACGCCAATAAAAAAAATTAATATCAAGTCTAAAAGTTAAACACTAAACCGATAAACAACAGTCTGCTCATCACCTCAATGTTTCATGTCGTTACCCTAAGTCGATCGTCTCCTGGTCTCAACGTCATTGATCGTGCAATAAGATCATCGCCTCGTCGGCCACAACATTGTTATTCATAAGAAAAATATTAAGTTATGAAATGTGCCTGTGTTTAAAGACATAGAAACTTGAGACCCAAGATTGTCACTATCTCTCTTAGCAAATTTAAATCGGGCGACACGGTTGTCCAAATCGCTCGAACTTCGCTCGACGCTCGCTCGGAATATTTACTGCTCGAAAAATGCTCGCTTGATTTGAGGCTCGGTTTTAAATGAGCCGCTCCGCTCTGTTCGGTTTGTAAACGAGCCAAGCACGAGCAAAGGTCCGCTCGGTTCGGCTCGGCTCGTGAACAGCCCTGGTTGAGTAGGGGCGGTTTTCCCCAAAAATGAAACCCCAAGTGCCTTTTTTCCAAAAACAAACCGTTAACCCCATCAATTTTAAAATTTTCGGTTCGAAAACAAGGGTTCATGGTTTATGCTTGAAATCGGGTGATTTTCTGAACAATAGTTGTTGATTTACTTCCTACAACATGAATGCAAACTACTAATACTAGATCTAGTAAAAAATTTATGGTTTGGTTCGGGTCTAGTTCAAGAACCCAAGATTTTTCCCCGAATTTTTGATGTTATTCTACATGCAAATCGCTAAACTAACTAAAGAAGATGTTAGAATCATACCTCGCGGTTGTTAGATTGCAGAAAAACGTGAAAATCGTGGAAAATCGCGGAAGAACCAGAGCTTCTTCGGGGAAACGGGTCATGGTGGAATGAAAAATGAAGAAGAAAAGGGGTTTTATCCCATCTGCATGCCGACCATGGCCCCGTGTCCAGCGGACACGGCCCCGTGGGCGGGTAAAGTTATTATTATTATTATTATTTTTTTATAGTGCACGTGTGAGTGACCCGTTTTTCCGAAAGATGTTGAATTACCTTATCTATTTCCGAAGCTTTTCCGATGTCCACAATCTGCAAGACATGATGTTAACATTTATTTAAACATCCGATTAATCATACCTCGCTTAGTGAAATCTCTTCCTCGTCATCCTCAATGAATCCTTGGTAAAGCTTAAGCCGTTGTCCATTGACTTTGAATGGAACGCCATTTTGAGATTTAATTTTGATTGCACCGTGTGGAAAGATATGGCTGATAGAAAAAGGTCCCGACCGTCTAGAATTTAGTTTTTCGGGAAAAAGTCGAAGTCGTGAATTAAACAATAGCACTTGATCTCCTATTCGAAATTCATTAGGCTTAATATGTTTATCGTGTAAGCTCTTCATACGTTCCTTATAAATTTCAGAGTTAGAGTATGCTTGATTTCTTAATTCTTCTAATTCGTTTAATTGATAAAATCGATTTCTCCCGACGGTCTCATGGTCTAAGTTTACGTTTTTTAATGCCCAGTAGGCTATATGTGTATTTCTACTGGCAAATGACAACTTTTTCCATAGACGAGCTTATTTGGGGTGGTACCTATTGTTGTTTTAAAAGCGGTTCGAAAAGCCCATAAAGCGTCATCTAATTTATCGGCCCATTCTTTTTTATTTAACCCTACGGTTTTCTCAAGTATTCGTTTTAAACCTCGATTAGTTACTTCGGCTTGTCTGTTTGTTTGAGGATGATATGCGGTCGAGATTTTATGATAGACCCCATATCTTGTTAGAATTTTTTCAAGTTGATGATTACAAAAATGGGTGCCTCTATCACTAATTAATGCTTTTGGAGTTCCGAAACGAGAAAATAGTCGTTTCAGGAATCTTACCACAACTCTTCCATCATTTGTTGGAAGAGCTTCGGCTTCGGCCCATTTTGACAAGTATTCAACAGCCACAAGTATATATTTGTTTCCTTTTGATGGTGGGAAAGGTCTCATAAAGTCCAATCCCTATACATCAAAAATTTCACAAACAAGAATACCATTTTGTGGCATCTCCTTTTTTGAAGAAATATTACCTGAGCGTTGGCATGCATCACATGTTCTGACAAGACTTTGCGAGTCTTTGTAGATGGTTGGCCAATAAAATCCTGAATCAAATACCTTTCGAGCGGTACTAGTGGCTCCATGATGTCCTCCATACGGTCCTTCATGACAATAGCGTAGAATCTTTCTTACTTCATTACCATATATGCACCGGCGAATAAGTTGGTCTGCACACATTTTGAAAAGATATGGATCTTCCAAAAAATAATGCTTTACATCGGCAAAGAATTTTTTTTCTTTGATGATGTGACCATCCTTTTACAACTATCCCACTAGCGAGGTAGTTGGCATAGTCGGCGTACCATGGTTCTTCTCGTAACTCCACCATTTCTAGGGATTCCGTTGGGAACTTTTCGTTGATGAGTTTGTCCCTAGTTGCCTCCAAGCTGGATCTTCCAAGCGAGATAGATGATCGGCAGCAGTGTTTTCAGCTCCTCTTTTGTCTTTTATTTCTATGTCGAATTCTTGGAGGAGTAGAATCCACCTGATTAAACGTGGCTTTGCGTCCTGTTTCTTAAAGAGATAACGAATGGCTGGATGGTCTGTATAAACTATCATTTTAGAAAGAACAGGATAAGAACGAAATTTATCAAAGGCAAATACTACAGCTAGTAATTCTTTTTCAGTTGTTGTGTAATTTTCTTGTGCATCATTGAGTGTTTTACTAGCATAGTATATTGGGTGAAAATGTTTATCTTTTCGTTGCCCCAAGACTGCTCCAACTGCAAAGTCACTTGCATCGCACATGATTTCGAAAGGTAGTTTCCAATCGGGCGCTATCATGATTGGTGCTTTGACTAGCATTTCTTTTAGCGTTAGAAATGCTTGGTTGCAGTCCTTGTCAAAGATGAATGGTGCATCTTTTTCAAGTAACTTTTTTAGAGGTCTTGAAATTTTTGAAAAATCTTTGATAAATCGTCTATAAAATCCGGCATGCCCTAGGAAACTACTGATGGCTCTAACGGAGGATGGAGGTGGTAGTCGAGAGATAGTGTCTATTTTAGCCCTATCAACCTCCATTCCTTCGCCTGAGATTTTGTGACCGAGTACTATTCCCTCCGTTACCATGAAATGGCATTTTTTCCAGTTAAGGGCGAAGTAAGTTTCCTCACATCGGGATAGCATTCGTTCAAGGTTATCGAGGCATTGGTCGTATGAATCGACAAAGATAGAAAAGTCATCCATGAAGACTTCTATGGTCTTTTCTATGATATCATGGAAAATGGCTACCATGCAACGTTGGAAAGTGGCGGGGGCATTACATAGACCAAAAGGCATGCATCGATAAGCAAAATTTCCGTAGGGGCATGTAAATGTTGTCTTTTCTTGGTCTTCGGGAGCTATCGGTATTTGAAAGTAACCTGAAAAACCATCTAAAAAACAATAAAATTCATGACCGGATAATCTTTCTAACATTTGGTCAACAAAAGGCAAAGGAAGGTGGTCTTTCCTTGTCGCTTCATTCAACTTACGATAGTCGATGCAAACTCTCCATCCGGTGACGGTTCTTGATGGTATTAATTCATTTTTTTCATTGGTGACCACCGTCATACCTCCCTTTTTGGGAACTACTTGAACGGGACTCACCCAAGGGCTATCGAAAATTGGGTAAATGAGTCCGGCGTCAAGTAGTTTGATGACTTCATTTTTAATCACTTCTTGAACATTTGGATTTACTCCACGTTGTGGTTGTATTACCGGTTTATAGTCATCTTCCATTAGTATTTTGTGTGTGCACATGGAGGGGTTTATTTCTTTAATATCTACAAGCTTCCATGCAACGTTTTTATGTTTTTTCAAAAGCGTAATTAATTTTTATTTTTCTAAACTTTTTAATTTTGACGAAATAATTACGGGTAACTTACCATGCTCATCTAGAAAAGCATATTCCAAACCTTTTGGGAGTTCTTTGAGCTCAAGTGGCGGGTCTTTGGGAGGCTCTTTATTCGGTTGCTCTTTATTTTGGTCGAGAACCAAAAAGGTTTGTTCAATGGCGTCCTCTTCTTTGACAAGTTGGTCGCCTTCATCCTCCATATCGGGTGGCTCAGTTTCATCTTCAATTAGAGGGTCGTCATTGCCGATTGGATATTTCATTGATTGGTCAAGATCGACATACCTTTTGTCGGCCCCTAATTTGATTGGTAGGTTGTTTTGCTTCCGATTGATCAATGCTTGATGGGTTTTCGCTAAAGGTTGTCCCAACACGAATGGAGCATCATCAAGAATGACGAAGTCCGTTAGGACTACCGTTTGATCGGTTTGTACTAACACGTCCTCAACTACTCCTGTTGATTTTATTATTTTACGATTAGACAGAAAAATTGGGATTTGAAGTGGAGAAAAATCACTAATACTTAATTTTTGAAAATATAGTTTGGCATTATATTAACACAAAGATCTTTATCGATTGTAATGTTACTAATAAAGGTGTTTTGAAAGAAACATGGAACCGGTGTAATGTTAATTTCAAATTGCTCATCTTTTATTAACGTAGTTTGATCGTTTGTTAATTTAATGCTAGCCATTTCGTCGATTTTAGTGTTAGTGTTTAACTCTTTTAAAAACTTAGCATGAGTAGGTACCAAACAGTGATTTTCGAAAGATGGTGGCAAAAGGTTAATTTCTTGAAAAATTGATTCTTCTTGAAAATTATCGTTTTCGGACTTACCTCTTTCGTCGTTTGGATCATGCGTTGGTTTTTCACTTAGTTGTTCATCCATTTTTACTTCTTCAATTATTACTTCTTTAGTACAAATAGCCTATTCCCTTTCACGGGATTCTTTTATTAAGCGTTCAAGATTTTTGAGACTTTGTACAATTCTCTCGGCTTCGGGGAGGATAGTTGGTTGTTCATGAAAGTTAGAAGGATAAGTGTTCCAATCAAAGCTTGATTGTGGAAGTTCATACCTTGGTTCCTCATAATACGTGTACGAAGTGGATGGTTCATACCTTGGTTCTTCGTAATACGTATATGAGGTGGATGGTTCGAAAAGGTAATAATATTGTATCGAATAAGGATTACCGCAAATGGTACAATATTCTTCTTCGTAATCATCCTCTATGATGTAGTGAGTGTAACCTCCTGAGTATTGATCCATGAGAATCACTCGGCAGACTACAAACGTTCGGGACCAGAAAACAAAATTAAAAAGCTGAAACAGAAGCTCACCACGGCCCGTGGTCAGTGGACACCCCGTGGTCAGTTTCTGTATCTGGGTGTTTTAAAACTGTTACTGGTTATGTGCAGCACGGGGCGTGTTCAGTGAGCACGGCCCGTGTTCAAACTACTGTTAAACTAAAAATTCCTAAAAATTGAAAAATGAGCGCGCGGTTTTGAAAACGTTTTGAAAAATGATTAGGCCGTCGATTTTAAGCTTTCTTAAAATCCTTGTGTCCCCGGCAATGGCTCCAAAAACTTGGTGTGCGTTTCGAGCGTGATATGACTTTATTACTATTTTAAGTTCATTTTACGCATTAGTCAAGTTTTAAATTTATAAAACACGATATTATACTAACACTAAACACACACTTGGGCAAGTGCACCCATCGTGAGTGTAGTATAGCGTTGGTAAGATACCGAGGTCGTCCAAGGACACAAGAGCTTTTAGTACCGGTTTAGCGTCGACGTCTAATCTAACCAAATTTTAAGAAAAGTTTTAAAAGATAAAATAAAGCTAAAAAGATAAATAAAAATATAAAACAAATAGACACGATAGAATCACTTAGATCCAAGTCATCTTTAATGTTTCCTTTGATGATTTTCGCACTTTCGGACTTTTTAAGAGATTATCATAGTTATAGTAGTAGGCCCCTCTTCTGAAGGCGACGTTACTCTCAAGCCAGTGGTTTGAGTCAGCAAGGATACAATCCCAAAGGGTCGGAATATTGGAAGACAATTAAGTTAGTTATTAATGCGAAAAGTGGTAGGCCCCTCTTTTGAAGGTGACGTTACCCTCGGCTAAGTGGTTTGAGTCAGCAAGGATACAATCCCAAGTAGCCGGTTTAATGTTTTTGTAAGACCCTAATACGTATTTGACAAAATTCGCAGCGGAAATTCGTACCATAAAATTTCTTTCGTTATAAACGTCTTTTCGTTCTTTAAATTCATTTTTAAGAAAACTCTTTCACATTAAATGCATCAATTTAACTCATTTACAAAATAAAAACATAACTTATCTTCACTAATGTTCATACTCCAACATTCCTGTACAATCTATCTTGTGACTCGGTCCTCGATCACTTCTCCTGGTAATGATAATCCGCGACTCTTACCACCTGCACTCACCACATAATTTCAAAACATTAGCACACATTATGTATATAAATAAGATTTATACTCATATACTTTTTGTTCCGTTATCCCTTTACATTTAAGCATATCGCCTGAGTGTCTACTCCCTGGTGAGACTTCAACATTATACCTGCATACACTTAATTTTCAATATACACTATTAATAACGCCAATACTTATTCGTATTGAAAACATACGTACATACTTATATAACTACTTGCATACATACCTACATACATACCTACGTGCATACATGCCTTCATACCTACTTACATACATACATACATACATACATACATACATACATACATACATACATACATACATACATACATACATACATACATACATACATACATACATACATACATACGGTCGCACCTACCTAATTACATACCTACAAACATACCCACGCGCATTCATACCTACATACTTTCATACTTACCCTCACACATTCCTAACTACGTACATACTTACATACATACATACATACATACATACATACATACATACATACATACATACATACATACATACATACATACATACATACATACATACATATATATACATACATCTCCTAAAACATGAAATAAACTAGTCATAAGTAGTGCATAAGCGTTTAAAACCCATTAAAAACAAGTCCGCAGCTGAAACGAACACCCAGCAACAAAGTTGCTGTCATTTTGGGTCCTCGCGGGGCGCGACAGGGATCGCCTCTGTTCTCGCGGGCCGCGACCCTCGTCGCGTTACGCGACAACTTTCCTGGTTCGCTTTCGCGTGGCGCGACACCCAACTTTTGACAGCGAGTCTGGTTCCAGACCTGCATATTTCCAGCCGAGTTAGATTTTACGAAAACGGACGTAACTCCCTCTTTAAAGATCCGATTTAAGTCACGTTTCTTCCTACGCGATCGTAATTTGATCCTCTATCATATGGACTTGAAATACAACATCCGGTTTAAGGAAATTCTTAACTTATGCGCTTTCGGCTTATTAATTATTTTCTAATTATTCGACCCGCTCATATTTTCATCAAACCACTCATTTGTTCTAACCCAAATCATACATGAACATTATAACCATAATACTTTAACCTTATCCGGAGTTCCGTACTTGGGGTTTACGCACCCGACACCCGGTATTCTTTAAACTCATACATTTCATTTAAATCTACGAACCTAACTTTGTTACTAAAATTTCCACTTACGTAACTGTTTATCTATTAAACCAAACTCACATCCAAGTCTGTTGGCTATTAAACCGCATCTCCGATTCCCGTATTGCGTTCTTATATGCAATTCTACCCATTAACCGGTTATACTACCGTAGCCATTTCTTATGCAACATTTCGTTATAATCATAAGACCTCATTTTGACCCGTTTGGTCTATTTAGCGAAACTCACTGATTTCATACAACTAAATCCATATTTGGCCTCAAACATCATGTTTAATTAGTTAAGACGCTACATTACTTAAACAAACTAAAAAGTGATTACGGAAATCACTTACCTTACGCATCCATGCTCGTATCCGCTTCCTTGCCTCCTCCTAACCCGTTAGCCTTTCATGCTTGAGTCCGCCTCGACATGATTCCTATACTTCCATGTCACCAAAATCACATTCTCGTTAACATACACCATTGTACACGTGAACAATCATATCAATCACATATTTCACATTTGACTTTCATTAGTCACTTTTAACTAGCATAAAACATATAACCAAATTCATATCCTTTTAAACTCATGTAATTCATCATGGCATCCCATATATCGCGTATTGATATAACATGTACCACACGACTTCCTATAATCCTACCTTTACGACAACTAGACAAATCATGCTTCTTATGCATAGTTGACTTTCTAAAAGTCAACAGTTCCTTAAAATTTAACTTTCGACTTATCATCATATACTCGTAACATCATAATAGACTATACGGACGGCACTATATACATTTCATCATACGCTTGGTGTGTATACTACCCTCTAAGCATAATGTACAACTAATTCATGCATAATCTTCTAAACTCCTACATAATTCACCAAATCTTCCTACTAATCAACAAGTATCATTCACACATAAACATCAAACATATCACCACCACATTTCTTTCAATTCATCTAACAAGAATTCATCCTACCTACATAATACATCAATCTTTCAACAAGAATTGGACATGGATGATGATTCAAGTCATCATTCTCACCATAACTAATGGGTTTCATCTCTAAACATCAAATTAACCCTAACCATGCATAATCTATGTTCTATATGATGATTCTAACACATATTCATACTCAATTTCATACAAATTCACGGATTCAAACATAAATCACTTCATACAAGATCACAAATCTTAGATTTAAGACATACCTTATGATCCCCTTATAATGGTGATCATTAATTCATGTTCGGTTATGAATTTGAGCTTCGATTCACCCTTCAGTTTGATGATTTGGTTGAGTTTAGGGTTTGGCTCCCATGGAGCTCCTGAGGCTTCACGAACACACACGAATGTGTGTTTGTGTGTGTTATTCTTTTCTTTTAAGTTGATAATTCAACTTTCATATTATCCCACTTTAGTCCCTCGTGTTTGCCACTAAAACAAATTGACACAACTTTCGTCATTTAATACTTTTGACCATACTATTTAACTAGATTAAATAGCCTAGTTATTTACTTCATGATATATCCTATGGGAACATACGACAATATAAACATTCGGGTTTTGGGGCGTTACAAGTCTACCCCCCTTAAATGAGGTTTCGTCCCCGAAACCTTTCTCACTTTCATTTAACACAAATTATCTTTTCTTCCAGTCCATCAACACGACCACTAGCCCATCTTAATGACAATCTTCTAGCTTCAAGAACCTGTCCCAGAGTTCTTATTAGTGTCGCTTTCACTAATAGCGCTAGTTTCTAACGCACTTCATAGCTAGTGGTTCATTCATTATTCTAATACTCGTATATCCTGTGCAATATATCATTTGTTTACTTGAAACATTTCCAACCTCCCATTAATATTATTTCTTTTTGTTTATTTCAACATTCATATTATCTTCGTCGACTATACGATCTCACTTCATAATTTATTCATACACGTATATGTTTAACTTCAATAGCTACATCATAATAATAAGTAACTATCCATTCTTGATTCATAAACTACTCATTTAATTGACTTCTTCTAAAAGGTCCATACTTTCCATACCTTACTTTCACATAACATTCTCATTTCATTGACCTGTTAATAACGGGTCAATATACATACTTCTTCGACCTATAATCATGCATATATTCGTATGATCCGTTCATAACGAATTTAATACCTTCATCTCATCCCTTAAAATTACATTCTCTACATGCACTGTATAATATTTAACTCTTGTTTTGTTATCATAACAAAACTACCATTTCATAGTCACACCTACGTGCTTAGATCTAACGTTAACGTCCTTCTACGTTTTCTATAGTTACTTGTACCTTGCATACCTTTACGTTACCTTCAAATCATCTCATTCATTTTACCTTACTATTACTCTAACTTCATGCATTACATATTTTACATGACTAAATGTGTCATACTAGTTCATCATACGAGAGTTTTAATCAATACTCAGAACTTTCACTGACACAATTTTCTTCCTATGTTGACTGCTAAAAATCAAGCATCGCATACCATACTATACCTATCCTATCATTCACTTCGTAGGTCATCATTCATTCTACTAATTCATACCTATCCAGCATGAGCTAAACATTTTACTAACCTCGTTCTTATTCCATAAATTAACGATCCGTAAACCGGATCGATCCACCTCTTCACGAGTACTAGCCGTACCAGGCCAGATTTCATTCATCTGTGTAATGAGCTTCCGCTTGTGCACATCCTTTCACCAATTCGATTGCTTTCATCACATTAAGAGTTCTAACATTATCATCAACAAATTAGCGGTTAGCACATTTCATTAAAACATTCATTATACTAGGTGGTAACCCACCTATAACTTTTCTATAATTTCCTACGTACATGCTATAACATATCACACATTTCATTTCTTACATACAATTCTTTCATTCTATTAATCATTTCGCCAACTTGTTGCAGTTTGACTTTTCAAGGTCAAATGGCATTTCTTACTTATCGTAAATGTATTGAAATACATGCTCGTACTTCTTTTCTTTCATGCTTACTTGTAAAGACTTTATCACATCGTTTCAGTATTTCTTACCAAACTTACCCTTCCCGTCCATACTTAAGTTATTGTCCTGGTCGTAGCCCGTCATCCATTCTGACTCGCACGAGTCGATTACTAACACATCTAACGCGTAGCTCATACAAAATTTCTTTCATTATACTATCACCTTTTACTTTATACTAACATACATGACCCGTTCAACTCAATCATGGTCAAACCATTGACATCTTCTTATGTAAACTAGTTTCATCCTTTTATATTTTAAATCCGTTTCAAGGATCTGAACACATCATTCATTCTTTTCGTCCCTTCTATGTTTCGAATCCGTCTCGCGGATTCAAACATTTCATTCATGCCTTTCATCCCTTGAGTCCGTCTTGCGGATTCAAACATTGCATTCACACCTTTTATTCTTTGAATCCGTCTCGCGGATTCAAACATTTCATTCATACCTTTCATTCCTTGAATCCGTATCGCGGATTCAAACATTTCATTCATATCTTGTTGATCCGTACTTTCTTACGGATTCAACATTCTTCATTCTTATCACTCATGCTTTTCATTCCTACGTAGTACTCCCAATTTCCCGAGAGTCCTACTACCCATTTCACCCGCACGCCCACCTGCTACCTAGTTCTACCGGACATACCTGCGATAATTACCACGGTCTCACGAACGTCATATGCTTCTTGCATTCTGGCCAGGTGCGCAATCCACATACTAGTTTCGTGTCTTCGTGTAATCATCGCCTTATGTCCGAGAAATGGGTTTTTGTTTAGTGCACATCTCTAAAACTTCACCAAGACCATATCATTCTCTTCCGTTTAATAATTACCCTTCCAAGGAGATTTCTTCCTTTTTCTTTTAACATCGGTACCCATACATATTAATAGTGTGTACCTAGGGTTCATTTGCCTATTTGCATATTTGCCTACCTTAGTATTCATCCTATTCTGCATTCACGGATCATCCTCTTCAAACTCTTATGCTTACCTTGCACATACAAAACCGTTAGTTTCTTTATACACATATATAAATGCATACTTACATAGTTACATTCGCTTCTGCCTTTGGATCTTGATCGAGTCTTAGATTGTACGGGTTCCTTATCACAAGAGCACACAGGTTTGAGTTCAAGTACTTACCTTCTTGTGCTTGATTCTCTCAAACCAGGGCACTGATACCAACTTGTAAGACCCTAATACGTATTTGACAAAAGTCGCAATGGAAATTCGTACCATAAAATTTCTTTCGTTATAAACGTCTTTTCGTTCTTTAAATTCATTTTTAAGAAAACTCTTTTACATTAAATGCATGAATTTAACTCATTTACAAAACAAAAACATAACTTATCTTCACCAATGTTCATACTCTAACATTCCTGTACAATCTGTGACTCGGTCCTCGATCACTTCTCCTGGTAATGATAATCCGCGACTCTTACCACCTGCACTCACCACATAATTTCAAAACATTAGCACACATTATGTATATAAATAAGATTTATACGCATATACTTTTCGTTCCGTTATCCCTTTACATTTAAGCATATCGCCTGAGTGTCTACTTCCTGGTGAGACTTCAACATTATACCTGCATACACTTCATTTTCAATGTACACTATTAATAACGCCAATACTCATTCGTATTGAAAACATACGTACATACTTATATAACTACTTGCATACTGTGACACCTGTGTCACTTCAACCATTAAACAAGTACCAAACCAATGAAATATTGTATTTCATACTTGGGATTTGTATAAACATGTCTATCATTTGCACATATTAACTCTTGTTCGATTTCGGGCTCTAAATCGCTTTCTGGAAGGTTATATGCGCCCTGATGGGTAAATATAACCATTTTAA
This sequence comes from Helianthus tuberosus, assembly GCA_030545235.1. Taxonomy (NCBI): domain Eukaryota; kingdom Viridiplantae; phylum Streptophyta; class Magnoliopsida; order Asterales; family Asteraceae; genus Helianthus; species Helianthus tuberosus. Next base: position 50,393,600 of record CM060396.1, read on the forward strand.
TGCAACAAACACTCCGGAACAGTGACATAGGCTTAACATACCTTAAATAACTTTTACCTAACTTAGAAATAAGTTTTGGAAGGTTTGGTATGCCGAAATCAAGTTTATTCGCTTACAGGGACTAAACTTGACAAACTGTGAAAGTATGACGATTCGTACTGGAACAGACTTTCTGGAACATGACCATAAGTTAAACATACCATAAATATCCTTTACATAGCTTAGAAATAGGCTTTGAGGGGTTCGGTATGCTAAAATAAACTTTTGGGTCATTCAGGGACTAAAAGCGTCAAAAAGTGCACAAGTTTGCATTTTCGCGCATAACTTACGTTCTGAATACATCCGGACATCCAAAAATTTATGTAAGCACTAAAATATTTTATTTTAGTGGTCGGCATGATAAAAATCCATTCGTCGCGTCATTTGGATCGTTTTTCGCGCTTATGCGCATTCCGTCGTAATTAAGCGAACAACGCAAACGTACGTCCACACGAACCGACATCCGAGATATTTTTGAGCATGTTTTGAGTTCCCTATACTTTAACTTCATTTTAGAGCCTTGAAATGAGGTTAACGGGGTTCAAACGCATCGAAAATAGCTTAAAAGGGCTGCAGGGACCATTTCTGCCATTTTTGAAACTTTGCTGAAACTGGTACATGGTGGCGTAGCGCTACGCCCAAGGCCTTACCAGTCGCGCTACGCGAGCGCCTCATCTGAACAGAAAAATCAGTTAACAGCCTGTTAACAGCTGTTATCCACTCCAATCCACTTGCAACTGGTTTTTAACAATCCTAGGGGCTCCCATGGGTTTGTAATTCAGTGGGTAAGTGTTGTACGGCTGAGATTAAATGCTTGGGGAAACAAGAAACGATCTTAACGGTTCCATGTTTCCTATAAATACCCCCACCCCTTTAGTTGCAACCCACACTTGATATCTGAGATTTTCTCTAAGTTGAAGTGTGCAACACTTCATACCTGAGAAATACTTGGATAATCAATCTTGCGGGGACCCTTTGTAAGTGTTCCTTCGTTCTTTTCTTTCATTTTAGCGTTAAAGTCAAACTGCGTTTGACTTTCTGCATTGACCAGTTTATGGTCAATGCGAAGTTCGTTTGAACTTCATAACGTGAGCGTAATCACGATGGTTATAGTCCCTAGTGACTATACCTACTGATTACCACGTTATCTAGGCTCAGTGATGAGTCGTAGTTTCGGCCAAAATGCGTGTTCTCGCGTATTTTGTAACCAAACTACTCTAGGGTATCAAAACCGTTTGTTTTGATACCAAACCTGTTTTCTAACTTAACTAAACATGTTCTAGCATGTTTAACTCGTCACTTTTAGAATTGTGCTTGTCTAGGGTCGTAAAGGTAAGCGATCTAATCAATCGCTTATACTTTCAAACCCGACCCATTTGGTCGATCATTAGGATCCGACCAAATACACTAGGTGACCATAGTTGTATAGGGAATAACCTTACGAGGTTATACCTTATGGTCACGTCGTTTAAGTAGTTGTATGATAAGTGGTATATATGCCTTACGTAAATTACCAAAATGCCCTTTTTACGTTAAAATTCATTTTAAGCCTATGTAACATAACTTTTGCCATCTAAACTGAATTAACAACAATATTAAACATGTTAAGGCATATCTTACTTGTCATAGGGCTAGTTAGGCGGTCCAAATGCATTTTACGTGAACGACGCGTTAAAGTAGCATAAGCTACCTAAACGGGTCGTAACGGGTCAAGAGCACTTAGGATAAGTTTCGTTTTAGTATGTAGGCTTTGTTAAACCATGTTACATGAGTTCTTACACTCATTTGGTTTACAAACCCTCATGCTACCCGATCCTCCGAATAGGTCCGTTTATTAATGTAGTTACCTATATTAGGTGCCGTTTGATTCCGTAATCTTCTAGCTTTGCTTGGTGGATATCTAAAGTGTATTGAGCAATCTCAAGTGAGTACATAGTCCCCTCTTTTACTGTTTTCCAAACATTTTGGGGTGAAACACATGTGCCTACTTGTTACTTTCGTGCTTTTCATGTTTTCATATCATATACTTGCTATGTTCATTAGTACACTATTAGTACATGATTTCATTATGTTTCGCTATGTATGTTTACTTAACATGCTAGCACATTGTTTTACATTACATTTTTGCTATGTATGTTGACTGAACATGCTAGCACATTGTTTTACATTTCATTTCTGCTATGTATGATGACTGGGCATGCTAGCACATTGTTTTACATGACTTTTCTTGCTTTGTATGTTAACTTAGCATACTTAGTACATTTGTTTTACATTGCATCTCTGTTGCATATGTTCTCGTAACATATGGACACATTGTTTTACATCTCTACCTCGTATGTTCACTTAGCATACTAGGTACATTATTTTCATAAAACATGTTTACATTTGGTATATCATTTGGTTTGTTTAAGGGGACTAAATTACATTCATTAACACCGATCATGCCGCTCGGTAGTAGGTAGTGGTACCATAGGACTTGACAAATCCCGTTCCTAAAATCCTAGGTTTGTTTGGATGGATGGAATGACCGAATCCGAAAACATTTCTTTTTGATAACTTTTACTCTAAGGTTATCCTGCTGTCTCAAGGCTTGAATGTATGCTTTTAACATACCGCATAAGTGTTTGTATCAGTAAAGCATGCATCTATTTTACAAATCATAGCTGTTGATTTATTCAAATACTTTGTTTTGTACATTTTTACTTGTGGTTTAAGTAGTCTCATTTTACTTACCATACATAACTTTTGTTTACACATTACATGATTTACATTTGATGGTTTTCACACAAGCATTTGACATTTGACTATACGTAAACATTTTTACATTGATGGTTTGTTTTGGTAAGTGATTTAAGTAACGAGACGTGTGTAGTATGATACAAGCATGGTGGATACGCCACTGGTACTTCCTATATATAAGTGCTTGTATTATATTACACGTCGTAGCGTTATTTAAATCATTTCAATTTGGACTTATACATTTTATACAAATAACATATTTTTCACAAGACATTATTTTACAAACAACTTATTTTATACAAAACTCATTTTACTTGGTTATTCATTTAACCTTACATTATTCTTTTACATATCATCTACTTTATCATTGCTTTTCAAATGATTTATAAAACAAAACATTTTACAAGGATCATGACTGATTTTTGTTAAACAACCATTTTCTAAACTCATAAGTCATGAATCCTATTTTCACAAAACCTATGTATCTCACAGGCATTTTTATGCTGACGTACCTATTTTCACATGTGTTTCAGGAAATGATGCATATGATTGATCAAGATACACTTAGGTGGACTTGGACCTTAGTGACATTAAAAGATGCAAGACTAGTTAATTTTGTTATGATTCTTTGTTGTTAAGACATTGTAACTCTTTTAATCAATAAAACAAAATTTCAACTTCCATGTGTTATGAAACAATGATTCTGTTACAACACTCCCCGACGATTCCGCCACGTTTTGTTGTTTTACGTGGTCGGGGTGTGACAGAAAAGTTGGTATCAGAGCTCATGGTTATAGGGAATTAGGTTATTAGTAATGCTTTGACCTAGTCTATAACCTTCCTAGGACCCTAACGCGAGCTTACTTGCGTTTAGTCATAAAACAATACCGTCGCCTATCCTTAGGCGACAACCACAACAAGAACACAAATTTCAAATCCGCTTTGAAAACTAATCATCTGTTCTAGGATGATTGATTACTAGGTTTTGAACCCTTTGTTATAAGGTTTTGAACCCTCTAAGTTTTCAAAAATCTCATCAAAGTTTGGGTCTTTTGATGTGAACACGTGCAAACTGGAAGGGTGAATGCCTGTACTCTGAGTTTTCTGTCTAAGGCTAGAGTGTTCGTACAAATCCGCAGAATCGGACCAGTCACTCTTACCTGGGAACTCTTGGGGTGAGTGTTCACTTATAGGCGAGCATGTCTTCAGCGATACATTAATATGACCCGTTTACTTTGATTAGTCATTGTCTCATTTGTTTGCCCTAGGTAACAAACAAATGATCGCAAATTCTATGCGTTGCCATTCTGTTTTGTTTACCCGATAACCTTTCACTTGTTTCTTCCTATGTCTTTCATTTTCTTCTAGAATGTCTCTTCCTCTCAGCAACGGTCAAATGTCCGAGCAAACAGCCAAATTTGCCCAGCAAATAGGCGAAGTGATTCTGAAGACTGTGGATTTAGGCATTGCCATGTCTCGTTTCAACAATGAAGCCACTCAAGAGTCACCGAAGGAAGCAGAAGTCAAGCCTGCACCAAAATCAAGGAAGCGTAAGGCTTCAAGGAAACCCGCAGCAGTTACATCTAATCAAGCGGAACCTAGCCAAGTGGCAGCGCCACCAGCTAGGAAGCCGTACTTAGGAACTGCCCCATGGTGCAAACAATGCAACCGTCATCATTCAAACCTCATACCCTGCTTCAAATGTACCTACTGTGGACGGTGGGGACACTTGGTTAACATATGCCGCTTTGCTATCCAAAACAAAGCTGATGCAAGCCTTGCTGCTGCTCAACCTCCTGCCAGGAAACCTTATGCCGGTATTGCACTGATGTGCAACAAGTGTAATGCACCTCACCGAGCTTACCTGCAGTGTCGTCTGTGTGCTTCATGTGGACGACTCGGTCACCTGGCAAATGCTTGTCTTTTCAACCCAATCCAAGATAGTCCAAACCAACCCCAAGTCAACCCTGCTCAAGCTCGTTTACCGTCTGGTACTTGGTACAACTACGGCGAGACGAGCTATTTCAAGAACAAGTGATGAAAGATTGTCAATGCAAATCTGACCCACAGATGAGCATTTGGCTGAGTATAAGATGTGGCTGTTTTAATCTTATGCTTTTGTTTCTTTGTTTTTCTTGTAATGTGAAACAATCTATTTTGTTTATAAAAAAATTGTTGTTCACAATTCTGATGTGCATGTGTAGTCACATATGTGTATGGCATTACCCTATAATACCTACATCAAGGAACTATGTTCCTTACAGACTACTCTTGTGATTTTTTCCCATTCGTATGTTTTACTCATGATTCCCTTGGAAAATTCTAAGTACTCGTTTCATTCTAAGAAACAAAGTACAGGAAATAAAGCGAAATTATGAGTAATTGTGCTTTTTGCACATCTATGCCTTTAATCCTTGGTTGAATAACTAAGGGTAATTTCTTTTCAATCTCGTACCCATATCATTTCATTCTGGTTTCCATAACAATATACATAATATATATTTTTTTTCAAAAACAACCTCCATGATTTCAAAAGCATTGTCTACATTTTACAACCTCCATGATTTCAAAAGCATTGTCTATATTTTCAAAAACAACCTCCATGATTTCAAAAGCATTCTCTATATTTTCAAAAACAACCTCCATGATTTCAAAAGCATTGTCTATATTTCAAAAACAACCTTCATGATTTCAAAACATTTCATATAGTCTGAAAACAATTTTTCAAATGCATCGTCTATATTTCAAAAAACAACCTTCATGATTTCAAAATGTTATTAATATAGTATAATTAATTATATCAAGTGCATGATTTCAAAAGCATCATTCATGTTTTCAAAAACTTTATACATAATTTCAAAATTCATCTCGCATGATTTTAAAACATTTTTATAAATATACCTACGTAATACACCTACTTTATGATTTCAAAAGTATTTTACATAAGGTTTCAAAAACATAAAACACATTTTTAAAAGAAACCCCATGCATAGTTTTCAAAAACATTTTTCTCATACATTGACTTAACCTTCAAATTCTGCTTCATATGTCGCCTTGACATATCTAGCATCCCAACTTCATGAGCATTTTTACTTCATGTTTTGACTTAAGCACATCCAGTGCAAGGTTTCAAAAACATCTTCAACTTCTAGAATCCATATGGTATCTTTTTTTTATCTTCACAATAGACCCTTGTGGATGATTATCATTCAAATTGGAGTCCTTAATTGGATTCCTTGTGTACTTTAATTCGAACATTTTGGTTCCTTATAATCGAAATCGAATTTTCTCTTTAAGATCTTTCTATCTTCATAGTTAGATTCTTGATAATGTTTAAAGTACCAAATGAAATCCACGGAATGGATTCCTAGTGTGCTTTAAATGCATGTGCGCTATTAACAAAAAAACAAATTAACAAATCAAGTTAAACAATTTTGTGGTTATGTGACTATGTGTTATGCATTATATGTGTTTTCTTTTATGCATTTTTGTGTTTTTGTATACTCTGGATATTCGTTATCCAAATCCTCGTAGAATCATTCATATCTTCATATGAGGGATTCGTAGAAGGATATTTAAAAAGGTACTACCTTAAATCCTCATTGGGCTTCTACGTGATAGTCAAGACCCTTGGATTATATAGTACCACTCCATGATTCATAAGAGACCCTTTTAGTGGTCTAGTCAAAAAGATTGATTTAAAATCTGGTTAAGAATGACCTGTGGTGATATAGCTGAACAGACTCCTTGGTAGTCTATTTAGATCATTTATTGATTTAATTAAAAGGACCCTATAGTGGTCTGGTCACAATCATCACAAGTTCGTTCATTTTCTTCCCCTACACATTATAAGATGCACTACGTGACTATGCAAGGAATGACGTAATTATGGATGCATACGTAATTACGAAGTTCAGTGCACGGAAACCACGGTAAGACTTATTATGTGTAAGAACCGATAGTGGCAACCATAACGAAATGTGAACAATGTAATAGAGGTACGGTGGACGCACCAATAACGCTTTATATACTTGTATATAAGTGTCCCTCTCACATTGCAAGCATGACGTTATTTAAAGTTACTAGAAGTTCAGGACTTTAACCAGTGTTGTTTAATCTTTTCAACTTCATGTTTCAATCTCTCACAAGTTTCCTCTAAAATAAATTTCGGGACGAAATTTCCTGAAGTAGGGGAGACTGTGACACCTGTGTCACTTCAACCATTAAACAAGTACCAAACCAATGAAATATTGTATTTCATACTTGGGATTTGTATAAACATGTGTATCATTTGCACATATCAACTCTTGTTCGATTTCGGGCTCTAAATCGCTTTCTGGAAGGTTATATGCGCCCTGATGCGTAAATATAACCAGTTTAATGCAACAAACACTTCGGAACAGTGACATAGGCTTAACATACCTTAAATAAACTTTACCTAACTTAGAAATAAGTTTTGGAAGGTTTGGTATGCCGAAATCAAGTTTATTCGCTTACAGGGACTAAACTTGACAAACTGCGAAAGTATGACGATTCGTACTGGAACAGACATTCTGGAACATGACCATAAGTTAAACATACCATAAATATCCTTTACATAGCTTAGAAATAGGCTTTGAGGGGTTCGGTATGCTAAAATAAACTTTTGGGTCATTCAGGGACTAAAAGCGTCAAAAAGTGCACAAGTTTGCGTTTTCGCGCATAACTTACGTTCTGAATACATCCGGACATCCAAAAATTTATGTAAGCACTAAAATATTTTATTTTAGTGTTCGGCATGATAAAAATCCATTCGTCGCGTCATTTGGATCGTTTTTCGCGCTTATGCGCATTCCGTCGTAATTAAGCGAACAACGCAAACGTACGACCAAACGAACCGACATCCAAGATATTTTTGAGCATTTTTTGAGTTCCCTATACTTTAACTTCGTTTTAGAGCCTTGAAATGAGGTTAACGGGGGGAACGCATCGAAAATAGCTTAAAAGGGCTGCAGGGACCATTTCTGCCATTTTTGAAACTTTGCTGAAACTGGTACATGGTGGCGTAGCGCTACGCCTAAGGCCTTACCAGTCGCGCTACGCGAGCGCCTCATCTGAACAGAAAAATCAGTTAACAGCCTGTTAACAGCTGTTATGCACTCCAATCCACTTGCAACTAGTTTTTAACAATCCTAGGGGCTCCCATGGGTTTGTAATTCAGTGGGTAAGTGTTGTACGGCTGAGATTAAACGCTTGGGGGAACAAGAAACGATCTTAACGGTTCCATGTTTCCTATAAATACCCCCACCCCTTTAGTTGCAACCCACACTTGATATCTGAGATTTTCTCTAAGTTGAAGTGTGCAACACTTCATACCTGAGAAATACTTGGATAATCAATCTTGCGGGGACCCTTTGTAAGTGTTCCTTCGTTCTTTTCTTTCATTTTAGCGTTAAAGTCAAACTGCGTTTGACTTTCTGCATTGACCAGTTTATGGTCAATGCGAAGTTCGTTTGAACTTCATAACGTGAGCGTAATCACGATGGTTATAGTCCCTAGTGACTATACCTACTGATTACCACGTTATCTAGGCTCAGTGACGAGTCGTAGTTTCGGCCAAAATGCGTGTTCTCGCGTATTTTGTAACCAAACTACACTAGGGTATCAAAACCGTTTGTTTTGATACCAAACCTGTTTTCTAACTTAACTAAACATGTTCTAGTATGTTTAGCTCGTCACTTTTAGAATTGTGCTTGTCTAGGGTCGTAAAGGTAAGCGATCTAATCAATCGCTTATACTTTCGAACCCGACCCATTTGGTCGATCATTAGGATCCGACAAAATACACTAGGTGACCATAGTTGTATAGGGAATAACCTTCCGAGGTTATACCTTATGGTCACGTCGTTTAAGTAGTTGTATGATAAGTGGTATATATGCCTTAGGTAAATTACCAAAATGCCCTTTTTACGTTAAAATTCATTTTAAGCCTATGTAACATAACTTTTGCCATCTAAACTGAATTAACAACAATATTAAACATGTTAAGGCATATCTTACTTGTCATAGGGCTAGTTAGGAGGTCCAAACGCATTTTACGCGAACGACGCGTTAAAGTAGCATAAGCTACCTAAACGGGTCGTAACGGGTCAAGAGCACTTAGGATAAGTTTCGTTTTAGTATGTAGGCTTTGTTAAACCATGTTACATGAGTTCTTACACTCATTTGGTTTACAAACCCTCATGCTACCCGATCCTCCGAATAGGTCCGTTTATTAATGTAGTTACCTATATTAAGTGCCGTTTGATTCCGTAATCTTCTAGCTTTGCTTGGTGGATATCTAAAGTCTATTGAGCAATCTTAAGTGAGTACATAGTCCCCTCTTTTACTATTTTCCAAACATTTTGGGGTGAAACACATGTGCCTACTTGTTACTTTCGTGCTTTTCATGTTTTCATATCATATACTTGCTATGTTCATTAGTACACTATTAGTACATGATTTCATTATGTTTTGCTATGTATGTTTACTTAACATGCTAGCACATTGTTTTACATTACATTTTTGCTATGTATGTTGACTGAACATGCTAGCACATTGTTTTACATTTCATTTCTGCTATGTATGATGACTGGGCATGCTAGCACATTGTTTTACATGACTTTTCTTGCTTTGTATGTTAACTTAGCATACTTAGTACATTTGTTTTACATTGCATCTCTGTTGCATATGTTCTTGTAACATATGGACACATTGTTTTACATCTCTACCTCGTATGTTCACTTAGCATACTAGGTACATTATTTTCATAAAACATGTTTACATTTGGTATATCATTTGGTTTGTTTAACGGGACTAAATTACATTCATTAACACCGATCATGCCGCTCGGTAGTAGGTAGTGGTACCATAGGACTTGACAAATCCCGTTCCTAAAATCCTAGGTTTGTTTGGATGGATGGAATGACCGAATCCGAAAACATTTCTTTTTGATAACTTTTACTCTAAGGTTATCCTGCTGTCTCAAGGCTTGAATGTATGCTTTTAACATACCGCATAAGTGTTTGTATCAGTAAAGCATGCATCTATTTTACAAATCATAGCTTTTGATTTATTCAAATACTTTGTTTTGTACATTTTTACCTGTGGTTTAAGTAGTCTCATTTTACTTACCATACATAACTTTTGTTTACACATTACATGATTTACATTTGATGGTTTTCACACAAGCATTTGACATTTGACTATACGTAAACATTTTTACATTGATGGTTTGTTTTGGTAAGTGATTTAAGTAACGAGACGTGTGTAGTATGATACAAGCATGGTGGATACGCCGCTGGTACTTCCTATATATAAGTGCTTGTATTATATTACACGTCGTAGCGTTATTTAAATCATTTCAATTTGGACTTATACATTTTATACAAATAACATATTTTTCACAAGACATTATTTTACAAACAACTTATTTTATACAAAACTCATTTTACTTGGTTATTCATTTAACCTTACATTATTCTTTTACATATCATCTACTTTATCATTGCTTTTCAAATGATTTATAAAACAAAACATTTTACAAGGATCATGACTGATTTTTGTTAAACAACCATTTTCTAAACTCATAAGTCATGAATCCTATTTTCACAAAACCTATGTATCTCACAGGCATTTTTATGCTGACGTACCTATTTTCACATGTGTTTCAGGAAATGATGCATATGATTGATCAAGATACACTTAGGTGGACTTGGACCTTAATGACATTAAAAGATGCAAGACTAGTTAATTTTGTTATGATTCTTTGTTGTTAAGACATTGTAACTCTTTTAATCAATAAAACAAAATTTCAACTTCCATGTGTTATGAAACAATGATTCTGTTACAACACTCCCCGACGATTCCGCCACGTTTTGTTGTTTTACGTGGTCGGGGTGTGACAGAAAAGTTGGTATCAGAGCTCATGGTTATAGGGAATTAGTTTATTAGTAATGCTTTGACCTAGTCTATAACCTTCCTAGGACCCTAACGCGAGCTTACTTGCGTTTAGTCATAAAACAATACCGTCACCTATCCTTAGGCGACAACCACAACAAGAACACAAATTTCAAATCCGCTTTGAAAACTAATCATCTGTTCTAGGATGATTGATTACTAGGTTTTGAACCCTTTGTTATAAGGTTTTGAACCCTCTAAGTTTTCAAAAATCTCATCAAAGTTTGGGTCTTTTGATGTGAACACGTGCAAACTGGAAGGGTGAATGCCTGTACTCTGAGTTTTCTGTCTAAGGCTAGAGTGTTCGTACAAATCCGCAGAATCGGACCAGTCACTCTTACCTGGGAACTCTTGGGGTGAGTGTTCACTTATAGGCGAGCATGTCTTCAGCGATACATTAATATGACCCGTTTACTTTGATTAGTCATTGTCTCATTTGTTTGCCCTAGGTAACAAACAAATGATCGCAAATTCTATGCGTTGCCATTCTGTTTTGTTTACCCGATAACCTTTCACTTGTTTCTTCCTATGTCTTTCATTTTCTTCTAGAATGTCTCTTCCTCTCAGCAACGGTCAAATGTCCGAGCAAACAGCCAAATTTGCCCAGCAAATAGGCGAAGTGATTCTGAAGACTGTGGATTTAGGCATTGCCATGTCTCGTTTCAACAATGAAGCCACTCAAGAGTCACCGAAGGAAGCAGAAGTCAAGCCTGCACCAAAATCAAGGAAGCGTAAGGCTTCAAGGAAACCCGCAGCAGTTACATCTAATCAAGCGGAACCTAGCCAAGTGGCAGCGCCACCAGCTAGGAAGCCGTACTTAGGAACTGCCCCATGGTGCAAACAATGCAACCGTCATCATTCAAACCTCATACCCTGCTTCAAATGTACCTACTGTGGACGGTGGGGACACTTGGTTAACATATGCCGCTTTGCTATCCAAAACAAAGCTGATGCAAGCCTTGCTGCTGCTCAACCTCCTGCCAGGAAACCTTATGCCGGTATTGCACTGATGTGCAACAAGTGTAATGCACCTCACCGAGCTTACCTGCAGTGTCGTCTGTGTGCTTCATGTGGACGACTCGGTCACCTGGCAAATGCTTGTCTTTTCAACCCAATCCAAGATAGTCCAAACCAACCCCAAGTCAACCCTGCTCAAGCTCGTTTACCGTCTGGTACTTGGTACAACTACGGCGAGACGAGCTATTTCAAGAACAAGTGATGAAAGATTGTCAATGCAAATCTGACCCACAGATGAGCATTTGGCTGAGTATAAGATGTGGCTGTTTTAATCTTATGCTTTTGTTTCTTTGTTTTTCTTGTAATGTGAAACAATCTATTTTATTTATAAAAAAATTGTTGTTCACAATTCTGATGTGCATGTGTAGTCACATATGTGTATGGCATTACCCTATAATACCTACATCAAGGAACTATGTTCCTTACAGACTACTCTTGTGATTTTTCCCATTCGTATGTTTTACTCATGATTCCCTTGGAAAATTCTAAGTACTCGTTTCATTCTAAGAAACAAAGTACAGGAAATAAAGCGAAATTATGAGTAATTGTGCTTTTTGCACATCTATGCCTTTAATCCTTGGTTGAATAACTAAGGGTAATTTCTTTTCAATCTCGTACCCATATCATTTCATTCTGGTTTCCATAACAATATACATAATATATATTTTTTTTCAAAAACAACCTCCATGATTTCAAAAGCATTGTCTACATTTTACAACCTCCATGATTTCAAAAGCATTGTCTATATTTTCAAAAACAACCTCCATGATTTCAAAAGCATTGTCTACATTTTACAACCTCCATGATTTCAAAAGCATTCTCTATATTTTCAAAAACAACCTCCATGATTTCAAAAGCATTGCCTATATTTCAAAAACAACCTTCATGATTTCAAAACATTTCATATAGTCTGAAAACAACTTTTCAAATGCATCGTCTATATTTCAAAAAACAACCTTCATGATTTCAAAATGTTATTAATATAGTATAATTAATTATATCAAGTGCATGATTTCAAAAGCATCATTCATGTTTTCAAAAACTTTATACATAATTTCAAAATTCATCTCGCATGATTTTAAAACATTTTTATAAATATACCTACGTAATACACCTACTTTATGATTTCAAAAGTATTTTACATAAGGTTTCAAAAACATAAAACACATTTTTAAAAGAAACCCCATGCATAGTTTTCAAAAACATTTTTCTCATACATTGACTTAACCTTCAAATTCTGCTTCATATGTCGCCTTGACATATCTAGCATCCCAACTTCATGAGCATTTTTACTTCATGTTTTGACTTAAGCACATCCAGTGCAAGGTTTCAAAAACATCTTCAACTTCTAGAATCCATATGGTATCTTTTTTTTATCTTCACAATAGACCCTTGTGGATGATTATCATTCAAATTGGAGTCCTTAATTGGATTCCTTGTGTACTTTAATTCGAACATTTTGGTTCCTTATAATCGAAATCGAATTTTCTCTTTAAGATCTTTCTATCTTCATAGTTAGATTCTTGATAATGTTTAAAGTACCAAATGAAATCCACGGAATGGATTCCTAGTGTGCTTTAAATGCATGTGCGCTATTAACAAAAAAACAAATTAACAAATCAAGTTAAACAATTTTGTGGTTATGTGACTATGTGTTATGCATTATATGTGTTTTCTTTTATGCATTTTTGTGTTTTTGTATACTCTGGATATTCGTTATCCAAATCCTCGTAGAATCATTCATATCTTCATATGAGGGATTCGTAGAAGGATATTTAAAAAGGTACTACCTTAAATCCTCATTGGGCTTCTACGTGATAGTCAAGACCCTTGGATTATATAGTACCACTCCATGATTCATAAGAGACCCTTTTAGTGGTCTAGTCAAAAAGATTGATTTAAAATCTGGTTAAGAATGACCTGTGGTGATATAGCTGAACAGACTCCTTGGTAGTCTATTTAGATCATTTATTGATTTAATTAAAAGGACCCTATAGTGGTCTGGTCACAATCATCACAAGTTCGTTCATTTTCTTCCCCTACACATTATAAGATGCACTACGTGACTATGCAAGGAATGACGTAATTATGGATGCATACGTAATTACGAAGTTCAGTGCACGGAAACCACGGTAAGACTTATTATGTGTAAGAACCGATAGTGGCAACCATAACGAAATGTGAACAATGTAATAGAGGTACGGTGGACGCACCAATAACGCTTTATATACTTGTATATAAGTGTCCCTCTCACATTGCAAGCATGACATTATTTAAAGTTACTAGAAGTTCAGGACTTTAACCAGTGTTGTTTAATCTTTTCAACTTCATGTTTCAATCTCTCACAAGTTTCCTCTAAAATAAATTTCGGGACGAAATTTCCTGAAGTAGGGGAGACTGTGACACCTGTGTCACTTCAACCATTAAACAAGTACCAAACCAATGAAATATTGTATTTCATACTTGGGATTTGTATAAACATGTGTATCATTTGCACATATCAACTCTTGTTCGATTTCGGGCTCTAAATCGCTTTCTGGAAGGTTATATGCGCCCTGATGCGTAAATATAACCAGTTTAATGCAACAAACACTCTGGAACAGTGACATAGGCTTAACATACCTTAAATAACCTTTACCTAACTTAGAAATAAGTTTTGGAAGGTTTGGTATGCCGAAATCAAGTTTATTCGCTTACAGGGACTAAACTTGACAAACTGCGAAAGTATGATGATTCGTACTGGAACAGACATTCTGGAACATGACCATAAGTTAAACATACCATAAATATCCTTTACATAGCTTAGAAATAGGCTTTGAGGGGTTCGGTATGCTAAAATAAACTTTTGGGTCATTCAGGGACTAAAAGCGTCAAAAAGTGCACAAGTTTGCATTTTCGCGCATAACTTACGTTCTGAATACATCCGGACATCCAAAAATTTATGTAAGCACTAAAATATTTTATTTTAGTGTTCGGCATGATAAAAATCCATTCGTCGCGTCATTTGGATCGTTTTTCGCGCTTATGCGCATTCCGTCGTAATTAAGCGAACAACGCAAACGTACGACCAAACGAACCGACATCCGAGATATTTTTGAGCATTTTTTGAGTTCCCTATACTTTAACTTCGTTTTAGAGCCTTGAAATGAGGTTAACGGGGTTCAAACGCATCGAAAATAGCTTAAAAGGGCTGCAGGGACCATTTCTGCCATTTTTGAAACTTTGCTGAAACTGGTACATGGTGGCGTAGCGCTACGCCTAAGGCCTTACCAGTCGCGCTACGCGAGCGCCTCATCTGAACAGAAAAATCAGTTAACAGCCTGTTAACAGCTGTTATGCACTCCAATCCACTTGCAACTGGTTTTTAACAATCCTAGGGGCTCCCATGGGTTTGTAATTCAGTGGGTAAGTGTTGTACGGCTGAGATTAAACGCTTGGGGAAACAAGAAACGATCTTAACGGTTCCATGTTTCCTATAAATACCCCCACCCCTTTAGTTGCAACCCACACTTGATATCTGAGATTTTCTCTAAGTTGAAGTGTGCAACACTTCATACCTGAGAAATACTTGGATAATCAATCTTGCGGGGACCCTTTGTAAGTGTTCCTTCGTTCTTTTCTTTCATTTTAGCGTTAAAGTCAAACTGCGTTTGACTTTCTGCATTGACCAGTTTATGGTCAATGCGAAGTTCGTTTGAACTTCATAACGTGAGCGTAATCACGATGGTTATAGTCCCTAGTGACTATACCTACTGATTACCACGTTATCTAGGCTCAGTGACGAGTCGTAGTTTCGGCCAAAATGCGTGTTCTCGCGTATTTTGTAACCAAACTACACTAGGGTATCAAAACCGTTTGTTTTGATACCAAACCTGTTTTCTAACTTAACTAAACATGTTCTAGTATGTTTAGCTCGTCACTTTTAGAATTGTGCTTGTCTAGGGTCGTAAAGGTAAGCGATCTAATCAATCGCTTATACTTTCGAACCCGACCCATTTGGTCGATCATTAGGATCCGACAAAATACACTAGGTGACCATAGTTGTATAGGGAATAACCTTCCGAGGTTATACCTTATGGTCACGTCATTTAAGTAGTTGTATGATAAGTGGTATATATGCCTTAGGTAAATTACCAAAATGCCCTTTTTACGTTAAAATTCATTTTAAGCCTATGTAACATAACTTTTGCCATCTAAACTGAATTAACAAAAATATTAAACATGTTAAGGCATATCTTACTTGTCATAGGGCTAGTTAGGCGGTCCAAACGCATTTTACGCGAACGACGCGTTAAAGTAGCATAAGCTACCTAAACGGGTCATAACGGGTCAAGAGCACTTAGGATAAGTTTCGTTTTAGTATGTAGGCTTTGTTAAACCATGTTACATGAGTTCTTACACTCATTTGGTTTACAAACCCTCATGCTACCCGATCCTCCGAATAGGTCCGTTTATTAATGTAGTTACCTATATTAGGTGCCGTTTGATTCCGTAATCTTCTAGCTTTGCTTGGTGGATATCTAAAGTCTATTGAGCAATCTTAAGTGAGTACATAGTCCCCTCTTTTACTGTTTTCCAAACATTTTGGGGTGAAACACATGTGCCTACTTGTTACTTTCGTGCTTTTCATGTTTTCATATCATATACTTGCTATGTTCATTAGTACACTATTAGTACATGATTTCATTATGTTTTGCTATGTATGTTTACTTAACATGCTAGCACATTGTTTTACATTACATTTTTGCTATGTATGTTGACTGAACATGCTAGCACATTGTTTTACATTTCATTTCTGCTATGTATGATGACTGGGCATGCTAGCACATTGTTTTACATGACTTTTCTTGCTTTGTATGTTAACTTAGCATACTTAGTACATTTGTTTTACATTGCATCTCTGTTGCATATGTTCTTGTAACATATGGACACATTGTTTTACATCTCTACCTCGTATGTTCACTTAGCATACTAGGTACATTATTTTCATAAAACATGTTTACATTTGGTATATCATTTGGTTTGTTTAACGGGACTAAATTACATTCATTAACACCGATCATGCCGCTCGGTAGTAGGTAGTGGTACCATAGGACTTAACAAATCTCGTTCCTAAAATCCTAGGTTTGTTTGGATGGATGGAATGACCGAATCCGAAATCATTTCTTTTTGATAACTTTTACTCTAAGGTTATCCTGCTGTCTCAAGGCTTGAATGTATGCGTTTAACATACCGCATAAGTGTTTGTATCAGTAAAGCATGCATCTATTTTACAAATCATAGCTTTTGATTTATTCAAATACTTTGTTTTGTACATTTTTACTTGTGGTTTAAGTAGTCTCATTTTACTTACCATACATAACTTTTGTTTACACATTACATGATTTACATTTGATGGTTTTCACACAAGCATTTGACATTTGACTATACGTAAACATTTTTACAGTGATGGTTTGTTTTGGTAAGTGATTTAAGTAACGAGACGTGTGTAGTATGATACAAGCATGGTGGATACGCCGCTGGTACTTCCTATATACAAGTGCTTGTATTATATTACACGTCGTAGCGTTATTTAAATCATTTCAATTTGGACTTATACATTTTATACAAATAACATATTTTTCACAAGACATTATTTTACAAACAACTTATTTTATACAAAACTCATTTTACTTGGTTATTCATTTAACCTTACATTATTCTTTTACATATCATCTACTTTATCATTGCTTTTCAAATGATTTATAAAACAAAACATTTTACAAGGATCATGACTGATTTTTGTTAAACAACCTTTTTCTAAACTCATAAGTCATGAATCCTATTTTCACAAAACCTATGTATCTCACAGGCATTTTTATGCTGACGTACCTATTTTCACATGTGTTTCAGGAAATGATGCATATGATTGATCAAGATACACTTAGGTGGACTTGGACCTTAGTGACATTAAAAGATGCAAGACTAGTTAATTTTGTTATGATTCTTTGTTGTTAAGACATTGTAACTCTTTTAATCAATAAAACAAAATTTCAACTTCCATGTGTTATGAAACAATGATTCTGTTACAACACTCCCCGACGATTCCGCCACGTTTTGTTGTTTTACGTGGTCGGGGTGTGACACATACATACCTACATACATACCGACGTGCATACATGCCTTCATACCTACTTACATACATACATACATTCATACATACATACGGTCGCACCTACCCAATTACATACCTACAAACATACCCACGCGCATGCATACCTACATACTTTCATACTTACCCTCACACATTCCTAACTACGTACATACTTACATACATACATATATATACATACATCTCCTAAAACATGAAATAAACTAGTCATAAGTAGTGCATAAGCGTTTAAAACCCATTAAAAACGCGTCCGCAGCTGAAACGAACACCCAGCAACAAAGTTGCTGTCATTTTGGGTCCTCGCGGGGAGCGACAGTGATCGCCCCGTTACGCGACAGCTTTCCTGGTTCGCTGTCGCGTGGCGTGACACCCTACTTTTGACAGCGAGTCTGGTTCCTGACCTGCATATTTCCAGCCGAGTTAGATTTTACGAAAACGGACGTAACTCCCTTGTTATAGATCCGATTTTAGTCACGTTTCTTCCTACGCGATCGTAATTTGATCCTCTATCATATGGACTTGAAATCCAACATCCGGTTTAAGGAAATTCTTAACTTATGCGCTTTCGGCTTATTAATCATTTTCTAATTATTCGACCCGCTCATATTTTCATCAAACCACTCATTTGTACTAACCCAAATCATACATGAACATTATAACCATAATACTTTAACCTTATCCGGAGTTCCGTACTTGGGGTTTACACACCCGACACCCGGTATTCGTTAAACTCATACATTTCATTTAAATCTATGAACCTAACTTTGTTACTAAAATTTCCACTTACGTAACTGTTTATCTATTAAACCAAACTCACATCCGAGTCTGTTGACTATTAAACCGCATCTCCGATTCCCGGATTGCGTACTTATATGCAATTCTACCCATTAACCGGTTATACTACCGTAGCGATTTCTTATGCAACATTTCGTTATAATCATAAGACCTCATTTTGACCTGTTTGGTCTATTTAGCGAAACTCAGCGATTTCATACAACTAAATCCATATTTGGCCTCATACATCATGTTTAATTAGTTAAGACACTACATTACTTAAACAAACTAAAAAGTGATTACGGAAATCACTTACCTTATGCGTCCATGCTCGTATCCGCTTCCTTGCCTCCTCCTAACCTGTTAGCCTTTCATGCTTGAGTCCGCATCGACATGATTCCTATACTTCCATGTCACCAAAATCACATTCTCGTTAACATACACCATTGTACACGTTAACAATCATATCAATCACATATTTCACATTTGACTTTCATCAGTCACTTTTAACTAGCATAAAACATATAACCAAATTCATATCCTTTTAAACTCATGTAGCTCATCATGTCATCCCATATATCGCGTATTGATATAACATGTACCACACGACTTATCATCATATACTCGTAACATCATAATAGACTATACGGATGACACTATATACATTTCATCATACGCTTGGTGTGTATACTACCCTCTAAGCATAATGTACAACTAATTCACACATAATCTTCTAAACTCCAACATAATTCACCAAATCTTCCTACTAATCAACAAGTATCATTCACACATAAACATCAAACATATCACCACCATATTTCTTTCAATTCATCTAACAAGAATTCATCCTACCTACATAATACATCAATCTTTCAATAAGAATTGGACATGGATGATGATTCAAGTCATCATTCTCACCATAACTAATGGGTTTCATCTCTAAACATCAAATTAACCCTAACCATGCATAATCTATGTTCTATATGATGATTCTAACACATATTCATACTCAATTTCATATGAATTCACGGATTCAAACATAAACCACTTCATACAAGATCACAAATCTTAGATTTAAGACACACCTTATGATCCCCTTGTAATGGTGATCATTAATTCATGTTCGGTTGTGAATTTGAGCTTCGATTCACCCTTCAGTTTGATGATTTAGTTGAGTTTAGGGTTTGGCTCCCATGGAGCTCCTGAAGCTTCACGAACACACACGAATGTGTGTTTGTGTGTGTTATTCTTTTCTTTTAAGTTGATAACTCTACTTTCATATTATCCCACTTTAGTCCCTCGTGTTTGCCACTAAAACATAATTGACACAACTTTCGTCATTTAATACTTTTGACCATACTATTTAACTAGATTAAATAGCCTAGTTATTTACTTCATGATATGTCCTATGGGAACTTACGACAATATAAACATTCGGGTTTTGGGGCGTTAAAGTTTTAATAGTAGTTAACATATGAGGGGGTTCAAGCTATTCGCACCCCCGCTATCCAATACCGTTGGGCATTAAGGAGGTCCTAGTAAGCTTGAACCAAGTCCTCGCAGGATCTATACACTGAACGATGCAAGAACTTTACCAAACCACCCTCATAACCCCCGACCAGGCAATCAACGCGCTTTATATAAGCCGTAAAGACACGAATGGGCAAATCAATGACACCATGAAGAAATGGTAGGAAAATTCACTTTCAATATAAGAAACTAGTTATTAAAGTCATTAATACAAACCCAAATAAAAAGTGCCGAAAGATTAAAAATCAAAAGTAAAACATTAACGACTTGTCTTCACCAAGTGATGTAAGAGATTAGCCAAACATGGCCTTTGTTTAACAAAAACACTTACTATCAATCTTGGATCCCGAGACTACTACACACTCAAAAGATGGATGATGGTGGTGGGTGTTGGTGTTGTAGTGGTGGTGGAGTGGTGGCAAAGTGGTTTGCTAAGGGATGCCTTTGAAGTAAACCAAGCACCCCTATTTATAGTCCAAACAGAGCCCTGGCTACAGCCCCGTGTCCAGTGGGCACGACCCGTGGCCACATCTTCTCTTTCTTCATTAATTGTAATTGCCTGCAAATGGGCGCCACACGACCCCGTGTCTCCTGGGCACGGCCCCGTGGTCAACTCTTATCTGTACTATCAAGATTCTGCGTATTTGAGAGTTGACCATGCCTCGTGTAGAGCTGGGCACGGCCCTGTGTTGGGCGTAGAAGCTTCCATAGCCTTTGTCTTGATGTGTCAGGTCTTGGCCACGACCCGTGTTGGTCGAGCACGGCCCGTGGTAGGCTTCTGTCTTCATGTTTTTGTCTTTGGGAGATGTTGCCAAGGGGTCGGGCATGTCACTTTATTCTTTCTTTTTGTATTTATGTTGATTTTGGCTGCTTATTTGTTCCTTTTGTTCGTTTAAGCTCATTTGGTCATGTAAATTCAAAAGGAAGAAAGAAACATGCTTTTTCCAACATTAGTATTAAAAAAGGGTTGGTTTTATGCCTCATTTGATGTAATTTATATGTTGCATTTTGCACACATCACCATCATCTTCATTGACTCGAAGTTGGCGTGTCCAAGTCATGCATGCCCCAACCAAGCATCATCCTCCAGCTTAGCATGTAAACAAGCGAGATTTCCTATTATCAATATAATATTGTATAGACGATTCTTCATTCTTGGAACTTTCATAAGTTGCTTCCCGGCTCTGTCACGCATAGTCAAGTATTCACCCTTCATATGTATATCACAACCGTGATCGGTTGCTTGACCTAAACTATTAATATTGCTACGAAGGTCTGATATAAAATAAAGGTCCATCATAAGACGTTGCTCACCGGTTTTTCCTTTGAGCAGTATAGAACCTTTACCACCAATTCTCACACATGAACCGTCACCAAACCTTACTTTGTTAGTAATTTGTTCATATAATTCAGAGAAAAACTTTTGTTCCCGGTCATATGATTACTTGCCCCGTTATCAAGGTACCAAAAATTACTATTAGACCCGTTTTCGTACCTCTTTCGGATAATATTTTCTTCATTCAGAAATACTGTCTCGTGCATGAATAAAGTCGAATCATCCTCATCTGTCTCGTTCAGATGAGCTTGTTCCTACTTCTGTTTTTGTTTTGGGCATAAAGAAGCAAAATGACTGTGACAACCCTCAAAATTTCAGGTACTGTACAAATTAATTAATTTCGATTATGTGCTTAATGACTGTGCTTAATTACAACTGACACCTTAAACTGCTTACTGATTTATGTTACATACATACATGTGCATCACTTTACATACAGTCGCTCCATTTATTTCATACAGACTCTTAGTGACAAACCTGATGCACAAAGCACAGTTAGCACAGTGAGCGGACAACTCAGACACATGCTGACAATGCCAGCACATAGACAGACACTATATTATGGCCAGTATGAGCCAGGGACAGGGTACTACACTGGTATGGAGTGTAGGGAAGTGAGGACCATAAGACTGTGTCACTAGGTGATAGTTTGAGTGCCGGAAAGTGCCTAAAACTCATGTTAAGTACAAAATTCTGCATTTTCAGCAACGATTCAGCTTTTAACATACTCCTATTATACAGAGAATTGACTAAATGGTCCTGAACGCTTTCCTAAGTGTTGGAATTAAATTTCTTACAAAAAGATGCATAAAAGACACTATACGGTACAATTTAACTCTTTAACGGAACAGTACGTAACCGAAAAACCAGACATTACCCGGGACACCAAAAATTTTGTTAGAAACATTACTTTATATTTGTTAACTAATTATGGTCTCAAAAACCCCCACACACTATAAAAATACGTCATGCACTTACTACTTTAGAAAATACCCTAAACCTTCTAAGTAATCACCTACTTATAATAAAAACTTACAATTAACCCCCCCCTTTCATATTTTCGGCTCACATAGGGGCCCCACCATAATCATCACTAAATCCCTAACAAATATTCCTTTTTCATTTGATTGGACCTCCTTATTTGATGCTCTTGCCAAGAAATCACCATCATTACATATAGGTTGGGCTAGAGATCACCATATCATCGTATCACACTCTCTCTCTACAAATTCACTTCATCTTCTCCACTCTCTCTCTCCCTCTTGGCTGCACAAAAATCGCCACCACCACCATCACATCAACACTCACTCATTTGATCCATTATCAAGTCCAAAACAAGTGCTAGAAGAAGTCTTGTGAAGCTTGGAGCTTGGAGCCTTGAAGAAACATCACACCTTGCATTCTCACGCCATCTTCATCATCACTCTTTGTTCACAAGTTCATCCCTAGCCCTTGTGCTAGTTGTAAGCCTTTGATTTAACTCTTGAATCACTTCTACGTTGATTGTTCGAAACATTGTTGTTTGAAGCTTAAAATAAGGACACAAAGAGAAAATGAACAAGGAACCTAAACATGAACTTATATAATGATAAAATCTGGTTGGATTATGTTGGTGTAAGCATGCATGTTATATGATCATTGATTTCTCGATAAACCCGTTGTTAGAACAATTGTTGACGCGTTTTAGTAACATATACACTCTTAAAAGCATGCTGATTGGTATTTTCAGCCAACTTCAACAGGCTGTAACTGGATCATAATAAATCGAAAAACGGATTTTCTGAAGCCTAAATTATGTATTTTCGAAAAGCTGATCAAATGGCACTGGAATCGTAATTTTTCGAGGTCGTTTACTATTTTTAAAGGACTATTTTTGAACAGCAGCTCAAGCTGTGTTTTTACTGCAGAAAAAGTGTGTTGTATTCGGAGTCATAACTTGAAAACTGAGTAGAATTAGCTCATGGAATTTTTACTGTAGATGGTCACTGTTGTCGCCGTAATTCTCCCACTGGAATTTCATCAATCGGACTTACGATTAATTTTTAGTGAATTATTCCGTAGACTGCAGTCAGAAAATGACAAATCTGATTGCAGCCCGGTAAATGAATTTCTATAAAATATTGGTAACGAACCGGACCCCGATATTTTTAAACAATAAAACTTGGAACGTTTTTGACATTTTGTAAAAATTTGGGAATTTTTAGAGAAGGTTAACTATTTTATTAAAATTCTCGAAAACAGTCCAGTTTTGATTAATAAAGTTGAAATGACATAAGTGGTATATTGCATGTATGATTGTCGGGTTGGCTATGTGAGAACATTCTACGGGATATTTGTAAAAGAAAATGATATGCTATTAAGCATGGACACTTCTATTTACAAAGGAGACTATGGCGAAATTTTCCGAAAATCCTAACACTTAGTAAACATTTTTCTAAACAAGTGGTTACTGGCATGTTTTAGACTATGTTTTTCAAACATAAAACTCGCCATAATTTTTATAACGAAATACGGAGTATCGGAGGTTGGTTTTATACAGGAATATGGTTAAATATGTATTCTCTAAAATGGGACTTAAAAATATAATCCCAATACGAACAGACACATGTAAAATATCCCATCCTTGGGAAGGAAATACGAATACACAAGTATAAGAAGTATTATTACTAAAATATTGAAGACACTTTAAAACGTAACTCAAAGGCACTAATCAACACTAAGACAAGGCACGACCCGTTCGTCTAATAGACGTTAGACCATTGTAGGTAGTCGTGTTTGCTGAGGAGATTTGGGTTACGAGTACCGAAGACGCAATACTGTGAGTTCATGTCCCCCTTTTCTCTAAACTATTTTCAGTTTTACACCTCGGGGGTGAAATACATGTTACAGACATTTACAGACATTTACAGACATTTATTTACATGGTATGGTTAGCTTAAGGAGGGTTTTTATTACGCAAACATGTGAGTGGTGGGCATGACACTGAAGGCCATTAATCCTCGTTGTAGGACCGAGGGACATTAGTGATAGATCTATTTGGGTGTAGCGAGCCCCACTCCTGAGTCCGCTGAGTGGACCATGAGATGACTAATTGCCCGACGCACAAATCCGCTAGGTTTGAGTCTTCCTGCATCACTTCACACTTATCATTGGCTTTGCAACCCGATGGTGGTCTCTTTTTCCTTAATTGCTACATACCAGGGATTTTCATACATACAGACATTTTTACAAAGGTTTATACCTACTCACTTACACATGAACTC
This sequence comes from Helianthus tuberosus, assembly GCA_030545235.1. NCBI lineage: Eukaryota > Viridiplantae > Streptophyta > Magnoliopsida > Asterales > Asteraceae > Helianthus > Helianthus tuberosus. The sequence continues at coordinate 50,418,425 of CM060396.1, forward strand.
GCTCAACGTTATGTTGACTTTTCAAACTACATGTATTTCAGGAAACTAACGGATCTGGCACGGTATGCACATGTTTTCAAGCTGCGTTTGAATAAAGAAGTCATCCAGGGTTTAGAAGGTGTAACCTCTTCCTGGACGGGTTATATATACCTAAACCTGGTTTTGTTTAAAGTCTTTTGCTAAGTCTTTATGAACTCAAATAAATCAAGTTAAGGTTTGTAAATTATTTTGTGATTGTTGAAAATGGGATTTTTCTAAACTTTATTAATGGATGAATATCTCATGTTTTTATCATATAGCATTGTTATGATTGTTGCTATGGTATTAAGAAGTCACACCAAATAAATCACGCTTCCGCAAAAGTCAGGGTGTGACAGCTTGGTATCAGAGCCTCGATCATAGCGAACTAGGATTCTTTCTCGTGTCTAGACTATGATCATCAGGGCTCTCACGAAAACATTTTCAAACATTTTTACATTGCATACACAAAACGTCCAGATCCAGGGAACAAACATTTTTACAAACAAAAGGCACAAATACACATTTCCAAATTTATATTTATAATTTAGTCTTAGAGACTGAGGGAGGATCAGTCTTAGAGACTGAGGGAGGATCGGTCTTAGAGACCAGGGAATTAGTCTTAGAGACTGGGAAAGTTGGTCTTAGAGACCAGAGATTTAGTCTTAGAGACTGGAGAGATTTGGTCTTAGAGACCAGGGAGTTAGTCTGAGAGACTAGGGAGTTAGTCTGAGAGACTAGGGAGTTCAGTCTGAGAGGCTGGGTGGGATAGCCTGGGGAAGACTAGGATGATTACGTGCTTACATTGTCATTACTTACACGCTGATTGCTAATGATTGTTATGGATATACTTGCTATGACTAATATATAACGGCACACATTTTACTTTGATTAAAAAGCGAATTGTCAGATGATAACGACCCTACGGCCACCGCCCCAAGTGATGAGACTGTACCTACGCCAGAGATGTTTACGTTAGACACTGAGAGTGACCCTGACATGCTGACCAAGGACGAGGACGACTTCCAACAGTCCGCACTACCAGATTTTGGGGATGATTCATCCTTGCCGAAGGCTTTTCTGACAAGAATCCTCTTGTCACTCTTGTTTCAGTCCATGACCACTTCATCACTGGTCGTTCCGATAGTAAACACACCATGGCTCCGATCCTTGACAATACGCCTCATGTGGACCCTTCCTTCCAAAGGGTGGCTGCTCGACGAATAGTCGATGACATGGACATGACTATTGATGGTCCTCCTGACGACATCCATGGTGACGGAAAGTTAGACGAGAACGTTGATTTCACTTTTTGAGACCCCTGTTAACAAAGCTACCCTCTGATTCTAGCATATACTTAATTTCAGACTCCTTTGAGTCTGTGATATCTGCAGACTTACAGACGGCCGGATCACAGCTTTCTACTACAAGACTCAGACGACGACACCGCTATGACTACTGCACCATTTTCTGAGCTAGCTTCTGCACCTTTTTGGGTCAGCTTGATGCTGCACCTGCTGAACCTGCACCTTTACTTGATCATGACCCTGTTTCTTTTGGTTTACCAGTCATTGCATCCATTGTACCCAACCCAGTACCCGCACCCAATGATCTTCCTATCAGTTGAGACGTTTGTTCCTGCACCTTCACCCGCTGATGTTGCTCTTGTGAAGACCGACGTCCATTGCGCCAACATGCCTATCGCTTCCTTTCGAGACATAACCGCACCCCGGGGAGGTACTCCAGGGCAGCACCCGCGTAACGACCCCTTTTGCTACAACAACATTTTTTTACGACCTCGCAGGCCGCACCGTTTGCTGCATTCACCGCCACAATGCTGGACGAGCCATTTCGATGGTTCCTATGATACACTATGTTGATTTTAGACCCTTGCCATCCCTCACATTATGGAGACTACAACACAGGATGAGTTGCTCCTGTAACATCAGCTACAGTTTGAGGATATGAGTCGCAGAGTGTTGGAGCTTGAGCTGACACCACATTTGGTAACTTCAAATGCAAAACATTACATAACCGAAAACATGATTCAAGTACTTACATCACAAGACAACATATTGTCTGAAAAGTTTATGTAAGGCACCACGTCCTCCACCCTGTCTATTGCCAGCATACTTTGATCCTCCACATTTAACAAGGTTCCTTTTGCGCTCTCAACCGTTGCTATTACACCTTTCCCAGGATCCTGATGCTCATTTCTTTACTATCAAGCGGCAGAGCAGATAATTACTTCGACGTATATACAAGCCCGAGGAGGAAGTCCACGCATGTTAGCAGTTTACTTTCCTTTCCTCCTTCACCTCCGTCACTAGTATAGTTGGTTTCTGGATTATGCGGATTGCATTACATTTGGGTAAGGACACTAATGATAAACCGGGATTGTGGAGACTTTTAAAGACCACTTCAGACTATGTGATTTTGATACACTAATACATTTAATGGACAAGGGTAGGGTGACCCTGTGTCCCTATTGATGTGATACATTTTGGAAGACAATACAATTGTGGTCAGAGAATAATGAGGGCCCAGTCATCATTAGACATGCGACAATACCTTGTGACCAATGACCAACGAAAGCTCAGTCGCTATGTCTTCGTTAAGCACGTTATTGATCTATATGTGAGTGCTATAATTATAACGCTACGTGCTTACTTGCTATGCTCTCATTAAACAAAATTACCAAATTACTTGGTTTTGCTATTACTTGGTTGGTCGGTATAATGACCTATCACGTGTATGTACGTATGACCACTAAACAACTAAATGCACTTCCTGAACAATAAGACCTGACCTAACCAATCTTCTTCTTAGAAGATGTCGATACAAGGGAACATCGCTACCAACAACCCTCCGTCAACAACAGCGGCAGAACTACAAGAGCGCATCTCACAGGATATTGCACAGCTCGAGGCCCTTCGCTCCGAATACAGCGAAGGCTGCACCTACAAGCAGTTCTTGGATCACAAACCTCGAGAATTCGACAGCACCGGGGGTGCCTTAGCTTTTGTGCGTTGGGTTAAGAAGACGGATTATGTTTTGCGACTAAGTAAATGCGCCCCAGAACATCAGGTTACGTACATAGCGGGGCTGTTTGTAGATGGGGCTCTGTCATGGTGGAACCTTCAGGTTCAGACAATGGGCGAGATCGCTGCATATGCTTTAACGTGGGACGAACTGAAGGAACTGATGCGTAAGAGATATTGCTCGAGGGCAGAAGTCCAGAAATTGGAGACTGAACTATGGAACCTGAAAATGGAAGGACCAAAGATAGCTGAGTATGTGCAGAGATTTAACGATTTATCACAAGTTGCTACGCTCCTGGTGGGGCCAGAGTTTAAGAGAGTCAAACGTTTCATAGGGGGATTGGCACCTCAGATTCTAAGCTTGGTAACAACATCTAAACCATCAACGATCACCAAGGCTATCGACATAAGCGTGGCGCTCACGGAAGAAGCAGTTAGATGAGGAGAATTTTCCACTGCGAAAGAGAGAGAGGAGACTCCTGTAGAGTCACCTGGGGATAACAAGAGAAAGCTCGCAAATCTCAAGGTGGTTACTCGGGGGAGTAACGAGAAGAAAGTCAAGAAGGGAAAAGACTACATGGGTATCCTACCTAAATGTGACAATTGTCTACGCTATCATGTCGGGCGATGTAAATATGGAAAATGTGATAACTGTGGTAAGAGGGGACATCCTAAGGAAACTTGTAGGCAAGGTACTGAAGGTAGAAATGGAGGCCAAGATGGTAGTGAGAATCACGGAGGAGACAACGACAACGATAATTATCAAAGCAGGACGAGTGACAAACAGAAACGTGCTCAAGGTTGCCTTAACTGTGGAAGTAAGAAGCATTTCAGAAGATACTGTCCTAAGAAGAACCAGGCACAAGGATGAAAAGCCCAACACCGGAGCTAGGGAGACACGCCAGGAATTCAAGTATCGGTACGTCCCATATTACTCAACATTATGCATCTGTGCTACTAGATACTGTTGCAAATTTTAGCCTCGCATCTCTAGAGTTGAGAGTATGCTTGGTTTAGTAACAAGTAAATAATCCGCACACGATAGTACTAGCTAACGGAAGCTAGTGGAAGTCAATGAAGTGATTGGAATCGGCAGGATAGAACCTGGAAAGCGTAAGATTACACTTGATCTACTGCCAGTGAAATGGGAGACTTCAACAAGGTAGTTGGAGGGATTGGTTGACAAATGATCAATAGGAGATTGATATTCGCACTGCGATGGCGAACGAAGAGGCGATCTTGACTCATGAAGCAGGATACGTCTCTGCAAGTTACAAATTGCTTGAAGGCACAAAGGATGTTGCATAAAGGATGTGTTGTTTTCTTGGCTCATGTCGAGGACAAGGGAGCCAAAGAACTAAAACTCGAAGATACCCCCGTGATCAGAGAGGTATTCTGACGTCTTCCTCGAAGACTTGCCGGAACCCTCTCCTCAACGATTAGTCAACCTCGCATCGATTTAATTCCACGTTCACCGCACCTGAAATCGATGCATCGTAGCGACTCGCATTTACGGAAATGCAAGGATTGACAGTGTAGTTTCAGTAGTAGATAGAGAACGAAGATAACAGACCAAAACTTCTGTTTTGGATAACCTCAGTTCTGCTCGTCAAATTAAAGGACGATGACTTTCAAATGACTGGGAGTCGGACGAGCTAGCCAACCAGAGTCGGTGGCTTTTGCTAAGGATTAACGAATTACTCATTTAACTAACGGAGAGGATCCAACTACTCCTACACGACTGATCAACAATCGAGTGTCTTTAGCTACGAATTCAGGAAGAAAGCATACCGAGGAAATTGTGGGACAATAATTTGTTTTAACGTACACAAGAGTGGTGATTACTACACGACGCACAGAACAATTATACACCGAATACAAAACTTTAAGAATCTAGAGAACAAGTACTTAGGACCTTTGGGAACCCAGGTCCAAACTCGTAAAGGTTGTTACTTAGGAACCACATCTGTTAACTCAAGCAAACACCATTATCCAACGTATATACCATTTCAGTTAACAAAACAGAAAGTACTTAAACTTCTTTCGTTGAAATATTCACTTTGCTTCTAACGAGTAGATGTTTGCATCTCTACTCCCCTTAAAGTAGTTACATCGCGTTGATTTTCTTCGCTAAGAGCGAACACACATTTTCTTCGTATACTTGGTCATTTCTCCATCTTAGCAAATACACATTGTTTCATTACTTGAAAACTTATATGTTATGCATGCACCTTTTTGCTACGCATGCGGTTTCATTCTGAATAAACGCTTCATTGAAGTACAGATATTACCTTGCTCAAGCTAGCTATTGGTTTATGATTCACATAACCTATGTTATTGTAATTGTTGGCTCTTTTGCTACCAAGTCAACACATTTTCTCCAAACTTCTTTTGTTTCAAGTTACATTCATGGTTTATTTTTGTAACCATGCTAAGATTTCCCCTTATTGGTACATATGTTTATTATCGGGTTACGCTGAAACTAAGTTCAATTGCTTGAACTTATCCATTTCACATGTTTGATTCGAGACGCTATATGATGTATTGGGAGCATCATATTCAAATATTTTTGCAAAGGTTCTTTCATTACGAGTCGTAGTAGATTCGGTTAGTCTACGACTCCACAAAATCGTTTGATTGATTTCAATACCTTGCGGTGATATTTTCACAGAATTGAGCTTGCGCTAAGTTGGTTACTCATTTCATACACGGACTTGAATTATTTAATTGCTCTAAATCCGTCTCGTTTATCACGATTAAAGCGGTCTCAACACAGTTGTGTGTTAAGGCAATGGTACATAGATTCATTCCATGGCCCAATGTACCTCTTAACGATTCTTTCATTGTCTATCGAATACCTTGCGGTATTTAATACTAGTTTCACCTTCGATCAAAAACAGTGGCTCTTTGATATTCTTTGTTCAACTGGAAACTTTACGACATTGTGTAAATCAAACCTTCGGGTTTTCTTGGTACACTTTCATTTGATTTCAGGCATGGTAAACTTGTTTAGTCACCACTATTATTGAATCTCGTCATTATGACCCCCTGTGGTGTCATTATCTTGTGCTAATCATGGTCAACTGTTTCACCCAAAACTACATATACTTTTGTTGACTTGTCATTTAAACATTTCTGATGCAACTACGAATCAAGACCGTGATACACCAAATTCGCTTGTATTTCATTCGGTGTACCTTCGAAACTTAAGAGTGCCAACACACTAAACCTTTCCGTTCATTTAGTCGGGAGATTTACAGATCACTTTACTACTACTTTTGGGTTATTGATTTTGAGTTCGTATAGCAGATGCTACGGTTGTGAAAACTCGTTGGCATATTGTGACCGACTATCTAAGTATCCTAATAGACAAGACTCCTCTTTTGTGGAACCCCTGTTAACTGGATTACACTAGACTATACGTCGATACGTCTTGTACCCTCGACACCAAATGCTAAAAACACATACCTTTTAACTATTGGATTTGTGATGTTATATATATATTCTTGGACTCACTTGATGTGAATAAGCTTTGAATTGGTTTGGTGATTATCTACCTCGGTACTATTCGTATACATACATGCATAACGAAACCCTAAGGAATTAAGGTAGTACAAATTTCGAGGACGAAATTTTCTTAACGGGGGGAGAATGTGACAACCCTCAAAATTTCAGGTACTGTACAAATTAATTAATTTCGATTATGTGCTTAATGACTGTGCTTGATTACAACTGACACCTTAAACTGCTTACTGATTTATGTTACATACATACATGTGCATCACTTTACATACAGTCGCTCCATTTATTTCATACAGACTCTTAGTGACAAACCTGATGCACAAAGCACAGTTAGCACAGTGAGCGGATAACTCAGACACATGCTGACAATGCCAGCACATAGACAGACACTATATTATGGCCAGTATGAGCCAGGGACAGGGTACTACACTGGTATGGAGTGTAGGGAAGTGAGGACCATAAGACTGTGTCACTAGGTGATAGTTTGAGTGCCGGAAAGTGCCTAAAACTCATGTTAAGTACAAAATTCTGCATTTTCAGCAACGATTCAGCTTTTAACATACTCCTATTATACAGAGAATTGACTAAATGGTCCTGAACGCTTTCCTAAGTGTTGGGATTAAATTCGTTACAAAAAGATGCATAAAAGACACTATGCGGTACAATTTAACACTTTAACGGAACAGTACGTAACCGAACAACCGGACATTACCCGGGACACCAAAAATTTTGTCAGAAACATTACTTTATATTTGTTAACTAATTATGGTCTCAAAAACCCCCCACACACTATAAAAATACGTCATGCACTTACTACTTTAGAAAATACCCTAAACCTTCTAAGTAATCACCTACTTATAATAAAAACTTACAATTAACCCCCCCCCCCTTTCATATTTTCGGCTCACATAGGGTCCCCACCATAATCATCACTAAATCCCTAACAAATATTCCCTTTTCATTTGATTGGACCTCCTTATTTGATGCTCTTGCCAAGAAATCACCATCATTACATATAGGTTGGGCTAGAGATCACCATATCATCATATCACACTCTCTCTCTACAAATTCACTTCATCTTCTCCACTCTCTCTCTCCCTCTTGGCTGCACAAAAATCGCCACCACCACCATCACATCAACACTCACTCATTTGATCCATTATCAAGTCCAAAACAAGTGCTAGAAGAAGTCTTGTGAAGCTTGGAGCTTGGAGCCTTGAAGAAACATCACACCTTGCATTCTCACGCCATCTTCATCATCACTCTTTGTTCACAAGTTCATCCCTAGCCCTTGTGCTAGTTGTAAGCCTTCGATTTAACTCTTGAATCACTTCTACGTTGATTGTTCGAAACATTGTTGTTTGAAGCTTAAAATAAGGACACAAAGAGAAAATGAACAAGGAACCTAAACATGAACTTATATAATGATAAAATCTGGTTGGATTATGTTGGTGTAAGCATGCATGTTGTTTGATCATTGATTTCTCGATAAACCCGTTGTTAGAACAATTGTTGACGCGTTTTAGTAACATATACACTCTAAAAAGCACGCTGATTGATATTTTCAGCCAACTTCAACAGGCTGTAACTGGATCATAATAAATCGAAAAACGGATTTTCTGAAGCCTAAATTATGTATTTTCGAAAACTGATCAAATGGCACTGGAATCGTAATTTTTTGAGGTCGTTTACTATTTTTAAAGGACTATTTTTGGACAGCAGCTCAAGCTGTGTTTTTACTGCAGAAAAAGTGTATTGTATTCGGAGTCATATCTTGAAAACTGAGTAGAATTAGCTCATGGAATTTTTACTGTAGATGGTTACTGTTGTCGCCGTAATTCTCCCACTGGAATTTCGTCAATTGGACTTTCGATTAATTTTTAGTGAATTATTCCATAGACTGCAGTCAGAAAATGACAAATCTGATTGCAGCCCGGTAAATGAATTTCTATAAAATATTGGTAACGAACCGGACCCCGATATTTTTACACAATAAAATTTGGAACGTTTTTGACATTTTGTAAAAATTTGGGAATTTTTGGAGAAGGTTAACTATATTATTAAAATGCTCGAAAACAGTCCAGTTTTGATTAATAAAGTTGAAATGACATAAGTGGTATATTGCATGTATGATTGTCGGGTTGGCTATGTGAGAACATTCTACGGGATATTTGTAAAAGAAAATGATATGCTATTAAGCATGGACACTTCTATTTACAAAGGAGACTATGGCGAAATTTTCCGAAAATCCTAACACTTAGTAAACATTTTTCTAAACAAGTGGTTACTGGCATGTTTTAGACTATGTTTTTCAAACATAAAACTCGCCATAATTTTTATAACGAAATACGGAGTATCAGAGGTTGGTTTTATACAGGAATATGGTTAAATATGTATTCTCTAAAATGGGACTTAAAAATATAATCCCAATACGAACAGACACATGTAAAATATCCCATCCTTGGGAAGGAAATACGAATACACAAGTATAAGAAGTATTATTACTAAAATATTGAAGACACTTTAAAACGTAACTCAAAGGCACTAATCAACACTAAGACAAGGCACGACCCGTTCGTCTAATAGACGTTAGACCATTGTAGGTAGTCGTGTTTGCTGAGGAGATTTGGGTTACGAGTACCGAAGACGCAATACTGTGAGTTCATGTCCCCCTTTTCTCTTAACTATTTTCAGTTTTACACCTCGGGGGTGAAATACATGTTACAGACATTTACAGACATTTACAGACATTTATTTACATGGTATGGTTAGCTTAAGGAGGGTTTTTATTACGCAAACATGTGAGTGGTGGGCATGACATTTAAGGCCATTAATCCTCGTTGTAGGACCGAGGGACATTAGTGATAGATCTATTTGGGTGTAGCGAGCCCCACTCCTAAGTCCGCTGAGTGGACCATGAGATGACTAAGTGCCCGACGCACAAATCCGCTAGGTTTGAGTCTTCCTGCATCACTTCACACTTATCATTGGCTTTGCAACCCGATGGTGGTCTCTTTTTCCTTAATTGCTACATACCAGGGATTTTCATACATACAGACATTTTTACAAAGGTTTATACCTGCTCACTTACACATGAACTCGCTCAACGTTATGTTGACTTTTCAAACTACATGTATTTCAGGAAACTAACGGATCTGGCACGGTATGCACGTGTTTTCAAGCTGCGTTTGAATAAAGAAGTCATCCAGGGTTTAGAAGGTGTAACCTCTTCCTGGACGGGTTATATATACCTAAACCTGGTTTTGTTTAAAGTCTTTTGCTAAGTCTTTATGAACTCAAATAAATCAAGTTAAGGTTTGTAAATTATTTTGTGATTGTTGAAAATGGGATTTTTCTAAACTTTATTAATGGATGAATATCTCATGTTTTTATCATATAGCATTGTTATGATTGTTGCTATGGTATTAAGAAGTCACACCAAATAAATCACGCTTCCGCAAAAGTCAGGGTGTGACAGCTTGGTATCAGAGCCTCGATCATAGCGAACAAGGATTCTTTCTCGAGTCTAGACTATGATCATCAGGGCTCTCACGAAAACATTTTTAAACATTTTTACATTGCATACACAAAACGTCCAGATCCAGGGAACAAACATTTTTACAAACAAAAGGCACAAATACACATTTCCAAATTTATATTTATAATTCAGTCTTAGAGACTGAGGGAGGATCAGTCTTAGAGACTGAGGGAGGATTGGTCTTAGAGACTGGGAAAGTTGGTCTTAGAGACCAGAGATTTAGTCTTAGAGACTGGAGAGATTTGGTCTTAGAGACCAGGGAGTTAGTCTGAGAGACTAGGGAGTTAGTCTGAGAGACTAGGGAGTTCAGTCTGAGAGGCTGGGTGGGACAGCCTGGGGAAGACTAGGATGATTACGTGCTTACATTGTCATTACTTACACGCTGATTGCTAATGATTGTTATGGATATACGTGCTATGACTAATATATAACGGCACACATGTTACTTTGATTAAAAAGCGAATTGTCAGATGATAACGACCCTACGGCCACCGCCCCAAGTGATGAGACTGTACCTACGCCAGAGATGTTTACGTTAGACACTGAGAGTGACCCTGACATGCTGACCAAGGACGAGGACGACTTCCAACAGTCCGCACTACCAGATTTTGGGGATGATTCATCCTTGCCGAAGGCTTCTCTGACAAGAATCCTCTTGTCACTCTTGTTTCAGTCCATGACCACTTCATCACTGGTCGTTCCGATAGTAAACACACCATGGCTCCGATCCTTGACAATACGCCTCATGTGGACCCTTCCTTCCAAAGGGTGGCTGCTCGACGAATAGTCGATGACATGGACATGACTATTGATGGTCCTCCTGACGACATCCATGGTGACGGAAAGTTAGACGAGAACGTTGATTTCACTTTTTGAGACCCCTGTTAACAAAGCTACCCTCTGATTCTAGCATATACTTAATTTCAGACTCCTTTGAGTCTGTGATATCTGCAGACTTACAGACGGCCGGATCACAGCTTTCTACTACAAGACTCAGACGACGACACCGCTATGACTACTGCACCATTCACCTGCCCGAGGCACCGCACCTTTACACGACCAGAGCCTGCTTCTGAGCTAGCTTCTGCACCTTTTTGGGTCAGCTTGATGCTGCACCTGCTGAACCTGCACCTTTACTTGATCATGACCCTGTTTCTTTTGGTTTACCAGTCATTGCATCCATTGTACCCAACCCAGTACCCGCACCCAATGATCTTCCTATCAGTTGAGACGTTTGTTCCTGCACCTTCACCCGCTGATGTTGCTCTTGTGAAGACCGACGTCCATTGCGCCAACATGCCTATCGCTTCCTTTCGAGACATAACCGCACCCCGGGGAGGTACTCCAGGGCAGCACCCGCGTAACGACCCCTTTTGCTACAGCAACATTTTTTTTACGACCTCGCAGGCCGCACCGTTTGCTGCATTCACCGCCACAACGCTGGACGAGCCATTTCGATGGTTCCTATGATACACTATGTTGATTTTAGACCCTTGCCATCCCTCACATTATGGAGACTACAACACAGGATGAGTTGCTCCTGTAACATCAGCTACAGTTTGAGGATATGAGTCGCAGAGTGTTGGAGCTTGAGCTGACACCACATTTGGTAACTTCAAATGCAAAACATTACATAACCGAAAACATGATTCAAGTACTTACATCACAAGACAACATATTGTCTGAAAAGTTTATGTAAGGCACCACGTCCTCCACCCTGTCTATTGCCAGCATACTTTGATCCTCCACATTTAACAAGGTTCCTTTTGCGCTCTCAACCGTTGCTATTACACCTTTCCCAGGATCCTGATGCTCATTTCTTTACTATCAAGCGGCAGAGCAGATAATTACTTCGACGTATATACAAGCCCGAGGAGGAAGTCCACGCATGTTAGCAGTTTACTTTCCTTTCCTCCTTCACCTCCGTCACTAGTATAGTTGGTTTCTGGATTATGCGGATTGCATTACATTTGGGTAAGGACACTAATGATAAACCGGGATTGTGGAGACTTTTAAAGACCACTTCAGACTATGTGATTTTGATACACTAATACATTTAATGGACAAGGGTAGGGTGACCCTGTGTCCCTATTGATGTGATACATTTTGGAAGACAATACAATTGTGGTCAGAGAATAATGAGGGCCCAGTCATCATTAGACATGCGACAATACCTTGTGACCAATGACCAACGAAAGCTCAGTCGCTATGTCTTCGTTAAGCACGTTATTGATCTATATGTGAGTGCTATAATTATAACGCTACGTGCTTACTTGCTATGCTCTCATTAAACAAAATTACCAAATTACTTGGTTTTGCTATTACTTGGTTGGTCGGTATAATGACCTATCACGTGTATGTACGTATGACCACTAAACAACTAAATGCACTTCCTGAACAATAAGACCTGACCTAACCAATCTTCTTCTTAGAAGATGTCGATACAAGGGAACATCGCTACCAACAACCCTCCGTCAACAACAGCGGCAGAACTACAAGAGCGCATCTCACAGGATATTGCACAGCTCGAGGCCCTTCGCTCCGAATACAGCGAAGGCTGCACCTACAAGCAGTTCTTGGATCACAAACCTCGAGAATTCGACAGCACCGGGGGTGCCTTAGCTTTTGTGCGTTGGGTTAAGAAGACGGATTATGTTTTGCGACTAAGTAAATGCGCCCCAGAACATCAGGTTACGTACATAGCGGGGCTGTTTGTAGATGGGGCTCTGTCATGGTGGAACCTTCAGGTTCAGACAATGGGCGAGATCGCTGCATATGCTTTAACGTGGGACGAACTGAAGGAACTGATGCGTAAGAGATATTGCTCGAGGGCAGAAGTCCAGAAATTGGAGACTGAACTATGGAACCTGAAAATGGAAGGACCAAAGATAGCTGAGTATGTGCAGAGATTTAACGATTTATCACAAGTTGCTACGCTCCTGGTGGGGCCAGAGTTTAAGAGAGTCAAACGTTTCATAGGGGGATTGGCACCTCAGATTCTAAGCTTGGTAACAACATCTAAACCATCAACGATCACCAAGGCTATCGACATAAGCGTGGCGCTCACGGAAGAAGCAGTTAGATGAGGAGAATTTTCCACTGCGAAAGAGAGAGAGGAGACTCCTGTAGAGTCACCTGGGGATAACAAGAGAAAGCTCGCAAATCTCAAGGTGGTTACTCGGGGGAGTAACGAGAAGAAAGTCAAGAAGGGAAAAGACTACATGGGTATCCTACCTAAATGTGACAATTGTCTACGCTATCATGTCGGGCGATGTAAATATGGAAAATGTGATAACTGTGGTAAGAGGGGACATCCTAAGGAAACTTGTAGGCAAGGTACTGAAGGTAGAAATGGAGGCCAAGATGGTAGTGAGAATCACGGAGGAGACAACGACAACGATAATTATCAAAGCAGGACGAGTGACAAACAGAAACGTGCTCAAGGTTGCCTTAACTGTGGAAGTAAGAAGCATTTCAGAAGATACTGTCCTAAGAAGAACCAGGCACAAGGATGAAAAGCCCAACACCGGAGCTAGGGAGACACGCCAGGAATTCAAGTATCGGTACGTCCCATATTACTCAACATTATGCATCTGTGCTACTAGATACTGTTGCAAATTTTAGCCTCGCATCTCTAGAGTTGAGAGTATGCTTGGTTTAGTAACAAGTAAATAATCCGCACACGATAGTACTAGCTAACGGAAGCTAGTGGAAGTCAACGAAGTGATTGGAATCGGCAGGATAGAACCTGGAAAGCGTAAGATTACACTTGATCTACTGCCAGTGAAATAGGAGACTTCAACAAGGTAGTTGGAGGGATTGGTTGACAAATGATCAATAGGAGATTGATATTCGCACTGCGATGGCGAACGAAGAGGCGATCTTGACTCATGAAGCAGGATACGTCTCTGCAAGTTACAAATTGCTTGAAGGCACAAAGGATGTTGCATAAAGGATGTGTTGTTTTCTTGGCTCATGTCGAGGACAAGGGAGCCAAAGAACTAAAACTCGAAGATACCCCCGTGATCAGAGAGGTATTCTGAAGTCTTCCTCGAAGACTTGTCGGAACCCTCTCCTCAACGATTAGTCAACCTCGCATCGATTTAATTCCATGTTCCCCGCACCTGAAATTGATGCATCGTAGCGACTCGCATTTGCGGAAATGCAAGGATTGACAGTGTAGTTTCAGTAGTAGATAGAGAACGAAGATAACAGACCAAAACTTCTGTTTTGGATAACCTCAGTTCTGCTCGTCAAAAGAAAGGACGATGACTTTCAAATGACCGGGAGTCGGACGAGCTAGCCAACCAGAGTCGGTGGCTTTTGCTAAGGATTAGCGAATTACTCATTTAACTAACGGAGAGGATCCAACTACTCCTACACGACTGATCAACAATCGAGTGTCTTTAGCTACGAATTCAGGAAGAAAGCATACCGAGGAAATTGTGGGACAATAATTTGTTTTAACGTACACAAGAGTGGTGATTACTACACGACGCACAGAATAATTATACACCGAATACAAAACTTTGAGAATCTAGAGAACATGTACTTAGGACCTTTGGGAACCCAAGTCCAAACTCGTAAAGGTTGTTACTTAGGAACCACATCTGTTAACTCAAGCAAACACCATTATCCGACGTATATACCATTTCAGTTAACAAAACAGAAAGTACTTAAACTTCTTTCGTTGAAATATTCACTTTGCTTCTAACGAGTAGATGTTTGCATCTCTACTCCCCTTAAAGTAGTTACATCGCGTTGATTTTCTTCGCTAAGAGCGAACACACATTTTCTTCGTATACTTGGTCATTTCTCCATCTTAGCAAATACACATTGTTTCATTACTTGAAAACTTATATGTTATGCATGCACCTTTTTGCTACGCATGCGGTTTCATTCTGAATAAACGCTTCATTGAAGTACAGATATTACCTTGCTCAAGCTAGCTATTGGTTTATGATTCACATAACCTATGTTATTGTAATTGTTGGCTCTTTTGCTACCTAGTCAACACATTTTCTCGAAACTTCTTTTGTTTCAAGTTACATTCATGGTTTATTTTTGTAACCATGCTAAGATTTCCCCTTATTGGTACATACGTTTATTATCGGGTTACGCTGAAACTAAGTTCAATTGCTTGAACTTATCCATTTCACATGTTTGATTCGAGACGCTATATGATGTATTGGGAGCATCATATTCAAATATTTTTGCAAAGGTTCTTTCATTACGAGTCGTAGTAGATTCGGTTAGTCTACGACTCCACAAAATCGTTTGATTGATTTCAATACCTTGCGGTGATATTTTCACAGAATTGAGCTTGCGCTAAGTTGGTTACTCATTTCATACACGGACTTGAATTATTTAATTGCTCTAAATCCGTCTCGTTTATCACGATTAAAGCGGTCTCAACACAGTTGTGTGTTAAGGCGATGGTACATAGATTCATTCCATGGCACAATGTACCTCTTAACGATTCTTTCATTGTCTATCGAATACCTTGCGGTATTTAATACTTTTTTTTACCTTCGATCAAAAATAGTGGCTCTTTGATATTCTTTGTTCAACTGGAAACTTTACGACATTGTGTAAATCAAACCTTCGGGTGTCTTGGTACACTTTCATTTGATTTCAGGCACGGTAAACTTGTTTAGTCACCACTATTATTGAATCTCGTCATTATGACACCCTGTGGTGTCATTATCTTGTGCTAATCATGGTCAACTGTTTCACCCAAAACTACATATACTTTTGTTGACTTGTCATTTAAACATTTCTGATGCAACTACGAATCAAGACCGTGATACACCAAATTCGCTTGTATTCCATTCGGTGTACCTTCGAAACTTAAGAGTGCCAACACACTAAACCTTTCCGTTCATTTAGTCAGGAGATTTACAGATCACTTTACTACTACTTTTGGGTTATTGATTTTGAGTTCATATAGCAGATGCTACGGTTGTGAAAACTCGTTGGCATATTGTGACCGACTATCTAAGTATCCTAATAGACAAGACTCCTCTTTTGTGGAACCCCTGTTAACTGGATTACACTAGACTATACGTCGATACGTCTTGTACTCTCGACACCAAATGCTAAAAACACATACCTTTTAACTATTGGATTTGTGATGTTATATATATATTCTTGGACTCACTTGATGTGAATAAGGTTTGAATTGGTTTAGTGATTATCTACCTCGGTACTATTCATATACATACATGCATAACGAAACCCTAAGGAATTAAGGTAGTACAAATTTCGAGGACGAAATTTTCTTAACAGGGGGAGAATGTGACAACCCTCAAAATTTCAGGTACTGTACAAATTAATTAATTTCGATTATGTGCTTAATGACTGTGCTTGATTACAACTGACACCTTAAACTGCTTACTGATTTATGTTACATACATACATGTGCATCACTTTACATACAGTCGCTCCATTTATTTCATACAGACTCTTGGTGACAAACCTGATGCACAAAGCACAGTTAGCACAGTGAGCAGATAACTCAGACACATGCTGACAATGCCAGCACATAGACAGACACTATATTATGGCCAGTATGAGCCAGGGACAGGGTACTACACTGGTATGGAGTGTAGGGAAGTGAGGACCATAAGACTGTGTTATTAGGTGATAGTTTGAGTGCCGGAAAGTGCCTAAAACTCATGTTAAGTACAAAATTCTGCATTTTCAGCAACGATTCAGCTTTTAACATACTCCTATTATACAGAGAATTGACTAAATGGTCCTGAATGCTTTCCTAAGTGTTGGAATTAAATTCGTTACAAAAAGATGCATAAAAGACACTATGCGGTACAATTTAACACTTTAACGAAACAATACGTAACCGAACAACCGGACATTACCCGGGACACCAAAAATTTTGTCAGAAACATTACTTTATATTTTTTAACTAATTATGGTCTCAAAAACACCCACACACTATAAAAATACGTCATGCACTTACTACTTTAGAAAATACCCTAAACCTTCTAAGTAATCACCTACTTATAATAAAAACTTACAATTAACCCCCCCCCCCCTTCATATTTTCAGCTCACATAGGGTCCCCACCATAATCATCACTAAATCCCTAACAAATATTCCTTTTTCATTTGATTGGACCTCCTTATTTGATGCTCTTGCCAAGAAATCACCATCATTACATATAGGTTGGGCTAGAGATCACCATATCATCATATCACACTCTCTCTCTACAAATTCACTTCATCTTCTCCACTCTCTCTCTCCCTCTTGGCTGCACAAAAATCGCCACCACCACCATCACATCAACACTCACTCATTTGATCCATTATCAAGTCCAAAACAAGTGCTAGAAGAAGTCTTGTGAAGCTTAGAGCTTGGAGCCTTGAAGAAACATCACACCTTGCATTCTCACGCCATCTTCATCATCACTCTTTGTTCACAAGTTCATCCCTAGCCCTTGTGCTTGTTGTAAGCCTTCGATTTAACTCTTGAATCACTTCTACGTTGATTGTTCGAAACATTGTTGTTTGAAGCTTAAAATAAGGACACAAAGAGAAAATGAACAAGGAACCTAAACATGAACTTATATAATGATAAAATCTGGTTGGATTATGTTGGTGTAAGCATGCATGTTGTTTGATCATTGATTTCTCGATAAACCCGTTGTTAGAACAATTGTTGACGCGTTTTAGTTACATATACACTCTAAAAAGCATGCTGATTGGTATTTTCAGGCAATTTCAACAGGCTGTAACTGGATCATAATTAATCGAAAAACGGATTTTCTGAATCCTAAATTATGTATTTTCGAAAAACTGATCAAATGGCACTGGAATCGTAATTTTTCGAGGTCGTTTACTATTTTTAAAGGACTATTTTTGGACAGCAGCTCAAGCTGTGTTTTTACTGTAGAAAAAGTGTGTTGTATTCGGAGTCATATCTTCAAAACTGAGTAGAATTAGCTCATGGAATTTTTACTGTAGATGGTCACTGTTGTCTCCGTAATTGTATGACTGGAATTTCATCAATCGGACTTACGATTAATTTTTAGTGAATTATTCCGTAGACTGCAGTCAGAAAATGACAAATCTGATTGCAGCCCGGAAAATGAATTTCTATAAAATATTGGTAACGAACCGGACCCCGATATTTTTACACAATAAAATTTGGAACGTTTTTGACATTCTGTAAAAATTTGGGAATTTTTGGAGAAGGTTAACTATTTTATTAAAATGCTCGAAAACAGTCCAGTTTTGATTAATAAAGTTGAAATGACATAAGTGGTATATTGCATGTATGATTGTCGGGTTGGCTATGTGAGAACATTCTACGGGATATTTGTAAAAGAAAATGATAGGCTATTAAGCATGGACACTTCTATTTACAAAGGAGACTACGGCGAAATTTTCCGAAAATCCTAACACTTAGTAAACATTTTTCTAAACAAGTGGTTACTAGCATGTTTTAGACTATGTTTTTCAAACATAAAACTCGCCATAATTTTTATAACGAAATACGGAGTATCGGAGGTTGGTTTTATACAGGAATATGGTTAAATATGTATTCTCTAAAATGAGACTTAAAAATATAATCCCAATACGAACAGACACATGTAAAATATCCCATCCTTGGGAAGGAAATACGAATACACAAGTATAAGAAGTATTATTACTAAAATATTGAAGACACTTTAAAACGTAACTCAAAGGCACTAATCAACACTAAGACAAGGCACGACCCGTTCGTCTAATAGACGTTAGACCATTGTAGGTAGTCGTGTTTGCTGAGGAGATTTGGGTTACGAGTACCGAAGACGCAATACTGTGAGTTCATGTCCCCCTTTTCTCTTAACTATTTTCAGTTTTACACCTCGGGGGTGAAATACATGTTACAGACATTTATTTACATGGTATGGTTAGCATAAGGAGGGTTTTTATTACGCAAACATGTGAGTGGTGGGCATGACACTTAAGGCCATTAATCCTCGTTGTAGGAGCGAGGGACATTAGTGATAGATCTATTTGGGTGTAGCGAGCCCCACTCCTGAGTCCGCTGAGTGGACCATGAGATGACTAAGTGCCCGACGCACAAATCCGCTAGGTTTGAGTCTTCCTGCATCACTTCACACTTATCATTGGCTTTGCAACCCAATGGTGGTCTCTTTTTCCTTAATTGCTACATACCAGGGATTTTCATACATACAGACATTTTTACAAAGGTTTATACCTGCTCACTTACACATGAACTCGCTCAACGTTATGTTGACTTTTCAAACTACATGTATTTCAGGAAACTAACGGATCTGGCACGGTATGCACGTGTTTTCAAGCTGCGTTTGAATAAAGAAGTCATCCAGGGTTTAGAAGGTGTAACCTCTTCCTGGACGGGTTATATATACCTAAACCTGGTTTTGTTTAAAGTCTTTTGCTAAGTCTTTATGAACTCAAATAAATCAAGTTAAGGTTTGTAAATTATTTTGTGATTGTTGAAAATGGGATTTTTCTAAACTTTATTAATGGATGAATATCTCATGTTTTTATCATATAGCATTGTTATGATTGTTGCTATGGTATTAAGAAGTCACACCAAATAAATCACGCTTCCGCAAAAGTCAGGGTGTGACAGCTTGGTATCAGAGCCTCGATCATAGCGAACTAGGATTCTTTCTCGAGTCTAGACTATGATCATCAGGGCTCTCACGAAAACATTTTTAAACATTTTTACATTGCATACACAAAACGTCCAGATCCAGGGAACAAACATTTTTACAAACAAAAGGCACAAATACACATTTTCAAATTTATATTTATAATTCAGTCTTAGAGACTGAGGGAGGATCAGTCTTAGAGACTGAGGGAGGATTGGTCTTAGAGACCAGGGAATTAGTCTTAGAGACTGGGAAAGTTGGTCTTTGAGACCAGAGATTTAGTCTTAGAGACTGGAGAGATTTGGTCTTAGAGACCAGGGAGTTAGTCTGAGAGACTAGGGAGTTAGTGTGAGAGACTAGGGAGTTCAGTCTGAGAGGCTGGGTGGGATAGCCTGGGGAAGACTAGGATGATTACGTGCTTACATTGTCATTACTTACACGGTGATTGCTAATGATTGTTATGGATATACGTGCTATGACTAATATATAACGGCACACATGTTACTTTGATTAAAAAGCGAATTGTCAGATGATAACGACCCTACGGCCACCGCCCCAAGTGATGAGACTGTACCTACGCCAGAGATGTTTACGTTAGACACTGAGAGTGACCCTGACATGCTGACCAAGGACGAGGACGACTTCCAACAGTCCGCACTACCAGATTTTGGGGATGATTCATCCTTGCCGAAGGCTTCTCTGACAAGAATCCTCTTGTCACTCTTGTTTCAGTCCATGACCACTTCATCACTGGTCGTTCCGATAGTAAACACACCATGGCTCCGATCCTTGACAATACGCCTCATGTGGACCCTTCCTTCCAAAGGGTGGCTGCTCGACGAATAGTCGATGACAAGGACATGACTATTGATGGTCCTCCTGACGACATCCATGGTGACGGAAAGTTAGACGAGAACGTTGATTTCACTTTTTGAGACCCCTGTTAACAAAGCTACCCTCTGATTCTAGCATATACTTAATTTCAGACTCCTTTGAGTCTGTGATATCTGCAGACTTACAGACGGCCGGATCACAGCTTTCTACTACAAGACTCACACGACGACACCGCTATGACTACTGCACCATTCACCAGCCCGAGGCACCGCACCTTTACACGACCAGAGCCTGCTCCTGAGCTAGTTTCTGCGCCTTTTTGGGCCAGCTTGATGCTGCACCTGCTGAACCTGCACCTTTACTTGATCATGACCCTGTTTCTTTTGGTTTACCAGTCATTGCATCCATTGTACCCAACCCAGTACCCGCACCCAATGATCTTCCTATCAGTTGAGACGTTTGTTCCTGCACCTTCACCCGCTGATGTTGCTCTTGTGAAGACCGACGTCCATTGCGCCAACATGCCTATCGCTTCCTTTCGAGACATAACCGCACCCTGGGGAGGTACTCCAGGGCAGCACCCGCGTAACGACCCCTTTTGCTATAGCAACATTTTTTTTACGACCTCGCAGGCCGCACCGTTTGCTGCATTCACCGCCACAACGCTGGACGAGCCATTTCGATGGTTCCTATGATACACTATGTTGATTTTAGACCCTTGCCATCCCTCACATTATGGAGACTACAACACAGGATGTGTTGCTCCTGTAACATCAGCTACAGTTTGAGGATATGAGTCGCAGGGTGTTGGAGCTTGAGCTGACACCACATTTGGTAACTTCAAATGCAAAACATTACATAACCGAAAACATGATTCAAGTACTTACATCACAAGACAGCATATTGTCTGAAAAGTTTATGTAAAGCACCACGTCCTCCACCCTGTCTATTGCCAGCATACTTTGATCCTCCACATTTAACAAGGTTCCTTTTGCGCTCTCAACCGTTGCTATTACACCTTTCCCAGGATCCTGATGCTCATTTCTTTACTATCAAGCGGCAGAGCAGATAATTACTTCGACGTATATACAAGCCCGAGGAGGAAGTCCACGCATGTTAGCAGTTTACTTTCCTTTCCTCCTTCACCTCCGTCACTAGTATAGTTGGTTTCTGGATTATGCGGATTGCATTACATTTGGGTAAGGACACTAATGATAAACTGGGATTGTGGAGACTTTTAAAGACCACTTCAGACTATGTGATTTTGATACACTAATACATTTAATGGACAAGGGTAGGGTGACCCTGTGTCCATATTGATGTGATACATTTTGGAAGACAATACAATTGTGGTCAGAGAATAATGAGGGCCCAGTCATCATTAGACATGCGACAATACCTTGTGACCAATGACCAACGAAAGCTCAGTCGCTATGTCTTCGTTAAGCACGTTATTGATCTATATGTGAGTGCTATAATTATAACGCTACGTGCTTACTTGCTATGCTCTCATTAAACAAAATTACCAAATTACTTGGTTATGCTATTACTTGGTTGGTCGGTATAATGACCTATCATGTGTATGTACGTATGACCACTAAACAACTAAATGCACTTCCTGAACAATAAGACCTGACCTAACCAATCTTCTTCTTAGAAGATGTCGATACAAGGGAACATCGCTACCAACAACCCTCCGCCAACAACAGCGGCAGAACTACAAGAGCGCATCTCACAGGCTATTGCACAGCTCGAGGCCCTTCGCTTCGAATACAGCGAAGGCTGCCCCTACAAGCAGTTCTTGGATCACAAACCTCGAGAATTCGACGGCACCGGGGGTGCCTTAGCTTTTGTGCGTTGGGTTGAGAAGACGGATTATGTTTTGCGACTAAGTAAATGCGCCCCAGAACATCAGGTTACGTACATAGCGGGGCTGTTTGTACATGGGGCTCTGTCATGGTGGAACCTTCAGGTTCAGACAATGGGCGAGATCGCTGCATATGCTTTAACGTGGGACGAACTGAAGGAACTGATGCGTAAGAGATATTGCTCGAGGGCAGAAGTCCAGAAATTGGAGACTGAACTATGGAACCTGAAAATGGAAGGACCAAAGATAGCTGAGTATGTGCAGAGATTTAACGATTTATCACAAGTTGCTACGCTCCTGGTGGGGCCAGAGTTTAAGAGAGTCGAACGTTTCATAGGGGATTGGCACCTCAGATTCTAAGCTTGGTAACAACATCTAAACCATCAACGATCACCGAGGCTATCGACATAAGCGTGGCGCTCACGGAAGAAGCAGTTAGATGAGGAGAATTTTCCACTGCGAAAGAGAGAGAGAGGAGACTCCTGTAGAGTCACCTGGGGATAACAAGAGAAAGCTCGCAAATCTCAAGGTGGTTACTCGGGGGAGTAACGAGAAGAAAGTCAAGAAGGGAAAAGACTACATGGGTATCCTACCTAAATGTGACAATTGTCTACGCTATCATGTCGGGCGATGTAAATATGGAAAATGTGATAACTGTGGTAAGAGGGGACATCCTAAGGAAACTTGTAGGCAAGGTACTGAAGGTAGAAATGGAGGCCAAGATGGTAGTGAGAATCACGGAGGAGACAACGACAACGATAATTATCAAAGCAGGACGAGTGACAAACAGAAACGTGCTCAAGGTTGCCTTAACTGTGGAAGTAAGAAGCATTTCAGAAGATACTGTCCTAAGAAGAACCAGGCACAAGGATGAAAAGCCCAACACCGGAGCTAGGGAGACACGCCAGGAATTCAAGTATCGGTACGTCCCATATTACTCAACATTATGCATCTGTGCTACTAGATACTGTTGCAAATTTTAGCCTCGCATCTCTAGAGTTGAGAGTATGCTTGGTTTAGTAACAAGTAAATAATCCGCACACGATAGTACTAGCTAACGGAAGCTAGTGGAAGTCAACGAAGTGATTGGAATCGGCAGGATAGAACCTGGAAAGCGTAAGATTACACTTGATCTACTGCCAGTGAAATGGGAGACTTCAACAAGGTAGTTGGAGGGATTGGTTGACAAATGATCAATAGGAGATTAATATTCGCACTGCGATAGCGAACGAAGAGGCGATCATGACTCATGAAGCAGGATACGTCTCTGCAAGTTACAAATTGCTTGAAGGCACAAAGGATGTTGCATAAAGGATGTGTTATCTTCTTGGCTCATGTCGAGGACAAGGGAGCCAAAGAACTAAAACTCGAAGATACCCCCGTGATCAGAGAGGTATTCTGAAGTCTTCCTCGAAGACTTGCCGGAACCCTCTCCTCAACGATTAGTCAACCTCGCATCGATTTAATTCCACGTTCACCGCACCTGAAATCGATGCATCGTAGCGACTCGCATTTGCGGAAATGCAAGGATTGACAGTGTAGTTTCAGTAGTAGATAGAGAAGGAAGATAACAGACCAATACTTCTGTTTTGGATAACCTTAGTTCTGCTCGTCAAAATAAAGGACGATGACTTTCAAATGACCGGGAGTCGGACGAGCTAGCCAACCAGAGTCGGTGGCTTTTGCTAAGGATTAACGAATTACTCATTTAACTAACGGAGAGGATCCAACTACTCCTACACGACTGATCAACAATCGAGTGTCTCTAGCTACGAATTCAGGAAGAAAGCATACCGAGGAAATTGTGGGACAATAATTTGTTTTAACGTACACAAGAGTGGTGATTACTACACGACGCACAGAACAATTATACACCGAATACAAAACTTTGAGAATCTAGAGAACATGTACTTAGGACCTTTGGGAACCCAGGTCCAAACTCGTAAAGGTTGTTACTTAGGAACCACATCTGTTAACTCAAGCAAACACCATTATCCGACGTATATACCATTTCAGTTAACAAAACAGAAAGTACTTAAACTTCTTTCGTTGAAGTATTCACTTTGCTTCTAACGAGTAGATGTTTGCATCTCTACTCCCCTTAAAGTAGTTACATCGCGTTGATTTTCTTCGCTAAGAGCGAACACACATTTTCTTCGTATACTTGGTCATTTCTCCATCTTAGCAAATACACATTGTTTCATTACTTGAAAACTTATATGTTATGCATGCACCTTTTTGCTATGCATGCGGTTTCATTCTGAATAAACGCTTCATTGAAGTACAAATATTACCTTGCTCAAGCTAGCTATTGGTTTATGATTCACATAACCTATGTTATTGTAATTGTTGGCTCTTTTGCTACCAAGTCAACACATTTTCTCGAAACTTCTTTTGTTTCAAGTTACATTCATGGTTTATTTTTGTAACCATGCTAAGATTTCCCCTTATTGGTACATACGTTTATTATCGGGTTACGCTGAAACTAAGTTCAATTGCTTGAACTTATCCATTTCACATGTTTGATTCGAGACGCTATATGATGTATTGGGAGCATCATATTCAAATATTTTTGCAAAGGTTCTTTCATTACGAGTCGTAGTAGATTCGGTTAGTCTACGACTCCACAAAATCGTTTGATTGATTTCAATACCTTGCGGTGATATTTTCACAGAATTGAGCTTGCGCTAAGTTGGTTACTCATTTCATACACGGACTTGAATTATTTAATTGCTCTAAATCCGTCTCGTTTATCACGATTAAAGCGGTCTCAACACAGTTGTGTGTTAAGGCAATGGTACATAGATTCATTCCATGGCACAATGTACCTCTTAACGATTCTTTCATTGTCTATCGAATACCTTGCGGTATTTAATACTTTTTTTACCTTCGATCAAAAACAGTGACTCTTTGATATTCTTTGTTCAACTGGAAACTTTACGACATTGTGTAAATCAAACCTTCGGGTTGTCTTGGTACACTTTCATTTGATTTCAGGTACGGTAAACTTGTTTAGTCACCACTATTATTGAATCTCGTCATTATGACACCCTGTGGTGTCATTATCTTGTGCTAATCATGGTCAACTGTTTCACCCAAAACTACATATACTTTTGTTGACTTGTCATTTAAACATTTCTGATGCAACTACGAATCAAGACCGTGATACACCAAATTCGCTTGTATTCCATTCGGTGTACCTTCGAAACTTAAGAGTGCCAACACACTAAACCTTTCCGTTCATTTAGTCGGGAGATTTACAGATCACTTTACTACTACTTTTGGGTTATTGATTTTGAGTTCATATAGCAGATGCTACGGTTGTGAAAACTCGTTGGCATATTGTGACCGACTATCTAAGTATCCTAATAGACAAGACTCCTCTTTTGTGGAACCCCTGTTAACTGGATTACACTAGACTATACGTCGATACGTCTTGTACCCTCGACACCAAATGCTAAAAACACATACCTTTTAACTATTGGATTTGTGATGTTATATATATATTCTTGGACTCACTTGATGTGAATAAGGTTTGAATTGGTTTGGTGATTATCTACCTCGGTACTATTCATATACATACATGCATAACGAAACCCTAAGGAATTAAGGTAGTACAAATTTCGAGGACGAAATTTTCTTAACGGGGGGAGAATGTGACAACCCTCAAAATTTCAGGTACTGTACAAATTAATTAATTTCGATTATGTGCTTAATGACTGTGCTTGATTACAACTGACACCTTAAACTGCTTACTGATTTATGTTACATACATACATGTGCATCACTTTACATACAGTCGCTCCATTTATTTCATACAGACTCTTAGTGACAAACCTGATGCACAAAGCACAGTTAGCACAGTGAGCGGATAACTCAGACACATGCTGACAATGCCAGCACATAGACAGACACTATATTATGGCCAGTATGAGACAGGGACAGGGTACTACACTGGTATGGAGTGTAGGCAAGTGAGGACCATAAGACTGTGTCACTAGGTGATAGTTTGAGTGCCGGAAAGTGCCTAAAACTCATGTTAAGTACAAAATTCAGCATTTTCAGCAATGATTCAGCTTTTAACATAATCCTATTATACAGAGAATTGACTAAATGGTCCTGAACGCTTTCCTAAGTGTTGGAATTAAATTCGTTACAAAAAGATGCATAAAAGACACTATGCGGTACAATTTAACACTTTAACGGAACAGTACGTAACCGAACAACCGGACATTACCCGGGACACCAAAAATTTTGTCAGAAACATTTACTTTATATTTGTTAACTAATTATGGTCTCAAAAACCCCCACACACTATAAAAATACGTCATGCACTTACTACTTTAGAAAATACCCTAAACCTTCTAAGTAATCACCTACTTATAATAAAAACTTAAAATTAACACCCCCCCCCCCCTTTCATATTTTCGGCTCACATAGGGGCCCCACCATAATTATCACTAAATCCCTAACAAATATTCCTTTTTCATTTGATTGGACCTCCTTACTTGATGCTCTTGCCAAGAAATCACCATCATTACATATAGGTTGGGCTAGAGATCACCATATCATCATATCACACTCTCTCTCTACAAATTCACTTCATCTTCTCCACTCTCTCTCTCCCTCTTGGCTGCACAAAAATCGCCACCACCACCATCACATCAACACTCACTCATTTGATCCATTATCAAGTCCAAAACAAGTGCTAGAAGAAGTCTTGTGAAGCTTGGAGCTTGGAGCCTTGAAGAAACATCACACCTTCCATTCTCACGCCATCTTCATCATCACTCTTTGTTCACAAGTTTATCCCTAGCCCTTGTGCTAGTTGTAAGCCTTCGATTTAACTCTTGAATCACTTCTACGTTGATTGTTCGAAACATTGTTGTTTGAAGCTTAAAATAAGGACACAAAGAGAAAATGAACAAGGAACCTAAACATGAACATATATAATCATAAAATCTGGTTGGATTATGTTGGTGTAAGCATGCATGTTGTTTGATCATTGATTTCTCGATAAACCCGTTGTTAGAACAATTGTTGACGCGTTTTAGTAACATATACACTCTAAAAAGCATGCTGATTGGTATTTTCAGCCAACTTCAATAGGCTGTAACTGGATCATAATAAATCGAAAAACGGATTTTTTGAAGCCTAAATTATGTATTTTCGAAAAACTGATCAAATGGCACTGGAATCGTAATTTTTCGAGGTCGTTTACTATTTTTAAAGGACTATTTTTGGACAGCAGCTCAAGCTGTGTTTTTACTGCAGAAAAAGTGTGTTGTATTCGGAGTCATAACTTGAAAACTTAGTAGAATTAGCTCATGGAATTTTTACTGTAGATGGTCACTGTTGTCGCCGTAATTCTCCCACTGGAATTTCGTCAATCGGTCTTACGATTAATTTTTAGTGAATTATTCCGTAGACTGCAGTCAGAAAATGACAAATCTGATTGCAGCCCGGTAAATGAATTTCTATAAAATATTGGTAACGAACCGGACCTCGATATTTTTACACAATAAAATTTGGAAGGTTTTTGACATTCTGTAAAAATTTGGGAATTTTTGGAGAAGGTTAACTATTTTATTAAAATGCTCGAAAACAGTCCAGTTTTGATTAATAAAGTTGAAATGACATAAGTGGTATATTGCATGTATGATTGTCGGGTTGGCTATGTGAGAACATTCTACGGGATATTTGTAAAAGAAAATGATATGCTATTAAGCATGGACACTTCTATTTACAAATGAGACTATGGCGAAATTTTCCGAAAATCCTAACACTTAGTAAACATTTTTCTAAACAAGTGGTTACTATCATGTTTTAGACTATGTTTTTCAAACATAAAACTCGCCATAATTTTTATAACGAAATACGGAGTATCGGAGGTTGGTTTTATACAGGAATATGGTTAAATATGTATTCTCTAAAATGGGACTTAAAAATATAATCCCAATACGAACAGACACATGTAAAATATCCCATCCTTGGGAAGGAAATACGAATACACAAGTATAAGAAGTATTATTACTAAAATATTGAAGACACTTTAAAACGTAACTCAAAGGCACTAATCAACACTAAGACAAGGCACGACCCGTTCGTCTAATAGACGTTAGACCATTGTAGGTAGTCGTGTTTGCTGAGGAGATTTGGGTTACGAGTACCGAAGACGCAATACTGTGAGTTCATGTCCCCCTTTTCTCTTAACTATTTTCAGTTTTACACCTCGGGGGTGAAATACATGTTACAGACATTTATTTACATGGTATGGTTAGCATAAGGAGGGTTTTTATTACGCAAACATGTGAGTGGTGGGCATGACACTTAAGGCCATTAATCCTCGTTGTAGGACCGAGGGACATTAGTGATAGATCTATTTGGGTGTAGCGAGCCCCACTCCTGAGTCCGCTGAGTGGACCATGAGATGACTAAGTGCCCGACGCACAAATCCGCTAGGTTTGAGTCTTCCTGCATCACTTCACACTTATCATTGGCTTTGCAACCCAATGGTGGTCTCTTTTTCCTTAATTGCTACATACCAGGGATTTTCATACATACAGACATTTTTACAAAGGTTTATACCTGCTCACTTACACATGAACTCGCTCAACGTTATGTTGACTTTTCAAACTACATGTATTTCAGGAAACTAACGGATCTGGCACGGTATGCACGTGTTTTCAAGCTGCGTTTGAATAAAGAAGTCATCCAGGGTTTAGAAGGTGTAACCTCTTCCTGGACGGGTTATATATACCTAAACCTGGTTTTGTTTAAAGTCTTTTGCTAAGTCTTTATGAACTCAAATAAATCAAGTTAAGGTTTGTAAATTATTTTGTGATTGTTGAAAATGGGATTTTTCTAAACTTTATTAATGGATGAATATCTCATGTTTTTATCATATAGCATTGTTATGATTGTTGCTATGATATTAAGAAGTCACACCAAATAAATCACGCTTCCGCAAAAGTCAGGGTGTGACAATGACCATATTTATGACATCTGAAACATAAGATTTTAGAACGATCTTTCTTACCTGATTTCTTACCTTCGTTCCGATTCTGACCTGGTCCAATTGTAACTCGGTCCTGGCTTTGACCACGACCCTGACCTCAGTCACGACCATGTTGCCCACCACCCCCACCACGCCCCTTAGACTCATAGGCATGATTTCTTGATGATTCGGTGTTAGCAAATAGCAACTTACTTTGATTTTCAGATGATTGTTCTTCCTCCTCCATTAGACGTTCCTCGTACGTCTTGATTCGACTTACTACATCTTCAAAATTTTATTTATCTAGATCCAAGACTTGCTCGAGTGAAGCAACGATTTGGATGTACATGGATCTCAGAAGCGCCTTTAAATTATTTTTTTACCAAAGTTGAGTCTTCAATAAGTTTTCCTAGAGAAGCCGACTTCGCGGCTATGAAAGCTAACTTGCCAGTGAAGTCATCCACCGTTTTCGTTTCTTTCATCTTCCATTTGTCAAAATCGGTTGACAAGGTTTGGAGCTTTGCTTCTCTAACTCAATCAGCACCCAAGTAACGGGTTTTAATAGACTCCCACATGCCTTTTGCGTTCTCCTGATTTCTTACTTGTAAACTTAAGGATTCAGGAATAGATTTGGAACATGAGACCCATGGCTAGGTCATTCTTATCCGAATCAGTACTACCTGGGTCAATGGCTTCCCAGGCTTTCTTTTGGCGCATGACAATTTTCATTCTCATCGCCCAAACCGAATAGTTCGTAGAAGTTAACATTGGACACTGGACAACAGAAGGTCCAGTTTCCTTCCCTTTCGGTGGTGGCGCATTGTTGGCATGCCCCATCTTCTTGCGGCTTGAGAAGTTTTGCGGTGGCAGCTACAGACTTCTCTTTCGCGGTTGTCTTCTTCTTTTGTTCTAATCGATTAGGTTCTTGAACCGACTCTGATACCAATTCAAGTCCCAATAGATTAATCGAAAGAACAAACACACAATTTAAGAGAACTCAGTTTTTATTATACTAAGGAAAATAGGCTCAAAACCTTAATACAATAAACACTCTTAATACATAAAACCTAAACTTGGCTAATGTATTTATACTAATCACCCAACTTGGTGAACAAGTAATATACCCTAATTCTCACTTATGGCCACAACCCCCTTAGAGAACTCGGAATGGGCCCGGTCCTTTGGGCCTAATCAATTGCCGCCAACTCTTAGACTTTGTGGTATCAAAGTACGACCTGCAGCTAAAGAGGATAGCAATGCACTAAAAATACTAAAAATCATTTGGCAACATGCTATCAGAACTATGGACATTGATGAAATTGAGGATATGCTGAGAGGGCCTCCTATTTCCTTGGCTGATGGAACAATACACAATATTATTCTAGAACATTATTTGTTGCAGCAGAAAAAGGCAACACCGAGTTTATAATTGAGTTGCTTCAAACCTGTCCTGATCTTATGCTTAGTACAAACGAGGACAGGATCACTATATTTCATGTAGCTGTTATGCATTGTCGTAGGTGTATCTACAACCTGTTGCACGAGGTAGGCGGAAGCTACAGGAAAGATATATACTCATATTAAAGGACAAGTCCGAGAAGAATATGCTTTATTTAGTTGGGAAGACTTCAAATATGGCAGCTAATCTGCTAATGCAACAAGAAATGTTATGCTTCATTTCGTTTTTTACTATTACTCTGCACAATATCGGTACCGGTACCGCATAACTTCGGTATAGTTTTTATTAACGTTTTCTAAATTCCGAATATATCCTCATCATGTGCTTATGATGATATACGATTCCATACAAGTTCTATCCGGACGTGTCATATATAGTTGTTTTTTTTATTATCACAAACCGAACATTTACCATACAACATCGGTACCAGTACCATATTCATTTTTATATTTGTAATAAAGTATTTTTTTTGGTACGTAAGCTATATTGAGTGTCTGTACGATACCGATACCTTAACGAACCAATACCAACCGAACAACACTGGTAACGATACGAGTATTCGATTTTATGGTTTTTAGTTGATGTAAAACACATGCCGATTGCTATGCAGAGTGATAATGGACCGGACCCGTAATGATCAAAGGCCCGCAACGAATCATGTAGAAATCCCACTAGTTTATTTAAATTAGTGAACTTGTTCTTGTATTGGTTTTTAAATATAATTTAATGTTAATTTCGAAAATAGAAGAAATGGAACTTGATACTTTGGGTTCAAGTTAGGAGTGTCCTTTAGATTTGAGTATTTGGATTTAATTTGGGTAAAAAATAGGTGACACTTCTCACTGGTATATTTTGGAAAGGTGTCAAGTCCCTAATCGGTGTCAAGTCCGCAACCACCCCAAGTCCGGAAGGGAAAGGTGGGGCCTCTCTCTAAAACATATAATAAATAAAAAAATATTAATATTTTTTAAAGTTTATTAAGGATAA
This sequence comes from Helianthus tuberosus, assembly GCA_030545235.1. Classification (NCBI taxonomy): domain Eukaryota; kingdom Viridiplantae; phylum Streptophyta; class Magnoliopsida; order Asterales; family Asteraceae; genus Helianthus; species Helianthus tuberosus. Next base: position 50,450,334 of record CM060396.1, read on the forward strand.
AGATCAAATACAAATAAACTTAACTACTAAACATACAAATGGAAGGAAAATTCAAAAAGACAATGTGACATTTTTTTAATTACCAGTAACTATTAAAGTTACTGTACAAATGTACCTGTATAGTAATTTTGTTAGCATTTAGTTATGGGGTTTAGCTTTTAGTTTGAGGGGGGGGGGGGGGGGGGGGTTAGATTTTTTTTTAGGTTTTTTAGGTACATTTGTAGAGTAACTTTGATAGTTACTGATAATTACAAAAATGTCACCTTGTCTTTTTTACTTTTCCTTCAATTTGTATGTTTACTACGTTAAGATTATTTGTACAATAACTTTCCCCGTTTATTAATGGGGTTTGAAACTCTATAGCGTTATAGGAAAATGAGGGATTTTTATGAAGGTTTAAAATCTTGTATAAGAGCAGGCGGGGTGGTCCGTGATACCACCCCATCACGCGTGAAACCACAACGGAACACCGCCGCCGCCAACATTTTAACGCGTTATTTTTGTAACGCGTGGAAAGTATAACGCGTTGAAATTGGACGATTTTGAACGTTGGGTATTTATTCGACCGTTGAATAACGGTAACTTTATAAAAAAAAAAAAAACCTTTAAACCTTTATATATATCTCCATTTAAACCATTTTTTACACACACCAAAAACATAAGTCCATTTCACACAATTTTTATATCTTTCTCAAATGGAATTCCCTACGGATTCGACGTTTCCGATCTCTAGCGATAGCGATACCCAGTCGTCTTCCGACAACGAGACGCTAAAATATTTTGTGTCGGTGTATAACGAGCTTGATGCCGAGTCGTCCCGCTCAAAGAAGAAGATGGTCGACCGTGATCGTATACGTGCCAACGAAGTTTTGATGAACGATTATTTTGTGGAAAATCCGATCTACAATGCCGAAACGTTTAGAGATCGGTTTCGTTTACCCAAAGAATTATTTTTAAAGATTGTTGGAGACATCGAAGCAAGCGAGGAATGGTTTCAAGAAGGTTACGATGCGAGGGGCAAACCAAGTTTCACGCCGATACAAAAATGCACGTCCGCCATTCGCCAACTAGCGACAGGTAACCCTCCTGATCAATATGATGAATACCTAGCTATGTCGGCCAGAACTTCACGTGAATGTTTGCAATTTTTTTGCAACGCGGTCATTAAGTTGTATGCTAACGAGTTTTTACGTAAACCGACGAGTCACGACATCTCACGTATTTACGCCGCACACGAGGCTAGATGGCATTTTCCCTGGATGCTCGGTAGCATCGATTGTACACATATCGAGTGGAAAAATTGTCCAAGAGAGTTGCGAGGGGCGTATGTTAGGGGAGACATCAAAAGACCAACCATCATACTAGAAGCGGTGGCGTCGAATGATTTATGGATTTGGCATTCGTATTTCGGTGTTCCAGGTTCAAACAACGACATCAATGTGTTGCACACGTCGCCGTTGTTCCAAAGCGTAACGGATGGTACCGCACCTTCCTCTCCTTTCTATGTTAACGGTCGACATTACAGACGAGGCTTTTTTCTTGTGGATGGTATCTACCCGTCTTGGTCTGTTTTTGTGAAAGCTCCCTCATTTCCTGTCGAGCCTAAAGAAATCGCGTTCAAAAAATTGCAAGAATCGGCAAGAAAATATGTTGAGAGGGCATTTGGTGTTTTAAAGGGTAGATGGGGTATACTACACCGACCGGTTCGTGCGACGAACAAGAAATCAATACATAGCATAGTGTATGCATGTATCATATTGCACAATATGCTGATCAAAGAAGACGGACGTGCAATATCCCCGGATTGGGTGCCGGATCCTCCTACACAAGTTCAAGTTCCACAAAATATCCATCTAGAATTGCGTAATGAAGAAACTCACTTTCGGTTGAGATACGATTTAATCGAACTAGTAGGTTCTCTAGGTTTGGAGTTTCATGATTCGGACGAGGAGTAGGTTTTTTTTTTAAATTGTATGTTTCTAGTATGTTAAATTGAAGTAGTATGTTTTAAATTTAATGAAATTTTTAATTTTAGTGTTTTATTGTTTAATTTCTAATTTTAAAATGAAAATTCAAAAAATTTGGGAGTGATAGAATTCCATCACTAGTGATACCACCCCTACTACATTTCTATCACTAGTGATAGAATATTGGGTGATGACATGGCATGAGTTAATTGGTACTTGGTAGTGATAGAAATGTATCACTAGTGACCACCCCTCCTCCCCTAAGATGAAGATTTGTAAAAGTTTGTAGTTTTTAACGTTATTGATACTCTATAAGTTTAATTTAATTTAATCAATAGTGAAAATTGCTTACTGCACTTTCTAGAAAGAAAAAGCTATACCGGATCCACAAAGCATGCTGTGATTTATTTATACCAAACATATAAGTAGTACAATATGACGGAGCATGAGTACTGGCTCAAATAAAAGATGACGTTGGTCGAGAAAGAGCGGTAAATGAAAAACAATAAATTGTCTATTTGAACGACATTCGATAAATAAGTAGCAAGCTGGTACAATAAATTATTGCAGTTGAAAAATTATTTTCAGACAGCCAATTTGAGATAAAAAAAATTATTTTTGAACAACCAATATGCAGTGTTCACGTTAAAGAAATTAGTTTTTTTTTTACGGCAACTTTCTTTTAATTCTTATCGTCTGTGAGTCTTGAACACAAGACCTTTCTTTTTCAAACACAAGTATTTAAAGATTTTGTTTTTGTCAATGGACCACCACCCTATTGGTATTAAAGTAATTAGTTTGACTTTGTTTTTTTTTGTTTTAAACAGCCACTCAACTCACTACTTAAATAAAGATACTTTGTTATAAACTCATGTATTATATGAGTTTGAGGATAGAAAATGAAAGGTCTTTAGTCTTTAGATAACCATGAAGTTGATTAGGTTCTATGGAAAAAAATGTGCTTTCAATTTATATAAACTTGAATGATTGTTTAAAAATAAATATATTATTGTTGAGGTTGGTTGTGTTTGAAGGACATAATGATTATAAAATTTTGAAATATTCTATATTTCATATTAGAGTAAAGTACAGTTTTAGTCCCTAGGATTTACACTCAATCACAGGTTCAGCCATCATGTGAAAAAATTCAACAGTCCAGTCCCTATGATTGTTAATTTAATTCAATCAATCCCCTGATGCAAACTACCGTTACTTGAACGTTTGCATTAATGTTAAATGACCTTTATGCCCCTTAGGGACTAAAAGTGCAACTCGAAAAAGGGGGTCTTCTTTTATAAACCCTGCAACTGAGAAGATCAGCAATCAAGTTCAAGAAATCAATTAAAATCAATACATATTCACCAAACCAATGAACCATGATTGAAGAACTAACCATCCTAAGTCACGAGAGGATAATCCGAGGCACTGAGGTTTATAAACCAATCCCAATCCTTGAACTTTCTAAGAAGAATGACACAAGCATGAAGAGTGTTAGACACCATCGTTGGTCCTTTATATGTAACCATATTAGCTTTTGGGATCACATAAACATTCCCAACTGCAGAAAAAATTGGATCATTTCAACCCGTGAAGCAAGCTCCATTCTCTCCTAGAGTGGCGATTCAAGATCAAGATGAAGATCATAGTAGTTCCATGGATGATATAATGCTCTCACTGTCCTCCATAACTTGTTTAAATCCCCTTTCGACCCAGAAACCAGATAAACGAAACAAGGAACAGTAGCAGAAGATCTGGTTTTATTTGTTCCAATTCGAAATGAATTGAGTTTGTCTTTGGTACCCAAATTAAGAGATATTGTGAACAGAATATATGGATATGCTTGAAGCCATGGCTAATGAGAGCACCAATTTTTTTTCATAGTGAAGAAATTTAAATTCTTTAAGCTTCATCATTACTGTTTTACTTTTGTAATCTCATTCCCATCAATTTTCTTTTAGAAATGTGTAACCCAAATCTCTAACCAAACAAGTTATATGCTGTGAATAAAGATTTGAATATGTGTAACTACAACATCAAAATCGGAGCTAAAAAATGCTGAATCTGTAAATGGAAGGATATAAATGCTCAAATGAGGGCTTTAACAGGCCACTACTAGAAAATATGGTTTTTGTCACGTAATTTTTTGTTACAAAATGGTAGCAATTTCCTTGTTGTCACCAGTTTGCCACCGAAAATACGGTGACAAAAATACCTATGTCAATTGCCCTAATGCCACCAAATAGCCACCATTTTTATATTTTGCTACCTTATTTTTACCACCACAAAATTGGTCAAAATTATTTGCCACCGCTTCATGTTTGCTACGCTCCGCCTTGTTGCCACCGAGTTGTAACGCGTTTTCATACCATTTGCTTACTGTTATTGCCACCATTTAGCCATCGGTTTTTGCACGTTTTGATACCATTTAGCCACCAATATTGCTACCATTTAGCCACCGATATTGCCACCATTTAGCCACCATTTTTTACACAATTTGCAACAATTTGCTACCGTTTATTTGCTACCATTTACTGATTACTGGAATACTGGTTTGGTTTGGAATATTGGTTTTTAATTCAGATTTTTTTCTCCCTGGTATTTCATCAAAATTACATATCAATAAAATTACAAATAATATAAAAAAAGTCTAATAAAATCCCAAAATTATATAAAACATCTCGTTTTCAAAAGCATATAAAAAATACCAACTAAAAGATAAAATAACTAAAATTATCCTAATAAGATAAAGATCTAAACATTCAAAACCAAGTGTTTACAGCCTATCTTCGAACTGTAGCTGTTAACATAGCTTCAATTTGTGACATCCTATCAAGTATAGCATCTTTATCCACCTTATCTTTTTCTTTTTCAGCCAACAACCCCACAATAATTCCATTGAACCTTTCTTTTTCTTCATTTTTTTCCTTAACGAGCTCATTGATAACAAAGTTCAACTTTTCAATCTACAAAACAACCAATGAATAGAATCAAGAAATCAGAATTAACGAAAAGTAATAATGGGTCAAGTTGGTTGCAAAGAAAACAAAATACAATTGTGAGCTACAATTCAATTGCTAGAAGCTAAATAGCATGTTCCAGTTTGTTTACATATTAAGAAGGAAATTATACCTAATCACTACAAGAAACGGGCACCTTTAGCGGTGACAGGTGTCGCCGCTACAAGCACTCTTTGTCGCCGCTAAAGGGTCGCCGGTATAGATCGACCGGTATTGCCCGTTTTGTCGCTGGTAATGCCACCCTCGCCGCTATTGCCTTTAGACTTTTAGCGACGATATGTCGCCGCTAAAGGGTCGCTGGTATTAAGTTGGTCGGTTATGGTTAAGGGTCAATAGCGGCGACATATGTCGCCGCTAAAAGTCTTTTTTTTTTGGCACGGCAGCTGAATACAGCTGCATACATCCAGTTTTCGGCCGAAAAACAAAATCTGCCAAATTACAAACAAACGCCATAAACATATACTAAAAGTAATATAATTACAAACAATGTTTAAGTCCTACATTATCATCTTACGGTAAAAATAAGAAGTCACTCGTCGGAATCATCCTCATCTTCGTTATCGAATAAGTTATCATAATCATAGTCGGCAGCCTTTTCTTTTCCTTTTGAACCAAGATAGTTGTCAAGTTGATTCAGAAAGACCGGGGTTTGGAACAAACTATTAACAAATTCCTACAATAATAAATATCAAAGAGTATATTAGCATATTAATTAACGCTACTAACATATATTTAACAAGGAAACATGCGTTCATTTATCATTTTATAAATTGCGTAGTTTACCTCAGAAAAGGGTTCTTGATTCTGACGTTGCGAAGCCGACAAGTTCGAGGGCGTGTTTGAATAAGGTTTATGCCCCATCCCCCGGTACCATCCTCACCGCTCTCCCAACGCTTCCTGATACGGGCCAATTGGAGGACCATCACCGCTCCATTCGTTTGTGGCCTGCTGTAAATCCCGTTGTATTTTACGAAGATTATTAAATATATATATATATATATATATATATATATATATATATATATATATATATATAGGATTAAGTTAAAATGAGAACCACCTCGAGTTGTAAGAACCGCGAGAACTTTTTGATCCGGGCCGAGGTGGACCAAATTTTTTTTTTTCAGAAACATAGATGCATGTATAAAAACAACATTTGTAAAAAAAAATGTCGTGGGTGTAGTTTTGAGCAACACAAGTTTGTGTTTACGGGACCCGTAAATTTTCCGGCCAGATTTACGGGTCCCGTAAACACAAACTTGTGGCGCTCAAAACTACACACACGACATTTTTTTTTTGAATTTTTTTTTTACAAATGTTGTTTTTCTACATGTATCTACGTTTATGAAGAAAAAAAATTGGTCTACCGCGCCCCCTACGGTGTAGTTCTCGCGGTTCTTACAACTCGAGGTGGTTCTCATTTTAACCTTCCCCTATATATATATATATATATATAGTGGAGGGTTCATATGAGAAGAATTTTTTTGTAAGAAGAATATATATATATATATTTACTTATTTATTTATTTATTTATTTGTTATAGAAATTTATACTTAAAAGAAATACTTACGTAATTCTGTTCAGCAACTGGGTCAACCCAATTCCCCTGAATATCCGTGTGGGTTTTAGCGAACGCAGGTACCCAATCTATATCCTGTTTAACATTAAATTTAGGTTAGACATTAAATAAACAAAAGCTTACACACACACACACATATATAAAACATTACATTTTTATAGGCGGTGCTACCGTATGATGCTGTCTCCCCCGCGGAATGGGAATAGTTGTTTCCCGCATACTTGTTTGTTGGTCTCGCTTCTTTTAATATATTTTTCGTCCAAGAAACCATCGATGGTTCTCAACCAGTTATCATGGGGCATATCCTCGGGATGGAATGCCCTTGCCCTCTCAACATCATCGTAACCTCCCTTACTCATAAATATTTTTTTAGTATCGTGCTTACGGTCAGAGTACCGCTTCATAAGCACACTCTTAATTTCACCCTTCAAGTTTTTCGCTTCTAAATCACGTTCCACTTCATCAAAGTTAAAATTTTCCTACGAATTAAATAAAAAAGTTAAAATATTATATATAAATTAAGTTTAACGACCCGTTAAACGGCTGCAAAATCGCCGTAAACGGGCCTTTAAACGGCTGCAAACACAGCCGCAAACGGCAGCAATTTCGCAGCCATTTAACGACGCGTTTCCAGCCGTTTAAAGGCCCATTTACGGCTGCAAATGCGCCTTTAAACGGCGGCAAGCGCAGCTGCAAACGGCTGCGAAATCGCTGCCGTTTAACAGCGCATTTGCAGCCGTAAACGGGCCTTTAAACGGCTGCAAACGCGCCATTAAATGGCTGCGAAATCGCTGCCTTTTGCGGCTGCGTTTGCCGCCGTTTAAAGACCCGTTTACGGCTGCAAATGCGCCGTTAAACGGCTGCGATTTCGCAAGTTTTTTTATTCTAATATTCATTTTAAATGTAACAATTGGGTAAAAACAACAAAAAATGTATTGTTTTAATACTAAAAGAACTGATATATATAGTTTAGTAGTAAAGCCTAGGGTATCATAACTGTATATTGTTTTAATTTTTCATAATCTAAACTATCAACAGTCACCAATAGACATAAAATGCAGTAGGCAAAATGTTGCATTATATTGCGAGGTTGCACAGCGGATAACAAGCTAGGATCAAAACTCTATATTGGCTGCAAAATCGCTGCCGTTTGCGGTTGCGTTTGCAGCCATAAACGGGCCTTTAAACAGCTGCAAACGTAGCCGCAAACGGCAGAGATTTCCCAGCCTTTAAACGGCTACAAACACAGCTGCAAACGGCTGTGAAATCGCTGCCGTTTGCGGCTGTGTTTGCAGCCGTTTAAAGGCCCGTTTACAGCTGCAAATGCGCCGTTAAACGGCAGCAATTTCGCAGCCGTTTGCAGCTGCAAAATCTACATAAATGGGCCTTTAAACGGTTGCAAAACGTAGCAGCAAACTGCAGCGATTTCGCTGCCATTTGCAGCCGTAAACGGCCCTTTAAACTGCTGAAAACACGTCGTTAAATGGTTGCAAAATTGCTGCCATTTTCGGTTACGTTGCAGCCGTAAACTGGCCTTTAAACGGCTACAAACGCAGCCGCAAACGACAGCGATTTGCAGCCATTTAACGGCGCGTTTGCAGCAGTTTAATGGTCTGTAAATTTTATGCATATAACTTATTTACCCTTAAGTGGTTCATGATGGCTTCCATGTGCGGTTGTGAAACTTTATCTCATCCCATTTTATCAAACGGGATGGTCCGCCACATATACAAACCGGCCTCCCTTGAAAACAAATCTCTTGCTACACCAACGGGGGTATACGTGACCTCTCTATCAAATGTAAGCGATACGGGTCCCCCCCCCCCGCTTTTACCATACGCCGTAGTTTTTCATTTTTGGCTTTCCCCCTAACCCTCTTCGGGTGAACCGCTGCAATTAAAACAAAAATAATTAGTAACAACATTTATAATATATCAAATACAACGACTAAAAAATAATTTATTAAAAGATTTACCATCCGTCTCATGTGTGCCTCTCAAAAAACCACCAGGAGGCGGTGGATCACCAGCGCCGTCACCCCCATGTCCCCATGGGGCCACATCTGCCATCAGATACGCAAATATAAGCAATATCGAAATCATTATGTCTAAAAAGTTACAAATGTTACAGCATGTGTATCTAATAGAAATTAATGGAAAGTACAACAAGTGTAACTCAAATTCAAATAAATATTTCAACAAGTGTTTATCAAATACAAATTAATATAAATTACAATAACTTTTCTTTTAGCCAGACTCCATATAATCGGGATCGTCCTCGTCACAATCAGTCACGACCTCAAACACTTCATCGACGGTAGCCGTTGGGGGATCAACTTCAATTGCAAGCTCACTCGCAGTAACATGAGAAGATCCAATTTGAAAGTATTGGGTCAAGTCAATGACAAGTGGATAGTCAGTTGAAGAGTTGTTGTGGACAACGTCAATATCTTCTAAGCCTTTGTCAACATTTTGCACCTTCTTGACGCGGTCATCACTTAATGGCCGATCCTAAATTTTTCAATGATTAACATTTTCGACTACCCACCTATGTTTATTTTTTTGGTTTCGAGATGTTTCTTGGATGAAGAACACTTGTATGTCTTGCGAAGCAAATATGAGTTGATCGTCTTTGTCCCATTCATGTTCAGTGCTTATACTGGTGATATTATTGTCATGGTTTACACCCTTTCGAGTATCAAACCACTTGTACCGAAATAGGACAGTTGAATAATCATTTGTATAACGCAACTCAATAATTTCTTCAAATTGGCTATAAAATTTCACACCGTTCTCTCCAACCACTTCCACCCCAGAGTTTTGCGTTGCGCATTTTGCATCACGTTCAAGTGTCTTAAACCTAACACCGTTGACTATGCAAGCAGTGTAAGTATAAGCAGTCATTTTCACACAAATTGAAAGAGCATACAACTCTGGGTGGAATTCTGGAGAATTTTGTGTTTTCATCAAATGGACCTAACAAATATAGAGTAATAATATTTGTTATATATGTATTACCTAGCAAGTGTAGAGTAATGCGTGTTATATATGTAGTATACTTTTGATGTGTGCAAAATGCAACATATAAATTACATCAAATAAGGCATAAAACCAACCTTTTTTTAGTACTAATGATGGAAAAACCACGTTTCTTTCTTCCTTTTGAATTTACAGGACTAAATGAGCTTAAACGGACAAAAGGAAAAAATAAGCAGCCAAAACCAGCATAATTACATAAAGAAGGAATAAAGTGACATGCCCGACCCATCGGAAGCATCTTTCAAGATAAAAACAAGAAGACAGAAGCCCACCACGGGCCGTGCCCGATCAACACGGGCCATGGTCAAAACCTGACACAACAAGACAAAGGCTATGGAAGCTTCCACGCCCACCACGGGGCCGTGCCCAGCTCTACACGGGGCGTGGTCAACTCTCAGATACGCAGAATCTTGATAGTACAGATAAGAGTTAACCACAGGGCCGTGCCTAGGAGACACGGGGTCGTGTGGGGCCCATGTGCAGGCAATTACAATTAATGAAGAAAGAGAAGGTGTGGCCACGGGCCGTGCTCAGCGGACACGGGGCCGTGGCCAAGGCTCTGTTTGGACTATAAATAGGGGTGCTTGGTTCACTTCAAAGGCATCCCTTGGCAAACCAGTTCTCTCCCACTTTGCCATCACTCCACCACCACTACACCACCAACACCCACCACCATCATCCATAGTCCATCTTTAGAGTGTGTAGTAGTCTCGGGATCCAAGATTGTTAGTAAGAGCTTTTGTTTAAAAAAAGGTCATGTTTGGCTAATCTCATACATCACTTGGTGAAGACAAGTCTCTAATGTTTTACTTTTGATTTTTAATCTTTCGGCACTCTTTATTTGGGTTTGTATTAATGACTTTAATAACTAGTTTCTTATGTTGAAAGTGAATTTTCCTACCATTTCTTCATGGTGTCATTGATTTGCCCATTCGTGTCTTTATTGTCTATATAAAGCGCGTTGATTGCCTAGTCGGGGGTTAGGAGGGTGGTTTGGTAAAGTTCTTATCTCGTTCAGTGTATAGATCCTGCGAGTGCTTGGTTCAAGCTTACTAGGACTTCCTTCAATGCCCACTGGTATTGGATGGCAGGGGTGCGAATAGCTTGAACCCCTCATATGTTAACTACTATTAAAACATTAAACCGGCTACTTGGGATTGTATCCATGCTGACTTAAACCACTTAGCCGAGGGTAACATCACCTTCAAAAGAGGGGCCTACCACTTTTCGCATTAATAACTAACTTAATTATCTTCCAATATTCCGACCCTTTGGGATTATATCCTTGCTGACTCAAACCACTGGGTTGAGGGTAACGTCGCCTTCAAAAGAGGGGCCTACTACTGTAACTAAGATAATCTCTTAAAAAGTCCGAAAGTGCGAAAATCATCAAAGGAAACATTAAAGATGAGTTGGATCCAAGTGATTCTATCTTGTCTGTCTGTTTTTATATTTTATTTATCTTTTTAGTTTTTAGCTTTATTTTTTATCTTTAAAAACTTTCCTCTCAAAATTTGGTTTGATTAGACGTCGACGATAAACCGGTACTAAAAGCTCTTGTGTCCTTGGACGACCTCGGTATCTTACCAACGCTATACTACGCTCAGGATGGGTGCACTTGCCCAAGTGTGTGTTTAGTGTTAGTATAATATCGTGTTTTATAAATTTAAAACTTGACTAATGCGTAAAATGAACTTAAAATATTAATAAAATCATATCACGCTCAACGCACACCAAGTTTTTGGCGCCGTTGCCGGGGACACAAGGATTTTAAGAAAGCTTAAAATCGACGGCCTAATCATTTTTCAAAACGTTTTCAAAACCGCGCGCTTATTTTTCAATTTTTAGGAATTTTTATTTTTACAGTAGTCTGAACACGGGCCGTGCTCACTGAACACGCCCCGTGCTGCACAAAACCAGTAACAATTTCTAAAACGCCCAGATACAGAGACTGACCACGGGGGCGTGTCCACTAACCACGGGGCCGTGGTGAGCTTCTGTTTCAGTTTTTATTTTTGTTTTCTGGTCTCGAACGTTTGTGGTCTGCTGAGTGATTCTCATGGATCAATACTCAGGAGGTTACCCTCACTACTACATAGAGGATGATTACGAAGAAGACTAATCTACCATTTGCGGTAATCCTTATTCGGTACAATATTGTGACCTTTTCGAGCCATCCACCTCATATATGTATTACGAAGAACCAAGGTATGAACCTTCCTCTTCGTATGCATATTATGAGGAACCAAGGTGTGAACTTCCACAATCAAGCTTTGATTGGAACACTTATCCTTCTAACTTTCACGAACCACCAACTATCCTCCCCGAAGCCGAAAGAATTGTGCAAAGTCTCAAAAATCTTGAACACTTAATAAAATCCCGCGAAAGGGAAGTGGCTATTCGTACTAAAGAAGTAATAATCGAAGAAGTAAAAATGGAAGTACAACTAATTGAAAAACCTACGCATAATCCAAACGACGAAAGAGGTAAGTCCGAAACCGATAATTTTCAAGAAAAAACAATTTTTCAAGAAATTAACCTTTTGCCACCATCTTTCGAAAATCACTGTTTGGTACCTACTCATGCTAAGTTTTTAAAAGCGTTAAACACTAACACTAAAATTGATGAAATGGCTAGCATTAAGTTAACTAACGATCAAACTATGCTAATAAATGATGAACAATTTGAAATTAACATTACACCGGTTCCATGTTTCTTTCAAAACACCTTTATTAGTAACATTACGATTGATAACGATCTTTGTGTTAATATAATGCCAAACTACATTTTCAAAAAATTAAGTATTAGTGATTTTTCTCCACTTCAAATCCCCATTTTTCTTTCTAATAGAAAAATAATGAAATCGGCGGGAGTAGTTGAGGATGTGTTAGTACAAACCGATCAAATGGTAGTCCTAACGGACTTCGTCATTCTTGATGATGCTCCACTCGTGTTAGGTCAACCTTTTGTGAAAACCCATCAAGCATTGATCGATCGGAAGCAAAACTACCTACCAATCCAATTAGGGGCCGACAAAAGGTATGTCGATCTTGACCAATCAATGAAATATCCAATTGGCAATGACGACCCTCTAATTGAAGATGAAGCTAAGCCACCCGATACGGAGAACGAAGGCGACCAACTTATCAAGGAAAAGGACGCCATTGAACAAACCTTTTTGGTTCTCGACCAAAATAAAGAGCAACCGAATAAAGAGTCTCCTAAAGACCCACCACTTAAGCTCAAAGAACTCCCAAAAGGTTTGGAATATGCTTTTCTAGATAAGGATGGTAAGTTTCCCGTAATTATTTCGTCATAATTAAAAAAATTAGAAAAAGAAAAATTAATCACACTTTTGAAAAAACATAAAAGCGCGATTGCATGGAAACTTGTCGATATTAAAGGAATAAACCCTTCCATGTGTACGCACAAAATTCTAATGGAGGATGACTATAAACCGGTAATACAACCACAACGTAGAATAAATCCTAATGTGCAAGAAGTGGTTAAAAATGAAATCATCAAATTACTTGACGCCGGACTCGTCTACCCAATTTCCGATAGCCCTTGGGTGAGTCCCGTTCAAGTAGTTCCCAAAAAAGGAGGTATGACGGTGGTCACTAATGAAAAAAATGAATTAATACCAATGAGAACCGTCACCGGATGGAGAGTTTGCATTGACTATCGTAAGTTGAATGAAGCGATAAGGAAAGACCACTTTCCTTTACCTTTAATCGACCAAATGTTAGAAAGATTATCCGGTCATGAATTTTATTGTTTTTTATATGGTTTTTCAGGTTACTTTCATCTACCGATAGCTCCCGAAGACCAAGAAAAGACAACATTTACATGCCCCTACGGAACTTTTGCTTATCGACGCATGCCTTTTGGTCTATGTAATGCCCCCGCAACTTTCCAACGTTGCATGGTAGCCATTTTCCATGATATGATAGAAAAAACCATGGAAGTTTTCATGGATGACTTTTCTATCTTTGGGGATTCATACGACCAATGCCTCGATAACCTTGAACGAATGCTATCCCGATGTGAGGAAACTAACATCGCCCTTAATTGGGAAAAATGCCATTTCATGGTAACGGAGGGAATAGTACTCGGTCACAAGATCTCAAACGAAGGAATGGAGGTTGATAGGGCTAAAATAGACACCATTTCTCGACTACCACCTCCATCCTCCGTTAGAGCTATTAGAAGTTTCCTAGGGCATGCCGGATTTTATAGACGATCTATCAAAGACTTTTCAAAAATTTCAAGACCTCTAACAAAGTTACTTGAAAAAGATGCACCATTCATCTTTGACAAGGACTGCAATCAAGCATTTCTAACGCTAAAAGAAATGCTAGTCAAAGCACCAATCATGATAGCGTCCGATTGGAAACTACCTTTCGAAATCATGTGTGATGCAAGTGACTTTGCAGTTGGAGCAGTCTTGGGGCAACGGAAAGATAAGCATTTTCACCCAATATACTATGCTAGTAAAACACTTAACGATGCACAAGAAAATTACACAACAACTGAAAAAGAGCTACTAGCTGTTGTATTTGCTTTTGATAAATTTCGCTCTTATCTTGTTCTTTCTAAAACGATAGTTTATACAGACCATGCAGCCATTCGTTATCTCTTTAAGAAAGAGGACGCAAAGCCACGTTTAATCAGGTGGATTCTACTACTCCAAGAATTCGACATCGAAATAAAAGACAAAAGGGGAGCTGAAAACACCGCTGTCGATCATTTATCTCGCTTGGAAGATCCAGCTTTGGAGGCAACTAGGGACGAACTCATCAATGAATAGTTCCCAACGGAATCTCTAGAGATGGTGGAGTTACGAGAAGAACCATGGTACGCCGACTATGCCAACTACCTCGCTAGTGGGATAGTTGTAAAAGAATGGTCACATCATCAAAGAAAAAAATTCTTTGCCGATGTAAAGCATTATTTTTGGGAAGATCCATATCTTTTCATAATTTATGCGGACCAACTTATTCGTCGGTGCGTACATGGTAATGAAGCAAAAAAGATTCTCCGTTATTGTCATGAAGGACCGTATGGAGGACATCACGGAGCTACTAGTACCGCTCGAAAGGTATTTGATTAAGGATTTTATTGGCGAACCATTTACAAAGACTCACAAAGTCTTGTCAAGACATGTGATGCATGCCAACGCTCAGGTAATATTTCTTCCAAAAATGAGATGCCACAAAATGGTATCCTTGTTTGTGAAATTTTTGATGTATGGGGATTGGACTTCATGGGACCTTTCCCACCATCAAAAGGAAACAAATATATACTTGTTGCGGTGGATTACTTGTCAAAATGGGCCAAAGCCGAAGCTCTCCCAACAAATGATGGAAGAGTTGTGGTAAGATTCCTGAAACGACTATTCTCTCGTTTCAGAACTCCAAAAGCATTAATAAGTGATAGAGGTACCCATTTTTGTAATCATCAACTTGAAAAAATTCTAACAAGATATGGGGTCTATCATAAAATCTCGACCGCATATCATCCTCAAACAAACAGACAAGCCGAAGTAACTAATCGAGGTTTAAAACGAATACTTGAGAAAACCGTAGGATTAGATAAAAAAGAATGGGCCGATAAATTAGATGACGCTTTATGGGCTTTTCGAACTGCTTTCAAAACAACAATAGGTACCACCCCATATGAGGTCGTCTATGGAAAAAGTTGTCATTTGCCAGTAGAAATAGCACATAGGGCCTACTGGGCATTAAAAAACGTAAACTTAGACCATGAGACCGCCGGGAGAAATCGATTTTATCAATTAAACGAGTTAGACGAATTAAGAAATCAAGCATACTCTAACTCCGAAATTTATAAGGAACGTATGAAGAGCTTACACGATAAACATATTAAGCCTAATGAATTTCGAATAGGAGATCAAGTGCTATTATTTAATTCACGACTTCGACTTTTTCCCGGAAAACTAAAGTCTAGGTGGTCAGGACCTTTTTCCATCACCTATATCTTTCCACATGGTGCAATCGAAATTAAATCTCAAAACGGCATTCCATTCAAAGTCAATGGACAACGGCTAAAGCTCTATCAAGGATTCATTGAGGATGACGAAAAAGAGATTTCACTAAGCGAGGTATGATTGATCATATGTTTTAATAAATGTTAACGTCATATCTTGCAGGTCAAAGACATCAGAGAAACATCCAAAATAGGTAAGGTAATGCGGCATCTTTCGGAAGAACGGGTCACTCACACGTGCAATAAAAAAAAATTATTTTTACTCGCCCACGGGGCCGTGCCCGCTGGACACGGGGCCGTGGTCGGCCTGTAGACAGGTTAAAACCCCTTTTCTTCTTCATTTTACATTCCACCACGACCCGTTTCCCCGAAGAAGCTCTAGTTCCACCGCGATTTTTCACCGATTTTCACGTTTTTCTGCAATCTAACAACCGTAAGGTATGATTCTAACATCTTCTTTAGTTAGTTTAGCGATTTGCATTAGTATAACATCAAAAATTTGGGGAAAAATCTAGGGTTCTTGAACTAGACCCGAACCAAACCCTAAATTTTTGACTAGATCTTGTAATAGTAGTTTGCATTCATGTTGTAGAGAGTAAATCAACCACCAATGTTCAGAAAATCGCCCGATTTCAAGTATAAACAATGAACCCTTGTTTTCGAACCGAAAAAGATAAAATTGATGGGGTTAACAGTTTGTTTTTGGAAAAACGGCACTTGGGGTTTCATTTTCGGGGAAAACCGCACCTACTCAACCAAAAATTTTCAATTTTTCGAAACCGAATCAAAAATTAAAGTTTTAAAGTTACAGTAGCCTGACCACGGGGTGTGGCCAGCGAACACGGGGCGTGGTTAGAGGAAATCGCCGGACACGGTCCGTGCCTAGTGACCACGGGGCCGTGTCCAGCCACTGTTTTCCCAGTTTTCCCCGAAACTTTATCGTAACGCACTGATTGTTCTGTGGTTTTCTTCTGCAGATCTGGCCAGCAAGTTCACAAAGCTTAAGCAGTCAGAGTGGGAATACCAAACTAGGTACGACCTACTACAAACAAGGCCGGAGGATGCACCAAGACAAGCCTGTTACGACACTCTTGAGTTAGTGGGGCAGTAGGGCCGCTATGATTCATTGGTTACGGGTCCACTTAGAGTGGCTCTAAGCGTAAAGCTCCGTTCTGTGGTTGAATATAATATGGAGTTTTACAGCACCTTCAAGTTCAAAGCTAGAGCCGACCCGTTTGACGCAGATGGGGTCGAATTCAGATGCGCCGGGACACTGATGTCCATTTCCATAGCCCAATTCGGTGTAAACGTGGGTATATACACCGAGGAAGAATCAGTTGATGAGGAATTCACGGGTGGTCTCCGTGAAATCCCAACAAATATGCGCCAGACGGCATGGGCTCAGATTGGAGAAGGTCCTTATGATCCAAGCGTAACGAAGAGCTCACAGTTGCGGGACCCACTCTACCGATACATCCATCGGGTCCTTAGCAACTCCCTCTATCAGCGGCGAGAAAGCTCAGGAGTGGTAAACCTCTATGACCTTACCTGCCTTCACTGCATCTACAACCGTATCCCACTCGATGTTACACACCTCCTCCTGAAAAACATGCACCTCAATCAGTTGCCACCTCTCCAACACCAATCTTCTTCGGGGGATGGATCCACTGCCTCTTTAAGAATTACGTCCAACGCATGCCGAGGTCATTCACGAAGGGTCCAAGGTCCGGCAAAGTAGACCTTGCCCAGTGCCGCTCAATGGGGATTGTTCAAGACATGGACGATGGGTCAGTCCACTTTCGCAACGCCCGGGGCAACGTGTGGGCGCCGGAAGAAGTTCTGGCCATACAAGATGACCCCAACCGTCCTCCTCCTCAATACCGCCATGATGCGGGTCCCTCCTCCTCTCAAGGAGGTGGTTTTCCTAACTTTCAAAGTATAACTGATCTTTTGCAGGAAAACCTTTTATGCACCCGGAACACGTATAACATGGCGAACAACGCCTATACTCGGATCGGAACAGTAGAGCGCTCCGTCAGCGCACTACAAGAAGACGTGACATACATCCGGGAGCATATGGCGTACCGTGGTGACGATGAGGACGAGGACATGGACTGAGCGGCGGCGTTGGCGGCGGTTGAGGCGATGGAGGTGATGGAGGTGATGAAGTGGGTGTGGAGGCTATCTCAGGTTAACCCCTTAACTCTCTGAACAATTTGAACAGCCTGCGTGCCGTGTTGAACAATTTACTCTTGAACAATTTTATTTTCTGCATTTTTTTTATGATGGTGATGTTATGGATGATGAAACGATGGTAATTTAGGTTTTGGATTTTGTAGTATGTGTGTTATGATAGCAAAACAGGTATACCGGAGGCATAAACGCACTGAATATCAGTGCCATTTAAGCCCAGAAAGCGGAAAGGAAAGACGAAAACCTGGGAATCAACAATTGCATATTGCCACCAAGGGGTCGTGTTCACTGACCACGCCCCCGTGTCCACCCTCTGACTTGATGTGTTTTCTGAAACAAACCCACCACGGGCCGTGGCCACCAGGCACGCCCCGTGGGCAGCCTTCTGTAAGTTTTTGTTACTGGCATTCTGACCACGGGACCGTGTCCAGCCAGCACGTGCCCATGTCCAGCTGCCCAGTAACACCAAACCTTGTTTTTAACACGCTTTTTCACATTCAAATCAACCTAAAAACTTATTTTTGGGCACATTGAGGACAATGTGTAATTTAAGTGTGGGGGGGGGGGATGCTAAAACCTTGAATCTTGTGAGTCCTAATAACAAGCCTTACACAAAACTCTATTGGAATCGCTAATCACCCCAAATCTTTTCAAAAATTTTCATTTTTTTACTTGTCTTGGTTTAATTTGGGAATAACAAGCTCTAAAAAGGTTGAGTTTTTACAAATTTACAACCGATGGCGTCATGATAAAAAGAACCAAATAAGGAAATTATAAAAAGGGGCATAACAAATCTTGTTAAAATTTGATTATATATACTTGATCACATTATAAATCCATTCCCACAACAAGTGAGTTTTGAGCCTTTATTGAGCATACATGCATACATCTTTAAACTAAATGCTAATCTTTCGTTTCTTGTGTGAATAGCCGCTTGGTTCTTACGACTTTAGAACTTGCCATGACGATACGTTCCCGGTCCTTACCAACTTGAACCCAAGTAAGTAAATGATGGAGGCATTAGGACCAACCCATTTTCCTTTAAAAACCATTATTTTTCCTTTTTTTTTTCTTTTTTCCACTACCTAAAATCCCCTAGTTAACCCATTTGAGCCTAAACCTTTTCGTTTCTAAAACCCGAAATACAAAACACCTATTACCCACCAAAACCTTTTTCGTTCAAACTCATTTGTTTTAGTAAAAAGCTCGGTTCGGTTATCTTGTGACACGCAAAAAAAAAAAAACCTTCGTTGCAATAAACAAACAAGTCCACAAAAAAAAATACTTGTTTGAAGAGGTTTAGTTTGAATAAATGTCACAAAAACAAAAAAAATTACAACCGATGTTTTTTACATTTTTCGCCATTTTACTAACCACTAACCAAAACCACCAACCCCTAGCCTAAGCCTAACCCTTCCCAAAGTCCTCTTGATATTTACAAAGGTTTAGAGTTAAAAAGGAGGAGGTTCGATCGCTTGGCAAGCCTATGGTAGAAGTAAGTTTCATGCCGGTCTCGAGCATTTCACAAAAATACACAAATCGGCTGAGTGTTGAATGATCTCCCGTGAGGTATGTGAACTTGTATATAAATAGAAATTTTAAAGAGGCATGTTATGCCCAAATAAATAATTTTTCTTAACAAGTGTTCTAAATAAATCATGACGAATAGGATTGTAAATAAAATAAAAACAAAATTTAATAAAGATCTTGGATTCCCGACACTCAAGATAAGTTACAAAAACTTCTTCTCTACCTATTCCATTTGTGAGTGTAAGCCACATTTAAAGAGTTTTGCTTGAGGACAAGCAAAGATTCAAGTGTGGGGGTATTTGATGTGTGCAAAATGCAACATATAAATTACATCAAATAAGGCATAAAACCAACCTTTTTTAGTACTAATGTTGGAAAAAGCACGTTTCTTTCTTCCTTTTGAATTTACAGTACTAAATGAGCTTAAACGGACAAAATGAACAAATAAGCAGCCAAAACCAGCATAATTACATAAAGAAGGAATAAAGTGACATGCCCGACCCCTCGGCAGCATCTCCCAAGACAAAAACAAGAAGACAGAAGCCCACCACAGGCCGTGCCCGACCAACACGGGCCGTGGTCAAAACCTGACACAACAAGACAAAGGCTATGGAAGCTTCCACGCCCACCACGGGGCCGTGCCCAGCTCTACACGGGGCGTGGTCAACTCTCAGATACGCAGAATCTTGATAGTACATATAAGAGTTGACCAGGGGGCCGTGCCCAGGAGACACGGGGTCGTGTGGGGCCCATGTGCAAGCAATTACAATTAATGAAGAAAGAGAAGGTGTGGCCACGGGCCGTGCTCAGCGGACACGGGGTCGTGGCCAGGGCTCTGTGTGGACTATAAATAGGGGTGCTTGGTTCACTTCAAATGCATCCCTTGGCAAACCACTTCTCTCCCACTTTGCCATCACTCCACCACCACTACACCACCAACACCCATCACCATCATCCATAGTCCATCTTTAGAGTGTGTAGTAGTCTCGGGATCTAAGATTGATAGTAAGAGCTTTTGTTAAACAAAGGCCATGTTTGGCTAATCTCTTACATCACTTGGTGAAGACAAGTCTTTAATGTTTTACTTTTGATTTTTAAACTTTTGGCACATTTTATTTGGGTTTGTATTAATGACTTTAATAACTAGTTTCTTATGTTGAAAGTGAATTTTCCTACCATTTCTTCATGGTGTCATTGATTTGCCCATTCGTGTCTTTACGGTCTATATAAAGCGCGTTGATTGCCTGGTCGGGGGTTAGGAGGGTGGTTTGGTAAAGTTCTTATCTCGTTCAGTGTATAGATCCTGCGAGGGCTTGGTTCAAGCTTACTAGGACCTCCTTCAATGCCCACTGGTATTGGATGGCGGGGGTGCGAAAATCTTGAACCCCTCATATGTTAACTACTATTAAAACATTAAACCGGCTACTTGGGATTGTATCCATGCTGACTCAAACCACTTAGCCGAGGGTAACGTCACCTTCAAAAGAGGGGCCTACACTTTTCGCATTAATAACTAACTTAATTATCTTCCAATATTCCGACCCTTTGGGATTGTATCCTTGCTGACTCAAACCACTGGGTTGAGGGTAACGTCGCCTTCAAAAGAGGGGCCTGCTACTATAACTAAGATAATCTCTTAAAAAGTCCGAAAGTGCGAAAATCATCAAAGGAAACATTAAAGATGAGTTGGATCCAAGTGATTCTATCTCGTCTATCTGTTTTTTATATTTTATTTATCTTTTTAGTTTTTTGCTTTATTTTTTATCTTTAAAAACTTTCCTCTCAAAATTTGGTTTGATTAGACGTCGACGATAAACCGGTCCTAAAAGCTCTTGTGTCCTTGGACGACCTCGGTATCTTACCAACGCTATACTACGCTCACGATGGGTGCACTTGCCCAAGTGTGTGTTTAGTGTTAGTATAATATCGTGTTTTATAAATTTAAAACTTGACTAATGCGTAAAATGAACTTAAAATAATAATAAAATCATATCACGCTCAACGCACACCAACTTTATGGAGAAACCATCCTGGAAATTTGGTTTTAAGATCATCTTGGGGATGTGTATGTTTGAATTCACTACTTTGATCACAAATATAAGAAAGGATTGAAAAATACTAATTAACAGATTATGAAAAGTTAAGGATAGAAACACTCACTTAATGTACTCCCTGACTTCTGCGCAGTTTTCGAGGACAAACCATTCCATCTTGCTTTTTTCGATGATTGATAGATGTTTGTTCTTTGTTGCACCAATAGGACGACATTTGGACTCAAACACCCATAACTTTCTTTTTTCAACAACGACATCCTCGTTTCTATTTCTTTAAGGTACGTTGAACAAAATGTTAGAGCTTCTTCAAGCACATATGCTTCAGCTATACAACCTTCCGGCCTTGCCGGGTTTCTGACATAGTTCTTTAGTTTTTTCATGTATCTTTCAAATGGATACATCCATCTAAAAGCTACTGGACCTCCCGCAATCGCTTCATCAGGTAAATGCACAAGTAAATGAACCAAAATGTGAAAAAACACAGGTGGATAGCTCATCTCTAACTTGCATAAGATGGTAAGAATGTCATCCTTCGCTTTCTTCATATCATCCACCAATAGTGTTCTAGAGCAAAGTTGCTTAAAGAACATACAAAGGTCTACTATTGGTGTAGATGTATCTTTGGTCAAAAGCCCTCTAACCCTAATCGGTATCAAACGTTGCATGAGGATATGACAGTCATGATATTTCAACCCGGTAATGTTAGCATTGTTATCTGTCACCCTCTTACTAATATTAGATCCAAACCCATCTGGTAGTTTAACATTTTTTATAAACTGACAAAAAGTTTTCGATCATCGGACTTGAATGAGTACTTTGGGTGGGGACTTAAGAACTTGCCACCCGATTGTTTCAGCCATTGTGTCAGCCGAATGTTTAGTTTTTCCAAGTCGGGCCGCGCATTTGGCGTGTCTTTACTCTTATCGTTCATTAGAAGAGTACCGAGCAAGCTGTCGAACACATTTTTCTCTATATGCATTACATCTAAGTTATGTTTCAGCTGCACAGAAGACCAATACTCAAGCTCAAAAAATATGCTTCGTTTGGACCAGTTCAACTCGAAATCTGACCGGGTTATCCTCCCACCTCCAAAAGCTGGATGCTTGCTTGGTAGACGATTAATTAAACGACCGAGTTGAGCTTCTATGTCAGCTGGACTAAACTGTCTCGGAAGGTCTCGTGTCTCGGGTCTCCCGTTAAAGTCGAGACTTGTTCTCCAAGGATGGTTGGCATCTAAGAACCAGCGATGACCAACATAAGCACATTTACCAGTTACACGTATTGAAGGATTGTCTTGGTTACAAGTTGGGCATGCCATGTAGCCTTGTCCGCTCCAACCTGATAGACTACTACGGGCTGGAAAGTCATTTATGGTCCATAACAACTCCGCCTTCATTGTGAAGTATGTGTTTGTTGCTGCGTCTTTAGTACGTATACCTGACTGCCACAATTGCTTAAGCTCATCCACTAACGGTCTAAGGAAAACGTCCATGTCTTTCCCAAGTGATTTAGGGCCAGGAATCAACAAGGTCAACATGAATGTGGACTCTCGCATGCATAGCCATAGAGGCAGATTGTATGTGGTGAGTATAACCGGCCACGTGCTATGAGTTGAGGATTCGTACCGTTGTTAAAGGGATTAAAACCGTCAGCTGCAAGCCCTAGGCGAACATTTCGTAGCTCCATCGCGAAGTTTGGGTACTTTTTATCAAAGTCTTGCCATGAAGATCCATCATCTGGATGACGCATAGTCCCATCTTCCGATCGTCCGGTACTATGCCATATCATATCTTTTGCTGTGTGCCTTGAACAATATAAACGTCGTAGTCTAGGCGTTAAAGTAAAGTATCGTGACTCCTTACGAGCCACCTTCGTGCCTTTTGTGTCTTTATCGACCCATCGACTCTCATTACAAACGGGACAATTTTGCAAGGACTCGTTTTCTTTCCAAAAGAGAGCACAATCATTTGTGCACACGTCTATCATCTCATATGCCAAACCAATCTTCTTAAATGTCTTCTTAGCTACATAATACGAAGAGGGAATCTTGTTGCCTTCTGGCATTGAATCTCGCAACAACGAGAGGATATGATCAAATGCTTCATTAGTCAAATGGTGCATATCCTTTATATTCATAAACTTTGCTAAAAAGTCAAGAGAAGAATACTTGGTACAACCAGGATATAATTATGTTTCAACTTCCTTTACCAGGTCTTCAAAATCATCACCAACACCGCTACTATCTCCATTCGAGTTCTCTTGGTTAACGTATGTATCTTTTTCCATACGCTCCCCCTAACGTCTTCAATAACGTTTCCTATACCGTCTAGTGGCGCAACATCGTTTACTTCCGCAACTGGAGCTGTTTCCCTGTGATAGGTCCACTTCGTGTATTCCTTCCAAAAACTGCTAATACGCAAATGATATTTCATTTGTGCCATGTTTATTAAGCCAGAATTTTTGCATAGGATACACGGACATCTAACTTCATCGTGGTTTTTGATCACTCTTTCACACATCTCGATGAAAGACTCGAGTCCTTGCTTGTAGTGAGGTGAATGACGTGGGGAATCAATCCAGCTTTTATTGATAGGCATTATGCAACTGAAAGAAAATCTAATTTAGGATTAACAAGACAAGGGTAGGCTGCTAAACCCACTTTCTGAACACTTTATCTCATATGTGAATGTGTATTGCATGATTGTTTGTTTAAGAAAAATTCGGCAACATTTCCTCTTAACTCCCAAGTATATATGTAATGATATATATACCCGAGGAGCAAAGAGAAAATGATAACCGAATCCTTCTTAAACAAACAATCATGTAATACACATTCACATCCTAAATGAGATAAAGTACTCAAAAAGCAGTCCCAAGTTAAACGGGGACAACCCGAAATTAATTTCTAAATCAATTTCGGGCATGTATTTCTAAGCTCATTATGTTTAAAATGATGAATTCAAACACGGGCGTAGTTTTTTAAGGTTATGTTCTTAATGATTGTTTTAAATTTCAGGCGGCACGTTATGTTTTAAATCATGATTTCAATTTTGATCGGGTATTTTCTTAGCTCGTTATGTTTAAAATGATAAATTCAATATCAGGCTCGGTTTTTTAAGCTTGTAATGTTCTTCATAATGGTTTAAATTTTGGGCGGGTATTTTCTTAGTTTCTTTTGTTTTAATTGATGATTTCAATTTTGACAGGTATTTTCTATGTTTGTTATGTTTTAAATGCTGATTTTAATTTAAGGAAGGTATTTCCTAACTAATATATATTTGTCAAAGTTAAATATAAATGTTTTCAAACCTAAACACAAACATACAAATTATCAAACTTAAATATTTTTTTTCAAACCTACACATAAACATTCAAATTATCAACTTAAATATATATTTTTCTCAAACCTAAACATAAACATAGAAATTATCAACTTAAACATATTTTTTTTTCAAATATAACCATAATCACAGAAATCATGAAACTTAAACACAATTTATGCACATTAACACATACTTTACACATACTTACATACACACATTTACATACTTTATACACACATAGTAACATACTACCAACACACATACATACTTATAAATACACATTTACATACGTAAATATACACATACATACTTACAAACACACATTTTGACCAAAAACACAAAATTTATACATACTTACATGCACATTTGCATACTTTATACAAACATACATACTAACATACACATTTTCACTAATTGCAAACATTTAGATGCACAATTGTTCATCATTTACATACACCTACATACATACATTCATTCATTCATAGACTTACATACACACATACATGCTTACATACACCTACGTACACAAATACATAGATTTCCAAATACACATTTTCACCACATACACCTACATTATGCATTTGACATACAAACATTCATCCTTACATACACATTTACATACCTAAACAAAAAATTATACAATTTCTAAACTTTAAAAAAAATACATATAAAACTAACCGTTTTTTTTTCAAGTTTCAAGGAGACGAAGACCACGGAGACGAGGTGGTGCCGGAGAAGTGTTGGTGGTGACCGGAGAAGAGATGGTGTTGATCCGAATTTTCTTCCACAAACACAAAAATACACAAAAATGAGCAAAAATTAAAGCCTATAACATGTATACAACAAAAAAGAGAAGAAATTTAACAAAAAGAAAGTTAAACTAACCTATTTGGGCAAAAAAAGAGTTTCTCCGGCGGTAGAGGGAAGAGTATTGGGGGGAGGGGGGAGTGAAGAAGGAGGGAGGAAAAGGCGCTGTATAACGTCTGATACGATTCGAGCTTTACCGGCGACGGCTTGTCGCCGCTATTGATCTTTGTCGCCGCTATTAGGTTAACCAGGATAAGATATGTGTGGCTGGAGATTAATGTGGGACACGTACTTTTAGCTGAGACAGCTGTCGCCGCTAATGACCTTGGTGTTGTCGTCGCTAATGCCTTTTAAATCCCCAACCGTTATGATAAGGATCAACGGCTGGGGTTTGATTTCAGACTCCGGGACGCGGATCGACCAATAGCGGCGACATTGGGCCTGTCGCCGCTAATAGTGTCGCCGCTAAAAGTCGTAGTTTCTTGTAGTGAATTTTAAAAACATTTTTTTGGATGAAATAACCCGTAAAGAAGGTGTAATCAAATCAATATGAAATTCCTTAACATTCTCACTAATTTAAGTGCATCAAACCTAACAATAAAAAATAAGCATCGCAAACCAAACAAACATAATAACAGTGGGAAACGATACAAATGCACAAAAGTTATTAGTCTAAAAGGATTAAAAATACCTCAGGGTCTTCTCTGCTGTGTACACACGGGTCATTAACATTGCCTAACCCGTATACTTTTCCTTTATTCTTCCCCTCAGCTCGTGACCACAAGTCTTTATAATCACAGGGACTGGACTGTTAATTTTTTTCAAATGAGGGCTGAACCTGCGATTGGGAACCCCAGGGACTAAAACTTTACTTTACTCTTCATATTATTTCTTGTATCACAAATAATAAATATAAATTTTGATATGAATGCATATAACCTTATTATGATCTATACATACAAATTAAATAAAATATAACATTACTCATTTTATGTGTTTGTAATGTTATCACTTTTCATTGTTGAAAAAGCCGCTTTAGAGACCTGTTGATACCAAAAAAAAAGATAATGTTGAAATGGAATTCAAGAATTATTTTCATAAATTGGGGCCACGAGGTTTTTTCTTAAATTCCAATAAGACCATAAGGATTTTATTACTAGTTTATTTTTTAGAGGTTCAAGAAAGTAGTGAGATTCTGCGACAGAAAACCCCACTTGTTTTTGGGAGGATTTTTGCTGTAATTATCTGATTATTTTTTAAGCAACAATGAAGTTCTTAATGGTATATGGATTTAGGTGCGTTAAAGTTCAATTCTTATCGGTGTTCCTCTCTAGTTTTTGTAGATATGTTTGTTAATCCACGACAAATAATTTTAATTTGTGGTTGTGCAGTGACTTACATGTGATTCCAATAAATACAAGTGCAATAGACACATCGAGGTTCGTGGCTTATGAGTTTTTATTCATAATAAAGCATATTATAATTATTTGATCAGTACTGATTTATGATGGGTGCGTTTGATCTTGTGAAGCTGCATTTGCAATTTCCAGTCACCTCTGAATTAGATAGGTCAGTATCACAGAACGTCAAAAAGTATTTAAGCGCACTCACTATATATCATTCACATAGCCGCCATTTTTAGCTTTCGCTACAGGTCTTAAAAAAATTTGAGCCAGCGGCTAAAGCGTTTATGTTATATTCTTGATGCGGGCCCAAGTGTGGAGGAGCGGGCCATTTTGTATTTGAAGGCCCAAGATCGTGTAACAAAAGGGGCTTTACTAAAATGCCTCTAACTTGGGCTACAGGTGTCTGTTTTGGGCGTGTGACCAGGCGAAACGATCGTGAGAACGAGCTCCACCTAGTTGCAAACGCCTATGGCGGTTTGGGTCATCGTCCGGGCCAAAAAACGCTTATTTCCATTAGTTATTTGTCTTTTTATGTTTTTTTTCGGTATTTTGGGCATTTTGTTTTTGGGCTTGTGTTTGGCCCATGGCTAGTTTGTGGCCCATTTCGAATTTCTGTCATTATTTATATGTTTCTCTTGTAAGTTGGACGATCAGACTTGAATTTCGAATTTACTCATTTTTCACTTCAAATTCTGTGCCCTTTGGGTTCAACTTTGGGGGTTGGGGAAGATCTACACGGGTATTCGCAGAATCAACGTGTTTGTTCTTCGTTATCGTAACACGCGCTACATCAGTTGGTATCAGAGCCGAATTCCTGGCTCAAAATGCCTCCGAGGAGAAACAACCAGAGACCTCTCGATGAAGTGTATGAACGGGAATTAGAGCAGCGACTTATGGCGAGGGTGGATCAGCGGTTGGATCAAGTGGTCGATCCGTTGACTGACCGGATGGCTAACTTGATCAATCGTAGGAGGCAAGGACCCAATGATGGGTATGGTTCTGATTTTAGTAACCCATTTGGTGATGGTTCGAATTCCGAGAACGAACAGGAAGGAGGACCAAGGAGAGAACGTGGAGGGGGTAACAGGCGTTGGAATTCCAGGATAAGAGTTGATATTCCAGAATTTGATGGGACTAGTTTGAATCCGGAGGGGTTCATCGATTGGTTGGCTACTGTGGAGGAGGTGTTTGAATACAAGGAGGTGCCTGAAAATAAGCGGGTGGTTTTGATAGCTACCAGGTTACGTGGTAGGGCCTCTGCGTGGTGGCAACAATTGAAGTTAACACGAAATAGGCTCAGAAAGTCAAGGATCGTGACATGGACCAAGATGAGGAAGTGCTTGCGGTCCAACTTTTTGCCTCATAACTTTCAAAGGTTGATGTACCAACGTCTGCGAAATTTAAAACAGGGGGCTAAATCGGTCGATGATTATACAACGGAGTTTTACCAGTTGATTGCTAGGAACGATATTCAAGAGCCGGAGGAACAGCTTGTTTCTCGGTATATTGGGGGTCTGAGGGTGCAAACCATGGAGTCCGTAAATCTTTTTGACCCGTTAACCATTCCAAAGGCACACCAACGGGCTTTGGCCTTTGAGAAACAAAACCGTCGGTCAGCAATTCATTTGCCCCTGGCGGAGGGAATGTTAGGTCGGGCAGTGGGGCACCTCGTGGAGGGCCTAGTCAGCAAAGGCCGGGGTTAACAATACCGGGCCTACTTCTAAGGGGGCTAGTAGTAGTGGTCCGAGATGTTTCAATTGTGGTGAAACGGGCCATCGTCAAGCTGAATGTAAAAAGGCTGGAAAAAACCACTTGTTTGCTAAGTCTGAGGATGATCAGTATGAAGAGTACGAAAATAACCCTGTGTTCGATGAAGAAACTGAATACGAAGAGGAGGTTGTGACCGGTGATGTTAGTGTGAACTTGGTAGTTAGACGCTCTTGCTATACACCAAAGGCAGATGGGGATGACTGGCTTAAGCGTAACATCTTCCACTCAACATGTACCATTTTGGGAAAGGTTTGCACGTTTGTTATTGATTCGGGGAGTTGTGATAATTTGATATCTGAAGAGGCGGTCCAGAAGTTGGCTTTGAAGACAGAGAGTCACCCCAAGCCTTATAAGCTTCAATGGCTTAAAAAGGGAGGTGAAGTGACGGTATCTAAAAGAGCCCTTGTTTCTATTTCTATCGGGTCCACATATAAAGATGATGTTGTGTGTGATGTGGTCCCTATGGACGCGTGTCACTTATTGTTGGGTAGGCCTTGGGAGTATGAGCGGAGTATAGAGCATAATGGACGGACCAATACTTATAGCTTTCTGTTTGGTGGTGTGAAGATAACTCTTATTCCTAGCAAGCCCAAACAGTTAGCTACAAAACATTCGGGTACTTTGTTAACTATCAGTCAGTTTCAAGATGAGCTGGAAGAAGCAGACAATGTTTTTGTTTTGATAGGGAAGGCAGTGCCCGAAGAAGTTGAAATTCCTGATGCTATGGCTCCTTTACTTGAGGAGTTTTCTGATGTTTTCCCTGATGAGTTGCCTGATGGTTTGCCACCTTTGCGTGACATCCAACATCATATTGATTTGGAGCCTGGGTCACAGTTACCCAATAGACCACATTACAGGATGAGCCCTAGTGAGCATGAGGAGTTGCGAAGGCAGGTGGAGGAGTTGATTTCTAAGGGTCATGTTCGTGAAAGTATGAGTCCTTGTGCTGTTCCTGCTCTATTGACTCCAAAGAAAGATGGCACTTGGCGTATGTGTGTTGACAGTCGAGCAATCAACAAGATTACTGTGAGGTACAGGTTTCCTATTCCTCGACTTGATGATTTACTTGATCAGATTAGTGGTGCTACTATTTTTACAAAGTTAGATTTGAAGAGTGGGTATTACCAGATTCGTCTTAGACCGGGTGACGAGTGGAAGACTGCCTTCAAGACTCGTGAGGGGTTGTATGAGTGGTTGGTGATGCCATTTGGTTTATCAAACGCACCTAGTACTTTTATGCGTGTGATGAATCAGTTACTTAGGCCTTTTATTGGGAAGTTTGTGGTTGTGTCTTTTGATGACATTCTTATTTATAGTGCTTCTTTCAGCGACCATGTTGTGCATGTGAGGCAGGTTTTGGCCTTACTTCGCAGGGACCGTTTTTATGCAGCCACCAAGAAGTGTGTGTTCATGACCCCTAAGGTGTTGTTCCTGGGGTATGTTGTTTCTGGTGATGGGATACAGGTTGATGAATCCAAAGTAGCGGCTGTTCAAAATTGGCAAACTCCTACTACCATTACTGAAGTTCGTAGTTTCCATGGGCTTGCTTCTTTTTATAGGCGGTTTATTCCGCATTTCAGTTCTATTATGGCCCCAGTAACAAATTGTATGAAGGGGAAGACGTTTGTATGGACAGAGGAGGCAGAGTTGGCTTTTCAAGTTGTGAAAGACAAGCTCACTACAGCACCAATTCTGATATTGCCTGATTTTTCTCAAGTTTTTGAACTTCATACTGATGCCTCAAAGGTTGGAATTGGTGGGGTTCTTAGTCAGGGTGGTCGACCTGTTGCTTATTTTAGTGAGAAGTTAACTGGGCCTAAGTTGAGGTACAGTACGTATGATCTGGAGTTTTATGCAGTGGTCCAAGCTGTAAAGCATTGGCGTCATTACTTGTTTCACAAGGAGTTTGTTTTATTCACTGATCATGATTCTCTAAGGCATATTCGTACTCAAGACAAGGTATCTCATAAACATGGGCGATGGTTGGCCTTTCTTGAAAAGTTTACTTTTGTGTTCAAACACAAGACTGGTGTTTCAAACAGGGTTGCTGATGCCTTAAGCAGGAGGAGTAATCTGCTTGTATCCATGAAGGTTGATGTGCCGGGTCTGGAGGTCATTCGTGAGAAGTTAGCCTTTGACCCTTATTTCTCAGTTATTTTGCAGGATGTGGGAATTGGGAAAAAGTCAGACTTTCTTTTGCATGATGGTTTTCTGTTCAAGGGGAATCAACTATGTATTCCTGATTCCAGTCTTCGCTTGCAAATTATTAAGGAGTTACATGGTGAAGGGCATGTTGGTCGTGACCGTACTTTACAACTGGTGCAAGCTTCTTATTTTTGGCCTACTATGAGGAAAGAGGTGGATCGTTATGTGAAGAGGTGTCGTATTTGTCAGGTTTCAAAGGGCACGGCTACTAATGCAGGTCTCTATATGCCTTTGCCTATCCCCACTCAGCCATGGGTTGATATTAGTATGGATTTCGTGTTGGGGTTACCTCGTACTCAGAGAGGTAATGATTCTATCTTTGTTGTGGTGGATCGGTTTTCTAAGATGGTCCATTTTATTCCCTGCAAGAAGACGGCTGATGCTGTTAATGTGGCCCAACTCTTCTTTCATGAGGTGTATCGTTTGCATGGGCTACCTTCTTCTATTGTGTCTGATCGGGATACCCGATTTCTGAGTCATTTTTGGCGTAGTCTGTGGAAGATGGTGAATACTCAACTTAACTTCAGTAGTGCTTATCACCCATAAACTGATGGCCAAACTGAAGTTGTTAATCGGTCACTTGGTAATTTGCTGAGGTGTTTGGTTGGTGATCATGTGAAGGCGAGGGATCAAAAATTATGCCAAGCTGAGTTTGCTCATAATCATGCTGTTAACCGGAGCACCGGATTTAGCCCATTTCAGATAGTTTATTCATTTCAGCCCCGGGAACCACTTGATTTGATGACTCTTCCTATTTCTAGATCAGTTCCAAAGAAAGTCCAAGATTTTGTGGAGGGTTTGCATGAAGTTCATCATGTTGTGTATGATAATTTGACCCGAGCTAATTTGAGGTATAAGCAAGCTGCTGATCAGAAGCGAAGGCATGTTGAGTTCGAGGAAGGTGATTTTGTTTGGGTTGTTTTAACTAAAGATCGTTTTTCAGTTGGGGAATACAACAAGTTGTCAGCCAAGAAGATTGGACCAATTGAAATCGTGGAGAAGATTAACCCGAATGCTTATCGTCTGAAGCTGCCTAGCCACATTCGTTGTTCTGATGTGTTTAATGTGAAGCATCTGTTGCCGTATTATGGTGATTCTTCTGATGATGAACCTGTTGATAATTCGAGGGCGAATTTTGTCTATCCAGGAGGGAATGATGCGGGCCCAAGTGTGGAGGAGCGGGCCATTTTGTATTTGGAGGCCCAAGATCGTGTAACAAAAGGGGCTTCACTAAAATGGCTCTAACTTGGGCTACGGGTGTCTGTTTTGGGCGTGTGACCAGGCGAAACGATCGTGAGAACGAGCTCCACCTAGTTGCAAATGCCTATGGCGGTTTGGGTCATCGTCCGGGCCAAAAAACGCTTATTTCCATTAGTTATTTGTCTTTTTATGTTTTTTTTGGGTATTTTGGACATTTTGTTTTTGGGCTTGTGTTTGGCCCATGGCTAGTTTGTGGCCCATTTTGGATTTCTGTCATTATTTATATGTTTCTCTTGTAAGTTGGAAGATCAGACTTGAATTTCGAATTTACTCATTTTTCACATCAAATTTTGTGCCCTTTGGGTTTAACTTTGGGGGTTGGGGAAGATCTACACGGGTATTCGCAGAATCAACGTGTTTGTTCTTCGTTATCGTAACACGCGCTACCTCAATTCTTCATGCTCATATGATTTTGCAGGCCATTAGCAGCAAAGGAGAATTCAACCATGACGATGCATCAGCAAGCAATTAACATTCCGGATACTTCTTATAGTGGATCTGGTAATACTATGTAGCACGGGAATGGGTACGGGACTGGGGTACGGGGACGATACGGGTACGGGGAACGGCAAAACTCAAAAATCCAAGATACGGGTACAGCAAAGATACGCCAAAGAAAATATAAAAAAATAAAAATATATTAAACAAAGTCCAAAATAGATATATATTGATGTAAAGTGTAAACTGCAAAAATACTACATCAACTCGATTATTATTATTATTATTTTTGCTACTTTATATATTAAAAAAATATGACTAAATATTATTAAATACGCTTAAAATGGTATACTTAATAAATAATAAATAAAATCTTTCTTTTTTTTTTGCCGGCAAAAAAAAAGCAATAAATTAAAAGATCGAAGGGAGCAAAATACGACACCAAACTATGTAAAATTAAATAAGAAAAAAAAAGGATAAATGGTTAAATCAGTAGTGGTGGAGTAGGTTGGAGCTTCAATTTACTAGAAAGAAAAAAAAGTGTAAAAAAGAATAATATATTACTTTATATATTTAAAGAAACCCATTAATCATCTTCTTCATCATATCTCAAGTTGCAGAGCCCCTCACCGGCCGGATAAAGAAAGAAGCTTTAGGCCTTCAGCTATTCCTGGTCTAAGTTTTAACCAGTTGTAAATCCGTCGATGCCTGCATCTTGTGTTTATACTTACAATTTTTTTAAATCGACGGGCCCTCTTACGTCTTTGGCCCTGAGCCGGCGCCCACCCGGCACATGCTCAGGGCCGGCCCTGCCGTCCCCTAAACCCGGAAACGTTTTTATAGAAATCACCAATAACCAGGTACGTTTGGGAAACGTCCCCATGCCGTCCCCTACGCGTTTCCGTCCCCGGGAGGGCTACTCAAGGCAACTAGCCGTCCCCGTGCTTGATAGGGTAATATATATCTTCTTCTACCAAATATGCATGTTTACAATCTAACCAAAGTCCCCTTTAGTAGCATTTGACACCACGAGGAAACATAATTTTGCATTTAAATTGAAGGGAAAAGATCAAATAGGAAGTTTATTTTGGCTAGGAAGTATAGGAAGCAATAGGATTAGGACATGTGGCAACATTTAAAATAAAGAAAAATGGTATTTTAGTCAATCCAACCCTTTCTTCTTCCTTTTCAAAACCCAGTAACTTCAAAACCCACCATTTTCAAAACCCACCATCTTCAACCATTTCTTCACTTTCTATCTCAATAATCACTACATTATAGTGCGATTTTCATCACCAATCAATGATTCAAACACCCGATCATCGTGTTCTTCAGCTTTTTTGAAGAAAACCCAGTTTAATTTCATTCAAAATCTCGTTTTTTCCGGTGATTTTGGAGATAATCACTCGATTCGAGCGCTGATAAGTGTTTCAATCATTCAAAATTCGTCAATTGTTGAAGAAATCACTTCGATCCATGTAAGAAATTCTTTAATTTCATTTTTACGATCTGGGTTTTTGATTTACTCATTGCGTTTTACGATCATGGCGGGGTCCGGGGGCAGCGCCCCTGGTAGCAGGGTCCCAGGGGCGGCAGCCCCTGGCAGGGTCCAAGGGGCAGAGCCCCTGGCTGGGGTTGAGCTGTAATAAAAATCATCAGAAAAATTAATTTTCCAGAAATTGGCTCATTTCGAAGACAGTAATTCGTAGACAATTCAGACAGTTCACAGTCACAGACAGTTCCCAGACAGTTTTATATGTCCATTACGTTTTAGAAATAAGAGAGTTTTATGTGTTTTCTGGCTATTGCGTTTTAGAAAAAAAAAACACATTTTTAAGTGTTTTTAGTCATTGCGTTTTAGGTAAAACACATTTTTGAAGTGTTTTTAGTCATTGCGTTTTAGGTAAAACACATTTTTTAGGTGTTTTCAGTCCATTGCATTTTAGAATGAGTCATTTTTAAGTGTTCTCTGGCCATTGCGTTTTACAAATAAGACATTTCTTTATGTTTTTTGTGCATTGCGTTTTAGGTAAAACACATTTTATGTGTTTTTGGTGCATTGCGTTTTAGGTAAAACACATTTTTTTGTGTTTTTAGTCCATTGCGTTTTAGAAAGTACATTTCTTTTGAGTTTTCTGGCCATTGCGTTTTACAAATAAGACATTTCTTTGTGTTTTCTGGCCATTGCGTTTTACAAATAAGTCATTTATTTGTGTTTTTGGTGCATTGCGTTTTAGAAAAATGTCATTTTTTAGGTTTTTTTTTCATTGCGTTTTACATAACTGGGGGTTTTTCTATTGCGTTTTACGCAACTGGGTTTTAAATTTTTTTTTTAAATATAGCAATAGTATACTCGTTTTAAATATAAAAAACGCTCGTTTTTTTGGTGCAATTTTTATAAAAAAATAATGTTGTATGAAAGAGTTATCAACGTTTAAAAAATGGGGGGGGGGGAATTGGAGGAGAGAGAAACTATTGGCTTGGATTGACTAGAATGCCCCTAAACAAACTCACGCGCCTCTTTTCTTCCCTTCAATTTCCATGATTTAATCTTAGCCCTTGATTAACTAAATGGATGGTCAAGATCACTTCCTAGCCAAATAAACTTCCTATTGTATCTTCACCCTTAAATTGAATATGATAATACTGAATAGTTGTTAGTTTGTTGGGGATTCATTTTTAACAATGGTAATGATAATCAAAGTTGCATGTATGGGAATAATTTTCAACAGACGCTCTATAGTAGTGTCGAAGTTGTACGAAATCAATTTTGGTATATAACATAGGAAATGAACCGGTAAGTACATATCAATAACTTAAGAAAAAAAATATAGAGATATAATTATATGCTTTATTTGGTTTTGATCGGTATTTTGTACTATTGAAGACCGAGAAACATTACTTTTTTTGAACGGCAAGTAAAAGCATAACGTAAATCATGCTAATGTTTTACGAAATCGTCTCTACGATTATGTGTATTAATTGTATTAAATTTGTATTATTCGGTTTCCTAGTATAGGTTGTTTGAATCTCTATATATTGTAAACGTATTGTATTTTTATAATTGAGAGATTGCGTTTTACATGGTATCAGCCTAACCGGCGGTCCTACTCCCTCACCTATTTTCCTCTTTCCCCTGTTTCTTCTTTTTTTCTGACCAAACCCTTGCCGCAAACCTTTTTTTTGCTGCCGTCACTCAACCTCTACAACCCACTGACCCCAACTTGTTGCCAATACCCACCGCCCTTTTGTTTTTCTTCTATCTTTATTTGCTGCCACCAACCCTTGTCTCTTATACCTACACTTTCTCCCACAAATCGTTTTGGTCAGTTGTTTGACCACCGAACCACAAATTCCTTTGACCAAATCGCACATAAATTTTTTTGTTTGTTTCTTGGTGCCTGCCGATACTCTGTCTCTGCTGATATTATCTCTGCCGAAACCCTTATAAAAAATTTCATGGCCACATCGACACCCAATACCACCGAAACTCCTCTCCATTCCCTCCTTCACTTCATATCTCTCAAACTAAACTCCACAAACTACCTAGCATGGTCCCAACAAGTCTCTCTCGTTCTCACTCTTCAGAAGTTGATTGGAAATGTTGATGGCACCACTTCCATACCACCCGAAACTGTTCTTGAGGCCGATAAACCTGTCCCAAACCCTGCTCGTACTGAATGGTTAACCAAGGATCAATCGGTATGTCTCCTTCTTCAGTCTTCTCTCTCCGAGGAAGCCATGTCCGAAATTATTGGCATCTCTAATGCTCGTCAGATCTGGCTTGCTTTGGAAACAGCGTTGAAGAAACAGTGGATTAACGATGACCGGAGTCAATCGGATCCGGGGTTTAGTCTTTGCATAAAATGGTAAATCCTCTCGTTCAATTTGTGGTGGGGGTTTCTTCGCCTGAGAACTTTGCAAAACAAACAGCCGTTAGACTTGCCACGGGGAGAATGGGGGTTCTCTCCTTGACCACCCTCCGGCGTGAGATTAAGTACGGTGATCTCAGGGAAGAAGATAAAGTAATAGTAAGAGTGAAAGTAGTGGAAGTTAGCTTGTGAGATCATACCTGAGACCACTTATTTATAACCGGTTCTGGCGGGAAAATAATCACGGAAGGAGTAATGGAAGTCTTTCCTCTGTTACGGTTATTTCCCTTTTTCCGTCAAGTTGTTAGCTTTACGTCCATGCACACGGATCATGAGCTTGATCGACGGTTGGGGAGATGCCATGTGGAAAGTGGTTTTGTGCAGATGTTTCTTCAAGTTAATGCCATCATCGTGATTTAGATGAGTGGCTAGGGTGCTGCCACGTCACCTTTGGTTACAACTGAATGAGGTTATGCACGATAGTCATTTAGAGGCTTCTAGAAGATCTACAGCTGTAAGCTATTAATCTTTTGCCATGTGTCCATTCTGTTATAACAGAAAAGATTCCTTTTGCTTAAGTCTTGATTTCAGGCGCGCGGTGTTTAAGATTTCTCCTTCAAGCCTAACTGTGTCCTTACGCAAGCCCGCGCAGGGATGTTAGGTGAAGGTTTATCCTTTACTCCTGCGCGAGGTTATCGAAAACTGTTATTTCCCAAATTGTCTAGAACCGCTGCGTGGCCGCGCAGGGTTCTTATTTAAGATGCTTTGGAATGAAGTTGGAATATGGCTTTATGTGCCTGCGCAAGGTTTTTGAGGCCACATTCCTTCAAAGCTTTTTCAAGACACGTTGCACTGTCGCGCAAGGTCCGTTTAAGGTGAGCTTGGGAAGTATTTGTGGTATGGTCCTTTGCGCTTGCGCGGGGTTTTTGGGACCATACCCCTTCAAGTCCCCCCAGTCCAGTGTTGCTCCTATGTGCCCTTGGCAAGTAGGTGGAGCACTGGACTTAAAAAATGAAATGTGTGCTTTTTGCTTTTGATGAGTAGCAGGTTGTTTGTCACAAAGGTTATCATTTGTCGAATCCGGTTTGATTTGCGCACTGTGTGTGCAAGTAAATGTGCTGCCGCACAAGTATCTTTGTTAATGCGCTGCTGCGCAAATAACTTTATGAATGTATGGTGTGCTTTAGTTACAATGTTTGCATGAGTACAATTACTTTGTTTAGGTAAGACGAATAAAGATGGTCTAAAGCTCATGTGTGAACGTAGGGCTGGACCTTGCGCAGTACTTGTGACTACTGACCGTTCATGAGACTTGTGTTAGATGACCATAGTGTTTTTGTGATTTCCAAATGGAATTGCATGCATTTGTAATGAAACACAGTAGAAAAGGCGTAATGTTAGTAACAAGCTTTGTATTAATATATGAGGCCCAGGGGCCGATAAGTACAAAGTTGCCAAATTTACATGATTACCTAGATAAGTGATGCTGATGCGTAAGTATCAATCCTTGTGCTATACGTTAACAAGGTGTATGTGGCCTGTCAAGTATGAAGGATGGGAAGATTACATGTAACATCTGCGCAACTGTTGCGCGTTCCATGTTCGTGGGACATGGGTTCCGTCGAGCCTTTGCAAGGTATATGCCCCTTCCCCAGGACTTCATTGATCACGTAAGGTCCTTCCCATTTTGGCGCGAGTTTCCCAGGGCGCTCGGCGTTTGAGGCTTCGTTATCCCTTAGGACAAAGTCTCCTGGGAGGAAGGTGCATACGCGCACTCGAGCATTATAATATTTCTCCAATTTTGACTTGTACTTGGCCTCGTTAATGGCTGCATTTTCTCCTCTTTCTTTGAGGAGGCCCAAGTCAAGTCTACGCTCCTGCTCGTTGTTTTGTTTTTCCATGGCTAGCATGCGAGGTGACGGATGGCCGACTTCCGCAGGAATTACTGCTTCAGTTCCATATACAAGGCTAAATGGAGATTCCCTTGTACTGGTTTTGGCCATGGTGCGATGAGCACAAAGAATACTTGGAAGTTCATCGACCCAACCTCTTCTTGCGGTTCCCAACCTAGCCTTAATGCCATCTACAATCTGTTTATTGATGCTTTCGACTTGGCCGTTTGCCTGTGGGTGTGCCACAGATGCAAAGCTATGTTCGATGCTCATTTCCTTCATCCATTTTTGTAGATCGTCAGACGCGAAATTAGTACCATTTTCGGTTATAATGCGCAGTGGTAACCTGAACCGGCATACAATGTGTTCCCATATGAACTTTCTGATCACCATTGCGGTGGTTGATGCTAAAGCTTTAGCTTCTACCCACTTGGTGAAGTAGTCTACGGCAACAATGATGAATTTTACTGTGCCCGGCGCATCGGGAAAAGGACCTACCAGATCAATTTCCCATTGTTGAAAAGGCTATGCTGCGGTGACTGGGACCAATGGGTTTTTTGGGCGGAGGGTCTTTGGAGCGTGTCGTTGGCATGAGGCACATTTGTGCAGAATCTCAACGGAGTCCAGATGCATGCTAGGCTAGTAATAGCCTGCATTCATGATTTTTGTTACCACCATTCGAGGACCCGCGTGTATTCCACATAATCCTTCATGGATTTCTCGGACCAGATATTGCGCGTCATGTTTGTCAACGCATCGCAGGAGAGGACCCATATAATATTTTCGATACGGAATTCCATCCGCCATTTCGTAATTAAGCGCTTTGTGCTGAATTTTTCTTGCTTCTGCTTTTCCTTCTGGCAAGATTCCATGTTGTGAGAACATGATAATCGGGGACATCCAAGATGGACTCCCGATTTCTATCATGTTTACATGTCTCAAAGGAACATATGGGTTTGACAGCACTTCGATGCGCACCTCTTTCGCCAGATGTTTAAAGCTTGTACTGGCTTGTTCTCACTTCTATTAATGTGTATGATTTTGAAGGTCTGAAACTGATGAAGTAATGTTCTCGCTTGCTCGAGATATAAGGCCATTGTTTCGCCCTTTGGGTCGTAGTGACCATTGATCTGTTTGATGACTAACAGAGAATCTACATGTGCTTATACGTTCTTTGCGTCCATTTTGATTGCTAGTCGGAGACCTGCGAGAAATGCCTCGTACTCTGCTTCTTTGTTGGTGCTTTTAAAATCTAGCCGAATGGCGTAAGTGAATTCGTGATTGTCAGGGCTAACTAGACGAAGACCAGCCCCTACGCCGTCATCGTTGGAAGCACCATCTGTGTATAAGATCCATACCCTATCATCGAAGACTAGGGTGGGATTTTGTATGGCTTCGCACTCTTGGATTCTATCGATGGGAACTTCAGTAACAAAGTCTGCTATTACTTGGCCTTTGATAGCTGGACGTGGCTTATACAAGATGTTATATCCACCTAGTTCAATGGCCCATTTCGCTAACCGGCCCACAACGTCCGGTTTGGACAAGACTTGACCCAAATGGTAATTGGTGAGAACTATTATGACATAACCAGAAAAGTACCTTCGTAATCTGCGCGAAGCGTGTACTAATGCGAGAACGTTTTTCCATAATTGAATAGCATGTTTCTGGGCCAGTCATCATCTTGCTAATGTAATAAATTGGGGTTTGGACTCCGTCTCTTTTGACTAGTAAAACCGCGCCTAGTGCCACCTCTGATGCGGAGAGGTACAAGATTAGTGGCTCTTTTTTTCGCGGAGCCGTTAGAGTCGGTAATTGAATTAGGCATTCTTTCATTTTCTGAAAAGCTTTTTCGGCCTCCGGAGTCCATTGAAATTGACTTTTCTTAACGCAGTTGCGCAATGTGCTGATGAACGGATATGACTTGGCGGCATGGTTTGCTAAAAACCGATTGAGCGCGGCCAGTCGACCAGCTAGACGTTGCATCTCTTTGATGGATGCTGGTGATGGCATGAGCTGAATTGCCTCTACTTTCTCTGGATTAACTTTGAAACCATCCTTGGTTACAATGAACCCTAAGAATTTGCCTTCTTCCATTCCGAACGAATACTTTACTGGGTTCAGCTTTAGATTAACTCTGCGCAGAGAGTCGAAAGTGCGCTGGATGTTTGTGAGCATCGATTCTTCTTCGTGACTCAGGATTACAAGGTCGTCCATATATACTTCGACTGTTACGCCGATGTCTTCCCCAAAAACTCTATCCATTAGACGTTGGTATGTAGCTCCCGCATTGCGGAGACCGGAAGGCATTTTTGTATAACAAAATATACCTTTGTCCGTGCGGAAAGCTGTCTTGTCCTCGTCATCTTCCTTCATTTGCACTTGATGATAACCTTTGTAGCAATCGAGGAAGCATTTCCAGCGGAAGGATGCTAAGGAATCCACATTTTTGTCTATCTCTGGGAGGGCATAAGAGTCTTTTGGGCAGGCTTTGTTGAGGTCTTTGAAATCAACGCACATGCGCCATCCGCCATTATGCTTTTGTACCATTACTGGGTTAGCTACCCAAGTTTGATATTGAACTTCGCGCAGTATGCCGGCTTGGAGTAGTTCAGCTACTTGCTCGTTCATTGCGCGAGCCTTTTCCGGACCAAGGCTGCGCTTCCCTTGTGCGACTGGTTCCGCCAAGGGTCGAATGTTTAAACAATGTTCCGTTACCTCTCTTGGTACGCCGGTCATGTCTGCTGGGGACCATGCGAAAATATCCATGTTTTCAACTAAAAGATCTTTCAATTTTGCGCTGATTGTTGGTGATATGATGTGCCCTAATAAAATAGTTTGCTCAGGGTATTCCTTGTGAAGTACCCATTTCTCTGGCTCATTAGATGGAGGTGGTTTCGCGGCTTTAGCTGGTGGTTCGTCGTCTACAGACATGACTTCTTTGCTTGAATACAGAATTGCTACTCCGGTTTCTGTCGGGGAACCGCAAGCAGCATGTGGTATGGAGGTAATCATGCTAAACTCCCTTTGTGAACGTCTGCCCAATAATACATCGTGGCGGGACGTAGCTGGCATAACCATGAAATTGACCAAAACGGTGCGCGAGTGCTCACCATCAGAAAGTGTTACAGGAAATGAGATCTGACCCAATGGAAAGACGGTTTCGTTGCAAAAACCAGTTAAAGGGAAATCGACTGGTTGCAACCGTGCCTTGTCTTCTGGGTCTAACTGTTTGAAACATTGCTCGTAGATAATATCCATAGAACTGCCCGGATCGATGAACATGTAATCAGTACGGTAATGACCGAAGATACCAGTTATGATGACCGGTCGCTTCTCTTGGGGACCTCCTGGTATGACAGGAAAAACACTTGTTGTTCACGCCAGTGTTGATTGTGGCTTCATTTGTTATTGCGTTTGTGTGATGATCCTCCCTGAATCATATAAATCTGTTTCGTATCGTGACTGAGCTTCTCTGTATGTTTGCCTTCGCTGAGTTGGGTGTCCCACTGTCGTAACGGATGTAGGCCCAACTCTGTACGATCGGATTGTTCTTTAGGATTTTGCTCTGCAGGGGATTCCTGACGTCCAGATCTGGGGTGGGTGAACTCGGATCTGGTGCTAGGCTGAGAATACTCTTTTGTGTCCGTGGCCGACACATGTGATGATAAGTCGTAACAGGATACTCGAGAGGTAATTGTGATTTGCACCTGAGTTGCAAATTCCCCTTCCTGGTTCACTTTGCGATAAATGTCATTGTTTCGTCGTCGTCCCACGATTCCGTCGATGCGAGAAGTGCGGGCCAAAGTGTCCCTGTTCTCGGATCGAGGACTTGGCGGGTGATTTGACGGGTCCTCTGCCATTGAAAACAGAAGAAAATGGATTGAATCGAGAAGATGAGAATTGAATTTGAAATCGGTGGGCGCCAATGAAGAAACAGTGGATTAACGATGACCGGAGTTAATCGGATCCGGGGTTTAGTCTCTGCATAAAATGGTAAATCCTCTCGTTTAATTTGTGGTGGGGGTTTATTCGCCTGAGAACTCTGCAAAACAAACAGCCGTTAGACTCGCCACGGGGAGAATGGGGGTTCTCTCCGTGACCACCCTCCGGCGTGAGATTAAGTACGGTGATCTCAGTGAAGAAGATAAAGTAATAGTAAGAGTGAAAGTAGTGGAAGTTAGCTTCTGAGATCATACCTGAGACCACTTATTTTTAACCGGTTCTGGCGGGAAAATAATCACGGAAGGAGTAACGGAAGTCTTTCCTCTGTTATGGTTATTTCCCTTTTTCCGTCAAGTTGTTAGCTTTACGTCCATGCACACAGATCATGAGCTTGATCGACGGTTGGGGAGATGTCACGTGGAAAGTGGTTTTGTGCAGATGTTTCTTCAAGTTAATGCCATCATTGTGATTTAGATGAATGGCTAGGGTGCTGCCACATCACCTTTGGTTACAGCTGAATGAGGTTATGCACGATAGTCATTTAGAGGCTTCTAGAAGATCTACAGTTGTAAGCCATTAATCTTTTGCCACGTGTCCATCCTGTTATAACAGAAAAGATTCCTTTTGCTTAAGTCTTGATTTCAGGCGCGCGGTGTTTAAGATTTCTCCTTCAAGCCTAACTGTGTCCTTACGCGAGCCCGCGCAAGGATGTTTGGTGAAGGTTTATCCTTTACTCCGGCGCGAGGTTATCGAGAACTGTTATTTCCCAAATTGTCTAGAGCCGCTATGCGGCCGCGCAGGGTTCTTATTTAAGATGCTTTGGAATGAAGTTGGAATTTGGCTTTATGTGCCTGCGCAAGGTTTTTGAGGCCACATTCCTTCAAAGCTTTTTCAAGACACGTTGCACTGCCGCGCAAGGTCCGTATAAGGTGAGCTTGGGAAGTATTTGTGATATGGTCCTTTGCGCTTGCGCGGGGATTTTGGGACCATACCCCTTCAAGCGTATAGTCACCCTTCCACTGACCGTATGCATATCTTACGTGATAATCTACGCATGTTAGAAAAAGGTTCTTCCTCTGTTGCTGAGTTTGGCAGAAAATTTAAAACCATATGTTATCAACTTGCTGCTATAGGTCACCCGGTCGATGAAACTGATAAATGTCATTGGTTTTTATGTGGTCTTGGAACCACTTTTGAACACTTTTCCACAACCCACCGTGCCTTAGGCACATCCATTCACGGTCAGAATACTCCTCAGGCTGCCTTTGTTGCTCAGCAGTCCCGTTCTGGTAACACATCTCGTTCCTCTTCAGGATCCTCTTATACTAATCGGGGTCATGGCCGTGGTTGAAATTCTGGTCGCGGCCGTGGCAAGCGACCCCCTCATTGTCAATTATGCAGGAAAGATGGTCACTATGCAAATACGTGTCCAAATTCGACTTCCTTTGCTAACCAAGCCGCTCCTCTTGATGCAAACTTGACCCAGGCTTTCCATGCTCAGTGTCATGTCACTGATGACTACCCGGACTGGACTGGTAATACAAGTGTGTCGGCCCATATGACTCCTTCAAAACATGATCTTGAAACCACTTATGACTCTTCTGGAAACGACTTTATTCGTTTCGGAAACGGTCACACTTTACCTGTCACTAACATTGGAACAACATCTCTTGCCCCCAATCTTCCTTTAAAAAATGTCCTTGTTGTTCCTCACCTTACCAAACGTCTTCTTTCTATCAGTAAACTTACACATGATTCTCCTGTTGATGTCCTGTTTTCTAATAATTTCTTTCA
This sequence comes from Helianthus tuberosus, assembly GCA_030545235.1. Taxonomy (NCBI): domain Eukaryota; kingdom Viridiplantae; phylum Streptophyta; class Magnoliopsida; order Asterales; family Asteraceae; genus Helianthus; species Helianthus tuberosus. Next base: position 50,494,434 of record CM060396.1, read on the forward strand.
CATTCAGGATCGAAAGACCAAGGAAATCCTGGCAAAAGGGACATGTGAGAATGGACTTTACATCCTTCGTGAATGGAATCATGCTTTCGTGGCCTCCTACTATACTTCTCATCTCAAGGCTTCCTTTGAACGATGGCATGGTCGCCTTAGACATGTTTCCTTTGATATTATTTCTAGATTGCATAAACTTGGTTCATTGTTTGTTACGTATTTGTTACCTAAACCTAGTGTTTGTTCTCCTTGTCAAATGTCTAAGTCACATCGTTTACCTTTTGATTTAAATAATAAATGTTCTATGCATGCTTTGGATTTAATTCATTGTGATCTTTGGGGCCCTGCACCTGTTACATCATCAAATGGCTATCACCTCTATGCAATCTTTATTGATGATCATTCTCGTTTTACATGGTTCTACCACTAAAACAAAAATCTGATTTTTATGAAGCTTTATTAGTTTTCACACCTTTTGTTCAAAATCAGTTATCACGAAAAATTAAAATTTTCCAAAGTGATGGTGGATCTGAATTTACCAACCATCGAGTTCAAAAATTCTTTCTTGAACAGGGCATACATCGTCGCCTTTCTTGTCCCCATACACCTGAACAAAATGGTCGTGCTGAGCGTAAACACCGGCATATTACTGAAACTGGTTTGGCAATGCTTTTTAACTCTTATGCTCCGGCCACATTATGGTCAGATGCTTTTGCTTCTGCTACATTTATTGTCAATCGCCTTCCTACCCAGTTACTCGAGTTCGAATCTCCATTTGAACTATTATATGGTCACCCTCCCACGTATTCCACCTTTCATGTTTTTTGGATGTCGTGTGTTCCCTTATCTAAGGGATTATGCTAAACATAAACTATCACCTCATAGCACTGAATGTATTTTCATTGGTTATGATGCTAAATACAAAGGCTATCGATGTTTGGATCCAAAAACTCATCGTGTCTATGTTAGAAGGCATGCTAAATTCGATGAGGATTCCTATCCCTTTAGCGGTCATGTCAAACCAATTGATGAGGCCACCTTGGTTTTCTCCAACTTTGATGAAACTCTTCCATCTATCTCTTTACCAAATCCCCCACCAGTTATCTCACCTCTTACTTCTGAGTCTACCGTCTCTCACGAGTCATCTCCTTGTTCCTTATGCACTGCTGATCCACCTTTTCCCACTCCTCCGTTATTCTCCAATCCCCACACATCGGCCCAATCTACTAACTCTCATCCCTCGGCCTAACAAACCCACTCATCCATACCTACCCCATCGATCCAAACACAAGCCCAAACCTCCTCACCCCACCCACCATCCTCGGCCCCCATTCCATTTCCCACATCACCACAACAAACCCATCCTACCTCTTCCCCACAATCGGTCCAACCACCACACCTCTCAAATCCACCAACGGCCGACCCAACTCCACATATCATACCCAACACCTCTCACCAATTTACCCAGGGATCTCCTGTTGAGCCGATGCCATCTCATCCTATGAGAACTCGATCGAAAAACGGCATTTTCAAGCCCAAATATTATGCTAACTTGTCTTTATTTTCAGGTTCATTACATCATGCTTTACTTGCAGCTCATGATCCCCGTGGTTACAAATCAGCAGCAAAACACTCTAAATGGGTGAAGGCAATGGAAGAGGAGCTCCAGGCGTTAAAATCTAACAACACTTGGGTACTTGTTCCACGACCTACAGGTGCAAACATTGTTGGATCTAAGTGGATTTTCAGAACAAAATACAAAGCAGATGGTTCCATAGATCGATACAAGGCTCGCTTGGTGGCCCATGGTTTCACTCGGGTTCCAGGACTTGATTTCTCGCACACCTTTAGTCCTGTTGTCAAAGCCTCTACAGTCCGTGTTGTTTTATCGCTTACTACTACTTATGGTTGGTCTCTGCGTCAATTGGATGTGCGCAATGCCTTTCTCAATGGCAATCTTTCTGAAACGGTATACATGGAATAACCTACGAGTTTTATTGATGCTAGATTTCCTAATCATGTGTGTCGTCTACAGAAAGCTCTTTATGGTCTCAAACAGGCGCTTCGAGCCTGGTTTCAATGACTAAGCACCTTCTTAACATCACATGGTTTTGTTTGCAGTCAAGCGGATCCATCACTTTTTATTTATAAGGCAGCAAAAGCCATTGTTTATCTTCTTGTGTATGTGGACGACATCATCATCACTGGCAGTGATTCCTCTTTTATTACGTCCTTTGTTTCTTGACTGTATAAAGAATTTTCAGTCAAAGACTTGGGTCCACTCGGTTACTTCTTGGGTCTTGAAATTACTCACTCTGATGCCAGTCTCTTTCTCAGTCAGGCGAAATATGCACATGACATTTTGTCTCGTGCTGGTCTGTTAGATTCCAAACCTGTTGCCACTCCTCTTGCTACCACTGATACTTTTCTCAGCAAGGGTGTTCCATTTCATGATCCTACTCTTTACAGGTCTCTAGTTGGAGCTCTTCAGTATCTCACCATTACCAGACCAGACATCTCTTATGCTGTAAATCAAGCCAGTCAACATCTACAGGCCCCTACAACATCTCATTTTTAGTTGGTTAAACGGATACTATGTTATGTTAAAGGAACAATTGCCTTTGGGTTAACCTTCTCCAAACCAACTTCAACAACCATTGTTGGCTACTCTGATGCAGACTGGACCCGTTGTATTGAAACCAGACGCTCCACTTATGGTTATTCTATTTATTTGGGTGGCAATCTGGTTTCCTGGAGTGCGAAGAAACAACCTACAGTCTCTCGCTCCAGTTGTGAATATGAATATCGTGCCATGGCCAATACTGCAGCTGAAATCATCTGGCTTACTCACCTTCTTCGAGAACTACACGCACTACCTATGGCTCGTCCGACTTTGCTTTGTGACAACAAGAGTGCTATTTTACTAAGTCAAAACCCGGTTTCACACAAACGTACAAAGCATATCGACATTGATTATCATTTCATGCGTGAGCTTGTTTTCTCTGGTCGTCTCTATACAAAATTTGTTCCATCCAATCTCCAGTGTCACACCCCAACCGATGGCGGAATCATCGGGGTGCAGCACTAGGCAAATCAGATTGCTCAAGAGAATCCATAACAACTATTTGGTGACATTATTTAAAGGTTCATTATCCCATACTAATAAACAAATAATTCAAAAAACAGTCATAACGGAGTTCACATCTCTCAAATAAAATCCAATCCGACAACCTAGATTTTTTTTATTGCGGGTTTCTAGACTTCCTATCCTTTTAGCATCAAACAGACCATCAACCTGTCACATACGTTAAAATAAAAGTCAATACAATAATGTAAAGGTGAGTACACAAGTTTGCATAAGTATAGTAATAAAAGCGTTTACGCATAACCAGCATGTAACACGTAACGGGCGAATCAAGTAACTATCAACAATGATACCGCCTAACCACATGACTGCGAGTAGAGTATGCGCCACACATGTTCACCGAAGCGAACAAGTGAAGTAAAATGTGTGATCCTTAGCAACCCCTGACTAAACAGGTGCTGAGTCCAAACTATAGTACTATCGTTGCTAAAGGCGGTAGGGCAAGTCATCACTGTGTAACATAGTAACAAGTATTCATCTAATCATGTATAACATGCAAGTGAGGTTAGCGTTGGTAAAGCGTTTAAGTGTTGTGTTTTTGATAGAGAACCTATGTAACACACAAAAGTGCGTTAAGCGGAAAAAGGGTTCGAGTATACTCACAGTGCGTGTCTAACAGGTAAACACGATCTGAAAATGGATTGAAGGGAGCGCTGGATCAGCCTGCGTACGGGAACAGAAGCGTAAGTCCTCCAAAGTGTTGAAATGGTTGAAATCGGAGTGTCGGCTGGGAAACAGAAGGTTCGTACGAAGCTGTACCTTCGTACGAAGAGAGTCTTCGCACAAGTATTGCTTTCGTTGTCCAAAATCGAGTGTTCTTCGCGTTTGTCTTCGGGAAATCGAGTGTTCATCCCTCCAACCTTAAGCTACTGATTAAACTTAGGTCGGAGAGGTCTTTGTTTGAGTCACAGGTGAGAAATGGACTGGGTTGTGCGAAGTCAGTGCCGGGCTTCGCACAGAACTGTCCAGCTCGCATTCGTGGCTGTTCTTGGCGTTTAGAGCTGTGTTTTCGTCTGAATCGGATGTGTTTTCGAGTCCTATTTGAGATGGTTTTGACACCACTTCGTCCCACTATTCAGCAAACGAAATATGCGTCGGTTTGGTCCGTTTTTATGTAAAAATCAAGTTTAAAGTGTTTTTAAAGGGGTTTGTAGCTAGATCTATCACTTGGTGAGTGTGAAATCAGCTGATTTCTTACTTGGGAAGCCGTAGCTAGGTCCAATACACTCGGTTAAGTGTAGATCCATTGTAGAACAAGAAGATTTGATGGAAAAAGATGAAGGTTGTCATGAAAAGGACTAAGTTCTTTGTAAAAAGATGAAGTTTTGATGAAAATAGAAGAGTTTTGATGAAATCAAAGTGAATCTTGTGGAAAATAGAAGTGGAAAACGTTGTGAAATCATGTAAAAATGATAAATCTTACTTGAAAATAGTCGGACAACAATTCGGCCGAGTTTTAGTGCGATTTCAGCAAGTTAGAATGAAATGGAGAAGGGCTCGGCTATTTATAGAAGATGTAGGATCGGACAGAGTACCTGGTTCGAACCGGCTGCCTTCGTACGAAGGCAGTGAAGCTGCCTGGCTTCGAACAAAGGTGTTGTTTTGTGCAACAAGTTCGTCGTTTCGCGTGTAAGATGCTCGTTTTATGCGTTTTGTTGCGTTAGTTAGTACGTATACTTTAAGTATTTTAGTAAGATAATAAGTGTTGCATTGTGTTGCGTTTCGGTGCGATAAATCGAGTTGTGCGAGTAAGCGTTTGAGCGTTTCAAGCGAGTAATATCACATATAACACACTAAACAAGTAAACACACAAATAACACAAATAATATAAATGACAAATCCACGTTTCGAGTTTGTGTTGAGTTGTGTTGCGATGAGCGTTTAAGTAATAAGCGTTTAAATGCGTTAAAATACGATGAATAGTGATATAAAATGCGTTAAGTAAGCGTTATAAAATATAGTTAACCCATTTGCGATAATCGAACCTCAGAGTACAAGCATTAAGACATGAAACAACGGTAAAGTAGGAACAACCGAAAGGTCGGGTTGTTACAGTCTCCCCTACTTTAGGGAATTTCGTCCCAAAATTAAGTAGTAGACGTAACAAAGAGATGTGGATATTTAGCTTTCATATCGCTTTCGAGTTCCCAAGTGAACTCGGGGCCGCGTTTGCCTTCTCAGCGAACCTTCACTATGGGAATGCGTCAGCGTCGAAGTTTCTTGGTCTCTCGATCCATGATTTCTACTGGCTTTTCCACGAAGCGCAGAGTCTCGTTTATTTGCAAATCTTCAAGAGGTACATGAAGATTCTCTTCAGCTAGACACTTCTTGAGGTTCGAGACGTGGAAAGTCGGGTGCACATTGCTGAGTTCAACTGGTAATTCGAGTCAGTAGGCCACTTTACCAATTCTTTCCAGAATCTTAAAGGGACCCATGTATCGTGGTGCTAGTTTCCCTTTCTTGCCGAATCGGACCACCCCCTTCCAAGGTGAAACCTTTAGGAGTAAATGATCACCAACTTCGAACTCTAGGGGCTTGCGGCGTTTATCGGCGTAGCTCTTTTGACAACTCCGAGCTTTCAAGAGATTGTCTCTTATTTGGAGAATCTTGTCTGTCGTTTCTTGTATTATCTCAGGACCAGTGTTTTGGGCGTCTCCTATCTCGTGCCAAACAATAGGAGATCGACATTTGTCACACCCCGACCACGTAAAACAACAAATCGTGGCGGAAACGTCGGGGAGTGTTGTAACAGAATCATTGTTTCATAACACATGGAAATTTGAAATTTTGTCACAAAGTCTTAACAACAAGGAAACATAACATAATTAACTAGTCTTGCATTTTTTATTGTCACTAAGTCCCAAGTCCGCCTAGGTGTAACTTGATCAATCCTATGCATCATTTCCTGAAACACATGTGAAAATAGGTACGTCAGCATAAAAATGCCTGTGAGATACATAGGTTTTGTTGATTTAGGATTCATGTCTAATAAGTTTAAAGAAAATGTTTAACAAAAGTAGTCATGAACCTTGTAAAATGTTTTTGTTTTACAAATCATATAAAAATCGATAAGGAAACAGATGATATAAAAGAGATATGTATGGTTAAGTAAATATCCAAGTAAAAATGAATTTGAATAAAATGTGTTGTTTGTAAAACAATGTTTTATAAAGATATGTTAATTTGTGTAAAATGTAATATGTCAAAATTGAAATGGTTTAAATAACGCTACGATATGTAATACCATAAAAGCACTTATATATAGGAAGTACCAGCGGTGTATCCACCATGCTTTTATCATATTACACACGTCTCGTCACTTAAATCACCTACCCAAACAAACCACCAATGTAAAAATGTTCATGTATAACTAAATGTAATGTTTTAAACAAATGTTGAAATGTTATTATGTAAACAAATGTAATGTAGAGTGAATAAAAAGCCTTTATTGATTAAAAGCATTTACTCGACCCTATAAGAAAGAAATGTACAAAACAATGCATTTGATAAATTATAATCAAAAGTTATGCTTTGTAAAATAATGCATGCTTTACTGATACAAACACTTATGCGGTAATGTTAAACATCTACATCCAAGCCTTGAGACTGTAGGATAACCTTAGAGTAAAGGTTATAAAAAATGTTTTCGGATTCGGTCATTCCTTACGTCCAAACAAACCTAGGATTTCAGGAATGGGAGTTGTCAAGTCCTATGGTACCACTACCTACTACCGAGCGGCATGATCGGTGTTAATGAATGTATTAGTCTCGTTAAACAAACCAAATGATATACCAAATGTAAGCATGTTTTATGAATATAATGTACCTATTATGCTAAGTAAACATACAAGGTAGAGATGTAAAACAATGTGTTCATATGCTGAGTAAACATATGTAACAGAAAATGTAATGTAAAACAATGTGCTAGCATGCCAAGTAAACATACATAGCAAAATAAAATGTAATGTCAAACAATGTGCTAGCATGCCAAGTAAACATACATAGCAAAAGAAAATGTGATGTAAAACAATATGCTAGCATGCTTAGTAAACATACATAGCAAAACATAATGAAATCATGTACTATAATTGTACTAATGAACATAGTAAGCATATGATATAAAAACATGAAAAAAGCACAAAAGTAACAAGTAAGCACATGTGTTACACCCCAAAATGTTTGAAAAACAGTAAAACAGGGGACTATGTACTCACTTGAGGGTGCTTAGAAGTCTTGAATAACAACCAAGCAAAGCTAGAGGGATCACGGAAATCAAACGGCACCTAATATAGATAACTATGTAAATAAACGGACTTAAATCGGAGGATAGGATAAAATGAGGTTTCGTAAACCAAATGAGTGTAGGGACTCATGTAATATGGTTTAACAAAGCCTACATTCTAAAACGAAACCTAACCTAAGTGCTTACGACCCATTAGGACTCGTTAAGGTAGCTTACGCCACTTTAACGCGTCGTTCACGTAAAAAGCGTTCGGACCGCCTAACTAGTCCTATGATAAGTAAAATATGCCTTAACATGTCTAATATTGTTGCCAAATCAGTTTAGATATCAAAAATTATGTTACATATGCTTAAAATGAATTTTGGCGTAAAAAGGGCATTTTGGTCATTTACCTAAGGCATATAAACTACCTATCATACAACTACTTAAACGGCGTGACCATAAGGTATAGCCTCGGAAGGTTATTCCCTATGCAACTATTGTCACCTAATGTGTTTGGTCGGATCCTAAAGATCGACCAAACGGGTCGGGTTCGAAAGTATAAGCGGTTGTTTAGACCGCTTACCTTACGACCCTACATAAGCACTAAACCTAAAGTGACGAGCTAAACATGTTAAAACATGCTTAACGAGGTTTGAAAACAGGTTTGGTATCAAAACAAACGGTTTTGATACCTAAAAGTAGTTTGGTTACAAAATACGCAAGAATACGCATTTTGGCCGAAACTACGACTCGCCACTATGCCTAGATAACGTGGTAATCAGTAGGTATAGTCACAAGAGACTAAAACCATCATGATTACGCTCACATTATGAAGTTCAAACGAACTTCATGTGGACCATAAACTGGTCAAAGCAGAAAGTCAAACACAGTTTGACTTTCACGCGAAAAAGAACGAAAGAGGACTTACAACGGGTCCAAGAATGGAAGTTTTGATCCGATTACTCTCAGGTATGAAGTGTATATTTCAACTTAGAGTGCCAAATCAGATCAAATGTGAGTTTTGAAGCAAGAGGGTGGGGGTATTTATAGGAAAACCAAGACTGTTAGGATCGTTCATCGAAAACCGAGCTTCGATCTGGACCTTACATGTGTGCCCATGGTTTTAGAATACCATGGGTACCCCAAAAGAAGCCCCTAGTTTCATTAAAACCATGTGCAAATGAGGGGAACAGCTGGAACAAGCTGGAAATCAGACTTTCAACTTTGGTCCCTTCCTAAGATAACTATGGCAGATTGTCAATTTTGGTCCCTGAATGTGCAAAACATGGTTTTTGATGCATTTTTTTACACGTTTAAGCCCCGTTAATCCCATTTCAAGGCTCTAAAATGAAGATAAAGTATAGAGAACATGAAACATGCTCAAAAATATCTCGGATGTCGGTTCGTTTGGTCGTACGGTTGCGTTGTTCGGTTAATTACGACGAAACACGAACGAATGCGAAAAACGATCCAAATTACGCGACGAATGGAATTTTATCATGCCAATCACTAAAATAAAATATTTTAATAATTACATAAAGTTTTGGATGTCCGGATGTATTCAGAACGTAAGATATGCGCGAAAATGCAAACTTATGCACTTTTTGACGCTTTTAGTCCCTGAATGACCAAAAAGTTTATTTTAGCACACCGAACCCCTCAAAGCCTATTTCTAAGCTATGTAAAGGATATTTAGGGTATGTTTAACCTATGGTCATGTTCCGGAATGTTCATTACAGTACGAATCGGCATACTTTCGCAGTTTGTCGAAATTAGTCCTTGTAAGCGAATAAACTTGATTTCGGCATACCAAACCTTCCAAAACTTATTTCTAAGTTATGTATAGGTTATTTAAGGCATGTTAAGCCTATGTCACTATTCCAAAGTGTTTTTTGCATTAAACTGGTCATATTTACTCATCAGTGCGCGTATAACCTTCCAGAAAGAGATTTAGAGCCCGAAATTGAACAAGAATTGATATGTGCAAAAGATACACATATTTATACAAATCCCAAGTATGAAATACAATATTTCATTGGTTTGGTATTTGTTTGATGGCCTAGGAGGCACAGGTGTCACAACATTTTCTACCATACAGTGCCTCAAAGGGTGCCATTTGTATACTAGCGTGATAATTGTTATTGTACGAGAACTCTACTAAAGGTAAATGCGAATCCCAATTACCACCAAAATCTATAGTGCACGAACGAAGCATGTCTTCGAGGGTGCGGATCGTGCGCTCAGTCTGACCGTCGGTCTGGGGATGGAATGCGGTACTGAGATTAAGAGTCGTACCGAGAGCGGATTGGAATGTCTCCCAGAGACGAGAGGTAAAATGACCATCGCGGTCAGAGATGATGTCACGAGGTGTCCCATGTCGACAAATGACTTCGTCGGTATAGATTCGTGCTAATCGTTGAACCTTAAAGTCTTCTCGTATCGGAATGAAATGGGCAGATTTCGTAAGGCGATCAACGATAACCCAAATGCTATCATGACCAGAAGCCGTTCGGGGAAGTTTGGTAATAAAATCCATGGCGATACTTTCCCATTTCCACATCCGGATTTTGGGTTGTTCAAGTAAACTAGAGGGTCGTTGATGTTCGGCCTTAACTTTCGAGCAAGTTTGGCATTTCGAAACATACAGAGCGATGTCCTTTTTCATGCCCGACCACCAATACCTAGAACGGAGGTCCTGGTACATCTTGTCGGCACCGGGGTGAATGGAGTATCGAGATTTGTGCGCTTCAGTCATCAATATCTCACGGAGGTTATTGTGACTAGAAATTCAAATACGGTTGAGATAGTGAAAGATACCGTTCAATTTGCTTACTAACTGAGTTTCGGTACCACATATCCTTTCCTCCTTCAAAGTATTCTCAAGAAAACATACGTGCTGTGCGTTGCGAATTAGGGCTTCGAGGTCATTCTGGGCTTGAACATTGCGAATACTATACACATAGCTTCGTCGGCTGAGAGCATCGGCTACGACGTTTGCCTTGCCCGGGTGGTAGCGTATCTCACAATCATAGTCGTTAAGAAGTTCAACCCATCTGCGTTGGCGCATGTTCAGTTCTTTCTGGTTCTAGATATGTTGTAGGCTCTAATGGTCGGTGAAGACTGTACACTTTGTGCCATAAAGGTAGTGCCGCCATATCTTTAACGCCAAAACAACTGCACCGAGTTCGAGGTCGTGGGTAGTGTAGTTCTTCTCGTGGACCTTGAGTTGTCGAGACACATACGCGATAACCTTGTCTCGTTGCATAAGGACACAACCAAGACCTAGGTTAGAGGCATCGCAATAAACAACGAAATCATCGTTTCCGTCGGGAAGTGTAAGAATAGGAGCGTTGCAGAGCATACGCTTGAGAGTTTGAAAGGCTTCCTCCTGTTTGGAACCCCAAACAAAAGGTTTGTCTTTATGAGTTAAAGCGGTAAGAGGTACGGCGATTTTAGGAAAGTCGGCGATGAATCGACGGTAATAGCCCGCCAATCCGAAAAACGAACGAATTTCGGATGGAGACTTCGGCGTAATCCAACTTTTTACAGCTTCTATCTTCGCGGGATCGACGTGAATTCCTTGACTGTTAACAATGTGACCGAGGAATTGAACTTCCTCGAGCCAAAATTCACACTTGGAGAATTTAGCATAAAGGCGATTTCCTTGAAGAAGCTCGAGAACTAGACGGAGACGTCGCGCATGTTCGGATCTCGACTTTGAGTAGATAAGAATATCATCGATAAACACAATGACGAATCGATCCAAAAAGGGTGTTAGGATCGGAGGCTCTTATGGTTGTGTTTGTTTGTATAAACTTATCAAATCAATAAAGATAAACAGAGTTTAAGTGCAGCGGAAATGAATACAAACTTTGTAAACACAATCAAAGGAGAAGATAGTTTGATAAACAAATGATTTGCATTAGTCGAAAGATTACAAAGTTAATCAAAAGATTACAAAGCATGCTTACAAGCTAAGCTCCCCCTCAGCCTGATACCCCAAGGTTGGATGCACACAAGATGAAAGGATTGGACTAGAGGAGAAGAACTCGCTCAGTCAATCAAATGTAACAGTACAGGGTACTGTTACATTTATAGGCAAACCAAACCACTGAGGTATCTCAGCTGACGTCACCATGAAAGCGACGTCTAACAGCCTAACAACCTGTATCTACTGTCTTTACACAAACACTGCTAAACCTAACCACTGACTATACATAACATAAAGGAAGTTAAACATCTGTTCCAGCTTTCAACTGTTGTAGTCTAAGCACTGATGTCTGAATCATCAGTGCTTACTTCAAAGGTGATCAGTCTTTGAGTGGACAGTACTTTGAACCTTAAGCAGCACTTAGAGAACAGCAGTAAATAGAGCAACAGTGTTTGAACTTCAGCAGTCTTTAGGTCTTCATCAGTTGTTAGGCAGAGCAGCAGTTGTATCCGGGCAGTGGATATAAGTCCATCAGCTGTTGTAATTACTTTCAAGGGAGAAGACTTAGTGTAAACAGCTGCTTATTGTGAATCCACTGTTGTGACCTGGTTTTGGCTTTACATTATCTGTTCCTCTGGTAGGGTTCAATCCCAACAATCTCCCCCTGGAACAGATAATGCCAAAACTCTTCATTATTTGTGGAAGATTATTGCCTCATCAACAGTTCCCTTATCTGACCTTTAAATTGGAGTTCAAAGTCTAGGGCATCTGTGTCTTCATCATCCCTGCTAAGTGGAAGATCAAGGAGATCCTGCAAATCTTCAAGACTCAGGCCAAGAGCTTGTTCCCTTGATATTTTCTTCACTTCTCCACCAGACCTGAGCAAAGTCAATACGCAGGTCTGTTTGTCAGTTTCCCACTTTTGTATTTTTGAGCCTGGTGGGTTTCTTGGAAGATGCTTATTTGTAGAGGTGTTTGGTGAGGCTGGCCTATTCATGACTGGCTGAGCAGTACTTGCAGATTGTTCCAATTCAAGATCTTCTTTTATCATTACTTCAAGTCCTGCTTTTACAATAGCATTTCCAGCTTTCAGATCTTGAATGGTTTCAGCACTTGACTGGTTTTTGCTCCTTCTTTTGTAGATGGCAGCACCAGCTGGAGCAGTGGATCTTTTGACTTGCAGTTTTGGTGGTCTTTTTGAGACCTCTGCTTTTGAGTAGTCAGGCTTTTGTGGAACTTTTGGATCTTTCTCTCTTAGTTCCTCCAACCTTTTGTAGGTGGCCCTGACCACATCTTCTTTCCATCTAGCAATTTGTCTTTTGTTTCCATATTCAGCAACAACCAGTTCTTCTTTCATTCTTTTCAGTTCTACCTGTTTGTCAGGTACATTCTTTCTAAACTTTGCCCAGTCAGGAGGAGTGTGAGTGACCTTCCTTTTTATCATGTCTTGAATTCTTGCAGCTTCATCTTCAAGTTCAGGAACAGTCCACTCTTTGTACATGTATTTCTCTCCTTTGTACTTCTTGTGAGCCATTATGCTTTCAATGTAGTCTTTCTTCAAGGTTTCAGCTGCTCTCTCTGAAATTTGTTGACTGACATTTTTTTGCAAATTGTTCTAGGGATCTGACTTGTGTAAGCAGATATCGATAGTTTCTTGAAATTTCCTTCTCAGATTTCCCTTGTGTGTTTCTTTTTGAGATATCCTCTGCTTGCTTGGCCTTGATTTTCAAATATTCATCAACATTTTTAGACCAGGGATATCCTTTTATTGATGGAAAACTCCTTTTGGCAGGGTCATCCTCATAGTAAAAGGATTTTATTTCTTCTCTAACAGCTGCTAGTTCAAGAGGAAATTGAACACCTGCAGGAGGTAAGGGCTTGTACATTTGAACTGAAGAGAGAGGAACAGGTTTTGGTATTGTGACAAGAGCTAAAGATTTTGAAGATGTTTGTGGTGGTGAAGTGTCATCATCTTTGAGAATTAGCCTTCTCCTCTTTATTTGAGGAGGGGCTGATGATGTTTTGGATGGAACAGTGGTGATGGATTTAGTGGCAGTGGTTTGTGATTGACTAACAGCAGTTGAAACAACTGGTGCTTCAACCACTGTTGTCATTACAACAGATGTTATAACATCTGTTGTCTTCTGCTTTTTGACAGCAGGTGAGAGTGGTGGTGAGATAATTTTTGGTGGTGATGGTGGTGATGGTAAAGCAGTGATTGTGGTGTGTGTTGAAGTGGTAACAGATGTTGAAACAACTGAAGTACCAGCAGTAGTTGATACAGCAGGAGTTACAACAACTGTTTGGGTGGAGGTTTGATGCTGATGGCTTTTGGATGGTGGTTTTGGAGGCTTTGGAAATCTGGATGGGATGGACTTAGGTTTCCTTTTTGTCTTAGGATTTTTAGTATCCTTTGATCCAGAACAACCCTGCGCATACAGTTCCATGAAAGCTCTTTTCTCCTCATTCCATCTTGAAATATCCTTTGCCATTCTATCTCTTTTAACACTTGCTACTCCTTCATCAAGTGCTTCTTGAGTTGTATCAACCTTTTTACTACCATCTGGCACAGGAATTTTTCTGGTCATAGCATCCCTTTCAGGTTCAATGTAGAGACCATCATCTATTCCTTTCTTCTTCCACTCCTGAATTTTCTCCCCCTTTTTGGCATTATCTTCTGGGAGTTGATCAATGAAAAGTACTGTTGGAGGAGCAGTGCCAGTGGTTTCCAATAAATGGGCCTTGATTGCCTTGATATCTGCCTGAGTGTTCTTGTGCCTAGACTCCATTATGGATCGCAGCTTTTGGACATGTAGTTCATGTTGCTGATCAGCCATTTCCTTTTGGTGTTGGAGAAAAGGTTGAAAGAGATTCCAGAGCTCATTTGTAGCAGATGCTTGTGATGGAGCAGGTGCTTGAGGTGGAACAACCCTGGATTGCATCTTTTGTATTTTCAACACCTGTTGCAGCATGTGTTTAATATCTGCAACAGATGTATCCAATTTATCAACACGTTCCGTCAATTCCTGATATTTTAAATCATCACCCAATTTAATGGGATCATCTGATTTCCCACTAGCAATGGTTTTATCAGTGGTTGAGGTAGGGAGTGTACTCCAAACATCTACCACTGATGCCCCTTTTTCTTGGTACTGGGGTCTTCTTCCTTCAACACTTGACAACCTTTTGATGTTGCCAGTGGTCAAAATGAATCCACTGGTGGTTGGCAGAGGTGCTATGTAAGGAATTGCCTCCAAGGAAGTCTTATTAATGTAACCACTGTCCAACTGTAAACCAGTGGGTTCAACAGTTGTAGTGGCTGCTTCACTTGGAATACCACCAAGAGTTACTTGTAACTCAAGGGGTGTAACCTCCTCAGGTTGTGTTGGTGGGTTAGCAAAGATTGATACATCAGGCCCAGTCAGTTGTTGAGGCATGTTCTCATTGATAGGTGATTGAGAAGGACTGGTGAATGCCTGGTTCAAATCAATTGCATCCAATAGAAGTTTAGTTGGTGTGGGAATTGTGGATGTGATGTTTGGTGTAGAAGAAAGATTTGCCCCGGGCATTGGGCTGTGGATGATGGAATCAAGTGATTCCAGAGCATCATGATGTGGAGACCCTATTTGTGCAACCTGTCCTTTTTGTGAAGAAGCAGGAGGAGCTGTGGTTATGGGTTGAGATATTTGTACCAACTGCTGTGAGGAAGTAGCAGCAGTGGTTTCTTGTGACTTATGTGTTGTCACTGGCATTAGCTCTGGTATCTCATCCTCCAGAATTGCCTTTTTGTAGGGTTTTGGGGGTTTTCGAGTTTTTCTTTTTGTTGGCTTTTTGGTGAGTTTAGGTGTGGGTTTCAAAGCAGTTGTTTTGCTACTTTGATCACCTTGAGCAGTGGGCTCAGCAGCAGATACCTGAGGAGCAGTTGTAACTGCTAAAATCTGCTCAGGTACCTCTGCTTGTGTTTTGCAAGGTGTTGACATTCGGGTAAAAGTTTCAGCAGTTAAACCTTTTATTTGCAAAAATTCACCTTGTTTTATTGCAGCAGCATCTTTCTTTCCAAGTTTCTTTTCAAAATAGTAACTTAAAAATCTTGGAAAGAGTAAGAAGGCTTTTGTTTCAACATTGTTAACCAAATCATTAAAAATCACCTGAGAATAGTTAAAATTTTCTTCTTGAAGAATTGCAAATCCCAGTTTTTGAATTTTTAATGGTATTTCATTGAAAGCAGTGGTTTTGTTTGAAACACACGTTAAGAGGGTGTGAAATAGAAATCGTGTTGCAGATGGGAAGTAACCTTTTTCTAAGGTGTCCTTTTTGACCTCTGCATTATACCCTCTTTCCAGAAAATCATTTTTTAACTCATTTTTGGGGAAAGTAATTTTACCTTCCTGATCGTTGAGTTGAAAGACCTCTGAAATGGATTGTGGAGTGATCTTGACTTCTTTTCCCTTTAGAGAAGAGTTAATGGCTATGACAGTGTCACCTTGTTTGTCAAGGGTTGCATTCTTCCAAAACTCTCTTTGGGTCGCCAAGTATATTGGGGCATCTGCTGTTAGCAAAGTTTTATACTTTGACGCAGACATGATATCAATGATGGAGTCGAAATCCCTTGTGGAACTGGGTTTTGTGAGAAGACCCAGAAGATTGTGAGACGGTTTGTATGGTAGTTCGACGATTGTAGCCTTTTGGGAGGCATCTTTTGATGATGATTTGGAAGTGGGTTTTGCGGATGACTTCGATTTTGTCATTTTGGAGATGATGATTCGAAGAAATTTTGAAGGAATTTTGAAGAAAAACTACTTTGGGAAGAGAATTTTTAAGAATTCAATTCGACAGTAAAACCCTGTTTTGGTGTGAAGTGGGAGTTTTGTGAAAAAGATGAATGCTGACGTAGCAGCGGTTACAAAAGTACTGACCACATAGTACTGTCCACATGCCAACCCCTGATGAAATGAAGGACAGTACTTTTATTGAAAGTTACTGATGAAGGCAGTGGTTACAACGGTAAAATGAAAGCAGTGGATGATTTTCACTATCAGTAGATAGCGTATCAGTGGATAAGACACCGATTTTGAACAACAGTGTTTATCAAGGAAATGGGAGAGCAGGAGATGACTTTCAGCAGTGGACAGACTTTGAAGTAGAGCAGACTTTTGAACAAGCAGTGGTTAAGGGTAAGATAATGGTAATGATTTGAAAGACCAGTATGTCAGCAACTGTTTTGAGAATTTTCATTCAAGGTTTTGCCACATGTCAACTACATATTTTGAGATTTTTCACAATTCTGACAGTGGTTTTAGTACCCCAGATGATGTAAACTTTTTACTAAGGCAACTCATTTTCGTTTAATATCCAAATTAAAACATGAGTGACCCAGTAGTTTAAACACTGTTTACCAAACAACCTTTGATTTGCGTTAAAAACAACCCTGAGTATGACATGATCTTGACATATGCACCAATTCCTTTTGACCCATTTATGAGGACAATAATACCAATAAAAAATAAGGTACTATATCCTGACAGGAAATTGAAACTATTGCCAACAAAAACAAGCAAAAGTTCAAAATATATTACTCTTAAAAAAACGAATAATATATCCTGGTTATTAGAGAAAACCCTTTGATAAAAATGGTTAAAGGCTTTTCTGAGAATGGCATCAAAAGGAACTGATATATTTTTAGTAAAACGCATAATCATATCCTCCTCAAGTTTATGAAAATGGTCAGTGGTTTGACAACAGTGGTAGGAAAATTTTGAGTACAATTTGACCACTGTTTGGTACCATTTTCTAGTTGGTTGATTGGCAACAGAATTGAGGATACATGTACACATGAGTTTTTGAGAATCATGTGATGATTTTGAAGATTTGTCTAATCCTCTTTAAAGTTCATTCACCGGAATTTCCATTTTTACCCAAAACCTTTTTGTGAACAGATGAATGCACACAGTTGCTTAGATGACCATTTTTACCCCAACTTTTGACTCTAAGGTGTTTTATGTTTATACTCTTTTCTTCTGATTTCAAAAGTTTTGAGATAAACACACCTCTGAGTTTTTTTGTGAATTTTCTTCTTCCCTTTTTACCCTTCCCATTTATAAGTAATAACATACTTACTGGGAGGTTTTTTTTTTTTTTTTTTTTTTTTTTGAAGGAATGCTTAATCCAGAATCATTTTGCAGTAATGTTTTAAGAGGTTTAGCCATATTTATACAAATTTTGACCAATCTCTCATTACATATGATATGGACTATCTTGACTCCTGTTTTCTTAATGTGTTCTAACAGAGTTAAATTGTTCCTTTTGAGGATCTCAACCTATTTTTCAACCCATAAGATCAAATGACTAAAGTTTTAATTTCTCTCTTTTTACGTTAGCAAAACACTAATGTTTTTATGAACATAGGTTTTGTTAATCTGAGGTTCATACTTTAGTACTTAATGAAAACATCACAAATTACATATCAACAATTGAAATCAATTTAGAAAATGAGAAGTAACCCCATAGTTCAATAGATATTGTTTTCAGATCTAGAAACCATGAGTGTCTTGTGCATGAAAACATTTGTTGTGTGAAATTTGTGTGTCTTATGACATCTTGGTTGATTTACAGAGTTTTTGAATAACCACTTTGAACATGATTTACTCGATACTCTGTTTTTCAACTAAATACAACCAACCTTAGTAACAATGAATTTTGAGCCGAACTGTTATGTCAAATTGATTGTTAGATCAAATTTTGACTGTCCAGGCTCTGATACCAATTGTTAGGATCGGAGGCTCTTATGGTTGTGTTTGTTTGTATAAACTTATCAAATCAATAAAGAAAAATAGAGTTTAAGTGCAGCGGAAATGAATACAAACTTTGTAAACACAATCAAAGGAGAAGATAGTTTGATAAACAAATGATTTGCATTAGTCGAAAGATTACAAAGTTAATCAAAAGATTACAAAGCATGCTTACAAGCTAAGCTCCCCCTCAGCCTGATACCCCAAGGTTGGATGCACACAAGATGAAAGGATTGGACTAGAGGAGAAGAACTCGCTCAGTCAATCAAATGTAACAGTACAGGGTACTGTTACATTTATAGGCAAACCAAACCACTGAGGTATCTCAGCTGACGTCACCATGAAAGCGACGTCTAACAGCCTAACAACCTGTATCTACTGTCTTTACACAAACACTGCTAAACCTAACCACTGACTATACATAACATAAAGGAAGTTAAACATCTGTTCCAGCTTTCAACTGTTGTAGTCTAAGCACTGATGTCTGAATCATCAGTGCTTACTTCAAAGGTGATCAGTCTTTGAGTGGACAGTACTTTGAACCTTAAGAAGCACTTAGAGAACAGCAGTAAATAGAGCAACAGTGTTTGAACTTCAGCAGTCTTTAGGTCTTCATCAGTTGTTAGGCAGAGCAGCAGTTGTATCCGAGCAGTGGATATAAGTCCATCAGCTGTTGTAATCACTTTCAAGGGAGAAGACTTAGTGTAAACAGCTGCTTATTGTGAATCCACTGTTGTGACCTGGTTTTGGCTTTACATTATCTGTTCCTCTGGTAGGGTTCAATCCCAACAAAGGGTTTGCACACACGGTTCATCAAGTCCATGAAGACCGCTGGTGCGTTTGTGAGACCAAAAGGCATGACCACGAATTCATAATGACCATAACGAGTACGAAAATCGGTTTTCGGGATGTCTTGCTCTTGTATGCGCAACTGATGATATCCTGAACGTAAATCAATCTTCGAGAAACACGTAGCGCCTTGGAGTTGATCAAATAAATCGTCGATTCGGGGTAGCGGGTAGCGGTTCTTGATAGTAAGCTTGTTGAGTTCCCGATAATCGATGCACATTCGGAACGATCCATCCTTCTTCTTCACAAAAAGAACGGGTGCGCCCCATGGTGATGTGCTCGGGCGTACAAAGCCTTTATCAAGCAAATCCTGTAGTTGGCTAGAAAGCTCGCGCATTTCAGATGGAGCAAGGCGATAGGGAGCTTTCGCAACAGGTGTTGCGCCTGGAACTAAATCAATATGAAAATCGATATCACGAGTAGAGGGTAGACCAGGTAAATCGTTGGGAAAAACGTTAGGAAAATCACGAACAACAGGGACGTCTTTGACAGTTTTCTCCTCCTTCACCGGTACAACGATATGAGCTAGAAAAGCGGTGTACTCCTTGTGTAAGTACTTGCTTGCTTGAATACACGACATAAGCTTCAGGTCTTTCGAGAGTACTTCGCCATAAACACATAATTGATCACCGTTTGAAAGAGCGAAACGAATCATCTTTTCGAAACAAACAACTTCGGCATGACTTTCACGAAGAAAATCCATGCCTACTATGACGTCAAAACTACCTAGTTGCATAGGTATGAGGTCGATCGGGAAAACGTGATTGTTAAGTTCAAGAGTACAATCACGGAGAACAGAACTAACAGTGATGGTTCTTCCGGTGGCAATTTCTATGTCGAATGTCATTGGGAGGTTAGCGCGTTTACGTTTCAGAAGCTTTTCGAATTCAAACGATACAAAACAGTTATCGGATCCAGTATCAAATAAGCAAGAAGCATAAATACCGTTGACAAGGAACGTACCATTAACAACATTGTTATCAGTCTGAGCCTGGCGGACGTTGATGTTGAAAGTTCTACCACGGGCAGCTTGTGGTTGTTGCTGCTGCTGCTGTTGCTGTGCTTGCTGTTGTTGTTGCTATGGCTCTTGTTTCATAACACGATTCGGGCAGACATTAGCAAAGTGGTTTGGATCACCATAAGTGTAGCAAGCACGTGCGTGAACAGCTGGAGCTGGAAGAGCTTGGTTAACCTGAGGAGCGCGAGGTTGAGCTGGCGGTGCTGCAGGAGCTTGAGAAACTTGCTGGCGAGGGCCTGAGCGGCAGTGAGCTGTGTAGTGCCCATAGACGTTGCAGTTGACACAGAAACGACAGTTTGCCACTGCTGGATGATGATAGGTGCAAGTAGGGCACATAGGGTGATTCCCAGTATACCCACGCTTAGCAGGCGGTGCGTTGGGAGCAGCAATCTGAGAGGGCTGAGAGTTGGGCGGTGCTGTGACTACCGCGTTGTTCTTGCTGGAGTTTCTGCGCTTGCGATTCTGGCGGTTAGACTTGGAAGCTTGAGAGTCTAGTGTTGCAGTAGCTTGGTTGAGACTCTTGGTCGGGACCTTGAAAGTTCCAGCCAAGACTCGCTTGTCATTGATCTCAGCTGCGAGTTGGTAGGTTTCCTCGATAGTTGCAGGTTTTGCTGCTTGAACAAAATCAGTGACACAATCAAGAAGAGCGCGAATATACTTCTTGATAGCTTTATTAGGCGTGTCCACTTGACTAGGACAGATAATGCTCAACTGTTTGAATCGGGCGGTGAGGCCAGAGTTATCACCACCGACTTGCTTGATGTTCCAGAATTCGCCTTCTAACTTCGGGAATTCGTGAGGAGGGCAGAATTCCTGCATCATGAGCTCTTTCAGCTCCTCCCATATGAGACCATAAGCTGCATCGTTTCCGCGCCTGTTACGCTCGGCGGTCCACCAATCAAGTGCCCTTGACTGAAAGACTCCGGTGGCGTTCACAGAGTGGAGATTCTCGGGACATCCGCTTTGTCGGAGAGTGACTTCGATTGAATCAAACCATTGAAACATCTTACTGGGTCCATCTTCACCAGTAAAGGTCATAGGACCACAAGCTTTGAACTGCTTGAAGCTGAATGGAGTTTTCGGCGCGTCATCCTTAGAGTCAACAGAAGAATTGCTGCTGATAGCGTGGATTTCACTAACAATTTGAGGGATCACCTCGGCCATTTCCTTGGCCACGAGAGAGACGATGCGTTTGTCAGCATGGCTTCGCTGAGCATTTCAGCGAGTATGCGATCCCAAGGATGACATCTGCCATTAGATGAGATTCGATTATAACGGGTTTTGTTTTAAAAGTTTAGCGTTTTATACAACATATTTATTATTATTATTATTATTATTATTATTATTATTCTTGTTATTATTATTATTATTCACATAAGGCATATAATCACATAACCACGTAAGCACAGAATCACATAGGCACGTAAGCACAGAATCACATAGGCACGTAAGCACGTATTGCACGTATACACATAAGCACGTATTAGCACATAAGCATATATTTTTCACGTATTCACCTTCTCTAAATTGTGTGGCGCGTTCGAGATATGCGGGGTATAGCGTAGTATAAGCGAGCAGAATAACGTACGAGAGTAAAACCGCATATGAGGCTCTCACACTCGCCGTAGCGTAAGGTAGATAAAACCTCTTAGTTTGTTTGCGATTAGTTAGCATTTTAGATTGCGAGGGCTGTGCGAGTTGTGCGTGTTTGGCGGAGCGAAAAGCGGTAAAATCGAGAAATCGAAACCATAAATCGTAAATTTAAACTCATAAACACAATAAAACTCGATGACGCGTAAAATCGGCGATTGTAGGCTTAAAATTGATAGAGTGTCTTGGGTTTTAGACATCGACTACCCAAAGTGATTCAACCATTCCCAACGAGTTCGAGTACACGCTTTGGCCTAATAGGTAAATGCCCTCACCACAGTGCGGCTAACGACATCACCCTTCTGGTTACTACGCGACTCGAGTCATTGGAACAATCGAGACTTTGGTGAGATCTTTGAAAATCAAAGTAGGGAGTGGAACGTGTCATTAAGATGCGGGTTTCACCCATAACTTAACAACTTCGCTCCTAGCTGTGGTAAAACCACGAGATAGAGATGAAGATTGTCGTCGAGATATGGATATCACTCCTAACTCAACAAAAGGTTCTCGTGCGAGATATGATACGTGGGGTGAGTGATCTTATCGAGAGTTCTCGATTTTCACACCTAATCTCGACACAATCACTCGTTTGTGTTATACGAGTGTCTTTAAACGTGTATGTTGTGTTAGCCTTAGGAAAGGCGTGTAAACATTTAGACCTTAGGAAAGGTTCCCTTCGTACGAAGGTATAACATGCAGGTTCGAACAAGAGTATAACAGGTGGGTTCGTACGAAGCCCCAAGTGGGTTCATATGAAGCTAGTCCGTTTGGTACTTAGACTATAGACTAGGTCTTTCTACACGACTCGACCTAATTCCCTATAGTTATGGCTCTGATACCAATCTGTCACACCCCAACCGATGGCGGAATCATCGGGGTGCGACACTAGGCGAATCAGATTGCTCAAGAGAATCCATAACAACTATTTGGTGACATTATTTAAAAGGTTCATTATCCCATACTAATAAACAAATAATTCAACAAACAGTCATAACGAAGTTCACATCTCTCAAACAAAATCCAATCCGACAACCTAGATTTTTTTATTGCGGGTTTCTAGACTTCTTATCATTTTAGCAGCAAACAGACCATCAACCTGTCACATACGTTAAAATAAAAGTCAATACAATAATGTAAAGGTGAGTACACAAGTTTGCATAAGTATAGTAATAAAAGCGTTTACGCATACCCAGCATGTAACACGTAACGGGCGAATCAAGTAACTATCAACAATGATACCACCTAACCACACGACTGTGCAGTAGAGTATGCGCCACACATGTTCACCAAAGCGAACAAGTGAAGTAAAATGTGTGATCCTTAGCAACCCCTGACTAAACAGGTGCTGAGTCCAAACTATAGTACTATCGTTGCTAAAGGTGGTAGGGCAAGTCATCACTGTGTAACATTGTAACAAGTATTCATCTTATCACGTATAACATGCAAGTGAGGTTAGCGTTGGTAAAGAGTTTAAATGTTGTGTTTTTTATAGAGAACGTATGTAACACCCAAAAGTGCGTTAAGCGGAAAAAGGGTCCGAGTATACTCACAGTGCGTGTCTAACAGGTAAACACGATCTGAAAATGGATTGAAGGGAGCGCTGGACCAGCCTACGTATGGGAACAGAAGTGTAAGTCCTCCAAAGTGCTGAAATGGTCGAAATCAGAGTGTCAGCTGGGAAACAGAAGCTTCGTACGAAGTTGTGCCTTCGTACGAAGGCGTGCCTTCATACGAAGAAAGTCTTCGCACAAGTGTTGCTTCCGTTGTCCAAAATCGAGTGTTCATCCCTCCAACCTTAAGCTACTGATTAAACTTAGGTCGGAGAGGTCTTTGTTTGAGTCACGGGTGAGAAATGGACTGGGTTGTGCGAAGTCAGTACCTTCGTATGAAGACATGTGTGCCTTCATACGAAGGTAGTGCCTTCGTACGAAGCCGGGCTTCGCACAGAACAGTCCAGCTCGCATTCGTGGCTGTTCTTGGCATTTGGAGCTGTGTTTTCGTTTGAATCGAATGTGTTTTAGAGTCCTATTTGAGACGGTTTTGACACCACTTCGTCCCACTATTCAACGAATGAAATATGCGTTGGTTTGGTCCATTTTTGTGTAAGAATCAAGTTTAAAGTGTTTTTAAAGGGGTTTGTACCTAGATCTAACACTTGGTGAGTGTGAAATCAGCTAATTTCTTACTTGGGAAGCCGTAGCTAGGCCCAATACACTCGGTTAAGTGTAGATCCATTGTAGAACAAGAAGATTTGATGGAAAAAGATGAAGGTTATCATGAAAAGGACTAAGTTCTTTGTAAAAAGACGAAGTTTTGATGAAAATAGAAGAGTTTTGATGAAATCGAAGTGAATCTTGTATAAAATCGAAGTGGAAAATGTTGTGCAATCATGTAAAAATGATAAATCTTACTTGAAAATAGTCGGACAGCAATTCGTCAGAGTTTTGGTGCGATTTTAGCAAGTTAGAATGAAATGGAGAAGGGCTTGGCTATTTATAGAAGATGTGGGATCGTACAGAGTACCTGGTTCGAACCGGCTGCCTTCGTACGAAGGCAGTGCCTTCGTACGAAGCTGCCTGGCTTCGAACAAAGGTGTTGTTTTGTGCAACAAGTTTGTCGTTTCGCGTGTAAGTTGCTCGTTTTATGCGTTTTGTTGCGTTAGTTAGTCCATATACTTTAAGTATTTTAGTAAGATAATAAGTGTTGCGTTGTGTTGCGTTTTGGTGCGAAAAATCGAGTTGTGCGAGTAAGCGTTTGAGCATTTCAAGCGAGTAATATCACATATAACATACTAAACAAGTAAACACACAAATAACACAAATAATATAAATGACAAATCCGCGTTTCGAGTTTGCGTTGAGTTGCGTTGTGATGAGCGCTTAAGTAATAAGCATTTAAATGCGTTAAAATTCGATGAATAGCGATATAAAATGCGTTAAGTAAGCGTTATAAAATATAGTTAACCCATCTGCGATAATCGAACCTCAGAGTACGAGCGTTGAGACATGAAACAACGGTAAAGTAGGAACAACCGAAAGGTCGGGTTGTTACATCCAGGTTGCGGATATCTTCACTATAAGTCTCTCAAGGCCTCTCTTTGAAAAACTTCGCGGCTTGTTTCGCATTGGTCCCCCACCTGTTCGATTGACGGGGGGTAAAAGCATAACGTAAATCATGCTAATGATTTACGAAATCATCTCTACGATTATGTGTATTAATTGTATTAAATTTGTATTATTCAGTTTCCTAGTATAGGTTGTTTGAATCTCTATATATTGTAAACGTATTGTATTTTTATAATTGAGAGATTGAGTTTTACAGCAAGGAACGACGTGCCAACCACCGTGACACCGGGCGCTGTGGCCAAGGCCGACTACTCGACCGCCGCCAACCCCTTGGCTCTCCCAGATGCACGGAAACCCGACCTCCACCCGCCCGAAGGCACGATAGTGGAATAATCAATAAAACCTCGCCTCCCATCCAAGACGAACCGGCGCTACCCGTATTCGCCCTTCACCTGGATGCCGCAGAAAATAATGGGGAGAGTGAGATTCGAACCTGGGTCACAAAGAACACCAAGTCTTTCCCCAACCACTCCACCATTACCTAATTGGCCGAGAAACATTACTAAATAAACTTAAATTGATGATCATTTTCAATCACTGGCATAACCAGACTTTTATGACTGGGGGTTGCAATGTAATTTTCATCAGAGTTATCAAAAGTGAGCCTTTTGGCGCCTAGGCGCTTTTTCTAGGCGATTTGCAATTATGGCGCTTATGGTTCCTAGGTAATGATAGCGCAGCCTAATTCAGCCTAATTAATTGGTAATTTCCATTTTTTATGCATATGATATCAGTTTGTATTATCACATTATTCAGTTCCTATTATCAAAGATTATTATTCAGTTCGTATTATCAAGACTATTCAGTTCGTATTATCAGTATTCAGGTTTGTAATATTCCACTTTTCTCATTTTCTTGTCTGATTTAATTTAGCATTAAGTATTTCTGATTAACAAGATATGAATATTGTTGTAACAAAATATAGAAAATGGATGATGCTAGACCCTCAGAATACAGGAAGACCGATCCTGGTTGGAAGTATAATTTTGTGGTAAATTCCAACGACAAGAATGCCATCACATGTAAATTTTGCCAAAAAGTGACAAAAGGTGGGATTTTTAGAGCCAAACTGCATCAAATCGGAGGTAATAGAAACGTGAAAGATTGTTCTAAGCAAAGAAAACCAATGAGGACTTGCGTGACATGGATGACGAACCAGAAGATAATGGGGGTAATGGAGATGCTTAACCTCCAAAACAAGAGGATGAAGACTAATGTAAAGGGGCCATTGGATATGTATATGACACAAGGTAATGGATTTCTGATGTTTATCTCTTGTTTATATGTTTTTTGTTTAATGGACATGGGTTTTTTTTTGTTGTGAGGTGTTTGTATTATTGTAATTTAATGTTATTCCTTATAGGTAAAGGCATAATTGTTCAAAAAACATAAAAGATGCATGTGATAAAGAGATTAGAGGCATAATCATATAAACAAACCATTGCTGCATTTTTCTACCAGGCAGGAATACCTTTCAATGTTGCTAACATGGACAACTTCAAGGACATGATTACTGCTGTTGGAAAATATGGGTAGCATCTAAAGCCTCCTAGTTACCATGAACTACGTGTTCCTCTCCTAAAGAATGAGGTACAGAAGGTGGAGGAGTGGGTTGAAAGACATCAATCTGAGTGGTCCAAGTTTGGCTGTTCTATTATATCGGATGGATAGACAGATAGAAAATTGTAAGACCCATACTTGACTTACACAATATTTTATATAAGTTTCGTATAAAAACGTGTTTATACAATTACACGTACGTATGAAAATACGAATTTATTAAAATCTTTTAAGATTTAAAACATTTCAACATCATGTATTTATATCGTCTTTTAAACGTGACGACAAAATATATTGCGGAAGCTTGATTCTTGATCGTGTTCTGTTCTTCGTTGAGCTTGATCGTCCTCTGGTACCATACATTATACCTACATTTCATAAAACATGAAATGAGTTATTTATATGATGTTTAAAACGAGTCTAAACGAGTTCGCAGTGCAAAGACAAACAACACGGCAGCTTCGGCTGAGTTTAGTACCCGTCGCGTGTCGCGACGGGATTTGATTTACTTGTCGCGTGTCGCGCCAGCAGAAAGCTCCTCTGTCGCGTGCCGCGGGGGAGACGATTTTCCAGCAAGTTTGGTTCTGAACCTGCATATTTCCAGCCAAACTTTCTTTTACGAAAACGGACATAACTCGTTCGTTATTGATCCGATTTAAGTCACGTTTCTTCCTACGTGATCGCAATTTAATTCTCCATCATATGGAGTTAAAATCTGACATATGGATTAACAAAATTTGAGATTTTTAAGCCTTCAGCTTTATATATTTTTACTAAGTTTTGTCTCGTTCATGTTTTTGTCAAACAAACATGTTTGTTTGATCCCAATTTCTCATGAACCTCATAATTTCAATATTATCTATCATACTATGTTCAAATCACGGGTTCTTACGTATTTTAAACACGTTTTCACTCATATGCTTATTTTGACCCGTTAAGGGTATTTAAGCATAGTTTGAGCACGAATCGCTTTCATTCGTTTCTAGCTTCATATTTCCACATTTCTTATCAAGTGATCTTCCACCACAACTATATTTGTGGTGGATTTAATGTATTGATCTATATAATCTGAGTTTTACTCCTCAGATTATTATTTTACGGCAACGACTCATATAAAGTTATCTGACCAAAGATTTACATTTTTCGCTTTATATACTTATTCTAAGTATTTACTTAATCATAAAACTCGTTTCCAAACAACCTTTAAGGGTCGTTTGTTCAATTTAGCATACAAGGGCGTTTGGGTCCTTTTTAGCCTTTCATTTACGTTGAAGGACTTTTGAAAGCATGTTTGACCCATAATCCCTCTTTTTAGCTATGATTTTGTTTGAAAAGTCATTATGCTTTTCAAAATGCAAGACCATCATTTGAAACATTCGGTTTACCTATTAAAGTAACCAATTGTCTATCTTAGACTTCAATTAACACTCATTGAACCTTACGTTCTAGATGAGTAGTTGCCCTATTACACATACCTGGCTCGGATCAATATATTGACCCGTTTTAATACCTTGCTTTAATATTCGCTAAGTCATAGCGATGCTAATATCTATTCGATATTTACTCCTGAAATCATATAACTCGACAACAATCATTTGTCGATATTGTCAAAATGTGATATCTTCACCTTTTGACCCGTTTGGTCTGAGTGACCGTTTATCATGGCGAGATGATGTTTATTTGACGGGCAAACAATTTCGAGTGATGCTGCTGTTGTTTCAAAGTCTCTTTCTGAACCAGATCAGTCCCGTTTTTGGCATCTTCGACTCGGCCATATGAGTTTTCAAGGCATGTCCGAATTGAGTCGAAGAGGATTACTTGGTGAACAAAAGATTGTTGATTTAGAGTTCTGTGAAGACTGTGTGTATGGCAAGGCAAAACGAGTGAGTTTTCTATGTGGTATTCATACAACAAAAGGACCACTTGACTATGTCCACTCGGATTTATGGGGACCGGCTCGAGTTGCTTCGAAAGGTGGAGCTAATTATATGCTCACTATCATTGATGATTTCTCCAGGAAGGTGTGGTCTTTCTTCTTAAAACACAAGGGAGACGTTTTTTCTACCTTCAGAAACTGGAAAGTTCAGGTTGAAAAGCAGTCAGGATTGGTGGTGAAGTATCTTCGCACGGATAATGGACTTGAGTTTTGCTCAGAAGAGTTTAATGCCTATTGTCGAAAGGAAGGCATCACTCGACACCGCACGGTGGTTCATACACCTCAACAAAATGGTGTAGCCCAAAGGATGAATCGCACCATTATGGAGAAGGTCCGGTGTATGCTTTCTAATTCCAAACTGGCAAAGTCTTTTTGGGCGAAGGCTGCTTCGACTGCTTACTATCTTATCAACCGATCACCATCACGAGCAATTGAGAAGAAAACTCCGTTTGAGTTATGGTCCGGAAAACCTGCCAATTATACAGTTTTAAAACCTTTTGGATGTCCAGCATATGCACGCGTTGACAATGGGAAGTTAGAACCGAGAGCAATCAAATGCGTTTTTCTTGGGTACAATCCGGGGGTAAAAGGTTACAAGTTATGGAGCTTTAAACTGAAGAAAGTTATTATCTCAAGAGATGTTACTTTTGATGAGTCTAGTGTGATTCAACCAGTTGTAGAGTCTTCAAAAGCTACAGATACATCTGATGCATCATCCGAAGCAAGAAAAGAGCAATCTCAAGTGGAGGTGGAGCTTCCTACTCCATCTACTACCAATCAGAGTACATTTGAGCATCAAGAGTCTTCCTCGACAGATGAGCATGTTGTTGTTGAGGATTCAACACTTTCACAATCACAAGCTACTACTCCAAGCATTGCGAGAGATAGGCCGAGAAGACAAATTATTCCTCCGAAGAGGTATGCTGAATCTGATCTTGTTGCTTATGCTCTTACTGTTGCTGCCGATATTGAGTCAGGAATGGAGCCTATTAATTATGATGAGGCTATCAAGTCTAAAGACTCAAGTGATTGGATGATTGCTATGCATAATGAGATGGAATCCTTGCAAAGAAATGGTACTTGGGACTTAGTTCCTATTCCAAAAGGGAAAAGGCCAGTTAAATGCAAGTGGGTCTACAAGCTCAAAGAACATATCAACCCAACCGAGAAACCAAGGTACACAGCTCGGTTAGTAGCTAAAGGCTACAGTCAGATTCCTGGCATTGATTATACTGACATTTATTCCCCAGTTGTCAAACATACTTCCATTCGTGTATTGTTGGGGTTGGTTGCTTCTAATGATTATGAGTTAGAGCAACTTGATGTTACTACAGCTTTTTAAAATGGTGAGCTTGAGGAAGAGATTTTTATGCAACAGCCCGAAGGCTTTGTAGTTCCCGGCAAGGAGAACTACGTGTGTAAATTGAATAAATCTCTTTATGGCCTTAAGCAGTCTCCTAGACAATGGTATAAAAGGTTTGATTCATTTATGACCAGTCACGAATTCAAAAGGTGCACCCGTGATAGCTGCGTTTATTACAAGAATTGTGACGATGGTTCAATGATCTACTTAATTTTATACGTGGATGACATGTTGATCGTAGCGAAAGATATGAAGGAGATTCAGAAATTAAAAGACCAGTTGAAAGCTGATTTTGAAATGAAGGACTTAGGAGCTGCCAAAAAGATTTTAGGTATAGAAATTGTTCGTGACAGGAAGTCTAGGGTCTTGCATCTTTCTCAGAAAAGTTATATTGAGAAAGTCCTAAGACGCTTCAATATGCATGAAGCAAAACCTGTCAACACACCTTTTGCAGCTCATTTCAAGCTATCATCCGCTTTGAGTCCTACTACTGAGACTGATATGGCTTATATGGCACGTGTACCATACTCTAGTGCTGTTGGATCTTTGATGTATGCAATGATTTGCACGCGCCCTGATTTGGCTTATGCTGTTAGCATGGTAAGTAGATATATGGCGAACCCGGGGAAAGAACACTGGAAAGCAGTACAATGGATCTTTCGTTATTTGCACGGTACGTCTTCTATGTGTCTACGTTATGGTAAATCCAACACAGGGGTACTTGGATATGTTGATTCAAATCATGGCAAAGATTTGGATAAACGAAGATCGATTACAGGGTATGTGTTTACTTTGCATGGTTGTGCTATTAGTTGGAAAGCACAGTTACAGTCTACAGTTGCGCTGTCTTCTACTGAGGCAGAATATATGGCGATTACAGAAGCAGTTAAGGAAGATATCTGGTTGAAGGGACTATTTAAAGAACTCGATGATAGAATAAAGGTTACCACAATTTTCTGTGATAATCAAAGTGCTATCTTCTTGAGTAAAGATCAAATGTTTCATGACCGAACAAAGCACATTGACATTCGTTATCATTTTGTGCGTGATATCATTGAGAAAGGTGATTGTGTCATAGACAAGATTGATACAGATTATAATCCTGCTGATGTATTCACCAAGAGTCTTCCGATAGCCAAGTTCAAACTATGTTTGGATTTGATGGGTGTTTCTGATCGCAATTGAGCCAGATAGGCTCGTGGTGGAGGAAGTATTTTAATTTTCGAAAACAATTTTTTTCCTATATAGTGATTGCAGGTTGTTATGGAGTTTTAGAATTTAATAAGGTGTTTGGTACTTGTTGCATTTTTGAAGTCAAGGTGGAGATTGTAGAAATATGTGCCTTCCAAAATGTGAATGGACATGTTCTCACCTTCCATTTTTCCTATAAATTGGAAGTGAATAAGGACATGTTCACACCTTCAATTTTTCTATAAATTGGAAGTAAGCTCCATTGCAAGATGTACCAAAATCACTCACAAATATACATATGTAACAGAGATACAAAACTCTCAATATTCTCTATGTATTTTTCCTTTTCTCCAAACTCTGTAAACACTGCAAAATTATAGTGAATTGTTTCTCGGCTTCCGCCACCCGTGGTTTTTCCCGATTTGGGTTTTCCACGTAAATCCTCGTGTCACTCTTATTTTATTTCCTACCTTTAAAATTACCCGGTGCTTGATTACGCTTGATACATTAATTCCGTTCCGCATCAAACTAATATTAGTAATTACTGCTCGGATCCTTGGGCGAGTTTTCACACTCTTTTACCACACATTATGTTGTTCATCATTATGCAAGTGCCGGAATCAATCAAAAGGTCCGAACGTCCAAGGACGAAAGAGAAAATGCTCCGCGGGGAAGTCGTTTCTATCTAGGATAGCGTATTCGTGTCGGTTAGACGTCGGCCATGAAAATTTTTTTTCTAATTTTAATTAGGTTAAACCTTTAAACCATAAAGGATTCGAAGTAAGTTGTGATGGATCTGCTCATTGCTTATGAAGACTTTCTTTGTGTCCAGTCTTTCTATTTAAACAAGTTTTATGTTTTACAGATTTTCCTTAATAAGTTTTTATCTTTTATGGTTTTGGGGAATATCTATCCAGATTGTTGGATATCCGGACTTCCATTAGGCTTTACTACAACTGATAGGTACACTTGCTTGTCTTGTGGTCTAGTGTTAGGAGTGTCTAAAGTTTAATTAGAGTGTCTAGGTTAGATGTTAGATAGTTATTAGTGGACCGCATTTAGCACATCAGTAGGCTACGTGGGGAGGCCGTAGGCTACAACCTATTTGGTTGTTGTTTCTGTCCAAATCTTTGGCTCCAGCCTATACTACGCCGTAGCTGTAGGCTATAGCCAAGCCCTAGAGTTTGGTGTTTCCTTCTTCTAACTCTTATGTGGCTCGTTTGTATGCATTACGTGACTAGACTAATGTTTATGTGTCTGTGGTAGGAAGGCTTATGTCCTCGGTCTCAGTCTAGTTGTTTGAATGTAGAAGCTTCATTATGTGCTTAGCAAAACTCACATACACAAGGATGTAATTAACCTTAGTGAACTATGGAAATTTTTTTTGACATGGTTATATCTAGCCTAACAAGAAACAGTAATGGTATTTCAGTAATGTAATATGATGTGTTTTGTCTAAGTTTTCTTTATTAATATAAAGTATAATGATGGGCCATGTTCCGTTTAGAAACTCTTTAATGTGATAATTTAATTAGGTTGTAATGGAGCTTGAATTTGAAACAAAAGTCTCGAACAAACTTGTGTTCAAGTTACAAAAATTTTATCGGGCCAAGCTCGAATGCTTACAGGCTCAAGCTTGAACTCAACTTTGCTCGTTTACACTGGTAGGCTAAGGCGGCTCTTTTCACCAAAATCGTAGGCTTAGGCGGCGTTTTCCACTAAAAAGCATAGACTTAGGCGGCGCTTTTCATCAAAAGTGTAGGCTTAGCCAGGTAGCCAGCACTCTTTAGTAAAATGTGACAGCTTAGCTGATGTGTGGCAAGATATGATTAGAAAAAATGAAGGGTGATTAATACGATGGAGGCTAATTTCTATTTTTGAAATGTCTTTGTCAACTTTATTGGGTGGGTTGAGTTATAATACAAAGTGATTTATAAATAAGGGTATAAAGTTATTAGAGAGTGACAAGTGTCCAATGAAAAATCAAGTGGAATGATAGTTTCGTCCAAGAGAAAAAAAAATCAATATGCACATGTTTCTCACATGCTAGGAAACATGCACAGGCAAATCACATGTTATTTCCCCTAAATTTTTTAGACGTCCGTAACTTTTTTATACGTCATTTGTTTTTTGTAAATTATACCATAAAATCGAGGTCTTTTTATCTTTAATATGAGTACCGTATTGTTATACTTTAAAAAAATCCGAAAACCCAGTTGCATATTACACAATTGACATAACATAAAACACAATGAGTATTAAACTAAAAACACAATGGAAAATAGACCAAAAACACAATCGATGTCAACATATAAAAGACACAATGGACAACAGATTAAAACACAACGGACATAACTAAGGCTAAAGGGTGTGGGGGTCATGGTTGGGACATGATTCGCCACGTAGGATCATGAATGGAAGGCTATACCACTCCCTTCCCTAATCCACCATGGTTTGCATGGAGTAAACCATGGCAACCATGGTCCTCCTTTCCATTTTTCAAGTAATCATTTCCTTTTTCTTTAAACAAAGATAAATTAAAATAAATAAGGGGATAATGGTTTGGGTCATGACCACACCCTTAGGGTAGTGGTTTTGGATTGTGGATTAGAGGTGGGTGACATGGCACTAACGTGGAGGGTCATGGTGGTCATGAGGGTCATGACCACACCCTATAGCTTAATAGAATATAGTTATACTACTGCTAATTCCCGCGAACTTCGCGGTTTTGACAAAATAATATGTTTTCGAGGTATAGATTTAAAGAAAAATATACGTTTATGTTGATCATAACGAAATTCTACGAAGAAAATAAATATAGTGAATTATAAAATTGTCATGACTCATAGCTAGTTTTACGTTGTGATTATTAGATGCATGATGAGAAGTACAATTCCAAAGGCATTTGTCCAATTTGCAGTTGCACCTTCAACAATCGTTTGTAGTTGTATAACATGTTGATTCACTCTTGTATGAATCAACAACTTTCATAATGTAAATATAGCTGTACACATTTCTGGAGTTAACAACATGCAAAAAAAGAAAAACATATAAACAACCATGAATACCTAAACAAAAAATCAAAAGCCCATAAAACATTATGACGATTAAACATATATTAAACAAAGTTGTTTTGTACGATTACAACGGTCTAAGTCAAAAAACCATAACCAAAGTCATTATGTTGACCAACATAACCATCAAAACAAACCTTCAAAACAAACACCATGCACCTTAAGAAACCAGTTCTATTAACAAAGTAACTACGTACACGTCTTGATTAAACCGACGTCACATCAGTCAAGACGATCTTCTGCTGTGAGGTAACATAAGTAAAGTGCAGTAGATCACCACACCTCAACTGATTGTCAGACATGAACTTACGCCAACCATCAATGGCGTACTGTAACTTACAATTGTTTAACTCAGTCTTGATGTCAAAAACCTCAACCACTTCGGTCATGTTTTGAACAGACAACATGCAAGTTCTCAGAAAGTTCGGCTCTCCTAACAACTTCAGCAGGCAAACGCTACATGTGTTAAATGAAACAAACGAATAGTCAAACACAAGATAAGATAAATAGTACCCTATGTTATGAGAAAATATCATACCAGCCTGTAGTCCCCTTTATAAACAAATTCAAAAAACTCAGAATCTTCAACATCAGCAGAATGTTTTCTTGGATTCGATGGAAGCTTCTTGGTATGTTTGACATATTCATCAACCTTTACTGCTTTCTTCCCCTTATTGATGAAGTACAAATATAGATGTGAGTTAAAAACATGAATGGTATATGTGGTAAAAATAAATGTGGTAAAAATGCAGTATTTATAATCCACAGGAATTACGGGATTTGTTTCGTACCTTGACCTTATCAGCAGTGCGACAACATGGAATAGCATCAGATGTTCTAATACATAACTGGCCTTTGAATCCCTTTGTGATATTGCTGAGTTTTTCCTTTCCGTCATCAATAACTTTACCTTTTCCCTTAATCTATTGTTGTATATAACAAAGTTAATATAAAAAAATGTAACAAGGTTAATGGTGGTAAACTTACAACTTCAATTTTCTTCAAATGTGAGGAATTACGTTTCCTCGGTGTGGTTTGAACATCAACCTTTCTCGGTGTAGGTGACTTCACAGTTTTTGCTTTTTGGCGACTTGATTTCTTATCGAGGGTATGACAATAATGGAAAATATCACATTAATACACAAAATTATAAGTAATACTAAAAACAGTAAATTTAAATGTATTTATAATGCAATATTGTTTGTAATAATTAACTAACTACCTCAATGACAGATGTTTCTTTTTCAGACAAAGAAATATTATCATCCTCATAGATGTCCTGGCAAACATTTGTGGGAAAATTAATAAAATGCGGAAATGAATTAATACATCAGGTAATATTGGATACATATGTACGTTGAACACATTCTTAAAGTAATCAGCCTTGGATATCCCAAATACATTTGCATCAATTCAGCTTTCTAGGTCAAAACAATCTCTGTTTCATTTCGATACACTATTAAGTCAAACACAACATCATCAATCCTTCTGAAGATCGGTAAATCATCATCCTGTATCCCAATATCATTGCAAACTTCAGGTCATCCTTTAGCGAACACATAACTTGTATGAAAGTTAGATGTCTCCACACTCTAAAAAGAGCCCTTATAACATATTTGATACGTGTGGTCTGGGGGCTGTTTCCGTAACACTGTTTACAAAAGCATCTTCAATTTTCTACATAAAATGAAATATAATACTTTATACATTAACTTTGTAAGTTATGTGACTGACTATGAAAACTTTGAATGTGAAATTGCGTTAAAAGTAAAAGCAGGTTCCATACCGTGCACCCAATCTTCCATAACGATGAAATGTGTAATAACAATCACCACAAACGCGACTAACAAAAAAGGAAAGTTCAAGGAAATTTCCTCCCAATGGATGAAAAACCAGCAAAGATGTCTTTGGCAGATTAAGGTCTGCAGCAACTCTTTTCCAGCCATCAGTTATGACTGGCATTGAATATGCTCGTTTCAGACTTACAACCTATTTTTTTTACTACTTTCATGAATGATTTGCAGGTTCTTACATTCCCACCTTTCTCCCTAGACTTGTTTAACAAAAGATAGAGGTACATCCTATATATATTTTTAAGTATTATCAAAATAATTAAGCATACAAAAAGTTATAAATACTGATCTTAATAAAAAAGAAAGTAAGTATGACATAAACAGGGCTTACAACTTTCAATGATCCAGGGTCGTCAAGAAACTTCACAAATGAAGAATACATTCTTAAAACTGTGAAAATCAATAAGTTCATTACCTTCACATCAAACAAAATATAACTAACTGATAACTTGAAATATGATATATTACTGAAAAAACGGTATAGCAGAGTATAATGAACACCCTAGAAACAATGAACCACAACATGTAGATACCGAACTTAAATGGTTGTATCAGTTATAAGTGTGAGAAAATCATAAAATAATACTATACTTGTAGATGATTAAAACAATATCCAACACAAAATCCATAAGCGCATAACAGTATAATAAATCATAAACAACTTAATGGTTGCTTTTCATTCAATGAAAATTTCTGTAAATGTATTGAAAAGAATCTAACAAGACACTATAATTACGAATCGTCAATTTCCGTTTTAGTTATTGAAAAGAATCAGTGTACGGTCTTTGTCAAAACGGTTTCTGATTTCTGTTTAAAGCTTTAGACAAGTATTCTACCACAATTATCGGTATTGTTGTCCACCTAAGCTCAACTTATCAGATGTAATCATAGTTAGGAGATATGATTTACGGTAAGAGTTATACTTACTTGTCGGTGTACATCCACTCACGACACATTCCCGTATCAAGGTATGCACGAGAGTTCATCTTACCGGTGAGTATACTGCTTATCATCCGTTTGACCGTATAAAATGTCACGGCCCTTGACCCCGGTTTGACCCGGTCCAGAGTCGCGAGGCAGGAAATCCGATGGTATCTAATTTAGTGACAGCGGAAGTCTTTTTAAACATGATCGATTAATATTAAAACTGCTCGTTTAATATAATATAGGGATAAATCCCATAATTTACAAATAGGTGATTTCACTGGGAAATCCTTTTATTCTTTAAAACATGTTTCTTTATTTATTTACATTGAGCCACTTTCTAAGCTTGTAGTGCTCCACGGCACTTTCTTGTGCTCACAACAGATCACCTGAAACATGTTTGAAAAAGGTTTTGTCAGCAGGGAAATACTGAGTGAATCATTCAGTTTTACTAAAACGACTCGTTTGTTATAATTTACAGTATTAAGAGAGATTACAATGTTTCAGATATCAAACCAACTACCCACAGTACTTGTCACTCGAACATCCATCGGTAGCCTCTTTGCCCGATGGTGTCTGTGACTATGGTCATATCACTCATTGGCTAACTCGTTGTCCAATAGTGACGGTTATCAAGTAATGTATACAAAACCCCACATACCGGCTGTAACTTGGTGATTACATAAACTTAATCACTGTAATTATAACTTTGAAATAAATAGGGTTTTGTAAAGTAATTTGATAAAAATAGAATGACTCACATTGTAGATTTAACGAGTAGAATATAAGCCTACTGATTAGCCTTGATTAACCTAATTTAAATAACAATGCACACACAATAGGTTAGTAACTAATACAGCAGTTACGTCAATTCACGAGATTAAAACTTCACAACGAGTTATTAGTGCAATACTTAATAATTCAGCGGATTCACAACGAATGACAGAGTATAGTCCGAATTCGAGCAGTACTCAAACATTCAAGTCGAAATCACGATGAATTAATAAAGTATAAACTCAATCTGAGCGGCACTTAATCAATCGTTGGATAGTTATAATCGATCAGACGTTGAATCGTAATAGCGATCGAGTTATTACCCTGATTGCGGCAGCGTTTCGAGATTAGTGTGTGTTTGTGAATTAATCGAGTTATAACTCAGTCTACGAAAACTGAATTTACGTCGTTTCAAAGACAAATTTCAAGTCCCAAGGCCCTGTATTTATACCCCAAAAATGTCCCCCCTCGCGCCACGCGAAAGGATCTCCTGTGCGCGTCGCGTGGCGCGAGAGACCCTAGTCTAGCATAGGGTGTGTTCGTGTCCAGGTAGCTTGGGTGAGTTGGTTTCGTGTTATTTTAACTTTTTGACAGCAAACTGTGTGGATTTTACCGAGTAGGGTTTACCCCCCCTGAGTTTTAGGGGCCCTGATCCTGATTCCGATTGTTCTGAAAATTTTAGGGTTTGTTCGGAATCACTTGGGTTTCTCAATTAGGGTTTCCTAATAGACAATTAAAGTAATAATTAGGACTTTTTAATAAGAGTTGTTACATTCTCCCCACCTTAATAAAAATCTCGTCCTCGAGATTTACTGGAATAAATGAGGATACTTTCGCTTCATTTCTGATTCCAGCTCCCAAGTGTATTCAGCTCCTCTCTTTGAATTCCATCTGACTTTGACTAAGACTAGTCGTTTGTGTTTGAGAAACTTGATCTTTCGATCCTCAATTTGAAGAGGTTTCTCAACAAATTTTAACTTTTCGTTTACCTCTATATCTTGAAGAGGTACTACCAGTGATTCATCTGATAAGCATTTCTTGAGATTGGATACATGAAATACATCATGTACTCCAGATAATTCTTCTGGTAACCGTAAACGATAAGCGACTGGTCCTATACGTTGGATCACAGAAAATGGTCCTACGTACCTTGGACTTAACTTTCCTTTCTTTCCGAATCTAACTACTCCTTTCCAAGGAGAAACTTTCAACAATACTCTGTCTCCAACCTGGAATTCTAACGGCTTGCATCTATTGTCTGCATAACTCTTCTGGCGATCACGAGCAGTCTTCAATCTCTCCTTGATTTGAGCAATCTTATCCGTTGTCTCTTGCACTATCTCCGGACCTGATAATTGATTTTTCTCCTATTTCTGCCCAACAAACTGGAGTTCTGCACTTTCTTCCATACAGTGCTTCAAATGGAGCAGTTTCAATGCTTGAATGATAACTATTGTTATAGGAAAATTCAATTAGAGGTAAGTGATCATCCCAATTTCCACCAAAATCTATCACACATGCTCGGAGCATGTCTTCAAGAGTTTGGATTGTCCTTTCACTTTGTCCGTCTGTTTGAGGATGATATGCCGTACTCAAATTTAATCGAGTTCCCATAGCTTGCTGGAAACTTTTCCAGAAATGGGAAGTGAAACGACTATCTCTATCTGATATAATGGAGAGTGGAACTCCATGTAAAGCTACCACTTCGTCTACATACAACTTGGCTAACCTTTCCATACTAAAGGTTTCCTTCATTGGTAAAAAATGAGCTGATTTGGTTAATCGATCCACAATTACCCAAATCGCATCGTTACCTTTTCTTGTTTTAGGCAACTTAGTAACAAAATCCATTGTTATAAGTTCCCATTTCCATACAGGCATTTCTAATTGTTGTAGTAGTCCTGAAGGTTTCTGATGTTCAGCCTTTACTTGTGAACACGTAAGACACTTAGAAACATATCTAGCTATATCTTTCTTCATGCCTATCCACCAGAAGTTCTTTCTTAAATCTTGGTACATCTTATTGTTTCCTGGATGCATAGTATACCTAGATTTATGAGCTTCTTCTAAAATCTTAGATCTTAAATCTCCTTGCTTAGGTACCCAAATTCTACTTTTGTGGAATCTCCAAATTCCATCTGCTCCTTGTTCTAATTCCTTAATTCTTCCTTTCATTCCTTCAGCATCATCCTCGATTGCTGTAACTTGAACATTCTTCAATTGTTCCATTAAATCTATTTGTAGATTTAATCTGAGAGCACGAACTCTTCGTTGTTTCTCATAATACTTACGACTTAAAGCATCTGCAACTACATTTGCTTTTCCTTCGTGATATTGAATATCACAGTCATAGTCACTTAACATTTCCATCCATCTCCTTTGCCTCATGTTCAACTCTTTTTTCCCAAATATGTATCTTAAACTCTTATGATCTGTATAGACAGTAAACTTACTTCCATACAGATAATGTCTCCAATTTTCAAGGCAAATATTATGGCTCCTAATTCTAAATCATGAGTCGTATAATTTTCCTCGTGCTTTTTCAACTGCCGAGAGGCATACGCAATTACCTTCTTGCGCTGCATCAACACACATCCGAATCCTAATTTTGAAGCATCACAATATACTTCAAAATCTTCTGTTCCTTCAGGTAATGCTAAAATTGGAGCATTTGTCAATTGATGCTTTAAAATCTTAAAAGCTTCTTCTTGCCTAGGTCCCCATTCAAACTTGGTGGCTTTACAGGTTAACTTAGTCAAAGGTACAGCTATCTTAGAAAAATCCTTAATAAATCGTCTGTAGTATCCGGCTAAGCCTAGAAAACTTCTAATTTCCATGGCTGTTTGTGGGACCTTCCATTTGGTAATTGCTTCTATCTTAGCAGGATCTACGTGAATACCTTCGTGATTCACCATGTGTCCTAAGAATTGCACTTCTTGTAACCAAAATTCACACTTTGAGAATTTGGCGTACAGCTTTTCTTTTCTTAACAAAGTTAAGAGTGCATGCAAATGCTTGCAATGTTCTTCCTGACTTTTGGAATAAATAAGTATATCGTCTATGAAGACAATTACAAATTTATCCAAATATGGTTTACAGATCCTATTCATCATGTCCATGAATGCAGCAGGTGCATTTGTTAACCCAAAAGGCATGACTGTAAACTCATAATGACCATACCTAGTTCTGAAAGCAGTTTTAGGTATGTCTTCTTCTTGTACTTTCAATTGATGATATCCAGAGCGTAAATCTATCTTGGAAAAATATCTAGCCCCCTGAAGTTGATCAAACAGATCATCAATCCTAGGTAATGGATATCGGTTCTTAATTGTAACCTTATTCAGTTCTCTATAATCAATACACATTCTCATCGAACCATCCTTTTTCTTTACAAACAGCACTAGAGCTCCCCACGGGGATGAGCTAGGTTGTATGAATCCTTTACTTAGTAACTCATCTAATTGCTTCTTTAGTTCTAACATTTCGGTAGGAGCTAACCGATAAGGTGCCTTGGCTATCGGTGTAGTTCCAGGAATTAGATGAATCCTAAATTCTACCTCCCTATCTGGTGGTAATCCTGGTAAATCTTCTGGAAATACATCTGGGTATTCTGAAACTATAGGAATCTCCTTAAGTTCTTTACCCTTAGTACTAATGATTACTGAGATCATATATACTATTCCTTGTTTTCGTTCATAATTAGCAACTTTTATTACTGATATGAACTTCATGGGCTTACGTGGTTTATCTCCTGTAATCATAATTACTTCTCCAGTAGGTGCCTGAATTTCTATGGAATTCTTATCACAGAGAATTCGAGCATGGTTGTTTACTAACCAATCCATTCCTAACACTACATCGAATTCAGCTAACTTCATAGGTAACAGGTTTGCAGAAAACTTATGGCCTAACAGTTCTATTTTTCCTTCTTGCAAAACCTTATTTATGTTAACAGAATTCCCATCTGCCGTTTCGACTGTAAAAATTTTCCTAAGGGTGGTTAAAGGTAAGTTAAGAGCTTGGCAAAATGAAGTATTGATAAAACTTTGGTTTGCACCAGAGTCAAATAATACTTTTGCATAAACGTTGTGGACCAAGAACGTACCGGCTATAACGTCAGGGATTAGTTCAGCTTCTTGAGTCGTTAGCTGAAATGCTCGGGCATTCTTCTTGGTAGTTCCGTCAGCTTGCTTGGATTTGTTGTCTACTAGTGGTGCCAATTTAGGACATTCTGGTTTAACATGTCCCTTTTCTCCACAGTTATAGCAGGTTATGTTTTTCTTCCTGCAGTTTTCTTCACGATGTCCTACCATTTTACAAAAATTGCAGGTGACACCACATCTTCCAAAATGTTTCTTTCTGCAATTCCTGCAAAACGGCGGATTTGAATATTGCCCTGTTCCTCTCTTTTTGAAGCTGTTATTATTACCCGTACGAAATCCTTGGGTAATTTTCTGAGCCAGTTCTTTCTTCTTATCTTCATCTCTTGTGCGGACTAGTTCATCAGTTAGGGTATTGGCTAACTCCACAGCATCGTCAATAGTGCGAGGTCTCGCAGCTTTAACGATATTGCGGATTTCACCAATCAATCCCCAAATATAACGAGAAATGAGTACCGGTTCTGGCGAAGCCAGCGTTGGTACCACTCTAGCATATTCGAAGAAAGTCGAAGTATAACCGCGACAATCTACACCCATCATCCGATGGGTAAGGAACTTATTTGCCATTTGTTCCTTTTCATATTCGGGACAGAATTTTCTTTCTACAAGAATTTTAAATTCTTCCCAGTTCATAGCATATGCCATCCTTCTTCCTTTTGCTTGTAGCACCGTGTTCCACCATTCTAGTGCTCCTTCTTTGAACAAATTTGATGCATACATCACCTGATCTTCTTCAGAACACTTACTTATTGCAATTACTGCTTCGGTTTTCTCTAACCAACGCAGTACTGCAGTTGCTCCTTCGTTACCTGCAAATTCAGAAGGTTTGCAAGCAAGAAATTCTTTGAAAGTGCAACCAGATGTTACGGCTTTCATTTTCTTAGGAGGTGGAGCCTGTCTTGGATTATTATCGTCATGATTGCCGCCTCCATTTACACTATGACTAAAATTATCTTCCTGAGTACGTTTACTAGGAATGATTTGTTGCGGTTCAATCGGATTCTTTATAGCAGCAACGAATGCTGGTATAGCATTAGCTATCCCTTGGGCAACAATATTTTCAATATCTTGTCTAGTCATATACTGGTTTTCCTGATTTTGTTCAGATTGATTCCCTTCATTAACTGGTTCATTACTAGCGTTTTCCATCTGATAATTATTATAAATATAACTATTAGTATCAAATAATTGTAAATAAAATAATTACACAAAATCACATAAAATCTTACAACACAGATATATGTATCCAAAATTGTCGATGTTTCGACTTCTATTTTTCTTTATATTTTATATAGGCATCCATACACACTGTTTATCTTACAATGTTTTATTTCCCATTTTACAGATTTATATTTAATTATTATTATTATACAGACATTCTTCCCAACCCCACTCTTCTTTAGTCAACTGGCAGTTTAGTAGCGACGTTCCCTTTCGTCGTACTTCCAAGTAATCCTTTCTCCAATATCCCTAATCCTATTTCCTGTACCTATCAGCTCTTCACCGAACTGACGGAGTTCGGCTAAGTTTTCGTTGCTCATTGGAGGATTGGGGATAGGTTCGGGATCAAACTGTGGCAGAAATGAATAGGGACTGTTGATGATATTTTCAAATTGCCAGTCATTTGTCCACCATTCTTCCATTTGGCCTAAAGGTAGAGTGTGGATTAACGGGTCTGGAATAGCTGGTTCTAGATTCATAGGAAGTTGGGTTTCTAGGTAAGGATATGGATTATTATGGATAGGGCTAATGACATCACAATTTGCCAGTAGACGGTCGATTTCATCTTGGAATGTGATTTCTTCAGTTTGTCTGGAACTTTCTCCAAATTCTATTCCTTTTTGTTTAACATCTTTCTGGATTTCTATCTCTGCTGAATTAGAACCTTCTCCGATTTCGATTCCTTTTCCTTTGTCTATTGGATTTTCTATTTTGGGGAGTTTCCTAGTAACTGGATTTCTCCTGCGTACTTTCCTCCATCCTACATATCTTCTTTTCTTTTTAAGTTTTGCTTTTTCCAGCGGTGGAGCTTGGAATTCCAGAGGTTCCTCTATGTCAGCAATATAACCAGTAAAGTCGTGGGAGACTTCAATTGGTACTGGGTAGAGGTTGAGATTCTGAAATGCTTCTGATATCTCACTCATGCTGAATAGCATATATGCAAAAGGTACAAAAATGCCAAGTTAAAACTTTGGAACAAAGTTTTACAATAAACATTAAAGTTTTATTGCATACGAATTTATACAAAAGACTACAGGAAAAGAGAACACACTATAATTTATTTATTTACTGGAGATTAATTTTCTACTAGACCAGTCTTATTGAGAGTATAGAGGTTTGCATTTTCTGCCACGGTAGCTAGCATATAAAGGTTTGCCCATTTTTCATCTAATGTGTCTTCCCAAGGTGGCCTATTTCCTAATTCCCGGATTTC
Organism: Helianthus tuberosus; assembly: GCA_030545235.1. Classification (NCBI taxonomy): domain Eukaryota; kingdom Viridiplantae; phylum Streptophyta; class Magnoliopsida; order Asterales; family Asteraceae; genus Helianthus; species Helianthus tuberosus. The sequence continues at coordinate 50,538,425 of CM060396.1, forward strand.
TGAATTAAACCTCACTTTCTTGACTTGGGTTTTCTTTATTTTCTCCTGTCCCTTTCTAAGAATTGAATTTCTTTTATCTTGGGTGAGAGGATTTTCATAATTTGCTTTACGGACAAAAATTCCTTCTTCCAGATCTCCTGGGTGTTTGGAGGAAGAGGTTCCTTTTTCTGTGGTTGCAGTATCTAATTTGTGGTAGATAGCAGAAATCTTTTGTTTACCCATACTGTAACTCAACAATTAATCAGTTAATAAAACACGTTTTCACAGAATAGCAATTAAATTTCCTAATTATTTTAATAGGCTAAAATCAATAGTAAGCTTAAATCAGTGGCTCTGATACCACCTTTTCCTGTCACGGCCCTTGACCCCGGTTTGACCCGGTCCAGAGTCGCGAGGCAGGAAATCCGATGGTATCTAATTTAGTGACAGCGGAAGTCTTTTTAAACAGGATCGATTAATATTAAAACTGCTCGTTTAATATAATATAGGGATAAATCCCATAATTTACAAATAGGTGATTTCACTGGGAAATCCTTTTATTCTTTAAAACATGTTTCTTTATTTATTTACATTGAGCCACTTTCTAAGCTTGTAGTGCTCCACGGCACTTTCTTGTGCTCACAACAGATCACCTGAAACATGTTTGAAAAAGGTTTTGTCAGCAGGGAAATACTGAGTGAATCATTCAGTTTTACTAAAACGACTCGTTTGTTATAATTTACAGTATTAAGAGAGATTACAATGTTTCAGATATCAAACCAACTACCCACAGTACTTGTCACTCGAACATCCATCGGTAGCCTCTTTGCCCGATGGTGTCTGTGACTATGGTCATATCACTCATTGGCTAACTCGTTGTCCAATAGTGACGGTTATCAAGTAATGTATACAAAACCCCACATACCGGCTGTAACTTGGTGATTACATAAACTTAATCACTGTAATTATAACTTTGAAATAAATAGGGTTTTGTAAAGTAATTTGATAAAAATAGAATGACTCACATTGTAGATTTAACGAGTAGAATATAAGCCTACTGATTAGCCTTGATTAACCTAATTTAAATAACAATGCACACACAATAGGTTAGTAACTAATACAGCAGTTACGTCAATTCACGAGATTAAAACTTCACAACGAGTTATTAGTGCAATACTTAATAATTCAGCGGATTCACAACGAATGACAGAGTATAGTCCGAATTCGAGCAGTACTCAAACATTCAAGTCGAAATCACGACGAATTAATAAAGTATAAACTCAATCTGAGCGGCACTTAATCAATCGTTGGATAGTTATAATCGATCGGACGTTGAATCGTAATAGCGATCGAGTTATTACCCTGATTGCGGCAGCGTTTCGAGATTAGTGTGTGTTTGTGAATTAATCGAGCTATAACTCAGTCTACAAAAACTGAATTTACGTCGTTTCAAAGACAAATTTCAAGTCCCAAGGCCCTGTATTTATACCCCAAAAATGTCCCCCCTCGCGCCACGCGAAAGGATCTCCTGTGCGCGTCGCGTGGCGCGAGAGACCCTAGTCTAGCATAGGGTGTGTTCGTGTCCAGGTAGCTTGGGTGAGTTGGTTTCGTGTTATTTTAACTTTTTGACAGCAAACTGTGTGGATTTTACCGAGTAGGGTTTACCCCCCCTGAGTTTTAGGGGCCCTGATCCTGATTCCGATTGTTCTGAAAATTTTAGGGTTTGTTCAGAATCACTTGGGTTTCTCAATTAGGGTTTCCTAATAGACAATTAAAGTAATAATTAGGACTTTTTAATAAGAGTTGTTACATAAAAGATGTGAGAAACTCACTTATTTTGATTGAAAACAAGCCCTATGTGATAGAATCACTTATTGATGAGGAACTTGATTTTCATATGCATGAGGGCACAGGGGCAAGTCCATGAACAGGTCAGTACTTTCATACAGCAAAGAGACGAACTTGACTCCCGGATAAATGTGATATATTATCACTTATTTTGTTTGGACATGTGATTGTTGATCACTTGTTGAGGTCGTATGCAGTATGTACACGTATGTATAGTATCATGGAAGATCTTAGACTTCGTCTCCGTTATTTTTACGGTTTGATACAACCATGATACCCAGATGATAAGACAGCATAAAGACCGAATATCTCAGAACCTCGGCAATCTCTCAAACGAAATTTCGGTACTAAGACCATATGCCAATGAATGGTTCCCACCTGACTTGAAGTCTGTTAGGTTTATATCATCCTGCACATTTTAGTCTGATTGTGAGCCTACCGATACATCGTTAGTAAAGCTACTTATCATTTTTTAATTTTTCTTTTTCTTTTGATCATATTGACAGACCACACCAGTGTATATCATCACTTTCCCTTCTTTTCTCCAAGAAACTCTCTTCTCTTTTTTTTTTTTTATTGTTTTTGAATTTTTGATTTTTCAAACTTAAAGACAGAAAGTAAACGACATATTTTTGGATTTTGAATTTTCCACATGTTTTTGTATTTTCTGAAATTTCTCCCCCTAAAATGCGAAAAGATAAGTAAACTGAAAATCTTTTTGGATTTTTGATGCTTAAGAGAATATTTACAAAAACGATCAGCCGACAGAAGTTTACTCTTGTTTCACCTTAATACCATTGACCAACAAAAGGTAGTCAAAACGAGATTAGTCAAAAGCTTTTGTAAACAGGTCAGCACGCTGTTCATTAGTGTGGATTTTAACAACATCGATTAATCTTTTGTCAAAACAATCACGTATAAAGTGATACTTAATTTAGATGTGCTTGGTCTTGGAGTGTTGGACAGGATTTCTAGTGATAGATAAAGCAGCATTATTATCAACAAAAATAGAGGTAGATAGGAATTCAAAACCGTAGTCGCGCATTTGTTGCTGAATCCACAGAACTTGAGAGCAACAACTTGAGGCAGCAATGTATTCAGCTTCACAAGTTGATGTAGCGACACAAGTTTGTTTCTTGCACTGCCACGTGACTAAGCGACTTCCCAAGAATTGACATCCAGCCGTTATGGATTTACCATCTATTTTGCATCCGCCGAAATCTGAATCACTAAAAGCAACCAAGTCAAAACTATCATCCTTAGGGTACCAGAGACCGGTGTCCGGGCATCCCTTCAGATAGCGAAAAATCCTTTTAACAGCTCCAAGATGAGATGCTTTTGGGTTGGCTTGATATCTTGCAAGCAGGCACGTTGGATACATGATGTCAGGCCTCAATGCTGTGAGATACATGAGAGATCCGATCATAGCGCGATAATAAGAAGAGTTGACACTTTCACCCTTCAGATCCGGTGTAATCCCGTGATTAGTCGGAAGTGGGGTGCCTAAGGGCATTGCATCAGACATCTGGAATCGGCTCAAGATGTCACCAACATATTTAGTCTGATGGATGAATATCCCAGACTCAGTTTGTTGAACTTGTAGGCCCAAAAAGAAATTCATCTCTCCCATTGCGCTCATTTCGAACTTCTCCTTCATAACACGTTCAAATTGCCTGCACAAAGTATCGTTAGTTGAACCAAAAATGATATCATCAACGTATACCTGTACCAACAACAAGTCACCATCCTGTTCCTTGATGAAAAGAGTACAGTCGATAAGACCCCGGCGTAAACCGTTTTCCAGCAGATAAGTAGATAAGGTTGCGTACCAAGCCCTCGGTGCTTGATGTAAACCGTAGAGAGCTTTGTTGAGCAACCAAACCCGATCGGGATGGATAGGATCTTCGAAACCTGGAGGTTGTTCGACATACACTTCATCTTCAACAATACCATGCAAGAATGCGCTTTTGACGTCCATCTGATAGACTTTGAATCCTTTAAAAGAAGCATAAGCTAGAAAGATCCGAATAGCCTCCAGACGAGCAACTGGTGCATAAACCTCGTTGTAATCAATGCCTTCAATTTGACGAAAGCCCTGAACAACCAATCTCGCTTTGTTGCGAATGACCACTCCACGATCATCCTTTTTGCACTTGTAGACCCAACGAGTGCCGATTTTCTTGTAGTTGTCGGGTTTTTCAACAAGTCTCCAAACACCCAGTTTCTGGAACTGTTGTAGTTCCTCTTGCATTGCTTCAACCCAAGAATTATCCTTTAAGGCTTCTTTCCAAGATTTTGGTTCTTCTTGCGAAACGTAACACGCGAAGGACCAATCATTTTGAAGACCAGATTCTATACACGAAAATTTGGAGTTGCATATCCAAGGAAGAAACCCTCTATAGCTTTCGCGCCAAACTTTCCATCCGGCTCAATCATAGTGCATGGACCACCAAAAGGTTCTAGAAAAGATAGATCCAGTTTCCTTTTCTGTAGAAGTTCGAAACAAGTCTTGCCATGTCTCTTAACTGTAAGAACTCGGTTTAATGTGTAGCAAGCAGTCGACATAGCCTCCCCCCAGAACTGAACAGGAAGCTCCGACTCTACCAACATCGTTCTTGCAGTTTCAATTATCGTCCGATTCTTCCTCTCCGCGACACCGTTTTGTTGTGGAGTGTATCGAGAACTGTATTCATGAAGAATGCCCTTGGAAGTACAGAACTCATCCATTACACGGTTCTTGAACTCAGTTCCATTGTCGCTTCTGATCCTCTTAACTTTCAAAGTGTAGAGATTTTCTAACATTGTAAGAAGATCCTTGAGGATGCTAGGAGTATCACTCTTGAGTGCCATAAACGCTACCCAAGAAAGTCTAGAATAATCATCAGTAACCACTAAACAATAAGCATCCCCGAATGTTGTCTTGTGTCTCATAGGTCCAAAGAGGTCCATATGAAGACGTTCAAGAGGCATGCTAACAGTGTTGATTTTCTTCAGAGGGTGAGACTTCTTAGTTTGCTTCCCTTTCTGGCACGAAACACAGATATCTTGTAGATGAAGAATTCTCACAGGCACACCATTCACAAGATTGTTTTTCACCAAATGGTTCATTTTTCTTAAGTGAATGTGCCCCATTCTTCTGTGCCAAGATATAGACTCCTTCTCTGTGGCTTTTGAGACAAAACATGTAACTTGCGCAGATGTCGTAATCGCTTGGCTCATATCAAGAATATAAAGATCATTAACTCTTGGAGCCGATAAGAGAATCCATTCTTGTGGAATTTTGAAACCAGGTTTCAGCACATAACAACCGGCATCATCAAAATGCACGGTGAACTTTTTATCGCAGATTTGTGAAACACTGAGAAGATTATGATCAATTTGACGAACATAATTGATCTTATCGAAGCATACCACACCATTAGAGATCATTCCTTCTCCGGTGATATATCCGCCTTTGTCTCCTCCGAACGCGACATAGCCTCCTCTAATATTTCTCACATCGTACAGAAGCCGTAAGTCGCCCGTCATGTGCCTGGATGCTCCACTATCAACAATCCAATGACTACTGATAGTTCCTCCTGGAACACCCTGCACAAATCATCCAATGATTAGTTAAGGATGGGGACCCAAGCCTTAGTGGTCTTGGGTCGTCCCTGAGCATCACGAAAAGTGATCTCAATTTCTTGATGATTCTCAAAACCAACAGCTCCCTCTGAACTTTCACCCGTCTTAGGTTTCCAAGTTTGTTTTTGTTTACCAGATTGAGTTTTGTAAACAGATTTTGAAACTTCTGGTTTTAAAGGTGAACTTGGTTCCCTTGGAACAGATTTGACCTCAGATTTCAAGGCCTTTTCTATTTTCTTTACATTTTGACGTCGTTGTTTCGTTTCCTGTTCTTTAACAGTTCTTTTATCATGTTTTGGCGAAACGGGACGACGTTGAGGGTGAACCTTTTCAGGTGGTGCTTTCTCAACAAATTTCTCTCTTGGAGTGTTTACACAATCTTTGATGATGTGCCCAAACTCCCCACATTTAAAACATGTTCTCCTCTCAACAAACTTAGGAGAATCTGATCGACGAACAGATGTCGAACCTGTAGAACCTGAGGTACTTGGCTTTTCATCACACCCGTTTGTATGTTGAGTGTAATTATTTTGACTGTTACGCTTTAAAATCTTGACTTGTTGTAAAAAATCGGTGTTTGATTTGTTTGCAAAAGTCTCAATTTTATCAGTACCCTCAGATGCCACAAATCTGACATCATTGCTTTTCTTCTGATAACGAGCTCCTTTTGTTTCAAATTTTGATTTAGAAACATTAGTCCTTTGAGCTCGTTGAACTGGTTGTTTACCCTTAGGAGCAACAGGTTGTTCCTTTGTTGGTGATTTTTTATTTCCAAATTTCCTTTTGATTTCAGCCTTTGGAATTGGATCACATTGAGTTACAATAACTCCTGGGATCGTTTTTCCCAAAAACTTGCTTGTATTATCTTCAAAAACTTTATCAATCGACGATGGATTGACATTTTTAATTGGAAAATCATTATCCGAATAAATTTTGGAATCACCAACCAAAGTATACAACACATTGTTACTCTTAATGGTAAACACCGATTTCTTGTCATCCTTGACAGGATTAATCACTTGTTTGGCAACTTGTTGCACAACAGGAATAGGAGGATCACAAAGAATATGATTCTCAATTGGAATTTCTATTCCCTTTTTCTTATCAAGTGATTCATCCTGGTCATTTACATCTGTTTCATCATCAGATGAATCATAATCCTCAATAACTGGAGGACTTTGATTCACTGTTGCTAAATTTCCTGTTTCTACAGATGCGGTACTCGAGGAACTGTCCGGTTTGAACCCTAATCCAGTAGTAACTTCCTCATAATCAAGAGGCACACTGGGTTCAAAACGAGGCATATCCTCTTCATCAGGTGGTGGAGTATAATTGTGTCTCAAAGGGGGCGGACATTTCTTATACCCAACACCTCTCTTATTTCCCTTCAGTTGTTGAACGTCAATAATGTGATGGGGCACAAATCGGGAGTTAGAATAACTCTCCAATTTGAGCTTGATTGCATCGTGCTCACATTTGGCAATGGCTAACTCCTTTTTGGTTTCCTCAACGATGTTAATGTAATCGTTAATACTAATTTGTTTATGATAAACAATTTTGGTCACTTCGGAAACACTTTTCTTTAAGTTTTCAATTACAGATTTAAAATCCTTTTCGTTTCTAGTTAAAGCCATATTTGCCTCTTTGCACTTAGACATCTCAATAACCAAACTTTGATTGTGACTATGAATTGTATCACATTCAAGTTTCACTCTATCACATTCATGTTTCATATCAGCATAGTCACTACATATGCTAGGAGTTTCAGATTTTACCTGACTCGTAGAGGCTGAAACATTTGCCATAAAGGCAGTTTGAAAAGATAAAGATCCGTCTTCAGAGAAGAACTTCTCCATTTCCTTAGATGCTACCGCAGCCTTCTTGATCAGAACTGATTTCTGACATTTCAACTCCTCTACTTCATTCAATAAATCATCAATATCAGAACTTGCTTCTTCCTTCACATCACCCGAAATAGAACTTTCTTCATCAGAACTCCCGGTATAACCCGAACTGTCGTCACTTTCAGAAAATTCTTCCTTATGAACGTGCTTGATGTGATTGATGATCTTTGCGTAGCACGCGGTTCCTCCGTCTTCATTATCACCTTCCCCGAATTGTACAGACCAATTACACCCTTCATCTGCTTGAACAGTTAATGCACGATTGGTGTTTGATGGTCCAGACTGGTTCTGGTTCTGATTGTTCACCGCTACCAACCTTCTTTCACGATTGTCTTGATTGACATTTGAAGTACTCGTCTGATTTCTGAACGGGTTCTGATTGCCTTGTTTGCTTGGTCGGGTGCACTCACGTTTGAAGTGCCCCTTTTTCACCACAATTGAAACATGTGACCGCTTCTTTATCAAACCCGTACTTCGTATCCTGCTTACTTTCCAAATAATTTCTTCCTGTTCGAGTCATAAAGTCCTTTGCCCTTCTAACTGCACTTGCAAACGCCCACTCTATATCCATCAACTCCATTTCATCACGGTCGATTTGTTGATAATCTTCGTTGGTCATATTGATGTTCCCAATTTGACCTGCGACCAATCCGCAGTATGCACTGACCATTGTATTAATGAGTTCCATATGCTCCTTTGCTACTTCAATGCTAACTTTTGAGAGGTTCGAAGTATCAACTCTGACAGTGTTGGTGTTTTGGGGTGGAGGATTGTTGGTATAATTTGCTTGTTGTTGTTGTGGTTGGGGTAGCGATTGTGAAAGATAAGCACTTTGATTAAACTGTGGTTGAGTAGTGGTAACTTGAGGTGGAGGTTGAGAAAGATAAGCACTTTGATTGAACTGTGGAAATGGAGATGAGCTTGTGTTAGACACAAACGCCGTTTGAAGCTTCGGTTGTTGAACTGAACTGGAACTAGCTGAAGGAGCAAAACCAGGCAAATACATTTCTGTGTTTTGAGGAGCTGAAATCCTTTTAGCTTTCCGAATTTCCTCTTCGTTCTTTTGCTCCAACTTCTGAACGAATTCATAGATAGTGACATTTGCCGTATCCAGAGCGCCCGTATGCTTTAGAAGCTCAATGAATGGACTCCACTTAGGAGGTAGAGCATCAGCAAACCGTGCAATCATTTCCAGATGAGTTGCAACAACATTATAAGAACACATTTCACTAATCAAATGATAGAAACGTGAAGTCATATCATTTAGGGTTTCATTCTCCAAGAATTGAAATGATTCAAATTCTTTCTTCAATAAATCATGACGTGTCTTTCTAGTTGCAGCATTTCCTTCTCCTCTCGCTACCAATGCATCCCATAAAGCTTTCGTGTTCTTAGAATAAGAGAATTGATGATAGATGTCTTTGTGAAGAGCTTGTGTTAGAAGAGCAAACGCCTTCTTCTCTAAATCATAGGCTTTCTTGTCATCTTCAAGCATATTAGTAAGACCCGCTGCAGTTGATGCTGCTTCTTCGAGGGCAAGGTTACATGGAGTAATGAAACACGTCCAAAGTTCGACGTTTTGCCCTTTAATGTATGTGTGGAAACGACCCTTCCATGATGGATACTCGTTCATGTAATTTAGCTTTGGCGGGCGATTGTTGCTACCCATCTCACTCTCACTGAGCAATAGATTTTGAATGTTTTGATTTTGATTCAATACCAATGCCCATTGACTTGCACTTATTGATTGTTGTTGTTGAGGCACAGAATTCATTAACATTTCGGCCATCGAAGTCGGTTTTTGACTTGGTCGTTGGTCCGTACTCCAATCCCACGGACTTGTGCTACTCATATTTGGTATATGAATGATAATTCCTGGTTACACACTGGAAAACACAATGTTAGAACACTTTTGCAAGTCCTCTGTATAAAATCAGAGGAATAAGAATGTTTGACGAAATCCAAAAGTGATTTCGTCGATGTTATGTGTGACGAAAACAGGTGATTTCGTTGACTAGGATGTGACGAAAACACAGAGTTTTTGTTGACTGGAAATTGACGAAAACACAATGTTTTCGTTGACTGGAATGTGAGATGAAATTGGATTTCGTTGACAAGTGAGTCTTCTGACGAAAACAGGTGATTTCGTCAAAGAGTGTTTTCATTGATAATGGTCACCAGCTATTAGATATTTTCAAAATAAAACAGATCAAATCTTATCTTTCTGACACAAAGTTGGTAACACTATTTCAACAGAGCATGCTTTTTGGTTTTGATTTTCGAAGCACCTTTTTCTCAATAACTAATCATCACACATATACATTATAGTCAACTAAATATATTAAATTGACAAACACCTTGATTTAAGCAATAAGCAGATCAAATGCACAAGTATGATAAGAACAGTTTGAATATGAAGAACACACTCAAGAACAGTTTGAAGATATGAAGTTTCTGGACAATGATTTTGCTTAAACTTTTAACAAAAACCCAAATGACAACATGTATAGATGCAATATAACAGGTTTTCAATAAAACTATAGCAAAATAACACTTGCAAACACAAATTTTCAGCAATATTTTCAGAAAAACATGATTTTCCAGAAACACCAAAACTGAAAACAGTTAACAATACTTTGTTTCAAACAGTCGCAATGTTTGGTTTTAAACAAGGAAAAGAGCCAAAGCTCTGATACCACTTGTAGGTCCGTTTTTCTCAGAGGATCCGATACGTAACCTATCCTTGTTTATCACAAACACTATCACGGGTGCGGAATCCCCGTAAAGGTGCAAACCAAACAAATGTAAAGCAGATAGCACAAACAGATAATCAAAGATTCACTTGGATTAAAAGGACGAGAACATTCACAAACATATACACACAATGCTTGTCGATAAACTCTCTGGTTTCACTATGCTCTCATGGAGTTTCACAGTGGTCTCATGAACTCATAATTAAACTGATAAACAACTGAGCTATTTATACTGACCAACGGCGAAAACCCTTTGGATGAAAACCATGTGTGACGAAATCAGGGATTTCGCCACACACATAGTGACGAAAACATAAAGGATTTCGCCATATATGCTTTTGACGAAAACAAAAGAGTTTTAGTCATATGTTGCATGAAGTCTTCCATTGACATCATCATGACATCACTAAGGTGATGTCATGGATGATGTGTCTACGGGAATGGCCGCGGCTCTCCGTGCTTAGCGTGTCGAATTCTGGGGCGCACGACGGAGGAATGTCGCTACGTCGGGCTTGAGCCGAACCTAACCGCGTCGAACCGAGTCGAGTCGAGCCGAGTCGCGTCCACATAAAGTGTACCAACACTTATAACATAAGTCATTTAACTAATATAGATTATTAGTTTTAATACTACAAATTCTTAGATAAAAAAATGAGTAAATTGCCATTTTCGCCCCTGAGGTTTGGGCACATTTGCCATTTTAGTCCAAAATGACACTTTGGTACCATTTTGCCCCCCACGTTTGTAACTTTTTGCCATTTTCGTCCAAATGGCTCAAAAAGTTACTTTATTTTTGGACGAAAATGGCAAAAAGTTACAAACGTGGGGGGCAAAATGGTACCAAAGTGTCATTATTTGGACGAAAATGGCAAAAAGTTACAAACGTGGGGGGCAAAATGGTACCAAAGTGTCATTTTGGACTAAAATGGCAAATGTGCCCAAACCTCAGGGGCGAAAATGGCAATTTACTCTAAAAAAATTGTATCTTATATAAGTATAAGCTTAGAAAGTAGTCATATTAATAGAATGTCGTGATTGACTTATAACAAATATATCAGTAAGAATATTATTTATGGTTTCAATAAATCTTGAAAAATATTTTATATTGTCCTCTTTAGAAATCTTCACAATATGATACCATACTTGCATATATGTATATGGGCCAAAAAATTGTTTTTTTTTTGTTCTAATTTTTAAAAAGTTTTTAAAATTAAAAAAAAACATTAAAAACATTATATAAAATTTTGTGATCCAATAAAATATTTCAAAAAAAAAATTATAAGAAACTCTTATTTTAATTCTTAATGAGAATACTTTTATAGAGAAATAACATGATTGAATAAAAAAGAAGATATTGTACTAAAATAAATAAGTTAAAATATTATAATTAAATTATTTTATTAAATTCATAATAAATCATATAATATAGAATTTCCATTCTATAATTTTGTACTTACAAACAATATTTATTGCCTTATATATCGTAAATATTTTTAAAATAATAAACGGCTATATATTTTATTACATCAATTTTAGGAAATAATAGTTTCCATAAATAGAATACATTTTATATTTTACAAAACAGTTTTATTAAATACATAAATATAAATTAACAATCTATTTAACACTTTCCATATCAGTGTTATTAAAAGCCGTTTTCGAAAATTAAGAACAAATCTATAATTAAAAAAAATCGTAGGAATATAGAAAGAGTTTTAATTAAAAGAACAATTTCCATTAATTCGTTATTGATTATAATGTATTTATTAAAAAAAAGTTTTATTAACTAAATATTATGAATCTATATACTTCAAACCTAACTTTGCATGACCAATTAACAAACAATGTAAAAATATAGAATATAGAACCATTAATAAAGATAAAAATACCTTTTATTTGAATAAAACGTCAACCACATTAGCACCACTGTTTGGATAATTGAACAACATATAAAACAACCACTATCAAACAAAAACCTTTCAAAAGGTCAACAAAAAACCGCAGAATTATCCAAAGTCAATAGCAAAAATAATAGATGGAAAAAAATGTTTTAAAAGACGACAAACTACTCTTCAATCTTGGGAGTTAACAGCCCTGCGTGGACAGCAACCTCCTCTTCTGGCAAATTGTCGTTTTTACGCAACTTTGAGGAAGACTGGGAAGAATTACAACAACTACTAATATTCTGAGCTATAGTCGCCATATTGCATGAGATATACAAACGACCCGAGTCTTCTTCTTGTTCCCTGCATAGTTGACACGTCGTAGAGCCATGAAGAATGTTCCGTTTGTGTAATCCCTATGGTGTCGCTAGCCTATCTTGAACACCGCACCAACCAAAGATGTTCACCTTTTTGGAGCCTACTTAACCCTATCAAAGGGCAAAACGGGACAACATGCTGATATAATAATATGTTAGTGAATCTTTCTTTATAAGAGTCAAATGTGATCTTGGTGGATCATTTGGTGGCCTTGGGTACTGCATCTGCATGTCCATTTGAAATAAGATCACCAAGTTATAGAAATATAAAATGAAATAAAATAAAATAAAATGAAATAAAATATATAAAAATTTGCATTTAATCAATCTCTTACACAATCTGCAAATGTTAGTGATAAATGCATTTCCAAATCTATGGCATCTTTGACAAACAGTAAAGTCAACTCATAAAATTAAACAGTTCTAGCAAATCCACTACAATTACCTTATTGTTGCTTCTTGTAATGGAACTTGAAACCTCCGTGATCAAACCATACAAATGATGTAAGTTTCAAAGAAATAATAAACCATTAGATCAAAATTTTCTACAATTCTTCAAGAAGGCTTTCATCAAAAATCTAGAAACCTATCATTTTTATTTACAGTAAATGGATGCACAAATCAAATTGAATTACTATAGATCATCAGACTTTTCGATGAATTTAGCAAAAAAATGACTCAAATTGATTGATGGTACACTATACTTAAAAAAATCTGGAACCTTAATACCTAATTTAATAACATAATGAGACCTGGATGAAGTAATGTACATGCAATGGGCAAACCCATACCACACGAAGTGCAACCCCAGCCACCGAGTACCGCACTGATAGTCAAACTTAGAACCATAGAACTGACCCTAACCACCGACCATAGCCACCACACAAAAGCATAACAGGAAGATATAACAAAAGTGACACAATAATAAAATATACATTGGGTGGCACAGTTTATAAAAGATTATTATATGGAATAGATAACAAAAATGACACAATAATAAATTATATAAAATATACAAAGGGATATAAATAACTAATAAAAAATATATAACGTGTAGCTGTAGTTTTTTTATAATATAATAAATTTTTATTTGAAGTAATATATAAAAAGTATATCATGCAAATTAATAATAATATTTGATTTAATGATTTATAAAAACAGATATATTCTAAAGTGTTTACTGTTACCTTTTTTTTTTTGGAAGGTGACTTTCTATGTACTGAGTAATTTTGTTAAATATAAAATAAAAATAAAAAATATAGAATAATATAAAAGTATATTTCAATTTATCTTTTAAATAAATCTTGATAAGTACATGTAGGGTGTTCATCGGTTTGGTTTATGGTTTATTTGGTTTGGTTTATTCAGTTTTCAAAATTTTGTACCCCAAACCAAAAACCAAACCAAACCAAATAAGGAATATGCAAACCGATCCAAACCAAACCAAATTCAATTCGGTTAGAAACCAAATAAACCAAATCTAACCAAATTGTACCTAAGTACCTTTTTTCTCCTAATTTATATTTATGTTTGTGTTCCAACTTCCGAACATCGCAACTAATTTACACCTAATAATATATGAATAAAAGAAAGTTTCATTGTGAAATAAAACAAACACATCCATAAAGTAGTTGTAGACACAACCACAAAGTTAAAGCTTCAAAACATAGATCATAGAAACTATAAATAGCTAACAAGTGTAATGGCACAAAATATAAATAATCTTCAAACCTGAGTCTTTCTCCAACTCGAGTGAACCTGCATACATAACCCTTTCCCCCAATCACGTATAACCCTTCATTTCTACAAGAAAACCAATAGATGTTTGAGTTGGGCTTTTAGATTTATATTTGGTATTTTGGGCTAATAAATTGTATATGATTTAAAAGATATTATTATTTTTATTTAATAATTAATTAAGTTAAATGGTTTATTCGGTTATCCAAATAAACCGAATAAACCAAATAAAATAAAATGTGGATCCATAAACCGAACCAAAAACCATATTCACAATTCGGTTTCGGTTAGAAACCAAACCAAAAACCGAATTCGTTATTCGGATCGGTTTATTTGGTTACGGTTCGGTTTACGGTTTTTATTTGGTTACAGTTATTTCTGAACACCTGTAACATCCCAAAAACGGGTTTGGTAATCAAACCACGTTAATAGTAAAGACGGGTAAAATACCGTTAATGGTAAAAATTAACCCGGTAAATATTAGGACTCAAATAAATAAACCTAATATTAATTAAAAAGGGGAATAAATACTTTGAGAAAACAAAGTATATAAAAAGACCAAATTAACGGGACTTAAAACATAACGGGTTATAATTTCCCGAACCCGTTAAAGTAACTAGGAGTAATTAACCTAGTTAGTAGCATGTGATTAAGTGACTAATGGTGAGATATAGCTTCATTTGATCAAAAGAAACTAGAGGGACCAAAAGTGTTTAACTTAAAACTAATATCAATAAAAAAAAAAAAAAACTCAAACACTCACATTTGTGAGTGTCTGAATTCGACCAGAAGCCAGGGGCGACCAAGGGAAAGAACTCCAACCCTAGTTCTTGTTTAAATCCACAAATTGAAGGTCGATTCTAGCCCCAAATCGATGCATGAACATGAATTAATGATCACCCAACCTAGGGGATCATAAGGTATGTAAAAATTTGATGATTCATGAAGTTGCAAAATTTGAGTTAGCATCATAATTCGTGAATTATGTAAGGGTTAGAGGAGCTATGGCTAAGTCAGTGATGTACACATGCTTAGGAACTAAACCCTAAGTGAAAATCATACATATGATGCTATGACTTGAATGATTTGGTGATTACCTATATGTGTGTTAAATGGGTGTTGTAGAATGATGAAGAACACTAGAAATTGATTATAAATTGAGTGTTATTTATTTACATGAGATGAATCTAGATGTTATTATGCATACCAGATATATTAAACTTGCAAGAATTGTTTAATCTTGGCTAAATAGTTAGTCATGAAACTTGATTTTTGATTTAGTGAAATTATGCCCACTAGGTGTTTGTTAAAATGCCTAAACGAAGCTAAAATGTTGAAATTCCATGTGAAGTGTGCATTTGAATATGTTGATAGATCAATTGACTTTTAGGAAGTCAAACTAACCAATGATTTAATCGAGTGATAAAGTCGACATAAGACCCGTTAGATGGAGTAGTCATAATTGATAATGACTAATCTAACCATCTTATGAATTATGATGATAGTTTGACGCCTAACGAGCTAGGTGGAAGCTTGATGAGTGAGCGGGTCAAACGAATCAAGAAGGAAAGGAAAAGCGTAATTTGGATGCGAGGTAAGTTAAACTTACACCCCCTTTTTAATTACTATACACTTACTAACGAAAATTGATCGTGAATAATGTTAAGTAATTGAAATACGATGATCCGACATGATACAATGCAAGCCGGGATGAATAAAAAGATAGGAAATCATGAATTATGGTAAAAGGGGTAAAAGGGGTAAAAAGGTAAATTAGTCATGTAATGACGAACAAATAAAAATGGTTTTGAGTAAAACGAGTTTAAGGGAAAACCGGGATAGGTTTAAAGGGATGAAATGGTAACTAAATACCATCTCATACGGATAAATGGTCAATTAGGTTAAATGGGTCAAATGGTGTTGTTAACACCATTTGACAACTTCATTTGACGATTGCTTGTTGAGTGTTGTAATCACAGGAAACAACACAAACGTGCGTTGCTTTAACTAGATAGATTTAAAGCAAAAAGTTATGTAAACGGGTCAATTCTTTGACCCGAGCCAGGTACGCATAAATAAGCTTTTAGTTAAACATATAATTTATGGTCAAATATTTAACGAAAGTCCTTCGTCGTAAAGTGAGGGACTAAAGTGGACCAAAACACCCTTGAAGGGTATATTGGGTTAACGACCCATAGGGGTTGATTAGGAACTTGCATCAAGATTTTGGAATCATTTAGATATGAATAAAACTTACAGGAATACACATTCATGGGTCAAATGCATAAAAATGGTCATTTGCGTAAAATGACCAACCGATGGGTAAATTTTGGGATAATAGGTTAGTTATGCTAAATCCACCATAAAAATTGTTGTGGTGGAAGATCATTTGATAAATATTGCGAAAATAAGATGCTAGAAATAAACGAGTATGAATTATGCGGAAAAGTGCTTAAATACCCTTAACGGGTCAAAATAAGCTTTTAAGTATAAACGGGCTTAAAAATATACATAAACTCGTGAATTGAACCCAATATGATAGACAACATTGAAATTCTAAGAGTCATGTGAATTTGGGATAAAACAAACATGTTTGTTTGATAAACGCATGAACGGGTCAAAACTTTGTAAAAAGGTATTAAGTCGAAGACTTAAAGGTCTGAAATTCTATTAATCCGGATATTGGATTTTAACTCCATAAGATGGAGAATTAAATTATGGACGCGTAGGAAAAATAATCGCGCAAAACGGACATCTAGATTAAAAGTTATGAAGCTTTGAAGTTAAAATTTCGGTCGAAAACGGAACTGGGCAATTGCAGCAGCAAAACTGAAACTTTCTGCCAAAAAGGGGGCTAGGTGGGGCGTCTAGCCCCTAGGCGTGACGCCTAGCCCCCCCTGAACCCGAAAAATGTTTAATTTTGTTTGTTTGACCCATATAACTTGTTTAAACTTGTTATTTAACTATCAAAACTAACTTTTTAGTTGGTTTTGATCATAGGTGATTGCCAAGAGTGCCCGGATGAAGATCAAGCTCGAAGAAGAACCGAACACGATAAAGTTAAAAGCTTCCACGCGACGTTTCGTCGTATCTTTTAAACGACGAATTCAATTACATTAAGTTGTTCTATTTTTTTTGAATTGTAAAAGTTTTAGTAAACTCGTATTGTCATACTTACGTGTAATCGTATAAACATGTATTTTTACGAAACTTATATAAAATATTGTATTAAACAAGCAAGGGTGTTACAAGTTGGTATCAGAGCCTTGGTTTAAGAGATTCAAGTATGGTGGGAAAACTATGCTTGGACTTAAACCTTATGCTCTTGATAAAGATTGGTGTTCGGTTCAAGGCTTGATCTCAAATCCGGTAAGTACAAGTATGTCAATGATTTAGAATGATTAAAGTGTTGAGATCAACTTACAGGGTTATCGCGTAATACACGTTACCCCAGTTAAATCGATAAATGATAGATACAGTTAATGAATTATGTGCGTTGACACGTACAGTAAAAAGCCTTGTATTACAATACGGGCGTTTATTAATGTCGAAATTACTAACTTTTGTAAATGTTTAGCTGAAGGACAACCGCATCTGAAGATGACGCAAGTTGAACGAATTAGGGATATGACGGTGGAACGGTCCGAGGTATGACGAGCAGAGCATACTTATTAAGGAACTAAATCGCGTGACGATCGCGAACAAGGTTAGCGGCAATAGAAGCCCGTTAGGACAAACATTACCAGGTGCACGCTTTTAAAGGTAAATGCACAAATAGTAATATACAACAAACATGTAGAGAATGATTGTTGCATATGTAAATTAGAAACTTGGAAAACTGAATAGAAAATGTATTCGGGATATTGTTTCCAAGAGAAACAAATAGAGGCATTACTTACATAGGGGATGTGAAAACTATAAAAAGGTTATGCGTGTCATGTGTTAATCGCTTACTCTGGCCAAGTAAGTAGTGGCATATGATACCATGAACTTCTTATAGCGAACACATTTACATCCGATGTAGTAAGGACGGGGTGAATGGGACAAATTAAAAAGTACCCAAATGAAACAAATGAACAAAATAGTTGATAATAATGTAAACGCACAGCCGGGTGACGGAAGCGTATTACATTAGGATAATGAGCCCGAGAGAAGGGACAAGGATTAATGTAAATGATGATATAAATGAATGATCAAAAGAAAAATTCACGAAAATAAATCATCTTGGACGAAAGGGCCATGGTGAACAAAATGGGCAAGTAAAACCAAAGTATAGATGATCCGCCGGGTCATAAAAACAAAGGTGTTGCCCACACGAAAAAGATAATCAAGGTTGTTAACTTTAGTCGTAGTAAAGCAAGGATAACGATGATAATCGTCACTCATAATTAATAAGGCCGCCAATTGGTCACGTAAAGAATAAAAGACATGGTCGAATAAAAGCGACGGATTTCGCTAAGATGACCAAGTAAATCGAAATGAAGTCTCAATGCATATCGGAAGGGGTGCAATGATAACGATTTCGGTAAAACACCCGTTTGATGGGTAAGGAATTAAACGCACGTGTAGACTAAGAAACAGGAACGCGTATGGAAAGTCAAAAAGACTCGGGTTTTGGGTCATGACTAAAGGACGATAAGATACTGCAAATAGAAATTTTGATAAATTACGTTCAACTATTTCAAAGCTGAACGGGTCAAACAAAGACTGTAGTTTGACATTTATAAGTGATGAATTTTCACACGAACAAGTCAAACAAATTTAATAAAGGATGACACTTGCCAAAGTAAGTAAGCGCGAATAGAATAAATAAAAGTGCGAAATAATAATAAACCTATGTAAAGGAGTTATAGGCGTTAAAAACATTAAAATAAAAGAACCCGGGTAATGGGACGTAAAGAAGTATAGGTAAGAACCGGGTAACGGTAAGTGTAGGGCAAATCGACGTGTAATTGATGTTAGAAGTCACGAAGTCGGAAAGATAATTTGAAAGAAAACAATGTAGCCTTAGACTACGGTCAAGGTCAAACGAAATCCAAAAAAGTAAAAGTGAATAATTCTAACCATAAAAAGGGGTGCCTTAACGCCATATGCGTATATAAACATATACACATTTGAATAAAGACTCGAATAAAAGATGATCTACGGGATCATCATAACCTACGGGATATTAATTAGTGCAAAGGTCTACGAGGCCAAAATGACCCACGGGTCATGAATTGAAGCAAAGGGATCATAAGGGCCTCGCCTTAAAGAGGTGAAAGCTTAAGGAAATAGCCTACGAGGTTAAGTGAAGGAACCTACGGGTCAATAGTGTAAGGTGAGGGAACTTGTTACGAATCCCCAAGTAAAACGAGAACGGAAAACAATAAATTATGGGTTGTCAATTTCCTTGATATGAGTAATTGACATAGTTAAAGAGAAAAACGTTAAACTAAAAATTCAGTTTAGTAAGAAATAACGTTTTAACAAATATGAATACTATAAGGCGAATTCGGAAATAACAAATATCAAAGAGTATGGGTTTTAACATCGATAGGTGTGAGACAATACATTCGAAAAGAAGAAGCATGATAAAGAAACATCGAATTAAACTTAAACGTGACGTGACACGCTCACGGACAAGAAAAGAAATATAGAAAATGGTCGCGTTGTAACGTGAGTTACGGAGTATGAAGTGACGGCGACTAATTAGTCTAGCCGGTAAAACTATTCAAAGTTAAGAAAGCGTCATAACAAATACAAGCGCTTGTTAATATAACACAAGCGCGGGATAGACCTGTTAAAAGACTAACGAGACTAAGTGGTCAAGTGACAACTCAGTCAATAAAGATAAAGGGTTATGAGCTGTAAGTAACGGCCCGCGAGGCCTTACACATGAAAGACGTACGTGTCAGTATACATGAAAACTTTTGACCAAAGGAAACGGGAGCCTTGAAAACGAAACTAGGTTCGTTTGATTAAACCAATGAACTACGTAAATAAGGTTTCGGGGACGAAACCTCTTTAAGGGGGGTAGACTTGTAACATCCCAAAAACGGGTTTGGTAATCAAACCACGTTAATAGTAAAGACGGGTAAAATACCGTTAGTGGTAAAAATTAACCCGGTAAATATTAGGACTCAAATAAATAAACCTAATATTAATTAAAAAGGGGAATAAATACTTTGAGAAAACAAAGTATATAAAAAGGCCAAATTAACGGGACTTAAAACATAACGGGTTATAATTTCCCGAACCCGTTAAAGTAACTAGGAGTAATTAACCTAGTTAGTAGCATGTGATTAAGTGACTAATGGTGAGATATAGCTTCATTTGATCAAAAGAAACTAGAGGGACCAAAAGTGTTTAACTTGAAACTAATATCAATAAAAAAAAACTCAAACACTCACCTTTGTGAGTGTCTGAATTCGACCAGAAGCTAGGGGCGACCAAGGGAAAGAACTCCAACCCTAGTTCTTGTTTAAATCCACAAATTGAAGGTCGATTCTAGCCCCAAATCGATGCATGAACATGAATTAATGATCACCCAACCTAGGGGATCATAAGGTATGTAAAAATTTGATTATTCATGAAGTTGCAAAATTTGAGTTAGCATCATAATTCGCGAATTATGTAAGGGTTAGAGGAGCTATGGCTAAGTTAGTGATGTACACATGCTTAGGAACTAAACCCTTAGTGAAAATCATACATATGATGCTATGACTTGAATGATTTGGTGATTACCTATATGTGTGTTAAATGGGTGTTGTAGAATGATGAAGAACACTAGAAATTGATTATAAATTGAGTGTTATTTATTTACATGAGATGAATCTAGATGTTATTATGCATACTAGATATATTAAACTTGCAAGAATTGTTTAATCTTGGCTAAATAGTTAGTCATGAAACTTGATTTTTGATTTACTGAAATTATGCCCACTAGGTGTTTGTTAAAATGCCTAAACGAAGCTAAAATGTTGAAATTCCATGTGAAGTGTGCATTTGAATATGTTGATAGATCAATTGACTTTTAGGAAGTCAAACTAACCAATGATTTAATCGAGTGATAAAGTCGACATAAGACCCGTTAGATGAAGTAGTCATAATTGATAATGACTAATCTAACCATCTTATGAATTATGATGATAGTTTGACGCCTAACGAGCTAGGTGGAAGCTTGATGAGTGAGCGGGTCAAAGGAATCAAGAAGGAAAGGAAAAACGTAATTTGGATGCGAGGTAAGTTAAACTTACACCCCCTTTTTAATTACTATACACTTACTAACTAAAATTGATCGTGAATAATGTTAAGTAATTGAAATACGATGATCCGGCATGATACAATGCAAGCCGGGATGAATAAAAAGGTAGGAAATCATGAATTATGGTAAAAGGGGTAAAAAGGTAAATTAGTCATGTAATGACGAACAAATAAAAATGGTTTTGAGTAAAACGAGTTTAAGGGAAAACCGGGATAGGTTTAAAAGGATGAAATGGTAACTAAATACCATCTCATACGGATAAATGGCCAATTAGGCTAAATGGGTCAAATGGTGTTGTTAACACCATTTGACAACTTCATTTGACGATTGCTTGTTGAGTGTTGTAATCACAGGAAACAACACAAACGTGCGTTGCTTTAACTAGATAGATTTAAAGCAAAAAGTTATGTAAACGGGTCAATACTTTGACCCGAGCCAGGTACACAAAAATAAGCTTTTAGTTAAACATATAATTTATGGTCAAATATTTAACGAAAGTCCTTCGTCGTAAAGTGAGGGACTAAAGTGGACCAAAACACCCTTGAAGGGTATATTGGGTTAACGACCCATAGGGGTTGATTAGGAACTTGCATCAAGATTTTGGAATCATTTAGATATGAATA
This sequence comes from Helianthus tuberosus, assembly GCA_030545235.1. Lineage (NCBI taxonomy): Eukaryota > Viridiplantae > Streptophyta > Magnoliopsida > Asterales > Asteraceae > Helianthus > Helianthus tuberosus. The sequence goes on from CM060396.1 coordinate 50,560,399, forward strand.
AAACTTACAGGAATACACATTCATGGGTCAAATGCATAAAAATGGTCATTTGCGTAAAATGACCAACCGATGGGTAAATTTTGGGATAATAGGTTAGTTATGCTAAATCCACCATAAAAATTGTTGTGGTGGAAGATCATTTGATAAATATTGCGAAAATAAGATGCTAGAAATAAACGAGTATGAATTATGCGGAAAATTGCTTAAATACCCTTAACGGGTCAAAATAAGCTTTTAATTATAAACGGGTTTAAAAATATACATAAACTCGTGAATTGAACCTAATATGATAGACAACATTGAAATTATAAGAGTCATGTGAATTTGGGATCAAGCAAACATGTTTGTTTGATAAACGCATGAACGGGTCAAAACTTTGTAAAAAGGTATTAAGTCGAAGACTTAAAGGTCTGAAATTCTATTAATCCGGATATTGGATTTTAACTCCATAAGATGGAGAATTAAATTACAGACGCGTAGGAAAAAGAATCGCGCAAAACAGACATCTAGATCAAAAGTTATGAAGCTTTGAAGTTAAAATTTCGGTCGAAAACGGAACTGGGCAACTGCAGCAGCAAAACTGAAACTTTCTGCCAAAAAAGGGGGCTAGGTGGGGCGTCTAGCCCCTAGGCGTGACGCCTAGCCCCCCCTGAACCCGAAAAATGTTTAATTTTGTTTGTTTGACCCATATAACTTGTTTAAAGTTGTTATTTAACTATCAAAACTAACTTTTAAGTTGGTTTTGATCATAGGTGATTGCCAAGAGTGCCCGGATGAAGATCAAGCTCGAAGAAGAACCGAACACGATAAAGTTAAAAGCTTCCGCGTGACGTTTCGTCGTATCTTTTAAACGACGAATTCAATTACATTAAGTTGTTCTATTTTTTTTGAATTGTAAAAGTTTTAGTAAACTCGTATTGTCATACATACGTGTAATCGTATAAACATGTATTTTTACGAAACTTATATAAAATATTGTATTAAACAAGCAAGGGTGTTACAACACCCCTAAGTACATGATACTGGATTATCAGTCCGGTCAATTGAAACATATGCGTATTCTTTATAGTACAGTTTACAGGACAACGAATATTTTGGTTTATAAAAAAGCATTAAGGAGAACGAATATTTTGGTTTCGAATATGATAGTTCATTATATGCGAATTGGGAAAGAAAGTAGTTAACACATACAGTTAACCTTTTACAAATGGCAGACTGACAATTATAGTTTGATTATAGTGAAAGAACAAACAGTTAAGATATATATGTTCCAAATTTTTCATGTCACTAAAAATATTAGCATACACTAAATCTGCTCTAAATATTAACATAAGAATTCTTTTTTCCATATGATATTTTCAATGCAAGACATAAAATTTCATCACAATGTAATGTGTTAACGTAAAGCAAAATTATCAGGTCAAAACTTTTAGTTGCATATAATATTTACTAAGTTTATCATCAAAAACATAAACTATAGTGCCTATTCATAACCGCCTCCAACTTAAATTCTAACATAATAAATGTGACAACCCGTACTAAACCAGGTATCCGTACTACTTAATTAATGATTAATTACTGCTTAATTACTGTGCTCAACTGAAATTGCTGATAAACTGCTACCTGCATACTGATACATGCACTTACTTGCATCATACTTGAATTGCTGTCACTACATTATTTACATACTGAACCTTAGTGACAAACATGATGCACAAAAAGCACAGTAGCACTAAACGGATACCCAGTAAACATGCTGACATAACCAGCATCAGGCAGACACTGCCTCCAAGGCCTATAAGAGCCTGAGACATTTGGCTACACTGGTAGTGAGTGTAGGGATACAAGGGTTGTAAGAACTGCGTCTCTAGGAATAAGATACAGTGAACGGATGTGCCTAAAACGTACTTTAAGTACAAAACACAGCACTTTAATAATCAACCCAGCTTCTAGCTGACTAGTAAAGTGCCAGAACATGAGAAAAATATTACTAGACACTTTCCAAAGTGTCGGGAACAAAATGTATCACTAAAAATAACAATAACGACACTTTAAAGCTTTTGTAACGCTTTAACGGATTACTATCCAACCGAACAACCGGACTTTACCCGGAACATGAAAATAATGTTATTTTCACTATTTACATTTTTCTGAGCCAGTTAGGGTCCCTGATTTCCCTAACACCCGTCATAACACGCTATACTTAACTAACTAGGTTAAACACTTAACTAACCTATTTAACATAACTAATTACCCTAACTACCTAGTTGATTTCGAACCAAACTACCCCCCCCCCCTTGACCGAACTCGGTCACTTTGTGACCACATGGTACACCATTTGATTATTTTATTTTTCCTTGTCTCATATCTAGAAGGCATAAGGCCCTTTGGATAATAAACCTTCTAATTGTCTATAAGATGTTTGTTTAGCACAACATAATCATCCACCACACACAACATCACAACACATTTTCTCTCCCTCTCTTGGAGGTCTCGGCCGAGAGCACCCCACCCCCACCCATCCATCTTCGATTTTCAACAAGCCATTCCAAGGCCATCCTAGTATCAAGGGTCGTATACGAGGAGTTTTGGAGCAAACGGAAGTGGAAGGACCTCGTTACTTAGCTTTTATCCACCTCATTTTCGCCTAGATTCTTCCCTAGCCCCGAGCTAGAGGTATAATGTTTAAATATCACTCTTGAACATATCTAAGGTGGGTAATATGGTTTATAACGGTTAAAATGCGGAAACCCATCTTTTGAATCTTTAAAGTTTACTAAAACTTGAATCTTGTTGGATAAAAGATCATAACTTGTGTAAAAGTTGTAGTACTTGAAATATGTGATTATTGAGACCCGATCTATGATGTGGTAGCTCGGATCACCGTTTAACCCGACTTTGTAAGGTCATGGATCTTAACATAAGCTCGTGGTTGGTTAACACAAGGGTTAAAAGGTGAAACTCTACCACACATGAGACATGGACTTGTGTAAAAGCATTTTATTTGTGTAAAAGTGATTTAACTTGTACAATGGTGTATAAAACTAGCGGATCTATGTATCTGCAAGTGGTATTTTTAAAGAACCACACATTAAAGAAATCATGTTTTTCTAAAAGATGGATCTTACACTAACAAACATGATTTTATAAAACCACAAGTGTGTAAACACTTGTGAAATGAAAAGATCCGACAAGGAACTAGTTTTGTCAAATGTGACTAGAAGTTGTAAAGATAAGTTTTCTCTAGAAACGGGGTTTTCACCAAATCGGATTATTTACACACAAGATCCACTAAAAGTAAAGAGATTTACTACAAATTTTAGACAAACCACAAGTTTGTATATTCCTACGATTATGTCTATTTTGACTAGTTAAAATGTAGGGAACAATTGTTGATTTGATTTGTTAAAAGAAAATGATACGCTTGAAAGCGTGGCCACCTCCAGTTACAGAGGAAACTCTGGCGAAATTTTCTTAAAAACCTAACACTTAAACTTATTTACACTACAAGTGTTAGAATCATTTTTGTCATGTTTTCGAAACATAAATTTCGCCACTACGTTATTTGCTAAATATTCGGAGGTGGGATTTTCACAAAATATTAACGTGATAAATGTATATTTTCACACACTGTTTATGATTATTTTGTGAAATACATAAATATTATTTTTAGAGTAAAAATAATGTTTACGAACGATAACGGCTCCAAAATAATACGAACGCTTCCACATGAATATATAAGTTACACCGGTAATTATATTACCACTCGTATGTTAAAACGTAACTTACACAATTACGGAAGTATTTATGAACGCGTATTTTAACAACGTATTTTGGATGAATACTTATATTTTGGAGTTAAAAATATATAAAGATTAAGTGAGACTTAATGATGAAATTTGTACGCACATGTATTAAATCCCCCATCCTTGGGAAGGAAAATAACTACCAAGTATATACTGAATGTGAACACGAAATAGTTGTCTAACTATTTCCCGCAAACATAAACCGTAAAGCTAAGGCACGGCCGTCCGTCTAATAGAATTAGCACTTGTAGGTCGTTGCACAGCTTTCTGTATTGGAGACACTTGGTAGAGACGCGCATTCATTGTGAGTTCATGTCCCCCTTTTCTCTAACTGTTTTCAGTTTTCTTAACTGCGGGGGTGAAATACATGTTACTATGATTTTGAGTACATTATACATGGTATGGTTAGCGTAAGGAGGGTTACTGTTCAGATCATGTGAGTGGGTAGGCGGAAACTTGAGGCCATTAATCCTCAAGGTAGGACCGAGGGACAGGAGCGGTAGATCTATCTGGGTGTAGCGAGCCCAGCCCCAGGCCCAAACAGAACGGACCTCGGGGTGACTTTGTGCCCAACGCATAAATCCGCTAGGTTTGAGTCTTCCTACTTGCACTTCACACATATCAATGGATTTGCAACCCATTGGTGATCTCTTTTTCCTTACACTGCTACGTACCAGGGAACTTTTATACTTACAAGTGTTTTACTTACTCACTTGCACATGAACTCGCTCAACATTATTGTTGATTTTTCAACTTACATGTATTTCAGGAAATTAACGAGATCTGGCACGGTATGGCATGTTTTCCGCTGCACTAGTTCCCAAGGTCATCCGGGGTTTAGGGGATGTGTCTCTTTCCTGGACAAGACACAATCCTTAAATCATGTTTATATTATGTTTAAGTTTGTAATGTCTGTTGAACAAGGTTATGGTTGTTGGGGTACGTTCCCGTTAGAACATGGTACTGTGTTTGGTTTTCAAAACTTAATGGATGATCTTGCATGTTTTTAATTCATATAGCTTGTTATGGTTAAGCTATGGTATTAAGAAGTCACACCAAAATTAACCACGCTTCCGCAAAGCCAGGGTGTGACAGCTTGGTATCAGAGCTCTGATCATAGCGAACTAGGATTCTTTCTCGAGTCTAGACTATGATCACCAGGGCTCTCACGAAAACATTTTTACTGCATACCACTTAAGTCCAGATCCAAAACTTTTTACAAACAATGTTGAGCACATTTATTTATTATAGGCTCGATCTGGAGGATCGAGGCTCGGTCTAGGTGACCGAGGTAGTTGAGCACGTTGATTTATTATAGGCTCGGTCTGGAGGATCGAGGTGACCGAGGTAGTTGAGCACGTTGATTTATTATAGGCTCGGTCTGGAGGATCGAGGTGACCGAGGTAGTTGGCTAGTTGGACTAGGAGAATTATTTGATTGACTGATATGTTTATGTGATTATATGATTGATTATTATACGTATATGTGTTTGTGTTACAAACGTCATGCTTTCATCATATACTAGAAAGATGGACACTACGAATCCCATGGCCATAGTATCAGACGACATAGTTTCATCGAAGCACGAGGTGTACATTTCCGATACTACCGGCACAGACAACAACGACTTTCAGCCCTTTTACGCTGCCTGAAGTCGTAGCAGAGCCTACTGATGGCCATCTTGTTGGGGAGTTGCCACTGGCGGTGATCCCTGCTCCTGTGCCCCTTGCCGCTTATCCCGTTGTTGATATGCCCCCCGACGTTGTCTCTGACGACGATGTCAATCTATTAGAGGAGGACCCACTTAAGGGCAAGGCCCTATTACTGCTGGTATTAGACTACTGCACGCGGACGCTTCTGCAGGGGAAACTCATGCCCATTCCCCTATCCCAGACTCATTTGAGTTTCTGACATCCGCATCTTTGCATATACAGGGGGTGCAGCATTACTCACACGACGCTGACCCTGATATGGCGTCATCAGCTGCACCAGTTCACGTACACAGCTTTGAGTTTGATCGCGATAATGAGGACGATTCTGTTTTTCCACCTGGTTTTGATCCAGATCCATGACACTGAGTTCATACACTTAGACCAGCCCTTGGAGGATCCTGTAGCCCCTGTCGACCCGATGTTGGTCGATCCAGCTGATTTTGAGATGGAGTTTTTGATCCAGAGCTAGCCGTGGCCCCTGAGCCAGGCGTTGCTCCTGACCTCGCATTGGAGCATGACCCTGTTCATGCCGATGCACCTACTGTTGCTCCTTGATTGATCATCTGCTTGGACGAGAGAAAGTTTGGGGTTACTGCGCAAGACAATTTATTATTACGGGGGCCCACGTAATAACGATTTGTAGTGCACAGGAATCCTGGGGGACTCCGCGGGTCAAGCTAATGATAACCAATGCAGCAGGAAATAACTTAAAAACGAATGACCAAGGCGATGTAGTCTCGAGTTCATTCTATTACGAGCAACAAGCCAAATTGGCAAGCCTATGTGAAGGCTCAGAAATTTATTTCCCCATTCATACAGTGAGTATATTTGCGTGTGAAATTGGGTGATTACATGATGGCTTATGCTACTATATATACCCCAAAGACAATCGAAACGTTGTCTAACCCGCTTCACACCACTTCGACAAAAGGGAATGTCACCCAGACGTGACATAAACACCAGTACGTTGCCAAGGACAGAAGCCGAGCTGCAAGAACGCATCTCACAGATAAATGCACGACATGAAGCCCTCCACTCTGAGTACAACGATGGCATTACTGGAAATAACCCTCCAACTGGCTGCACCTATAAACAGTTCCTGAACTGCAAGCCTTTGAACTTTGATAAAACAGGAGGCACCGTTGCATTTGTTCGTTGGCCCGAAAAGACCGACTCCATTCTAAGAATGAGTAACTGATCGCCCCAACAGAGTGTTACCTACATCTCGGGGATATTTCTAGATGGCACACTCTCTTAATGGAACCTCCAGGTTCAGACCCTTGGCACAGACGCTGCTTATACACTGAGCTGGGACGAGCTCAAGGAAACGATTGAGAAGAAATGATTGTTTTAGGACTGAAATTCAGAAGCTTGACGTGGAGTCCTGGAATTTGAGAATGGACGAACCAGAGACTCCTGAACATGTCCAGCGATCGCACGACTTGTCTAGGGTCGTCCCCTACTAAGTCATTGATGTCGTATGATATAGTGGTGTACTTGTAAGCTTTACATTGTGGTCTCGAATTGTGGCAATACAATCGCAGTATTCTCATCACTTGTGATGATTCAATCTATTGTTTATGTCCTATAACATAAGATGTTATGTGATTGATTTGTTGATAGCATGAGATGTTATGTGTTGGTGTTGTTGAATGCATACGTACGCTTCACTTGCTATGACCTAACCTATGTGAAACATCTTTTAGAAGATGCCGCCAAGACGCGAAATGCGCATGCCCACCTCTGAGGCAGAACTTAAAGAGATAATTGCTACAGCTATAGCACAGCACGAGGCCCTACGCTCCGAACCTATCAGAGGTACCTCAGAAAATAACGGTTGTTCCTACTGGCACTTCCTCAAATACAAGCCTCCGAAGTTCGACGGCACTGGAGGTGCCATAGCTTTTGTGAAATGGATTGAAAGTATAGATTCCATCTTTCAAGTGAGCGGTTGTGCGCCGAAACAACAAGTCCTATACGTTTCTGAGCTGTTTCTAGATGAAGCCCGATTATGGTGGAATCTTCAGACCCATATGAAGGGTGCTACTGCAGCATATGCCTTAACCTGGGGTGAACTGAAAGGAATGATGCATAAGAAGTATTGCCCCCAAACGGAAACCCAGAAGTGGGAAGATGAATTTCGGAGCCTAATGATGGAAGGTCCGAAGGTGTTGGAGTACGTGCAACGACTTCATGATCTGTCACGAATCGTTCCGTACCTGGTAAAACCAGAACTGAAGAAATTGGAACAATTCATTTGGGAACTGGCGCCTCAAGTCTTGAGCTTGATGACAGCATCTACGCCACCAACAACTACTGTTGCAAGTAAGATGGGTTTGGCACTCGTTACGGAAGCAATTAGACTAGAAAAACTTGCAAACCCTGACAAGGAAACTCAGGTAGAGTCGCCTGGAAAGAACAAAAGGAAGCTTACCGAAGATACCCAAACGAATAATGATGAACAAAGATCTATTCGAGGTTGTTTTGACTGCGGGGACAAAGGGCATTTCAAGAAAGATTGCCCTAACAACAAACAGGCCAATGATAAGATTTACTTAGAAACTAAACCAAGATGTGCTGGGTGCAAGTATCACCATGATTGTGGATGTCAGAAGCCTAGGAACGGGGGGAAAGGACACAACAAGGAAGGTTGTGGGATGAAGAGCCCCATACAAGGAGAAAACAGTAACAACGCTCTGGGTGGAAATGGGAAAGGAAATGGCCGAATGCTAGGATGCTTCCATTGTAGGGACGTTGGACATTTTAAGAGGGAATGCCCGAAGTTGAAACAAGACCGTGAAAGAAGATCCAACATCGGAGCTTGTGAGGCATGCCAGGATCCAGGTGTGATTTCTGGTACGTTCTCTAACAACCAAAACTTTTGCGTCTATTTTGCTTGATGCTGGTGCCGATTATAGCTTCGTGTCATTAGAATTTAAGAATATACTTGGTTTAACCGCTAGTAAGTTAGATATTCCCTACTCAATCGAATTGGCTAATGGGAAGTTAGTAGAAGCCAATGAAGTTATCAGAGGCTGTGCGATCGAATTAGGAGAGCGTGGGTTTGCGTTAGATCTACTACCAGTCCAGTTGGGAAGCTTCGACGTGGTGGTAGGAATGGATTGGTTATCAGGCAACAAGACAGAGATAGTTTGCCATGAAAAAAAAATTGTTCGTATCCCAACCGAAGATGGCAAAACAATTGTGGTTCATGGAGAGAAGCGTGACACGCCGCTAAGAATTATCAGCTGCCTGAAAGCGCGAAGGTGTTTGCAGAAGGGATGTGTTGCCTTCCTGGCACACATCGAGGATAAGGAGGCTGCTGAACCAAGAATCGAAGACATCCCTGTCGAAAGGGAGTACCCAGAAGTCTTCCCAGAAGACTTGCCTGGATTACCGCCTCTGAGGCAAGTAGAGTTTCACGTCGATTTAATTCCAGGCACGGCACCCGTAGTCGATGCATCATAGCGACTTACATTTTCGGGGATGCAAGGATTGACAGAGAAGTGTTGGCAATGGATGGAGAAGGAAGATAACAGACCAAAAATTCCCTTTTGGGGTAATCCCATTTTTACCCATCAAAAAGAAGGATGATGGTTTTCAAATAAACATCAACTACAGAGAACTGAACAAGCTAACGATCAAGAATAGATATCCTCTGCCAAGAATTGACGATCTGTTTGATCAACTGCAAGGCTCAAGCTTTTACTCTAAGATCGATCTTCGATCTGGATACCATCAGTTGAGGATTCAAGAGGAAAGTATCCCAAAGACAGCCTTCAGAACTCGTTATGGACACTACGAGTTCCTTGTTATGCCGTTTGGTTTGACAAACGCGCCTGCAGTCTTTATGGATTTGATGAATAGAGTTTGCGAGCCATACTTGGACGAGTTCGTGATTGTATTCATCGACGACATCTTGATTTATTCAAGAACAAAGGCCGAACACGAACAGCACTTAAGAGCTATTTTGGAACTGTTAAAGAAAGGACAGCTGTATGCCAAACTTTCAAAGTGCGAATGTTGGCTACGTGAAGTCCAGTTTCTTGGACATGTGGTTAATGGGAATGGAATCCATGTTGATCCCACGAAGATCGAGGCGATCAAGAAATGGGAAACGCCAAAGACGCCAACCTAGATTCGACAATTCTTGGGTTTGGCTGGCTACTATCGAAGGTTCATTGAGGATTTTTCAAAAATCGCTCAACCTTTGACGCTCCTCACCCAGAAAGATAAGAAGTTTGATTGGGAAATCAAACAGGATGAAGCGTTTCAGATATTGAAGAGTAAGCTTTGTAACACGCCTATCTTAGCTCTACCGGAAGGTACAGATGATTTTGTGGTATACTACGACGCATCGCGTCAAGGATTGGGTTGCGTGTTGATGCAACGCCAGAAGGTTATTGCTTACGCATCGCGTCAGTTGAAAGTGCATGAAAAGAACTATACCACACACGATTTGGAGCTCGGCGCAGTGGTTTCGCTTTAAAGATCTGGAGACACTACCTTTATGGTACGAAATGTACAATTTTTACAGATCACGAGAGCCTACAACACATATTCAACCAGAAGGAGTTGAATATGAGGCAAAGACGATGGGTCGAGTTGCTGAACGATTACGACTGCGAGATAAAGTATCATCCAGGGAAGGCGAATGTGGTCGCCGATGCCCTAAGTCGAAAGGAAAGGATCAAGCCCATAAGGGTTAGGGCTCTAGAAATGATTATAAGAACCGATCTTTCCTTGCGCATTCGTGCTGCACAGAAGGAAGCTCTCAAGGAAAGGAATCTTGAAGAAGAATATCTCCGTGGGATGGAGAAGCTTTTGGTACCAAACGAGGAAGGAACATTATGTTTTGAGGAAAGGATTTGGTTTCCTCTGTTTGGTGATTTAAGGAAGGTTATTTTGGATGAAGCTCACAGGTCACGGTACTCTATCCATCCGGGAGCGGATAAGATGTACCAGGATCTCAAAGATTACTATTGGTGGCCTAGGATGAAAGGCGATGTTGCTGTTTATGTGAGCAAATGTTTAACGTGCGCTAAGGTTAAAGCCGAATACCAGAAGCCTTTGGGACTTCTGCAACAACCTGAGATTCCCAAGTGGAAATGGGAACAAATCTCAATGGATTTTATTACGAAATTGCCAAGAACGCCAAGAGGCCATGACACTATCGGGGTGATAGTGGATCGATTAACGAAGTCAGCACCCTTCTTACCCATCAGGGAGAAGGATAATACGAGCAAATTGGCTGAAATACACATGAGAGAGATCGTCGCGCGCCATGGAGTACCTCTCTCAATCATCTCTGATAGAGACGGAAGGTTGTGTCTAGGATATGGCAATCCTTCCAAGAAGCTTTTGGCTCTCAATTGAATCTGAGCACTGCGTTTCATCCGCAAACTGACGTCCAGAGCGAGCGAACGATACAGACTTTAGAAGACATGCTGAGGGCATGTGTTATGGATTTGGGCGGTAGCTGGGATAAACATTTACCTTTGGTTGAATTTTCATACAACAACAGCTACCACACCAGTATTGGTGTTGCGCCATTTGAAGCCCTATACGGACGCAAGTATCGATCACCACTATGTTGGGCTGACGCTGGTGATAGACAGCTTGCTGGTCCCGAAATCGTCCAAGAGACGACAGACAAGATCGCGCAGATACTTAAACGCATCGAAGCAGCTCGCCACAGACAAAAGGCCTATGCGGATCCGAACCGGAAACATATGGATTTCCAAGTTGGAGAAATGGTTTTATTGAAGGTATCACCCTGGAAGGGGGTGGCACGCTTTGGGAAGCGTGGGAAGTTAAATCCGCGCTACATTGGTCCCTTCGGAATTCTGGAAAGAATAGGGCAAGTAGCATACAAGTTGGACCTACCTGCTGAACTAAATGGTGTTCACGATACATTCCATGTATCCAATCTAAAGAAAAGTCCAACTCAAGTTGACGTTGCCATTCCTATCGACGAGATTCATGTTGACGACACGCTCCACTTCGATGAAGAACCTGTCGAGGTCACAGATTGGAAAGTTAACAAGACCCGCCGGAGCAGTGTCAAACTCGTCAAAGTTCGTTGGAATGCCAGACATGGTCCTGAGTTCACCTGGGAACGTGAAGACCGGATGAAAGAGAAGTACCCCCACCTTTTTCCTAAGAACTCTGCATCTACAAGCAGAACATAAATTTCGGGACGAAATTTATTTAACGGGGGGAGAATGTGACAACCCGTACTAAACCAGGTATCCGTACTACTTAATTAATGATTAATTACTGCTTAATTACTGTGCTCAACTGAAATTGCTGATAAACTGCTACCTGCATACTGATACATGCACTTACTTGCATCATACTTGAATTGCTGTCACTACATTATTTACATACTGAACCTTAGTGACAAACATGATGCACAAAAAGCACAGTAGCACTAAACGGATACCCAGTAAACATGCTGACATAACCAGCATCAGGCAGACACTGCCTCCAAGGCCTATAAGAGCCTGAGACATTTGGCTACACTGGTAGTGAGTGTAGGGATACAAGGGTTGTAAGAACTGCGTCTCTAGGAATAAGATACAGTGAACGGATGTGCCTAAAACGTACTTTAAGTACAAAACACAGCACTTTAAAAATTAACCCAGCTTCTAGCTGACTAGTAAAGTGCCAGAACATGAGAAAAATATTACTAGACACTTTCCAAAGTGTCGGGAACAAAATGTATCACTAAAAATAACAATAACGACACTTTAAAGCTTTTGTAACGCTTTAACGGATTACTATCCAACCGAACAACCGGACTTTACCCGGAACATGAAAATAATGTTATTTTCACTATTTACATTTTTCTGAGCCAGTTAGGGTCCCTGATTTCCCTAACACCCGTCATAACACGCTATACTTAACTAACTAGGTTAAACACTTAACTAACCTATTTAACATAACTAATTACCCTAACTACCTAGTTGATTTCGAACCAAACTACCCCCCCCCCCCCTTGACCGAACTCGGTCACTTTGTGACCACATGGTACACCATTTGATTATTTTATTTTTCCTTGTCTCATATCTAGAAGGCATAAGGCCCTTTGGATAATAAACCTTCTAATTGTCTATAAGATGTTTGTTTAGCACAACATAATCATCCACCACACACAACATCACAACACATTTTCTCTCCCTCTCTTGGAGGTCTCGGCCGAGAGCACCCCACCCCCACCCATCCATCTTCGATTTTCAACAAGCCATTCCAAGGCCATCCTAGTATCAAGGGTCGTATACGAGGAGTTTTGGAGCAAACGGAAGTGGAAGGACCTCGTTACTTAGCTTTTATCCACCTCATTTTCGCCTAGATTCTTCCCTAGCCCCGAGCTAGAGGTATAATGTTTAAATCTCACTCTTGAACATATCTAAGGTGGGTAATATGGTTTATAACGGTTAAAATGCGGAAACCCATCTTTTGAATCTTTAAAGTTTACTAAAACTTGAATCTTGTTGGATAAAAGATCATAACTTGTGTAAAAGTTGTAGTACTTGAAATATGTGATTATTGAGACCCGATCTATGATGTGGTAGCTCGGATCACCGTTTAACCCGACTTTGTAAGGTCATGGATCTTAACATAAGCTCGTGGTTGGTTAACACAAGGGTTAAAAGGTGAAACTCTACCACACATGAGACATGGACTTGTGTAAAAGCATTTTATTTGTGTAAAAGTGATTTAACTTGTACAATGGTGTATAAAACTAGCGGATCTATGTATCTGCAAGTGGTATTTTTAAAGAACCACACATTAAAGAAATCATGTTTTTCTAAAAGATGGATCTTACACTAACAAACATGATTTTATAAAACCACAAGTGTGTAAACACTTGTGAAATGAAAAGATCCGACAAGGAACTAGTTTTGTCAAATGTGACTAGAAGTTGTAAAGATAAGTTTTCTCTAGAAACGGGGTTTTCACCAAATCGGATTATTTACACACAAGATCCACTAAAAGTAAAGAGATTTACTACAAATTTTAGACAAACCACAAGTTTGTATATTCCTACGATTATGTCTATTTTGACTAGTTAAAATGTAGGGAACAATTGTTGATTTGATTTGTTAAAAGAAAATGATACGCTTGAAAGCGTGGCCACCTCCAGTTACAGAGGAAACTCTGGCGAAATTTTCTTAAAAACCTAACACTTAAACTTATTTACACTACAAGTGTTAGAATCATTTTTGTCATGTTTTCGAAACATAAATTTCGCCACTACGTTATTTGCTAAATATTCGGAGGTGGGATTTTCACAAAATATTAACGTGATAAATGTATATTTTCACACACTGTTTATGATTATTTTGTGAAATACATAAATATTATTTTTAGAGTAAAAATAATGTTTACGAACGATAACGGCTCCAAAATAATACGAACGCTTCCACATGAATATATAAGTTACACCGGTAATTATATTACCACTCGTATGTTAAAACGTAACTTACACAATTACGGAAGTATTTATGAACGCGTATTTTAACAACGTATTTTGGATGAATACTTATATTTTGGAGTTAAAAATATATAAAGATTAAGTGAGACTTAATGATGAAATTTGTACGCACATGTATTAAATCCCCCATCCTTGGGAAGGAAAATAACTACCAAGTATATACTGAATGTGAACACGAAATAGTTGTCTAACTATTTCCCGCAAACATAAACCGTAAAGCTAAGGCACGGCCGTCCGTCTAATAGAATTAGCACTTGTAGGTCGTTGCACAGCTTTCTGTATTGGAGACACTTGGTAGAGACGCGCATTCACTGTGAGTTCATGTCCCCCTTTTCTCTAACTGTTTTCAGTTTTCTTAACTGCGGGGGTGAAATACATGTTACTATGATTTTGAGTACATTATACATGGTATGGTTAGCGTAAGGAGGGTTACTGTTCAGATCATGTGAGTGGGTAGGCGGAAACTTGAGGCCATTAATCCTCAAGGTAGGACCGAGGGACAGGAGCGGTAGATCTATCTGGGTGTAGCGAGCCCAGCCCCAGGCCCAAACAGAACGGACCTCGGGGTGACTTTGTGCCCAACGCATAAATCCGCTAGGTTTGAGTCTTCCTACTTGCACTTCACACATATCAATGGATTTGCAACCCATTGGTGATCTCTTTTTCCTTACACTGCTACGTACCAGGGAACTTTTATACTTACAAGTGTTTTACTTACTCACTTGCACATGAACTCGCTCAACATTATTGTTGATTTTTCAACTTACATGTATTTCAGGAAATTAACGAGATCTGGCACGGTATGGCATGTTTTCCGCTGCACTAGTTCCCAAGGTCATCCGGGGTTTAGGGGATGTGTCTCTTTCCTGGACAAGACACAATCCTTAAATCATGTTTATATTATGTTTAAGTTTGTAATGTCTGTTGAACAAGGTTATGGTTGTTGGGGTACGTTCCCGTTAGAACATGGTACTGTGTTTGGTTTTCAAAACTTAATGGATGATCTTGCATGTTTTTAATTCATATAGCTTGTTATGGTTAAGCTATGGTATTAAGAAGTCACACCAAAATTAACCACGCTTCCGCAAAGCCAGGGTGTGACACTAAAAAACACAAAACCAACCATAAATGTCAACAACATAATCAATACGCCTCATTTGAGGTATGACCATATGAATAATTAACACTTGCTCAGTTTCATCAAATGTATAGTAAACTGTGTCACCTACCTGAATGCCAGCAAATTTCATGTATCTTGCCTAACGGGTTAACGCATAACGAAAACCTTTTCCATTTCTTTCAGGGAGCCTTTATAAAGTTTTACAAGTTAAAGCAATAAGAAGATCAATCTAAAATCTAAAAATACTTATTTAAGAATAGAATATGTAAACAGTTAATCAATTTAAAGTAAAACTTACAAAATATTTATTTGCCATCCGAAAAAAGTCGTAACGATGAGCATTTGGTTGGTCAATAAACGCAGCAGCCAATGGCTCAACAGGAGGAACAACTTCTTCAACAACAGCAGGTGCTGCTATTGAAATCGGAACAACATCATGTAAAATTCAAGTGGCTCAACTCCAGCCTGCAAATTGAATGTAAATTAATTATATACGACCATTTTATTATAAAAAAATTCAGAAAAAAATGTAAACTTACCTTCTGGTCATCAAATTCGGTAAAATTCAATTCAACACAATTTTTACCAAAAACTGTCAAACGAAAAAAATTACCAAACAGTTTTGTAAACATCATGTAACATCTAGCCTCCAAATGAAACTGATGCACAACAAAATCAATACCCTTTGAAAAACCAGCCTGACCTCTAATCGTTTGAATCTTAACATCAAACATGTTATTACCAATATATATAACTGCATTAACATCAGTCAATGTATAAGCATAGCACTTGGGAAGAATGGATTCAGGAATGAGCTGTAAAAGTCATAAGCAAAATAAAAAAGTTACTTTCTAATAAATTAAGAAAATAAATGTAAATATACAAAAAAATCAAAACAGAATGTTACAAGAAACTTACACTAAAGCGACACGATGCAGACGTTAGCAATGTCCAATAAGAATTACCAATAACACCATCAATGAAGTATGATACTTTGAATGTTGTCGCATCAAGAGGGTTGAAGACTAAAAGAGATCCTTTTTTTAGGCCTAACTGAACGACAACTTCGGACCAACCATGAAAAAGGAAAAGTTTTCCTTCTGTTTCATTTACTAAAACACTATACGATCGGCCATTATCAATGTGTAACAGAACATTGGTAGGCGCCTTATCATTACCCCACAATCTATAAGCGGTATCAGATGTAATAGCCTTATACAACAAAAAAGAAAAAAATGAATTATAATATTAAATGGCAAGAATAGTAAAATGGCCTTATAGTTTACCAAACAACAAACATTAATAATTCATATAAAAATTTATCGCTTACCATAATGACTTCATCAGCGCTAGTCATATGTCTACACCAAGTAGAATGTATCATACTGATTGAAATAAGAAAAAAATTAATAACCATAACATGTTAAATTTATTGAATCAAAATAAACAATCATGTATATAACAAAGTAGGAGAAATATTACTGGTCCAAAGAAACGATCACGTATAAAAAGATTTTCAAAGATATCAAAAACATATAACATATATAACATATTTTCAATATAAACTTTACTGAATCAAAAGAATTAACGAATAATAAAGATTAAATTAACTTTCTATCGAAAAAAAAATCAGTATAAAACATATTAATATTGAATGGATGCAAAAAAAAAAAATCCATACAATAATAATAATAATCAACAATGAATAATATAACTCGGATTCACCGATATTAAACAAAAAACAAACCCTAAAAGAAAGAAATAAAGAAAAATTCATATAAAAAAAATACAAAAATCAGATTTTGTAAAATCAAAAAACAAAAATACCAAAAAGATATATTACATTGATACATGGATATCAAGTAAGAACACAAAGACCCTTAATATGATATGTTTCGATCTTTTGAAATCCACAGAATCGAAAAACAATCATATAATATCAACAAACAAATCTTCATAATATGTATAGAAGATATCCGTACCTTTGTGATGACGACATTTGATTATAAGAATCAGAAATCAAAATCGATCCAAGATAAAGAACCCTAGATACGAACGAATACAAATACAAAAACAATCAAAATCAAACATGAATGGTTTTCGAATAACAGATAAAACATGATTAATTGATAGTATCGATAACCCAACCTTGATTTGAAGATTACTTTGAAGATCTTCAGGGTCGGCGGAGAAGAAAGCAAGAGACAGAAACCCTAAGAACCCTAGATACGAACGAATACAAATACAATCAAAATCAAACATGAATGGTTTTCGAATAACAGATAAAACATGATTAATTGATAGTATCGGTGACCTAACCTTGATTTGAAGATTAATTTGAAGATCTTCAGGGTCGGCGGAGAAGAAAGCGAGAGACAGAAACCCTAATTCGATGTTGAAAAGTGAAGAATTATGGGTTATAAGATGCCTTTTATACCACCGGGTATTTGACCCGAATTGTATTAAACGGGTCCACGTTTTTTCGTTTGTATGATGAGTGTGTATGTGAAAGGAAGCCTTGTATTGCCATATGTCATGTGTAGATTCAAAATAATGCCATGTGTCATATGGTAGCTAGAAAAATGACATGTGACACTCTAGGTATGTCCTTTATTAGGATGGCTAGATATGGAATGTAAATATATAACTATATTCTTTTATAAATTTATTCTATTAATAACGTATTACACAATAAGTATCAAACTAAAAACGCAATAGAAAGTAGACTAAAAACACAATTAAGGACAACTGATAAAAGACACAATTGATGACTAGCAAATAAAATACACAATGAACATCAGACTAAAACACAATGGATAACAGACTAAAACCAAAATGAAAACAGACCAAAACACAATTGAAAAAAAAAAAAAAAAACACAATGAACAACATATTAAAACACAATGGATAGCAGACTAAACACAATAACCAGAACTTATAACACAATGTATAGAAAACCCACCTAGTTAAGAAACACAATAGGCCGATAATACAATGTATAGAAAACCTAAATATAACACCATCTTCATTGTGTCATACATTATGTTATACGGTCTAATAAAAACGCAATGGACAAAACCCCAATTAACGTTGTGTTATAAGTTTTGATAATTATACAATGTATAGAAACCCTAGTAAAAACTAATGACCAAAACCCAGTTGAAAGACATAATAACTAGAATCTTTAACACAATGTGAAGAAAACCCAGTAAAAAAGATTTTTTTTTTATTTTACGTTTTACATAGCAATATCATACTTATATTAAGATAAAAAAAAACGCTCGTTATTATGGTGAAATTTTTTTAAAAAAATAATGTCGTTTGAAAAAGTTATGGACGTTTTAAATTGATGGAGGGAATTGATATGTGCTTTGCATTGGAGAGAGAAAGTCAATAGATATAGTATTTCCTTTATACGGTTCCATTATTTTTTTTCTAGAACTAATCTCAACCCTTCAAATCTCAGATCAATGACCTATTGTCCTTCTTACCCTTATTTATTTTGTCTTTGTATTTGATACTAATCCAACTTTATTTATATTAGTTATTTCTCCTAATAACTATTATCGTTGTCATGTGTAGCCCATTGATTATAATTTTGCTATTTTGGAAATATCATTGTTGTTTAATTTAGGTGGAACTCGAGAAGGTGAATTATTATTTTTCAGAAGTAATCTTGTTTAAATGATGTGAAGTGAAATAATTAAAAATTATAAAAGTTACTATTATGTTACTGTCATTTAAGTAGTTTGGTTTTAACTAAACTACATATTCACAAAGTCATACCGATTAATCCATATATAAATTAGTAAGTTTTTTTGTGCATAAGAGCAGGCGGGGTGGTCCGTGATACCACCCCATCACGCGTTAATCGACCACGGAACACCGCCGCCGCCCACCCCATCACGCGTTCTTTTTGTAACGCGTTGAAAAGTTTGAAATTAATTGACGAACCTTGAAATTAATTGACGAACCCTCAATACTTGACGACGAACCCTCAATTTGGGCTTTATTGGGCGAACCCTCAATTTGGGCTTTATTGGGCGAACCCTCTTACCAGATCCCCTAATTTAAAATAAAAAATTTAGTGAGATTTAAAAATTTTAAAAAAATTAAAATTAAAAAAATTAAAAATTTAGTGATACCCTAAATTAAAAAAAAAATTAAAAAAATTAAATTTAGTGATACCCTAATTTAGTGTTTAATTTCTAATTTTAAAATGAAAATTAAAAAAATTTGGGAGTGATAGAATTCCATCACTAGTGATACCACCCCGCCTACATTTCTATCACTAATGATAGAATATTGGGTGATGACATGTCATGATTTAATTGGATAGTGGGAGTGATAGAAACTATCACTAGTGAACCACCCCTCCTCCCCTAGTAACTTGTACCTTGTGTTTTGGTATTTTTTCAAAAAAACTTGATTTTTTACTTTTAACCCAAAGGTTTTTACCTTTGACAATTTTAACCCTTCATAATTTATTTTTTTAACTTTAACCCAAAATTTTTCATTATTTGCAATTTAACTTCACAACTTTTGTCACTTATACTTTTCACCTTTGGCAAATTTTCGTTTTACGGATAGTTCTAAATTTCGACGCAACGTACGAGTGTGGTTCAACTTTTTTATGTTTTCTTTCAAATTTTGCAAGTTAACACGGCGCAACGTGCATGTATGGTTCAACGTTTTTACCTCTATTTTTTCATGTTTGACAGGTTCGTCGCAACACGCAGATCCTAGGTCGACTCAGTGTTGGTGGTCGATGACGGCTGTGTGACATTAGTACTATTTGACACCGTTTTACGCCTTGCCGCAACGCGGGGTGTGCTTTGTGGGTTTTTCAAAGAAAAAATGGTTATGCATATGGTTGTCGTAACCTTGGCTTGGGGGTTTTCCAAAAAAAAATGATTTTTTTTTACTTTTCACCCAAAAGTATTTCATAAATTACTTTTAACCCAAAAGTATTTGTTTTTTTACTTTTAACCCAAAACTTACTTTTGCAATCTATCCTCACAACTTTTTTTTACTTTAAACTTTGATCCTTTATAGTTTTCATTTTCCGCAAATTATTTGCTTTATGCTTGGTTCTAAATTTTGTGACTTAACACATCGCAACGTGCGTCTTTGGTTTAACGTTTTTACGTTTCGTTTTAAATTTTGCGAGTTAACACGACGCAACGTGCGTGTGTGGGCGAACGTTTTTACATCGTCTATTTTTTTCTCGTTTGACAGGTTTAACATAACATGCGGGTCCTAGATCGACTTACTTATAACTAAAGAATCACCGCCGGTGGGTCTCAATTCTAGTTTTACTAAAAAACATAATTATTTTCAGTCTTTTTCTAATAAACACGTTAGTTGGTGATGTTGATTGGTTGGGGAAAATTGTAGCCCCACACCCTAACGCTCCATTTTATTTGGCAATGGCTTTGAGCCGGTGAAGTGGTGACGTGCATCCAATTGCATATGCGTTAAATTGGAGATAACGACACTCTAACAACCACCTATTATTAGGGGTTTTTTTGGTCAAATTCCATGCTAAAATATAATTATTAGGATAACAAAAGTTTGTATGAATAAATTATTCGGTTACAATATTTTGTTTAAACCCTGCATTCTGAAGCATTTGTAATTAAAATGTTGTAAATACGTCTGTTATAAGACTCATTGTACGTCATGTGTGGTTTTCTGAATCCTTGGTAGGCTTCGCAAGTTAATTAAAAAGTTTTATGAGAAACAAACCCGGTGTAATATAAAGTCTTCAAAAGCATTCACTACATTTTTGTAGCAAACATATAGTACATACATACATATAAAGCTACTTGTTATCGGCTCGGTTAAAAGCTCGAACGAGCCGAGCTTTAACGAGTCAGAGCTCGAGCTCGAGCCTAAAATAGAGCTCGTATAGTTATCGAGCCCGAGCTTGAGCCTGAAATACAAAGCTCGCTTAGACTCGCGAGCCTAAACGAGCCGAAACAACATTTTATGTTTTTATATATAATATAATAATAATAATGATAACACTGGCGAGCCGAGCTCGAGGTGAGCTTTGGTTCATTTAAGCGATATTGAAGCGTGATCGAGTCGAGCTTTTTATTTCGTTTGAGGTTGTTCTCCATATAGCTCGAGCCGAGCTCGAGCTCAAATAAGTAGGCTCGAACCGAGATATGACGAGCTGAGTCGAGCACGGGCTCGGGCCAGCTCGTTTACACCCCTATAATCACAAGGAAACCATACATAAGAGAGTGTGGGAGTACACGCGCCGATAAAAATGGTAACGGAGGATGACTAGCGGCTGACAATGAAAATATAATGATGTCATGATTAAATGTCATCAATGAAAATGGATGCAAACTGGCACATTATTTACAAATAAAAAATAGTTTTAAACAACCATTTGTAATTCTACCAGAAAAAAACTAGTGTTAAAGATTTGTTTATTCCACTAGTTGGAGCCTTGAACGTCTAGACCTTGTAATTCTACCAGAAAAACAAGGTTTGCAATGAGGCTATGCGGCATGGTGACCATCCTCCTTTGGAGGATGATCCGTCACGTAGGCGTCACATCATAGTTACATAGAGGATGATCCGCCATGTTAAAACACTAGAAATGGGAGGATGATCCTACCCCATCAAGTTTACTTTTTTTTTAATTCATCTACTTTTTTTAACATTTATTAAATAAGATAGAATAATAAATTCATTAATATTAAAAAACTAAACATTACATAAGTTAAAAAAAAAAAACATAAACTTAAAAAAAAAATTCGTAACTTTCGGGTTGTTCGGGTTGAATGGATCCATTGTAAAAAAGTAGAAGAAGGTTTTATAAAAAAGTAGAAGGTTTTAAAAAAAATTGAGAGAGAGATGGGGTTGTAGTGGGTTAAAAAAGGTGTAAATGTGTTGAATTTATATAAAATTGGGTTAAAATTTGGGTTAGATTGGAATTATACCCGTTAGTTTTTAATTATGGCAATTGATTTTTTTTTTTAATTTTGCAACGGTAACATCTTGAAAAGGGGGAGATTTTGTATTTTTTTGGCCCGGCTCCAACGTCTCCAACGAGACGGAGAGGACGACGCAAGGGGGGCGGGATGGTGTTGAACCCGGCGTCGATCCGGGACGAACCTGGGACGCGGCCCATACCGTGGAGCCTGACAAGATTGCTGCAATGGTGTAAATGTCATTAACATGACAAGATTGGCCTCTTCGATAACGTCATTAACATGACAAGATTGCTGCAATGACTCAATTTTACACTTGGGTATTGAATTAACCGAGCTTCAAGAACGTAACCCAAATTCTGAGTGAGTGTGATGGTGTCAATACAAGTGCAAAACCGGAAAATCGCCGGAGTTAAGTGCTCTAGTGGTCTGAGTATCGCCAGAGTGATTGGAACATCGCCGGAGCATACACTATAATAAAACAGGGTGTAAACGTGTCTGCGTAGGTAAAGCACATGGTGTAAATGTGTCATTTACTTTTAATTCTTTTTTATTATCAAGGGAAAAAACGTCTTTTGACGTTGAGAGGGGTACATTGATACAATCAGAAAATATCGGGGGTTAAGACAACAATTTTTTGGAAATATGGGGTAAGAGTGCCGATCGCTCCTAATCACAGGGGGTAAAATTGTAGTTTAGTCAAAACTATATATAAATCTAAATGCCCCTTCCTATAGTCCTTTTGTAATGAAAATAATAATACTGCCAAAAAAAACAAAAATTAGAAAAATAATAATAATGCCAAAAGATTATTTAAATAATAATACCAAATGATTATTTAAATCATTTTCAAAACAAAAAATAGAAAAATAATAATAATGCCAAAAGATTATTTAAACAACCATTTGTGCTGTGTTCACACCTTACCGAACAGCGAAGATAAATGGAGACTCTTTAAATAAGTTTAGTATTATATGGAAGGAAGCTCAATAGGTGTAGGTTGCCGGTGACAAAAGGAGACACAACATCAACGTAGCAAGTTTTTTTTTTTTTAAATAATAGAGTGGTGTAGTACTTTGATTACTCTTTAGCCAATATAAAAAGCAAAAAACGATACCAATGGGGTGGTGGTTCATTGGCAAAGGCAAAGTCTTTAAACACCTTGGGAGATTGAGGTCTTGGGTTCAAGTCCCACGGACAACAGGATTAAAGAAATTTGCCGTTAAAAAAAAAAGCAAGAAACGAGTGGGTGTTCAATAGTATCAAGCAACGTCCGGAAATAATAGTGGAGTTAAAGGCGTGCTCTTATGTGTGGCTAAAAAAAGAGAGAGAATTAGCGAGTTGGAGCTGGATTGGAAAACATGGAGTAATTTTGAAATTCGTAAGTAATTGGGTGTAACCTTCTAGCTGCATGCTAGTTTGGTTTGTTTAGTAATATATTTCTTTGCCATCAAAAAAAAAGTATTGTGTTACTGATATATAAATGATGTACGTTTGTATTCGAATTCTGAACTTCCATTCTTTGTTTACTCATTAGACAACGTACTATAGTTTCCAAAAAAAAATGAAAAAGTGACTCACATCACGTTGTCACATAGGCTTCGTATGGCACTCACCAGGGGCGGATGTACCTTATCATAAGGGGTAGCCTTCGCTACCCCTTGGCGCTCGGGCGGTAGTGTAAATTTTGGAAAAAAATGACGTTTTTAACGTTTTTTCGATTTCGTTACCCCTTTCTTTTAAAACGTTACCCCTATGAAGGTTTTCTAGATCCGCCACCGGCACTCACTCATATTTTGTTTAAACTCTTATAAAATGTAAAAGTATGAACCCTAATCAGGTGAGCAAAATGCCCGGCACATAGAATCCTATCAATATCAATCACCATTGGGCTTCATACTAGACGAATGTTTATTACATCAACAATACCCAAATTACCCAATGAAAATAATACATGCTACATACAACTCATTATACATCCTCATAAGCTCATATGGTATGTGAAATGGTCCCATAATCAGTTGGTTTAGGGGAGACGAAACGTTACAATGAAAATCTTAACGGAGGACGACAAGTGCAGCAGAGTAGTTTAAACAACATATGCCAGTAAAAATGGAAAAGGAAGAGCAATAAATATATAACGATGAAAAGGCAACCAATGAAAATATGCAAACTGGCACATTATTTGAAAATAAAAAATAATCTTAAACAACCATTTGTCCAGTTCTCACACTGACCTATTTTTTTTTTCGAACGGCAAATTTCATTAAGAGAACCCTCTAGCAAGCCGCTAGGAAAAGGCCAAAGGAAAATTACAAATCGTACAACGACCACCGATTCCAATCTAGATTACAGTTTTTGGAGTGATTTTTAATCCACACATAACTAATAGACTTTATCTCGCCAAAAATCTTCCCCGGATTCACTTGCTTGTTCTCAAAAGTCGCTTTGTTCCTTGCATTCCAGATGCACCACAGGGCGGCCAAGATAACCACGTTTACCGCCTTCCGCCTTAGATCCGATCCGTTGGCGTGTTTGTAAATATCCATCGACCTAATAGCGAGGTTAATTGACTTGGTATTTGTTTTAGACAGCCACTCACTCCATAACGACGAATGGAATTGATAACCCTAAATGTTTTCAATTTATCAATCAAAGATGATTTAACCGGCTAATATGCAGGGTGTTACAAAGAAAACGGTTAACTAATACATTTTAAATCAAATACTAGATTAATATATAGATTTAATTACACAAATGCTTCTTATCGTGTGTCTAGATTATAGTCTTGGTCCTCAAATTTAAGAAATTAGACATTTAAAACAAAACTTTGTACAAATATACCAATTTTGGCCTCTCTAATGGATGAACATCAAGTTTAGCTTTTAAGTAAATACAAGCTGCAATTTTACCCCTATGGTTAGGGCAAATGACACCCTTACCCCCTATTTACAAAAAAAAAAAAAATGTTGTCTTATCACCTAACGTTTTCTGATTGCATCAATGTACTCCCCTGAGGGATAAAACTGTAACCTTACCAAAAGAGCATTTTCGTAATCTTACCCATATTTATATAGTAAACTTCAATTTTACCCCCTTTGCTTTACCTACGCTGGCATGTTTACACCCTATTTTACTAAAGTGTCTTCTCCAGCAATGTTCCGACCACTCCGACGAGTGTTGCAATGACAAGATTGCTGCAGTGGTGTAAATGTCATTAACATGACAAGATTGGCCTCTTCGATAACGTCATTTACATGACAAGATTGTTGCAATGACTCACTTGTTGGCTACATTATAATGCCATTATCTAATTCTTCTTTATTAGAAGATGACCCAATTTTACACTTGGGTATTGAATTAACCGAGCTTCAAGAACGTAACCCAAATTCCGAGTGACTGTGATGGTGTCAACACAAGTGCAAAACCGGAAAATCGCTAGAGTTAAGTGTTTCGGTGGTCTGAGTATCGCCAGAGTGGTCGGAACATCGCCAAAGTAGACACTATAATAAAACAGGGTGTAAACGTGTCTGTAGAGTTAAAACACAGGGTGTAAATGTGTCATTTACTTCTAATTCTTTTTTATTATCAGGGGTAAAAACGTCTTTTCACGTTGAGGGGGGTACATTGATACAATCGGAAAATGTCATGGGTTAAGACAACAATTTAAAAAAAAAAATAGGGGTAAGAATGTCAGTCACTCCTAATCACAGGGGGTAAAATTGCACTATATATAAATCTAAATGCCCCTTCCTATAGTCCTTTTGTAATGAAAAATAATAATAATGCTAAAAGATTATTTAAATCATTTTTAAAACAAAAATAGATAAAGTTATGGCCCCACCTGTAACACCCCGACCGCGTAAAACAACAAACCGCGGCGGAAACGTCGGGGAGTCACGTCACAGGATAAATTGTTCCACAACATATGGTGTTTAAAGTTTCGTTTTATTGAATCATTATGTACATTGTCTTGGAATTAAAAACAAAACATAATCAAATTGTCTATCATTGTTTTTATATCACTAAAGCCCTCGTCCAATCCTATGTTATGCATCATGATCATCAAATAACAGCACCTGAAACATATGTGAAAAGTGAGTCAGTATAAAAATGCCGGCGAGTACATAGGTTTTGTGAGTGTGTCAAATTCATGGCTTGTATACATATTGCAATACCTCGTACGACTACTAGAGTCGATAATTGAAAACCTTGTATTCAAAAGTGTTTGGTATTGCAATATAATTTAACCAACTATAACATGTTGGTTAATAGTTTATGAAAACCTCGTTGCCATGAATCTTGACTCAAACATTTGCTTTTGTAAACCAAGTAGTAAATCGTCTTGTAAGAAAACTTGTATGGTTTATATCATTAAGTAAACATTGTTGCGTGACATCGTTTGAAAACATTCGTCCAAGTGATCTAAATAATGCCACGGAATGTAATATGATAAAAGCACTTATCTATAGGAAGTACCAGCAGCGTATCCACCATGCTTTTATCACATTACACTCGTTTCATTATCTAATCACTTACTATAAACCATTCATCCAATTCGTCCGTGTTATCAATCGTCTGTGTTATCAATCGTCTGTGTTATCAATCGTCCGTGTTATAAACAATTCATCATTCGTCTTTGTTATAAACCAAATCATCCTTGTTATAAAACCATTCGTCAATCGTCCTTGTTTTAATTGTGAAAACTTTTGGTCGTTCTATTTGACTACATTCAAACATGTGTGACTCGTCTATGCCGCCAAAGGGTATCTTTAAATCGACTAACAAACCACCAAAGGGTTGGTTAAAATAACAGATTCTGTCGTTATCCCAAACTATCCACCAAACCCAGTGAAATAGCTCGATAACAGGATTTGTCAAACCTATGGTACCATAACATACTACTGGTCGGCTCGGCCAAAGCTAATGAATGTCATTCGTGTTATGAATCAACGCACCAACAAGTTCGTTCACATTATTGAAATCGTAATGTTTAATATAAACCATAGTATTTGTTTTCTGAAAACTCGAAATCGTTTTAGCACATACGAATCACCCCAAAACAATTGAAAGCATAAAATAGGGGAACTATGTACTCACTTGAGATTGCAAAGTATCCTTGATCTAGTGAACTAACAAAGCTCGGGGAGTCAAGGAATCAAGTGGCACTTAGTATCGAATAACTATGTTAATAAATCGGGACCTAAATCGGGGAATCAGATAATGTTGGGATTGAACCCTACAGAGGAACATATGATAAAAGCCAAAACTGGTTCAGAACTGCTGATCCTTCATAAGCAGTCTTTGTACAATGACTTTCCCCTTGACAGTGGCTCTAACAACTGATATACTCCAAAGCCCTGCTACTTATAAATGCTGACAAAGCCAAAGCACTGATGAAGGTTAAGTACTGTTGCTGATTATCTAAGTGCTGATGAAGACCAAAGTCCAGCTATTCAAAGAACTAATCATCTATAAAGGAAAGCATTGATGCTCATCATCAGTGCTTAGAAGACAACAGTGGATTATAGTATCAGTTGTTTCGTGTTATCAGTATTTAGCTATCAGTGTTTGTAATGTAACAGTTGTTAGGAGTTTGTTAGATTGTTATATGTCACTTTCATGGTGACGTCAGCCGAAGATGCTCAGTGGTTGACTTGTAGTATAAATAGAACAGTACTCTGTACTGTTCCATTACGCTCACTTCACCAAGTTATTCTGTACGATCAATCACTGAGCTAAGGCTGAGGGGGAGCATTGTGCATGCATGCAAGTTGTAATTGAATCTTGTAATCAAATGCAATCATTCAGTTCAATGATAAAGATGGTGTTTACAAAGTTTACTTTCACATTCCGCTGCATATTACTTGTTTCCTTTCATTAATCTCTAAACAAAACACAATCAAGAGAAACTCAGATCCTAACAATTGGTATCAGAGCATAGGACAGTCAAATTCGATCTAACAATCAACTAGACATAAAAGTTCAACTCATTTTCATTGATACTTCCGATTGTTCGTATTTAGTTGAAAAACAGAGTAAGGGATAATCACGTTCAAAGTTGATTGTTCAGTAACTATAAAACAACCAGAATGACGTCACAAACACCAGACATTCATAACACTGGCTCACTCTTCAAACCACCTATGTTGGTCAGATCCGAATACAACATCTGGCAGTGTAGGATGGGTCACATCCTCGCACAACAAAATAAAGGGTGTTGGAAGTCGGTTATCTTTGGACCACATGTTCCAACGGTGCCGAGTGCTGAGGATCCAAAAGTTTTTTAACCTAAGAAACTTGAAAACTATTCCGACCAGGATTTTCAAAAAAATTGAACTCGATGCAAAAGCTTTTAGCATAGTTGCATCAGCACTCCCCAATGAGATTTATGCTGGGCTGTTACACTGTAACAGTGCCAAGGAATTGTGGAATGCACTTAAGGAACAATTTGGTGGTACTGAAGAAGTAATTGAAAACAATAGGGAAGTTTTGAACCAACAGTATGAAACCTTTTGTCACACTAAGGGTGAAACATTGACACAACAGTTTGAACGATTCAGTTGTCTCATAAGTGAACTAAAACTTGTTAATGTTGAATTTGCTAAATCAACCTTAAATAACATGTTTCTAAGGTCACTTCCTGAAAAATGGGACAATATTGCTTTTGTAACCAGAAATTCAGTTGGGTTTAAGGACCTCACACTGACCCAGCTTCATGGTAGACTCCTTACTTATGAAAGGGAGTTGAACCAGAAAAAGAAGCTACAAGGGACTGGGAAAGTTGCAGATGATTATACATTTGGCAACACAGCTCTTTTGGGTCAGGAAGAAATTGGTGGAAGTAAGGATCAGGGTTATGATCATTACATTGACATAACAGCTGGTGGAGCTTTTAACAACTCTGATTCTTACTCATCCAATTATGCTTTCACAGCAAATGGAGAAAACCAGATTTCTGACAATATGTCCTTTGAACTCAATGATCTCCAGCACTTTGATCCAACTGATCTGGAAGAGATGGATATTTTGCACCAACTTGCACTGCTGAGTGTTAGAACCAGCAAGTTTTATAAGAGGACATGGAGAAAATTCCCAGGGTTACATAGGAACTTGAAGGTTGGGTTGGATAAGTCAAAGATAAAATGTTACAAGTGTAATAGGTTAGGTCATTTTGCCAGAGAGTGTAGGAGTCAAAACAATGGACCTATAATCACACATCCTAGCTCTAAACCTCAACCTACTCAAAACACTGTGCATTATACCCAATATGACCCTGCAGCCCATGTAAACACTGCTCACTATTCACACCCTGCAACCCCTGTTCCTGTGCATTATGTCCAAACCACTGTTTCACAGATACAGTATGTCCAGGCCCCAGCTCCTCAGGTGTAGGTGCAACAAGCTGCACCTCAACAAGCTACCCAAACCACTGCTCAAATAGATCAGCAAAGTTTCTTTACACAAGGCTTTGTTGATTGGAGTAGCTTGCCTGAAGAGTTAGGAGATGAAAACTTTGCTCTATATGCTTAAAATAATGTTTCAAATGATGATTTCTGTTTTGTAGCATTAGAGACAATCCAAGAAGGGCTGGAAGCTGAAGATGGAACATCCAGTGAAGAAACAGTGGATACAATTGCTGAAGCAGTGGTTACTGCTGTTGTATCAGAACAACTGTTGGAAGAAAAATCAGAACCCCTGTTGGAACCACTGTCTGACCCCTGGTCAGTTGAAGAAGGAAAAGAAGAGAAGAAGCCAGAAGAAAGTGAACATGTCTGTGATTATGCCATGATGGCTGCAACTAAGGTATCACCCCAGGTTCTTAAAAACCTTTGCTCAGACAAATGCATTATAGCATTTGCAAATGTCAAGATGGTGAATGAAAACCTTAGAGATAAAATGTCAAATGATGAAATGAAATTTGAAAAATCCATAAAAGATTTGAAAATCAAATTGTTAGAAAAAGAGAATGAAATTTGCAGCCTCAAACATGACCATAGCATAACCAAGGATCAACTCCAGGATATGATAGAAAAATATCAAACCTGTAAAAAGCAGTTGGAATCCACCCAAATCACATGTGAAAGATGGGTGGAATCCTGTAAATGTTATGAAGTTATGCTTGAAAAACAGATTGAAAGCAATGTCAAATTTGGCATAGGGTTTAGAAAATATGATGAAATTGAAAACACTGCTTTAAAAAAATCTGTTCAAACCACTGCTGAAGTCATACCCACAAACAAGGACGGTCAAGAAATCAAAATCACTGATAAAAGTGGCAAGAAAATCACACTAGAAAAGTCAATGGGGTCCTCAACCTTTGAGGAGATTGAGAAATATCAATTCAAACCTATGGATTTCACCACAGTGGATGGTGTCAAAGCTCCAAAGGCCAAGGTAATTCCTCTTAAGGACATCCCAACAGTGGTTCAAAACTCTGTTGCAAAGGAGTCTGAAAAAAGGAAAAAGAGAGAAAAGATTAAAAACTTGTTTTGTGACTTTTGTGAGAAGAAAAATCATTTAGCAAAAGATTGTTTTCACTTAAAAGCCTTTGACATTAACAAAACAAGTATCATTATGCCTTCAAAGAGCTGCACCATTTGTGGTAAAACAAACCATACCACTCAAGAGTGTGTGTATCTTAAAACCTTTGAGGTCAAAAAGGAAGAGTACACTTCAAAAACACTCAAGAGTTCATCAAAATCACAACCCAAGAATCAAACATCATTTGTGTCTGTCCAAACCGCTGTTACAAAACAGCTGAACCAAAACTCTATTAAAAGAGAAATCCAAGTGACAGATGCACCCCCTGCCAACCAATACCAAAGAGGCAAATGTCAACCTCCTTATCCAAGGGTCCCACATGTGTACGAGGCTTACAAAAAGCCATCAAAACCAAAAGTGAACAGGCATCCCTTTGGATATCAACAGTTGGTAGGAAATGACCCCCAACAGTGGTTAGAGAATAATGTGTCAAAAATCTGTCCAACACCTGAGCTAACCACTGTCAATCCACCTGAGCTTAACTCAGACACTGTTTCTAAAGCCATATTGGCTTTGGAGACCATCCTGAACTAATTACTTACTTGATGTGCAGGGAGCTTCTGCATGCTTAGATAGTCTTTAGTATGTAGATAGTGGAGGCTCCAGGCACATGACAGGATGTAGAGCCCTTCTCAAAGAATTTAAAACTCATGGAGGGGGTGATATATCCTTTGGTAATAATAGTAAGGGAAATGTGATGGGTTCTGGTACAGTTCAGTCTGTAAAAGTTAAGTTTGAAAATGTCAATCAGATTGACAATCTAAAATTCAACCTTCTTAGTGTTTCACAAATGAGTGACAAAGGTTATGGGTCATTCTTCACTAAAGAATGTTGTAGGATTGTTGGACCAGAAATGCTCAAAAAGATTGAAGAAATAATAAAAACTGGAAAAACTCAACTTGTTGCTCAAAGAAGTGGCAATGTTTATGAAGTTGATTTGTCAAACGAGAGTCCCATGACTGATGCATGTCTGTTCTCAGCAGCCTCTAACAAAGAGACAGAACTATGACATAGAAGATTGGGACACACAAATCTCAAGACAATCACTGCTTTGTCAAAACAAGGCCTTGTAAGAGGTCTTCCACAAAAATTGTTCACATGTCCTGAGCATTGTGTTTCCTGCCTAAAAGGAAAGCAACATAAAAGCTCTTTTAAGTCCATTGAAGAGTCCAAAACAACCAAGTGTCTGCAAATGCTGCACATGGATCTGTTTGGCCCAGTTAAAGTCATGAGTCTCAAAAAGAAGAGATATTGTTTGGTTATTGTAGATGACTTTTTTAGGTTTACATGGACTTATTTCTTACATTCTAAAGATGAGACTGCAGGCATTTTGCAAGACTTTGTCAAACAGGTTGAAAAGCAATTTGACTTGTCAGTAAAATTCTTTAGAAGTGACAATGGCACAGAATACAGAAATAAAGAGTTGGATGCTTTCTGTGTGTCAAAAGGAATTGTAAGGCATTACAACATTCCAAGGGCACCAGAGTAGAATGGGGTGGTTGAAAGGAAGAATAGAACTCTGATTGAAACAACCAGGACCATGCTTGCAGATTCAGGTTTGCCTTTAAATTTCTGGGCAGAGGCTGTAAACACTACCTGCTATGTCCAGAACAGAGTTTTAATAAACCCTAGGCATCAAAAGACTGCCTATGAAATTCTGTATAAAATCAAACCACTGATCTCATACTTTAAAGTATTTGGCTGCCCATGCTTCATTTTAAATTTAAAAGATTCAATCTCAAAATTTGCAGCCAAAGTAGATTGTGGTTATCACTTGGGATACTCAACCACTGCTAAGGCCTACAAAGTGTTTAACACTAGGACTAAGTGTGTGGAAGAGACTTCGAATGTAAAGTTCAATGAACTTTCATCTCTAAAAATCCCTGCATACCCTGCTGAGTTATTTGATCTTGATAAATTTACTTTTGAAAATGTTTCTGTCAAGACTAATAGTGCAGGTCCATCTCAACCTCCTCCATTAGACAATGGATATGAAGTTGTAATTCCACGACAAAAATTCACATCCTCAATCAGAGCAGCAGATGTTCAAAACACATGTCAAAGTTCAACCACTGCTACCTCAACAGTTGTTGACCAAAGTAGCCCTTCAACATCTGCCACCACAACCACTGTTGATAAAAATCTGCTAACAGTGGATAAAAATCAACCTTGTTTCACACCCATTTCACCTATTCCTCCACCACCATTCCAAATAGATGTTGGTTCTTCAAATTCACCAACAGATGTTAGCTCAGATGATACACATCTGCAGCCTTCACCCACAAATGCCATTGTTCCATACAAGGGAGATTTAATCCTCCTGAGATCTTATCCACCTGATCAAATCATTGGCAACATCAATGAAGGGGTACTCACCAGAAGTCAATCCCAAAACATTTGTCTTTTTACTGGTTTTCTATCACTCCATCAACCTGTCAAGTACCAAGAGGCACTAAAAGACAATAGTTGGGTAGAGGCCATGCAAGAAGAGCTCCAGCAGTTTAAAAGACAACAAGTATGGGAGCTTGTACCACTGCCAGAGGATGTGAGTCCTATTGGCACAAAGT
Source organism: Helianthus tuberosus (assembly GCA_030545235.1). Taxonomy (NCBI): domain Eukaryota; kingdom Viridiplantae; phylum Streptophyta; class Magnoliopsida; order Asterales; family Asteraceae; genus Helianthus; species Helianthus tuberosus. The sequence continues at coordinate 50,593,598 of CM060396.1, forward strand.
GGGTCTTCAAATATAAAACTAATGAAAGGGGTATTGTTGTCAAGAATAAAGCTAGGCTTGTGGTTCAAGGTTACAGACAGGAAGAGGGCATTGACTATGATGAAACTTTTGCCCCTGTAGCAAGATTGGAAGCTATAAGACTGTTCCTGGCCTTTGCTGTCTACCACAACATGAAGGTGTTTCAAATGGATATCAAATGTGCATTTTTCTATGGTACAATTCAAGAAGAGGTATATGTTTGTCAATCTCCAGGCTTTGAGGATCCATTTTATCCATATCATGTCTATAGGCTTAACAAAGCACTGTATGGCCTGAAACAAGCGCCAAGGGCCTAGTATGAAACTCTTTCCACCTTTTTACTCTCTATTGGTTTCAAAAGAGGTACAATTGATAAAACACTATTTTAAATTAGAGAGGAAAAGACTTGACGATTGTCCAAATTTATGTGGATGACATCATTTTTGGAAGCACATGTAATAAAATGTATGAAGAGTTTAGGCAACTCATGACAACTGAGTTTGAGATGAGTGCAATGGGTGAACTACAATGCTTTCTTGGTCTCCAAGTTAAGCAAATGCAAAATGGAACTTTCATTCATCAAAGCAAATATGCAAAAGAACTTTTAAACAAATTTGATATGAATGATTGTAAACCATGTAGTACACCCATGGCAACCAATAAGTTTGTCATGTCTGATGAAAAGGATGAGCTGATTGATCAGACCTTATATAGAAGCATGATTGAGTCTTATTGTACCTGACTGCATCTAGGCCAGACATCATGTTTGCAACATGTGTCTGTGCAAGAAGTCAATCAGCCCCTAGAAAGTCAAATCTTATTGCTGTAAAAAGGATATTCAGATACATAAAAGGTGCTCCCACACTTGGTATCTGGTATCCAGCTAATGGGAATATCAAGCTTTCAGGATTCTCAGATAGTGACTTTGCCGGATGTAACACAACAAGGAAGTCCACCTCAGGAGGCTGCCAATTCCTAGGCAATTGCTTGGTGTCTTGGCAAAGCAAAAAGCGAGCAGCTGTTTCAACATTCACTGCTGAAGCTGAATACATTACTGCTGCAAGCTGTACAGTCCAATTGTTGTGGCTTCAAAATCAATTGTTGGATTTTGGTATAACTGCTTTAAAGACTCCTCTCATGTTGGACAGTCAAGCAGCTGAAATTATCATCAAAAATCCAGTTTCCCACTCAACAACAAAGCACATTGACATCAGACATCATTTTGTGAGGGATTGCTATGAGAAAGGTTTGATTTCTTTGCATCATGTCCCAACTCAAGATCAACTGGCAGATGTGCTAACAAAAGCATTAGACACATCCACCTTTGAAAGTTTGATCTCGAGGATTGGCATGCTTAACATGGAATAACAAGCAACATCTTGTTTTTCTATGCTTAACAAGCATTAAAATGTTTTCAGAAAATCAAAAATCCATCCTTAAAAATAGTTTTAAAAAAATGAAATTTTCATTAAATCCTAAAAGTCTGATATAACCACTGTTTTGGTACAACATCTGATTGCTAATATTCATCCACTGTTGATAGACAACCTCTGTTTCACCATTTTCATTATTAAACACTGCTGACCACACATCAGTGTTTCAAATACTGATGGCTATCCACTGATAGTCACTCAGCCACTGCCCATATTTCTTTTGTTGACAACCACTGATATTGTCCATCAGTGGTTTCCTAAACAACTGTCATCCACTCTCCATCAGAGGTTGTCACATGGACAGATCTTAGCCGTCCGATTCTTGTAGCTGTTGCCACGGCAGTACTTCACTATTCCATCCCAATAAAACCCTGATTAAACCCCCAAACAGGCTTTTCACCACCGTCTCGAATTCAGAATTCCCAAAAGCAGTTACACTCTATCACTCAATCTTCCGTTCATTTCTCGCAAATTTTCTCCCAAATCATGGCTCTTGTTCTAAAAAACCCTCATAATTACTTGTGTACTCCTGAGAAAACAAAGAAAAACACCAATTTTCACTCAATCATTGACATTCTCGCAGCATCAAAGTACAAAACTTTGTTGACTTGCAATGCCCCCATTTATCAAGATACTTTACAAGATTTCTGGACTCATGCACGATTAGAAGTCAAAGATAAGAAAGCATGGGCTGTAATTTCTGAAATCAAAGAAGTATTGATCTCCATTACACCACAATTGATCTCAGAAGTCTTCGAAATGAATGACCATACTGGTCCTACATCATTTCCAAAAGAAGAATACCAAAGGGATCTCATTGAAAGAGGGTATGAAGGGCAATACTCAAAAGCTACAATGCAAAAGGGAGACTTTCCACCCCCAATGAAATTTTTGTTTCATACATTGCTTACTTGTGTTTCAAATAAAACAACTGCCTTTAATGAAATACCTTTGAAAATTCAATATTTGGGGTATGCTATTATGGCAGAAAAGAATTTTAACTACTCCCAAAAGATTTTTGATGATCTGGTCACTAATGTCAATAATATCACAGAAAAGAAAAAACCATTTTTGTTATTTCCAAGATTTTTGAGCTTTTATCTTCAAAAGAAAATACTAAAAGATTGTGCCCATGTACTTGTACAAGGGGCACCTTTTCAAATAAACAGCCTTTCTTCTGAAACCTTTACAAGGCTGCAGTCTGAGTCAAAACCTGTAAAAACACAAACAGAGGAACCTGAGCAAACTTTGGATGCGTCCACATCTACCTCTCAGGTTGCTGCTGTTGAGCCCACTGCTCATGGTGACCACAGCAGCACAACCACTGCTGTGCAACCCCCACCAAAACCTACCAAAAAGACCAAAAAGAAAACATTCAAAAAGTCCACCAAACCCATTCAAAAGGAAATTCTGAAAGATGAGATCCCAGAACAGTTCCTGTGATAACATAAAAGTCACCTACAACCACTGCTGCTACTTCCTCACATCAGATGGTAGAAAGATCTCAACTTAAGCCTCAAACTCTTCCTGCATTCTCACAAAAGGATCAGGTTGTATGCACAGGGACACCACTTTATGAAGCTCTGGATTCACTTGGATCCTTCTTCCTCAGTCCAAATCCCAGGGACATATCTCTTTCTACCCCACATCCTTCATCCCTCACATTACCACAATCCATATTACCTCTGTTGAAAGCCTTGGAATTGGATCAGACAAAAACCAGTTCTTTTCAACAACCTATCACTGAGAATATACTCCAACAAGTGACTGGGTCTGATACATTTTCCATTGCTATCCCATCAACAATTGAGGAGGTTACACCCCTTGAGTTACATGTAACTCTTGGTGGTAGTTCAAGTGGAGCAGCTACTACAGGTGTTGAATCCACTGATTTACACCTGGACAGTAGTTTCATAAATAAGACTCCCTTGAAGGAAATTTCTTCTATGGCAACCAAGGTATCCACTAGTGTGTTTACTCTAACCACTGGTGAGATTTCCAAGTTATCCACTGCTGAAGAGAGAAGTCCCCAGTACCAAGACAAAGGGGCATCAGTGGATGAACCAGTGGAAACTTCTCCTGGTCCAACCGCTGATACAACCACTACAAGTGGGAAATCAGATGATCCCATTCATTGGGTGATGGTTTAAAATACAAAGAATAGACAGAGAGAGTTGATAACATTGAATCATCTGTAGCAGATATTAAAAATATGCTGCAACAGTTGTTACAATCTCAAAAGGCTCCATCCACTGCTGCAACATCTGCTCCATCCCCCACTGAGCTATGGCAATTGTTTCAACCTATGCTTCATCAACAAAGACAGTATGCTGATCAACAACATGAAGTTCAGCTTCAAATGTTCAGAAATATGATGGAAACTAGGTATAAAGATACTCAAGCAGATATAAAGGCCATCAAAGCTCACCTGCTTCAAACCACTGGCACTCCTCCTCCTAACATTATCTATGTTGAAAACCCTAATGATGCCAAAAAGGGGGAGAAAGGAAAGAAGGGAAAAGAAGGATTATATCTACCACCAGATCCACTGTTTAAACCTGTGGTAGAAATTCCAAGGCCAGATGGTTCTAAAAAGGTTGATGTAACTCAAAATGCATTTGCTGATCAAAAAGCAAGTAAGAAAGAGATAATGGAAATAAAGGGATCAAAAAGATTTGAACAGGAGAAGAAAATTATGATGGAAAAGGAAGAGCAGGGTACTTCAAACAAAAGAAGGACTACCAGAAAGGTCAGTCAACCCAAAACCACACCTTCCAAAACCACTAAACCTTCCTCAAAAATCCCCAAAATTTCCTCACCTCAACCTACAAAACCAACAGATGTTGAGACACCTGTTGTATCAACAACTGTTGATACTTCCGTGGTTTCAGCAGATGTTACTTTATCCACTGCTCTCATCACTTTACCAACTACATCTCAACCTACAAACACACCTTCAAACCAAACACCTCCTGCCATAAAGCAAAAGATAACTGTTGACACTTCAATAATTGTAATGACAACAGTGGTTGAAACACCAGTTGTTTCAACACCTGTTAGTCAAATCACCACCACCACATCACTTCAAGCCATATTCACTCCAGTCAACAAACTACCAACAAACACTCCCTTACCAAAAAAGACTTACACCAGAAAAAGGAAATTTCAGGTGAATGATGATGATATACAAGCACCTATTCCCATTTCATCTGTGCCCTACAATGTAATCAAACCACAACCATTCATCCCATCAAAGTTGGCAAACCCAATCACTAATCCAATAACCCTTCAAGGATATAACCCTTCAGATGTTGTTCCTGTGGCAGCAAATTATTCACTGGAACTACATGCAGTTAAAAATGAAATGAGACAATTTTATACTGTGGATGATCCTGCACAAAGAAAATTTCCTTCTCTTACTGACTTCAGACCTCCAAGGAACATGGATGAATACTTACAGTTCAAAGCCAAGCAAGCTGAATGGAGAGCCAAATATGAAGGTCAAGGTGAAAGTGATAATAGCATCTTAAATCGATTGCAAATTCTGCTTGGTAAAGTCAGAGAATTGGAAGATTATGCAAGAGATTTAAGTAAAGAGATGTTTAACTTGCCACCAGAAGCTGGGTTGCAGAAGGATCTGAGAATAGACCTTGTGAAGCTGATCATGTCTGAAAAGTTTTACCCTGCCAAACCTGAATTCAAAGACTGGCCACTTGTTGCTCTCAAGACAGAATTGAATAGAATTGAAAGAATAAAAGGAAATCTAGGTATGAAAAGATCTGCACCAAATTGGAGTAAGTACAAAAAGAAAATTGAAGATCTTACCTTGGAATACAAAAGAAAGAGAGAAGAGTTGGTTGCAGCACAATATGGAACAGCAAGGAAGATATCAAGATGGTCAAGGCAGTACATTGATGAAACTTACAAAAGGCTTGAAAAGCTTAGAAAAACATATCCCACTGCTCCAAAGAAACCCACATACAAAACCACTGACAAACCAAAGCAGCAGGCCCTCTCTTTAGAAACATTGTTCACATCATCTGATACCTCCACCATTGCTTTAAATCAAAGAAAAAGGCAAAAGCAGATGGATGAAGAAGATGCAAAAAGAGAAGCTGAAATTCTGGAATATGCATTGAAACAAATGGTTGCTGAACAAAGAGAATCTGCCAACAGGGTAATCAGCAGGCCTCCATCACCAAACTCATAAAAAATAAAGACTCTCCCAAGAAACCCACTGAATTCAAAAATACTAAAGTGGAAATCTGATAAACAGACCCACGTATTGCCATTGATCAAATCCAGTGGTGAAGTTAAGCATATATCAAGAGAAAGTGCACTTGGCCTGGGTGTTGCTGATCTACAAGATCTTCTTGAGCTTCAACTGTGTAGGGATGAGGATGATGAGGATTCCTTGAACTTTGAATTACAATTCAAAGGACAAGTCAGGGAACTTTTGATGAGGTAATAAAGATCACAAATAATGAAGTGTTTTGGCATCATCTGTTCCAGGGGGAGATTGTTGGGATTGAACCCTACAGAGGAACAAATGATAAAAGCCAAAACTGGTTCAGAACTACTGATCCTTCATAAGCAGTGTTTGTACAATGACTTTCCCCTTGACAATGGCTCTAACAACTGATATACTCCAAAGCCCTGCTACTTATAAATGCTGACAAAGCCAAAGCACCGATGAAGGTTAAGTACTGTTGCTGTATCTGCTGCTGATTATCTAAGTGCTGATGAAGACCAAAGTCCTGCTATTCAAAGAACTGATCATCTATAAAGGAAAGCACTGATGCTCATCATCAGTGCTTAGAAGACAATAGTGGATTATAGTATCAGTTGTTTAGTGTTATCAGTATTTAGCTATCAGTGTTTGTAATGTAACAGTTGTTAGGAGTTTGTTAGATTGTTATATGTCACTTTCATGGTGACGTCAGCCGAAGATGCTGAGTGGTTGACTTGTAGTATAAATAGAACAGTACTCTGTACTGTTCCATTACGCTCACTTCACCAAGTTATTTTGTACGATCAATCACTGAGCTAAGGCTGAGGGGGAGCATTGTGCATGCATGCAAGTTGTAATTGAATCTTGTAATAAAATGCAATCATTCAGTTCAATGATAAACATGTTTGCTTAAACTATTCTCCTATTGATTGTGTTTACAAAGTTTACTTTCACATTCCGCTGCATATTACTTGTTTCCTTTCATTAATCTCTAAACAAAACACAATCAAGAGAAACTCAGATCCTACCAGATAAAATGAGGTATTGTAAACCAAATGAGTGTTGGAGGTCATATGATATGGTTTAACAAAGTCTACATTCTGATTTGAAATGAATCCTAAGTGCTTTTGACCCGTTATGACCCGTTAAGGTAGTTTACGCTACTTTAACGTGTCATTTGCGCAAATATGCGTTCAGATGGTCAAACTAGTCCTATGATAAGTCTTATATGCCTAAACATGTTTAATAATGTTGCAATATCAGTTTAAGTGTCAAAATTTAGGTTACATATGCTTAAATTGAATTTATGCGCAAAAAGGGAATTTTCGTCATTTTCCTAAGGCATATAAACTACCTATCATACAACTAATCAAACGAAGTTACCATAAGGTATAACCCCTAGGGGTTATTCCCTATACAACTATGGTCATAATATATGTTTGGTCGGATCCTAATGATCGACCAAACGGGTCGGGTTCGAAAGTTTAAGCGGTTGTCAAGACCGCTTGACTTACGGCCCTAAGTAAGCACTAAACTAGAAGTGACGAGTTAAACATGTTAAAACATGTTTAACTAAGTTGGAAAACTGATTTGGTATAGGAACAAAGTGTTTTGATACCCGAAAATAGTTCCGTCGTAAAATGCACATAATCGTGCATTTTGACCGAAACTTTGACTCGTCACTTCGACTAGTCAACGTGGTAATCAGTAGGTATAATCACTAGGGATTATAACCATCGTGATTACCATCACGTTGCAAAGTTCAATTGAACTTTGTCTTGATCAATTCATGGTCAAAGCCGAAAGTCAAACACTGTTTGACTTTTAGCTTAAAATAACTAAAAATAAATAAGCAAGACTAGTTAGAACACTCACTTGTGTTCTAGAAAAAAAAGATGACTAAGAAAACTCAAATGGGAGGCCTCCTAATAAGATAGCAACTACACTTAGAGCTTGGAAAGAAGAAGAATGGAAATGAGCAAGTTTGAAGATGAAAGTTGAAGGGTATTTATAGTTGTTCATGGATTTGTAAGATCATTACAAGTGTTTATGTGTTCTCCAAAGATTAATCTCCACCATACATGTGTTTAGACCTGATTAGTAGCCTTGTAGAACACTAAACTTGGTCCACAAACAAGAAAACAAGCAAACAACACCATGTATTTCAGCTGATTTTAACAAAAAAAGCTTCTGCCCAGCTACATCAGTCATGCCCCATGACCCAGAACCCTTCAAAGGTCATGCCCCGTGAGCCAGAGCAGATCAGGAGTTTCAAATTTTGGCAGAAATGGTCCCTGCAACTCCTAAACTTGTTTTTCGACACGTTTAACCCCCGTTAGCCCAATTTCAATGATTTATAAGGATGTTAAAGCATAGGAGACTTGAAATATGCTTGGAAATATTGTGGATGTTGGTTTGTTCGGTCGTACGATCACGTTTTTTGGTTAATTATGACGAACGTTCAAACGGATGCGAAAACGATCCAAATTACGCAACGAAGGACATTTTTGCATCCCCATTACTAAAATATAATATTTTAATGATTTCAAAAATTTTTGGGTGTGCGTATATGGTCTGAAGGCAGAATATGCGCGAAATTCCATACTTTCATAGTTTTGACACTTTTAGTCCCTGTGACCAAATAAGCATATTTTTCACAAACCGAACCCCTCAAAACTTATTTCTAAGTTATGTAAAGGGTATTTAGGGTATGTTTAGCTTATCTCACTATTTCGGAGTGTATGTCATGTTAAACTGAGTACGTTTACATAACAGTTTGAGTATAACATTCAAGAAACTGTTTAAAAGCTCGAAATCGAACAAGAATTAAAACGTGAAATTGTCAAACATGAATAAACAAATATTGGGATCAAAACACCATGTTTCATTGATATTTGAAATTGTTCTACATCGTACAGTGTTTGCAAGAGCACAAATGTCACAGTTTCCCCTACTTTAGGAAATTTCATCCCGAAATTTTTGCTAGCGGAAACTTGTGAAAACAAATGTGGATATTTCGCCTTCATTTGGTCCTCACGTTCCCAAGTAAATTCTGGGCCACATTTGGATTCCCAGTGAACTTTGACTATTGGTATTCGTTTGTGCTTTAGTCTTTTGACTTCACGGTCTATTATCTCCACAGGTTTCTCGACAACGTGCATTGTGTTATCAACTTGAATTTCGTCGAGGGGAATGTGGAGATTTGTATCGGCTAAACACTTCTTTAAATTGGACATGTGGAATGTTGGGTGAATATTCCCAAGTTCAGGAGGTAGCTCAAGTCGGTAAGCCACCTTTCCGATTCTTTCAACAATCTTAAATGGTCCAACGTATCGTGGTGCAAGTTTTCCTTTCTTTCCAAATCTCACCACTCCCTTCCAAGGGGATACCTTGAGTAGGACATGGTCTTCGACTTGAAATTCCAACGGCTTGCGTCGCATGTCCGCATAACTCTTTTGATGGCTTCTAGCTATCAGAAGATTATCGCGAATTTTCTTGACGTTGTCTGTTGTTTCCAGAATGAGTTCAGGTCCAGTAAGCTGAGCTTCACCGACATGATTCCAAAAGACAGGTGAACGACATTTTCGACCGCATAAAGCTTCGAAAGGTGCCATGTTGATGCTAGCATGATAACTATTATGTAAGAGAACTCGATCAACGGTAGATGAGAATCCCAATTACCACCAAAATCTATTACACATGCTCTAAGCATATCCTCCAGTGTTTGTATCGTCCTCTCGGATTGTCCATCCATTTGGGGATGATAAGTAGTGCTCAGATTCAGTTGGGTTCCCATAGCAGATTGCATGGTCTTCTAAAAATGAGATGAGAATCGAGCATCACGGTCAGATATGATGTTCAAAGGAACACCATGTTGAGACACAATCTCATCAACATAGATCTTGGCTAGTTTATCAGCAAATAGATCCTCGCGAATCGGCAAAAAGTGTGCTGACTTTGTTAGACGATCAATGACTACCCAGATAGCATCATGACCTCTAAAAGTGTGCGGTAACTTAGTGATGAGATCCATTGCAATGTTCTCCCACTTCCATACTGTTATTTCTGCTTGTTCATATACTAAATCATAAGCACTTAACTTTACTGACCACTTGGCCATTCTGCCTGACATCTCTGGTTTCCTAAGCACATTTTTGATAGGATAATTTGTTTTAACATGTATCCTATGTGTCTCGAAATAATGCCTAAGTTTCGTTGATGCCATGACTAATGCTAGTATCAATTTTTCTAAATGAGAATGCCTAGTTTCAGCATCTAACAAACTTTTACTAACATAATAAACAGGATATTGCTGACCTTCATGGTCTTTTATAAGAACGGCACTTACAGCATTCCCCGATACAGCAAGGTACAGGGATAGTGGTTCACCATTTTCAGGCTTCATCAATAGAGGTGCGGTTGTGAGATATCGTTTCAAATCCTGCAGGGCTGCTTCATGCTTCTCCCCCCCATTCGAATTTTTTGTTCTTCTTCAGGATATCATAAAAGTCTTTGCATTTCTCTGAGGATCTTGAGATAAACCTGTTTAGGGCTGCTACTCGGCCTGTCAATCTTTGTACGTCCTTCATATTTGAGGGTGATTTTATGTCCAGGATAGCTTTGATCTGCTCTGGGCTCGCTTCTATCCCCCTTTTTGTCACCATATATCCAAGAAACTTTCCTGCTCCCACTCCGAAATGGCATTTAGTAGGATTCAGCTTCATGTTGTATTGATCCAGGATATCAAATGCTCCTTTAATATCCTGGAGGTGATCCTGAGCTTTCTTTGATTTTACCACCATATCGTCAATGTACACCTCCATGGTGTCCCCCAGTTTGTCTTTGAACATCATGTTTACCAATCTCTGGTATGTTGCACCTGCATTTTTCAAACCAAAAGGCATAGCTGTATAACAATAAATACCTGTTGGTGTCATGAAAGCGGTATCCTCCTGGTCAGAAGGCTCCATTTGGATCTGTTGAAATCCTGAGGATGCGTCCATGAAGGTCAGCATTTCATGCCCGGCAGTGGCATCTACCATTGCATCAATGTGGGGAAGAGGAAATGGGTCTTTAGGACAAGCTTTGTTCAAATCTGTGTAGTCCACACAAACTCTCCATTTCCCATTCTTTTTCTGTACTACAACCACGTTTGCTAGCCACCTTGGGAACTTAACCTCTCTGATCATTCTGGACTTTAATAATCTTTCAACTTCCTCCTGGATAATCGCGTTCCGCTCAGGAGCAAACTTCCTTCTTTTTTGTTGCACAGGCTTGAATGATTTATCAATTCCAAGCTTGTGAGTGATAATATCTTTGGATATGCCTGTCATATCCTCATGCTTCCATGCAAACGTAGACATCCTGCATTTCAAAAAGTTAATTAATTGTTCTTCAATATCCTGAGGGATATTGGTCCCTACGAGCACCGAAATATCGGGGTTATCCTGGTTCAGGATAACTTTCTTTACATCCTGCTCCGGATCCTCCACGATATCCTGGGCCCGCGTCTTTAATTGCTATGCTGCACTAGGTTTGGCTGAAGATTTCATCGAGGATGAGTAGCACTCTTTCGCCTCCTGCTGATCACTATCAACTTTGACCACTCCCCAGGGGGTAGGTATCTTGATGCATTGGTGATATGTTGATGGCACGGCCTTCATATCGTGAATCCACGGTCTTCCCAGTATGATGTTATAGCAGGATAGAGAATCCATCACACAGAAACGTTGTATCGAATTGACTCCTTCAACGTATACTGGCAACTTTATCTCTCCCACTGTGTTTCTAGCCTCTCCACTGAATCCAACAAGCACGGTAGACTTTGAAGTGATATCCATTGGAGATACATTCATTCTCTTCAGAGTTTCTAGTTGGATTATGTTGACGGAGCTGCCATTATCAACCAGTATCCTGCGCACAAAATGGTTAGCCACATATAACGTTATTACCAGAGCATCATGGTGAGGATCCTGGACAGTATCCCTGTCATCTGCATCAAAAGTGATCACTTTGTCAGTTGTGAGGGTAGTCATCCTGACAGGTCTGTCTCCCCTTTCGGCCTTGGCTTCCTTTGCATGTCTCTTTGCTGCCGAATACGAAGTTCCACAAATGTCGGATCCCCCGAAATGAAGTTGATTATCTTGGCATCCGCGGGAGGTGATGCTGCTCGTTCAGGATCCTTCTCAGTATCCTGACCCTTATTCTTCTTTTTTCCTAAGAGATCTTTCAGATATCCCTTGCTTAGAAGATAGCTTATTTCTTTCCTTAGAGCAATGCAATCCTCAGTCATATGTCCGAAATCTTCGTGGAAAGCACACCATTTTGACTTATCTTTCCAGTCAGCCTTTTGTTGATTCTTTCGAGGCCACCTAGCCTTGTCTCCTAGACCCTGCATAGCATACATCAATTCAGGAATATTAACAGAAAAGCAATATTCGGACAACTCAGTATACTCTTCAGGATCCTCATCTTCAACAGCGTTCACTCTTTTGTTTTCATTTCTATTATACGGCTTAGGCCGATATGACTTGAACGAGGATTCTGACTTCCTATTGGTTGATTCATAAGTGTTGGATGAGTTCATCCTTTCTTGCATCTTCCTGTCATCTTCCAGACGGATATATCTCAAAGCCCTGTTACGAGCTTCATCGAGATTCCTGCAGGGATTCATTACAAGATCCTGATAAAACTGAGAATCCTTTTGTAATCCCATCTTAAAAGCTTGCACAGCTGTTGCAACATCAAGATGTGGGATATCCAAGGATTCTCGACTAAATTTGTTCACATAATCCCTCAAGGATTCCTGAGGCCCTTGAGTTATCCTGTAAAGATCACTGGTTAGTTTCTCAAAACTCCGACTACAAGAAAATTGACTGTTAAATAAATTAACCAAATGAGCAAATGAAGTAATTGAGTGAGGAGGAACGTTTAACAGCCATTTTAAGGCTGATCCTGTTAGAGTAGAACCAAATCCCTTGCACAAGCACGCTTCCTTGAGCTCCGGAGGGATAGGGTTAATCTCCATTCTTTCCCTATACTGAGCAATATGCTCCTCAGGATCCGTAGTCCCATCATAAAGCTTCATGTTGGGGGTTTGGAATCTCTTTGGGATCTCAGCATCACAGATAGGATACGCGAAACGAGATATCTTGTGGCTGTCTTGAGACACTTCCGGGATCGGCTGGACCACCCCAGGTACACTAGATATCATGTCCTTTAACTTCTGAAGTTCCCTGGTAAGTGCTGATGTTACACCTGTATCCTGCAAAGATCCACCACTGTTAGTAGCATGAGTATTGTTATTATTCGACACGTTACCCATTGGAGGATTTTGCCCATATCCTGAAGCATATCCTGAGCTCCTTATGGTTGACATCCTAATCGAGGAGGGTATTTCAGGAGTATGATTCTGAGGAAGACTGGGCACGATATTCCCCCTATTATCCTCGGTATATACAGCTGAACTAAAGTTCAACGCTCTGGGGTGTAACGGAGTGACATTGTCCTCCGCAGATCTGCTCGAGCCAGCCTTCAGGAGTTGTATTTCCCTCAAAAGCATTTGGTTTGTTTCCTGTTGCTGCCTCATTTGTTCCTGCACACTTCCAAATAAGGTTAAAATTTCATCATTAGAAGCTAAAACGGGAGCAGATCCCTGGACACTCCGAGTTGGGATAACATCTTGAGATTGTGTAGAGGCTGGCATCCTTGGAGGAGGTGGTGGAAGCACCGAACCGGTAGTAGTAGAAGTCATAGCAGACACAGTAGAGGAACTCATGTTTGATCTTGAGGCCATTATGGACAATGTGGCAAAAAGTTTTGAAAATAGAAAACCGATTAGCGATTTGACAAAAAGTTTTAGTAAAGAGAGCACCACTTGCCCCACGGTGGGCGCCAAATTGTTTTGGTCAAAAATTACTGAAGAAATTAAGTGATCAAATTAGTTAAGTGAGGTAGTGTGCTAGAATTGAGTGTCGAAAATATGTTAATCAAGTTGATTTATAAAAACAGTTTCAGGATACGGCTCAAGATGTAGAGCTGTATCTATGATCAAACAATGAGCAAAAATAAAGTAAACGACATTAGATGTACGAGGAAAGCCCTTGATCAATCTAGATCGCCGGCATAAAACCTCGGGAGCTGACAATCGCAGCTGCCTTGTTCTTCAATTGCTTCAAAAATTAGGATACAGTGCAGGATGTGGTACGGATCGACTAAGTGTTACAACGAAACTTGAATACAAGTGTGGTGTTTGCAATGAGCTAGAGAGTGTAAGTGTATGAGAGTGTTAGTGAAAAATTGTGTGTTCTAAGCTGATCCGTCCCCATCTATTTATAGTTAAGATAAAATAACAAACTATCCTAAACTTGCGGGATCCACCGAATATTCCTTCTTCGAACGTTGTAGACCTGGTCTTTCGGGCTCAACGTCTCTCTCTCAACAAATTCGTCCGAGTCTTGAGGAGAAGAAGTCCTCTTGACCGTTAGCAAGTCTCAGCCCTTAACCTGCACGTGGTTAATTCAATAAGCCTCAGGATATCGCCCAAGATGTTAGCAATATCCTCTTCCAGCATCCTGGTCACAAATGAACAAACATAGGCAGGATATTGGTCAGGATATATACGTTAAGAAAACGACCCCTAACACTCATGCACAGTAAAAAAAACATGTTTTCTTGTAAACTTCATTTCCCTCGAAATACATGCTCCAGTTCATCCCTCCATTTCATAAAAACAAATAAATGACCCAGAATTTTGGAGTGATGACTTTTTCATTGTTTATGTTTCTATTACTAAAATATGTTAATTGTAATATACATAAAGATCAAGAATGGAAACAGTTTTGAAAAACGAAACCACAGATTTTATATATTTTTTTTGTTGGATTACTTATTTCAATAGTCCTTTACATAAAAGAAATAAGAAGATTAAATCAGATCAATGACAGAAATATACCAAACGACATCGTAACGAATCTGACGTAAATTCTGGTTCCGGCGAACCCGCAAACGTGCTCCGATTGGTTTCCGACGAGAATCAGCGTGAAACGAAAAGGAGAAGGTGACTCCCGTTGATGTCCGTCAGTTCCGGCGTGAGCTTCTTCTCTGGTTCCGTCTGTGGGTGTTGTTGTGTGTGGTGAAAGGTGTCCGAAACAGAATGAGATGAGGGTATCGAAATGGTTGAACGGTTTGTGAGGGTGTCGAGGCAGGTTTAGCGTCTAATGGCAACTCCGCGTCCCGACTCCAAGTGCGGTGAACGACGAAGGTATCGGTCCCGGTGGCTGCGACTGATCTCCGGCAACGTGATGGTGGTTCAGAGGGTGTTATGGTGATATAGGGTGAGAGAGTTTTGTCGGCAGCCTCTGGTTCTCCGGCTTCATCTGATACACCGGTGAAACGTCTAAACTCCGGCGACTTCGAGTTCTCCAGCAACCTTATATCGATGTGAGGGAGAGTTTTCGTTGCGTTTCCGGTACGTCTCTGGTAGGTTGTTTATCGGAACAGAAGAGAGTATGAGATGGTGTGTAATGGTGTTCGACGCAGGGCTTGTATATATATCATTCCGTCCACGTTTATTTTAGAAAGTTTGATAATTTCTGAAATCGCGAAAAGGTAAGAGTTTGATGTTCATCGAAGAATGGAGGTGAGATCATAGCCATATTTGTCGAATACCCAAATCCCGGCTGACATTAAGTGGATCTTCGCTGACGTCAAGATATCCCGTTCCTTGGAGCTACAAAAGAATAAACCGTTAGCCTCGTCACGGAGGGCCCCGAGAGGGGGATCCGTGACCAAGCTCCGGCGTGAGAGTAAGTAAACTTGCCGGAGAGTGAGAGGAGCTTCTTCCGATGAGTATAATCACCGGAATATTTCCTCTTTGGTGTGAATCTAATAAATACGTATGCGGGTATTAAATGTAAAGGAATGTTGGTCGGAATTAATGAAAGGAGATTAAATGAGAGTGTAGTAAATGAGATGGTTCCGATGATGATACCTGCCTTTGTTACCGTCTTCTCCCTTATATAAGTCCAAGACCTTATTATGTATGTAGGATATTTGTTGAGATAATCCAACGGGTTTAGGAAGACCTCGAGGGGCTCAGACACGTGTCTGACCCCTAACGACTAGATCAGCAGCGGCATTTATTGTTTCAGAAGGAGAAGTACGATGCCAGCCGTGATGCTCTTCTTATCAGTCATTAATGAACGCCTGCATGTTCTGATTCCTCATTTCCCGCTCGTTTTATGAAGGAGAAACCTTAATGGGCAAGTTAGGCTCTGGTTGGGCTTGTACTCTGTTGGGCCCGCCCATAGACAGCCCAAAACGGGTAGAAATGGGGTTCCCCATTGGCCCGTCGTCAAGTCATCTTTAGTCCCTGGTTATGAGACCCGAGGCTCATGATCCGGGGCTGAATCATAATTGTTTAAAAAGAAGGCTTACTTTTTTGGGCTTCGTATATGGGCCCACCCCTGATTTGTCATCATTGGCTATCTCTTCGGGCCATTATTTCACTGCATACCGACGGCGGGAATTAATACCCTAGAGACACGTGCATCTCTTTTAGATTTTGAAGGGACGAGCGATGGGACGGTTACCGTGCGTCAGTTACTTTCTTTAAATACCCAGTTTCTTCTTGAATTTCCTATCTAATCCCTCTGGTTCCTTTCCTTTGTTCGTCATAACTTCTCCGATTATTATTTCTTTTCCGATCATGAGTCGTTCCGTCCGGTCTGTGATCAAGTCCGTCTTGACGGCGAAGGACCTGAAGTCTTTTGTCAAGATGTATAATATTCCGGAACAATTTTCCCCTACCCTGCCAGGTCCCAATGAACCAGCAGTATTTACGCCGGATAGGATCCCTCTCTATATCTTGGCTTTTTCCTCTTGTGGAGTCCGATATCCTCTTTCCGCTTTCAAGGTTGATCTGCTCCGTCATTTTGGGGTTCACTTTTCTCAGTTGCACCCCTTAGGTTTGATGAGAGTGGTGCATTTCGAGTTGTCCTGTGTGGCTATTTCCGGTGAACCTTCCATTCCTTTGTTTTGTATGTTCTACAAACTGATTTCCGACGGAGACTGGTTCACATTTGCTAAGAGACAGAACAACGTATCACAACCCTGTTACACCTTTATGCCGACTTCCACTTACCCGAAGGATTGGAAAAGCAGGTTTATTTTTGTCTCCGCTGCCATGATGCCAGGGTCCCCTTCGCCTAGGGATGTTGATGCCCCCATTGAGGACGCCGTTCCTACCCTATCGGCTAATGAGACTGTTCAATGGAAACGCATGTGTGAGAACCCTACCAGGGCTTTCACCTTTTCTGAGGGTATTGTAGCCATGGGAGGGTTGAGTCCTTCTTACCCTGTTAGCCCCAAGGCTTTCTTTGGTAAAAAAGGTATCTTCTTGTCTTGGATCCCTCTTTGTTTGTTTTTGTTTTTGGGTATTTGTGCAGTCATCTTTAGTGTCTCCTTTTCGCAGAGTTGACTTTATGGAAGCTACTCAGGGAGACTCTAAAGATGTGAAGTTTGTGGTTGATGGTGAAGTTGTTCCAGGCTTGAACCGGAGTGGGATGGTGCAGGTTACCGGGGGGTCTACCCAGGCAGGGGGCTCTATTGCTGTAGAGGGGGGTGAGAACACTTCCTCTGATGGGGAGGAGAGTTCCCCTGACCCTGCCCCTGTTAAGCATTCTGATGGAAGTGATGATGCAGATCTGGAGATTCTTTTAGTCCGCAAGAGGAAAGCTACAAGTCCTCAGCCAGCCCCCCTTCCCCGTGATATCCGGCAAAGGCTCCGGAGTGCCAGTGGGCAGAAGCTCCCTCCTTCTTCGAAGGCTGCTTCCGAACTTCCCCCCGCTGGGGTCAAAGGTTCTTTGTCCAAGCATCTGAGGTCTTCAAGTCTTGTGAGTGCACCTTTGCTGGTGAGTCCTTTTTTCTTCTTGTCTATTTTGTCTCATCTTTGTTTTATTTCTGATGTTTCTCTTGGTGCAGGGGAGTTCTCGTGATCCTATAGAGATCCCCACTGGTCCCTCATCTTCCCGTGTACGGGACAAGACCCCGGAAGTAGGTTTGGCCCACTTTACCTCAGCCTTTGAGCTTTCTCCTCTTCATGCTACGGGGACCAGTAAGCCTTCTGAGCCTGAGGGTCTTGCCCATCGGTCCCCTTTGGCTCCTCTGTTTGCTGATGCCATCCCCTTTACCTATGTCCCTAAATGGAAGGTAACTCAGTGCTCGGTGATAGGGACTTCCGAGGCTGCCAGGGACTTCCTGAGTCATGCTGTTCCTCCTTCCCATAGATTTATAAATTCCGCTTTGAGGGATGATCTTTTCGAAGATCAATACAGTATGTCTCTTTGTGAGAGCTTTTTTAGGGGGGCTGGTATGCTGCAGAGGATTGATGAACTAAGGAGGGCGAATGACGGACTCAAAGCTGAGCTCAAGGCCTCCCAATCTGTTGTTGCTGGTCTTAGGTGCCAGGTGGTTGAAGCTGAGAGGAAACTGCAGGAGGAGAAGGTATATAGTCCTTCCTTCCTCCCCCCCCCCCCTTTTTTTTTGTAAACTGACCTTTTGTTCAGGGGGCTGGAGCCATGCTGGAGAAGAAGAAGTGGGCTTGGGAGCAGGAGATGGCAATGTTGGTGGAAGAGAAAGAAGGGTTGGCCGCAGAGTTGAAATATTTGAAGGAAGTTGGCTCCGTTTCACAGGAGCAACTTAACACCATGTATGCGGACTATGGGATAACCTCTGATGATAATCAGCGATTGGCGAGGGAAAAGCACTGGTTAATTACTGAAGGCTTTGGAGCCTTCCTTGCTGCTGTTGCTCAGTCGGAGGATTTCAAGAGTGGCTTGGAGGAGGTGTACAGGGCATACAGGGATGTTGGCTACCAGTCAGGATTGAAGGATGGCTATGCCTATTCCGCTCAGGGCCTGGGCAGAAAGGAGACTCCTCTGTACAATTCCAAGGCAAAGAAGAGGTTGTCCAAGCTGAATGAGGAGTTTGGGCGTAAAACCCCGGCCATCCTCGAGAAAATCCTAGAGCATCCCCTGATATCTATTGATGAATTAAAAGCCCTGTTCTCCTCTGCCGGCCCTTCGTCTCCACCATCTCTATCCGGGGGTGATCCCCAGTGAATTTCAGACATTTAACATCTTTCAATATGGTTGTAATATGGATAACTTACCTGCCCTAGGACACTTTTGAACTTTGTTTTGTTGCTTGGGAGGGGGTCCTTCGTGTCGGGGGCCTCCTTAGTATCTAATCATGTAGCTTATGACTGTGTATTGCTTCCTTGTTTTTTGCCTGTTTCTTGTTGTGGCTTTTTGTTTTGCAGGGACTTTTACTGAGGGTCAGTTCGGTGCTTCCCTGGAGACTTTTAGACTGTTTAGTGAGGAGCTATATCTTTGTCTCGTTTTGCTATATTTGTTATTTCGTGTGTCGTTTACTCTTGCCAAGGTTATTGAGGCCTTTCTTTGTGTATGTACTTTATATAAATAAAGAAAACTTCCTTTTGTGGTTTTGTTTACAGAAGTGTGTTGTATTTTTTGTTTGTTTGTTAAACCATGATTGTCTGTTCGAGGCCAATCAATGGAGAAGTTTATAATGTGGCATTATGTTTTTGACTTGTTTTGTCCGTTTTCTTTGGGTTAGCTAGACCCTTATTTGCCCCACGGCCGGGCTTTTGGCATGTTTGAGATGCCTTATACACGCGTGTTTGCCTGTTAATTAGGTTTAATGGTGTTCCTGGGCACGTCTGCCTAGGTGTAATGTCCATTTTTTTTCAAAAGAGGACATGTTGACTGTCCGTTTTTCATTTACTCCTTGGGGATTTATACTTCCCGCCATAAATTGTTACAAAAGATCTGTCTTTGGGGGAACCCCAGATTAATAGTTAACTGCTGCAAAAGTGGCTCTTGGCCGTTTTCCTTGGGGGTAGACCCCTTACACATAATATTTCCTAAGCTGCATGAGATTCCAGGTCCTGGGGACCTCCTTGCCTTCGAGTGTTTCCAATTTGCAAGTTCCTTTGCCGTTTGCCCATATGACTCGGTAGGGTCCCTCCCAGTTGGGGCCTAGCTTTCTGGTGCTTTCCTGCAGGCTGCCTTCATTTGCTCTTAGGACTAGGTCCCCGGGGACGAGGTTGAGCTTTTTCATCCTGGCGTTGTAATAACTTTCCAGCTGCCTCATGTATTTGTCCTCCCTGACTGCTGCTATTTCTTTTCTTTCTTCCAAGAGATTCAAGTTCGTGCTGAGGTCTTGCTCATTTTCCTCCTCCCGGAGCCTCATTCGGGCAGTTGGGGATCCTATCTCGGCTGGGATGACAGCTTCTATCCCGTAGGTTAGGCTGAAAGGAGTCTCCCCATTGCAACCTTTAGGAGTTGTTCTGTATGCCCATAACACGAATGGTAGTTCTTCCGGCCATCCTTTTTGCTTCCTCCCGAGTCTTCCTTTCATTCCCTTGATGACGCTTTGGTTAGCTCTCTCTACCAATCCATTACTTTGGGCGTGGGTGATGGAGGTGAACACTTGTTGAATATGCATCTGCTCGCACCATGGCTTAAAAGGTCTTCCAGCAAATTGGACGCCATTATCGCTCACCAGCTCCTTTGGGACCCCATACCTGCAGATGATGTTGTCTAATACGAACCGCCTCATCTGTTCCCCAGTTATTTTTGCCAAGGGCTTCGCCTCGATCCACTTGGTAAAATAATCGATGGCCACTACCACATACTTGACCGCTCCTGGACCCTCCGTGAATGGCCCGATTATGTCGATAGCCCACTTTTGGAAGGGCCAGGACGTTGAGACTGGTATCATGGGGGTGTTTGTGCCGGTGGGTCATTGGTTCGTGTGCCTGGCAATTAGCACACCTCTTGATCTCCTCGGATGCTGTTTCATACATTCGTGGCCAATAGAACCCCGCATTCATTGCCCTCTTTACTATTGTCCTTGGCCCCGAATGCATTCCACAGATTCCTTCATGCATCTCCCTAATCACATACTCAGCTTCGTCCATATCAACACATTTCAGGGATGGGCCCAGATATGATCTTCGATACAACTCCCCATCAATCAGCTCGTACTGCAGGGCCCTGACCCTTACCTTCCTGGCTGCCCATTCCCCTTCAGGCAACGTCCCGTCCCTGAGGAACTTAATGATCGGTGTCATCTATGTTTCCGGCCCATTCTCGATTGCGGTTACCTCCTTCATGTTGAGGGAGGGGGCGGTTAGAACTTCTATTTTGACTTCTCTTGCCAGGTGGTCGAATGCCACCGAAGGCAATTTACTGAGGGCGTCAGATTTCCTGTTCCTTCCTCTGGGGATGTATTCTAATTTGAAAGTTTTGAATGCCTCGGCTGTTTCCTTTACCTTCACCACATACTGAGCCATGATGCTGTCTTTGGCTTCATACTCTCCTTGGTACTGTTTTACTACCAGTTGTGAATCAGTGCTAGCTTCCACGTGCCTTGCTTTCATTTTTTGTGCTAGCCTCATTCCTGCCAAGAGGGCCTCATACTCTGCAGTGTTGTTGGTGTTTTCGAAGTCCAGTCTTATGGCGTATGTCAGCTCAATCCCCTCGGGACTTATCAGTGTGATGCCCGCCCCGCTCCCTTCTTCACTAGAGGCCCCGTCGGTGAGTAATTTCCACACAGCCTCGTCCTCATTTTCTTTTTCTTCTTTCTCCAAGGCTTCCCATTTTAGAAGTTCCTTCTCTTCATCCTCGGGAACCTCTGCTAAAAAGTCGGCCAGTATCTGCCCCTTCATGGCCGTCCTGGGCTTAAACTCCAGAGAGTGTTCCCCCAGCTCCACAGCCCATTTAGCTAACCGTCCCGACAGCTCCGGCCTCCTGAGTACCTTTTGGAGAGGTTGATCAGTCATCAGGGTAATCTTGTGCCCTTGGAAGTACCTCCTGAGTCTCCGGGATGTGAAAACAAGGGCTAACGCCAGTTTTTCCAGGGGCATGTAGCGTTCCTCGGGGCCTTTAAGTGTTCTGCTGATGAAATATATGGGGATCTGCTTCCCTTCCCGTTCTACCATCATGACTGCACTTATGGTTGTCTTCGAGGCGGACAAGTACAGGAGCAAGAGTTCCCCGGGCACTGGGGTGGCTAATGTTGGGAGCTCGCATATGTAAGTTTTCATTTCTTGGAAGGCAGCCTCCGCTTCTGGGGTCCATTTGAACTTGTTCGTTTGGAGGCAGTCCTTCAACACCTTCATGAAGGGGAGGGTCCTGTCGGCTACCTTTGATAAGAAACGGTTTAATGCTATCAATCTCCCATTCAGTTGTTGAATGTCCTTCAGGGACCTGGGGGATCGCATTTCAGCCACAGCTTGGGTTTTTTCCGGGTTAGCTTTGATTCCCCCTTTGGTGACTACTACCCCCAGGAAACTCCCCTCCTCTACCCCAAAACAACATTTTCCAGGGTTTAACTTCATATTCACATCTTGCATAGTGTTGAGAGTTTCAGCTATATCATCTATCATGGCCATCTCCGTCAAGATTTTGATAACAATGTCATCAACGTATACTTCTAGGTTCTTTCCCCGTTGTTCCCTGAACAGGGTGTTCATGAATCTCTGATATGTGGCCCCAGCGTTTTTAAGACCGAAGGGCATCTTGGTATAACAGAATGTCCCTTCGTCTGTGATGAAGGCGGTTTTCTCTTCGTCCTCTATTGACATCTGGATCTGGTGGTATCCCTTGTAGGCATCCAGGAAGCATTTCAGGGGGTACTGAGACAAAGAGTCTACCTGGACGTCTATTTCTAGGAGGGGATAGCAGTCCTTAGGACATGCTTTGTTTAGATCTTGGAAGTCAATGCACATCCTCCATCCCCCGTCTTTCTTCTGAACCATAACTGGATTGGCGATCCAGGACGGATACTTCACTTCTCTGACTATTCCTGCCCTGAGCAGTTTTCTGGTTTCCTCACAAGCAGCACTTGTTTTGTTGGGCCCCATGCTTCGCTTTTTCTGCCTTACCGGTTTTGCCCATGTGTAAGTATTGAGCCGGTGTTTAGTTAGGCTCCTGGGGATTCCTGACATGTCTCCATGTTGGAATGCAAACACATCTATGTTGAGGAGAAGCAGCTCCTTCAGAGCACTCTTGCATTTGTCACTTAAGTGACTTCCTACTCTGATTGTTTGTTCTGGGAACCTGTCGCAAAGGACCCACTCCTCTACCCCCTCCTTCCGGGGCTTCTCGGATACTTCACCTTCGGATACGGAAGAAACTACTTCATAAGCGGACTTAACCCAGGCTAAACCCTTCGGTGTTTGAAACACTAAAGCTCCGTGGGGGGTGGATTCCTGTGCTTGTAGGTCCCCAATTCTGGGTCTTCCTAGGATTGCATTGTACTTTGAAGGTGCCCGGACCACTGTGAAGGTCAGGTTTATCGTTCGGACCCGATCCCCCACCCCGACTGTGAATGGGAGCCTGATTTTTCCCAGGGGGTGTGACACACTGTTGTTGAATCCCACTAAGGGGATGGAATCTTCTTCGAGCCGATCTCTTACATCCCTGTCAAATCTGAGGAAACAATGCTCGTATATCACTTCGACACCGGACCCTCCGTCCATATGTATTCGAGACACCTTGTGGCCAGGTATTATGGCTGAGATATTTAGGGGAAGTCGTTGCACTTCATTTTCTTCTAAGTGTGGCATAAGAATAGGGGCTTTCATGCAGTCCGGGGAGCCCAGGATCCTGGCCTTTACACTCCAGGTGGTATCGAATTCATTTCTCCTTCTAATCATATCAACATCTGCCCGCCCAGGCTCCCTTACATCTCTTCCCTTGCGGTCCCCTCCCCCTTCCTTAATTTCCTTAACCAAGTGGGCCAGCCTTCCCGTCTTTACTGCAGCCTCTATTTCTCTTTTTAAATACATGCAGTCATCGGTTTTATACCCGAAACCTTTGTGGAATTCACAATACTCGTTTGGTTGCGCCTTTGGCCCGGGCTTTATGGGTGGTGGCCTCGGGAAGGAGTTTTTTACCCTCTCAGTGGCCAGTATCTCACTTGGGGTTTTGGTGAGAGGGGTGAAGTGATCAGAGTAAGGAGGGGGACCTCTCCCCTGAGGTCTGTATGGGGAATATGAGGGCCTTGCTCTGTCGTGTAACATTGTATCAAAAGTGGGTTTTCTGGAGTAGGGTGTACCTTTGTCAGGAGGCTTTGCTGCTGGGGCGATCCTCCGGGGTGTGACGTCCGTCTCCTTGGCTTTGCTGACCGTGTCCTTCCCTCTGACGAAGGCTCTGACCCTGTCCATAAGATTGTCAAATGAGTGGGGGAACTCCTCCCCCAGTTTCTCACACATCTGGGCATGTTTTAGCCCGTTTATGAAACTGCTAATCTTCATGACCTCCGGGACATCTTTGATGTTCATGCTCTCCTTGACAAACCTCTCCATATACTGATCTATTCGCTCATTATCCCTTTGCCTTATGTGGAGGATCTCGTTTGGATTCTTGACCACTTTTCTCTGCTGACCAAAGTTCCTGAGGAACTTCTCGCTTAACTCTTCATAACTATCGATTCCCCCCGGAGGGAGGCTGTCAAACCAGAGCCGGGCTCCCTCCGTCAGAGTTTGTACAAACATGTGGCACCATACATGCATGGGCCATTGCCCAAGTTGTCCTGCTCCCCTGAAGGCATGGAGATGATCTTCAGGGTCTCTTGTTCCGTCATAGCGGTCGAAGTTTGGGGGTAACTTTGTTTTGGGGGGCATTGGTGCTTCTGCGATCCTTCGTGTGAACTTTGAGACTTCAGCTAAGTCCCGTGGGAGGTAGGGTTGATCCAGGCCGTCGCTGCTTGGATTTTCCTTTTCCTTTTCTTTTCCTTTTGGTTTCTTTCCCGTAATGAGATCCTCCCTTTCTTCCGAAGACATTTGTCTAAGGGCTGTCATGAACGTTTCCAGTGGGTCGCTTCCACTGCCCTTGTTTTGAGGGTCTGCCTTTTCTTGGTTAGAGGGTGTATCAAACGATAGTTTGGCCCTGCTACTGTCGAGCTTCTCTTGTCTTTCTAGGTCCTTGAGACACTTTCTCAGCTTTTCTTTGTGCAGGGCAACAAAGTCTGGGGTGATGGTTTCTTCTTCTTCGAGGATTTCCACCTGATTTTCATTTTCTTCCTCATGGGTGATGTCTTCCACCGTGACTTTGTCATGGTCATTTTGCACCGTTTGGGTGACATGGGAACCAGGTGTAACGTTCATGTTGTTATCTCTGGAATAGGTTATCTTCGACGTCGGAGTTTTGTGTGAAGACACCGGTCAGGCTGGTGTCCCACGGATGGCGCCAATGTCGAATACCTAAATCCCGGCTGACATTAAGTGGATCTTCGCTGACGTCAAGATATCCCGTTCCTTGGAGCTACAAAAGAATAAACCGTTAGCCTCGCCACGGAGGGCCCCGGGAGGGGGATCCGTGACCAAGCTCCGGCGTGAGAGTAAGTAAACTTGCCGGAGAGTGAGAGGAGCTTCTTCCGATAAGTATAATCACCGGAATATTTCCTCTTTGGTGTGAATCTAATAAATACGTATGCGGGTATTAAATGTAAAGGAATGTTGGTCGGAATTAATGAAAGGAGATTAAATGAGAGTGTAGTAAATGAGATGGTTCCGGAGATGATACCTGCCTTTGTTACCGTCTTCTCCCTTAAGTCCCAGACCTTATTATGTATGTAGGATATTTATTGAGATAATCCAACGGGTTTAGGAAGACCTCGAGGGGCTCAGACACGTGTCTGACCCCTAACGGCTAGATCAGCAGCGGCATTTATTGTTTCAGAAGGAGAAGTACGATGCCAGCCGTGATGCTCTTCTTATCAGTCATTAATGGACGCCTGCATGTTCTGATTCCTCGTTTCCCGCTCGTTTTATGAAGGAGAAACCTTAACGGGCAAGTTAGGCTCTGGTTGGGCTTGTACTCTGTTGGGCCCGCCCATAGACAGCCCAAAACGGGTAGAAATGGGGTTCCCCATTGGCCCGTCGTCAATATTCATGATTGGTTTAAAAAGGGAAACGCGGAAACGGAAGTTAATTACAGAATAATCAGCAAATCAAACAAAAAGGAAATCTTGCTTTGTTCTCGCTGTCAACTGTGATGGCGGCAAGAATGAAAATGAAACCGAAATTATCGCTTGGTTAAATTTTAAAATGTATGAAGTTTGAACGATATGAAGACTTGATGTAGCGGTTAAGGTGATGATGTTGAACCGGGACGCAGGTTCGAAACTTGTAGTCCCCCCTTTTTGTTGATCTTGGTTTTTAATAGTTTCCACAATTTGCAGAAAGGCCCCTCGAGTTTAATTAACTAGGTGAATAACTTGGTTAACTTACAATATTCAAACTAACCTTGAAACTTAACAAGACTTACTAGTTTAACTGGGTTAAAAACCAAAAACTCATTTTTAACCTCTATAACTAACTAGTTTATATATTTATAAACTTTTAAATTAATTAAATAAATAACTATATTGATAATTAACAAAATAAATAAATAACTAGATAAAATCTCTCATCATTTATTTAAATTCGCGAAAAAATTTTCGAGGTTCCAAAGTTGGGATTCGAATTTTAAAACGGATCGGATTTTGGATATCCATTTTTTACGGATGTTACAGTCTCCCCTACTTTAGGATATTTCGTCCTCGAAATCTAAGAGGAAGACTTTTTGGATGAGTTGGAAAGTTGACGAGATGACGACATCTAAAGATTCAAAACAAAGAATAGATGAGACTTCGATCATAATGTTTTGTTTAAGGAAAATTGTTTTCATGAATGCGTCACATAGCATATAGTTTCACATAGCATATAAAATGTTCAATTAGTTTCATATAGCATAATCATGAATCTCACGTAGCGTAACATAGATAATGAAATCATCGTAAATTTAGTTTGTTCACGAGAGATTATCATTATTTGTTTTAGATTGCGAAGATAGTGCGATTTGTGTCTCCAAGCTTGAAATGAAAGTAACGTTCAAATATAAAAACACATCAAAATTGAGATAGCATTGATGTGTGCAAAATGCAACATATAAATTTCATCAATTGTGGCATAAAACTAACCCTTTTTTAGTACTAATGTTGGAAAAAGTGTGCTTTTGTCTTCCTTTTGTATTTTCAGGATTAAATGAGCTCAAATTAACAACAGAAGCAAAAAGACATCAAAATCTAACATAAATACAAGAAAAGGAACAAGACGTGACATGCCCGACCCTACGATAGCATCTTCCTAAGCAAAACAAGACAACAGAAGACTGAACACGCCCCGTGCTCAGCCAGCACGGGGGCGTGCCCAAGTGTCAGCAGAAAAGAAAAGGTGGTAGAAGCTTCTATTGCCTACCACGGGGTCGTGCTCAGCGGACACGGGGCCGTGGTCAACTATAAGATTCGCACAATCTAAGCAAATCTTCATAGTACAAAGATTCTTCTGCACACGGGGTCGTGCTCAGCGGACACGGGGGCGTGGTTAACTAATAAGACAAAGCTGCATTAAATGAAGAAAGAGAGGATGTGGACACGGGGCCGTGCCCACTGGACACGGGGCCGTGCCCGAGCTTCTGTTCAGCCTATAAATAGGAGTGCTTGGCTCAAGCTCAAACCATCCCTTGGCACACCACCTCTCTCACACTTCACCCACCACCCACCACCACCATAACACCATCATCCACCACCATCATCCATTGTCCATCATAGAGTGTGTGAGTCGTCTCGGGATTCAAGATTGATCGTAAGAGTTCTTGACAATCAAGGCCATGTTTGCCTAAGTCTCTTACATCACTTGGTGAAGACAAAGTGTCTAGTGTAAAACTTTTTATTTCTAATCTTTTCGCACTTTTTACTTGGTTTTGTATTAATGACTTTAATAACTAGTTGCTTATGTTGAAGGTGATCTTTCCTTATCGTTTGTCCGTGGTGTCTTGGCATTATTTTACTGTCTATATAAAATAAAAGATTTTCACCATTCATATCTCCACGGTCTATATGGAGGTATGTTGGCTACCTGGTCGGGGGTTAAGGGAACGGTTTGGTAAAGGTCTTGCCATTGTTCAGCGTTTAGAGGTCCTGCAATGGACCTGGGTCAAATTTAGTAGGATCTCCTTCAATGCTTAACGGTATTGGATGGCGGGGGTCCAAACTCTTTGATCCCCTCATAAGTTAACTACTATTAATACTATAACCCGGCTATTTAGGACTGTATCCCTGCTGACTCAGACTACTTAGTCGAGGGTAACGTCACCTCCAAAAGAGGGGCCTACCATAATTTGCATTAATAACTTAATTAATTATCTTCCAATAATCCACCCTTTTAGGATTGTATCCTTGCTGACTCAAACTACTGGGGTGAGGGTAACCTCACCTTCAAAAGAGGGGCCTACTACAATAACTAAGATAATCTCTTAAAATAGTGCAAAAGTGCGGAAATAATCAAAGGTTACACTAGATACGAGTCGGAACCAAGTGATTCATCTTGTCTATCTGTTTTTCTTTTATTTTTTTTATTTTTATTTTTCAGCATTTTTAGTAAGTTTTTATTTTTCTTAGTTAAAACATTTTTCTAAACTTTTTGATTTGATTAGACGTTGAGGATAAACCGGTACTAAAAGCTCTTGTGTCCTTGGACGACCTCGGTATCTTACCAACACTATACTACGCTCACGATGGGTGCACTTGCCCATATGAGTGTCTAGTGTTAGTGAATATCGTGTTTTATAAATTTAAAACTTGACTAAAAAGTGTTAAAGGGGCTTAAAATATACACCTAATATATATAACACTTGATACCCATCAAGTTTTTGGCGCCGTTGCCGGGGATACAAGGATTTTAAGAAAGTTAGGAATCAACGGCCTAATCGTTTTTCTTATTTTTCATTTTTTTTAGGATTTCTTTTAGTTTTTTTGTTTCTGCAGAGCTCAGCACAGGCCGTGCCTGGTCGGACACGGGCCGTGCCCAGCATCATCACTGGCAGTTTTTATTTTCCGAGTTACAGAGGGCTGAACACGGGGCCGTGTCGGTGCAACACGGGGCCGTGTCCAAACTCCCAGTAACATGGATCCGGAGAACAATTACTGTAAACCTGACCACGGGGCTGTGGTGAACCTTCTCACCAACATTCTTTTTTGTTTTTATCGCAGGACTTGGAACCTTGGCGCCACATCTAAACATCCTACGTAGTGCATGAGCTCCAGTTCTAGCAGAGACATAAAAGAACCTCTTGAAGAACCCGAACGCTTTCTCAGAAAAAGACTTAAAGCTAAAAGTCAAGAGAAAGTTTCAGGGGGCCCATTTCCAATGGCGGACCAACGTACCCTCATGGATTACCTACGGCCCACCGTAGGTAATCTCGGTGCCGCTATCAATGCACCGAATGTCGAAGCCAACAACTTCGAACTTCGGCCGCATTTGATACAAATGCTTCAAAACTCCGCAACCTTCCATGGGCTTGCGGACGAGGATCCCCATCTACATATTACTAATTTCTTGGAAATATGTGATACCTTTCGGATCAATGGAGCATCAAACGACGCCATTCACCTAAGAATGTTTCCATTTTCACTAAAAGACCGAGCTAAGGCTTGGCTCAACACCCTCCCAGTTGGCTCGGTAAACACCTGGGATGAACTAGCCCAAAAGTTTCTGTATAAGTAGTTCCCTCCAGCTAAAACGGCTAAATTAATGACTGAAATTAATACATATTCACAAGAGGATGGGGAATCCTTATATGAAACTTGGGAAAGGTTCAAGGAGCTACTAAGAAAGTGTCCTCATCACGGTCTTGCGGTATGGCAACAAGTATCCACTTTTTACAATGGGTTTTTACCACACACAAGACAAACACTTGATTCTAGCTCCGGGGGACTTTTAGGTAATCGTCGCCCAAATGAAATATATAATCAAATTGAGGAAATTGCTCAAACCAACTTTCAATGGCACACTCCCCGAGGTAATAAATCTATTGCCCCGGGCGCCCGATGAAAGCACCTCTCTACAAGCCCAAATCGAGGCCCTCTCTTCGAAAATCAAAAAGCTAGAAATGACAAAAACGGCCTCGGTTATGGCTTGTGAAGGGTGTGGTGGGCCACATGAAAATTGGAGTTGTATGAAAGAATTAGATGAACAAACAGAAACGGTAAACTACATTGATAACAGACCTAGGCCGTCGGGTCCTCCAATGGGTACCTACAACCAAGGATGGCGTAACCACCCAAACCTTGGTTGGAGAGATCCCGGCAATAGTAGTAACCAACAAAACCAACGAACTAACTTTCAACAACCTCAAATTTTTTCTCAACAACAAGGTGGAAGAGAAAGGCTTGAAGATACTGTATCTCGCCTCATCTCCGACACCGAAAAGAAAAACTCAGATCGATTTCAACAATTGGAATCGAATTTTAGAAATCAACAAGCTAGCATTCAAAACATCAAAAAACAATTAAATTAACTAGCTCAAAATTTCTCCGAGAGACCACAAGGCGCGTTACCAAGTAATACCGAAACCAACCCAAAGGCGCAAGTACACCTCATCACATTGAGAAACCGAACCGTGGGTCCCGAGGATGCCCCATTACCACCGGTTGAAGGAAGTCAACTCAGCCAAAGCACGACTTCACCCACACCTCAACCAGAAAAGGCTTCTTCACCAATTCAAGAGCCCACCAAGGCTCCTCCAATTCCGTACCCCGGTAGGTTAAATCGTCAAAAGACCGATGAGCAATTCGTAAAGTTTGAAAATTTACTAAAACAATTGCATGTTAATATTCCTTTTATTGAGGTCCTAACCCAAATGCCTAGGTATGCAAAATTCATGAGGGATTTCCTCACTCACAAAAGGAAAATTGAATCATTGCAATTAGTTAACTTAGGCGAAGAATGCTCCGCCTTAGTACTCAACAAACTTCCACAAAAGAAAATCGATCCCAGAAGCTTCACAATTCCTTGCTCGATTGGGGAATCCCCCGTTCGTAATGCATTAGCCGATCTTGGGGCTAGCATTAACCTCATGCCCACTTCGATGTTCAAACGACTCGGCCTAGGAGCAACAAGCCCTATAAAGATGAGCATACAACTCGCCGATAGATCCGTCAAATTTCCACAAGGTGTCGCTGAAAACCTATTGGTCAAGGTTGACAACTTCGTTTTCCCAACCGACTTTGTCATCCTAGACATGGAAGAAGACACCGATGTCCCTCTCATCCTTGGGAGGCCATTTCTAGCCACCACCCAAACAGTGGTGGATATGAATAACGGAACATTAACATTGAAGTTTGGGGACAAGGAAGTAAAGTTTGAATGTGGAAAGAGAGTAGAGGACGAAGACCCGGTCAACTACATGAAGGTCATAGACTCAAGCTTGGATGACGCTCTCCGACGGTGTAACATGGGATGCAATACATCCCACTTGGGTAACATATGACCAGGCTTTGGGTCTAGCCAAGGACCCTTATAAACGTGGCGCACCACGGAGGCATTCCGCGGAACTATCCTTAGTTTAGTTTAGATTAATTTTCATGTTTTCTAGTTAGTTTTAATTTTCAGGAATAAAACACACTTGAGATGACAAAGGAATGTAAGGGAAACTTGAACCAGCACTCCATGCAGGAAAAACAGGACCGTTCGATAATTTTCTTCGTTTACAGTAAGCTCGGCACGGGCCATGTCCACCCAACACGGCCCCGTGCTGCACAGTCTGCAGAAAAATGTCACACCCCGACCACGTATCACATACAAAACGTGGCGGAAAACGTCGGGGAGTGTTGTAACAGAATTAATTGTTTCATAACCATGGCATTCAAAGTTGTATTTTATTTATCAACATAAGGGTTACATTGTCTTAAACAGGAAACAAAGAGTTCATAACATAATTAAACTAGTCTATCTTCATTTTTAGTCTCTAAGGCACAGGTCCACCCTAGTGTCACGATCATCATCCTATGCAAAAGCTCCTGAAAACACATGTGAAAATAGGTACGTCAGCATAAAAATGCATGTGAGATACATAGGTTTTTTTTTGTAAAAATAGGATTCATGACTTGTGTTTAAGAAAATGTTTAGTCATGAACCTTGTAATTTGCTTTGTCTTAAAAATCATTTGAAAAACGATAAGATCAGATGATATGTATAAATAAATGTAAGGTTAAATGAATAACCATGTAAAAAAAAAACGAGTTTGTGTAAGATAAGTTGTTTGTAAACAATGTCTTGTAAAAAGTATGTTATTTGTATAAAATGTCATGTGTCATAAATTGAAATGATTTAAATAACGCTACGATATGTAATACCATACAAACACTTATATATAGGAAGTACCAGCGGCGTATCCACCATGCTTGTATCATATTACACGCGCCTCGTTACTTAAATCACTTACTCAAACCAAACCACCAATGTAAATTGTTTATGTATAATCAAATGTCAAAATGTTATTGTGTAAACCATATCAAATGTCTATGTTTAATGTAAATCATGAATTGTGTATATCAATGTCAAAATGTTTATGTCTAATGTAAATCATGTAATGTGTATCCAAAAATGTCATGTATGGTATGTGAAATATATCAACTAAACCATATGTAAGATGCACAAAAACAAGGTATTGAAGTAAAACATGGTTTAAATCAAAGTTATGTTTTGTGGAACAAATGCATGCTATACTGATATAAACATCTATGCGGTATTGTGAAAATGCATACATCCAAGCCTTGAGACTGTGGCGATAAACCCTTAAACAAATTAAAGGTTTATCTAAGTTATGTATATCGAATTCGGTCATTCCTTCCAATCCAAACAAACCCAGGATTTCAGGAACGGGAGTTGTCAATTCCTATGGTACCACTACCTACTAACGAACGGCGTAGCTAATGTTAATGAATGTATTGTTCCATTGTAAACAACCCAAATGTCATAACAAAATGTAAGCATGTGATGAAAACAACTGTACTAAGTATGTAAAAAATGGACATACATAGCATGTGACGTGAAACAAATGTACTAAGTATGCACACAATGGGCAAACATAGCATGAAATGTAATGTGAAACAATGTACTAATTATGCACACAATGGGCAAACATAGCATGAAATGTAATGTAAAACAATGTACTAAGTATGCACACAATGGGCACACATAGCATAAAATGTAATGTAAAACAATGTACTAAGTATGCACATAATGGGCACACATAGCATAAAATGTAATGTAAAACAATGAAATCATGTACTATAAATGTACTAATGAACATATCAAGTATATGATGTGAAAACAGGAAAGCATGAAAGTAACAAGTAGGCACATGTGTTCCACCCTAAAATGTTTGGAAAACAGTAAAAGAGGGGTCTATGTACTCACCTGAGATTGCTCAGAAGTCCTAAGATAACCACCAAGCAATGCTAGAGATCACGGAATCAAACGGCACCTAATATAGGTAACTATGTTAATATACCGGACCTAAATCGGAAGATCGGATAGAATGCGGGTTCGTAGACCAAACGAGTATGGAGACTCGTGTAATATGGTTTAACAAAGCCTACATACTAAATGAAACCTAACGTAAGTGCTTACGACCCATTACGACTCGTTTAGGTAGCTTATGCTACTTTAACGCGTCGCTCGCGTGAAACGCGTTCGGACCGCCTAACTAGTCCTATGACAAGTAAAATATGCCTTAACATATCTAATATTGTTACCAAAACAGTTTAGATACCAAAATTTATGTTACATATGCTTAAAATGAATTTTGGCGTCAAAAGGGCATTTTGGTAATTTACCTAAGGCATATAAACTACCTATCATACAACTACCTAAACGAAGCGACCATAAGGTATAACCTCGGAAGTTTATTCCCTATATACTATGGTCACCTAATGTGTTTGGTCGGATCCTAATGATCGACCAAATGGGTCGGGTTCGAAGGTATAAGCGATTTATCAGATCGCTTACCCTTACGACCCTAGACAACGTGGTAATCAGTAGGCATAGTCACAAGGGACTATAACCATCGTGATTACAATCACGTTGCGAAGTTCAAACGAACTTCGCATTGACCATAAACTGTTCAATGCAGAAAGTCAAACAAAGTTTGACTTTCGGACTCGAAAAGAAATAAAAGAACGAAGGAACACTTACGAAGGGTCCCCGAATGCTAATCTAGATCAAAATAGCTCAGGTATGAAACAAAGGTTTCAACTTAGAGCACATTAGATCAGATTCTTGTGAGGAAAAGTGAAGGGTGGAGGTGGGTATTTATAGTTTTTGGTTCACCGTTAGGATCATTTCTTGGAAAAGGGGGCACGATCTAAGCCGTACACTTGTTGGAAAGTTGTGGTAACTCATTTGCCATCCACCATAAGAGTTTGACACTTGGCACTTGGCCTTTGGAGAGTGTTAAGGGCTGTTAACAGCTGAAAAAAAATGTTTTGCTGCATCTGGCCCCTACTTACGGACCTAGTTTGGCAGATTTACAGTTTCAGTCCCTGCAACCTCAAAACTTGGTTTTCGATGCGTTTTTTTTTTGACACGTTTATGCCCCGTTAACCCAATTTCAAAGCTCTAAAATGAAGTTAAAGTATAGGGAACTTAAAATGTGTTCAAAAATATCTCAGGTGTCGGTTCGTTTAGCCGTACGGTTACGTTGTTTGGTTTAGTTACGACGGAATGCGCATAAGCGCGAAAAATGATCCAAATGGCGTGACGAATGGATTTTTCTTATGCAAAACACTAAAATAAAATATTTTAGTGCTTACATAAATTTTTGGATGTCCGGATATATTCAGAACGTAAGTTATGCGCGAAAATGCAAACTTGTGCACTTTTTGACGCTTTTAGTCCCTGAATGACCCCAAAAGTTTATTTTAGCATACCGAACCCCTCAAAGCCTATTTCTAAGATATGTAAAGGATATTTATGGTATGTTTAACTTATGGTCATGTTCCGGAATGTTCGTTACAGTTCAAATTGGCATACTTTCGCAGTTTGTCAAGTTTAGTCCCTGTAAGCGAATTAACTTGTTTTTGCCATACCAAAGCCTTCAAAACTTATTTCTAAGTTATGTAAGGGTTATTTAAGGTATGTTAAGTATATGTTGATGTTCCGGAGTATTTGTCGCATTAAACTGGCTACGTTTACGCACCAGTTTGCGTATAACTCTCTAGAAAGTGATATAGAGTTTGAAATTGAATAAAAGTCAAAACATGAAAAATGTAAAACATAACCAAACAAACATTGGGATCAAATGACATTGTTTTATTGATAATGGTACTGTTCATAATGATTACAAGAACAGATGTTACAGTCTTCGCTACTTGTGGAAATTTCGTCCCGAAATTTATTTAGAGGAAACTCGTGGGAAAAGATGCGGATATTTCGCCTTCATTTGATCTTCGCGTTCCCAAGTAAACTCGGGTCCACGTTTAGCTTCCCAACGAACTTTGACCAAAGGAATGCGCTTGCGTTTGAGCCACTTGACTTCACGTTCCATGATTTCCACAGGTTTCTCAACAAATTTCAGTGTTTTACCAACACGAATTTCGTCAAGTGGTATGTGGAGGTTCTCATAAGCTAAACACCTCTTGAGATTGGACACGTGAAAAGTTGGATGAACATTTCCAAGTTCAGGAGGTAACTCAAGTCTGTAGGCTACCTTACCGATTCTTTCGACGATCTTGAATGGTCCAACATATCTAGGTGCAAGTTTTCCTTTCTTTCCAAATCTGATCACACCTTTCCAAGGTGAGACCTTAAGTAATACTCGATCACCGACTTGAAATTCTAAAGGCTTGCATTTTGGGTCCGCGTAACTCTTTTGACGGCTTCTAGCTATCTGAAGGTTATCACGAACTTTCTTGACCTTATCTGTTGTCTCTAAAATGAGGGCAGGTCCAGTAAGCTGAGCCTCGCCTATCTCATTCCAGCAGACTGGTGAACGACATTTTTGACCATAGAGAGCCTCAAAAGGAGCCATTTTGATGCTGGTGTGATAACTATTGTTGTAGGAGAATTCAATCAACTGAAGATGTGAATCCCAACTACCACTAAAATCGATCACACAAGCTCTAAGCATATCCTCCAGAGTCTGGATTGTTCTCTCAGATTGACCATCCGTTTGCGGATGATAAGCCGTGCTCAGATTAAGTTGGGTCCCCATAGCAGATTGCATGGTTCTCCAAAAATGAGAAGTGAAGCGAGCATCTCTGTCAGAAATGATGTTCAAAGGAACACCATGTCGAGCTACTATTTCATCCACATAGATTTTAGCAAGTTTGTCAGCAGAAAAATCCTCACAGATTGGCAAGAAATGCGCTGACTTAGTAAGACGATCAACAACTACCCAGATGGCATCACGACCTTTCTTTGTGCGTGGAAGTTTGGTAACAAGATCCATAGTAATGTTTTCCCATTTCCAAACTGGGATCTCTGGTTGCACCAATAAACCAGAAGGACGCTGATGTTTAGCCTTAACCTTAAGACAAGTAAGGCATTTTGATACGTATAAGGCAATGTCTTTCTTCATACCAGGCCACCAATAATGAATACGAAGATCCTTATACATCTTATCTGAGCCCGGATGAATAGAATAACGAGACTTATGGGCTTCATCCATAAGCAAGGTACGAAGATCATCCTGGCTTGGGACCCACAAACGGTCCATGAAGTAATACGATCCATTGTCCTTCAGTTCCAGATCAGGTGTTATGTGATAGGGAAATTCCTTATCCATCAAACCTTGTGAAACACAAGATTGTTGAGCCTGAGAAATGCGTGCTTGGATATCGGATCGAGCTTGAATAACAGATTGAACACGTACACAATGAAGCTTAGTACGTTCCTTACGACTCAATGCATCAGCTACGACATTCGCCTTACCAGGATGGTAGCGAATTTCGCAGTCAAAGTCGTTTAAAAGCTCAACCCAACGTCGTTGCCTCATGTTGAGTTCTTTCTGGTTGAAGATATGCTGAAGACTTTTGTGGTCCGTGAAAACCACACATTTTGTACCATACAAATAATGTCTCCAGATCTTTAGAGCGAAAACAACTGCACCCAACTCAAGATCATGAGTGGTGTAGTTCTTCTCATGTATCTTCAACTGCCTCGATGCATATGCTATGACTTTGTTCCTTTGCATCAGAACACAGCCAAGACCCAGTTTAGATGCATCGCAATAAACGACGAAATTATCATTGCCCTCAGGCAAAGTTAGAACAGGCGCGTCGCAAAGCTTCCGCTTCAAGTGTTGAAAAGCTTCCTCTTGTTTGAATCCCCAGTCAAAGGGTTTGTTCTTCTGAGTTAGAGCAGTTAGAGGAACTGCAATCTTTGAGAAGTTCTCAATGAAGCGGCGGTAATAACCCGCTAGACCAAGAAAAGAACGAACCTCAGTGGGAGTAGTAGGCGTATCCCAATCCTTAATCGCACTGATCTTGGAGGGATCTACATGAATACCTTGTTCGTTGATGATATGTCCTAAGAATTGAACTTCTTTAAGCCAGAATTCGCACTTGGAGAATTTGGCGAAAAGTTGCTCTTTCTTTAGGAGTTCCAGAGTAAGACGAAGATGTTGCTCGTGATCAGCTCGCGTCTTAGAATAAATCAAGATGTCGTCAATAAAAACAATGACGAACTGATCCAAATAAGGTTTGCAGACCCTATTCATTAAGTCCATGAAAACAGCAGGAGCATTAGTCAAACCGAATGGCATGACTGTGAACTCGTAATGCCCATACCGAGTGCGGAACGCTGTCTTGGGAATATCTTCTTCATGCACCCGAAGTTGATGATACCCCGAACGAAGATCAATCTTCGAAAAATAAGAAGCGCTCTGTAACTAATCAAAGAGATCATCAATGCGAGGTAGGGGATATCAATTCTTGATGGTAAGCTTGTTAAGCTCACGATAATCGATACACATCCTAAAGGATCCATCCTTCTTCTTGACAAAAAGAATGGGAGCACCCCAGGGTGAAAAGCTAGGACGTATAAAACCTTTGTCAGAGAGCTCCTGAAGCTGCTTAGACAACTCTTGCATCTCCGATGGAGCAAGACGATATGGAGCTCTGGCAATGGGATTTGCACCAGGTACGAGGTCAATGCGGAACTCGACTTGGCGTGCTGGGGGTAGACCAGGTAACTCTTCAGGGAAAACTTCAGAATAATCCCGAACAATAGGAATATCTTGAATAGACTTACCCTTGCCTTTATCTGCTGTAACATGTGCCAAGAAGGCCACATAGTTCTTTCGCAGATACTTCCGAGCTTTAAAACAAGACATGAGTTTGAGACCACCAGCAGGTTTCTCACCACGAACCTGTAGGATCTCGCCTGTCGAAAGCGGCACACGAACAATCTTCTCAAAACAAACTACCTCTGCGCGATGCTTGGCTAACCAATCCATACCCACAATAACGTCGAAGCTTCCAAGTTGCATAGGCATGAGGTCAATAGGAAAAAAGATGGTAGTTAAGGTTCAACTGGCAGTTGTGAAGAACAGAATCAAGAACAATGGGTTCACCACTAGCAACTTCTACTGTCAAAGGTTTACCTAGTTTCGTTCTAGACACGCGAAGCATTGGCTCAAAAGATAATGACACAAAACTCTTATCGGCACCCGAATCAAATAGAACAGATGCAGGCTAATTATTAATAAAGAACGTACCGTTCACCACATTATCGTCTGCCTGCGCCTCTTGGGCATTCATGTTGAAGACTCGACCTCGAGCCTGAGCCTGATTCTGGTTTGCATTCACCAATCTTGGGCACTGGTTACGGTAGTGGGTCAGATCCCCACAGTTATAACAAGCACCCGGTGGGTAGTGTGGTCGTGCAGCTTGACCCTGTTCCTGAGCAGGAGGCTGAGCAACTTGTTGAGCCGGGTTCTGAACTGCCCGATTATGAGGAAATCGACAAACATTGGCAAGATGACCTGACTTCCCACAGTTATTACAGAAACGGCACTGATGTTGCGGCTGATGGTGACTGTTGCATCTATTGCACAAAGGTGCATTCCCTGAATAGGGTTTCTTTGCTGGAGGCTGTGTGGGTTGGTTGGGAGCTGCCTGGTTAGCTTGGGCAGTGACAGCAAAATTTTGGGAAGCCTTACGCTTCCTTGACCCTCTCGAAGAACCAGAATTCTTTCCATTCTTGTTTTGACCTTTCTTGCTATCTTCTTTGTCAGACGCCTGCTTCTTACCCTTGTCACCCTTCCTGTGTAACTTATTCTTCCGAATCTGCGACTCAGTCAATGTCGCTGATAATTCGATCGCCTGACGGAGTGTGGTAGGGTTACTACCAGTAATGATGTCTTGCACTGAGTCAGGTAGGCCGTCGATGTACCTTTCGATAGCCTTGTCGAGTGGGGTAACCATAGTCGGGCAAAGCAGACTCAACTCCTCAAATCTATCAGTATATGCCCTGTGCTCGCCACTGTCTTGCTTCAAATCATCGAACTCTCTCTCCAAAGCTCGCAGTTCATGACGAGGACAGAATTCCCTCATCATAAGAGCTCTTAGTTCAGCCCATGTCTGTGCTAGAGCAACTTCTGCACCACGGTCTCTCATAACCCCGTTCCACCATGTGAGAGCCCTCTTCTGAAACACACTCGAAAAAAACTCGACCTTGCGATTGTCAGGACACTGCACGTGGCGGAAAGTATTCTCAATGCTCTCGAACCATTGAAGAAGCCCAGTCGCTCCCTCAGAACCACTAAACTTGAGTGGTTTAGCCGAGTTAAAATCCTTGAATTTGCATGGAGCATTGTTGTTGTTGTTGGCTTGGTTCCATTGAGCAAAGAGGTTTGGGAATTGAGCAGCCATCTGCTGCGCAATGATTTCTGCCAGTTCGGTAGTTGCTATCTGGTTTTCGCGTCGAGGAGGCATTCTAAAAGAGGAAACATGAAAGGAAACGAGTGAGATGTTTGGATGAAAAGGATGAGATGAAACAAAATCAACAAAAGCAAAGATGGTGGCCATTCGTCCGCATCACCAAGCAAACAAACGACACACAGTGGCTAGTCAAATCGGTGAAAAATAATGTATCGCGAAGACATGCTCGCCTATAAGTGAACACTCACCCCAAGAGTTCCCAGGTAAGAGTGACTGGTCCGATTATGTGGATTTGTACGAACACTCTAGCCTTAGACAGAAAACCCAGGGTACAGGCATTCACTCTTCCAGTTTGCACGTGTTCACACTATTTTAAACCCAAAACCTTGACGAGATTTTGAAAACTCAAGGGCGTAAAGCCAAAAAAAATTGAGTCAAACTGGAAGGGTTCAAAACCTTACAATAGAGGGTTCAAAACCTTGTAATAAATCATCCAAAAACAGATGATTGTTTTTCAAAAATCGTTTCGGAAAATTTGGTTTTTGTTTTGATAATCACCTAAGGATAGGTGATGTACATGTTTTAAGATCTAAACACAAGATAACTTGTGTTAGGGTCCTAGAAAGGTTATAGTCTAGGTCAAAGCATTACTAATAACCTAATTCCCTATAACCATTGGCTCTGATACCAACTCTTCTGTCACACCCCGACCACGTATCACATACAAAACGTGGCGGAAAACGTCGGGGAGTGTTGTAACAGAATTAATTGTTTCATAACCATGGCATTCAAAGTTGTATTTTATTTATCAACATAAGGGTTACATTGTCTTAAACAGGAAACAAAGAGTTCATAACATAATTAAACTAGTCTATCTTCATTTTTAGTCTCTAAGGCACAGGTCCGCCCTAGTGTCACGATCATCATCCTATGCAAAAGCTCCTGAAAACACATGTGAAAATAGGTACGTCAGCATAAAAATGCCTGTGAGATACATAGGTTTTTTTTTTTTGTAAAAATAGGATTCATGACTTGTGTTTAAGAAAATGTTTAGTCATGAACCTTGTAATTTGCTTTGTCTTATAAATCATTTGAAAAACGATAAGATCAGATGATATGTATAAATAAATGTAAGGTTAAATGAATAACCATGTAAAAAAAAACGAGTTTGTGTAAGATAAGTTGTTTGTAAACAATGTCTTGTAAAAAGTATGTTATTTGTATAAAATGTCATGTGTCATAAATTGAAATGATTTAAATAACGCTACGATATGTAATACCATACAAACACTTATATATAGGAAGTACCAGCGGCGTATCCACCATGCTTGTATCATATTACACGCGCCTCGTTACTTAAATCACTTACTCAAACCAAACCACCAATGTAAATTGTTTATGTATAATCAAATGTCAAAATGTTATTGTGTAAACCATATCAAATGTCTGTGTTTAATGTAAATCATGAATTGTGTAGATCAATGTCAAAATGTTTATGTCTAATGTAAATCATGTAATGTGTATCCAAAAATGTCATGTATGGTATGTGAAATATATCAACTAAACCATATGTAAGATGCACAAAAACAAGGTATTGAAGTAAAACATGGTTTAAATCAAAGTTATGTTTTGTGGAACAAATGCATGCTATACTGATATAAACATCTATGCGGTATTGTGAAAATGCATACATCCAAGCCTTGAGACTGTGGCGATAAACCCTTAAACAAATTAAAGGTTTATCTAAGTTATGTATATCGAATTCGGTCATTCCTTCCAATCCAAACAAACCCAGGATTTCAGGAACGGGAGTTGTCAATTCCTATGGTACCACTACCTACTAACGAACGGCGTAGCTAATGTTAATGAATGTATTGTTCCATTGTAAACAACCCAAATGTCATAACAAAATGTAAGCATGTGATGAAAACAACTGTACTAAGTATGTAACAAATGGACATACATAGCATGTGACGTGAAACAAATGTACTAAGTATGCACACAATGGGCAAACATAGCATGAAATGTAATGTGAAACAATGTACTAATTATGCACACAATGGGCAAACATAGCATGAAATGTAATGTAAAACAATGTACTAAGTATGCACACAATGGGCACACATAGCATAAAATGTAATGTAAAACAATGTACTAAGTATGCACACAATGGGCACACATAGCATAAAATGTAATGTAAAACAATGAAATCATGTACTATAAATGTACTAATGAACATAGCAAGTATATGATGTGAAAACAGGAAAGAATGAAAGTAACAAGTAGGCACATGTCTTCCACCCCAAAATGTTTGGAAAACAGTAAAAGAGGGGTCTATGTACTCACCTGAGATTGCTCAGAAGTCCTAAGATAACCACCAAGCAATGCTAGAGATCACGGAATCAAACGGCACCTAATATAGGTAACTATGTTAATATACCGGACCTAAATCGGAAGATCGGATAGAATGCGGGTTTGTAGACCAAACGAGTATGGAGACTCGTGTAATATGGTTTAACAAAGCCTACATACTAAATGAAACCTAACATAAGTGCTTACGACCCATTACGACTCGTTTAGGTAGCTTATGCTACTTTAACGCGTCGCTCGCGTGAAACGCGTTCGGACCGCCTAACTAGTCCTATGACAAGTAAAATATGCCTTAACATATCTAATATTGTTACCAAAACAGTTTAGATACCAAAATTTATGTTACATATGCTTAAAATGAATTTTGGCGTCAAAAGGGCATTTTGGTAATTTACCTAAGGCATATAAACTACCTATCATACAACTACCTAAACGAAGCGACCATAAGGTATAACCTCGGAAGTTTATTCCCTATATACTATGGTCACCTAATGTGTTTGGTCGGATCCTAATGATCGACCAAATGGGTCGGGTTCGAAGGTATAAGCGATTTATCAGATAGCTTACCCTTACGACCCTAGACAACGTGGTAATCAGTAGGCATAGTCACAAGGGACTATAACCATCGTGATTACAATCACGTTGCGAAGTTCAAACGAACTTCGCATTGACCATAAACTGTTCAATGCAGAAAGTCAAACAAAGTTTGACTTTCGGACTCGAAAAGAAATAAAAGAACGAAGGAACACTTACGAAGGGTCCCCGAATGCTAATCTAGATCAAAATAGCTCAGGTATGAAACAAAGGTTTCAACTTAGAGCACATTAGATCAGATTCTTGTGAGGAAAAGTGAAGGGTGGAGGTGGGTATTTATAGTTTTTGGTTCACCGTTAGGATCATTTCTTGGAAAAGGGGGCACGATCTAAGCCGTACACTTGTTGGAAAGTTGTGGTAACTCATTTGCCATCCACCATAAGAGTTTGACACTTGGCACTTGGCCTTTGGAGAGTGTTAAGGGCTGTTAACAGCTGAAAAAAA
Organism: Helianthus tuberosus; assembly: GCA_030545235.1. Taxonomy (NCBI): domain Eukaryota; kingdom Viridiplantae; phylum Streptophyta; class Magnoliopsida; order Asterales; family Asteraceae; genus Helianthus; species Helianthus tuberosus. The sequence continues at coordinate 50,636,486 of CM060396.1, forward strand.
AAACGTTTTGCTGCATCTGGCCCCTACTTACGGACCTAGTTTGGCAGATTTACAGTTTCAGTCCCTGCAACCTCAAAACTTGGTTTTCGATGCCTTTTTTTTGACACGTTTAAGCCCCGTTAACCCCATTTCAAAGCTCTAAAATGAATTTAAAGTATAGGGAACTTAAAATGTGTTCAAAAATATCTCGGGTGTCGGTTCGTTTAGCCGTACGGTTACGTTGTTCGGTTAATTACGACGGAATGCGCATAAGCGCGAAAAATGATCCAAATGGCGTGACGAATGGATTTTTCTTATGCCAAACACTAAAATAAAATATTTTAGTGCTTACATAAATTTTTGGATGTCCGGATATATTCAGAACGTAAGTTATGCGCGAAAATGCAAACTTGTGCACTTTTTGACGCTTTTAGTCCCTGAATGACCCCAAAAGTTTATTTTAGCATACCGAACCCCTCAAAGCCTATTTCTAAGCTATGTAAAGGATATTTATGGTATGTTTAACTTATAGTCATGTTCCGGAATGTTCGTTACAGTTCAAATTGGCATACTTTCGCAGTTTGTCAAGTTTAGTCTCTGTAAGCGAATTAACTTGTTTTTGCCATACCAAAGCCTTCAAAACTTATTTCTAAGTTATGTAAGGGTTATTTAAGGTATGTTAAGTATATGTTGATGTTCCGGAGTATTTTTCGCATTAAACTGGCTACGTTTACGCACCAGTTTGCGTATAACTCTCTAGAAAGTGATATAGAGTTTGAAATTGAATAAAAGTCAAAACATGAAAAATGTAAAACATAACCAAACAAACATTGGGATCAAATGACATTGTTTTATTGATAATGGTACTGTTCATAATGATTACAAGCACAGATGTTACAAAAAAGACCCAGTTCAGGTAACTGGACACGGGCCGTGTTCACCCAACACGCCCCCGTGTACAGGCTTCTGTTTCTCCTGATTTAATTTTGTTACTGGCACTTGAACACGGGGCCGTGCCCGGATAACCCGGGGCCGTGTTCAGCTCCCAGTAACACAAAATTTTTGCTTAAATCACACCTTTTACACATTCAATCAACCTAAAAACTTATTTTTGGGACACATTGAGGACAATGTGTAATTTAAGTGTGGGGGGGGGGGGGGATGCTAAAACCTTGAATCTTGCAAGTCCTAAATACAAGCCTTACACAAAACTCTATTGGAACCGCTAATCACCCCAAATTTTTTTTTTCAAAAATTTTCAATTTTTTTTACTTGTCTAGGTTTAACTCGGGAAATTCAAGCTCTCAAAAAGGTTATATTTTTACGAATTTACAACCGATAGCGTCGTGATAAAAAGAACCAACATAAGAAAATTATGAAAAGGCATGACAAGCTTAGTTAAAATTTGATTATATATACTTGATCACACTAAAATCCATTCCCACAAAAGTGAGTTTTGAGCCTTTATTGAGCATACAATTACATATCATTAGACTAAATGCTCATTTTTCGTTTCTTGTGTGAATAGCCGCTTGGTTCTTACGACTCTAGAACTTGCCATGACGATACATTCCCGGTCATTACCAACTTAAACCCGAGTAAGTAAATGATGGAGGCATTAGGACTAACCCTTTTTATTTCCACACCATTATTTTTCTTTTTTTTTTTTACCACCTACCCAAAATCCCCCTAGTTAGCCCCTTTGATCCCAAACCTTTTCATTTCATAACCCAAACCAAACACCCTTTTACCCACCAAAACCTTTTTCATTTTTAACCCTTTGTTTTAGTAACAAGTTCGGTTTTTCGTATGAGTTTTCAAAAAAAAAAAAAGTGTGTTGATGATGAAGCAAAAGAAAATAAACAAACAAGTTTATCAAAAAAATAACTTTGTTTGAAAAGTAGCTTCATCAAAATAAAAGTTACAAAAATAAAAAGTCTTACGAAAACCGACGCTTGTTACACTTTTCGCCCTTTTTCTACTAACCACTAACCCAACCACCTACCTTTAACCCAAGCCTAACCCTTCACCCGAAAGTCCTCTTGATATTTACAAAGGTATATAAGTTAAAAAGGAGGAGGATTGATTGCATAGCAAGCCTATGGTAGGAGTAAGTTCCATGCCGCTCTCGAGTGATCCACAAAAATACATCTTCGGCCGAGTGTTGAGTGATCCCCGTGAGGTATGTGAACTTGTATATAAATAGAATTTTAAAGAGGCATGTTATGCCCTAATAAGTAATTTATCTTATGAAAAGTTTTAAATAAATCATGACGAATAGGATTGTAAATAAATAAAAATAAAACTAAATAAAGAATCTTGGACATCCCGACACTCTACGACAAGCACAAAAAACCTTCTTCTCTACCCATTCCATTTGGGAGTGTAATAGACACTTATTAAAGAGTTTTGCTTGAGGACAAGCAAAGATTCAAGTGTGGGGGTATTTGATGTGTGCAAAATGCAACATATAAATTTCATCAACTGTGGCATAAAACTAACCCCTTTTTAGTACTAATGTTGGAAAAAGTGTGCTTTTGTCTTCCTTTTGTATTTTCAGGATTAAATGAGCTCAAATTAACAAAAGAAGCAAAAAGACATCAAAATCTAACATAAATACAAGAAAAGGAACAAGACGTGACATGCCCGACCCCACGACAGCATCTTCCCAAGCAAAACAAGACAACAGAAGACTGAAAACGCCCCGTGCTCAGCCAGCACGGGGGCGTGCCCAAGTGTCAGCAGAAAAGACAAAGTGGTAGAAGCTTCTATTGCCCACCACGGGGCCGTGCTCAGTGGACACGGGGCCGTGGTCAACTATAAGATTCGCACAATCTAAGCAAATCTTCATAGTACAAAGATTCTTCTGCACACGGGGTCGTGCTCAGCGGACACGGGGGCGTGGTCAACTAATAAGACAAAGCTGCATTAAATGAAGAAAGAGAGGATGTGGACACGGGGCCGTGCCCACTGGACACGGGGCCGTGCCCGAGCTTCTGTTCAGCCTATAAATAGGAGTGCTTGGCTCAAGCTCAAACCATCCTTTGGCACACCACCTCTCTCACACTTCACCCACCACCCACCACCACCATAACACCATCATCCACCACCATCATCCATTGTCCATCATAGAGTGTGTGAGTCGTCTCGGGATCCAAGATTGATCGTAAGAGTTCTTGACAATCAAGGCCATGTTTGCCTAAGTCTCTTACATCACTTGGTGAAGACAAAGTGTCTAGTGTAAAACTTTTTATTTCTAATCTTTTCGCACTTTTTACTTGGTTTTGTATTAATGACTTTAATAACTAGTTGCTTATGTTAAAGGTGATCTTTCCTTATCGTTTGTCCGTGGTGTCTTGGCATTATTTTACTGTCTATATAAAATAAAAGATTTTCACCATTCATATCTCCACAGTCTATATGGAGGTATGTTGGCTACCTGGTAGGGGGTTAAGGGAACGGTTTGGTAAAGGTCTTGCCATTGTTCAGCGTTTAGAGGTCCTGCAATGGACCTGGGTCAAATTTAGTAGGACCTCCTTCAATGCTTAACGGTATTGGATGGCGGGGGTCCAAACTCTTTGATCCCCTCATAAGTTAACTACTATTAATACTATAACCCGGCTATTTAGGACTGTATCCCTGCTGACTCAGACTACTTAGTCGAGGGTAACGTCACCTCCAAAAGAGGGGCCTACCATAATTTGCATTAATAACTTAATTAATTATCTTCCAATAATCCACCCTTTTAGGATTGTATCCTTGCTGACTCAAACTACTGGGGTGAGGGTAACGTCACCTTCAAAAGAGGGGCCTACTACAATAACTAAGATAATCTCTTAAAATAGTGCAAAAGTGCGGAAATAATCAAAGGTTACACTAGATACGAGTCGGAACCAAGTGATTCATCTTGTCTATCTGTTTTTCTTTTATTTTTTTTTTTTTATTTTTCAGCATTTTTAGTTAGTTTTTATTTTTCTTAGTTAAAACATTTTTCTAAACTTTTTGATTTGATTAGACGTTGAGGATAAACCGGTACTAAAAGCTCTTGTGTCCTTGGACGACCTCGGTATCTTACCAACACTATACTACGCTCACGATGGGTGCACTTGCCCATATGAGTGTCTAGTGTTAGTGAATATCGTGTTTTATAAATTTAAAACTTGACTAAAAAGTGTTAAAGGGGCTTAAAATATACACCTAATATATTAACACTTGACACCCATCAAGCATAAATGAGATTTAACGTAAAACGTGGATTGTCATGGAACGTAACATAAGACTATTCCAAAGTAAATCGAAGTCCTTTTCGAATTAAGAGAACGTGCTTTGGCCTAATAGACAAATACTCTCATCGAGGAGCGACTAACGATATTTGTCCTTCCAGTTACTACACGTCCTTAATCGATTGAGAAAATCGAAACTTTAGCGAGACTGAAAATCGAAGAGTGGGACTAGTTAACAAGATGCGAGTTTCACCTCTAACTTGATAACATCGTACCCTAGTGTGGTTGCCTGGTTGGTACTTATTAAAAGATAAGGGTCCACTAGAATATGAAATGGAAATTCCATTCAAGGTTTGGATATCACTCCTAACTTGAGGGAAGATTTCGTGCAAAATTCAAAGTATAGGTGAATGAAAGTCATCACCAAATGTGGGAATCACCCCTATTTTGATGAGTCGTTTCGATTGTGTATAAGAGTGTCTTCAAAGCCTCTAAGTGTGTATTGTGTTAGCCTTAGGAAAGGCATGTTTGTTAAAAGACCAAAGAGAATAGAGAGAAACAAATAAGATAGAAGGAATGTAGTTTTAAACAGCACATAAGGATAAGCTCCTAAACTATTGACTAGGTAAAAGCATTCCTACTTTCCCAAATTCCCTATAGTTATGGCTCTGATACCAATCTGGTATCAGAGTATTCCTACTATAGACTAGGTAAACGTATAGCAATTTTCCTAATTCCTTATAGTTATGGCTCTGATACCAATCTGATTCGCTTAATGCCGCGCCCCGATGTATCCGCCATCGGGGCACGGCGAGTATACAAGTTTGATACATAGCATAAATGTAACACCTCGAAAATTTACGTCCAATAATGTGTTGACACGTGTCATGGACTTTGAATATGTGAAAACAAACTTTAGAGGGACTAAAGTTGACAAACAGTGAAACTGTGTGGATATAAGAGTCCAAAGTGTCAACAATTGATAAATAAGCCCTACAATAACCCTACATGATGTTTATAATCTTAAACGGATAAATCATGGATCATACGAAGCGGAAAATGAAAGAAAGTGAGGAATTACAAACTACAGGGGCTAAATGTGTCAACATGTTGAAAGTATACCTCTGAGTGATCCTTTGGCAAACCCGAAGCTTTGTAATGATAAAATATACTCACTAGATTATGTGATAAAAATTTCGGGAAGTTTCGTTATCGTATGAGAAAGTTATGTCCAAAACCGTACACGAAGGGTTAAAAGCGTCAACGTTGATTTTCATGACTTTTCGGGTAAGCGCAAAGTTGTTCGAGGGCTTTACCATGATGGTAAATATCCCAAGGTCCTTAAAAGTCTGGACTTGGGGTCTAAAGTGCAAGAAAAGACCCAAAAACAATGTTACGAAAGACCAGGGACCAAATTGCAAATTTTAAAACATGTTGCTGATGTATAGGGGCCAGGCGGCCCGCTTTAGATCCTTTAAAACCTCATGCGGGCCGCATTACCTGCCCAGTTACGAAAATTATGTGCAGCTGCCAGTTCTTGGCTGTTTGTGGGTGGTTTGCAGCTGTAACCGACTTTAGGGACTGACCAATCGACTTACATGCAATTTTTGGACAGTGGAGCACCTGTTATAACATCAGAAACACTCTGATTCAGCCTTTAATCTGATCAAAGTTCCATAAAAGGCACCAAGTTGCAAACATTCAAGAACACTTGAACTTCAAAAAATTCACAAGGCAATCTCTGGAGCTCTCTGGACGTGAAGACCACTTCCTAGTGATATCTAAACTCTATTAGGACTATTGTAAGTGTTTACATCATTCCCTAATTCATTCTAAGCTTAGTTGTTGGTCTAAAGTCAATCCGTCGTAAATATAGTTTGACTTTGCAATAAAACGAAATGTGCTCAGTCATATCTCGAATCAAAAGTACCAACAAGTTGGTATTTATGTGGGTAACAAAACCCCAAAGGGGTATTTTCAGATTCCCACTCTAAGCATGTCGATTGTCGAGTCAAAGCTTTTCTTAAAAAGTCAACAGAATGTGTTTTTGCAAAATTAAGCATATTTAGCAATGTAGGCTACATGCAACCTGTTTGATCATCAAAATAACTTTGTAAATAATGTAAGAACATGTTTCTTCATGGTCAACTCGACAATTTTCTGTTTAGACCCGAATCGGAACCGAAAGTCACGTAAATTGACTTTTTCTTTGACTATCGGTTCTGATCCGTACATGCATGTTAAGATCTGCATTAGAGCATATTTTGGACCAACTTTCATATATGTTTAACTCTCTGAGATTTTACACCTTGGTTCCATGATTAACCGATTCATATGCATGTCACCGGTTTTTGCTTAAATATGACTATTTTGCCCTTTTTAATATAAAACGCGATTTTTGAAAAAGTGAAAGAGTAAAATCATTTGTTACTGATTTATAAACATGCACCAAAAATTTGATATCAGTTTGAGGTCTAGATTAACGGTTATGCTCATTATCGTAAATTACAAGCTTTATGTTACATAAATAGCGTAATTAGCGCATAGCCTATTTTAACCCACTTTTTGGTATCAAACCTTTTATACACTGATGTTATATAATATTTTGAGATTTTTAAAGATTTTTATTTAATTTTTGGCTGATCGTATCATAGGTCTCTAAGCTTAATTCGGTAAATACCGATTTTGCCCTTTTAAGCCATAAAACGAGTTTTACAAATCCTTTTGACCCCAAACCTTTTTCTACTGATTTTATTTGTTAAATAAAGTATTTTGAGCCTTCTGGAAGTATAAAAATCTCAGCTTTCTTTTACAAACCCGGAAACGGCTCCAAATCGCCTTTTTAAGCGTTTCCACCGCATAGTATTTACTATAAACATATTTGACATGTAAGGTTGGTACCTACTGATGTTTTTAGTATATTTTTATATAATAACAGTAAGTATAAGTTTATAAACTCAGATTTCAAATTTTGACCTTTTAAGCCCTTGTGAAATTACCAAAATACCCCTAAGGTGCATAGTTTGGTTTTAAATGATAAGTTTTATATATGGGTCATACCCTACTGATATAACATAATAAATTAAGTATATTTGCTGTACAAATCAGACCCATAACTCAGATTTACGAATAAACTCTTTATTAATCTTTTAAATGACCAAAATGCCCTTATGAGGCATAAATTGTGTTTAAATTCATTTGGGGCATAATTAAATATATCTTACTGATATTATAACATATTTAGAGCATAATAACTCAGGGAACTTGCATATGACTCTTACGGCTACCCGTAACGCACTTTTCGCGTTCGGTTCGGCTTATGTAACTAGTTTGCATAAGTTGACCGAGACGGGTCAAACATTATCATTTGTGTCTCAAAATCCAGAATGTATTTAGTATACCCATATTATACAAGTCTTCAAACTTGTCGGGTCTAAATCACATTCTATCCGGTCTTCGCTTAATCGTGCGTTTGAACCGTATCGTCCTTAAAACTAACCGGTCTAGGCTTAGGCTTAAATAAAGACCCGTTAGAAGTCTAATAGGTTATTATAAACCTTTTGTTCCAGAATAGGAAGAACCAGTAAAAGCTACCTCCACTGCTATTTGTGAATTTATACTATACTCAGGTAAATACTTTTTGACTTATTTTCCCTATACGGGCTTGGGTTACGGTATATAGAATACCGCTTGATCGGGCATTAAATCCTCCACCGTTGCGTGGGTAATTGGAATAATTTAATCGGCTCGTTTAAACAGTCTTGTTCACTTAAGGCCTTTGGGGGGTTAATGACCATGTCCCGGATATCCTTGGCATCATCTTACGAGATGGCCACGACCTGAGTACGGGGTGTAGGCATACACCTGTCAGTATATAACTCTTTGATGTGGTGTGTCCATTGATCTTTAGCCCGGACTAGATCCGGGCCACTGAACGCAAGTAACATGTAATTCTTTCACATGATTATTATATTAAATAATTGACCCAAGTTAATAAAAATGTTTTGTGCCTTGTGCATTTAAATCAATTTTCAACCTTTTCAAAATGAGTCAGTCGAATTGTACTTACCAGTGTAAACTGACGTATTTTTCCCAAAAGGTTAAGTGCAGGTACTACACGTAATAGGCTGGCAGTCTTCTAGAGCGTCCACAATAGGTCTCGCAAGCTTGGACGACAATAAACTGTTGAACAATTATCTTATTTTATTTTGATCCGCCTGTGGATCCGTTTCAACTACTCGTGATATTTAATATTACATTTTGTTTAAAGTTGAAATGAATCTATCTTTGCTTCCGCTGTGCATTATTATATTGTGTTGTTGACTTATTATGTTCCAACCGCGTCACGATACTCCCCACCGGGCCCACCGGTGACACGTGGAAAATAGGGGTGTGACAGGTTGGTATCAGAGCCAACTCTGAGTGAATTAAACACTAGCCTTTTGTGTTTAATCTCAGTTACACAATTGCACAATCCTCGATTCTCGAGTCTAGACAAAGAACTTAGGAAATTTCCAAATTTTGTTTAAATTTCTAACTTCGTCTTATATATATTTTTGTTGTATCACTTGTTTGTTTTTGACAGGTAGTTAAACATGCCGCCAAGAATGAGAGGACGAGGATGGGGACGAGGCGGACACGTAGCTCCAAATGATCACGAAGCCGGGCCTTCGCACCGGCGAACACCTTCGGGCTCTCATAACACAAATGCCCAAAATCTATGGAGGTCCTTCACTGAACCAGCCTCCTCACCATCCATTCCCCACTCATTTGGGCCTCATTCGGAGAATGAGCCCCATCACTCACAGCAGTCCTACATTCCCTTACTAGGACACCAGTCACCCTTTGACAACACATCACCCACCTTTCAGGGCCTGTACAACCCTGACGATTACATTGAAGAACCAGTGGGTTTTAACCCACTTGGAGCAGAAGACCACTTTTCGGGTGACAACCCGATGGACGTTGATGAGGATACTGATCCTGCTATGCCACCATCCGGTACACCAAACCATCCCATCGAGATATCTGATGGGTCACCTTTCGTGGGATCACCATACCATGGTCCCGACAGTTTTGAGGAGAACTTTAAGCAGTACGACTGGGTGTTCACCCCCAGCTATCATAACACTCCTCTTCACCAGTCTTACCATAGCTCTCCCCTGCACCAGCCTCACCACTCTCCATTGCACCAGTCATACCATAGCTCTCCCTTCCACCAGCAGCAGCCTCAGCAGCAGCAGCAGAATCCTTCCGAGGATTCCCGTTTTGTCGCGGTCACTCCACCGCCACCACCACCTCCGGTTCATCCTCCCTCACCCCCAAGGCGAAGGAGATGAACGAATGCGCGGATGTCCGCACGAGGGGGAGTGCGCATTAGCACCCCTCCACATTCGAGTGGCAGCAGGTACTCACCTGTTCATGAAGAACCAGAGATAGGGGAACCCTCACACCCCGTCTCTGAAGTTGTCTCTGCGCCAGTCGCACCACCGCCGCCACCACCACAGGGTTTTGGAGACCCAATCCCTGCTTATACCAGTGCTGCAGCATTCAACCCCTTCGAGCCGCAGTTTCCCACCGGCTACAACTTTTCTGAGGATCCCTACTAGTTAGCCTCAAGCTTCAATGTTCCCCAACAGGGAGGTTCCTATGGAGGTCCCTGGGCTACAGGACCCTCGACCTATGGGTATCCATCATATGGGTACCAACAGTCGCAGCCTCTTCAACCTCCACAGTATCAGCAACCGCAGCCTCCTCAGCCTCCGCTTTATCAGCCTCCTCAGCCTTCGTATTATCAGCAGCCACCTCAGGCGCCGGCGATGTCACCGCCACAGTTCCAAGAGATCATTCAGGAGATACAAGGGGTGCATCAGGAATTTCGGGAGGAGTTGCAGAATGATCGGAGGCATAACCGGGGGATGTTTCAGAAGGTGGTGAGCTTGCTCAAGGGTAAAAGCAAGAAGGATCACTGAATCCTTTGTTTGCTTGTTGTCTAGTCATGTCCCTGCGTGGACATATATTTATGTACTCTACCCCTGCGTGGGTAATCTTTCTTTCTGTTCAGCCCCTGCGTGGGCATATCTTTTATTCTGACCCCTGCGTGGGTTTGTTTATTTATTTAGCCCCTGCGTGGGCATGTTGTTTATGAAAAGTCCCGTTTAGGGCAAGTTTGTACTCGTTAATTTTAAATTAGAATGGTTAATTTAAGCTTTTCATTTTTAAATTATATGCATAAATATAATAAATGAATAAATGGAAAATAGCATTTATTATTGTAATTCACCATTTTAATAATAAGAATCTTAAAAGGGTAAAACCTAGCTGTTATGTTATCATAAATTTAGCCAAGATGGTAGAACCTGTTTAAAAAGATTCAATTCTCTGTTAACATCTGTAAATATGTTAACATTCTTGACTAGAGTGATTCGTAAAATCACGCATGTCACCCTTTTCTATAAATTATCCAAATTTATAATTTTACATAAATGTTTGTGACAAGATGCCTACGGGTTATAATTAATGTCATATAAAACAAAAGGCAGCCGTAGTTTATAAACTCCCTGCCAAGTAAAGGATTGATTTGTCTTATATATTCAAACTTTAATCCTATAAGATCTAAATTTTAATTTAGAAATTTGTCTACGTGACTAGGCTTATTATGCCAATATTATATTTCATTCCAAAAAGATTATTAGTAAAAGTCCTGAATGAAATTATTAAATTAACTAATATGGCTTTTAATTACCATGGTTAATAAATCGTCAAGAACGATAATACTGTCCAAGATTCTAAATAGACTTTGTCCTTATTTTTATGTAGCATTTAAAGCTACATGACTAAGTCTGAGGAGATAAACAGTCATCCAGCGGATAACCCTGATAATACTAAAATGTTAGTAACGGGTGCGGAGTTGAAAGCACTAGTAAATGAGGCTGTTGTCGAAGCACTGAATAGACAATATAGTGAATCCAACGGGACCCGAAGTAGGACCCGATCTGTATCTCATCCCAAGTCAAAACCCAAAGTCCAGTCAGAAGCTCATAGTAAGCCGCCCTCCAAGAAGGAGGTATCTAAGAAAGAAGAGCTCAAGAAAGATAATGACAGACACTCCTCCAACCAGAACAGTGTCCCCCCTATGAAGGTAGTGAAAGATGATGCGCCTCGTGCTAGAGGATGCACGTACAAATACTTTGTCTCATGTAAGCCCCGAGACTTTACTGGGGAAAAAGGAGCGGTCGACTGCATGACCTGGTTGGATGAGATAGATACGGTGGTAGATATAAGTGGATGCGCGGAAAGGGACATTGTGAAGTTTGTATCCCAGTCCTTTAAGGGTGAAGCCCTAGCATGGTGGAGATCATTGATCCAGGCCACCGGGAAGGTCCCATTATATAACATGTCTTGGGAGCAGTTTGTTGCTCTTATCAAGGAAAACTACTGTCCGCAGCACGAGGTAGAAAAGATAGAGTCCGACTTCATAGCTTTAGTGATGAAAAATTTGGACTGCCAGGCCTACCTCACCACTTTCAACACCTTGTCAAGATTGGTTCCATACTTGGTAACCCCAGAGCCGAAAAGGATTGCTTGCTTTATTGGGGGTTTAGCTCCTGAAATTAAACCAAGTGTTAAGGCCTCGAGGCCTGCAACCTTCAGATCAGCAGCTGATCTGTCTCTAGCTCTGACCATGGATGTAGTCAGGCTAAGAGCACTCAGGAACTCAGATGAGAACAAGAGGAAGCGTGAGGACGATACCTCACGAAGGGCAGAGAAAAGACACCGAGGGAATGACGACCACAGGAAAGGGTCGGGATTTAAGAAGAACGGGCAACAATCGGGGGAAAAGCCCAAGTGTAAAACTTGTAGGAGGTACCATTTTGGGAAATGTCGACTTAAGTCGAAATCCCAGTCTCTCGCGAGACCCTGTGGAATCTGTAAGTCCACAGAACACAAGACTTTAGAATGTAAGAAGCTGAAGGATGCAACCTGTTATGGTTGCAACGAGAAGGGGCACATTAAGTCTAACTGCCCAAAGTATGCCAAGAAAGCCGAAGACGGGAAGAAGACCAATGCGAGGGTCTTCAAGATGGATGCTAAAGAGGCTATTCAGGATGACAACGTGATTACCGGTACGTTTCTTGTAAATGATGTCTTTGCTAGAGTCTTGTTTGATTCTGGAGCAGATAAATCTTTTGTAGATAAAAAGTTTTGTGAGTTGTTAAAATTACCTGTAAAAGCCTTAAGTGTGAAGTATGAAGTGGAATTAGCTGATGGAACCGTAGAAACCGCTTCAACTGTTTTAGATGGATGTGTTATATCCATTAGGAATCACTCGTTTCCATTATCCTTACTTCCCTTTAAACTAGCCGGTTTTGACATAGTACTAGGCATGGATTGGTTATCACATAACCAAGCCCAGATTGTGTGCAATAGAAAACAAGTGGTAGTTAAAACTCCGTCAGGAGAGTCACTTACCATCCAAGGAGATACCCAACATGGATTGCCTGAGCAGGTGTCCATGCTCAAGGCTTCCAGATGTATGCAGAAGGGTTGTGTCATTTATATGGCACAAGTTACTATTGATGAACCAAAGCCGAAGATTGATGACATCCCTGTCATTTCGGAATATCCTGAAGTTTTCCCTGAAGAACTACCTGGTTTACCACCAGATAGGCAAGTGGAATTCCGAATCGACATCATCCCGGGTGCAGCACCAGTAGCGAGAGCACCATATAGGTTGGCACCAACGGAGATGAAGGAGTTAAGGACGCAGTTAGACGATTTGTTAGCAAAAGGTTTTATTAGACCTAGCTCGTCTCCCTGGGGAGCGCCTATTTTGTTCGTCAAGAAGAAGGATGGATCGATGCGCCTATGCATCGATTACCGTGAGCTGAATAAAGTTACTATCAAGAATAGGTATCCTTTGCCCAGGATCGACGATCTGTTCGATCAATTGCAAGGGGCAAGCTACTTTTCAAAGATCGACTTGAGGTCAGGCTATCATCAGTTGAAGGTCAAGGACGAAGATGTACACAAGACGGCGTTTAGGACTCGCTATGGACATTACGAGTTCCTAGTGATGCCTTTTGGGCTCACTAACGCACCAGCCGCGTTCATGGATCTCAAGAATCGCGTCTGGAAGCCTTATCTGGATAAATTCGTCATTGTCTTTATTGACGACATCCTTATCTACTCGAAGAGCAAGGCTGACCACGAGAAACACCTTCGTTGTATTCTCGAACTTCTACATCATGAAAAACTCTATGCCAAATTTTCGAAGTGCGAATTTTGGCTTCGAGAAGTCCAATTCCTTGGACATGTAGTAAGTGAGCGTGGTATCCAAGTGGATCCCGCTAAGGTAGAAGCAGTCATGAACTGGCAAGAGCCAAAGACTCCCACTGAGATTCGCAGTTTCCTGGGTTTAGCAGGATATTATAGGCGCTTTATCGAGAACTTTTCTAGGATTGCTGCGCCCCTAACTTCATTGACGCGTAAGAAGGTTAAGTTTGATTGGGGCCCTAAGCAGCAGGAATCCTTTGACATTCTGAAGAACAAGTTGAGCAATGCTCCGGTGTTAACATTGCCCGATGGTATAGAAGAGTTTGTGGTTTATTGTGATGCGTCACACACTGGCATGGGCTGTGTACTCATGCAGAAAGGCAAAGTCATTGCCTACGCTTCACGACAGCTAAAGATTCATGAGAAGAACTACACCACCCACGATTTGGAGTTGGGTGCCGTTGTATTTGCATTGAAGCTATGGAGGCATTACTTATATGGAACCAAGTGTGTGATCTATTCGGATCACAAGAGCCTTCAACATTTGTTTAATCAGAAGGACCTAAACATGAGGCAAAGACGCTGGATGGAAACTCTAAATGACTATGATTGTGAGATAAAGTACCATCCAGGCAAGGCAAATGTAGTTGCTGACGCCTTAAGCAGAAAAGAAAGAGTGAAACCGATTAGAATTAATGCCAAGCGCATTGAGATAAGGAATGATTTGAACAAAAGGATATTAGCTGCACAGAAGGAGGCTGTGTTGGAAGCTAACTATCCTGAAGAAAAACTGGGAGTAACTGAGGAGCAGTTATCCCATGACAAGGACGGAATGCTTAGACTGAATGGACGAATATGGGTTCCAATTTTTAGAGGACTTCGAGATGTTATCCTCCAGGAAGCCCACAGTTCCAAATATTCTGTTCACCCTGGAGCTGATAAGATGTACCAGGATTTAAAAGCAAACTACTGGTGGATTGGTTTGAAAAAGTCCGTAGCTGCTTATGTGTCTAAATGTTTGACTTGTGCGCAAGTCAAAGCAGAACACCAGAAACCATCAGGTTTGTTACAACAACCGGAAATTCCCACATGGAAATGGGAGATGGTGACGATGGATTTCATCACCAAGTTGCCAAAGACGACAAAGGGAAATGATACGATATGGGTCATAGTAGATAGACTGACGAAGTCAGCACACTTCCTACCCATCAAGGAAACCTACAGCTCAGATATGCTAGCCCAATTATACGTTGATAAGATTGTAGCTTTGCATGGAATACCTGTGTCTATTATCTCTGATAGAGATACTAGATACACGTCACATTTTTGGAAAAGTTTCCAACAATCATTGGGTACACGTTTAAATTTTAGTACGGCTTATCACCCACAGACTGACGGTCAGAGTGAGCGTACTATTCAGACATTGGAAGACATGCTACGTGCATGTGCGATCGATTTAGGTGGTAATTGGGATAAGAACCTACCACTAATCGAATTCTCCTACAACAATAGCTACCACACCAGCATAAAAGCTGCGCCTTTTGAGGCCCTATACGGTAGAAAGTGTAGATCGCCCATCTGTTGGGCGGAAGTTGGAGATGTCCAACTATCAGGACCAGAAATTGTTTTTGAGACAACGGACAAGATTGTCCAGATTCGCGATCGTTTGAAAGCTGCCAGGGATAGGTAGAAAAGTTATGCGGATCTGAAGCGTAAAGACTTTCACTTCGAAGTAGGCGATAAAGTGTTGCTGAAAGTATCACCCTGGAAAGGGGTGATGCGATTTGGAAAGAAAGGCAAGCTAAGCCCGAGATACATAGGACCTTTCGAGGTTATCGAACGTGTCGGGTCAGTCGCTTATAAGTTAAACTTGCCTGAAATACTTAGTGCTATACATAATGTGTTTCACATCTGTAATTTGAAGAAGTGTTTCGCTGATGAATCACTGGTTATACCGTATACGGATGTACACATAGATGAAAGCTTGAAATTTGTAGAAAACCCGTTGTCAATTGAGGACCGACGAGTGAAGAAGCTTCGAAGGAAGCACGTACCTATTGTTAAGGTCAAATGGGATGCCCGTAGAGGTCCCGAATACACATGGGAGGTAGAATCCACGATGAAAGAGAAATACCCTCATTTGTTTCAGTAAATCTCGAGGTCGAGATTTCTTTTAAGGGGGTGAGGATGTAACACCTCGAAAATTTACGTCCAATAATGTGTTGACACGTGTCATGGACTTTGAATATGTGAAAACAAACTTTAGAGGGACTAAAGTTGACAAACAGTGAAACTGTGTGGATATAAGAGTCCAAAGTGTCAACAATTGATAAATAAGCCCTACAATAACCCTACATGATGTTTATAATCTTAAACGGATAAATCATGGATCATACGAAGCGGAAAATGAAAGAAAGTGAGGAATTACAAACTACAGGGGCTAAATGTGTCAACATGTTGAAAGTATACCTCTGAGTGATCCTTTGGCAAACCCGAAGCTTTGTAATGATAAAATATACTCACTAGATTATGTGATAAAAATTTCGGGAAGTTTCGTTATCGTATGAGAAAGTTATGGCCAAAACCGTACACGAAGGGTTAAAAGCGTCAACGTTGATTTTCATGACTTTTCGGGTAAGCGCAAAGTTGTTCGAGGGCTTTACCATGATGGTAAATATCCCAAGGTCCTTAAAAGTCTGGACTTGGGGTCTAAAGTGCAAGAAAAGACCCAAAAACAATGTTACGAAAGACCAGGGACCAAATTGCAAATTTTAAAACATGTTGCTGATGTATAGGGGCCAGGCGGCCCGCTTTAGATCCTTTAAAACCTCATGCGGGCCGCATTACCTGCCCAGTTACGAAAATTATGTGCAGCTGCCAGTTCTTGGCTGTTTGTGGGTGGTTTGCAGCTGTAACCGACTTTAGGGACTGACCAATCGACTTACATGCAATTTTTGGACAGTGGAGCACCTGTTATAACATCAGAAACACTCTGATTCAGCCTTTAATCTGATCAAAGTTCCATAAAAGGCACCAAGTTGCAAACATTCAAGAACACTTGAACTTCAAAAAATTCACAAGGCAATCTCTGGAGCTCTCTGGACGTGAAGACCACTTCCAAGTGATATCTAAACTCTATTAGGACTATTGTAAGTGTTTACATCATTCCCTAATTCATTCTAAGCTTAGTTGTTGGTCTAAAGTCAATCCGTCATAAATATAGTTTGACTTTGCAATAAAACGAAATGTGCTCAGTCATATCTCGAATCAAAAGTACCAACAAGTTGGTATTTATGTGGGTAACAAAACCCCAAAGGGGTATTTTCAGATTCCCACTCTAAGCATGTCGATTGTCGAGTCAAAGCTTTTCTTAAAAAGTCAACAGAATGTGTTTTTGCAAAATTAAGCATATTTAGCAATGTAGGCTACATGCAACCTGTTTGATCATCAAAATAACTTTGTAAATAATGTAAGAACATGTTTCTTCATGGTCAACTCGACAATTTTCTGTTTAGACCCGAATCGGAACCGAAAGTCAGGTAAATTGACTTTTTCTTTGACTATCGGTTCTTATCCGTACATGCATGTTAAGATCTGCATTAGAGCATATTTTGGACCAACTTTCATATATGTTTAACTCTCTGAGATTTTACACCTTAGTTCCATGATTAACCGATTCATATGCATGTCACCGGTTTATGCTTAAATATGACTATTTTGCCCTTTTTAATATAAAACGCGATTTTTGAAAAAGTGAAAGAGTAAAATCATTTGTTACTGATTTATAAACATGCACCAAAAATTTGATATCAGTTTGAGGTCTAGATTAACGGTTATGCTCATTATCGTAAATTACAAGCTTTATGTTACATAAATAGCGTAATTAGCGCATAGCCTATTTTAACCCACTTTTTGGTATCAAACCTTTTATACACTGATGTTATATAATATTTTGAGATTTTTAAAGATTTTTATTTAATTTTTGGCTGATCGTATCATAGGTCTCTAAGCTTAATTCGGTAAATACCGATTTTGCCCTTTTAAGCCATAAAACGAGTTTTACAAATCCTTTTGACCCCAAACCTTTTTCTACTGATTTTATTTGTTAAATAAAGTATTTTGAGCCTTCTGGAAGTATAAAAATCTCAGCTTTCTTTTACAAACCCGGAAACGGCTCCAAATCGCCTTTTTAAGCGTTTCCACCGCATAGTATTTACTATAAACATATTTGACATGTAAGGTTGGTACCTACTGATGTTTTTAGTATATTTTTATATAATAACAGTAAGTATAAGTTTATAAACTCAGATTTCAAATTTTGACCTTTTAAGCCCTTGTGAAATTACCAAAATACCCCTAAGGTGCATAGTTTGGTTTTAAATGATAAGTTTTATATATGGGTCATACCCTACTGATATAACATAATAAATTAAGTATATTTGCTGTACAAATCAGACCCATAACTCAGATTTACGAATAAACTCTTTATTAATCTTTTAAATGACCAAAATGCCCTTATGAGGCATAAATTGTGTTTAAATTCATTTGGGGCATAATTAAATATATCTTACTGATATTATAACATATTTAGAGCATAATAACTCAGGGAACTTGCATATGACTCTTACGGCTACCCGTAACGCACTTTTCGCGTTCGGTTCGGCTTATGTAACTAGTTTGCATAAGTTGACCGAGACGGGTCAAACATTATCATTTGTGTCTCAAAATCCAGAATGTATTTAGTATACCCATATTATACAAGTCTTCAAACTTGTCGGGTCTAAATCACATTCTATCCGGTCTTCGCTTAATCGTGCGTTTGAACCGTATCGTCCTTAAAACTAACCGGTCTAGGCTTAGGCTTAAATAAAGACCCGTTAGAAGTCTAATAGGTTATTATAAACCTTTTGTTCCAGAATAGGAAGAACCAGTAAAAGCTACCTCCACTGCTATTTGTGAATTTATACTATACTCAGGTAAATACTTTTTGACTTATTTTCCCTATACGGGCTTGGGTTACGGTATATAGAATACCGCTTGATCGGGCATTAAATCCTCCACCGTTGCGTGGGTAATTGGAATAATTTAATCGGCTCGTTTAAACAGTCTTGTTCACTTAAGGCCTTTGGGGGGTTAATGACCATGTCCCGGATATCCTTAGCATCATCTTACGAGATGGCCACGACCTGAGTACGGGGTGTAGGCATACACCTGTCAGTATATAACTCTTTGATGTGGTGTGTCCATTGATCTTTAGCCCGGACTAGATCCGGGCCACTGAACGCAAGTAACATGTAATTCGTTCACATGATTATTATATTAAATAATTGACCCAAGTTAATAAAAATGTTTTGTGCCTTGTGCATTTAAATCAATTTTCAACCTTTTCAAAATGAGTCAGTCGAATTGTATTTACCAGTGTAAACTGACGTATTTTTCCCAAAAGGTTAAGTGCAGGTACTACACGTAATAGGCTGGCAGTCTTCTAGAGCGTCCACAATAGGTCTCGCAAGCTTGGACGACAATAAACTGTTGAACAATTATCTTATTTTATTTTGATCCGCCTGTGGATCCGTTTCAACTACTCGTGATATTTAATATTACATTTTGTTTAAAGTTGAAATGAATCTATCTTTGCTTCCGCTGTGCATTATTATATTGTGTTGTTGACTTATTATGTTCCAACCGCGTCACGATACTCCCCACCGGGCCCACCGGTGACACGTGGAAAATAGGGGTGTGACAATAAAGTAGAATAAAAAGTCTAAGTACTCATATCCAACATGAACAACATAATACAAGTTACTAATATGCTTAAACAATGTCACTATATGTCAAACCCAAGTTTCCAACGCAAACACCCCAAGATTCAAGGGCGGTGCATACTCCTATAGCATAGGAGCTTAATGAGTATAAGAAGTCTAATAAGTCTCAGAAGTTTAATAAGTTTAGCAAGGTTAATGAGCATATAGACACGAAAAGTTTACATGGCATATGAGATTAACAAGCATCAAATTGTTTCATGTTTAAAAATGGATAGAGTGTGCATATAACAAGTTTCAAGCGTTGCGTGTTTTTGTATAGAATACATGTTGCACCCAAAAGTGATAAAATAAAAATGGGATCAAGTATACTCACAATTTTGCGTATGGTAATGCTAAACCGCGAGCGGGATTGATGAAGTCTTGAGATTACAAGTGGTTGCGTTTGCGACCCCTCGTAAGATAACGCACGAGTAAAGATAAGGATTTCCGAACGAACGAAAACGATTATCCTAGATATGGAAATACCACATGAGAGACGATGTAAATAGCACTTAAGTCAAATAATATTCCCGCAATTTAATTATCATCTCTAATTAGTTAAAATTTTAACCAATCTTCTTAATATCTATATATATATATATATATATATATATATTTGTTTGTATAAAGATTTATGTTGTTAAATTATACAACTTCCATTTCAAATAATATTATAGATGACAAATTGTACATGTTTGTTAATGACATATACTAAAAGGATCCATATAAGATCCATAATTCATTTATAGTAAAAAAATATTAAGCTTAGTGTTTAGGGATTTATTTTAATATTATAATATAGTTGTATTTGTATTTAATAATTTTCGAGGTTCCAAAGTTGGGATTCGAATTTCAAAACGGATCGGATTTTGGATATCCGTTTTTGACGGATGTTACAGTCTCCCCTACTTTAGGAGATTTCGTCCTCGAAATCTAAGAGGAAGACCTTTTGGATGAGTTGGAAAGTTGACGAGATGACGGCATCTAAAGATTCAAAACAAAGAATAGATGAGACTTTGATCATACTGTTTTGTTTAAGGAAAATTATTTTCATGAATGCGTCACATAGCATATAGTTTCACATAGCATATAAAATGTTCAATTAGTTTTATATAGCAAAATCATGAATCTCACGTAGCGTAACATAGATAATGAAAGCATCGTAAATTTAGTTTGTTCACAAGAGATTATCATTATTTGTTTTAGATTGCGAAGATAGTGCGATTTGTGTCAAAATCAACAAAAAGGGGTACTACAGGTTTCGAACCTGCGTCTGCCCGGTTCAACATCATCACCTTAACCGCTACACCAAGTCTTCATATCGTTCAAACTTCATACCTTTTAAAATTTAACCAAGCGATAATTTCAGTTTCATTTTCATTCTTGCCGCCAACACAGTTAACAGCGAGAACAAAGCAAGATTTCCTTTTTGTTTGATTTTGGTTTTTAATAGTTTCCACAATTTGCAGAAAGGCCCCTCGAGTTTAATTAACTAGGTGAATAACTTGGTTAACTTATAATACTTCAAACTAACCTTGAAACTTAACAAGACAAACTAGTTTAACTGGGTTAATAAACCAAAAACTCATTTTTAACCTCTATAACTAACTAGTTTATATATTTATAAACGTTTAAATTAATTAAATAAATAACTATATTGATAATTAACAAAATAAATAAATAACTAGATAAAATCTCTCAACATTTATTTAAATTCGCGAAAAAATTTTCGAGGTTCCAAAGTTGGGATTCGAATTTCAAAACGGATCGGATTTTGGATATCCGTTTTTTTACGGATGTTACATCTATCGGCACCAGAATGGAAAGGAACAGATGCAGGGTGATGGTTAACAAGGAGCGTACCATTAACGACTTCGTTATCAGCACGAGCCTCGTTAGCGTTCAGGTTTAATGCTCGTCCATGAGCAGGATTGGAATTTGCGTTCACTAGCCTTGGACAATTGTTCTTATAGTGACCCATCTCACCACAATTATAGCATGAACCAGGTGGGAATGGAGATCTAGCAGCATTTCCTTGAACTTGAACTGGGTTTTGTGCAGCTTGATTTGGAGCGGATTGACCAATATTGGCCGTGTGGCCAAGTTTCCCACAAGATGTACACTATCGACAAACTAGCTGAGCCTGATGATGACCATTGCACCAATTACACAATGGTGCAGTACCAGCATATTGTTTCCTTACAGGATGCTGTGCTGGTTGGTTTTGTGGGGCTTGGTTCGGCTGAGCAACAACTACAAAGTTTAGGGAAGCCTTGCGCTTCCTCAACTTCCTCCATGACTCGGCTTTGTTCTTCTTGTTTTTCTCCTTGTCTTGTGAGGTCTTGACTGACTATTTCTTATCACCTTTTCGAAACAATTTACTCTTCCTGACCTGAGACTCAGTTAGGGTTGCAGCCAACTCGATGGCCTGACGTACAGTGGTAGGGTACCAGTAACGATATCTTGCACATGGTCAGGCAGACCATCGATATACCTCCCGATTGCTTTATCCAGCAGGGTAACCATTGTAGGACACAGTAAGCTCAATTCCTCATATCGATCCATGTAAGCACGGTGTTCTCCCCCATCTTGTTTAAGATCATCGAATTCCCTTTACAACGCCCTTAGTTCATGACGGGGACATAACTCCTTTATCATGAGAGCTCGAAGTTCTTCCCAAGTTTGTGCCATCGCCTCATCGGCACCCCTGTCTCTCATCACACCATTCCACCATGTTAGTGCCCTTTTCTCAAAGACACTAGATGAAAACTCAACCTTTCGCTCGTTTGGACATTGAACGTGTTGGAATGTGCTTTCCAGACTCTCGAACCATTGTAGGAGCCCAGTAGCTCCTTTAGACCCAGAAAATTTAAGCGGTTTAGCCGAATTGAAAGTTTTATAGTTGCACTGAGCATTGTTATTGTTATTATTGTTGTTCGCTTGATTTATCTGAGTAATAAGGTTCGGGAGCACAACAACGATTTGCTGAGCGACTAAGGCTGCTATTGCACCGTCTTGAGTTTGATCGTGTCTAGGAGGCATTCTAAAAAGAACAAGGAAACATGAGAAATGTGTGAGATTGGCATTTGGATAAAGAAAAGAGGTATTGAAAATATCGACGAAACATATGGAAGGTGGTCATTTGTTCGTTACCTTGAACAAACAAACAACACACAGTGACTAATCAAAGTAAATGGGTCTTTATAATGTATCGCGAAGACATTCTTTAGCCTATGAGTGGACACTCATCCCAGGAATTCCCAGGTAAGAGTCACTGGTCCGATACTTCGGATTTGTATGAACACTCTAGCCTTAGATAGAAAACACGGGATACAGGCACCCACCCTTCCAGATTGCATGTGTTCACATTAATAAGACCCAAAACTTGACGAGATTTTGAAAACTTTGAAGGCTTAAAGCCTAAAACAAATCATCTAAGAATAGATGATTGATTTTTAAAAACGGATTTGAAATTTGTGTTCTTGTTGTGGTAGTCACCTAAAGATAGGTGACGCTATTGTTTTAAGATCTAAACACAAGATAACTTGTGTTAGGGTCCTAGAAAGGTTATAGTCTAGGTCAAAGCATTACTAATAACCTAATTCCCTATAACCATGGCTCTGATACTGTCACACCCCAACCGATGGCGGAATCATCGGGGCGTGGCACTAGGCGAATCAGATTGCCCAAGAGAATCCATAACAACTAATTTAGCGACAATATTTAACAAGTTCATTATCTCATACTAATAAAAAAAATATTTCACATAAAGTCGTACAGATTTCATGTCTCTCGAACAATACAAATCCGACAACCTAGATTTTAGGTGAGTTTCTAAAGTATCCTAGTCTTGATTCGGGTTAATCTGCTTTTAACCTGCAACATACGTTAAAATAATGTCAATACAAAAATGTATTGGCGAGTATACAGGTTTAATATAACATAAAGTAGATAAAAGCGTTGCGAATTTCGACACACATAAACATGATACACAACATATACGCAACAAGACAAAAAACTACCAGCTAAGTCCTGAGATGAGTGCGATGTGCAATTGCGAATGCGAGTTTGTCTTAACTAGACCCTGTCGGGTGTGAGTCTAACTATAGTACTATAGTAGTTAAGTTGGAATGTCATGAGTAAGAGTCCTAGCACATATGTATCAAGCATCACGTGTAAATATGTACGTCAGTCATTCGCATGTGATAATAGTTTAGATTGTGTACTGCATTTGATAAGTGTGTTTTCGATATAAACGTAAGTCACACCCCAAAAGTGTGTTTAAAGCGTTAAAAGGGGGTCAAGTATACTCACAGTGTGTGCTCAACAAACAAATACGATCTAGTTGGATAGTTGGGAGCGTTGGGTCAGCCTGCGTACGAGAACAGTTGTATAAGTATTCCTCAGGGCTGAACGGTCGAAGTCGGAGTGTCGAGCGAGTTAAGTGTTCAACAGTTCATCCGATCGGATGGGTTCCATCCGGGCAGATGGTCATCCGGGCGGATGGTCATCCAGACGGATGGCCATTCGGACCGTCTGGGGTTGTTGGTGAATCATAAAAATCTGAAGTTTTTTTAGTAGCAGCGTTTAAACAATGGAAGTTGTCAGAGTCAGATCATCCGGACGGATGGTCATCCGGACGGATGGTCATCCGGACGAGTGATCTGAAGTTGAAACTTTTGTAAAATAGTTTTAGTTGACGAGGACGGTCGTGATAACGGAATCGAAAATCAATGGAAAACACCAAGTCAGCTCATCAGAACAGATGGACATAGTCCATCCGGACGGTGCGCTGTCCTTGATGAAATTCCTGTTTGACCCTTTAACCGGAGACGGACACGACAACGGAATTAACCATCAGACCTTATCAGGACCAGTCCATCCGGACAGATGGGCGAAGCCCATTTGGACGGGTGGCCTGCTCTTGACGAAGATCTAGATTTAACCCGCGAATCGGTTCATCTTTCTGGTGGAAATCAGTCCTGGAGTCGGCTCTCGACTATGGAACGAGTTGGAGGTCAGACTGAGTCCTGATCCCATAGATCTTTGCATAGAATCGAAAAGAAGTTCATAAAAAGGTTGTAAATTGTTGAAATCTAGCATGACTTTGATTTCATCTCGAGTGAATGATGCTCCACAGCGGTTTGCCTAAGCAAACCGAGCGGAAACCATCTTCGAGATGCTCAGAATCATTGTTTTCAGAGAGTTTGAATGCATGTGCGTGATTGTGGTGAAGAAGATGAAGTAGAAGTGATATAGAGGTGAAAATTGGAAGAAGAAGGCTTACAGAATGGCTTGATAGTGATCTGGAAACTTGAGTGCGTTTGAGAGTGTTTGAGGGCGAATGAGAGAACCAAAGTGTTGAAATGGAAACACAAGGGTTCTATTTATAGAGTTGAGGGTTGCTCGTATCCGGATGAGGAGTGTCCGGATGGCAGAGGTTCGAATGGCTTGTGTCCGGATGGACCCATCCGGACGGATGGTCATCCGGGCGGATGGGCATTCGGACGACCGAGTTTGCGCTTATTGGTTTTCCAACTTTTGTTCGTTTGATGCGCTTCGTTGTGTTAATCATTTGTGGGTGCTTTAATCGTTTTAGTGAGATAAGTAGTATTGTGTTACGTTGCGTTTCAGTGCGATAAGTTGAATTGCGCGTGCCCGCGAGTGCGCATTTCAACAAGTTTTAATACTTAGATATATATATATATATATATATATGGTAGGGATCCTAAGAGAAGTCCACCCTATTTGAGAAACTTGAGAAGCAATCTGGACCACACATTTTCCTTAAGCAAAAAATGCAAAAAAAGGTGAAAAAAATGCAAAAATTTTTTTTTTTTTTTTTTTTTTTTTGAAAAATCGCTGCTTTTTCTTTAAGTATTAAAAAAATAAAAAGAAAAAAATTTTTAAAATTTTTTTTTTTTTTTGGATTTATACACATGTGTATATTGTTAATCTTTTAACTATACATATACGTATATTGTCAATTATACATATATGTATATACATGTTTAAAATTGAAAAAATGTGTATATTGTTAATCTTAAACCATAAACACTAAAGCTAAACCCTAAACTCTAAACCCTAAAGCTAAACCCTAAAGCTAAACCCTAATGCTAAACCCTAAAGCTAAACCCTAATTCTAAACCCTAATGCTAAACCCAAAAGCTAAAACTAAACACTAAAGCTAAACCCTTAATGCTAAACCCTAATACAAACCCTAAAGATAAAGCTAAACCCAAAAGTTAAAGCTAAACCCAAAAGCTAAACCCTAATGCTAAACCCAAAAGCTAAACCCTAATGCTAAACCCTAAATACTATTGCTAAACCCTAATACTAAACCCTAATGTTAAACCCTAAAGCTAAACCCTAAACCATAAAGCTAAACCCTAAACCCTAATGCTAAACCCTAAATACTAATGCTAAACCCTAAATAACACTTATTTTTCAATTTTAAACATGTATATACATATATGTATAATTGACAATATACATATATGTATAGTTAAAAGATTAACAATATACACATGTGTATAAATCCAAAAAAAAAAAATTTTTTTTTTTTAATTCTTAAAGAAAAAGCAGCGATTTTTAAAAAAAAAAAAAAAAAAAAAAAAATTTTTTTTGCATTTTTTCACCTTTTTTTTGCATTTTTTTGCTTAGGGAAAATGTGTGGTCCAGAATGCTTCTCAAGTTTCTCATTTAGCCTACTACTTCTCACATGATCCTTATCCTATATATATATATATAACTATTAGTGATATATATTAGGTCATCATAGCATAAGTAATTGCGTTTCGAGTTTGCGTTTGCGTTGAGCGATAGCGAATAACGTAATAGCGTATGCGATAGCGTTATTAGCGTATGCGTTGTGATATAGCGTGAGCGAAAATATGCGAAATTGTGTTGTAAGCGTTATAGTTTACATTATGATCCGAATCTCGGGTGCTAGGCGTAACGAGAGTAACGAGAGCGAAAAGCGGGTTGTTACAGTCTCCCCTGCTTTAGGAAATTTCGTCCTAAAATTAATGCAAGAGAAAGACTGTGAGAGTTGACCCGTATAAGTAGTGATACAAGCGTTAGCGAAAAGCGATTGCGATAGCGAAAAGAGAGTTGACAAGTGCGAGCGTCTCGGGTACGGGAAGATCGATTGCGATAGCAAAAAGCGACTTGTTTGACTATAAGTTTGTAACTCACGAGTTTGCGTTCCCAAACGTTTTGAGTTTCGAAGAGTTTTGTAAAGTTATTGCAAAAGAGTTTAAGGAAAAACTTGAAAATTTTCTTATAACGTGGTGTTAAGCTGAGTCGATGTTAAACCAACGTCGTAAGAAGGATTTTGTTTAGACATTAAAAAGATTTGGAAGGAAAACTTAGTTTAAGAAACCTCTCTTATGACATTGTAGTAAGCTAAGTTTGATGTTAAACCAATGTCTTTGGAAAAGTTTTGTTTAGAAATTGCAAAAGGTTTAAAGAAAAACTGGACTTATAAAAACTTTCCTTGGAAGTGGAGTTATCTTGAGTCGATGTTACCTCCACGTGGTGAGGAAATTTTATTCGCCCAACGGTTTTTTTAATCAAAAAAATTTAGAAAAATTTTCCATTTATTTTCAAAAACAGTAACAATTAAGTCTTAACAGTATGAAAAGTAATTAGCATCGAGCCCCACATGGCATATTTCCACAAAAGTTTATTAATATGGCTAAAAGACTTATATATAGGAAGTACCAGCGGCGTATCCACCGTGTTTTGACCATATTATTTCCGTTTTGTGAAGCGATATCATGCGTGCCGACATGACGCGAATAGATTTTCGATTCCTCGGTCGAAGCGATAGAGGGTCGGACCGAGTTTGAGAGAGAACTTGAATAGATTAAGCGGGGAGATTGATTGCGAACATAGCTAGCGATGACAGCATGCGCGAATAGTTTGTTGATGCGAAAATTCGATGTAGGGTGATTGTTAAGTACGACAAGCGTTTAAGCATCGAGAGAGAGAAACGAATAGTGCGATTTGATTTGTTTTAATACAGTAGAAACTCGATAAATTAATACTCGATTATTTAATAAACTCTCTAAGATAATATTTTTTGCCGGTCCCGACTCAGAGATAGGGTGCTAAATTAATAATTCGCTAAAATTATAAGATAATACATTTTTGATAATTTCTTTAGACCCCATATAAAATATAAATTAATAATTCCTTATATATAGCATATTACATGAATGATTTATGAAGGTTTCTTGAAAAATGACTCAATTGTCTTTTGTTTTTTGTTGAAATCAATTAACCCTTGAATCTCGTCTCTAATTTTCCTTAGCATGGTAAGAACTTCTGGTGTTGTTTTCTCAAAACTCAACAAGAAATTTTTCAATGTGATTGCCGCTTTAATAGCTTCGTTTCGCGAAGGGGGCTCCATTGTAGAACTTTCATCATCTTCTTCATCGATATCATCTTTATTAATTCCAATAACGCTTTCAATAATTTCTTCATCAGTCAACAACTGTGCAACTACATATTCTTCTGGGTGAGTCAGAACATCTTCGACATCCATTGCATTGCGATAACCCAACTCTTTGATCAAATTCTGGAGTTCTTGAGTGCTTTCACCACCTTCATCTGAGTTCTCAAAAGTCATGTTATCTGTTGATCGAAGTTTGTGTTAACCTATTTTGATCTTGTATTTATATAGAAAATATTTTTAATGTCCATAAAGTGATACATTGAACACAAGAAGCATAATAAGGTGGGAGATTGAAGGTTTCTTTCAAATTGGGCCGTTCATTTGATATACATGCATTGTATACAATAATTAAGTGGAAGCTTGAAAGGTGTTTGTAAACTAAGTATTCTACTATAAATTAATAAAATATTAATTAATATATAAATTAATAATTATTAATTTATCGATTAATTAATAACTCTTTTAATTAATAAATTTTGGTGGTCCCAAGTGTATTATTTTATAGAGTTTCTACTGTAGTATCAGAAATTTAATTACCATTGAGCCCCACATGGCATCTTTCCACAAAAGTTTGTTAACATGGCTAAAACACTTATATATAGGAAGTACCAGCGGCGTATCCACCATGTTTTAACCATATTACTTCCGTCTCGTGAAGCGATGTCATGTGTGCCAACATGACCCGGATAGATTGAATCGAATAGATTGATCGGTGAGATTGATGGATGCGATAAGCGTTAAAGCGTTTAAGCGTTGAAGCATTAAGGGGGAAAAGCGAGAGCGATGTGTAATAGATTCCAGCGAAGTTGCGATTTCGTTGTGTTGCATTGTAGACTTACGAAAAATCTAGCGTTGATGCGATTGCGCTGCGTTGTAAACTTACGAAGAGTCTAGCGATGAGGCGATTGCATTACGCTGTAGGCTTACGAAAAGTCTATCGATGATGCGATTAGGGATGGCAAAAAAACCCAAGCCCGGCGGGTATACCCGAAAGCCAAAATATACGGGCCGGGTATACTCGAAGCCCAATGGGTATGGGCCGGGTACGGGCTTAAAAAAAGAAAAAAATCGGGTATGAGTATGGGTATGGGATTTAATGATACCCGGCCCATTTAATATAAACTTAGTACATGAACTTATTACATTCTCTATAGTCATATGTGGATATGTATTTGGCAGGTGCTTAGTGAACAAATAACTTAGTTTTGAGCATGTATATTGGATATGGAAGATTGGAAGTTATCACCCTTTATTATGTGGATGTTTATGCAATTAGGTGGTCATGATATAATTAATTAATTAAGTAATCGTTTTGATTTAATTTGGTATATGTGGTCAGAATATGATATGTAAGTTATTAATCATATTTTCATTTGTTATTGTCATTAAAATAGTAAATTATATAAACATCAAAGTAAAAAATTGCACATTTGTCCCAACGGGTATTTTTATGAAATTAACGGGTATGCCCGATACCCGCGGGTATGCCCGATACCCGCGGGTATGCCCGATACCCGCGGGTATGCCCGATACCCGACGGGTAATTACTTGACAAATACCCAATGGGTAACGGGCCTGGTATGGGACAAATAATTACAACCGGGTACGGGCTTGGGATTACCAATACCCGGCCCAAGCCCGGCCCATTGCCATTCCTAGATACGATTGAGATGTTACGCCTTGCGAAGGAGTTTAGCGTGTTGAAAATAATCACCATAATATTAGAGGTCTAATAACGTTCAACTCCACATGGCATTTTCTTCATGAAACTTCGTTAGCATGGCAAAACACTTATATATAGGAAATACCAGCGGCGTATCCACCATGCTTTAACCACACCACTTACGTCCCGTGAATAGATGTCACACTTTGTCGACGTGGTTAAGACGCTTATATATAGGAAGTACCAGCAGCGTATCCATCATGCTTAACCACGCTTTTAACATTATGGCACCATTAGAACTCACTATGATCTCCGTGCACTGACCAAAATAAGCCCGTGTGCACCCGTAATTAGTTTGTTCCTTGCACGTTTATCGTACCTTATTCTAAGAGCGCATACTGGGGTAATAAAACATATTATATCGTGATATACTGTATATATACATAGTGCTAGTAATAGAATATGTGTGTGCGCTTAGACTAAGTGCGAATACGAGAGAGAGAGAGAGAGAGAGAGAGCGTGCGAGTGAGAGAGCGAGGGTCGACGTCTCATATCGAGGCGACATCGATCGATAGAACAATCATAAAATATAGATAACAGTGTCGAGAATCGTACCATTAACTTCGTTGTTTTGCGCCTGGTTGGTGTTGAAGACTCCTGCTTGGGCTGCGGTTGCTGTTAGAGTGTCTACTGCTTTTGCTGCGGTTGTTGTTGCTACTGGTGCGGCAGCGGCTGGTTCTGCAGGCGGTGCTGGGAGTGCTAGCATGCCTTGATGTCGTGGTCGTGTGCGGCAGTGGCGGGTGAAATGACCGTAACAATTACAATTGATGCAATAGCGACAGTCAGCTCCAGCCTGGTGGTGATATGTACACCTCTGACACAGGGGGAGTATTCCCGTGTAGTTACGCCTTGGGTAAAGCGGAACTGCTCGGAGAGGCTCTGGTTGAGGCAGTTCAGTTGCTGAATAGTTTAGGCTCGGGCTCTTTCTATTGCGGCTAGGCTGAGCGTCTTGTGGTGGTGTGTCGTCATCGGAGGACTCGTCTGAGGATTCGTTGGAGGATTCGTTGGAAGATTCATCAGAGAATTCAATGATGATTGCTTGATTAGCCTTCCTGGCGGAATCTTTGGAGAAGAATCCATCCAAGATTTGCTTGTCATTGATTTCTGCGGCCAAGCGATAGGCTTCTTTGATGGTAGCAGGTCTTGCAGCTTCGACAAAATCGCCTACACACTCAGGCAAGGCGCGTATGTACTTCTTGATGGCCTTATCGGGAGTGTCAACTTGGCTTGGGCAGATAATGCTAAGTTGTTTGAACCTTGCTGTGAGGCCGTTGTTGTCACCTTCCACTTGTTTGATTTCCCAAAAAACGTTTTCTAGTTTCTGCATTTCGTGGGGAGGGCAGTACTGTTCCTTCATGAGCTCCTGCAGCTCATTCCAGGAGAGTGCGTATGCTGCATAGTTCCTACGTTTGTTACGCTCGACTATCCACCAGTCGAGGGCTCTTGATTGAAATACTCCGATAGCGCATGTGGTGCGAAAATGCTCGGGGCACCCACTCTGATGAAGGATAACCTCGATGGCATCGAACCATTGAAACAGCTGAGATACACCTTCTTCGCCTGTGAAGTCCATTAGACCACAAGCCTTGAAGTGCTTGAAGGAGAAAGTAGACCTTGGCGCGATGGTCTTAGGGTCTTCTAAAGTTTGAGAGTTGCTGAGAGATTGAACTTGCGCAACGACTTGGGGAACAACCTTGGCCACTTCCTTGGCCACGAGTTAGGTGATCCTCTTATCGGCGTTTCGTCTAGCTCTTCTTCTGGCTGTACGTCACGAGGTAGAAACGTTCGAAGGCATCTAGACAAAAGAGACCTCGGCATGAGATTCGATCATAATGATTTTGTGTTTGCGTTTGCGATTTAGCGCGTGACAACTTGTCATAATTGATATAGTAATACGTATTCACATAGGAGACACATATTTCCTAGGTTCTCACGTATTCACATAAGCATATACGTATGTATATATGTAGTATATGGTTACACACATATTTAAATATCGTATAGATAGCACGAGGACGCGCTAGGACACGTTTAAGAGAGCGAGTCGTTAGAATCTAGTTTTGTTGCGAGTATTAGCTCTTGTTTTAGATTGCGATGGCTCTGTGAGTTGTGCATATATTTGATAGAGTGTAAAGGTGATAAAATCGAGAAATCGATAAAGCAAAAAATCTCGATTTGAAGATTTTAAATAAGCATAAAATAAACTCGATGGCACGTAATAACATGATAAAATTCGATGATGCGTACAAATCGGCGATTACAGGCATAGTATAAATAGAGTGCCCGGGGTTTTGAGGCGTCGACTATCCAAAGTGATTCAACTATTCCCAACAAGTTCGAGCGTACGCTTTGGCCTAATAGACTTATGCCCTCACCGGGATGCGGCTATAACACTCGTCCTTCCAGTTACTACGCAGCTCGAGTTGTTGGTACACTCGAGACTTTGGTGAGAGCTTTTGAAAACCATTTTAGGGAATGGAACGGGTTATTAAGATACGGGTTTCACCCCTGACTTCACAACTTCGCTCCTAGTTGTGGTTGTTTTCACCGAATAAATTCGAGAGTTCCACTAGATTGAGATGGAAATTTCCGTTGAGATGTGGATATCACTCCTGACTCGACGAAAGATTATCGTGCTTAAGAATAATGCACTGAAGCGTGTATATTGTCTAACTATAGTACTATACTAGTTAAGTTGGAACGTCACCAGTAAGAGTCCTAGCACATATGTATCAAGCATCACGTGTAAATATGTACGTCAGTCATTCGCATGTGATAATAGTTTAGATTGTGTACTGCGTTTGATAAGTGTATTTTCGATATAAACGTATGTCACACCCTAAAAGTGCGCTTAAAGCGTTAAAAGGGGGTCAAGTATACTCACAGTGCGTGCTCAACAAAAAAAAAACACGATCTGGTTGGATGGTTGGGAGCGCCGGGTCAGCCTGCGTATGGGAACAGTTTTATAAGTATTCCTCAGGGCTAAACGGTCGAAGTCGGAGTGTTGAGCGAGTTAAGTGTTCAACAGTTCATTCGATCGGATGGGTTCCATCCAGGCGGATGGTCATCCAGACGGATGGCCATTCGGACCGTCTGGGGTTGTTGGTGAATTATAAAAATCTGAAGTTTTTTAGTAGCAGCGTTTAAACAATGGAAGTTGTCAGAGTCAGATCATCCGGACGGATGGCCATTCGGACGAGTGATCTGAAGTTGAAACTTTTGTAAAATTGTTTTAGTTGACGGGGACGGTCGGATAACGGAATCGAAAATCGATGGAAAACACCAAGTCAACTCATCCGAACAGATGGACATAGTCCATCCGGACGGTGCGCTGTCCTTGACGAAATTCCTGTTTGACCCGTTAACCGGAGACGGACACAACAACGAAATTAACCATCAGACCATATCAGGTCCAGTCCATCCGGACAGTTGGGTGTTGCCCATTTGGACGGGTGGCCTGTTCTTGATGAAGATCTAGATTTAACCCGTGAATCGGTTCATCTTTCTGGTGGAAATCAGTCTTGGAGTCGACTCTCGATTATGGAACGAGTTGGAGGTCAGACTGAGTCCTGATCCCACATATCTTTGCATAGAATCGAAAATAAGTTCATAAAAAGGTTGTAAATTGTTGAAATCCAGCGTGACTTTAATTTCATCTCGTATGAATGATGCTCCACAGCGGTTTGCCTAAGCAAATCGGGCGGAAACCATCTTCGAGATGCTCAGAATCATTGTTTTGAGAGAGTTTGAGTGCGTGTGCATGATTATGGTGAAGAAGATGAAGTAGAAGTGATATAGAGGTGAAAATTGGAAGAAGAAGGCTTACAGAATGGCTTGATAGTGATCTGGAACCTTGAGTGCGTTTGAGGGCGAATGAGAGAACCAAAGTGTTGAAATGGAAACACAAGGGTTCTATTTATAGAGTTCAGGGCTACTCGTATCCGGATGAGGAGTGTCCGGATGGCAGGGGTTCGAATGGCTTCTGTCCGGATGGCCCCATACGGGCGGATGGTCATCCGGGCGGCCGGGTTTGCACTTATTGGTTTTCCAACTTTGGTTTATTTGATGCGCTTCGTTGTGTTAATAATTTGTGGGTACATTAAGCATTTTAGCGAGATAAGTAGTATCGTGTTACGTTGCGTTTCAGTGCGATAAATTGAATTGCGCATGCCCGCGAGTGCGCGTTTCAACAAGTTTTAATACTTAGATATATATATATATATGCATATATAACTATTAGTGATATATATTAGGTCATCATAGCATAAGTAATTGCGTTTCGAGTTTACGTTTGCGTTGAGCGATAGCGAATAGCGTAATAGCGTATGCGATAGGGTTATTAGCGTATGCGTTGTGATATAGCGTGTGCGAAAATATGCGAAATAGCTTTGTAAGCGTTATAGTTTACATTATGATCTGAGTCTCGGGTGCTAGGCGTAACGAGAGTATAAAGAGAGCAAAAAGCGGGTTGTTACAGTTACCAACTTCTCCTATAACACCCCGACCGTGTAAAACAACAAACCGCGGCGGAAACGTCGAGGAGTCACGTCACAGGATAAATTGTTTCACAACACATGGTGTTTAAAGTTTCATTTTATTGAATCATTATGTACATTGTCTTGGATTAAAAACAAATCATAATCAAATTGTCTATAATTGTTTTTATGTCACTAAGGACCTCGTCCAATCCTATGTTATGCATCATGATCATCAAACAACAGCACCTGAAACATATGTGAAAAGAGAGTTAGCATAAAAATACCGGCGAGTACATAGGTTTTGTGAGTGTGTCAAATTCAT
This sequence comes from Helianthus tuberosus, assembly GCA_030545235.1. NCBI lineage: Eukaryota > Viridiplantae > Streptophyta > Magnoliopsida > Asterales > Asteraceae > Helianthus > Helianthus tuberosus. The sequence continues at coordinate 50,670,752 of CM060396.1, forward strand.
GGCTTGTATACATATTACAATACCTCGTACGACTACTAGAGTCGATAATTGAAAACCTTGTATTGAAAAGTGTTTGGTATTGCAATATAATTTAACCAACTATAACATGTTGGTTAATATTTTATAAAAACCTCGTTGCCATGAATCTTGACTCAAACAATTGCTTTTGTAAACCAAGTAGTAAATCGTCTTGTAAAAAACTTGTATGGTTTATATCATTAAGTAAACATCGTTGCGTGACATCGTTTGAAAACATTCGTCCAAGTGATCTAAATAACGCCACGGAATGTAATATGATAAAATCACTTATATATAGGAAGTACCAGCGGCGTATCCACCATGCTTTTATCACATTACACTCGTTTCGTTATCTAATCACTTACCATAAACCATTCGTCCTATTCGTCCGTGTTATCAATCGTCCGTGTTATCAATCGTCCGTGTTATCAATCGTCTGTGTTATCAATCGTCCGTGTTATAAACAATTTGTCATTCGTCTTTGTTATAAACCAAATCGTCCGTGTTATAAAACCATTCGTCAATCATCCTTGTTTTGATTGTGAAAACTTTTGGTCGTTCTATTTGAATACATTCAAACCTATGTGACTCGTCTATACCACCAAAGGGTATCTTTAAATCGACTAACAAACCACCAAAGGGTTTGTTAAAATAACAGATTATGTCGTTATCCCAAACTATCCAACAAACCCATTGAAATAGCCCGATAACGGGATTTATCAAATCCTATGGTACCATAACATACTACTGATCGGCTCGGCCAAAGCTAATGAATATCATTCGTGTTATGAATCAACGCACCAACAAGTTCGTTCACATTATTGAAATCGTCATGTTTAATATAAACCATAGTATTTATTTTTGAAAACTCAAAATCGTTTTAGCTCATATGAATCACCCTAAAACAATTGAAATGTAACACCCCGAAAATACAAAACTTTATATTAGAATTATAAAGTGAAAAATAAATGAGAGTAAGCTGACTAGGATAAATAACCCAGTTAGTCGCAAACTTAGTTATAACAAAGAAACTAGAGATAAAACATCTAGAGATTTACTTGGTTTTTATTGAGGGACTAAAAATGCTAAAATTGAAACTTATGTTATTAAAAACATAATAAATCAAAATCCAAACACATCCTCAGATGTGTCTGGAATCGATTAAGAGCAGAGCAGGGCGACCAACCACCCTCAAAACCCTAACACTCACTAAACTCACAAATTGAAGGCTCAAATCAGGGCAAAATCGAATTCTGAATGTAGATTAGCGATCACCTCATCGAAGGGATCGTAAGGTATGTAAAATCTTGATGTTTTGATTCATCTCAAATTCTTGGCTAATTGTGAAGAACTGAAATTGAGCTTGATTATGTCTTGCATGGGTGAAATTAGAAGTAATATAGTGTCTAGGGATAAACCCTAGATGATTTCTTATCAAAATCTTGCATGAGGCTTGTAAGGTTATAATCACCAATGTAGGTGACTAATAAGTTTGTAGAAACTTGATGAACACTAGGATTGCGATTCTTGTTTTAATGTAAACTGAATTTCCAAGAGGTAAATTCTGAAATATAGAAGTTAAAACATGTGTAAATATGCCTAATTGAAGTCGGTTTAGATAAAAATTACAAGCCATGAACTTGGTTATGATTATGTAAAAATTTAACCCGCTAGGTGTTTGTTGAAATGCCTAAGTGAGGAATAAAGTGTTAAATCGGACAAAAACGCAGATTTGAATGTCATAATAATTGTCCGTTATTGATTGTAAAAGAGTTCTAAATTTGATGGTGAATGGAACTCTCTAGGTAAAGCATCCGGATCGTCGAGTGGACAAGCCGGAGGTGAAACACGTTTGAAGGGTACACTTTGAAGGTATGCGGCTTATTGTTTCGCTACATTACGTTAATTGTTAGTCTTACTTTGTTATATTGATAAGTGGTAAACAAGAGAAACCATTAAGTCACGGAAGTGACAAAGTGCCTTAAACAAGTAAGATGGGTCAAAACATGAGTTAGAATTCGAGTTTGGATGTATCTAGCAATGGAGACACCCATTCGGCACCCAAACGGGTCAAAACAAGTTGTGTTACGAACATAGAAATATATAATCACCACTTGTGATTGGTTATATAGTCAAGTGTAGTTTGTGTAACGGACACACATTTCCGTTGTAAAAGCATGAGTCCTTGTAGAGGGAATATAGTTCGGAATATTTGTTTGCCAATCGATTCTGAAAAGCATGATTAAATCCTTAGGATTAAGCATGATAGTTATGACATGAGCACTCTCGGGAGGGAAGCGAAAGTCATAATTGGTAAACATGGAAACGGGTGATATGGTTTGAAATTAAAGGTGTCAACAATGCAAGTTAGGGAACTTGTAACAAATGGGTTGAATAAACAAGAGATGAAATAAAAGCCAATTGCTCTTGAAATGATATTTTTATGCAAAACGTGTTAATAAACGTGTCCGTAATTAAATTACGGTCACGTAGGAAAAAGAATCAGCTAAAACGAACGCTCGAGTCAAAAGTTATGCCGATTTAAAGTTTGGAACTTGGAAAAATAGTGCTGGGTCAAATTAGCAGCTCAACACAACAACAATCTGTCGAAAATTGTTGCTGGCGCGACGCCACGGCCTCCCTGGCGCGACGCCACGGCGGTGGCGCGACGCCACGGACTCCCTCGCGCGACGCCAGCATCCAGAACTGAGATTTTCTTGTTTTTTTTTTTTGATATTTTTGAGTATGGAACTTGCTTATACTTAGTATTTAAAGTGTCAAACTAATAATTTTAAATGGTTTGACCGTAGGTGATGATGGAACCAAACCCGGATGGTGATCAAGCTATTATCAAGAACTAAACGCACTAAACGAAGCTTCCGCACTTGATCTATTTTGTCTTAGCATTATGTAGATACTTGAACTATGTTTTCAAACGTTACATAGTAGATGCGTGAAGTTATGTTTTGTATGTTTAATGGATACTTTACTTTTAACTGAAATTTTAGGATCAAATATGGTCTTTTAATTAAGAAACTTTCTGTAAACTCGATCTTATAGTATCAAATCCTTGTTTTGTATCATTAATCTTATTACATCAAGTTGGGTCTTACAAGTTGGTTATCAGTGCTAAGGGTTGACAATAAAGTGTGTTTGGTTCAAGCTTGATCAAGCATCCGGTAAGAGTTAATTGTTTTAAGTAGATTTAGAGAATATAGAAATGAAACATGAATTAATATGCACGAAAAGAGTGTGTAAGCTCACTCAAACACGGGAAATGCATGAAACAAGAACGGTTGAATCAAGTTATGAACTTGATTAAATCAAAACAAGTAAATCATATGTTATAAATGAAATGTTTAACAATTAATGTAAACATTTCAGTATTAAAGATGGCGGATAAAAGTAACGATGATGCGGTGCCAAGAGTCACCAAGCAAATGAGAGAAGTGATTGCCGAGGAAGTGGGAAAGGCAATCGAAAATAGTTTGTCTGGCTTCATCGATAAGATCCAGACCACGGTACTAACAGTGGTCGATGAAAGAATCAAGAAATTGGAAGATAATGCTAATATAACGAAGGAGAAGTCCGGAGGACGAAAGCCTTGTACATACAAGGAGTTCATGGCATGCAAACCGCCAGTCTATAATGGAGAGGTAGACCCAATCGTATGCCAATGATGGCTAAGCGATATCGAAGGGGTATTTGAGAGGACCCATTGTGATGAGGATGACTACGTAGCCTATGGTACGGGTCAATTAAGGGGTCAAGCGAAAGACTGGTGGGATAACAAAAAGAATGAGATTGGAAGCGAAGCGGCTAAGGTCATGACATGGGAGGAGTTTAAGACGCCGTTTCTTAAACATCACAGTCCCAAGGCGGTCATTAATAGAATCAAGGAAGAGTTCATGCAACTTAGGCACAAGGGCGAGACCATAGACAAGATTACGGCAACGTTTATGGATAAGATGAAGTTTTGCAATGAATTGGTGACGTATGAAGAGCAGAAGATATACTACTACTATAACATGTTAAGCGCCGAGTATAGGGAGTTTATGACTCCTTCAAAATACGAGACCCTTACCGAGATCATAAATGTTGCTCGGGAACGGGAGATCGAATTGAGAAAGCAGGTTGAACGAGGTGAACGGAGGGCTCAAAATGTCAATCCGAGCCCTACCAAGAAAGCGCGAACGAATGAAACTGGGAAGAAATCTGATGTAAAAGGCGGGTCGCCTAGTTGCAAGATTTGTGGAAAAGGTCATGAGGGCGAGTGTCGCTTCAAGGATAAACCTTGTCCCATATGTCGGAAGACGGGACATATGGCTACATCATGCCCGGAAAAAGTGACGGTCTGCTACAATTGTTATCGACCGGGTCATAAGAAGTCTGAATGCCCGGAGCTAATTGGAAAGAAAGACGGGCAAGACACAAAAGGCGAAGCCCCAAAAGCAAAGGCAAGATCTTTCCATTTGACTGCCGCAGAAGCAAAAGTTGAACTCGAAGTGGTTTCAGGTATATTTGTTGTAAACTCAATTCCTGCGCATGTATTATTTGATACGGGTGCGAATAAATCCTTTATTTCATATGGATTTATTCGACATCCTTCATTTGTTCTAACAAAATTACCTATGCCTTTAGAAGTAGAGATAGGTAATAACAAGAGTTTTATCGTTTGTGATGTATGTGAAAACTGTAAATTGAGCATTGATGATGAAGAATACACAATAGACTTGATCCCGATGTCGATGGGAGAATTCCAAGTGATCGTGGGCATGGATTGGCTGTCCCGATACCACGCAAAAGTGGCATGTTTCCGAAAGCAAATAAAACTGACGTCTCCTAGCGGGAAGCACGTTACAATATATGGTGAAAAAGGCGGTAACCCGGTGGTATGCACAGTGCTAGAAGCTCAGCGACTTATGAAACATGGATGCAAGGCTTAAATGGTGTACGCAAGTGAGTCGGAAAATAAATCCCTAAAAATCGGAGATGTGCCGGTGGTACGTGATTATGGGGATGTGTTCCCCGAAGATTTACCGGGAATACCACCAGAACGAGAGGTAGAGTTCGGAATCGAATTGATTCCGGGCGCAAAACGTGTGGCCAAGGCGCCGTATCGGCTCGCGCCGTCGGAGCTACAAGAATTGATGTCTCAAATCCAAGAATTGCTCGACAAAGGGTTTATCCGACCGCGTGTGTCCCCGTGGGGCGCAGCAGTACTATTCGTGAAGAAGAAGGACGGTAGTATGCGTATGTGTATCGACTACCGGGAGTTAAACAAACTCACGGTGAAAAATCGATACCCACTCCCAAGAATTGATGACTTGTTTGACCAGCTACAAGGAGCGAGTTGGTTCTCAAAGATTGATCTCAGATCGGGTTATCACCAATTGAAAGTCAAGGAGGAAGACGTACCGAAGACGGCCTTTCGTACGCGGTACGGGCATTATGAGTTCCTCATGATGCCCTTTGGGTTGACTAATGCACCCGCGGCTTTCATGGATCTCATGAACCGGGTTTGCAAACCTATGCTGGATAAGTCGGTAATCGTATTTATCGATGACATTTAGTGTATTCGAAGAATGAAGCCGAGCATGTTTACCATTTGCAAGAAGTGTTAGAGACACTCAGACGAGAAAAGCTGTATGCAAAATTTTCAAAGTGCGCTTTCTGGTTACGAGAGGTGCAGTTTCTCGGACATATTATTAGTGCCGACAGGGTACCAGTGGATCCGTCAAAAATAGAAGCCGTGTCAAAATGGAACACTCCAAGGAATCCCTCAGAAATTCAAAGCTTTTTAGGGCTCGCGGGATATGATCGGAGATTCATACAAGATTTCTCCAAAATTGCTTTACCATTGACCAAATTGACTCGCAAGGAGGAAAAGTTTGTATGGGGCACCGAACAAGAGGAAGTTTTCCAAACACTCAAAGAAAAGTTAATTCACACTCCGGTGCTAACGTTACCGGAAGGAGTTGATGACATGGTGGTTTACTCGGATGCGTCGCATTCGGGGCTCGGATGTGTTTTAATGCAACGAGGCAAGGTCATCGCCTATGCCTCGAGGCAATTGAAGATCCATGGAAAGAAATACCCGACTCATGACTTGGAGCTGGCAGCAGTGGTATTTGCCTTAAAAATATGGAGACACTACTTGTATGGAGTAAAATGTACTATCTTTAACGACCATAAAAGTTCGAAATATTTCTTCGATCAGAAGGAATTAAACATGAGGCAGAGGCGATGGTTAGAAATGGTCAAGGACTACGATTGTGAAATACACTATCACCCGAGGAAAGCTAATGTTGTAGCAGATGTGTTAAGCAGAAAGACAGATTACACCCCGATACATGTACAATCAATGCAGCTCATTGTGACCTCGGGCCTACTAGAACGGATCCGAGAAGCACAAGTAGAAGCAGTAAAGGTTGAAAACTGGAAGAAGGAAAGAATTGTCGGTCAATTTAAAGATCTTGAAGAAGGCAATCACGGTTTAAAAACACGTTTCAACAGAATCTGGGTTCCTAACACATGTGGAGTTAAAAAGCTTCTACTAGATGAAGCTCACAAATCCCGTTATTTCATCCATCCAGGAGCGACCAAGATGTATAACGACTTGAAACAAAACTATTGGTGGCCCGGAATGAAAAGAGATGTAGTGAAATACGTGGAGAAGTGTCTGACATGTCTACAAGTCAAGGTGGAACACCAAAAACCATACGGTAAGCTCCAACCGTTGGAAATTCCGGTTTGGAAATGGGAACATATTACAATGGACCTGTTAACCAAATTACCAAGGACGAACCACGGATTTGATGCAATATGGGTAGTTGTTGATAGATTGACAAAGAGTGCTCACTTTATTCCAATACGTGAGACTTATACGTCAGAGAAGATGTCAGAGGTTTACACTAATGAGATAGTGGCACGCCACGGAGTACCGGTATCCATCGTGTCCGATAGGGATACCCGGTTCACTTCAAATTTCTGGCGAGATTTCTAAGAGCAAATGGGAACCAAATTGTTCATCAGCACTACGTACCATCCTCAGACGGATGGACAAAGTGAAAGAACAATACAAACGTTGGAGGACATGCTACGAGCATGTATTATTGACTTCGGAGGTAGTTGGGATGTTTATCTACCTTTGGGTGAATTTTCATATAACAACAGCTACCATACTAGTATCGGGATGGCACCGTATGAAATGCTTTATGGTAGGAAGTGCCGGACCCCGGTGTGTTGAGGTGAAGTGGGTCCACGTGAACTCTCTCACAAAGATATAGTCTGAGCTACTAATGAAAAGATTGAGGTGGTTCGGGCACACTCGAAAACGGCACAAGATGGACAAAATTCGTATGCAGACAAAAGGCGCAGACCGATCGAGTTTCAGGTTGGCGACAAGGTCATGCTCAAGGTATCCCCATGGAAGGGGGTTATCCGATTTAGAAAGAGAGGAAAATTAAGCCCAAGATTTATTGGGCCGTTTACAATTGTCGAACGAGTAGGGAAGGTAGCATACCGCCTTGAACTACCGGAAGAATTAAGCGGAATTCATAGCACATTTCATGTGTCACATCTTCGGAAATGTTTAGCGGATGAAACAACCTATATCCACTACGATGACATCGAGGTGGATGATAGACTTAACTATGTGGTGAAGCCCATTGCAATTTTGGATCGTAAGGTGAAAACCTTAAGGAATAAAGAGATCAATCAAGTAAAAGTTAAATGGGAACACAAGAAGGGTTCGGATACCACATGGGAATCCGAAGAGGAGATGCAACGGCTCTACCCTATATTATTTGGTACGTAATTCGGTTTCGGGGACGAAACCCTTTTTAAGGGGGGTGGACTTGTAACACCCCGAAAATACAAAACTTTATATTAGAATTATAAAGTGAAAAATAAACGAGAGTAAGCTGACTAGGATAAATAACCCAGTTAGTCGCAAACTTAGTTATAACAAAGAAACTAGAGATAAAACATCTAGAGATTTACTTGGTTTTTATTGAGGGACTAAAAATGCTAAAATGGAAACTTATGTTATTAAAATCATAACAAATCAAAATCCAAACACATCCTCAGATGTGTCTGGAATCCATCAAGAGCAGAGCAGGGCGGCCAACCACCCTTAAAACCCTAACACTCACTAAACTCACAAATTGAAGGCTCAAATCAGGGCAAAATCGAATTCTGAATGTAGATTAGCGATCACCTCGTCAAAGGGATCGTAAGGTATGTAAAATCTTGATGTTTTGATTCATCTCAAATTCTTGGTTAATTGTGAAGAACTGAAATTGAGCTTGATTATGTCTTGCATGGGTGAAATTAGAAGTAATATAGTGTCTAGGGATAAACCCTAGATGATTTCTTATCAAAATCTTGCATGAGGCTTGTAAGGTTATAATCACCAATGTAGGTGACTAATAAGTTTGTAGAAACTTGATGAACACTAGGATTGCGATTCTTGTTTTAATGTAAACTGAATTTCCAAGAGGTAAATTCTGAATTATAGAAGTTAAAACATGTGTAAATATGCCTAATTGAAGTCGGTTTAGATAAAAATTACAAGCTATGAACTTGGTTATGATTATGTAAAAATTTAACCCGCTAGGTGTTTGTTGAAACGCCTAAGTGAGGAATAAAGTGTTAAATCGGACAAAAACGCAGATTTGAATGTCATAATAATTGTCCGTTATTGATTGTAAAAGAGTTCTAAATTTGATGGTGAATGGAACTCTCTAGGTAAAGCATCCGGATCGTCGAGTGGACAAGCCGGAGGTGAAACATGCTTGAAGGGTACACTTTGAAGGTACGCAACTTATTGTTTCGCTACATTATGTTAATTGTTAGTCTTACTTTGTTATATTGATAATTGGTAAACAAGAGAAACCATTAAGTCACGGTAGTGACAAAGTGCCTTAAACAAGTAAGATGTGTCAAAACGTGAATTAGAATTCGAGTTTGGATGTATCTAGCAATGGAGACACCTATTCGGCACCCAAACGGGTCAAAACAAGTTGTGTTACGAACATAGAAATATATAATCACCACTTGTGATTGGTTATATAGTCAAGTGTAGGTCGTGTAACGGACACACATTTCCGTTGTAAAAGCATGTGTCCTTGTAGAGGGAATATAGTTTGGAATATTTGTTTGCCAATCGATTCTGAAAAGCATGATTAAATCCTTAGGATTAAGCATGATAGTTATGACATGAGCACTCTCGGGAGGGAAGCGAAAGTCATAATTGGTAAACATGGAAACGGGTGATATGGTTTGAAATTAAAGGTGTCAACAATGCAAGTTAAGGAACTTGTAACAAATGGGTTGAATAAACAAGAGATGAAATAAAAGCCAATTTCTCTTGAAATGATATTTTTATGCAAAACGTGTTAATAAACGCGTCCGTAATTAAATTACGGTCACGTAGGAAAAAGAATCGGCTAAAACGGACACCCGAGTCAAAAGTTATGCCGATTTAAAGTTTGGAACTTGGAAAAATAGTGTTGGGTCAAATTAGCAGCTCAACACAACAACAATCTGTCGAAAATCGTTGCTGGCGCGATGCCACGGCCTCCCTGGCGCGACGCCACGGCGGTGGCGCGACGCCACGGACTCCCTCGCGCGACGCCAGCACCCAGAACTGAGATTTTCTTGTTTTTTTAATATTTTTAAGTATGGAACTTACTTATACTTGGTATTTAAAGTGTCAAACTAATAATTTTAAATGGTTTGACCGTAGGTGATGATGGAACCAAACCCGGATGGTGATCAAGCTATTATCAAGAACCGAACGCACTAAACGAAGCTTCCGCACTTGATCTATTTTGTCTTAGCATTATGTAGATACTTGAAGTATGTTTTCAAACGTTACCTAGTAGATGCTTGAAGTTATGTTTTGTATGTTTAATGGATACTTTACTTTTAACTGAAATTTTAGGATCAAATATGGTCTTTTAATTAAGAAACTTTCTGTAAACTCGATCTTATAGTATCAAATCCTTGTTTTGTATCATTAATCTTATTACATCAAGTTGGGTCTTACATGAAAGCATAAAAAGGGGAACTATATACTCACTAGAGATTGCAAAGTATCCTTAATCTAGTGAACTAACAAAGCACGGGGAGTCAAGGAATCAAGTGGAACCTAGTATCGAATCACTATGTTAATAAATCGGGACCTAAATCTGGGAATCGGATAGAATGAAGTATTGTAAACCAAATGAGTGTTGGAACTTATATGAGATGGTTTAACAAAGTCTACATTCTGATTTGAAATGAATCCTAAGTGCTTTTGACCCGTTATGATCCGTTAAGGTAGTTTACGCTACTTTAACGTGTCATTTGCGCAAATATGTGTTCGGATGGTCAAACTAGTCCTATGATAAGTCTTATATGCCAAAACATGTTTAATAATGTTGCAATATCAGTTTAAGTGTCAAAATTTAGGTTACATATTCTTAAATTGAATTTATGCGCAAAAAGGGCATTTTGGTCATTTTCCTATGGCATATAAACTACCTATCATACAACTAATCAAACGAAGTGACCATAAGGTATAACTTCTGGGGATTATTCCCCATACAACTATGGTCACAATATATGTTTGGTCGAATCCTAATGATCGACCAAACGGGTCGGGTTCGAAAGTCTAAGCGGTTGTCAAGACCGCTTGACTTACTAACCTAAATAAGCACTAAAATAGAAGTGACGAGTTAAACATGTTAAAACATGTTTAACTAAGTTGGAAAACTGATTTGGTATAAAAACAAAGTGTTTTGGTACCCAAAAATAGTTCCGTCGTAAAATGCACATAATCGTGCATTTTGACCGAAACTTTGACTCGTCTCTTCGACAAGTCAACGTGGTAATCAGTAGGTATAATCGCTAGGGATTATAACCATCATGATTACGATCACCTTGCAAAGTTCAATTGAACTTTTTCTTGACCAATTCATGGTCAAAGCCGAAAGTCAAACATTGTTTGACTTTTAGCTTGAAATAGCTAAAAATAAATAAACATGACTAGTTAGAACAGTCACTTGGTGTTCTAGAATAAAAAAGATGACTAAGAAAACTCAGATGGGAGGCCTCCTAATAAGGTAGCAACTCCACTTAGAGCTTAGATAGAAGAAGAATGGAAATGAGCAAGTTTGAAGGTGAAAGGTGAAGGGTATTTATAGTTGTTCATGGATTTGTAAGATCATTATATGTCACGGCCCTAGACCCGTCTTTGTTTGTTTCGGGAGCCGCGAGGCAGAAACCCGTGGTATCGGTATTTAATCGGGAATCGTGAGACAGAAACCTGTGGTATCGGTATTTAATTGGCAGCGGAAATTTCAATAGGACCGTTTGCTAGAAAAATAATATCAGAGTTTTTAAAAACACCGAATTATTTTATTATTAATTTTGGGACAAACCCCGTATTTTTACAGGAAAGGAATTTCACTGGGAATCCTTTATTTACAGAAAACATGTTTATTTCTATTTACTGAGCCACTTTATTTAAGCTGGAATGCTACGCGGCACTTTTCCTTCTTCACAGTAAATCACATGAAACATGTTTTAAAAAGATTTTATCAGCGAAAAATACTGGCGAGTGCATTCAATTTATACAAAAGACATATTGTTATAACATACAGTATTAAGAGCGATTATAATGTTTATATATCAACCAATTAACCCAAATCGGTATTTGTCTGTCACGGCCCCCGACCCGGTTTGACCCGTTTCAGGAGCCGCGGGACAGAAATCCCGTGGTATTTATTTAATTGAGTTTAACAGCGGAAGTTTATCATCAGGATCGTTGTAAAGCTAAAATTTTCCCGATTATTTTATTTCACAACTTGGGATAAAACCCCGTTAATTTACAATATTATAATTTCACGAAGAAATCTTTATTTAACAAAACATATTTCTTTCTTTTACAATGAGCCACTTTCTTAAGCTTGCAGTGCTCCGTAGCACCTTTCCTGAATCACAACAGATCACCTGAAACATGTTTGAAAAAGGTTTTATCAGCGGAAAATACTGAGTGAATCATTCTATTTACTAAAACAACCTGTTTGTTATAATTTACAGTATTAAGGAAGATTACAATGTTTCTGATATCAACCAACTACCCACAGTACTTTATCACTCGACCCATTGGCCCATTCGTCCAATGGTGTCTGTGATTATGGTCATATCACCCCTTGGCTGCCCCAATGGTGAAGATTATCAAGTAATGTATACAAAACCCCACATACCGGCTGTAATTTGGTGATTACAAAGACTTAATCCCTGTAATTATAACTTTGAAAATAAACATGCTTTTGAAATTAAATTTGATAAAAAGAGAATGACTCACATTGCAAATTTAGTACGGATAGAGTTTACTCTATGGATTAGCCTTGTTAACCTAATTTAAATAACAATGTACACAAAACTGGGTTAGTAATCAATACAGCATTTACGATAACTCACGAGATCAACCATCATAACGAATGACAAAGTGCTATGCTTAAACATCCATCGAATTAACGATTAATAACAAAGCATCACCCTAATGTGGGCAGCACTTAAACATCCATTGAGTACATTGATCGATCGGAAAATGAATCGTAGCAGCGATCGAGTTATTACCCTGTTTTGTGGCAGCAATTAGTGATCGTGTGTGTTTTGATAGTGTTTCTGCTATAACTCAGCGTATACTTCGAATTTTTACGTCGTTCCAGCGCCCAGATTCAAGTCCCAAACTCTACTATTTATACTGAAAATTTTACCCAGTGGCGTAGCGCGACTGGGTACCCCTATAGTCGTCGCGCTACGCGACTGCTAACCTAGTTTCATAGGGTAGCTACGTGCATGGGTAGGCTTGCTGAGTTGACAGTTTCTCAAATTTCGAATTTGACAGAGAGTTATTTGGATAATTGTAACTAGGGTTTTACCCCCCCTGAGTTTTAGGGGCCCTAATCCTAATTCTGAAAATTCTGAAAATTTTAGGGTTTGTGTAGAATCACTTGGGTATCTCAATTAGGGTTTCCTTTTGGACAAATTAATTTAATTAATATGACTTTTAATAAGAGTTGTTACATTCTCCCCACCTTAATAAAATCTCGTCCTTGAGATTTACTGGAATAAATGAGGATACTTTCGCTTCATCTCTGATTCCAGCTCCCAATTGTATTCGGGTCCTCGTTTTGAATCCCACTTTACTTTAACTAGCACTAGTCGTTTGTGCTTGAGAAATTTCACTTTTCTGTCTTCTATCTGAAGAGGTTTCTCAACAAATTTTAACTTTTCGTTTACCTCTATGTCTTGAAGAGGTACTACCAGTGATTCGTCTGCTAAACATTTCTTGAGATTGGATACATGAAATACATCATGTACTCCAGCTAATTCTTCTGGTAGTTGTAAACGATTAGCAACTGGTCCTATACGTTGGATTTCTGGAAATGGTCCTACGTATCTTGGACTTAGCTTTCCTTTCTTACCGAATCTAACAACTCCTTTCCAAGGAGAAACTTTTAACAGTACTCTGTCTCCAACTTGGAATTCTAATGGTTTGCATCTATTGTCTGCATAACTCTTCTGGCGATCTCGAGCCGTCTTCAGCCTTTCCTTGATTTGAGTAATCTTGTCTGTTGTCTCTTGCACAATCTCAGGACCTGACAATTGACTTTCTCCTATTTCTGCCCAACATACTGGAGTTCTGCACTTTCTTCCATAAAGTGCCTCGAATGGAGCAGTTTCAATACTTGAATGATAACTATTGTTATAGGAGAATTCAATTAATGGTAAATGATCGTCCCAATTTCCACCAAAATCTATCACACATGCTCGGAGCATGTCTTCTAGAGTTTGGATCGTCCTTTCACTTTGTCCGTCCGTTTGTGGATGATATGCCGTACTTAGGTTTAGTCGAGTTCCCATTGCTTTCTGGAAACTTTTCCAGAAATGAGAAGTGAACCGACTATCCCTATCCGATACAATGGAGAGTGGAACTCCATGTAAGGATACTACTTCGTCTACATACAACTTTGCCAGTCTTTCCATGCTAAAGGTTTCTTTCATAGGTAGAAAGTGAGCAGATTTGGTTAATCGATCTACAATTACCCAAATTGCGTCATTACCTTTTCTGGTTTTGGGTAACTTATTAACAAAATCCATTGTTATGAGTTCCCATTTCCATACCGGCATTTCTAATTGTTGTAGTAGACCTGAAGGTTTCTGATGTTCTGCCTTAACTTGTGAACAAGTAAGACACTTTGATACATACTTAGCTATATCCTTTTTCATACCTATCCACCAGAAATTCTTTCTTAAATCTTGGTACATCTTATTGTTTCCTGGATGTATAGTATACCTAGATTTATGAGCTTCTTCCAAAATCTTATTTCTTAATTCTCCCTGTTTTGGTACCCAAATCCTTTTCTTATGGAATCTCCAAATTCCATCAGCTCCTTGTTCTAATTCTTTTATTCTTCCTTTCATTCCTTCAGCAACATCCTCTATTGCTGTTTCTTGAAAATGCTTCAGTTGTTCCATTAAATCTAACTGTAGATTTAATCTGAGAGCACGAACCCATCGTTGTTTCTCATGGTATTTACGACTTAAGGCATCTGCAACTACATTTACCTTTCCTTCGTGATATTGAATATCACTATCGTAATCACTTAAGATTTCCATCCATCTCCTTTGTCTCATGTTTAACTCTTTTTGCCCAAAAATATATTTTAAACTTTTGTGGTCCGTATAGACAGTAAATTTACTTCCGTAAAGATAATGTCTCCAAATCGTAAGGGCAAAAATTATGGAACCTAACTCTAAGTCATGAGTTGTATAATTTTCCTCGTGCTTTTTCAACTGTCTTGAACCGTATGCAATTACCTTCTTGCGTTGCATCAGCACACATCCTAATCCTAGTTTTGAAGCATCACAATATACTTCAAAATCTTCTGTTCCTTCTGGTAAAGCTAAGATTGGAGCATTGGTTAATTTCTGCTTTAAGATTCTAAAGGCTTCTTCTTGTTTAGGTACCCATTCAAACTTAATGGCTTTACAAGTTAACTTAGTTAATGGTACAGCTATTTTGGAAAAATCCTTAATAAACCGTCTATAATATCCAGCTAGACCTATAAAACTTCTAATTTCCATAGCTGTTTGTGGAACCTTCCAATTGGTAATTGCCTCTATCTTTGCAGGATCTACGTGAATACCTTCATGATTTACCATGTGTCCTAAGAATTGCACTTCCTTTAACCAAAATTCACACTTCGAGAATTTGGCATAAAGCTTTTATTTTCTTAACAAAGTTAAGAGTGCATGCAAGTGCTCACAATGTTCTATCTGACTTTTGGAATAAATAAGTATATCGTCTATAAAAACAATTACAAATTTATCCAAATACGGTTTACAGGTTCTATTCATCATGTCCATGAATGCTGCAGGTGCATTCGTTAACCCGAAGAGCATGACTGTAAACTCGTAATGACCATACCTAGTTCTGAAAGCAGTCTTAGGTATGTCTTCCTCTTGTACTTTTAATTGATGATATCCGGAGCGTAAATCTATCTTAGAAAAATATCTAGCTCCTTGAAGTTAATCAAACAGATCATCAATCCTAGGTAATGGGTATCGATTCTTAATTGTAACCTTATTCAATTCTCTATAATCAATACACATTCTCATCGAACCATCCTTCTTCTTTACAAACAACCTTGGAGCTCCCCAAGGAGATGAGCTAGGTTGTATGAATCCTTTACTTAGTAATTAATCTAATTGCTTCTTTAGTTCTAACATTTCGGTCGGAGCTAATCGATAAGGTGCCTTGGCTATCGGTGTAGTTCCAGGAATTAGATGAATCCTAAATTCTACCTCCCTATCTGGTGGTAACCCTGGTAACTCTTCTGGGAATACATCTGGGTATTCTGAGACTACAGGGATTTCCTTAAGTTCTTTGTTCTTAGTATTAATGATTACCGAAATCATATATACTATTCCTTGCTTTCGTTCATAACTAGCAACTTTCATTACTGATATGAACTTCATGGGTTTACGTGGCTTATCTCCTGTAATCATGATTACTTCTCCAAATGGTGCTTGAATTTCTATGGAATTCTTATCACAAAGAATTCGAGCATGGTTGGCTATTAACCAATCCATTCCTAACACAACATCAAATTCAGCTAATTTCATAGGTAATAGATTTGCAGAAAATTTATGACCTGAAAGTTCTATTTCTACTTTTTGCAAAATCTGATCTATTTTAACTGAATTCCCATCTGCGGTTTCGACTGTAAAAATCTGCCTAATATTGGTTAAGGGTAACTTAAGAGCTTAACAGAATAAAGTATTGATAAAACTTTGGTTTGCACCAGAGTCAAATAATACTTTTGCGTATACGTTGTGAACTAGGAACGTACCAGCTATAACATCTGGAATGAGCTCTGCTTCTTGAGTAGTTAGCTGGAATGCTCTGACATTTTTCTTAGTAGCTCCGTCATTCGCCTTGGCTTTGTTATCTGCTGGTTTGATCAATTTAGGACATTCTGTTTTGTAATGCCCCGCTTCTCCACAGTTAAAGCAGATTATGGTTTTCTTTCTACAGCTTTCTTCACTGTGTCCTATAGCTTTGCAAAGGTTGCAGGTTACATTACATCTTCCATAATGTTTCCTTTTGCAATTCCTACAGAAAGGTGGATTTGAAGATTGCCCTGCTCCTCTTTTCTTGAAGTTACCACTATTACCCGCACGAAATCCTTGGGTAATTTTCTGAGCCAGATCCTTTTTCCTGGTTTCATCTCTTGTGAGTACCAGTTCATCAGTTAAGGTGTTGGCTAGTTCCACTGCATCGTCAATAGTGCGAGGTCTCGCAGCTTTAACGATGTTGCGGATTTCACTAATCAGCCCCCAAATATAGCGAGAAATGAGTACCGGCTCTGGCGAAGCCAGCGTTGGTACCACCCTAGCATATTCGAAGAATGTCGAAGTATAACCACGACAATCCACATTTACCATCCGATGGTTTAAGAACTTATTTGCCATTTGATCTTTTTCATACTCGGGACAGAATTTTCTTTCTACAAGACTCTTAAATTCTTCCCAGTTCATGGCATAGGCCACAATCCTTCTTTTAGCTTGTAACACTGTGTTCCACCATTCTAACGCCCCTTCTTTAAAAAGATTAGACGCATACATAACTTGGTCTTCCTCAGCACATTTGCTTATAGCAATTACTGCCTCAGTTTTCTCTAACCAACGTAATGCTGCAATAGCCCCATCGTTACCTGCAAACTCAGTTAGTTTACAGGCAAGGAATTCTTTGTAAGTGCAACCAGGTGTTGCAACTTTCATTTTCTTGAAAATTGGGGTTTGCAGATCATTATTGTTATTAACATGATTTCCGCCTACGTTTATACTATTACTAAAGTTGTCGCCTTGAGTACGTTTACTAGGAATGATTGATTGCGGTTTAACAGGTTTTTGAACAGCAGCAATAATTGCTGGAATAGCATTGGCTATTCCTTGTGCAACGATATCCTATATATCTTGTCTATTTAACAATTGTTCTTCCTGAATTTACTCAGATTGATTTACTTCATTTACTGGTTCATTACCAATGTTTGCCATCTGATAATTAATTTATAGATAAATAATTAGTATAAAAGAAATAATCCAATGTCACAATTAATTGAACATAATCACGTAAACGAATATACAACAAAATCTAAAATTTCATTTAGTTTATAGATTATATCATGCCTCTATATACAACCGTTTTATTATTTATTTTACAAATACCGATTTTACTATTACTATTACACAACCACAGTTTTACCAACCACTAACTCTCGTCATTTGTCTTCCTAAAAACGAAGCTCCCTTTCATCATATTTCCAAGCAATTTGTCCCCCTATCTCCCGGATTCTACTTCCCGCATCCATTAACTCTTCGCCAAAATGGCGAAGTTCTGCTAAATTCTCGTTACTCATAGGTGGATTTGGTAATGGTTCTGGATCGAATTGCGGAAGAAAGGAATAAGGACTGTTGACAATGTTTTGAAATTGCCAATCATTTGTCCACCACTCGTCCATTTCTACAGGTTGGGAGTGGACTATTGGTTCTGGAATTGCTGGTTCAAGATTTATAGGGATTTGGTTTTCAATAGGACGAGAGAAAATATTTGTATTGACAGGCTGAATAGTTTCACAGCTTGCCAATATGTAATCTATTTCCTCCTGAAAAGTCATTCCCTGGTTTTGTTTGGAACTTTCTCTGATTTCCATCTGAGTTGGTCTAAAACCTTTTCCAACCTCCATTTCTATTTCCTTAGAATATTCCTCAAACTGCATCCCCATTTGCCTAGAATCTTCCTTGACTTCAGTCTCCTTCTCCCGCTGTTTAGAACTTTTACTAGTTACAATTTCTTTTCCTTTTTCTAAAGGATTGTTTATTTTAGGAAGCTTCGGCACTGGCTTTTTCCTACGTATACGACTCCCCCATACGTATTTCCTTCTTTTCTTTGGTTTTGGCTTTTTCAAAGGTGGAGCGTTGAATTCTATTGGTTGTTCCACATCAGGAAAATACCCAGTAAATTCTTTAGAGACTTCTATGTTTACGGGGTAAAGGTTGAGATTCTCTAGGGCTTCAGATAACTCATTCATGCTGTTTAATATACAAGTAAAAATAATTAATCACAACTTCCAAAAATAACCTTCCCATATTATTGCATACCATATAACTTACAAAACAACTGAAATCTAAAACTCACTATGTTTTATTGTGAATTTATTTATTTACTGAATGGATTTTCTAACTTGTAGGTGATAGTGTTTGCTAGTCAAATTATTTAGAGATCTGCATTTACTGCTACTGTAGCTAACATATATAGATCTGCCCATTTTTCATCTAAATTGTCTTCCCATGGTGAATTACTGATTAATTCCTGAGTTTCCTGTTTAACTTTCTTCTCTCTGGCTTTCTTTATTTTCTCTTTAAGTTTCCTAATAATCAGACTTCTTTTACTAGGAGAAAATGGTTCCTCATATTGGGCTTTTCGAACGAATATTCCTTCTTCAGGAGTTTGGGATGAACTACCTTTCTCGTTGACTGACCTATCTAATTTAAGATAGATGTTTGAAAGCTTTTGTTTACCCATACTGTAACTAACAAATAGTCAGTTAATAAAACACATAATCACATAATAGTAATCAGGAAAAATTAAGTATTTCTAAATACTTAATTAGCTTAACTCAGTGGCTCTGATACCACCTTATTTCTGTCACGGCCCCGGACCCGGTTTGACCCGTTTCAGGAGCCGCGGGACAGAAATCCCGTGGTATTTATTTAATTGAGTTTAACAGCGGAAGTTTATCATCAGGATCGTTGTAAAGCTAAAATTTTCCCGATTATTTTATTTCACAACTCGGGATAAAACCTCGTTAATTTACAATATTATGATTTCACGAAGAAATCTTTATTTAACAAAACATATTTCTTTCTTTTACAATGAGCCACTTTCTTAAGCTTGCAGTGCTCCGTAGCACCTTTCCTGAATCACAACAGATCACCTGAAACATGTTTGAAAAAGGTTTTATCAGCGGAAAATACTGAGTGAATCATTCTATTTACTAAAACAACCTGTTTGTTATAATTTACAGTATTAAGGAAGATTACAATGTTTCTGATATCAACCAACTACCCACAGTACTTTATCACTCGACCCATTGGCCCATTCGTCCAATGGTGTTTGTGATTATGGTCATATCACCCCTTGGCTGCCCCAATGGTGAAGATTATCAAGTAATGTATACAAAACCCCACATACCGGCTGTAATTTGGTGATTACAAAGACTTAATCCCTGTAATTATAACTTTGAAAATAAACATGCTTTTGAAATTAAATTTGATAAAAAGAGAATGACTCACATTGCAAATTTAGTACGGATAGAGTTTACTCTATGGATTAGCCTTGTTAACCTAATTTAAATAACAATGCACACAAAACTGGGTTAGTAATCAATACAGCATTTACGATAACTCACGAGATCAACCATCACAACGAATGACAAAGTGCTATGCTTAAACATCCATCGAATTAACGATTAATGACAAAGCATCACCCTAATGTGGGCAGCACTTAAACATCCATTGAGTACATTGATCGATCGGAAAATGAATCGTAGCAGCGATCGAGTTATTACCCTGTTTTGTGGCAGCAATTAGTGATCGTGTGTGTTTTGATAGTGTTTCTGCTATAACTCAGCGTATACTTCGAATTTTTACGTCGTTCCAGCGCCCAGATTCAAGTCCCAAACTCTACTATTTATACTGAAAATTTTACCCAGTGGCGTAGCGCGACTGGGTACCCCTATAGTCGTCGCGCTACGCGACTGCTAACCTAGTTTCATAGGGTAGCTACGTGCATGGGTAGGCTTGCTGAGTTGACAGTTTCTCAAATTTCGAATTTGACAGAGAGTTATTTGGATAATAGTAACTAGGGTTTTACCCCCCCCTGAGTTTTAGGGGCCCTAATCCTGATTCTGAAAATTCTGAAAATTTTAGGGTTTGTGTAGAATCACTTGGGTATCTCAATTAGGGTTTCCTTTTGGATAAATTAATTTAATTAATATGACTTTTAATAAGAGTTGTTACATTGTCACTCGACCGGATCTGTGACTATGGTCATATCACACATTGGCTAACCCGTTGTCCAATGGTGAAGCTTATCAAGTAGTGTATACAAAACCCCACATACCGGCAGTAATTGAAGATTACAAAGACTTAATCACTGTAATTATAACTTTGAAAACAAGTAGGGTTTTTGAAAGCAATTTGATAAAAACAGAATGACTCACATTGCAGATTTAAACGGTCAAAGCTTGCCTACTGGTTAAGTTGGTAAACCTAGTTAAATATACAATGCAAACGGAACTAGGTTAGTAACTTAATACAACATTTACGATAATCACGAGATCGAAACCCTCACGACGAATGACAAAGTATAGCCCAATTTGGGCAGCACTTAAACATCCATCGGATCAGTTTTAATTGATCGGATATAGTACCGTAGCAGTGATCGAGTTATTACCCTGTATCGTAGCAGAGTTTTGAGACTTTGATTGTAATTTGAAAGAAACAGTTAAACGATCAACGTAACGTATGAAATTTTACGTCGAAATATGCAAACTGATCAAGTGCCAAGCCCCTGGCTTTATAGCCAAAATTTGACCCGGTCGCGTGTCGCGCACGGATCCACTACCCCTGTCGCGAGTCACGGGGCTGGTCAATCTAGCCTAGGCTAGCCTTGTGTCGAGTATAGCCCGGTCAGGTGTCAACTTTAAGTGCTACGTGTTCAAAACTCCCATCTCGAGTCGCGGAAACATTTAGGGAATCCCCCCCCCCTTGAGTTTTAAGGGGCCACTGTTGCTGGTTTCGTCCGTTTTTCAGTTTTGGGTCGCACCGCGCTACTTGGGGGTTCCAATTAGGGTTTCTTAGTGTGCCTTTTAGGAGTAGGTAACGGAAATTAGTGAGGTTTTTACATTACAAGTGTTTATGTGTTCTCCAAGGATTAATCTCCACCATACATGTGTTTAGACCTGATTAGTAGCCTTGTAGAACACTAAACTTAGTCCCCAAACAGGAAAACAAGCGAACAAAACCATATATTTCAGCTGATTTTAACAAAAACAGCTTCTGCCCAGCTACATCAGTCATGCCCCGCGACCTAGAACCCTTCAGGGGTCGCGCCCCGCGAGCCAGAGCAGATCAGGAATTTCAAATTTTGGCAGGAATGGTCCCTGCAGCTCCTAAACTTGTTTATCGACGCATTTAACCCCCGTTAACCCAATTTCAAGGCTTTATAAGGATGTTAAAGCATAGGAGACTTGAAATATGCTTGGAAATATTGTGGATGTCGGTTCGTTCGGTCGTACAGTCTTGTTTTTCGGTTAATTACGACGAACGTTCTAACGGATGCGAAAACGATCCAAATTACGCAACGAAGGACATTTTTGCATTCCCTTCACTAAAATATAAAATTTTAATGATTAAAAAAAATTTGGGTGTGCGTATATGGTCTGAATGCAGAATATGCCCGAACTTGCATACTTTCGCAGTTTTGACACTTTTAGTCCCTATAGTAAGCATTTTTTTCACAAACCGACCCCCTCAAAACTTATTTCTAAGTTATGTAAAGGGTATTTAGGGTATGTTTAGCTTATGTTACTATTCCGGAGTGTATGTCGCATTTAACTGAGTACGTTTACGTAACAGTTTGCGTATAACATTCAAGAAACTGTTTAAAAGCTCGAAATCGAACAAGAATTAAAACATAAAATTGCCAAACATGAATAAACAAATATTAGGATCAAAACACCATGTTTCATTGATATTTGAAATTGTCCTACATCGTACAGTGTTTACAAGAGCACAAATGTCACACCACCACCCCAAAACAAATCAACTAATCCCCACCCACCATTTCCTTCTAGTTTCCAGGTCTGCAACTGTCACACCCCGAATTCCACGTGTCACCGGTTGGCCCGGTGGGGGAGTATCGTGACGTGGTTGGCAACATAATAGTCAAACAACACAACTATATAAATGCACAGCGGAAGCAAATTTAAAAGATATAATACAACCGAATTTAATATTGTAATATCAAATGTCACAATATTCGGAAGTTTATCCACAGATGGATCGAAAACAAATAAAAATAGTTCAACAGACTTCAGGCATCTTAAGCTTGCGAGACTTCTAGTGATGCTAAGGAGAAATCCCAGCCAATTTCGCTTAGTACCTGCATTTAATCTTTTTGGGAAAATACGTCAGTTTACACTGGTAAATACAATCAACTGACTCATTTTGGAAAATGATTGAAAATTGGTTTGGATGCACGTGGCATAAACATTTTTATTTAACTTGGGAGAATTATTTAATATTATAATCTTGTGAACGAATTACATGTTCCTTGTGCGTTCAGTAGCCCGGATCTTGTCCGGGTTAAAGATCAATAGACACACCACAATATTCTTTTGTGCACTGACGGGTGTACGCCTACACCCCGCGCTTAAGTCGTGGCCATTTCGTAAAATGATGCCAAGGATATCCGGGACATGGTCATTAACCCCCCAAAGGCTTTAAGTAACAAGACTGTTTAAACGAGCCGATCAAATTATTCAATTAACCACCCAACGATGGAAGATTTGATGCCCGATCAGGCGGTATGCTATATACCGTAACCCAAGCCCGTATAGAGAAAATAAGTTAAAAGTATTTACCTGAGCAATGTATAAATCACAATAAGCAAATTGCAAGTAGCTTTTACTGGTTCTCCTAATCTGGAACGAAGGTTTATAATAACCTATTAGAATCCTAACGGGTCTTTAGTTAAGCTTAAGCTTAGACCGGTTAGTTTCAAAGATACGGTTCGTACGCACGATTAAGCGAAGACCGGATAGAATGTGATTTAGATCCGACAAGTTCAGAGACTTGTTTAATATGGGTCCTTCATGCATATTCTGTATTTTGAGATAAAACCGATAAGGTTTGACCCGTTTCGGCTAATTTATGTAAACTTGTTACATAAACCGAACCGAACGCGTAATAAGCGTAACGGGCAATAATGAGAGCCATTTACAAGTTTCCTAAGTTAATATGCTCCATATATGTTGTGACCTCAGTAAGTTATCATTTATTATGCCCGAAATGAATTTAAACACAAACTATGCCCCGTAGGGGTAGTTTGGTCATTTTAAAGGTTATAAAAGAGTTTAAATGTTAACCTGAGTTACAGGCCTGATGTAATCAGCAAATATATTCAATTTGCTAAGTTATATCAGTAGGTTAAAGTATATACGTGAGATTTATCAATTATAACCAAACTATGCCCCGTAGGGGTATTTTGGTAATTTTACATAAGCCGAAAAGCTCAAAACTGAAGTCTGAGTTTACCAACCTTTGCTTACTGTTAAAATATTATAATTTGCCTCAAATATCAGTAGGTATCAACCCTTGTATGTTTAAAATAGCTTTAGTACATACTGTGCGTTAAAACGCTTAAAAAGGCGATTAAAGGCCATTTCCGGGTTCGATACTTAAATCTGATATTTTTATATTTCCAGAAGGCTTAAAATAATTTATTTAACATATGTAATCAGTAGCAAAGGTTTGGAGTCGTTTAGATATGTAAAACTCATTTTATAGCCCGTAAGGGCAAAACCGACAATTACCGGATTAAGCCAACGACTATAAGTTATGCTCAGCCTAAAATTAATTAAAAATCTTCAAAAATCCCAAAATAATATAATACATCAGTGGGTATAAAGTTTGATGTCAAAAAGTATGTTTAAATAGGCTATACGCTAATTACGCCGTTTAAGTGACATAAGGCCTTCAATTTACGCTAACGAGCATAACTCTCATTCTACACCTCAAACTGATGTCAAACTTTGCATACAAGTTTATAATTTATTAATTAAGGTTTCTACTCGTTTACATTTTCAAGAATCACGTTTTAAGGTAATAAGGGCATAATGGTCAACATACGAGCAATTAACGGAATCATGCGTATTAATCGGATAACTAATGAACCGAGGGGTATAATCACAGAGGGTTATACTAGCATGTAACCTGGTCCAAATGAAGCTCTAAGGTATTTCTAAATCATACCATAACGGGTCAGAACTGAAGTCAAAGCAAAAGTCAAAGCTTTGCGACTTTCGGTTCCGAACCGGGTCTATACATTAAATTGTCGGGTTGAACATGTTTAGGCATGTTCTTACACTAATTACCAAGTTATATTAATGATCAAATGGGTTGTATGTGCTCTACATTGTTAATCATGCATACATTAGTATATAGTCATTCTGTTGACTTTTTCTTAGCAACTTTGACCCGACATTTGACCTAGTTAGAGTGGGAATTAGGGGGAACCCTTTTGAGGGTTTATTACCCACATAATTACCAACTTATAACTACTTTCACTTTGACTAATCACTGAGCTAACAATGACTAATCGTTAAGTCAACCGTTAATTACGACGGTTTGACTTTTAAGCTAAAACTAAGCTAAAATTTATTTAAGAAAGGTCAAGCAAACTTACAAGAGTCCTAAGCTTGATTAGTGATCACTTGAGAGTGCCTTGGAGCTCCAGAAATGATCAGATTGCAAGAGGAAGGTGTGAAGAACAATGGTGCACATCATGGTCCTTTATATAGTGTTTAATCCACCACAAATCCTTGACACATGAGTCTACAACCCACCACAACTGATCAACACATGTTCCTAGTGCTTAGGGGGTGTCTAGGGGTCAAGCATGGAGAGGAAAAGTCGATTAAAGGAGGTTACAAGGGCTGTGGCAGACAAAGATCAAAGAAAATAAAAAATCTGTCCAGACATGGCAGTCGCGTAGCGCGACTGCATGAGCTGTTAAGCTCGCGCTACGCGAGCATGTGGTAACATCCAACAACATTTTCATTAATTGCAGTTTTGGTCCTTGGCTCTTCAAACTTTGATTAGACCTTATTTTCTTGCATTTTGAGCCCTCGTAATTGACGTATAAGGGCTTCAAGACATATACCCACTTTGTTAAGTCCCCGGTTAACTTAGTTGTTACCCGAGAAGGCCTAACTTTCAACGTTGACGCTTTAACCCCTCGCACACGAATTTGATCACAACTTTCTCATATGTTGACGAAACTTTATGAAATTTTTATCGTGCATTCTTGTGAGCATAATTAATCGTTACAAAGCTTCGGGTTTGTCAAAAGGTCACTCAGAGATATATTTTAAACATGTTGACACATTTAACCCCTGTAGTTTGTAATCTCTCACTTTTAGCTTCGTATGATCTATGATTTATTCGTTTGAAGGTATGAGCATCATGTAGGGTTAACGTATAATATAATTATTCACTGTTGACATTTAGAACTCGTATTTACACATACTTTCCATGATCATCAACTTTAATCCTTTTATAACATTCTTTCACACGTTCAAACATATGACACGTGTCTACACATTATAGGACGTGAATTTTAGAGGTGTTACATCCTCACCCCCTTAAAATAAATCTTGACCCGAGATTTACTGAAATAAATAAGGGTATTTCTCTTTCATCGTGGACTCAACCTCCCACGTGAATTCGGGACCTCTACGGGCATCCCATTTGACCTTTACAATAGGTACATGCTTCCTTCGAAGCTTCTTAACCTGTCGATCCTCGATCGACAATGGTTTTTCCACAAATTTCAAGCTCTCATCTATATGCACATCTGTGTGTGGTATGACTAGCGATTCATCGGCTAGGCATTTCTTCAGATTGCAGATATGGAATACGTTATGTATACTGCTAAGCTCTTCAGGTAAGTTTAACTTATAGGCAACTGACCCGATACGTTCGATAACCTCGAAAGGTCCTATGTATCTCGGGCTTAGCTTGCCTTTCTTACCAAATCGCATCACCCCCTTCCAGGGCGATACTTTAAGTAACACTTTATCACCTACTTCGAAGTGAAAAGCTTTACGCTTTGGATCTGCGTAACTCTTCTGCCTATCCCGGGCAGCCTTGAGACGGTCACGAATCTGAACAATCTTGTCCGTCGTTTCGAACACTATCTCTGGTCCTGATAATTGGACATCTCCAACTTCCGCCCAACAAACGGGCGATCTGCACTTTCTACCGTATAGTGCCTCAAAAGGCGCAGCCTTTATGCTGGTGTGGTAGCTATTGTTGTAGGAGA
Organism: Helianthus tuberosus; assembly: GCA_030545235.1. Taxonomy (NCBI): domain Eukaryota; kingdom Viridiplantae; phylum Streptophyta; class Magnoliopsida; order Asterales; family Asteraceae; genus Helianthus; species Helianthus tuberosus. The sequence continues at coordinate 50,697,504 of CM060396.1, forward strand.
ATTCAATTAGTGGTAGGTGCTTATCCCAACTACCACCCAAATCGATCACACATGCACGCAGCATATCTTCTAACGTTTGAATAGTACGCTCACTCTGACTGTCGGTCTGAGGGTGGTAAGCTGTACTGAAATTCAAACGTGTGCCCAAAGATTGTTGGAAGCTTTTCCAAAAATGTGACGTGTATCTAGTATCTCTGTCAGAGATAATAGACACAGGTATGCCATGTAAGGCTACAATCTTATCAACGTATAACTGGGCTAACATGTCGGAGCTATAAGTCTCCTTGATGGGTAAGAAATGTGCTGACTTAGTCAGTCTATCAACTATAACCCATATTGTATCATTTCCTTTCCTGGTCTTAGGTAACTTGGTGATGAAATCCATCGTCACCATTTCCTACTTCCACGTAGGAAGTTCAGGCTGTTGTAGCAAACCTGACGGTTTCTGATGCTCGGCTTTGACTTGCGCACATGTCAAGCATTTAGCTACATAGGCAGCTACAGACTTTTTCAAGCCTATCCACCAATAATTTGCCCTTAGATCCTGGTACATCTTATCAGCTCCAGGATGAACGGAATATTTGGAACTATGAGCTTCCTGGAGGATATCATCTCGAAGTCCTCCATAGATTGGAACCCATATTCGTCCATTTAATCTAAGAATTCCATCTTTGCTAAGAGTTAACTGCTCCTCAGTTACCCCTAGCTTTTCATTAGGATAGTTAGCTTCCAACACAGCTTCCTTCTGTGCAGCTAACAACCTTTTAATCAAACTGTTCTTTATCTCCATGCGCTTGGCATTGATTCGGATGGGTTTCACCCTCTCCTTTCGACTCAAGGCATCTGCGACTACATTCGCCTTGCCGGGATGGTATCTGATTTCACAATCATAATCATTCAAAGTCTCCATCCAACGGCGTTGCCTTATGTTTAAATCTTTCTGATTGAACAGATGCTGGAGGCTCTTGTGATCAGAATAGATCACAAACTTGATTCCATATAAATAATGTCTCCACAGTTTTAGTGCGAATACAACGGTACCCAACTCCAAGTCGTGGGTGGTGTAATTCTTTTTGTGCACCTTTAACTGTCTTGAAGCATAGGCAATAACCTTGCCTTTCTGCATAAGCACACACCCCATGCCGGTGTGTGATGCATCACAATAAATCACAAATTCTTCACTTCCTTCAGGCAATGTCAGTACAGGAGCATTGCTCAACTTCTGTTTCAGAATATCAAAAGACTCTTGCTGCTTAGGGCCCCAAACGAACTTTACCTTCTTCTTAGTCAAGGACGTTAAGGGTGCAGCAATCCTTGAAAAATTTTCGATGAAACGCCTGTAATATCCTGCTAATCCCAGGAAGCTACGAATCTCCGTAGGCGTCTTTGGCTCTTGCCAGTTCATTACTGCTTCAACCTTAGCGGGATCCACCTGGATACCACGCTCACTAACCACATGTCCAAGAAATTGGACTTCTCGTAGCCAAAATTCACACTTAGAGAATTTGGCATAGAGCTTCTCCTGGTGTAGAAGTTTGAGAATACAACGAAGGTGTTTCTCATGGTCAGCTTGATTCTTTGAGTAGATAAGAATGTCGTCGATGAAAACGATGACGAATTTATCTAAGTACGGCTTGCAAACGCGATTCATGAGATCCATGAACGCGGCCGGTGCATTAGTGAGCCCGAAAGGCATCACTAGGAACTCGTAATGACCATAACGAGTCCTAAATGCTGTTTTGTGCACGTCTTCATCTCTAACTTTCAGTTGATGGTAGCCTGACCTTAAGTCAATCTTCGAGAAATAACTTGCCCCTTGCAATTGATCGAACAAGTCATCGATCCTTGGTAATGGGTATCTATTCTTGATCGTGACCTTATTAAGTTCACGATAATCGATGCACAGACGCATCGATCCATCCTTCTTTTTCACAAATAGGACTGGCACTCCCCATGGAGACGAACTAGGTTTAATGAAACCTTTAGCTAGCAGTTCGTCCAGTTGTGTCCTCAATTCCATCATTTCTGTGGGCGCCAACCTATAAGGTGCTCTAGCAACAGGTGCTGCTCCGGGGATGATATCAATCCTGAATTCCACTTGCCTATCTGGTGGCAAACCAGGTAGTTCTTCCGGAAAAACTTCTGGGTATTCAGAAATGATAGGGATGTCTTCTATCTTCGGTTTAGGCTCATCAATAATCACTTGTGCCATGTAAATGACACAACCCTTCTTTAAACACTTGGAAGCCTTAGCATAGTCATTTGCTCAGGCAATCCATACTGGGTATCTCCCCGAATGGTAAGTGATTTACCAGACGGAGTCTTTATCACCACTTGTTTTCTGTTGCAGACAATTTGGGCCTGGTTATGAGATAACCAGTCCATACCCAAGACTATGTCAAAACCGGCTAACTTAAGTGGAAGCAGAGACAGAGGAAAAGAGTGGTTCTTAATGGATATAACACATCCATCTAACACAGTTGAGACGGTTTCTATGGTACCATCCGCTAACTCTACCTCATAATTCACCCTTAAGGTTTTGACAGGTAATTTCAGCAATTCACAAAACTTACGGTCTACAAACGACTTATCAGCGCCTGAATCAAATAGTACTCTTGCAAAGACATCATTTACAAGGAAAGTACCTGTAATAACGTTGTCTTCTAGAACCACTTCCTTTGCGTCCATTCTGAAGACTCTAGCATTAGTCTTCCTGCCCTCTTCAGGCTTCTTGTTGTATTTAGGGCAGTTGGTTTTAATGTGCCCCTTTTCATTGCAACGGTAGCACATTGCGTCTTTCATCTTCTTGCAATCCAAGGTTTTGTGATCCGTGGACTTGCATATTCCACAAGCATAGGTTTTTGACTGAGTCTGTGAGTTCGACTCGAGTCTGCACTTTCCATAGTGCCGTTTCTTGCAAAATTTGCATTTGGGCTTCTCACCAGAATGATGCCCATCTTTCCTTGACTCCGATCCTTTCTTGTTGTCACCGTTCCCACGGTGTTTCTTGTTCGATCTCCGTGAACCATCATCTTCACGTTTTCTCTTCTCAGCCTCCTTATTCCTCAGCGATCTCTGCCTGACCGCATCCAAAGTGAGGGACAAGGATATGTCAGCTACAGATCTAAAAGTAGCTGGCCGAGAAGCCTTCACGCTTGCCTTGATTTCCGGGGCTAAACCACCGATAAAACGAGCTATTCTTTTTGGCTCCGGGGTTACCAGATAAGGAACCAACCGGGACATCGTGTTGAAGCTCGTGAGGTAAGCTTGACAGTCAAGGTTTGTCATCACCAATGATAGAAAATCAGACTCTATCTTCTCCACCTCATGCTGAGGGCAGTAATTTTCCCTGATGAGGGCAACAAATTGGTTCCACGACATGTTGTACAATGGGATTTTTCCGGTGGCTTGAGTCACAGATCTCCACCATGCTAAAGCTTCACCCTTGAAAGACTGCGACACAAACTTCACTATATCCCTCTCAGCGCATCCGCTGATATCCACAACTGTGTCCATCTCGTCCAGCCACGTCATACAGTTGATGGCTCCTTTCTCCCCAGTGAAATCCCGGGGTTTGCAGGAAACAAAATATTTATATGAGCAACCCTTGTCACGGGGTCCTTGATTTAATACAACCTGCTGAGATGGAGCACTGTGGTGGTTCGAGGAGTACCGATCGTCATCTTTCTTCGGTTCGTCCTTCTTGGACGGTGGCTTTGAAGGCTGCGTAGATAGGGTCCTACTACGAGTCTCACTATACTCTTCGTACTGCCTTTCCAATGCCTTTGTAACTGCGTCGTCGACCAACGCTTTTAATTCTGCACCCGTTAAATTAATCCGGGCGTTATCAATGTTCTCCACTGGATGGCTATTAATTTCGTCTGAGTTAGCCATTTTAATTGAACTGTTACAGAAAACAAGGACAATAGTTTATTTGGGAGTTTATTATGGAATTGCCCCTTAGGGTAATTCATTAACCATGGTAAACAGAGACCATATTTGGTTAATTTACTAATCATATTTATTTAGGATTTCTATCATAATTTATCCTAATTATAAAACAATAACAGTTTTATTTGTGGCACAAAAGGCCTAGTCACTTGGACATTTTTAAATTATAAGCTATGATTTCAGAGAATCAAAGCATGAAGGTTTGAACCTAGTTCATTACCTTTATCTGACAGGGAGTCATCGCTACCACTGTCTTTTGGCTCATGTAGAAATGAGCAAGGCCCGTAGGAATTATGTTACCACGTATGGTAAAAATATGATCATCTTAATTGATGATTTAACCCATGATTCAGAGATCATTTAATTGGGTTTGGAATCTTTAAAAGATTCTTATATAATAATGATGTGGGTGATTTTTAACGAATCACTTCTGCCAGGAGTGTTAACATGTTCGCAGATGTTAACAGGGATTTGAATCTTTTGAAAAGGTCTTACCATCTTGGCCCGGTCTTATAATGACCCGAAGGCTAGGTTTCACACTTTAAGATTCTTATTAAAATTTACATAGGCAGATTATTATTAAAAGGAATGATCTTGATTTATTTCATATCTAATTTATTTATGCGCATAATGGCAAACATGAAATTTATAAACTTACATTCCATTAATTATCAAAATATTACATATCGCCCTAAACGGGACTTTTAATAGACAATTTACCCACGTAGGGGTTAAACTAAAATACAAGTCCACGCAGGGACTAAATACACAACATACCCTCGTAGGGGTTAACAAAAAGATAGACCCACGCAGGGGTCAAACAAACAAACATACCCACACAGGGGCTAATATAGCAAGACAGGCCCACGCAGGGGCTCAAATGCACCAATAATTGTCCACTCTGGGACTTAATTGAAATACAATAATATATATATAGGGATTTAATGATCCCTCTTCTTCTTCCCCTTTAATAAGTTCGCTAAGCCTTTCATGAATCCTCGGTTGTTCTGGCGCTCCTCCTGAAAGTCATGTTCCACCCGGCTTAGTCTTTGGAGGATCTCCTCCCGTTCCGGTGGGGAAAATCGTGGCGGCTGCGATTGAGTTCGGATTATAGGTCTAGCAGGTATCTGGTACCCATGAGTTGGGTACCCTACTCCCCAAGGAGCTCCATAGGGTCCTTCCGGGTGAAGGGCATTATAGTCTGTTGCCACTTGAAATGGGTCGGTCTCGGCATAACCGTAGTTGTTGTGAGTCGGCTGGTCAAATGGGTTGTATGCCCTTGAACCAGTGTAAGCAGGAATCGGGTTATCGAAACCCATAGGTGGTGGTTGTGGTGCAATGGGGTTTGAAGGTCCACCCAATTGTGGGTCCTCCTGATGTGGCGGATAATGGCTGCCACTAGACTGACGGGGAGAGCTGAAATGAAAGTCTCCTGCTCGCGAAGACATACGTGCTCCGGTTCTCCTACGCCTTGGCGGTTGTGGAGGTGCCGGTTGAACTGGTGGCGGTGGAGGCGGTGGCGTGACTGCCACAAATCTTGAATCCTCAGAGGGATCCTGTTGCTGCTGTTGCTGTTGCTGAGGCGGTGAATGGCGAGGAGGTGTATAATACCATTCGTGCCTGGTAAACATAGCTTGAAATCTATCTGGACCAACATAGGGTGATCCGTGGAAAGAAGATCCATCAGAGATCTCTATCGGGTGGTTTGGTGTACCACTTGCAGGTTCGACGGGGTCCGTATCCTCGTCCATATCATCCGCGTGATCTCCTGAGAAATGGTCGTCTGGCCCCAGTGGGTTAAAACCCACGGGTTCTTGTATGAAATTGGCCGGGTCAAACCGGCCCCTGAAGACAGGTGTGGGGTCTCCAAAAGAATGATGCGACAAGGATCGCTGTAATGGTATGTACGAAGGTTGAGGATTGTTGGGCTCGTACTCCGGCTGTGGCCCATAAGGGTTATGAACAGGAGGTGTTGAACTGTGCGAAACCGACCGTCTAGCCGGTTCGAAGAGGTTCCTCCGGTTCTACCGGGGATCGTCACTCTCTGTGGTAGAAGGAGCTCGTACATTCGAAGGTCCTGCTTCGTGATCATTGGGGGCGGTGATCGGCCCCTTGCCTCTTCCTCTACGTCTAAAGAATCTTGGTGGCATTTTCAATCCTGTCAATATAACATGAGATAACAACAACAAAAGTATATAAAACAAAAGACCAGAAAAATAATTTGAGACAATTTGGATTGTTCCTATGTTCTTGTCTAGACTCGAAAGTTTTAAGAATGTGCAATTGTGTCATTGAGATTAAACACAGAAGGCTAGTGTTTAATTCACTCAGTGTTGGCTCTGATACCAACCTGTCACACCCCGAATTCCACGTGTCACCGGTGGGCCCGGTGGGGGAGTATCGTGACGTGGTTGGCAACATAATAGTCAAACAACACAACTATATAAATGCACAGCGGAAGCAAATTTAAAAGATATAATACAACCGAATTTAATATTGTAATATCAAATGTCACAATATTCGGAAGTTTATCCACAGATGGATCGAAAACAAATAAAAATAGTTCAACAGACTTCAGGCATCTTAAGCTTGCGAGACTTCTAGTGATGCTAAGGAGAAATCCCAGCCAATTTCGCTTAGTACCTGCATTTAATCTTTTTGGGAAAATACGTCAGTTTACACTGGTAAATACAATCAACTGACTCATTTTGGAAAATGATTGAAAATTGGTTTGGATGCACGTGGCATAAACATTTTTATTTAACTTGGGAGAATTATTTAATATTATAATCTTGTGAACGAATTACATGTTCCTTGTGCGTTCAGTAGCCCGGATCTTGTCCGGGTTAAAGATCAATAGACACACCACAATATTCTTTTGTGCACTGACGGGTGTACGTATACACCCCGCGCTTAAGTCGTGGCCATTTCGTAAAATGATGCCAAGGATATCCGGGACATGGTCATTAACCCCCCAAAGGCTTTAAGTAACAAGACTGTTTAAACGAGCCGATCAAATTATTCAATTAACCACCCAACGATGGAAGATTTGATGCCCGATCAAGCGGTATGCTATATACCGTAACCCAAGCCCGTATAGGGAAAATAAGTTAAAAGTATTTACCTGAGCAATGTATAAATCACAATAAGCAAATTGCAAGTAGCTTTTACTGGTTCTCCTAATCTGGAATGAAGGTTTATAATAACCTATTAGAATCCTAACGGGTCTTTAGTTAAGCTTAAGCTTAGACCGGTTAGTTTCAAAGATACGGTTCGTACGCACGATTAAGCGAAGACCGGATAGAATGTGATTTAGATCCGACAAGTTCATAGACTTGTTTAATATGGGTCCTTCATGCATATTCTGGATTTTGAGATAAAACCGATAAGGTTTGACCCGTTTCGGCTAATTTATGTAAACTTGTTACATAAACCGAACCGAACGCGTAATAAGCGTAACGGGCAATAATGAGAGCCATTTACAGGTTTCCTAAGTTAATATGCTCTATATATGTTGTGACCTCAGTAATTTATCATTTATTATGCCCGAAATGAATTTAAACAGAAACTATGTCCCGTAGGGGTAGTTTGGTCATTTTAAAGGTTGTAAAAGAGTTTAAATGTTAACCTGAGTTACAGGCCTAATGTAATCAGCAAATATATTCAATTTGCTAAGTTATATCAGTAGGTTAAAGTATATACGTGAGATTTATCAATTATAACCAAACTATGCCCCGTAGGGGTATTTTGGTAATTTCACATAAGCCGAAAAGCTCAAAACTGAAGTCTGAGTTTACCAACCTTTGCTTACTGTTAAAATATTATGATTTGCCTCAAATATCAGTAGGTATCAACCCTTGTATGTTTAAAATAGCTTTAGTACATACTATGCGTTAAAACGCTTAAAAAGGCGATTAAAGGCCATTTCCGGGTTCGATACTTAAATCTGATATTTTTATATTTCCAGAAGGCTTAAAATAATTTATTTAACATAAGTAATCAGTAGCAAAAGGTTTGGAGTCGTTTAGATACGTAAAACTCATTTTATAGCCCGTAAGGGCAAAACCGACAATTACCGGATTAAGCCTACGACTATAAGTTTTGCTCAGCCTAAAATTAATTAAAAATCTTCAAAAATCCTAAAATAATATAATACATCAGTGGGTATTAAGTTTGATGTCAAAAAGTATGTTTAAATAGGCTATACGCTAATTACGCCGTTTAAGTGACAAAAGGCCTTCAATTTACGCTAACGAGCATAACTCTCATTCTACACCTCAAACTGATGTCAAACTTTGCATACAAGTTTATAATTTAGTAATTAAGGTTTCTACTTTTTACATTTTCAAGAATCACGTTTTAAGGTAATAAGGGCATAATGGTCAACATACGAGCAATTAACGGAATCATGCGTATTAATCGGATAACTAATGAACCGAGGGGTATAATCACAGAGGGTTATACTAGCATGTAACCTGGTCTAAATGAAGCTCTAAGGTATTTCTAAATCATACCATAACGGGTCAGAACTGAAGTCAAAGCAAAAGTCAAAGCTTTGCGACTTTCGGTTCCGAACCGGGTCTATACATTAAATTGTCGGGTTGAACATGTTTAGGCATGTTCTTACACTAATTACCAAGTTATATTAATGATCAAATGGGTTGTATGTGCTCTACATTGTTAATCATGCATACATTAGTATTTAGTCATTCTGTTGACTTTTTCTTAGCAACTTTGACCCGACATTTGACCTAGTTAGAGTGGGAATTAGGGGGAACCCTTTTGAGGGTTTATTACCCACATAATTACCAACTTATAACTACTTTCACTTCGACTAATCACTGAGCTAACAATGACTAATCGTTAAGTCAACCGTTAATTACGACGGTTTGACTTTTAAGCTAAAACTAAGCTAAAATTTATTTAAGAAAGGTCAAGCAAACTTACAAGAGTCCTAAGCTTGATTAGTGATCACTTGAGAGTGCCTTGGAGCTCCAGAAATGATCAGATTGCAAGAGGAAGGTGTGAAGAACAATGGTGCACATCATGGTCCTTTATATAGTGTTTAATCCACCACAAATCCTTGACACATGAGTCTACAACCCACCACAACTGATCAACACATGTTCCTAGTGCTTAGGGGGTGTCTAGGGGTCAAGCATGAAGAGGCAAAGTCGATTAAAGGAGGTTACAAGGGCTGTGGCAGACAAAGATCAAAGAAAATCAAAAATCTGTCCAGACATGGCAGTCGCGTAGCGCGACTGCATGAGCTGTTAAGCTCGCGCTACGCGAGCATGTGTTAACATCCAACAACATTTTCATTAATTTCAGTTTTGGTCCTTGGCTCTTCAAACTTTAATTAGACCTTATTTTCTTGCATTTTGAGCCCTCGTAATTGACGTATAAGGGCTTCAAGACATATACCCACTTTGTTAAGTCCCCGGTTAACTTAGTTGTTACCCGAGAAGGCCTAACTTTCAACGCTGACGCTTTAACCCCTCGCACACGAATTTGATCACAACTTTCTCATATGTTGACGAAACTTTATGAAATTTTTATCGTGCATTCTTGTGAGCATAATTAATCGTTACAAAGCTTCGGGTTTGTCAAAAGGTCACTCAGAGGTATATTTTAAACATGTTGACACATTTAACCCCTGTAGTTTTAGAACTCGTATTTACACATACTTTCCATGATCGTCAACTTTAATCCTTTTATAACATTCTTTCACACGTTCAAACATATGACACGTGTCTACACATTATAGGACGTGAATTTTCGAGGTGTTACAGCAACCATCTTCGGCCACTACAAACACGCCAGGAAACAGAAAAACGAATCCATTGGAGGAATGAGCCATGTATATCTCTCGACCTGCCCTGCCGAAACCTTGTCTCTTTCTTTTTCTCTCTCTCTCTCTCTCGAATTACCGACAATACATAGATGAATCCTGATAAAACGGATTTTTTTTGGTAATATGATAGTAGTTACCAGTAGAACCGCTAATGACTCCCGGATAAACTGGTTTGGTAGGAGGCACCCGATGACCTTCAAATGTGAAGGTCATGGGTTCGAGTCCCACTTGGTGCAATTTGCTTCAGGTATGTCAGGGTTTTACACAGTGGGTGTTACGGCGTTGGGTTTTCTCTAGAATCAGGGGCGCAACTATTAAGGGGCCGGGGGGCGCTCGACCCCCGAACTTTTCACTCAGTAGTGTAATATATGTGGTTTTCGTATAGAAATTTTTGGGTATATACGTTTTCGACCCTCTGGCTCTATAGAAAATTTTGGGTATATATGTTTTCGACCACCCGTCGGAAATCTCAAGCTTCGCCATTATCTAGAATGATGGGTGAGCCGGGTCATTATCGTTGTCCCGTTCGTAGGGCGTGGGTGGCCTTTCGTCAATTGGCTTACCCAGACGGTCGGGCTTGTATAGTATTCGTTGGCCGATAAAAAAAATTATAGAACCATGCGTGGACGTTAGACCAACAATTTAGATTAGGTTCAGATTCAACACCACCTCCCGCCCCCTCCTGTGGGGATGGCAAAATGAATCCAAACATGTTAGATACTCCCGAAAGCTCAGACATATGGTACAAGTATTGGACCAGAAAAGTTTCTGTTGATATACGGGTGAATATTAAAAAAAAGTTTCTTATATTTTTACTTTTTTTTCTTAAGTAATAATCTAATCTGCTAAAGCACTATTTTTTGGTTTATATATTTATAATTTCCTTGGTTAAAAACTACAAAAATAAGATAATAAGTATCTTTTTTTTCGTATTTTAACTTTATTTAATTCTATTCTTATTTGATTTACGGTGCATTTTTTATTATTTGTGCATTTTGTAATTTTTAAGTTTTTTTTTGTATGTTAACTTTATTTAATTAAATTCTTATTTAGTTTACGGTGCATTTTTTATCATTTGTGCATTTTGTAATTTTTAAGGATTAATTTCTATAACTAGTAATTTATTTTTACTTTCTGGTGAATTTGAAAATATTAAAACTTATATTTTTAAACTGAGTATAAGAGTAAAGTGTAATTTGTTTACCTATGCTTTGATGATGGGATCAACATGCGTCCCCCAAGCTATTTTTGCCGCCTGTATACTTGTGGTTTCCAAAAATAACACTTTACGTCCCAGCCATCATTACTCTATTAAATCACCATTAAACAAGAGGTGAAATTACCTCTTTAACCTCCACCCACACACTTTTCATCTCTTTTTTCTCTCCTTTTTATTCTCTCCCTATCTCGAGAAAACTGCCACCCATTTTCGACTACATGTCTTGTTACTCATCTCTGTTCTCTGCCCCTACTAACCGCCATCACCCACCTCCCTTTCCATTTAAGTGCGGTTTTCATCCACCCAACTCTGGTTTTTGCCCCTGCTACTAACCCCTACACACCACACTTATTACTCTGATTAAGGTCGTCCATTTATTAATCACACTCTATTAATGAACCAACTCGTAAATAGATTACCAGAAGATAAACAAACACCTCCCCACCCCCCCACAGATTTCTTTCTTGTCTTTATCAACATAATATATTTTTAACATTTACCCTTTTTATTGAATCTTGTTTGGTCTTATTTGCGGTATTTCTATTATCCTATGTCGATCTATCACACCTTGACATTATCTCATCAAATTGAAGTATCTTTGTGTTAAAGTTCTGATTTTTAATTTAGTTTTTTGTTTAATTTTAATTTGAAGTTGGTGGTTTTGGTGGCAGGGAGTAGGGGGAAGGTTATCTCCTGCAAAATGGAGGAATATGTTGAAGAAGAAGAAGTAAGGAGAGGATGAGGTTGAGAATGATGATTTCTCTTTGAGATCTTAAGTTCTGAAATTGATGATTCTGGAATGTGATTATTGTGTAATGGAAATTAGGGTTAGGTTTTTTTATAGGGATTTAATAGATTGTTTGATTTGTTATATGAATTTAGGTGATTTCATAAAGAATTATAAGGATGTTGATGTTGGTAGTGTATTTCATGAAAGCCATACATTAGCAAGTTCTGATGGTAATTATAGATCGAAAGATTCGGCAATTAGGTTGCAAGGTTGCAAGAAGATCAACACATCCTGATAGTGGTACTCTATTATGGTGATGTTTATTTTGGAATGTGGTGGTGGTCAGAGAGTGGCGGTTGTGGTGATGATGATGGTGGTGGGTGGTGGTGGCAAGTTGTCACAGCCCAATCGATAGCGGAAACATCAGAGTGAGACAAAACGAGATTGCTCAAGACTTCATAACTTGTTAATGTGACAATATTTAAATATACCATATTTCATTTCATTCTGAATAGAAATACAATGTCTTGGAAATCAAAATACAACATGTTTGTCACTTAAACATAACGAAAAAATGCAAACACTTAACAATAAAAATTGGGTGCGTTTCTAGTTCACCCTAAGTAGCTTTCTTGCATATCATCATCAATTTCCTGCAACATGTATTAAAATAAAATCAACACAAGGTTAGCGAGTATACAACTTTGATTACATAGCATACGTATAAAAGATTGTCTCAAATCTAACATGGCATTTGTATACTAAGTTAAATTACATAATAGCATGCACAACCTAAGTGTCAAACCAAAGATTCCACGAGCGTGATCTTGTCAACAAGTGAACAAGACCGTTTACAATTGAATACTTAACATAGACCACAAATGGGTGATGTGCTATTCCTATAGCGCTATACATGTTAAGGTATACTAGCGAAGTTAATGAAAAGTAGTTTGCATGTATGAATGATTGAATATCTAGCATGAATAACATAAATATAACAAATAGCATTTTTAATGGATTGAGTGATTTCATAAGTCTAATTGTGTGCATAAGTGAGCTTTGTTTATGGCCAACATGTTACACCCCAAAAGTGTTTAAAGCATAAAAGGGGATTCGAGTATACTCACGGCTTGCGTAGAAGTTTCCTCGTAAGTGAGTTAATGTGAGGAGAGTTTGGGAACCACCGAGTTATCCTACGAGGATAAACGATGCATATGACTTCGGCGGATTTTGAATTAGGGAAGTGTATGCAAGATGCTTAACTTACTATAAAATTACATAAAAGTTATCTTGACAAAATGTCGCAACCCTCGATCCCTTATCTGTCCCGGGAATGGGCGGACGCGAACCCAGTTTTGGTGGTATCAATTGTTTAACATTTTGGCAGTGGAAATTAGATCAGGACCGTAGTTAGGAAATGTTTATCAGAGTAAAACCACCTTATTTTATATTAATAATCACATGGGTAAAACCCAAGTTTCTGTATTACAACATACTTATAGGGATAAACCCTATTTTATTGAATTTAAAACATCGTCTTTTAGGTTACTTTTAGAGCCACATTTTTTTCCAAGCCGTCAGTGCTCTCGAGCTGGCTTTTTCCTAATTGGCTTTCACATTGTGTTACCTGAAACGCGTTTTAAAAACATTTGTCAGTGGGAAATACTGGTGAGTGAATCCCAATTTAATCAAGAAGAGTTTCATCAATTAACACAGTATTGAGAGCGATCACAATGTTTATTTCTACACAATTACTAAGTGTGTGTAACGTACATAGAGAGAAAGAAAGGAGAAAACCCTTTCCTGAATGAAGATGCAATTCAACCCCAAATCAAGGCCCGAATCGAATGAAAAACGTTGCATGAATGAAGATTTCTCATCATCTAGCTTGAACAAACATGTGGTAAGTTGAAATTTGTGATTTGGTGATCTTGCATGAAGTGGGTTATTGATTGATCCACGGATTAGTATGAAATTAAGCATGATTATTTGTTAGAATCGCTATATAGAATATGTATTATGTATGATTTTGACTAATTTGATGTTTTAAGATGAAACCCATTTGTGATGGTGAAGATGGTGACATGGATATATCATCCATGTCCAATTCTTGTTCAATGATGATGCACTATGTTATGTATGATAGATTCTTGTTAGATGAATTGAAAGAAATATGGAGTTTGATATGTTTGATGTTTATGCATGTATGATACTTGTCGTTTAGTAGGAAGATTATACATAAATTAGTTGTACATTGTGCATTAAAAGGTGTACGCACACCAAGTGTTTGATGAAATGCCTAGTATAAGCTAGTATGTGAAATTATACGCTAAATAATGGATGAACATGTGTAGAGTTTGATAATAACATGATTGATGATAATTAAACATGATAAGATATATTGAAGAAGGATTTCGTAAGATGGGGTAGTTGATGTTATGACTTGGGTTGAATTATGCATTAGGAATTGCACTCTATGCTTGAATGATGAGGTACATATCATGTGTCGGATTAATGACTAAATGGTAATTTAGATTTGGATATGCACTAAATGGGTAGGTTGTGGACTTACTAGTAAAGAATGATGTTGAGATTATGTTAAATTACTAGCTTTGAATGTGGATGACAATTGTAGGATCATGAGAGCATTAGTTTGTATTGATTTGGTTGTATATGAGCATGATGTAACTTGATGATCATGTGGTCGAATGAGTATTTCATTATGAGTATACCAAATGCTTGTCAAATTGACTAATGAAAGTCGAGTGTGAAATATAAATTGATATGATCGTTCATATGTATAATTATATATGCTAACAAGAATGTGGATGCAATGGAATAAAAGTATAGGGATCATGTCAAGATGGATGGAAGCATGAGAGGCTAACGGGGCAGGAAGACATGAGGAAGCAAACGCAAATATGGATGCTTAAGGTAAGTAAATTCTTGGGCTTCCTCTTTAGTAGAAAAAGAGATTAATTGTATGATAATTGTTAGAAGTTAAGTTGAAATGTGTTGTTGATGTTTATATCAAGTAAGTAGTATTAAGTAAGTGATTTTCTGGAATCACTTCTTAGTTTATTTAAGCAAGGTTATGCGTTAGTTATTTAAGTATGATAATCGGAGTCTAATAAGGTTTGGTTATATAGAAGTAAAGGTTTCCGTTAAGTAGACCAAACAGGTCAAAATAAAGTAAAACGCAACCCGGGTAATGGGAGCATAAACTATATGAATTATGGATCCGGGTAATGGATTACAGCTTAGATATGTTAAGAAATGAACCCCAAGTGATTCAAATGAGTTTGGATAGGTTTGGATGTAAAATGGGTGAAAAATAAACGTGCAGAGCTGGCACGGCCGGGTGGACGCTTGACACGGCCGGGTGAAGGTTCTGTGAAAAATATTTGTTTACTTGACACGGCCGGGTAGACACTTGACACGGCCAGGTGAAGGGGCTGAAAAAGAATAAGAAAAATATAATTCTTGTGTTTAAATCTTTTGTTCACACGCTTGATTTCTAATCGTTTGAATGAAATTGAATGATAAGCAACGATGCACTTTAGACCTCGGAGGTGTAAGGAAATTTCACTAATAAAGTTCAACCACGAATAGTTGATTTAAATGAATAAGTTTAATGAATACCGGGAATTGGGTTCATAAAACCCATGTACGGAACTCCGGATAATGTAAAACTTTTTTAGTTATAATGTTCACGTGAGTTTTGAGTATAAACAAATGAGTTGTTTGATAAAAACATGAGCGGGTCGAATAATTCGTAAAAGAATATTAATCTGAAGGCATACAAGTTAAGAATCTCCTTAGTCCGGATGTTAGATTTTGAGCCCATATGATAGAGGATCAAATTACGATCATGTGGGAAGAAACAAGAGGTTAAACGGTTAAACGGTTCGAAAGTTATGCATGTTTTTGTACACATTATGTTGAGAAAATAGAGCTGGGCAGATGCAGCTCAATATAACAAGCATTCTGTCAAATTGGATTTGTAGCGCCACGCAACAGTAGAAGAGGCTCACCATCGCGTCCCGAGAGGAAATCAGTCAAGGCTCTCGCGACCCGCGAGAGACCTTGCTGTTGGCGATTTGTGTGATTTTGTTTGTTTTGGTCATGGAACTTGTTTTAAATGGTTTTCAAGGCCTCATAATTAATGTTTAAATTGGTTTTGATTATAAGTGAATAAATGTATCTATGTATGTAAGAATGTATGAATGTTAGTTGCTATGAATGTACGTAAGTATGATTTCAGTACGTTTGAGTATTGACGATTACTAATGATGTACCTTGAGATTGGAATGTAATGCAGGTATGAGAACATCGGGTTAGTGAGGAGTTGAAGCCGAACTCAGAACAAGAGAATTTAAGAGGATAATCGAATGAATTCAAGTTTATATTGTGGATTGTTATGCGATTTTCAAGTGTATAAAATAATGTGTATAGTGTTGTCAATGACTAACGGTTAAGTTGTATATGATGTCCACAGGAACCACATGGATTTCCTCTATCGCTAACGAAGATAAGCAGGCGTAGATCGAGTCAAAAAGCAAGGATTATACGGAAAGAACGGTCACATAGCTTGAATTATGTAACGCTTTGAAGTGTTAATTAAATGTGAATGTTGTAAATTCCTTTTATAAAACGCATGACATTTTGTAATTTAGCCCTGACGTAAGTAATGTCTTTAGTAAAGAAAAATCAAGTGTTTGAACAAAAGAATTAAACACAAGAATTATAATTTTCTTATTCTTTTTCAGCCCCTTCACCCGGCCGTGTCAAGTATCCACCGGGCCGTTTCAAGTAAACAAATATTTTTCACAGAACCTTCACCCGGCCGTGTCAAGTGTCAACCCGGTCGTGTCAGCTCTGCACGTTTATTTTTCATCCATTTAACATCCAAACCTATCCAAACTCATTTTAATCGCTTGGGGTTCATTTCCTAACATATCTAAGTTGTAATCCATTACCCGGATCCATAATTCATATAGTTTACGCTCCCGTTACCCGGGTTGCATTTTACTTTATTTTGACCTTTTTGGTCTACTTAACGGAAACCTTCACTTCTATATAACCAAACCTTATTACACTCCGATTATCATAATTAATTAACTAACGCATAACCTTGCTTAAATAAACTAAGAAGTGATTCCGGAAAATCACCTACTTAATACTACTTACTTGATATAAACATCAACAACACGTTTCAACTTAACTTCTAACAATTATCATACAATTAATCTCTTTTTCTACTAAAGAGGAAGCCCGGGAATTTACTTACCTTAAGCATCCATATTTGCGTTCGCTTCCTCGTGTCTTCCTGACC
Organism: Helianthus tuberosus; assembly: GCA_030545235.1. Classification (NCBI taxonomy): domain Eukaryota; kingdom Viridiplantae; phylum Streptophyta; class Magnoliopsida; order Asterales; family Asteraceae; genus Helianthus; species Helianthus tuberosus. The sequence goes on from CM060396.1 coordinate 50,714,593, forward strand.
CGTTAGCCTCTCATGCTTCCATCCATCCTGACATGATCCCTATACTTTCATTCCATTGCATCCATATTCTTGTTAGCATATATAATTATACATATGAACGATCATATCAATTTACATTTCACATTCGAATATCATTAGTCAATTTGACAAGCATTTGGTATACTCATAATGAAATACTCATTCGACCACATGATCATCAAGTTATATCATGCTCATATACAACCAAATCAATACAAACTAAAGCTCTCATGATCCTACAATTGTCATCCACATTCAAAGCTAGTAATTTAACATAATCTCAACATCATTCTTTACTAATAAGTCCACAAACTACCCATTTAGTACATATCCAAATCTAAATTACCATGTGACAACCCGAGATCTCAAGATCTTTCCTCTACGCATCACTTGTTTCATAATCCTGTTTTTACAATATGTTTTACGTGGTGTTGTCTGTAGTTTATGTGAATGTTTTTACAATCTGTTTTACGTGGTGTTGTCGGCGAAGATTAAGGTTCTTCGCCCAAACCCAAGTTGACGAAGGATGGTCTTCGTCACAACCAATATCGACGAAGGTTGGCTCTTCGTCATACTCACATCATGGCGAAGAATCATTCTTCGCCAAGTGAGACTTCGCCAAAAGGGCCTTCGGCCCAGGTATTGTTCGCGGCCCAACTGTTATGTTGTGTATAACCCCTCGTAATCAGTAGACGTAAACACAAACCCTAAAGTCCTCTCTTCCGATCCTCTGTGCGATGGCAGTTAGGGAATCTCGAAGCCTTTCCATCCCGATTTATCCAAACACTTTAGTATCACGGTTAGTGTCCTAATGTTGTTATTCGATGAAATTCTGATGTTGTGATTTTATGTGATTAGGGTTCATTAATAATACTGTAAATCTAGAATTTGCATGATGAGGATTGATGATTTGAACACGTCCATATTCATGATGTGATTGTTGGTTAATGAAACTGATAGCCTGATTTACATGTGAATAAGAATGTTAGTGATTGGATTGAAATCGTGATTGTATATGACTAAGACTTCCGTTAATCTCTGATATTATAGTTCAATGTTAATGTTATGGGGTTATTAGTTTTGATGAGGAGCGGCAATTAGGGTTTGTCGAACTTGTAAAATAACTGTTGGGTGATCCATTAATCCTGCTGAAGACGTGTTAACTATTGTTGTGTGATCTTGGCGAACCTTTATGATGATTCACCGAAACTTATCTCGATGAAGGTTGGATACTTCGCCGAACCTTATCTCGACGAAGTATAGATACTTAGTCACACATCATTTCGATGAAGGATAGTCCTGCGTCGCTAGGATTCTTCGCCATAGGAGTAAATGGATAGAACAGTAACAGTAACAGTTGTGATACTTATGGTTAATGGATACTTGTGTTTACAAATGCTATTTGTTGCATGACAACAATACTGACTAAGAATAAGAAATCTGACTTGTCTTGTGTGGTTAGAACATCCATCTGTTATGTGTTTATTTGTGATATTCACATGGGATATGGACTTGTATGAGGATTGGGTACTTGATACATGTTATACAGTGATCTTTGTGATAGATGCAAACTGTGTGAAATAAGTGACTTGATTGATTGTGAAACTGATGTTGATTGGTAACCACGGTAGGGTTTGGGTTGACCATCTTAGACGGGTAACTTAACATACCGAGCAAATCAAAGGTGAGTTCATTTCTCTTGAGCATGCGTCCCGGTGGGTGGGACAGTCAATTGGGTATTCCTGAGAGGAATAAGTCTTATGGGTTAAAAACTGGAATGTTAGATAATACACTCATTTCCTATCACCTTAAGATACCGAATAGTTACCTGAGAGGTAACGGGGTATTAGTTGATAGCGCTATTAGGCTTGGCAACCTCACACCGTACCTGAGAGGACGGGCGTGAACTAATGGCCTTAATCATGACCAATGCTTAGATAGGGGACATTGGGGACGAGCAAAATATTCTAGAAGCCATCTTGTACGGTACTCGAGTTATTATCAACATTACTAACAATGAATTGAACTAAACACTTGGTAACTAACGTTTTCATAAAACCATGAACTCACCAGCGTTGTCTGATACACTTGTTGCATGCTCGCAAGTCGATAGGTACTATGGATAAGGAACTTGCTATCTGGGATTGCCGGAGTGGTCATGGGTCGCACTGCTTGGATATGCATGACTTGTTTACTGATTTCACATAAATTTGGTTTTAAAACGTTTAAACAGTGATTTACTATTTGCTTCCGCTGAACATGTTAAACTTGGATTATGATTATGAATTGTTTGATCAATATAAATGGAAATTTTGTTTTATGACTTGATATTGGTTCAATGTGATTGGTGGTTAGATCCTGGTACGTCACACACCTAGCGGGGTCTCCGCATGTGGTATTTTGGGGGTGTGACAGTTTGGTATCAGAGCCACTGGTTATAGTGAACTAGGTTTTAAAACGTTTTTATAAAACCAAACTATAACCGAACAGTTTAGAAAATCGACCATGACACTCAGCTCCAGATTGCAAGGTTCGTCTCTCGTTTACTTATTACACATCATATTTAGTGAACACTTGAGTATGACATTGCATGTGAATGCACACCTAACACTATAGTATGAGTTCTTGTGTTATTAGTCTACGTCATGTGATTGATAGTGGACACTACTCTAAACCTTCATGGTCTATGTTAGGGTGTCTTTTGTTTTGCTACTCGAAATTGAGGAACCTTATAGCACGAGTTGGGAGGAGCTGAGATAAACATGCAAATCGCATTGTTATTATGGGTGCACACATAATAATAATGTGGGGTGCATGTGAGTCCCAGTGAGACCTGATGAGTGTGAAAGGGGTTCTGCTCCATTGTCTGAAGTAATGATAGAACTCAGTAATCTGTGGAAGTCATAATGATGCTTGACTCCCACTCGAACCCGACTTTAATCTTTTCCCACTTGTTTTATGTAGAATCATGAGTGGACGAGCTGGCGGACGTGGTGGAGGCTGTGGCGGTGGACGTGGCAACATTAATATGACCCAGGCTGAATTGACCGATTTGATCAATACTCGTGTGGCTGAAGCCTTGGCGGCTCAGCAGGCTGGTACGATAGGTGCCAAATACTCTTTAAAATTGTGTCGCGTACTCGAACCTTATCCGTGTGCTATGTTCTTTTTCATCATTAGGTCAGCAAGTGAATCAGAATCAAAACAATCTGCCTGTTTGCACATTTAAGACGTTCATGGATTGTAAGCCACAGACATTCAGTGGGACTGAAGGGGCTGTGGGGTTACTTCGTTGGTTTGAGAAAGCAGAATCGATCTTTGCCATGTGTAACTGTCCTGCTGGGGACTGAGTGAAGTATGCTACAGGCACATTGGAGGATGGTGCGTTAACTTGGTGGAATGCCCAGGTGCAAATGTTGGGCATCGAAATGGCTAATGCGACCACTTGGGATGACTTCAAGGAGCTCTTGCGTGAAGAGTACTGTCCTCGTGACGAGATCCAAAAGCTCGAGAACGAGTACTACAATTTGAAGATGGAAGGGTCCGAAGTTGAAGCGTATACGAAAAGGTCACATGAGCTCGCGAATAGGTGTCCTAAATTATCTCGACCACCACCTCGTAGAATCGAATTGCACATCAAAGGATTAGCACCGCAAGTTAAGAGCTTGGTCACTGCTGCAAATCTTGACAACCTGCCTCGAATCATACGTCTAGCTCACAAGATTACCGATCAGGAGGTGGAGCGTGGCTCGCTACCACCACGTGTTTCTGCTACTACTTCTACTACTGCTACAGCTACTACTCCTGCTACTGACAACAAACGCAAATGGAATGATGCGGACAAGGTGTCCAACTCGAATCAGTCACAGAAGAAGCCAGATAACATTATCAACCGCAGTTTTAGCCAGTCATCTTCTGTGAATCAGAATCAGAGCAACAATTCGAACCAGGGCTCCTACGCGGGAAAGCAACCAAAGTGTAACAAGTGTAATTTTCACCATCGTGGGCCGTGCACCCGAGTCTGTCACAGGTGCAACAAGGTGGGCCATATGGCTAGAGATTGCAGGGCCCACTCCCAAGATAGCAGCATCAGCAACCCCCACAACAACAACAACAACAACAACAACAGCCACAACAACATGAGAAGCAGCAGCCTTAGCAGAATCAGGGAAATCGTAAGGGGTGTTTTCAGTGTGTAGACGAGGGTCACTTCAGGCGAGATTGCCCTCAACTGAATCAGAATGCTGGTAATAACAATAACAACTCTGGGAACAACAACAATGGGAACAATGGGGGGAACGGTGCGCGTGGGAGAGTGTTTACCATTGGCGCTGGGGAAGCTCGGAATGATGGCAACGTTGTGACTGGTACGTTTTTCGTGAATGTTCTATTTGCTTCTGTATTATTCGACTATGGTGCCTATTGTAGTTATGTATCTTTAGGGTTCAGTCGTCAGTTAGGATTGAGTCCTACACCTCTTGTAAGCAAACACGTTGTAGAGTTAGCTGATGGCAAATCGATTAAAGCTTCACATGTTCTTTTTAGTTGTAAACTCGATCTTATGGGTCAAGTGTTCGACATTGACCTACTCCCCGTTACTCTTGGAAGTTTTGAAGTGGTAGTTGGCATGGATTGGTTGTCTAAGCATCAAGCGGAAATTCTCTGTTAAGAGAAAATCGTGCGTATCCCTCTCCCCAGTGGAGAAATTTTGTTGGTTCAGGGTCATCGTAGTGGTGCAATGGTTGGCATCATTTCAGCTATGAAAGCCCAGAAGTCTTTACGGAAGGGCTATCCTGCTATTTTAGCGCTCGTTACCGATACTCAGCCTGAAGAGGGAAAAATCGAAGACTTGCCAGTTGTTCGTGAGTTCTCCGATGTGTTTCCTAAAGAACTTCCTGGTTTACCTCCACACCGTCATGTGGAATTTCAGATTGATCTTGCACCAGGAGCGGCTCCGATTGCTCATGCCCCTTATCGTCTTGCACCAGGAGAGTTGCAGGAACTGTCAAATCAACTCCAAGAACTGTTGGATAGAGGTTTTATCTGACCCAGTTCTTCGCCTTGGGGAGCCCAGGTTTTGTTTGTGAAGAAGAAAGATGGGTCCTTTCGTATGTGTATAGATTATCGTGAACTCAACAAGGTGACCGTCAAAAATCGTTATCCTTTACCACGCATCGACGACTTGTTTGACCAGTTGCAAGGGTCAAGTTTTTACTCGAAGATCGATTTAAGGTCGGGCTATCATCAGATGAGGGTCCGAGAGGAGGATGTTCCTAAAACAGCTTTTTGAACGCGGTATGGTCATTATGAGTTTCTGGTTATGCCATTCGGGTTAACTAATGCACCAGCGGTTTTCATGGACCTCATGAACCGCGTGTGCAAACCGTATCTCAACGATTTCGTCATTGTGTTCATCGATGACATCTTGATCTACTCTAAAAGCAAGGAAGACCACGAGCGACACCTACGACTTATCTTGGAACTCCTGAGGAAGGAACAACTCTACGCGAAGTTTTCTAAGTGTGACTTCTGGATACGAGAAGTGCACTTCATTGGGCACATTGTTAACGAATCGGGGATACACGTAGATCCTGCTAAGATTGACGCTGTTAGAAATTGGGCGGCACCAAAGAGTCCTTCGGAGGTGCGACAATTTCTTGGTCTCACTGGGTATTATCGCAGATTTATCAAGGACTTCTCGAGGATCGCTCAACCTCTTACCACGTTAACACAGAAAGGTGTTGTGTATTCTTGGGGAACAAAGCAGGAGGATGCTTTCCAACTCTTGAAACAAAAACTCTGCAGTGCACCGATCTTGTCTCTACCTGAAGGTACCGAAGATTTCGTGGTTTACTGTGATGCTTCTATTCAGGGTCTCGGTTGTGTACTAATGTAACACGAGAAGGTAATAGCTTACGCTTCTCGGCAGTTGAAGGTTCATGAAAAGAATTACATGACTCACGACTTGGAGTTGGGGGCCGTGATCTTCGCGCTAAAGATTCAGAGGCATTATCTGTACGGTACCAAATGCACTATCTATACCGATCACAGGAGCCTCCAGCATATTTTCGATCAGAAAGAGTTGAACATGCGACAACGTCGGTGGGTAGAACTCCTAAATGACTACGATTGTGCTATCAAATATCACCCAGGTAAAGCTAACGTCGTAGTTAATGCCCTTAGTCGAAAGGAAATGAAGCCTAAGCGTGTCCGCGCTCTGCAGCTCACTATCCAGTCTAACTTGCCTGATCAGATCCATTCTGCTCAGACCGAAGCATTGAAGGAAGAAAACCTGGAAGCTGAGTATTTGCGGGGCATGGAGAAACGACTCGGGGAGAGGTCAGACGGAATCTATTATTTTATAGAACGGATATGGGTTCCTTTGTATGGCAATCTTAGAGATCTCGTGATGGACGAAGCTCACAAGTCACGGTACTCTGTTCACCCGGGTTCGGATAAGATGTATCAGGACCTCAAAGTCCTGTATTGGTGGCCGAAGATGAAAGCTCATATCGTGACGTACGTGAGTAAATGCTTGACTTGTGCGAAGGTCAAGGTAGAGTATCAGAAACCCTCGGGCCTGCTTCAGCAACCAGAAATACCCTTGTGGAAATAGGAGCAGATTGCCATGGATTTCGTCACTGGTTTGCCAAGAACTCAAAACGGGAACGATACCCTCTGGGTGATCGTCGACCGTCTTACGAAATCAGCACACTTCCTTGCGATCAAGGAAACTGATAAGTTCTCACAACTTGCCGTTGTTTATCTTAAGGAGGTGGTTTCTAGGCACGAGGTGCCAACTTCTATTATTTCGGATCGCGACCCGCGTTTCATATCCGATTTATGGCAGTCGATGCATAAATCATTCGGCTCACGTCTCGACATGGGTACTGCTTATCACCCACAGACGGATGGTCAAAGTGAACGAACTATCCAGATACTTGAAGACATGCTGCGAGCATGTGTGATCGATTTTGGTAAGGGTTGGGAGAAACACTTGCCTTTGATTGTGTTTTCTTATAACAATAGTTACCATTCTAGCATTCAGGCAGCTCCATTCGAAGCATTGTATAGACGGAAATGACGTTCTCCTCTCTGTTGGGCTGAGGTGGGTGACAGCCAGATCACAGGTCCGAAGCTTGTACTTGAAACCTCAGAGGAGATTGTTCAGATCAAGAATCATATGGTGGCAGGGCGCGACCATCAGAAAAGCTATGCTGACAAGCGTAGGAAACCTTTGGAGTTCGCTGTAGGCGATCGTGTCATGTTGAAAGTCTCACCCTGGAAGGGTGTGGTGCGGTTTGGGAAACGCGGCAAGCTTAATCCGCGTTATGTAGGGCCTTTCAAAATTCTGGAACGGATCGGTAAAGTGGCCTACAAGCTCGAGTTACCTGCTGAGTTGGGTAACGTTCATGATGTTTTCCATGTGTCACAACTAAAGAAGTGTTTGTCTGATGAAACACTTGTGGTACCATTTCAACAGCTGAAAATCGACGATAAATTGCAGTTTGTCGAAGAACCCATCGAAATTATGGATCGGGAAGTCAAGGTCCGTAAGCATAGTCGAATCCCGATCGTGAGAGTTTGTTGGAACTCAAGACGTGGACCGGAGTTCATGTGGGAGCGCGAAGATCAGATGAAACTCGAGTATCCTCAATTATTCCCAACCGACCAACCTAAGTCTGATGCAACTAGTGAATTTCGGGATGAAATTCTCTTTCAAGTTGGGGATGATGTGGCACCTGCGGAAAATCCACAATCACCCTGATTTAACATCTTGCCGCTTTGGATTACTTGTCAAATTTCGGGACGAAATTTCTTTCAAGTTGCGGATGATGTGACAACCCGAGATCTCAAGGTCTTTGCTCTACGCATCACTCGTTTCATAATCCTATTTTTACAATCTGTTTTACGTGGTGTTGTCTATAGTTTATGTGAATGATTCAAGTTTACTAATGCTTGGTTGATTAAAGGTGTGATGTTAATTCTTTTTGTGTAATGGAACCTATGTCGGCGAAGATTAAGGTTCTTCGCCCAAACCCAAGTCGACGAAGGATGGTCTTCGTCACAACCAATATCGACGACGGTTGGCTCTTCGTCATACTCACATCATGGCGAAGAATCATTCTTCGCCAAGTGAGACTTCGCCAAAGGGGCCTTCGGCCCAGTTATTGTTCGCGGCCCAACTGTTATGTTGTGTATAACCCCTCGTAATCAGTAGACGTAAACACAAACCCTAAGGTCCTCTCTTCCTATCCTCTGTGTGGTGGCAGTTAGGAAATCTCGAAGCCTTTCCATCCCGATTTATCCAAACACTTTAGTATCACGGTTAGTGTCCTAATGTTGTTATTCGATGAAATTCTGATGTTGTGATTTTATGTGATTAGGGTTCATTAATAATACTGTAAATCTAGAATTTGCATGATGAGGATTGATGATTTGAACTCGTCCATATTCATGATGTGATTGTTGGTTAATGAAACTGATAGCCTGATTTACATGTGAATAAGAATGTTAGTGATTGGATTGAAATCGTGATTGCATATGACTAAGACTTCCGTTAATCTCTGATATTATAGTTCAATGTTAATGTTATGGGGTTATTAGTTTTGATGAGGAGCGGCAATTAGGGTTTGTTGAACTTGTAAAATAACTGTTGCGTGATCCATTAATCCTGCAGAAAACGTGTTAACTGTTGTTGTGTGATCTTGGCGAACCTTTATGATGCTTCGCCGAACCTTGTCTTGACGAAGGTTGGATACTTCGCCGAACCTTATCTCGACGAAGGATAGTCCTTCGTCGCTAGGATTCTTTGCCATAGGAGTAAATGGATAGAACAGTAACAGTAACAGTTGTGATACTTATGGTTAATGGATACTTGTGTTTACAAATGCTATTTGTTACATGATAACAATACTGACTAAGAATAAGAAATCTGACTTGTCTTGTGTGGTTAGAACATCCATCTGTTATGTGTTGATTTGTGATATTCACAAGGGATGTGGACTTGTATGAGGATAGGGTACTTGATACATGTTATACAGTGATCTTTGTGATAGATGCAAACTGTGTGAAATAAGTGACTTGATTGTGAAACTGATGTTGAATGGTAACCACGGTAGGGTTTGGGTTGACCAACTTGGACGGGTAACTTAACATACCGAGCAAATCAAAGGTGAGTTCATTTCTCTTGAGCATGCGTCCCGGTGGGTGGGACAGTCAATTGGGTATTCCTGAGAAGAATAAGTCTTATGGGTTAAAAACTGGAATGTTAGATAATACACTCATTTCCTATCACCTTAAGTCCCATCTTATACCGAATAGTTACCTGAGAGGCAACGGGGTATTAGTTGATAGCGCTATTAGGCTTGGCAACCTCACACCGTACCTGAGAGGACGGGCGTGAACTAATGACCTTAATCATGACCAATGCTTAGATAGGGGGCATTAGGGATGGGCAAAATATTCTGGAAGCCATCTTGTATGGTACTCGAGTTATTATCAACATTATTAACAATGAATTGAACTAAACACTTGGTAACTAACGTTTTCGTAAAACCATAAACTCACCAGCGTTGTCTGATACACTTGTTGCATGCTCGCAGATCGATAGGTACTATGGATAAGGAACTTGCTATCTGGGATTGCCGGAGTGGTCATGGGTCGCACTGCTTGGATATGCATGACTTGTTTTAAAACGTTTAAACAGTGATTTATTATTTGCTTCCGCTGAACATGTTGAACTTGGATTATCATTATGAATTGTTTTATCAATATAAATGGAAACTTTGTTTTCTGACTTGATATTGGTTCAATGTGATTGGTGGCTAGATCCTGGTACGTCACACGCCTAGCGGGGTCTCCGCATGTGGTATTTTGGGGGTGTGACATACCATTTAGTCATTAATCCGACACTTGATATGTACCTCATCATTCAAGCATAGAGTGCAATTCCTAATGCATAATTCAACCCAAGTCATAGCATCAACTACCCCATCTTATGAAATCCTTCTTCAATATATCTTATCATGTTTAATTATCATTAATCATGTTATTATCAAACTCTACACATGTTCATTCATTATTTAGCGTATACATTCACATACTGGCTTATACTAGGCATTTCATCAAACACTTGGTGTGCGTACACCTTTTAATGCACAATGTACAACTAATTTATGTATAATCTTCCTACTAAACGACAAGTATCATTCGTGCATAAACATCAAACATATCAAACGCCATAATTCTTTCAATTCATCTAACAATAATCTATCATACATAACATAGTGCATCATCATTGAACAAGAATTGGACATGGATGATATATCCATGTCACCATCTTCACCATCACAAATGGGTTTCATCTTAAAACATCAAATTAGTCAAAATCATACATACTACATATTCTATATAGCGATTCTAACAAATAATCATGCTTAATTTCATACTAATTCGTGGATCAATCAATAACCCACTTCATGCAAGATCACCAAATCACAAATTTCAACTTACCACATGTTTGTTGAAGCTAGATGATGAGAAATCTTCATTCATGCAACGTTTTCCATTCGATTCGGGCCTTGATTTGGGGTTGAATTGCATCTTCATTCAAGAAAGGGTTTTCTCCTTTCTTTCTCTCTGTGTACGATATATACACACACACATTACACACACTTAGGATAATTTATCAAACTTCAACCCCATTTACCAAGTTTAGTCCCTCTTGTTTGTTCCTAAAACATAATTGACACAACTTTCCTTCTTTACTAGTTTTTACCATACATTTAGCTATGTTAAATAGCCTAGTTATTTTATTTTATACTATAGAATATGGACACATATTAGCGAATTAAACAATTCGAGTTTTGGGGCGTTACATATTATAACATACGAAATTTGGGGTGTTACAAGTCTACCCCCCTTAAAGAAGGTTTCATCCCCGAAACCTGCTTCATCAAAATCGGTTTATCCAATAGTAAAGTCATAATTTTAAGAGCATCATTTATAGAAATCCTTTTTTCCCATTCTTTCAATAAATCAGTCTGTCCATATTGTACATATCGTTCCTTTAACATCTAACATATAGTCCATCCGACCCGTTCATATCGGTTCAAAGTTTCGACCATTATCATATCCCATCATGCTTGTCTTAATTAACCCGTCCATAACGGGTCAATACATACCCTTTTCATTATGCTTTCTACATCACATTAACCCGTCCGTAACCGGACAACTACACATACTTTACATTTCCATTTTTATCAACTTCTTCTTAAATTTTAAACTCATCACATTATCGTACTTAACCCAAAGTATGCAAACTAGTAGCAACCCTAAGAGTCTAATGCCATGATTTACATTACAACAATTTGAAGTTCATATTAACTTACTAATACATTTCACCGCTAGTATTAGTTCTAACAGTTCCACTTATACCTGGAGCTTTATTCTACCTTCTTACTCATACATGCACTGCTTACTTAATAAGCCTGAACTAAAACTCATTCTTAGTCAACTTCTAAAAGTCAAGCCTTCCTTATCATGACACATTTTGCGCTACATTATTTCTTACGAAAGTATATATATTTACATTCAGATATTAAACAATTCGCTAACCTTACTTACTTTGGCGCAGTACTTCGACAAGCAAAAGCGAACCGACCATCTTTATTATAATTCATACCATTTCTGGATTGATCTCATTCATCCGTGTGATGAGCTTCCGCTCAGGAGCATTCTTTCGCCGACCTTGATAGGTTTATCACATCATGATTCCTGCCACTCTCATTATATGATTAGGGGTTTACACATTTCATTAAATTTTCATTCAGACGTGATGTTTATTACATCACCTTATTTACATATTAATCCTTTCTCGATTCTTTTTAAAACATTAGTGTGTTTGACTATTTCAAAACAGGTCAGTACGTGAGCATTTCTTAATATATCATTTTCGTTGCTTGACCCGTTCGCAACGGGTCAATACATAACCATTCTTTTGCAATTCCTTAGCTTATTTGTCAACTTCTGCAGTTTGACTTTTCAAAGTTAAACTGCCTCTTCTTTCTTATTACATACACATATCAAAGTACATGTTTGTATTTCTCGTCAATTCAAGCATGCATACAATTTCATCGCTTCATGTTTCAGTGCTTGTTACAAATACTTGTCCTTCTAGTTAAAACTTTAAGCCTCCCATCCGGGTCGTAACCCGTCATCCACTTTAACTCTCAAGAGTTGAGTACTAACATATTTCATGCATAACCTACCCTCCCCGTCCATATTTAAGTTATTGTTCGGGTCATAGCCCGTCATTCATTCCGACTCCCAAGAGTCGTTTACTAACACATCTAACATGTAACCTAATAAAAACTTCTTTCCTTCAACTCAAATTTAGGTTTGCGTGCCATTTATGGTCATTCCTTTGCTTTTAAAGCCGTCTCGCAGATTCATACGTATCGTTCATACCTTTCATTTCTTTTATGTTTTGAGTCCGTCTTGCGGATTCATACATATCATTCATACTTTCCATTGCTTTTATGTTTTGAATCTATCTCACGGATTCAAACATATCATTCATACATTCCATTGCTTTTATGCTTTGAATCCGTCTCGCGGATTCAAACATATCATTCATACTTTCCATTACTTCTATCTTTTGAATCCACCTCGTGAATTCAAACATATCATTCGTACTTCTCTTTTGTATTTGTTACTTTCAATTTTTCTTGAGAGTCTTACTATTCCTTTCACCCTCACGTCCACCTACTACCTAGTTCCACCGGACGTACCTGTAATAATTATCACGGTCTCACGAACGTCATATGTTTCTTGTGTACTGGCCAGGTACTCAATCCACATACTAGTTTCGTGCCTTCGTGTAATCGTCACCTTATGTCCGAAGAGTTAGGTTTCGGCGCGTGTAACTTTTTCAAATCTTCATTACTATACCATTATTATCTTTCTTTTAAAATTTGCCTTCCCTTGATAGGTTTTACCATTACATGTATCCACATATTGAATTTATGCACCTGAGGCCAAATTGCCCTATTACATGCTTTGGTGTATGTCCTAGACCGCATTCGCGGATCATCCTCTCCAACGATTATGCTCACCTTACACATAACATACTGTTAGTTTTCTTTATATACATACTTACATTTACTTGTACTTTTAGATCATAATCGAGTCTTGGATTGTATAGGTTCCTTGTCACGAGAGAACACAGGTTTGAGTTCAAGTATTTACCTCCTTCTACTTCATGATTTCCCTCAAACCAGGGCTCTGTACCAACTTGTTACGCCCTAACACGTTTATTCTTAAAAATGACACAGCGGAAATATGAGCCTTAAAATTTCTTTCTTTACTAACGACATTACTTACGTCAGGGCTAAATTACAAAATGTCATACGTTTTATAAAAGCAATTTACAACATTCACATTTAATTAACACTTCAAAGCGTTACATAATTCAAACTATGTGACCATTCTTTCTGTATAATCCTTGCTCTTTGACTCGATCTACGCCCGCTTATCTTCGTTAGCGATAGAGGAAATCCATGTGGTTCCTGTGGACATCATATACAACTTAACCGTTAGTCATTGACAACACTATACACATTATTTTATACACTTGAAAATCGCATAACATTCCACAATATAAACTTGAATTCATTCGATTATCCTCTTAAATTCTCTTGTTCTGAGTTCGGCTTCAACTCCACATGAACCCGACGTTCTCATACCTGTATTACATTCCAATCTCAAGGCACATCATTAGAAATCGTCAATACTCAAACCTATTGAAATCATACTTACGTACATTCATAGCAACTAACATTCATACATTCTTACATACATACATACATACATTTATTCACTTATAATCAAAACCAACTTAAACATTAATTATGAGGCCTTGAAAACCATTTAAAACAAGTTTCATGACCAAAACAAACAAAATCACACAAATCGCCAGCAGCAAGGTCTCTCGCGGGCCGCGTGAGCCTTGACTGATTTCCTCGCGGGGCGCGACGGCCGTCGCGTGACGCGACGGTGAGCCCCTTCTACTGTCGCGTGGCGCAACAAATCCATTTTGATAGAATGTTTGTTATATTGAGCTGCATCTGCCCAGCTCTACTTTCTCAACATAATGTGTACAAAAACATGCATAACTTTCGAACCGTTTAACCTCCCGTTTCTTCCCACATGATCGTAATTTGATCCTCTATCATATGGGCTCAAAATCTAACATCCGGACTAAGGAGATTCTTAACTTATATGCCTTCAGATTAGTATTCATTTACGAATTATTCAACCCGTTCATGTTTTTATCAAACAACTCATTTGTTTATACTCAAAACTCACATGAACATTATAACTAAAAAAGTTTTACATTATCCGGAGTTCCGTACATGGGTTTTATGAACCCAATTCCCGGTATTCATTAAACTTATTCATTTAAATCAACTATTCGTGGTTGAACTTTATTAGTGAAATTTCCTTACACCTCCGAGGTCTAAAGTGCATCGTTGCTTATCATTCAATTTCATTCAAATGATTAGAAATCAAGCGTGTGAACAAAAGATTTAAACACAAGAATTATATTTTTCTTATTCTTTTTCAGCCCCTTCACCTGGCCGTGTCAAGTGTCTACCCGGCCGTGTCAAGTAAACAAATATTTTTCACAGAACCTTCACCCGGCCGTGTCAAGCGTCCACCCGGCCGTGCCAGCTCTGCACGTTTATTTTTCACCCATTTTACATCCAAACCTATCCAAACTCATTTTAATCACTTGGGGTTCATTTCTTAACATATCTAAGCTGTAATCCATTACCCAGATCCATAATTCATATAGTTTATGCTCCCGTTACCCGGGTTGCGTTTTACTTTATTTTGACCCGTTTGGTCTACTTAACGGAAACCTTTACCTCTATATAACCAAACCTTATTAGACTCCGATTATCATACTTAAATAACTAACGCATAACCTTGCTTAAATAAACTAAGAAGTGATTCCGGAAAATCACTTACTTAATACTACTTACTTGATATAAACATCAACAACACATTTCAACTTAACTTCTAACAATTATCATACAATTAATCTCTTTTTCTACTAAAGAGGAAGCCCAGGAATTTACTTACCTTAAGCATCCATATTTGCGTTTGCTTCCTCATGTCTTCCTGACCCGTTAGCCTCTCATGCTTCCATCCATCTTGACATGATCCCTATACTTCCATTCCATTGCATCCACATTCTTGTTAGCATATATAATTATACATATGAACGATCATATCAATTTACATTTCACACTCGACTTTCATTAGTCAATTTGACAAGCATTTGGTATACTCATAATGAAATACTCATTCGACCACATGATCATCAAGTTACATCATGCTCATATACAACCAAATCAATACAAACTAAAGCTCTCATGATCCTACAATTGTCATCCACATTCAAAGCTAGTAATTTAACATAATCTCAACATCATTCTTTACTAGTAAGTCCACAACCTACCCATTTAGTGCATATCCAAATCTAAATTACCATTTAGTCATTAATCCGACACATGATATGTACCTCATCATTCAAGCATAGAGTGCAATTCCTAATGCATAATTCAACCCAAGTCATAACATCAACTACCCCATCTTACGAAATCCTTATTTAATATATCTTATCATGTTTAATTATCATCAATCATGTTATTATCAAACTCTACACATGTTCATCCATTATTTAACGTATAATTTCACATACTAGCTTATACTAGGCATTTCATCAAACACTTGGTGTGCGTACACCTTGGGGGGGTGGTTATTTCACGGACCTCCCGGCCGCTGGAGTGATCCCACTCCACAAGCTAGCACCCTCCCAATGCTGCCTGGCGGTGAACACCATGTCCCGAGTTGATTCCGTTTCCTCTGGGAAGAGGCGTGTGGCTTGTGACCATCACTGGAGTCGAACCCGGGTCTCTTGGGAGAGAAAGGGTGGGACTGGCCAACTGGGCTACCCCAGTTGGTTATGCGTACACCTTTTTAATGCACAATGTACAACTAATTTATGTATAATCTTCCTACTAAACGACAAGTATCATACGTGCATAAACATCAAACATATCAAACTCCATATTTCTTTCAATTCATCTAACAAGAATCTATCATACATAACATAGTGCATCATCATTGAACAAGAATTGGACATGGATGATATATCCATGTCACCATCTTCACCATCACAAATGGGTTTCATCTTAAAACATCAAATTAGTCAAAATCATACATAATACATATTCTATATAGCGATTCTAACAAATAATCATGCTTAATTTCATACTAATCCGTGGATCAATCAATAACCCACTTCATGCAAGATCACCAAATCACAAATTTCAACTTACCACATGTTTGTTGAAGCTAGATGATGAGAAATCTTCATTCATGCAACGTTTTCCATTTGATTCGGGCCTTGATTTGGGGTTGAATTGCATCTTCATTCAAGAAAGGGTTTTCTCCTTTCTTTCTCTCTATGTACGACATATACACACACACATTACACACACTTAGGCTAATTTATCAAACTTCAACCCCATTTACCAAGTTTAGTCCCTCTTGTTTGTTCCTAAAACATAACTGACACAACTTTCCTTCTTTACTAGTTTTACCATACATTTAACTAGGTTAAATAGCCTAGTTATTTTATTTCATACTATAGAATATGGACATATATTAGGGAATTAAACAATTCGAGTTTTGGGGCGTTACATATTATAAAATACGAAATTTGGGGTGTTACACTAACACCAACCTATATAATACACGAAAACGCCATGGAATAAATACATTAGAAACAAAAAAAACTCACATGAAAAACAGTTATGAATGGCAAAATGCCATATATCTTAAAACACAAAACACGTGAAAATAAGAAAATCAACCTTTAGAGAAAGTTTATGCATCACGTGTCACATGCATAACTGATGCCTCGTTTCAACAAATACAACAGAAATAGCCTTCTTCATTGCAAGATCTTGGTCAGTGACAACAACCTTTGGTTGAGCACTGATAGCTTTTAGAAAAACTCTCAACAACCATATATAGGTATCAGTAGTTTCTGACGCCAATAATGCAGCACCAAATTGTAACACCTCGAAAATTCGTGTTAAATGAAATAAACGACACGTGTCATGTATGACAAAACGCGTTGTAAACCCGGATTTTATAAAGATGTTTTGGCAGGATTAAAAAGGGGCGTCATGTTAATTTTTACCTCTGAACGACCTCATTTATAAATCCCAAGACCCAATTAAATATTACACACATCTATAATGCCCTCAATTCAGTGAATTATTGTCAAAAATAGAATTCCAAATGCAAGGTTGGATCCTACAAAGAAAAAGAACGGTAAACCTTCAATTTCGGTACTTTAATTTGAATTCAAGGAAACATATTCAAATGGTAGGGTATCCAACAGTTAAAGACCCATATTGGAGGCCCCAAATTGATAAAACAATGTCCCAAAGTCGAACAAGTGGTTGCCCTTTCAAAACACCAAAGAACAAACAAAATTTGGTCCCTGATGAAGGCTTGCGCACCGCAAGCATGGGAGCTTTACGGTGCGCAAGCACCTGCCCAGCAACCAGAAACCGACTGCAGCCTGTTTCACGTGATTTTGACCGATCTCCTTGGTATTTCTCAATCTTGAGCGACCCCTAAAATGTTTTAGGGTACTAGGGACACTTGTGGGGATGTTGTGGGCACTTGTAGCCTTAGTTGTCAACCTTTTATGGTGATTACAACTAGTATATAAGGCCTTCATGTTTACAAACATTCTTGCACTCAATTCTGAACATTTGTGGAGCTTCCAAGCTGATTCAAGGCCTTCCTAAACAACCATCAGACATTTGTAAGTAAGCACAACCTTCTCTAATTAAGTTTTGTTTAGATTATAGCTTAAAAGTCAAACCGTCGTAATTACGGTTTGACTTATAATTAAATCATTGACGGTTAAGTGTTAAGCCGAATCAAAAGTTGTTTTAAGTTGGTAATGATTTGGGTAATAAACCCCTAAGAGGGTTCCCCCTGATTCCCACTTGAACTAGGTCGTTTGTCGAGTCAAACGTTGACCGAAAAAAGTCAACAGAAATGGAATTTGCGATTTATTGCACAATTAACAATACGAGAGGCGTGTAACCTGTTTTAACCTTCATATAACTTGGTAATAAGCATAAGAACTTGTCTAAGCTCGTTTGATTCGACAATTGTCCGTTTAAACCCGGTTCGGAACCGAAAGTCGCAAAACTTTGACTTTTGCTTTGACTTTGGTTCTGACCTGTTTTAGTTTGATTTGGTATTGCCTTAGTGCTTCATTAGGGTTGGGTTACATGATAGTATAAGCCTCTGTACCTTTTTCGTTGATTATCCGATTCGTTCGCGCGGTTCCGTTAAATGCTTAAAATTGACCGTAATGCCCTTTTAAGCGTAAAACGAGAATTTTGGCAATGTGAGTAGACGAAGACCTCGGCTACTGATTTATAAACTTGCCCTCAAAATTTGACATCAATTTGAGGTCCAGATTAGGAGATATGCGCATTAGCGTAAATAATAAACTTTTTATTAATTAATCGGCGCGATTAGCGCATAGCCTGCCTAAACCCGATTTTCGGCACCAAACCTTTTCCCCACTGATGTTAAATAATATTTTGGGATTTTTGAAGATTTTTAATTATTTTTAAACTGATCTTAAGCTAGGTTTATCGCCTTAATTCGGTAAATACCGAATATGCCCTTTTAAGCCATAAAACGAGTTTTACGAGTCCGTTTGATACCAATCCAATTGCCACTGATTTTAAATAATAAATGGAGTGTTTTGAGCCCATATAACTGATCAGAAAACTCAGAATCATATTTTAAACCGTACGGCGCTTAAAACGGCTTAATACGCGAATTAAACACCTAGTTTATGTTTAAAACCATTTTGTGAGATAAGACTCTTCACCAACTGTTATAACCTGATAATTAAGTTATTTTACTGATGTGTTCGGACCCGAATCTCAAAAACTTAAATAATCTCTTTTATAACCTTTAAAATGACCAAAATACCCCTACGGGGCATAATTAAAGATTTAACTCGTTTTGGGCATTATGGAAGGTATCATACTGATATCACAACTTAATTAAAGCATGTTAACTTAGGAAACCTGTTCGCGACCTATTCGGTTACCCGTTATGCGTTATTCGCGTCCGGTTCGGTTTATGTAACTAGTTTGCATAAACTAGCCGAAACGGGTCAAACGTTATCGTTTTTATCTCAAAATTCAGAATGTGTATTAAATTCCCATATTAAACAAGTCTCCGAACTTGTCGGGTCTAAAGCACAATTTATCCGGTCTTCGCTTAATCGTGCGTATGAACCGTATCTTTAAAACTAGCCGGTCTAAGCCTAAGCTTAATTAAAGACCCGTTAGGATTCTAATAGGTTATTTTAAACCTTCGTTCCAGATTAGGAGGACCAGTAAAAGCTACATGCATTTTGCTTATTGTGTTTAATACTTGCTCAGGTAAATACTTTTAACTTATTTTCCCTATACGGGCTTGGGTTACGGTATATAGCATACCGCTTGATCAAGCATCAAATCTCCACAGTTGAGTGGGTAGTTGACTAATTTGATAGGCTCGTTTAAACAGTCTTGATTACTTAAAGCCTTTGGGGGGTTAATGACCATGTCCCGGATATCCTTGGCATCATCTTACGAGATGGCCACGACTTGAGCACGGGGTGTAGGCGTACACCTGTCAGTGTATAACTCTATAATGTGGTGTGTCTATTGATCTTTAACCCGGACAAGATCCGGGCTACTGAACGCACAAGGAACATGTAATTCGTTCACAAGATTATAATATTAAATAATTATCCCAAGTTAAATAAAATGTTTATGCCATGTGCATCCAAACAAATTTTAAATCATTTTCCAAAATGAGTCAGTTGATTGTATTTACCAGTGTAAACTGACGTATTTTCCCAAAAAGATTAAATGCAGGTACTAAACGAAATTGGCTGGGATTTCTCCTTAGCATCATTAGAAGTCTCGCCAGCTTAAGATGCCTGAAGTCTGTTGAACTATTATTATTTGTTTTCGATCCTTCTGTGGATAAACATTCAACTGTTGTGATACACGATATTACAATATTATTAAAGTTGAATTTTATTTATCTTTTGCTTCCGCTGTGCATTTTTATATATTGTGTTGTTTGACTATTATGTTGCCAACCACGTCACGATACTCCCCCACCGGGCCCACCGGTGACACGTGTGGAAATCGGGGTGTGACAGGTTGGTATCAGAGCCAACACTGAGTGAATTAAACACTAGCCTTTTGTGTTTAATCTCAGTTACACAATTGCACATTCTAAACTTTCGAGTCTAGACATATAACATAGGACAAATTCCAACTTGTTTGATATTGTTGTCCTTTATTTTATTTTGTATATTGTTATCTCATGCTATTTTGACAGGATTAACAAAGATGCCCCCAAGATTCTTTCGAAGGAGAGGATGTGGCAAGGGGCCGGTCACCGCCCCCAATGATCACGAAGCTGGGCCTTCGAATGCACGAGCACCTTCTACTACCGAGAGTGACGACCCTCGGCATAACCGAAGGAACCTGTTTCAACCAGCCAGACGATCGGCATCACACAGCTCTACACCGCCCGTCCAAAACCCTTATGGGCCGCAGCCCGACTACGAGCCCAACAACCCTCAGCCTTCGTATATACCATTACAACGATCCCTGTCTCATCATTCTTATGGAGACCCCACACCATTCTTCCGAGGCCAGTTTAATCCGGCCAACTACTTACAAGAACCCGTGGGTTTTAACCCACTGGGTCCAGACAATCATTTCTCGGGAGATAACGCGGATGATATGGACGAGGATACGGACCCCGTCGAACCCGCCAGTGGTACTCAGAACCCCCCGATCGAGATCTCTGACGGATCTTCGTTTCACGGATCACCTTATGTTGGTCCGGATAGCTTCCAAGCCATGTTCACCAGGCACGAATGGTACTATACACCTCCTCGCCATTCGCCGCCTCATCAGCAGCAGCAGCATCATCGAGATTCCTCTAGGGATTCCCGATTTGTGGCAGTTACGCCACCGCCTCCGCCGCCACCTGTGCAGCCGGCACCTCCGCAACCGCCGAGGCGTAGGAGAACCGGTGCACGAATGACAGCACGAGCTGGAGATTTTCATTTCAGCTCTCCTCAACAATCCAGTGGCAGTCACTATCCGCCACATCAGGAGGACCCACAAATGGGTGGACCCTCCAACCCTGCTGTACCACAGCCACCGCCGATGGGTTTTGATAACCCAATTCTGGCATACACAGGTTCCATGGCATACAACCCGTTTGAGCCACCGATTCAACACAACTACGGTTACGCAGAGGCCGACCCTTACAGGGTAGCGGCTAACTACAACGCTCATCAACTGGAAGGACCTTACGGAGCTCCATGGGGGGTAGATTACCCGACACATGGGTACCAGATACCTCCTAGGCCTATTATACGGACTCAATCGCAGCCGCCAAGGTTCTCCCCACCTGAGCGTGAAGAAATCCTTTATAGATTGGAACAAGTTGAACGGGAAGCTCACAAGGACCGTAGGGAGAAACAGAGCTTCTTCCAAGGTTTAGCGGACTTATTAAAGGGGAATAAGAAGAGGGATCATTAAAATCCCTATATATATATATATATTATTGTATTTCAATTAAGTCCCTGCGTGGACAATTATTGGTGCATTTGAGCCCCTGCGTGGGCCTGTACTTGCTATATTAGCCCCTGTATGGGTGTTTGTAATTGTTTTGAACCCCTACGTGGGCCTATCTTTATGTTGAGTATTTAGTCCCTGCGTGGACTTGTCTTGTAGTCCCTGCGTGGACATCTATCCTTGTATTTAGTTTAACCCCTGCGTGGGTAATTTGTCTATTAAAAGTCCCGTTTAGGGCGATGTGTACTCTATTGGTATTAATGGAATGTATGTTTATAAATTTCATCTTGCTATTGTATGCGTAAACATTATAAATGAAATAAATAAATTAAAATCATTCCTTTTGAAATAATCTATTTATATACTTATTAATTAAGAATCTTAAAGAGTGAAACCTAGCCTTCGGGTCATTATAAGACCAGGCCAAGATGGTAAGACCTGTTCAAAAGATTCAAATCTAAGTTAACATCTGAAAACATGTTAACATTCCTGACAGACGTGATTCGTTAAAATCACACGTCATTTTTTTTTATATATATAAGGATCTTTTAAAGATTCCAAACCCGATTTAATGATCTCTGAATCATGGGTTAAATCATCAATTAAGATGATCATATTTTAACCATACGTGGTAATATAATGCCTACGGGCCCTGCTCATTTCCATATGAGCCAAAAGGCAGTGGTAGCAATGACTCCCTGTCAAATAAAGGTAATGAACTAGGTTCAAACCTTAAAAGCCTTGATTCTCTGAAATCATAGCTTATATTTTAATGTCCTTGTGACTAGGCCTATTGTGCCAGTATACCTTAATGTTTTGATTCTCTGAAATCATAGATTAAATTAAAAATGTCCACGTGACTAGGCCTTTTGTGCCACAAATGAAACTGCTAATGTTTTATAATTAGGATAAATTATAATAGAGATCCTAAATAAATATGACTTATAAATTAACCAAATATGGTCTCTGTACTATGGTTAATGAATTGCCATAAAAGACAATTCCATAACTCCCAAATAAACTATTGTTCTTGTTTTCTGCAACAGTTCAATTTAAATGGCTAACTCAGACGAGATAAATAGCCATCCCGTGGAGGAGAATGATAACGCCCGAATTACATTGACGGGTGCGGAATTAAAAGCGCTAGTTGATGGCGCAGTTACAAGGGCTTTAGAAAGGCAGTACGAAGAGTATAGTGGGACTCGTAGTAGGACCCATTCTACACAGCCTTCAAAGCCACCGTCCAATAAGGACGACCCGAAGAAAAATGATGACCGACGCTCCTCGAACCACAGTGCTCCATCTCAGCAGGTTATACTTAATCAAGGACCCCGTGAAAAGGGTTGCTCATATAAATATTTCGTTTCCTGCAAACCCCGGGATTTCACTGGGGAGAAAGGAGCCATCGACTGTATGACATGGCTGGATGAGATGGATACGGTTGTAGACATCAGCGGATGCGCTGAGAGAGACGTGGTCAAGTTTGTGTCGCAGTCTTTTAAGGGTGAAGCTTTAGCATGGTGGAGATCTCTGATTCAAGCCACCGGAAAAATCCCATTGTACAATATGTCGTGGGATCAATTTGTTGCCCTTATCAGGGAAAATTACTGCCCTCAGCATGAGGTGGAGAAGATAGAATCTGATTTTTTGTCCTTGGTGATGACGAACCTTGACTGTCAAGCTTACCTAACGAGCTTCAACACGATGTCCCGGTTGGTACCTTATCTGGTAACCCCGGAACCATAGAGAATCGCTCGTTTTATCGGTGGTTTAGCCCCCGAGATCAAGGCAAGCGTTAAAGCTTCTCGGTCAGCTACTTTTAGATCCGTAGCTGACATTTCCTTATCCCTCACTCTGGATGCGGTCAGGCAAAGATCGCTGAGGAATAAGGAGGCTGAGAAGAGAAAGCGTGAAGATGATGGTTCACGTCGATCAATCAAGAAACACCGTGGGAACGGTGACAACAAGAAAGGATTGGAGTCAAGGAAAGATGGGCATAATTCTGGTGAGAAGCCCAGATGCAAAAATTTCAAGAAGCAGCACTTTGGAAAGTGCAGACTTGAGTCGAACTCGCAGACTCAGTCAAAATCTTATGCTTGTGGCATTTGCAAGTCCACGGATCACAAAACCCTGCATTGCAAGAAGATAAAAGACGCAACGTGCTACCGTTGCAATGAAAAGGGCCACATTAAAACCAACTGCCCTAAGTACAACAAGAAGCCTGAGGAGGCTAAGAAGACTAATGCAAGAGTCTTCAGAATGGACGCAAAAGAAGCGGTTCTAGACGACAACGTTATTACAGGTACTTTCCTTGTAAATGACGTATATGCTAGAGTACTTTTTGATTCTGGCGCTGATAAGTCGTTTGTAGACAATAAGTTTTGTGAATTGTTGAAACTACCTGTCAAAACCTTAAAAGTGAACTATGAGGTGGAGTTAGCAGATGGCACCCTAGAACCCGTGTCTACTATGTTAGATGGATGTGTTATATCCATTAAGAACCATTCTTTTCCTCTGTCTCTACTTCCCTTTAAGTTGGCCGGTTTTGACATAGTTCTGGGTATAGACTGTTTTATCTCATAACCAGGCCCAAATTGTCTGTAACAAGAAACAAGTGGTAATAAAGACTCCGTCTGGTGAATCACTTACCATTCGGGGAGATACCCAGTATGGGCTGCCTGAGCAGGTGACTATGCTCAAGGCTTCCAAATGTTTGAAGAAGGGGTGTGTCATCTACATGGCGCAAGTGATTATTGATGGGCCTAAACCGAAGATAGAAGACATCCCTGTCATCTCTGAATTCCCAGAAGTTTTTCCAGAAGAACTACCTGGTTTGCCACCAGATAGGCAAGTGGAATTCAGGATTGATATCATCCCCGGAGCAGCACCAGTTGCCAGAGCACCCTATAGGTTGGCTCCAACGGAGATGAAGGAATTGAGGACACAGCTATACGAATTGCTAGCCAAGGGTTTCATTAAACCTAGTTCGTCTCCATGGGGAGAGCCAGTCCTATTTGTAAAGAAGAAGGATGGATCGATGCATCTGTGCATCGATTATCGCGAACTTAATAAAGTCACGATCAAGAATAGATATCCTTTGCCTAGGATCGACGATTTGTTTGATCAATTACAAGGAGCAAGTTATTTCTCGAAGATTGACTTGAGGTCAGGTTACCATCAGCTGAAGGTCAGAGATGAAGACATGCATAAGACTGCATTTAGGACTCGTTATGGTCATTACGAGTTCCTAGTGATGCCTTTTGGGCTCACTAATGCACCGGCCGCGTTCATGGATCTCATGAATCGCGTTTGCAAGCCGCACTTAGATAAATTCGTCATCGTCTTTATTGACGACATTCTCATTTATTCTAAGAGCCAAGCTGATCACGAGAAACATCTTCGATGTATTCTCAAACTTTTACATCAGGAGAAGCTCTATGCCAAATTCTCTAAATGTGAATTTTGGCTACGAGAAGTCCAATTTCTTGGACATGTGGTCAGTGAGCATGGTATCCAAGTGGATCCCGCTAAGGTTGAAGCAGTAATGAACTGGCAAGAGCCAAAGACGCCTACAGAGATTCGTAGCTTCCTGGGTTTAGCAGGATATTACAGGCGTTTCATCGAAAATTTTTCAAGGATTGCTGCACCCCTAACTTCGCTGACTAAAAAGAAAGTAAAATTTGTTTGGGGTCCTAAGCAGCAAGAATCCTTCGACATACTCAAGCAGAAGTTGAGCAATGCTCCTATGTTGACATTGCCTGAAGGAAGTGAAGAATTTGTAATTTATTGTGATGCATCACACACCGGCATGGGATGTGTGCTTATGCAGAAAGGCAAAGTTATTGCCTATGCTTCAAGACAGTTAAAGGTGCATGAAAAGAATTACACCACCCATGACTTGGAGTTGGGTGCCGTTGTATTCGCACTAAAACTGTGGAGACATTATTTGTATGGAATCAAGTTTGTGATCTATTCTGATCACAAGAGCCTCCATCACCTCTTTAATCAGAAGGAATTGAACATGAGGCAACGACATTGGATGGAGACGTTGAATGATTATGATTGTGAAATCCGATACCATCCAGGCAAAGCAAATGTGGTTGCTGATGCCTTGAGTCGGAAGGAGAGGGTGAAACCTATCCGAATCAATGCCAAGCGCATGGAGATAAAGAACAATTTGATAGAAAGGGTGTTAGCTGCACAGAAGGAAGCTGTGTTGGAAGCTAACTATCCCAAAGAAAAGTTAGGAGTAACTGAGGAGCAGTTAACTCTTAGCAAGGACGGAATTCTAAGATTAAATGGACGCATATGGGTTCCAATTTATGGAGGACTTCGAGATGTCATCCTCCAGGAAGCCCATAGTTCCAAATACTCCGTTCATCCTGGAGCTGATAAGATGTACCAGGATCTAAAGGCAAATTATTGGTGGATAGGCTTGAAAAAGTCTGTAGCCGCCTATGTAGCTAAATGCTTGACATGTGCGCAAGTTAAAGCCGAGCATCAGAAGCCGTCAGGTTTGCTACAACAGCCTGAACTTCCTACGTGGAAGTGGGAAATGGTAACTATGGATTTTATCACCAAGTTACCTAAGACCAGGAAAGGAAATGATACAATATGGGTCATAGTTGATAGACTGACTAAGTCAGCACATTTCTTACCCATCAAGGAGACTTATAGCTCCGACATGTTAGCCCAGTTATATGTTGATAAGATTGTAGCCTTACATGGCATACCTGTGTCTATTATCTCTGACCGAGATACTAGATACACGTCACATTTTTGGAAGAGCTTCCAGCAATCTTTAGGCACACGTTTAAATTTTAGTACGGCTTATCATCCTCAGACTGACGGTCAGAGTGAGCGTACTATTCAAACGTTGGAAGACATGCTACGTGCATGTGCGATCGATTTGGGTGGTAGTTGGGATAAGAACCTACCGTTAATCGAATTCTCCTACAACAATAGCTACCATACCAGCATCAAGGCTGCGCCTTTTGAGGCATTATACGGTAGAAAGTGTAGATCGCCCGTATGTTGGGCAGAAGTTGGAGATGTCCAATTATCAGGACCAGAGATAGTGTTCGAAACGACGGACAAGATTGTCCAGATTCGTGACCGTCTCAAGGCTGCCCGTGATAGGCAGAAGAGTTACGCTGATCCTAAGCGTAAGGATTTTCACTTCGAAGTAGGTGACAAAGTCCTACTTAAAGTGTCACCCTGGAAAGGAGTGATGCGGTTTGGTAAGAAAGGCAAGCTAAGCCCGAGATACATAGGACCTTTCGAGGTTATCGAACGTGTCGGGTCAGTTGCCTATAAGTTAAACTTACCAGAAGAGCTCAGTGGAATTCACAATGTGTTCCACATCTGCAATCTGAAGAAGTGCTTCGCTGATGAATCACTGGTTATACCGCATACAGATGTGCATATAGATGAGAGCTTAAAGTTTGTGGAAAAACCTTTGTCGATTGAAGATCGACAGGTAAAGAAGCTTCGAAGGAAGCATGTACCTATTGTAAAGGTCAAATGGGATGCCCGTAGAGGTCCCGAATTCACGTGGGAGGTTGAATCCACCATGAAAGAAAAATACCCTTATTTGTTTCAGTAAATCTCGGGTCGAGATTTATTTTAAGGGGGTGAGGATGTAACACCTCGAAAATTCATGTTAAATGAAATAAACGACACGTGTCATGTATGACAAAACGCGTTGTAAACCCGGATTTTATAAAGATGTTTTGGCAGGATTAAAAAGGGGCGTCATGTTAATTTTTACCTCTGAACGACCTCATTTATAAATCCCAAGACCCAATTAAATATTACACACATCTATGATGCCCTCAATTCAGTGAATTATTGTCAAAAATAGAATTCCAAATGCAAGGTTGGATCCTACAAAGAAAAAGAACGGTAAACCTTCAATTTCGGTACTTTAATTTGAATTCAAGGAAACATATTCAAATGGTAGGGTATCCAACAGTTAAAGACCCATATTGGAGGCCCCAAATTGATAAAACAATGTCCCAAAGTCGAACAAGTGGTTGCCCTTTCAAAACACCAAAGAACAAACAAAATTTGGTCCCTGATGAAGGCTTGCGCACCGCAAGCATGGGAGCTTTACGGTGCGCAAGCACCTGCCCAGCAACCAGAAACCGGCTACAGCCTGTTTCACGCGATTTTGACCGATCTCCTTGGTATTTCTCAATCTTGGGCGACCCCTAAAATGTTTTAGGGTACTAGGGACACTTGTGGAGATGTTGTGGGCACTTGTAGCCTTAGTTGTCAACCTTTTATGGTGATTACAACTAGTATATAAGGCCTTCATGTTTACAAACATTCTTGCACTCAATTCTGAACATTTTTGGAGCTTCCAAGCTGATTCAAGGCCTTCCTAAACAACCATTAGACATTTGTAAGTAAGCATAACCTTCTCTAATTAAGTTTTGTTTAGATTATAGCTTAAAAGTCAAACCGTCGTAATTACGGTTTGACTTATCATTAAATCATTGACGGTTCAGTGTTAAGCCGAATCAAAAGTTGTTTTAAGTTGGTAATGATGTGGGTAATAAACCCCAAAGAGGGTTCCCCCTGATTCCCACTCGAACTAGGTCGTTTGTCGAGTCAAACGTTGACCGAAAAAGTCAACAGAAATGGAATTTGCGATTTAATGCACAATTAACAATACGAGAGGCGTGTAACCTGTTTTAACCTTCATATAACTTGGTAATAAGCATAAGAACTTGTCTAAGCTCGTTTGATTCGACAATTGTCCGTTTAAACCCGGTTCGGAACCGAAAGTCGCAAAACTTTGACTTTTGCTTTGACTTCGGTTCTGACCCGTTTTAGTTTGATTTGGTATTTCCTTAGTGCTTCATTAGGGTTGGGTTACATGATAGTATTCGCCTCTGTACCTGTTTCGTTGATTATCTGATTCGTTCGCGCGGTTCCGTTAAATGCTTAAAATTGACCGTAATGCCCTTTTAAGCGTAAAACGAGAATTTTGGCAATGTGAGTAGACGAAGACCTCGGCTACTGATTTATAAACTTTCCCTCAAAATTTGACATCAATTTGAGGTCCAGATTAGGAGATATGCGCATTAGCGTAAATAATAAACTTTTTATTAATTAATCGGCGCGATTAGCGCATAGCCTGCCTAAACCCGATTTTCGGCACCAAACCTTTTCCCCACTGATGTTAAATAATATTTTGGGATTTTTGAAGATTTTTAATTATTTTTAAACTGATCTTAAGCTAGGTTTATCGCCTTAATTCGGTAAATACCGAATATGCCCTTTTAAGCCATAAAACGAGTTTTCCGAGTCCGTTTGATACCAATCCAATTGCCACTGATTTTAAATAATAAATGGAGTGTTTTGAGCCCGTATAACTGATCAGAAAACTCAGAATCATATTTTAAACCGTACGGCGCTTAAAACGGCTTAATACGCGAATTAAACACCTAGTTTATGTTTAAAACCATTTTGTGAGATAAGACTCTTCACCAACTGTTATAACCTGATAAATTAAGTTATTTTGCTGATGTATTCGGACCCGAATCTCAGAAACTTAAATAATCTCTTTTATAACCTTTAAAATGACCAAAATAACCCTACGGGGCATAATTAAAGATTTAACTCGTTTTGGGCATTATGGAAGGTATCATACTGATATCACAACTTAATTAAAGCATGTTAACTTAGGAAACCTGTTCGCGACCTATTCGGTTACCCGTTATGCGTTATTCGCGTCCGGTTCGGTTTATGTAACTAGTTTGCATAAACTAGCCGAAACGGGTCAAACGTTATCGTTTTTATCTCAAAATTCAGAATGTGTATTAAATTCCCATATTAAACAAGTCTCCGAACTTGTCGGGTCTAAAGCACATTCTATCTGGTCTTCGCTTAATCGTGCGTATGAACCGTATCTTTGACACTAGCCGGTCTAAGACTAAGCTTAATTAAAGACCCGTTAGGATTCTAATAGGTTATTTTAAACCTTCGTTCCAGATTAGGAGGACCAGTAAAAGCTACGTGCATTTTGCTTATTGTGTTTAATACTTGCTCAGGTAAATACTTTTAACTTATTTTCCCTATACGGGCTTGGGTTACGGTATATAGCATACCGCTTGATCGAGCATCAAATCTCCACAGTTGAGTGGGTAGTTGACTAATTTGATTGGCTCGTTTAAACAGTCTTGATTACTTAAAGCCTTTGGGAGGTTAATGACCATGTCCCGGATATCCTTGGCATCATCTTACGAGATGGCCACGACTTGAGCACGGGGTGTAGGCGTACACCTGTCAGTGTATAACTCTATAATGTGGTGTGTCTATTGATCTTTAACCCGGACAAGATCCGGGCTACTGAACGCACAAGGAACATGTAATTCGTTCACAAGATTATAATATTAAATAATTCTCTCAAGTTAAATAAAATGTTTATGCCATGTGCTTCCAAACAAATTTTAAATCATTTTCCAAAATGAGTCAGTTGATTGTATTTACCAGTGTAAACTGACGTATTTTCCCAAAAAGATTAAATGCAGGTACTAAACGAAATTGGCTGGGATTTCTCCTTAGCATCATTAGAAGTCTCGCCAGCTTAAGATGCCTGAAGTCTGTTGAACTATTATTATTTGTTTTCGATCCTTCTGTGGATAAACATTCAACTGTTGTGATATACGATATTACAATATTATTAAAGTTGAATTTTATTTATCTTTTGCTTCCGCTGTGCATTTTTATATATTGTGTTGTTTGACTATTATGTTGCCAACCACGTCACAATACTCCCCCACCGGGCCCACCGGTGACACGTGTGGAAATCGGGGTGTGACACAAATGTAACATTGCAGTGGTGATTGTCTATACCAGTGAACGATACAAACACCATAAAGTATCTGCATATGAAAACGCCATTGAAAAAATGAAATGAGAACAAAACGCCAATGCATCTAAACGGTGAAAACGCCAAACACATAGAAAAACAGAATTATAAATATTACTTGTTGGAACAATACGTGGCACTAAATGAAATCACATTACCAAAAACGTGGTAATTGTGTTTGCATTGATCATTACACCAAAAAAGTCCCTTCAAACGATTCTCATCGTCTGTGAAGTAATCTTACAAGAAATTAGACTGGGACTGTTTTTTTCATGCAAATGTCTCACAACCATCTCAGGGTCGTATTCCCCTATAAAGAAGTTAATTTGCCTCTTGTAGTTCTTAAAATCAACTTACTTGCCCCCACATCTTCAAAACCGGCAAAACAAGTCTTCATAACATTAAACGCCTTAACCGGTCCCAAATTCTACTTAGACATGCTATGTATAACATGCTTCTGGAACCGAGTGAGGTGTCGTTCAGACGGAAGAAAATGCTTATCAGGTTGTTCAACAAAATCATGGTTGTGCTCTTCAATAAACTTATAGACCTTCCATGATCCAGCCTCAAATATTACACATAATTGTGCTCCACAACCAGTCCTCTTTGAAAAGTTGGATCGCACAATCCTTTCCTTTTGATTCGGGTCCGTATCAACCTTCTTGTCCTTATATACCCCAGATCTCGAACCTATGTAATACTTAATATATTTTTCTCCTTTGGCGTTTATCTTTTCAGTCACTTTCCTGACAGAAAAACCACAAGCCGTCGCATACCTAACATACAATGAATAACAATCATTGAGGCTTGGGAATATCATGTCTATTTTTGGCTTTATCTCTTCACTAACGTTGGGAATGATCAATGGAAAACAAGTTTTTGGGTAAAACCTTTCATTCGAAGAAACACCCTCGTCTGAAAAAACACAGTGAGAACGAATTAAGAAAAACACCATTGGCGAAATATTTAACATAGAAAATGCCTCAGACCCAAATAGGCCTCACTCACTAGTATCTGAGCAATTTTTCCTATTGCTTTTACAGGACATTAATTGAATAATAAACAATAGGAATAACTGATGTTACTTTCTTATTAAAACATATTAAGGAAAACGCCATTATGAATACGTCATAATGAAAACACCATTAGTTGAATAATAAACAATAAGAATAACTGATGTTACTGTCTTCCTAAAACATGTTAATGAAAACGCCATAAATTGAATAATTAACAAATAGTAAGAACTGATGTTTACAAATTTACGCCAATATTCACAACTAATCAGATATACGTAACCAGGTGTAAAACGCCATTGATCGTAAACAATAAGCATATATTAGATCCCAAGCGACAATTAACATTAATAATGAAAACGTCAAATATTGAATATAAGAAGAATGCCATTGAAACATAAACTTCATTTTCAAATATTACTTAGAAAAAAAAAACGCCATTGAACCAAGCATAAAGAACATAACGTCATATCTGTTGCATGATTTGCTGGAACAAATATGAAAACGCCATCAAATATTACTTTGTAGAACGTAATCCACATTAGACGCCATAGATCTCGGAAGCTTGGAGAAGAGGTAACTGCTAATACGAAATTTTTGGAATTTTGAATGAAACGGAATTATAAAGCCATTTATTGAGGGAAACGTGGACAACGACAATCATGCCCCTACATATCATTTAGCGCCCCCGCCACGTGTTCGACCAGGATCCGTTCTCACTATTTTCACACTTTCAACCATTTTCTCCTAGTCCCGTTTTTCTCTCTCTCTCTCTCTCTCTCTCTATATATATATATATATATAGGGGACCGCTAAAATGAGAACCACCTCGAGTTGTAAGAACCGTGAGAACTACACCGTACGGGGCGAGGTGGACCAAATTTTTTTTTCATAAACGTAGATGCGTGTGTTATAAACACATTTGTAAAAAGAAAAAAAATTCAAAAAAAAAAAAATGTCGTGTGTGTAGTTTTGAGCACCACAAGTTTGTGTTTACGGGTACCGTAAATCCTACCGGAAAATTTACGGTACCCGTAAACACACACTTGTGGTGCTCAAAAACTTTTTTTTTTTGAATTTTTTTTTACAAATGTGTTTATAATACACGCATCTACGTTTGTGAAAAAAAAATTTTGGTCCACCTCGCCTCGTACGGTGTAGTTCTCACGGTTCTTACAACTCGAGGTGGTTCTCATTTTAGCGTGATTCTATATATATATATATATATATATATATATATATATATAGGGGATGGTTCAAATGAAAACCACTTTTATTGTGAAAACTCGAAAACTAACTAAAAAAAGCCTAAAAAACACACCAAATTTTTTTCAGTTTTTTTATAAAAAATCGCAGGTTTTTGTATATAAAAAAAAAACTTTTTTTCAAAAAAAAAAATTTGTATTACACATGTGTATGTGTACTACACATGTGCACTACAAAAAAAGAAATTTTTTTTTTTTTTTTTTTTTGAAATTTTTTTTTATATACTAAAAGTGGCGAAAATTATTATGCAAAAAAAAAAAAAAAAAAAATTTGGTATGTTTTTTTGGCTTTTTTAATTAGTTTTTGAGTTTTCACAATAACTATTAGTTTCATTTGAACCTTCCCCTATATATATATAAAGAGAGAGGGGAAAATTGTAATTTCTAGATGTTCTAAGGGTAAAGATGTTATTTCTCATGGTGATTTAACAAAAAGAAGACTGGTTGGATGCAAAGCATTAAATTTTAAAACCACAAGCACATAGATGGCAAAAAAAGTTAGGGGACCCAAATTGATCCTCCCACCAAACCATAGGGACGCAAATTACACTTTTATTCTAATTATAGTTACTAATGGATTCAATCGATAAAACATAAAGGAATCCGTCCGATTAGGTAATCCGTCAGTATAGGATATGTCGGTAATTCGTCAATATATTATCCCTCAGTTGCTTCCCATAGCTAATCTGTCACAAATGAGATATTCTAGGGTGCTACTTTCTACACCCCCCTAATTACTTTTTACACCCCCCTCCTCTCACATACTTACAGGTGGGGCCTGCATGGGACCGGCAGTTTTCCTCTCACAAGGGGGGGTATAATCAGGAGGGGTGGGGGGTGTGTTTAGAATCAGCCTATATTTTCTAGCCCATTTCTAACAACCATTTACCAAAGGATTCTTCGGCTGATTCTAAACACCCCCCCCCCCCCTTGTGAGAGGAAAACTGCCGGTCCCACGCAGGCCCCACCTGTAAGTATGTGAGAGGAGGGGGGTGTAAAAAGTAATTAGGGAGTGTAGAAAGTAGCACCCGATTGTTCGTTAGAGACACCACTGTGTTTTGGAGTGAAAGTTGTAAATACTTGTAATAGACGAAAAAAACTTAATTCCTGAGATAAACAATCGTTGAGAATAATTTTGATAAGAATACATCACATAAATGGTCCCTACAATTTGTTCAGAATCCTTGCTTTGTTCCTTAAAGTTTTTTTCGTTACATTAAGTCCCTCTGGTTGACCTTTCTTTTTCACATTTGATTCAAATGGCTAATAGAGTTATGTTTTCTGTTAAACTGATGTCAAATTTCCGTTTTACCCTTGGTTATAATAAACAAACCACAGGGGATTGAATAATAATAATAATAATAATAATAATAATAATAATAATAATAATAATAATAATAATAATAATTACTCTTAGTGCATTTTAATTTCTTCGTTGCTATACGAATAGAGGCTTAGTGTAGTCGTGTGTGTTGAATAAGTGTGTAACTTGTATGTTTAAGCCACATTATAAAAGCCTGACCATTGGCATATTTTTATGACCAAAGGTTCAAACTTTTCATTGTTAGATCTTTCTAGGAAGAGAGTGCGTGTAGGTAGGTGTGAGGAGAGATCACAAGAGGTGATCTCCGGTGTATGTGATATAAACTCTTCGGTCTAGTAAATCGGTGTCGGTTTGTTCGTTATCATTTATTTATTGAATTTATCGTTTATCTTACCAAATACAATCAAAATCGATCCAAAACGTGTACTTCAATATTTGTGTAAATAACAATAATAATTCTAGTAAATTTGCATAGATAGATGGTTTTTTTTTTTTTTTTTTTTTTTTTTTTGTGATCCAGAGAATAATTTTACATTAACTTAAAAAGAAAACACTAACCCTATTAGTCATATGGACCAACATTGCAAAAAAAAAAAAAACATCAATCATGTGGATTGAATTCAACGAAAACAAAACATAGGAAACATTTTTGTAATTTACGTGGAAAATTAAGAACTTAGGGAAGTTTGATAATAACTATTGCAATATGTGGAACAAAAAACTGAATAAAGGATAGGGTTTGCTTCCCTAAGTTCTTAATTTTTCACGTTTTTTTGGTCGTTTTAATGGTTTTGGCTCAATCCTTTAGAAATAGTCATTTTACTCCAATAGTTTATCATTTTTTTCCATTTTGCTCCCCGACTCTTAACTCAATTAAATCATTCAACTAAGGATAGGGGTATTTCAATAATTTTATATATAAATAATTAATTATATATTATTAATTCCTTAAAACACCACACCACACCACATTCTCCCAACACACACTCTCTTTCTCCTCCTACATCAATGACGGTACTTCCATGGCTTCTTCTCACATTCACCTTCTTCCTCACCACCACCACCACCCACTCTACCACTTACCACGCCATCGTTTTACTCCTCACCAAAATCAAACCCTCACTCCAAGGCCCCACCCAAAACCTCATCTTATTCTCATGGAACACCTCTGTTCCACTCTGCCAATGGCAAGGCCTCAAATGGGTTTTCACAAACTGAACCCAACTCATCTGCACACCAATTTCGTCCCCAAATTTGTCAAACCTTTCTCTCTCTAAAAACCCATCACTCCATCTTCTCTCTTTTCAACTCCCGTCGACGAATCTCTTCGGCAACCTCCCGCCGGAGCTCGGAGACCTCTCAAACCTCCAAAGGTGGTTGGTTTCATCCCCAAATTGGTCTAACATTTCTCTCTCTAAAAACCCATCTATTTCTTTTTTTATTGGATATTTATTAGGGTGTCTGCCATGTTAAAGGTTGTTGATTTGCAGGTGGTTTGCACAGCTAGGCCTAGGGTTGATGATCTGGTTTTAGAGAGTTGGGGTGATGGCAGTGTAGGGTTGCATATGAAGATGATGGTGGTCGGCGATGATGGTTGTTGGTTTAGGGTTGAAGATGAAGATGGTGGGTTCTGATTTGGGTTGGGTACCGATTTTGGGGTTGGGTTTTTATTTTTTCTGGGAAGTTTTACCAGAGGTGGCTAATAGAAAAGAGTGCTTGAAGGGGTGGTGATGGGTGGTGGGTGGTAGTGGGGATCAGATTGGTGGTGGTGGCTAGTAGAAGGTAGAGAGAGATGTGGTAGTGAGATAGAGTTTTGAACTTCTAAATTAATAAATAAAAAGATAAAAACATATTTAAGAAATTAATAACATATAATTAATTACTTATACATAAAATTACTGAAATACCCATACCCTTAGTTGAATGATTTAACTGAATTAAGAGTCGGGGAGGAAATTGGAAAAAACATGGTAAACTATTAGAGTAAAATGGCTATTTTTAAAGGATTGGGACAAAACCGTTAAAACGACCAAACCACAGGTAACAAAACGGAAGTTTACTCAATAATTTTAAACAACCATTTGCGAAGTTAATTAGCTGACTTTGTGGTTTATTTTAAACAGGCACTCCACAGTCCACTCACGGCTTAATCTCTTCCCCTCAACGTCGGTCAAAGAGAGACCACCTGCTCAATCCCTTTCCATCGTGGTTCACCCCAGGGCTTGTGCCCCGCGCCGTCAGCCGCGCAACCATGTTTTGGTGTGTTGGGCGCCAACACACTGATGTGGCACTGGATCTGCTTGTGGGGCGCTATGGTAACAGACAGTCTTATATAAAGGTCAGGTGTATGCAATTTTCTCCGGTGTTAACGGTAAATCTTATGTTGTGATTGTGCAGGCCAGTAATATATAATAATAATAATAATAATAATAATAATAATAATAATAATAATAATAATAATAATAATAATAATAATAATAATAATATGCAGCATGAATAGTAAGATGTCTCTTATATATAAAAATTAATATGAAATATATGAAAATATTCCATTAACCATAAACAAACTCAATACGATTACAAACTAATGGCAGAAATTAACAATGCCAGTTCTGCCATAACGATGGATCATCATCAAGGTGACTTTGCTGAACATCTAGTTGACTTACCTAACATGGATCATCTTATACTTGAATTCGACATAAGGACACCCTAACAACCACCTTATTATTAGATTTTTTTTTTTTTTTTGCATCAAAGTCCATACTAAAATATAATTAATAGGTTAAGAAAGCTTTAAGTATAGATAAACTATCTGATTATAATGGTGTGTTAAGCAATCACATTAATGCATTTATAATTAAAATGATGTTAAGGGCATCACCA
Source organism: Helianthus tuberosus (assembly GCA_030545235.1). NCBI lineage: Eukaryota > Viridiplantae > Streptophyta > Magnoliopsida > Asterales > Asteraceae > Helianthus > Helianthus tuberosus. The sequence continues at coordinate 50,751,762 of CM060396.1, forward strand.
ATGTAATCATAATTTAGACTTTTGCTAAGGTTCTGTTTGTTTTTGCTTATATCGTCTGTAAAGAGCTTATGTCTGTGGGCGGGCAGACATAAGCCCTTGAAGACTGTTTGTTTAAAAAAAAAAAAAAAGATCTTAAAATGGCCTTTAATAGCTTAAAAAAAAGCTATGGATAATAGCTTCACAAACAGATCAGATCTTCACACACACCCTTCTTCTTCCTCTTCCCCCTGCCACCACCACCTCCGCCACCACCGCACCACCTCCGCCACCACCATCGTCAAAACCCACCACCACCAAACCCATCTGTGAGAGAGAGAGAGATCTGTGAGAGAGAGATCGGTGAGAGAGAGAGAGACCGTAGAGAGAGACCTGTGAGAGAGAGAGATCTGTGAGAGAGAGAGAGACCGTAGAGAGAGAGAGAGACCTGTGTGATGGCGGAGGTGGTGCGGTGGTGGTGGTGGTTGTAGAGAGAGAGAGAGTGTTCTGTGAGAGAGAGAGACCGTAGAGAGAGAGAGAGAGAGAGAGAGAGAGGCGGTGGTGTGATGGCGGAGGTGGTGCGGTGGTGGTGGCAGAGGTGGTGCGGTGGTGGTGGTGGTTGTAGAGAGAGAGAGAGTTTCTAGAGAGAGAGAGCAGAGAGAGAGAGAGAGAGCTTGTGTGTGTTGTGTGGTTGAAGAAAAAAAAACAAACCCTCTTCTCCTTGCAGACTGCAGACATTTGGGCCACATCTTCTCTTGCAGATGCCTGCAGATGTGGTTCGCAGACTACAGACATTTTACATCTGAAAAAACAAACAGCACCTAAATGTCACCTCAACGTTACATCTTTTCAGACGTCTTCCAAAACCCTCACATTTTCTCACAATGTAAAAACCTTTAGAAACTTCACCTAACAATCTATATCATCACCTACTTTCAAATTAATTTATACTAGTAGTAAAACCTATGTGCAAACACAGGTGGTTTTTAGAAAACCATGCATAACATATTTTAATAGAAAGTAAAAAAATAATTAGTGCAGGTTTAGAAAATTGATATGAACTAATGATCAACAAAAGTTACAACATATTAGTCAACAGAAGTTAAAAGAAGGATTAGTCAACAGGGTTCCAGTATTACACACAACCTAACCACTGTTGTCTATCGACTGTTACATACCTCTGTTTCTTTCGAACAGAGGTTTCCTAATAACTGTCATCTATTATCGACTGTTATAGACCAAGTCAAAATCGATTAAAATCGAGAATATTGGATGAGAAACATTCATACCCAATTTTCACACATAAACATGTAAACTAATTATTCAGAACATGATGAAGAAAACTAAAGCCAACAACTGAATCAAAAACAGTTTTGGGCTACATAATAATAAAACGGATCACCACTCACGCTTGATATACTGAGTTGAGTTAGCTAATTCTCAAATAATTGAGTTGAGTTAGCTACCTTCCTGTGTCATTGGATCTTGCAGCTGGTTCTACATATATGATTTACCCAATATTTACACACAAATAAGCTTTATATATGTTTCAATATTGAAATTAAATACATTTACGGCCTACAAAGTATGATGTACAACATTCAAGACTTGAAACTAAGTATAATAATTTCGCAATCTAAAATGCATACATTTGATCAAGCTGCTTATTAACTTCTTCAACCTCTTCCAGATTTGTAAGCAACTGTCGCACTATCGCTCCATAAGTCAAAGTAAACAGCTCAGTGTTCTCCAAACAATCAAATTTAACAAATCACAACACAAATTTCAAAAACTATACACAAATCGAGTATACATATCTTATAAACAATCAATTTCAGATGCAGAAACATTACCACACAATCAACGTTGGCGAATATAGCATCACCGGATCTAGGAACAGCGGGAGCCATTGAAAGCTAACAAATCGAGTACACATATCTTATAAACAATCATCTGTATCCAGATCTATAATAAGCAAGCGATTCAATCTTTATTTCTGAAATAAAAAACCCTAAAACCTATCAAGAAGCAAAGAAAAAAGAGAAAAAAATTGTAAATAAAAAATCATGTACGGGTCAGTTCGTTTGACTTTTAGTGAACAGCTGTTTGACTTTTGGTCAACATGTGTTCGACTGTTGGTCAACATCTATTTAACTTTCGGTCAACATCTGTTTGACTTTTGGTAAACATCTGTTTGACTTTGGTCAACATCTCATTTAGTATTCAACAGACGTTTGAATAACTCAATTAGTGGTATGAACATCTGTAGTCAAACAGTTGGATGGAAACCCTTTTAGGTTGAACAGTGCTTTGAAGAGGAAAACAGTGCTAAAATATGATAAGACAGTGGATCTGGTTAACTTAAACATCTGTTCAAGCTTAAACAGATGTTTGGCCTTAAACAGATGTTTGACCTTTTATATCAGATGTTTTTGCCTTAAACAGATGTTTGGTTGATATCGTAGCACACTTGGTGATTATAAGATACTGTTATAACTTGTACTCTAGCATTAATGGCACTCAAGTTATACACCAAATTGTTTTAAAGCTCACTTGGATTTCTTCAATATAGCATGATTTTTTATAACCAAATTAAACATAATTGTAACTTTGTCAACATACAACAGGGAATTAACTTATCTTGATGTCTCGAAGAAGCCGAGCAGCCATAGAGCCATATCTCCTAGCTTCCCAATCACTGTGGCAATTCATTATCAGCTTCATCTTCAACTTTTTCAGTTGCATCAGCTTCATCGTCAATCTTTTCAGGTGCATTATTTTCCGTTATGAGATCAAGATTTGGGATTCTTTCTAGAGTCTTTAAGGTCATGATGTAAAGTTATATGCTTGGATGCTGACACTTGATGTCCTTTTACGGAGGAAAATAATTAAAAATGAGTCTTGCATATTGATTAAGATGAACATTAAACATGTTTGTAGTTGTAGAATCATGTATACCTTAGATTTGGGCACTATTTTCACCTCAAAACGCGTCTTCCATAACTGAATCATTTATTATGAACATTTGTTGAACGAATTTCATAACCAATCTGCAAGAAAATAATATAAGAGACAGGTGTACACAATAGCGAATAGGCTAGTGATTAAATGTTAAATAAATACCAAAATTGTAGTTTGGGCCCTGACAATATTGTATGCAACAGTGGTTCCAACAGATGCTCCGCATAGACCTTGCAGTATCACATAGAAATATTGTCACATAACAATGGTTTAAAAAAAGATCAAACCGCTTAAACGTATGCACATAACATGGATTATTAAAATTCAATTTTCCTTGAATCATTAGTAGCATAGACAACATCTTAACATATAACATGGATTATTAAAATTCAATTTGCCTTGAATAAGTCAGTCCGTTGAGATTCAGACTGCCCGATTTCATTAGAACACAAACAAAATGAGTAGGCTACTCATAGCTAATGACGGTTTTCCGTATTTTCAGCGTCGTATATTAACGATATCCTCTCAAGGATATGTTCAAGCCTAAGCAGAATTGAGAACCCCTTTCAACAACAATCTATTTTTTTTATAAAATGATTTAGATAAATTTATTATATTAAAATTACACTTTGAGCAACTTACAACCCATATGACTCGTTCACTTTTAAGGTCTTTCTTTTAAATTCTTTTTACCCATTTGATATGTTATAAACTTATAATAACCAAATTGAGCCATTTATTAGTAAATGAGTCGAAATTGTTGCTTCTAATCATGCACGATTGCGTTAAGAAAGCCTTAAAGGGAAGCTAGAAGAGATACAAGGAGCACTAAGTAGCTCGTCTAAATACTTGTTTGTTACTCTAACCCTCCATTGAAGCATCTATATCATGAATTCTTCCAAATACTATAAAATTTCACTTATCTTATGCATGTTGAGCCTTCTACAATGTATAATATAATATAGTATTGTAAGATAGTCCTAGATGAATATTTGAATGGTGTAAAATCAAATAGTACTGTAACAGGTCATCAAAAAAGAATCACTAATAACCAAGTCTCATTAGCAGCAAAAAAAGAGAGCCCAGATTAATGTTACACTCAGGTCAAACAATATAGAATATCAGATATGACCTAATACCTATGAACTCAGAAAATCATAGTTCATAAAAAACTAACACTAACAAATGGTCCAAATCCTCTATTTAAAAAGCACAAAAAAATTTACCTTTAGCAGAAGCTTTCACAGCTCGTTGAGCTTCTTGTAAAACACGCCTCTCAGCCTTAATGATTTTTTCTTTCAGTGGCTTTAGATTCTTCTGCGATGCCCCTTCGCTAACATCTCCACTATTGTTTGCATCACAAAAAACACACACATTATGTTCATCAAAAAAGAAAAGAAACATTCCACACACATATACACACATGTTTATGCACGCATACAAATACATTCAACACTTCAATTGCTTGTTTCAAATCAGATCCTCCAGTAGTAACAACAGCAGGTAATCTTCCAGAACCATCCTACTTCATCCAATTCGCCGAATCCTCTGAAACTCTCCGTCAATTTCAATCCTACTCGACGGAGATCGCGTCGGAGAAGCCGTAAAAATTGAATTAGACAGAGTATAACTCCCAACCTACAAGCTATCCATAATGAATAGGCTACTCGTAGCTAATGACAGTTTTTCCGTATTTCGAGCGTCGGATATTAACGCAGATGACAATCAATACATCCAAGTAAGAGAAATTAAAGAGCTAATAACAAAAAAAATATTTACCTGGCTTGAAACCCTGGATCAGACGGCCGGAGGCCATTGCTTGCTGCGGTTACTCTTCCCTCAAAGCCATGGCTTGAAACCCTAGATGCCGATCTGGTTCTATATCTCTAACCCTCATTTTTTTCTCTGGTTCTTTGGTGAGAAGAAGCGTGTGTTTTATATCAATCTCAAAGCTTAGTGTTTTATTCAATCGATGATAAATTGAAAATTTCTTCCTCAGTCTGTTGGCCGGAACCCTAGCCGTCACATGTTGCATATTAGAGGCTGTAATTGGAGACATTTATCAATGTTTGAATATTCAACGTTTATTGAAGATTAGGGTTTGAAATGACGTGAAACGGCAGATGGAGAAAGAAGAAGGTGAGTTTTAGAGAGAGAGAGAGAGAGAGAGAGAGTTGAGTTGATAAGCAGAGGAATCAGAATGCACTTTTTATACATATATGGTTTGAAATTTAAATCTGGAGCCAGAATTTTAAATTTGGCCAGAGGTTTGAATTTTGAATGGAGAGCAAAGGTTTGAATTTTGTATAGATTGATTTTTGAATATGGGCAGAGCTTTGAAATTTGAATGTGGGCAGAGCTTTGAAATTTGAATGTGGGGCAGAGCTTTGAAAATTAAAGTGATTTTATATATTAAGCTTTATGATGCAGTAATGACATAAGAAAAGCATTGTTGGACAGCCTCTATGGCTGCCACATCAGCTTTTCTTATGTCATTGAGTTTTCTCCTTTTATAGAAAGTATAGATTTTTGTCATCCCTGGTGAAGCTGACTCTACGAGGTTCATGAACGAAGTGGGTAGGCAATGGATGTACTTAGTAATGGCTTTGTCAACAGTGTCGACTTGGACAGAGCACAAAATGCTTAGCTATTTGAATCAGGCAGTGATACCAGCGTTATCATCCCCGACTTGCTTCAGATTCCAGAATTTGTTCTCTATTTTCCAAAGTTTGTGGAGAGGAAAAAACTCGTCCCTCATCAGCTTTTTCAATTCAGTCCAGGGTAGGGCGTGGGTTGCATCATTCCCTCATGTGTTGCCCTCAGAAGTCCACCAATCTAGGGCAGTCGATCAGAATACTCTAGTTGTGTTGAGGGTTCGAAGGTTATCAGGACAACCGCTTTGCAGAAAAGTTTGTTCGATGGCATCGAACCATTGTAGCAATGCGGTGGCGCCCTCTTTGCCAGTTAATTCAAGAGGTTTGCAGGCCATGAATTGTTTGAATAGAAACTTCGTCTTAGGTGTTTCCACCTTGGAATCGACGGAGGCATGAGGGGTTTCAGTAACGGGTTGAATTTTGCTCACTATGTAGGGTATGACTCTGGCCATCTACTCGGCCATCTGCTCAGTGATTAGACCGACGAGGTCTTTCTTGGATATTGTGTCCTCACTGCTGTTGGAACCCTTTTCCGAACCTGATCGTAACTTCTTCGCTTTCTTGGACGAGTTTGGACTTCGGGAAGACATATAAAGGTTCGAAAGAGAAGGAAAGGACGAGACTTGATCATAATTCCAAAATAACGTTTTGCATCCATAAACATTTAGGTATCACGTATCACGTATGATTAACATAATTTGCTTGAATTTAACAAGTATTCACAAGGTATAAACACGTATGAATGAGTAAAAGAGTATAAATTTAGTTTGTTCACGAGAATTATAATTGTTTTTTTATTGCGGGAAGCGTGCGAATCAAGCATCGGTTTTGAAATGAACGAGGTATCAAGTATTAAAACACATAGAAATTTAGATAACATAAAAGAGAGGCAATAAAGCATAGGATTGTTTCGGGTTTAGAAACTTCGACTATTCCAAAGTGAATCGAAAGTCCTTTCAAATTAGGGAAACGCGTTTTGGCCTATAGGTATAATACTCTCGTCAAGAAGCGATTAACAGTATTTTACCCTTCCAGTTACTACACGTCCTTAATCAATTGGAAGATCGAAACTTTGGCGGGATTTAAAATTGAAAAATGGGACTAGTCAACAAGATGTGGGTTTCACCCCTAACTTGACGATTTCGTACCCTTAGTGTGGTTGGTACACGTCGGGTCAAGAAATTTAATTCCGACAATTTGACGAGGGTCTACTAGAGTTTGAATTGGAAATTTTCCATCAAGATGTGGATTTCACTCCTAACTTGATGGCGTAACTTCGTGCAAAATAGAATGAGCGGATTAAGAGTCATTCACCAAAGTGTGGGTTTCACGCCTATTTTGGTGAACTCGTCTCGTTTGTATTACGAGTGTCTTCAAGTCTTAATCGTGTATTGTGTAAAAATCTTAGGAAAGACATATTGTAATATTAAGACCAAAAAGGAAAAGATAAAAGCAAGAAGGAAGAAGTTAAGTGTTTTAAGCATCACAAACTGTTCAGTTCGCACGAAACAACAATTCAATTCATACGAAGTTGTGAGTTCGCTTCGCACGAAGTGGAAAGTCCAATTCGCACGAGGTGGACTGTTAACTTCACATGAAGTGAAGTGCACTTCGTACGAGGTGGTCCAGTTCGTTCGGAAAGGTCTGTTTTGGGCATTTAAACTATAGACTAGGTCAAATCATGCAATTCTACCTAATTCTCTATATTTATGGCTCTGATATCAATCTGTCACAAAACGTACAAACCCAGATTAAAGTATCAGCTATAACGTATGCATGCATGTATTAGATTGTTTGTGCATTTTGTATAAAAGTCTAAGTGTAACTGTGTAGGTTTATAAGTTAACATATTGCACCCAAAGTGTGAAATTGAAAAGGGAATGCGCGTATACTCACGGTTTTGCTAAATATTCGGTAGTAATCCCGTGAGCGTAGTTTTGGCAGGGGTAGGTGGACGTAGTATAGGAACACCAAGGTTATTCTACCCGGCGAGCAAAGGGATGGTGGAGTTAGTACAGGAACACCGAGGTTACCCTATAGGGCAAACGAAGGTGTGAGTCAGAGTTGGAGGATTAGGTTACAGAATTTAAATACTTAGTATAATATGAAAGTAATTAGTAAAATATACAGAAAGCGTATTCTATTCGTGCACTTGTCCTGACACTGATCTTTCTGTGGTATTATGGGTCCAAGCTTGCCCGACAGAATCATTGACAATGAACACAGAAATTGGAATAACGGAAGTGAAATACGAACTGTTCGAATGAGAGTGTCTGGAATGAAAGTACCATTCGTACGAATGTGCCATTCGTACAAAAGGGACTCTTCGCACGAGAGGGACAATATGTTAACAGTGTCTCTTGAGCGTTTTAACTATTAAACAGTTATGTTCGTGATTTCTATTAAGTTCATTAGCTATGGTATTAGTATATTATCAGTCCAGTATGTTCACCAGATTCATAGAAGTAATGCATGCAGGTTCCAACCTAGTTATTGATCACTAAAGCATAAATCAGTTAACTTAGTTAACTGACCGGTTGGTCATTATTACAGAAGGGAAATAACAGAATGTAAATAAACCAACCAACCGAACAATGTACAACCCAGGTGTGCCAACAAGACATAAAAAGGTAATCCTAAGTGTCGGAGGCTGGACGGGGTTCACTTGCTCTAGGTTTAGGAGATTGTTTGGGTGTTCGTTACATGAGTTAAGTGAGGCGGTGGATCTAGATTGGAAACCAAAGATCCCAAAGAACACACACTGATGTTCTAGAATCAACTATATGGAAAATTGTAATATGGCAGTCATTCAACACTTGAATTCGTCAGAACTTAGAGAAACTGCCACCTTCGTATGAACTGGATGTGCCCTTTCATACGAGACGGATGTCCCTCTCGGACGACTGTGCTTGCCATTCGAACGACTGAAACTGTTTCTTAGGTAAATCAGTTCGGTTTTGTTTTAACTGATTACCTACTCAACTGAAATTGCCTCCAACTCAAATCCATAGCTATTGACTTAGCTTGTGAGCTCTTTGAACCTCAGATCCAGCTGAGTTTGAAGTTAGAAAGTTTGTAAATAGGTTTTTGAAAGATTAAACTTCACCTTCTACTTGGTCCTCAACTGATTTTGAGAGTTCATCCAGTTGCCATGGCAAATTTGGAAAACCAAGTGAATCTTGTAAAAGGTTTGATAAAACAAAAGAAAATGTAGAAGAAGATGATTGAAATAGTTGTTTGTGAGTTAAGACTTACTTAGAATGACTGAGACAAGCTCCAAATGTTTCTGCTCAATGTTGGTTCGAGAGAGATTTTCGGGTGTTGAAGATTTGGAAGTGAAAGAGCGGCCTTGTATTTATAGAGTGGAGGTGGCAGGTTGGTGCGAATGCGCTTCGTGCGAACTGGGCCAGGCCCATTCGCACGAAAGTGCCAGGCCCATTCGCACGAAAGTGCCAGGCCCAAAGTCCAATTTTGCTGGTTTTCGACGGTTTTAAGCGTTTTAAGAGTATAATGGAAATGCATAAGTGTTGTGCATAAATAAAGGAATGTATAAATGTATTTTGTATGTATAATAAGTATGAATACGCATGACTTTGCATGTAATTGGTATCAAGTATGTATGTAACACGAGCAATCGACAAGTATTTATGAATAAAGTATAACACAAGTATTTAAAAGATATAATTTTCATTATTATTCAAGTCTCGGATTACAACGTATGAAATGAAATACGACTACAAAGGAATACAAGTTTCCATAAATGGAAAGTACAACAAACTTGCTAAATAAGGAAAGTTACAATAAGCGAGGCGTTACAGTCTCCCCTCCTTTAGGGAATTTCGTCCCGAAATTTAGAAAGATTCAACGAATAGATGCGGATACTTAGACTTCATATCACTTTTGAGTTCCCAAGTAAACTCAGCGCCACGCTTTCCTTCCCATCGTACTTTAACAATAGGAATTCGACTGCGCCTCAATTGCTTGACACCTCGGTCCATGAGTTCGACAGGTTTCTCCACGGTGAGTAGAGTCTCGTTGATTTGATGATCTTCGAGTGGAACTTGAAGTCCTTCTTTAGCTAGACATTTCTTTAGGTTGGCGATGTGAAAAGTAGGATGAACATTGTTGAGCTCTCAAGGTAGGTCCAGTCCATATGCTACCTTGGCAATCCTTTCGAGAATCTTGAAATGGCCTACATAGCGAGGAGCAAGTTTCCCTTTCTTACCAAGTCAAACTACACCCTTCCAAGAAGATACCTTGAGAAGTACAAAGTTACCAACGTTGAATTCCAAAGGTTTGCGACTTTTGTCAGCGTAACTCTTTTTTCGGCTTCTGGCTTTAAGCAAATTGTCTCGAATTTGTAAAATCTTGTCCGTCGTCTCTTGTATAAGCTCGGGACCGGTGATTTGAGATTCTCTGATCTCGTGCCAACAAATAGGTGAATGGAACTTACGACCATACAACGCCTCGAATGGTGCCATTTGAATACTCGCGTGGTAACTGTTATTGTATGAGAATTCGATCAAAGGCAGGTGCATATCCCAGTTGCCCCCAAAATCGATTACGCAAGAACGAAGCATATCCTCTAGAGTTTGGATAGTACGCTCGGTTTGACAATCAGATTGAGGATGAAAAACGGTACTAAGGTTAAGATGAGTACCCATAGCGGATTGAAACGTTTGCCAAAGACGAGAAGTGTAACGACCATCGCGGTCTGAAATGATGTCAATGGGGATACCCTGACGACAAATGATTTCATTCATGTAGATACGAGCCAATTTCTCGACTTTGTAATCCTCACAAATGGGAAGAAAATGAACGGATTTGGTTTATCGATCAATGATCACCCAAATACTGTCATGGCCAGATGAAGTACGAGGAAGCTTGGAAATAAAGTCCATCGCAATGCTCTCCCATTTCCAGATAGGAATTTCTGGTTGTTCGAGCAAGATAGAGGGACGTTGATGTTCAGCTTTAACCTTTGAACAAGTGAGACACTTTGAAACGTAGGTGGTGATATCTTTCTTCATTCCAGGCCACCAATAAGACGTACGCATGTCGTGGTACATCTTATCAGCACCAGGGTGAATAGAATACCATGAATTGTGAGCCTCCTTCATCAAAATTTATTGAAGGTTATCACGAGTAGGAATCTAGACACGATCAAGATAGTAAAGAATACCATCGTATTTAGTTACAAGACTCTCTTCAGCACCACATTGCATCTCATTGTAGAGGTTACCCTCATTAACAGACGCGTATTGAGCTTCACGAATGCGGTTTTAGAGATCGTTGATGAGTTGGAAACATCGAACACTCTTGACATGAGTTTTACGACTAAGAGCATCGGCCACGACATTTGCCTTACCTGGATGGTAGTGAATTCCGCAGTCGTAGTCGTCTAATAACTCTACCCAGTGACGTTGACGCATGTTCAGTTCCTTTTGGGTGAAGATGTGCTAAAGGCTCTTATGGTCGGTGAAGACCACACACTTAGTATCATAAAGGTAGTGTCGCCATATCTTCAAGGCAAAAACAACTGCACCAAGTTCAAGGTCGTGTGTAGTGTAGTTCTTCTTATGTATTTTGAGTTGCCTTGACGCGTAAGCGATAACCTTGTCCCGTTGCATAAGAACGCAACCAAGACCTTGGTTTGACGCATCGCAATACATGACGAAGTCATCATTTCCATCAGGAAGAGTAAGGATAGGAGCATTGCAAAGCATGTCCTTGAGTGTTTGAAAACACTCCTCTTATTCAGAACCCCAAACAAAAGGTTTCTCCTTTTGTGTCAAGGAGGTAAAAGGAACAACGATTTTTGAAAAGTTAGAAATGAAACGATAATAATAACCAGCTAGACCAAGAAACGAACGAATTTCAGACGGAGACTTAGCAGCAATCCAGTTCTTCAAAGCTTAAATATTCGCAGGGTCAACGTGAATACCAAGTTCGTTGATGGTATGACCACGGAATTGAACTTCTTTAAGAAAAAAATCACACTTGGAGAATTTGGCGTAAAGACGTTCGGCGCGTAAAAGCTGAAGGATAAGACGCAAGTGTCACTCGTGATCTTCTTATGTCTTGGAGTAGATGAGAATATCATCACTAAAGACGATCACGAAACGGTCTAAATAAGCCTTACACACACGGTTCATCAAATCCATGAAAACCGCAGGTTGTTGGCTCATGTGATCCTACCTTGAAGAACAGATGATACAAAGGTAAAACTGGTTCTCAACAGTTGATCACAAATAACAGTGTTTGAAGACTAATTCCTTCCAATGGAAGTGGCACTTAACAAATGATGATCCTAAAGACTGTTGTGTATAACGACTGTTATATCAAAGCCCTATTGGTTACAAAGACTGTTGAAGACTAATCAACTGCTGGTGTCAAAGTGATGCTGATGTCAAAGAACTGCTAGAAGGCCTGATCAACCTTAGAAGAAAGCACTGCTCAGCCTCATCAGTGTTTAAGCATTATTAGAGGATTGCCTCATCAGTGTTTAGTTAATCATTTATATTAATGTAACAGTGTTTGTATTGCATCAGTATTTAGAGGTTGTTATGATAGTTAGATGTCACTGTCTAGGTGACGTCAGCAAAGATGCCACAGTGGTTTGAGTTGTACTATAAATAGACAGTGCCTGTACTGTTCTATTAGCTCTTGGCACACACTCATCTTGTACGAACAACCATTGTGAGCTCAGGCTGAGGGGGAGTTAGTGTTCATGCATGCATAAGTCTAAACATTGTATTTTCAATCTTTTGACTAATGAAAGCATTGTATGATGAAAGCTAATCTTTCCTTGATCGTGCTATAAAGTTTTACATTCATTCTGCTTCAAATTATTCTCTGTTTTATCTTCTTTCATTTCATCTTAATTAAAACAACACATTCAAGTCAAACTCAGATCCTAACACAGGTGCGTTTGTCAAACCAAAGGGCATGACCACGAACTTGTAATGTCCATAACGTGTATAAAAAGTGGTTTTGGGTATATCTTCTTCGAGTACTCGAAGTTGATGATAATTGTTTGATGATAACCAGAACGGAGATCAATTTTGGAAAAGCAAGTCGCGCCTTGTAATTAATCGAAGAGATCGTCAATGCGAGGAAGAGGGTATCAGTTTTTTAATGTAAGCTTGTTGAGCTCATGATAGTCAATGCACATCCGAAATGATCCATCTTTCTTCTTGATGAACAGAACGGGAGCGCCCCAAGGAGAAGTACTAGGGCGTATAAAGCCTTTATCAAGAAGCTCTTGAAGTTGGCTCGATAGCTTTTGCATTTCCGAGGGCACGATAGGGAGACTTAGCAACAGGCGTACAGCCGGGCACTAAATCGATATGAAACTCAACCGAACGAGCAGGTGGAGGACCAGGGAGATCGTCAGGAAAAACATCAGGAAAATCACAAACAACAGGAACGTCACTTATGCTCGAGCCCTTATCCTTCTTTTCCACAACGTGGGCCAGAAAGGCGAAAGAACCCTTGCGCAAGTGCTTGTTTGCTTGAGTACACGACATATGCTTGAGACCCTTAGAACGTTTCTCGTCATAGACGTGTAAGGAATCACCATTGGGAAGAGGAAGACGAATGAACTTATCGGAATAAACAACTTCAGTATAAACTCGCCTAAGCCAATCCATGCCTACTATGATGTCAAAACTACCCATTTGCATAGGTATGATGTCGATCGGAAACGTATGATCATTGAGATTCAAGGAACACTTAGAAAGAACGTAATCGACGGTGACGGATTTACCATTTGCGACTTCGACAGCGAATGACTTGGGCAACTTAGATCATTTACACTTAAGCATAGGCTCGAATTCAATGGATACAAAACTCTTATCCGCGCCAGTATCGAATAAACAAGATGCATAGACATTGTTGACGAGAAACGTACCGTTTATGATGTCGTTGGGGTTTTGCGCCTGAGCGGCGGTGATGACGAAAGCTCTACCTCAAGCTTGCTGTCACACCCTGACCACGTGAGACAACGAAACGTGGCGGAAACGTCGGGGAGTGTTGTAACAGAATTAATTGTTTCACAACCATGGAAATTAAAGTTTCGTTTTATTAAACAAATAAGAGAGTTACATTGTTTTAACAAGAAACAAAGAGTACATAACAAAAATTAACTAGTTGTTGTCTCGTTTTAAGTCACTAAGGCACAGGTCCGCCTAAGTATGTCTTGATAAGTCCTATGCATCAACTCCTGAAAACACATGTGAAAATAGGTACGTCAGCATAAAAATGCCTGTGAGATACATAGGTTTTGTGAAAATAGGATTCATGACTTGTAAGTTTAAGAAAATGTTTAATAAAGTTTAGTCATGAACCTTGTAAATTGATTTGTTTTGTAAATCGTTTGAAAAACAATAAGATCAGATGATATGTATAAATAAGAGAATAATGTATGGTTAAATGAATAACCAAGTAAAATGAGTTTGTATAAGGTAAGTTGTTTGTAAAACAATGTCTTGTGAAAAGTATGTTATTTGTATAAAATGTTATACGTCTCAAATTGAAATGATTCAAATAACGCTGCGATATGTAATACCATACAAACACTTATATATAGGAAGTACCAGCGGCGTATCCACCATGCTTGTATCATATTACACACGCCTCGTTACTTAAGTCACTTACTCAAACCAAACCAAACCACCAAGATGTAATGTTTAACAATTGTAGAAATGTTTATGTATAGTCCAATGTCTATTGTCAAATGTAAATCATGTCAACAGATACAAAAGGTTCACACGGTTCAATAGATACAAATGGTTCACATAATGTAATATAATGTGTTCATATGCTGGATGAGCATATGCAACAAAATGTAAAGTAAAACAATGTACTAACTATGCACACAATGGACATACATAGCATAAAATGTAATGTAAAACAATGTACTAAGTATGCACACAATGGACATACATAGCATGAAATGTAATGTAAAACAATGTACTACGTATGCACACAATGGACATACATAGCATGAAATGTAATGTAAAACAATGTACTACGTATGCACACAATGGACATACATAGCATGAAATGTAATGTAAATCATGTACTATAAATGTACTAATGAACATAGCAAGTATATGATGTGAAAACATGGAAAGCATGAAAGTAACAAGTAGGCACATGTGTTTCACCCCAAAACGTTTGAAAAACAGTAAAAGAGGGGTCTATGTACTCACTTGAGATTGCTCAATAGACTTTAGATATCCACCAAGCAAAGCTAGAAGATCACGGATTCAAACGGCACCTAATATAGGTATCTACGTTAATAAACTGGACCTATATCGGAGGATCGGATAGAATGAGGGCTCGTAAACCAAATGAGTATGGGAACTCATGTAATATGGTTTAACAAAGCCTACATACTAAAATGAAACCTAACCTAAGTGCTTTCGACCCATCGCGACTAATTAAGGTAGCTTATGCTACTTTAACGCGTCGTGCGCGCAAGCGCGTTCGAGATGTCTAACTAGTCCTAGGACAAGTATTATATGCCTATACATGTTTAATCATGTTGTATAATCAGTTATGTGACAAACGTTTAGGTTACATAAGCTTAATTACCAATTATACATGAAAAGGGTATTCTGGTAATTTACCTAAGGCATATAAACTACCTATCATACAACTAACTAAACGTCGTGACCATAAGGTATAACCTCGGAAGGTTATTCCCTATATACTATGGTCACCTAATGTGTTTGGTCGGATCCTAATGATCGACCAAACGGGTCGGGTTCAAAGGTATAAGCGATTGTTTAGATCGCTTACCTTACGACCCTATATAAGCACTAAACTAAAAGTGACGAGCTAAGCATGTTATAACATGCTTAACTAAGTTTAGAAAACAGGTTTGGTATCAAAACAAACGGTTTTGATACCTAAGAGTAGTTTGGTTACAAAATACGCAAGAATACGCATTTTGGCCGAAACTACGACTCGTCACTGAGCCTAGATAACGTGGTAATCAGTAGGTATAGTCACTAGGGACTATAACCATCGTGATTACGCTCACGTTATGAAGTTCAAACGAACTTCGCATTGACCATAAACTGGTCAACGAAGAAAGTCAAACAAAGTTTGACTTTAACGCTAAAACGAAAGAAACGAATGAAAGAACACTTATAAAGGGTCCCCGCAAGATTGATAATCCAAGTATTCTCAGGTATGAGGTGATGAAACACCCCAACTTAGAGAATTCTCAGATTTCAAGTGGGTTTTGCAAATGAATGGGATGGGTATTTATAGTGTTTGGACCACCGTTAGGATCGTTCCTCGAATACCGAGCTTTGATCACATCCCTACACTTGTTGGTAACCTCATGTGCATCATATTGGCCCCCCCATAAGCAGGAAACAACATGTGGAATTGAGGTGGGAGTGCTTAACAGCTGTTGACAGCTGTTAAATTCATTTAATCTGGTCTGAAGGGGCCTCGCGGCCCACGTAAGGAACATCAGGAGGTTACGCGGCCCGCCTGGGCTTCTCTGATCAGAAACATGTTTTGCATATTGACAGTTTCAGTCCCTGTTGGTGTTTAAGCTCATTTCCGACACTTCTAAGGCCCGTAAAGCCAACTTTAAGGCCCTAAAATGATGCCTAAACATTGTGGACATGAAAAATGCTCAAAAATATGCCGGATGTTGGTTCGCTTGGTCGTACGATCGCGATGTTCGGTTAATTACGACGGAATGCGCGTAAGCGCGAAAAACGATCCAAATTGCGCGACGAATGGATTTTTCTTATGCCAAACACTAAAATAAAATATTTTAATGCTTATATAAATTTTTGGATGTCCGGATGTATTCAGAACGTAAGTTATGCGCGAAAGTGCAAACTTGTGCACTTTTTGACGCTTTTAGTCCCTGAATGACCCAAATGTTTATTTTAGCACACCGAATCCCCTCAAAGCCTATTTCTAAGCTATGTAAAGGATATTTATGGTATGTTTAACTTATGGCCATGTTCCAGAATGTCTGTTACAGTTCAAATTGGCATACTTTCGCAGTTTGTCAACTTTAGTCCCTGTAAGCGATTTAACTTGATTTTGCCATACCAAAGCCTTCGAAACTTATTTCTAAGTTATGTAAAGGTTATTTAAGGTATGTTAAGCCTATTTCACTATTCCAGAGTGTTCGTTGCATTAAACTGGTTATATTTACGCATCAGTGCGCGTATAACCTTCCAGAAAGTGATTTAAAGCTTGAAATCGAACAAGAAATGATATGTGCAAATGATACACATATTTTTACAAATCCCACGTATGAAACACAATATCTCATTGATTTGGTATATGTTTGATGGTCACGGAGGCACAGTTGTCACACTTGCTAAGGCTACTGTTGTTGTTGTTGTTGCTGCTGCCGTTGTTGATTATTGTTGTTGTTGTTAGCGCATTTAGGGCAGACATTGGTGACATGGTTAAGATCGCCACACTTGAAGCATGCTTGAACAGTAGAATTTGGGGTTGAGCCTGGTTAGGGGCAGGGTTTTGAGCTACTACAGCCTGGTTTTGATTGGCTGCTTGTGGTTTATGACAATGAGGGGCAAAGTGCCCATACCGATTGTAGTTCGTGCACAAACGACAGGGTGCGTTGGTTGGATGGTGATAAAGAAAATTGTTACACTTGGGTTGAGTCCCAGTGTAGGCCTTGCGTTGTGGTTCGAGGTGAGGAGTTGCAGGAACATAATGAAGTGGCTTGGGGTTTTGCGGAGTGACGACCACACAGTTTTGGCCTGAAGCCTTCCGCTTCTTGCCTTTGTTTTTCTTGGATGACTGCGAGGGGGAGGGTTCAGCGGTGGTAGTATCAGTTGTGGCTTGGTGTGCGTTCTTCAATGGAACCTTATCAGAAGTCCCACAAATGACACAGTTGTTGTTAAGACGGGTTGCCAAACGAAATGTGTCCTCTAGAGTTTTAGGTGAAGCTGAATCTACGAGGTTCATGAACGAAGTGGGTAGGCAATGGATGTACTTGGTAATGGCTTTGTCAACAGTGTCGACTTGGCCAGGGCACAAAATGCTTAGCTGTTTGAATCCGGCAGTGAGACCAGCGTTATCATCCCCGACTTGCTTCAGATTCCAGAATTCGTTCTCCAGTTTTCGAAGTTCATGGGGAGGACAAAACTCGTCCCTCATCAGCTTTTTCAATTTAGTCCAGGGCTGGGCGTGGGCTACATCATTCCCTCGTGTGTTGCGCTCAGAAGTCCACCAATCGAGGGCAGTCGGTCGGAATACTCATGTTGCGTTGAGGGTTCGAAGGTTTTCAGGATAACTGCTTTATAGAAAAGTTAGTTCGATGGCATCGAACAATTGTAGTAATGCGGCGGCGCCCTCTTTGCCAGTGAATTCAAGAGGTTTGCAGGCCATGAATTGTTTGAACAGAAATGTCATCTTAGGTGTTTCCACCTTGGAATCGACAGAGGCATGAGGGGTTTCAGTAACGGGTTGAATCTTGCTCACTATGTCGGGTATGACTCTGGCCATCTACTCAACCATCTGCTTAGCGATTGGACCGACGAGGTCTTTCTTGGATATTGTTGGAACCCTTTTTCAAACCTGATCGTGACTTCTTCGCTTTATTGGACGAGTTTGGACTTGGGGAAGACATCTAAAGGTTCGAAAGAGAAGGAAAGAATGAGACTTGATCATAATTCCAAAATAACGTTTTGCATGTATAAACATTTAGGTATCACGTATTACGTACGATTCACATAATTTGCATGAATTTAACAAGTATTCACAAGGTATAAACACATATGAATGTTTAAAAGAGTAAAAATTTAGTTTGTTCACGAGAATTATTATTGTTTTTTATTGCGAGAGGCATCTGAATCGTGCATCGGTTTTGAAATGAACGAGGTATCAAGTATTAAAACACATAGAAATTTAGATAACATAAAAGAGAGGCTTAATAAAGCATAGGATTGTTTCAGGCTTTGAAACTTTGACTATTCCAAAGTGAATCAAAAGTCCTTTCAAATTAGGGAAACGTGTTTTGGCCTATAGTTAGAATACACTTGTCGAGAAGCGATTAACGGTATTTTATCCTTCCTGTTACTACACGTCCTTAATAGATTGGAAGATCGAAATTTTGGCGGGATTTAAAATTGAAGAATGGGACTAGTCGACATGATGCGGGTTTCACCCCTAACTTGATGATTTCGTACCCTAAGTGTGGTTGGTACTCGGCGGGTCAAGAAATTTAATTCCGACACTTTGACGAGGGTTCACTAGAGTTTGAATTGGAAATTTTCCATCAAGATGTGGATTTCACTCCTAGCTTGATGGCGTAGTTTCTTGCAAAATAGAATGAGCGGATTGAGAGTCATTCACCAAAGTGTGGGTTTCACGCCTATTTTGGTGAACTCGTCTCATTTGTATTACGAGTATCTGTCACACCCTGATTTCCACACGTGTCACCGGTGGGCCCGGTGGGGGAGTATCGTGACGTGGTTGGCAACATAATAGTCAAACAACACAATATATAAATATGCACAGCGGAAGCAAATTTAAAGATGTAATACAACCGAATTTAATATTGTTTATCAATGTAACAATATCCGGAAGTTTATCCACAGATGGATCGGAAACAAAATAAAATCAATAGTTCAACAGACTTCAGGCATCTTAAGCTGGCGAGACTTCTAGTGATGCTAAGGAGAAATCCCAGCCAATTTCGTTTAGTACCTGCATTCAGTCTTTTTGGGAAAATACGTCAGTTTACACTGGTAAATACATTCAACTGACTCATTTTAGAAAATGATTTAAAATTGGTTTGGATGCACATGGCATAAACATTTTTATAACTTGGGAGAATTATTTAATATTATAATCTTGTGAACGAATTACATGTTACTTGTGCGTTCAGTAGCCCGGATCTTGTCCGGGTTAAAGATCAATAGACACACCACATTATAGAGTTATACACTGACAGGTGTACGCCTACACCCCGTGCTCAAGTCGTGGCCATCTCGTAAGATGATGCCAAGGATATCCGGGACATGGTCATTAACCCCCCAAAGGCTTTAAGTAATCAAGACTGTTTAAACGAGCCGATCAAATTAGTCAACTACCCACTCAACTGTGGAGATTTGATGCTCGATCAAGCGGTATGCTATATACCGTAACCCAAGCCCGTATAGGGAAAATAAGTTAAAAGTATTTACCTGAGCAAGTATTAATCACAATAAGCAAAATGCACGTAGCTTTTACTGGTCCTCCTAATCTGGAACGAAGGTTTATAATAACCTATTAGAATCCTAACGGGTCTTTAATTAAGCCTAGGCTTAGACCGGCTAGTTTTAAAGATACGGTTCATACGCACGATTAAGCGAAGACCGGATAGAACATGATTTAGACCCGACAAGTTTGAAGACTTGTTTAATATGGGTTTATTATTCACATTCTGGATTTTGAGATAAAAACGATAACGTCTGACCCGTTTCGGCTAGTTTATGCAAACTAGTCACATAAACCGAACCGGACGCGAATAACGCATAACGGGTAACCGAATAGGTCGCGAACAGGTTTCCTAAGTTAATATGCTTTAATTAAGTTGGGATATCAGTATGATACCTTCCATAATGCCCAAAACGAGTTTAATCCCTAATTATGCCCCGTAGGGGTATTTTGGTCATTTTAAAGGTTATAAAAGAGATTTTATACGTCACTGATGTTTGGGTCTGAATACATCAGTAAAACAACTTAATTTATCAGGTTATAATAGTTGGTGAAGAGTCTTATGTGACAAAATGGTTCTAAACCCAAACTATGCGTTTAATACGCGTATAAAGCCGTTTTAAGCGACGTACGGGTTAAAATATGATTATGAGTTTTCTGATCAGTAAAACAGGCTCAAAACACTCCATTTATTATTTAAAGTCAGTGGCAATTGGATTGGTATCAAACGGACTCGTAAAACTCGTTTTATGGCTTAAAAGGGCATATTCGGTATTTACCGAATCAAGGCGGTAAACCTAGCTTAAGATCAGTTTAAAAATAATTAAAAATCTTCAAAAATCCCAAAATATTATTTAACATCAGTGGGGAAAAGGTTTGGTGCCGAAAATCGGGTTTAGGCAGGCTATGCGCTAATCGCGCCGATTAATTAATAAAAAGTTTATTATTTACGCTAATGCGCATATCTCCTAATCTGGACCTCAAATTGATTTCAAATTTTGAGGGCAAGTTTATAAATCAGTAGCCGAGGTCTTCGTCTACTCACATTGCCAAAATTCTCGTTTTACGCTAAAAAGGGCATTACGGTCAATTTTAAGCATTTAACGGAACCGCGCGAACGAATCGGATAATCAACGAAACAGGTACAGAGGCTTATACTATCATGTAACCCAACCCTAATGAAGCACTAAGGCAATACCAAATCAAACTAAAACGGGTCAGAACCGAAGTCAAAGCAAAAGTCAAAGTTTTGCGACTTTCGGTTCCGAACCGGGTTTAAACGGACAATTGTCGAATCAAACGAGCTTAGACAAGTTCTTATGCTTATTACCAAGTTATATGAAGGTTAAAATAGGTTACACGCCTCTCGTATTGTTAATTGTGAATTAAATCGCAAATTACATTTCTGTTGACTTTTTCGGTCAACGTTTGACTCGACAAACGACCTAGTTCGAGTGGGAATCAGGGGGAACCCTCTTAGGGGTTTATTACCCACATAATTACCAACTTAAAACAACTTTTGATTCGGATTAACACTGAACCGTCAATGATTTAATGATAAGTCAAACCGTAATTACGACGGTTTGACTTTTAAGCTATAATCTAATCAAAACTTAATTAGAGAAGGTTGTGCTTACTTACAAGTGTCTAATGGTTGTTTAGGAAGGCCTTGAATCAGCTTGGAAGTTCCACAAATGTTCAGAATTGAGTGCAAGAATGTTTGTAAACATGAAGGCCTTATATACTAGTTGTAATCACCATAAAAGGTTGACAACTAAGGCTACAAGTGCCCACAACATCCCCACAAGTGTCCCTAGTACCCTAAAACATTTTAGGGGTCGCCCAAGATTGAGAAATACCAAGGAGATCGGTCAAAATCACGTGAAACAGGCTGCAGCCGGTTTCTGGTTGCTGGGCAGGTGCTTGCGCACCGTAAAGCTCCCATGCTTGCGGTGCGCAAGCCTTCATCAGGGACCAAATTTTGTTTGTTCTTTGGTGTTTTGAAAGGGCAACCACTTGTTCGACTTTGGGACATTGTTTTATCAATTAGGGACCTCCAATAAGTGCCTAATACAGTAACATACCCTACCACTTTGTATTGTTTCATTTGAATTCATTTTGAAAGTGCCTTAAACGACGGTTTACCGTAGGAATTCTATCGGAACCCAATCTAGCACTATGAATTTAATCATTGTCAACAAAATTCTGGATTTAAATATATGTTAGATGTTTAATATATATATATATATATATATATATATACTTGGGTCTTGGGATTTATAAATAAGGTCGTTCAGAGGTAAAAATTAACATGACGCCACTTTCAAATCCTGCCAAAACATCTTTATTAATTCCGAGTTTACAACGTTTGTTGTCTTACATGACACGTGTCATTATTTTATTTAACACGAATTTTCGAGGTGTTACATCCTCACCCCCTTAAAATAAATCTCGACCCGAGATTTACTGAAACAAATAAGGGTATTTTTCTTTCATGGTGGATTCAACCTCCCACGTGAATTCGGGACCTCTACGGGCATCCCATTTGACCTTTACAATAGGTACATGCTTCCTTCGAAGCTTCTTTACCTGTCGATCTTCAATCGACAAAGGTTTTTCCACAAACTTTAAGCTCTCATCTATATGCACATCTGTATGCGGTATAACCAGTGATTCATCAGCGAAGCACTTCTTCAGATTGCAGATGTGGAACACATTGTGAATTCCACTGAGCTCTTCTGGTAAGTTTAACTTA
This sequence comes from Helianthus tuberosus, assembly GCA_030545235.1. Classification (NCBI taxonomy): domain Eukaryota; kingdom Viridiplantae; phylum Streptophyta; class Magnoliopsida; order Asterales; family Asteraceae; genus Helianthus; species Helianthus tuberosus. The sequence continues at coordinate 50,774,322 of CM060396.1, forward strand.
TAGGCAACTGACCCGACACGTTCGATAACCTCGAAAGGTCCTATGTATCTCGGGCTTAGCTTGCCTTTCTTACCAAACCGCATCACTCCTTTCCAGGGTGACACTTTAAGTAGGACTTTGTCACCTACTTCGAAGTGAAAATCCTTACGCTTAGGATCAGCGTAACTCTTCTGCCTATCACGGGCAGCCTTGAGACGGTCACGAATCTGGACAATCTTGTCCGTCGTTTCGAACACTATCTCTGGTCCTGATAATTGGACATCTCTAACTTCTGCCCAACATACGGGCGATCTACACTTTCTACCGTATAATGCCTCAAAAGGCGCAGCCTTGATGCTGGTATGGTAGCTATTGTTGTAGGAGAATTCGATTAACGGTAGGTTCTTATCCCAACTACCACCCAAATCGATCGCACATGCACGTAGCATGTCTTCCAACGTTTGAATAGTATGCTCACTCTGACCGTCAGTCTGAGGATGATAAGCCGTACTAAAATTTAAATGTGTGCCCAAAGATTGCTGGAAACTCTTCCAAAAATGTGACGTGTATCTAGTATCTCGGTCAGAGATAATAGACACAGGTATGCCATGTAAGGCTACAATCTTATCAACGTATAACTGGGCTAACATGTCGGAGCTATAAGTCTCCTTGATGGGTAAGAAATGTGCTGACTTAGTCAGTCTATCAACTATGACCCATATTGTATCATTTCCTTTCCTGGTCTTAGGTAACTTGGTGATAAAATCCATAGTTACCATTTCCCACTTCCACGTAGGAAGTTCAGGCTGTTGTAGCAAACCTGACGGCTTCTGATGCTCGGCTTTGACTTGCGCACATGTCAAGCATTTAGCTACATAGGCGGCTACAGACTTTTTCAAGCCTATCCACCAATAATTTGCCTTTAGATCCTGGTACATCTTATCAGCTCCAGGATGAACGGAGTATTTGGAACTATGGGCTTCCTGGAGGATGACATCTCGAAGTCCTCCATAAATTGGAACCCATATGCGTCCATTTAATCTTAGAATTCCGTCCTTGCTAAGAGTTAACTGCTCCTCAGTTACTCCTAACTTTTCTTTAGGATAGTTAGCTTCCAACACAGCTTCCTTCTGTGCAGCTAACACCCTTTCTATCAAATTGTTCTTTATCTCCATGCGCTTGGCATTGATTCGGATAGGTTTCACCCTCTCCTTCTGACTCAAGGCATCAGCAACCACATTTGCTTTGCCTGGATGGTATCGGATTTCACAATCATAATCATTCAACGTCTCCATCCAACGTCGTTGCCTCATGTTCAATTCCTTCTGATTAAAGAGGTGCTGGAGGCTCTTGTGATCAGAGTAGATCACAAACTTGATCCCATACAAATAATGTCTCCACAGTTTTAGTGCGAATACAACGGCACCCAACTCCAAGTCGTGGGTGGTGTAATTCTTTTCATGCACCTTTAACTGTCTTGAAGCATAGGCGATAACCTTGCCTTTCTGCATAAGCACACATCCCATGCCGGTGTGTGATGCATCACAATAAATCACAAATTCTTCACTTCCTTCAGGTAGTGTCAGTACAGGAGCATTGCTCAACTTCTGCTTCAGAATGTCGAAGGATTCTTGCTGCTTAGGACCCCAAACAAATTTTACTTTCTTTTTAGTCAGCGAAGTTAGGGGTGTAGCAATCCTTGAAAAATTTTCGATGAAACGCCTGTAATATCCTGCTAAACCCAGGAAGCTACGAATCTCTGTAGGCGTCTTTGGCTCTTGCCAGTTCATTACGGCTTCAATCTTAGCGGGATCCACCTCGATACCACGCTCACTGACCACATGTCCAAGAAATTGGATTTCTCGTATCCAAAATTCGCACTTAGAGAATTTGGCATAGAGTTTCTCTTGATGTAAAAGTTTGAGAATACATCGAAGATGTTTCTCGTGATCAGCTTGGCTCTTAGAATAAATGAGAATGTCGTCAATAAAGACGATGACGAATTTATCTAAGTGCGGCTTGCAAACGCGATTCATGAGATCCATGAACGTGGCCGGTGCATTAGTGAGCCCAAAAGGCATCACTAGGAACTCGTAATGACCATAATGAGTCCTAAATGCAATTTTGTGTACGTCTTCATCTCTAACCTTCAGTTGATGGTAGCCTGACCTTAAGTCAATCTTAGAGAAATAACTTGCTCCTTGCAATTGATCGAACAAATCGTCGATCCTAGGTAAAGGATACCTATTCTTTATTGTGACCTTGTTAAGCTCACGATAGTCGATGCACAGACGCATCGATCCATCCTTCTTCTTCACAAATAGGACTGGCGCTCCCCATGGAGACGAACTAGGTTTAATGAAACCTTTAGCCAACAATTCGTCCAGCTGTGTCCTCAATTCTTTCATCTCTGTGGGCGCCAACCTATAAGGTGCTCCTGCAACTGGTGCTGCTCCGGGGATGATATCAATCCTGAATTCCACTTGCCTATCTGGTGGCAAACCAGGTAATTCTTTCGGAAAAACTTCTGGGTATTCAGAAATGACAGGGATGTCTTCTATCTTCGGTTTAGGCTCATCAATAATCACTTGCGCCATGTAGATGACACACCCCTTCTTCAAACATTTGGAAGCCTTGAGCATAGTCACCTGCTCAGGCAGCCCATACTGGGTATTTCCCCGAATGGTAAGTGATTCACCAGACAGAGTCTTTATTACCACTTGTTTCTTGTTACAGACAATTTGGGCCTGGTTATGAGATAACCAATCCATACCCAGAACTATGTCAAAACCGGCCAACTTAAAGGGAAGTAGAGACAGTGGAAAAGAATGGTTCTTAATGGATATAACACATCCATCTAACACAGTAGAGACGGTTTCTAGGGTGCCATCTGCTAACTCCACCTCATAGTTCACTTTTAAGGTTTTGACAGGTAATTTCAACAATTCACAAAACTTATTGTCTACGAACGACTTATCAGCGCCAGAATCAAAAAGTACTCTAGCATATACGTCATTTACAAGGAAAGTACCTGTAATAACGTTGTCGTCTAGAACCGCTTCTTTTGTGTCCATTCTGAAGACTCTTGCATTAGTCTTCTTAGCCTCCTCAGGCTTCTTGTTGTACTTAGGGCAGTTGGTTTTAATGTGGCCCTTTTCATTGCAACGGTAGCATGTTGCGTCTTTTATCTTCTTGCAATCCAGGGTTTTGTGATCCGTGGACTTGCAAATGCCACAATCATAAGATTTTGACTGAGTCTGCGAGTTCGACTCAAGTCTGCACTTTCCAAAGTGCTGCTTCTTGCAATTTTTGCATCTGGGCTTCTCACCAGAATTATGCCCATATTTCCTTGACTCCGATCCTTTCTTGTTGTCACCGTTCCCACGGTGTTTCTTGATTGATCGACGTGAACCATCATCTTCACGCTTTCTCTTCTCAGCCTCCTTATTCCTCAGCGATCTTTGCCTGACCGCATCCAGAGTGAGGGATAAGGAAATGTCAGCTACGGATCTAAAAGTAGCTGGCCGAGAAGCTTTAACGCTTGCCTTGATCTCGGGGGCTAAACCACCGATAAAACGAGCGATTCTCTTTAGTTCCGGGGTTACCAGATAAGGTACCAACCGGGACATCGTGTTGAAGCTCGTTAGGTAAGCTTGACAGTCAAGGTTCGTCATCACCAAGGACAAAAAATCAGATTCTATCTTCTCCACCTCATGCTGAGGGCAGTAATTTTCCCTGATAAGGGCAACAAATTGATCCCACGACATATTGTACAATGGGATTTTTCCGGTGGCTTGAATCAGAGATCTCCACCATGCTAAAGCTTCACCCTTAAAAGACTGCGACACAAACTTGACCACGTCTCTCTCAGCGCATCCGCTGATGTCTACAACCGTATCCATCTCATCCAGCCATGTCATACAGTCGATGGCTCCTTTCTCCCCAGTGAAATCCCGGGGTTTGCAGGAAACGAAATATTTATATGAGCAACCCTTTTCACGGGGTCCTTGATTAAGTATAACCTGCTGAGATGGAGCACTGTGGTTCGAGGAGCGTCGGTCATCATTTTTCTTCGGGTCGTCCTTATTGGACGGTGGCTTTGAAGGCTGTGTAGAATGGGTCCTACTACGAGTCCCACTATACTCTTCGTACTGCCTTTCTAAAGCCCTTGTAACTGCGCCATCAACTAGCGCTTTTAATTCCGCACCCGTCAATGTAATTCGGGCGTTATCATTCTCCTCCACGGGATGGCTATTTATCTCGTCTGAGTTAGCCATTTAAATTGAACTGTTGCAGAAAACAAGAACAATAGTTTATTTGGGAGTTATGGAATTGTCTTTTATGGCAATTCATTAACCATAGTACAGAGACCATATTTGGTTAATTTATAAGTCATATTTATTTAGGATCTCTATTATAATTTATCCTAATTATAAAACATTAGCAGTTTCATTTGTGGCACAAAAGGCCTAGTCACGTGGACATTTTTAATTTAATCTATGATTTCAGAGAATCAAAACATTAAGGTATACTGGCACAATAGGCCTAGTCACAAGGACATTAAAATATAAGCTATGATTTCAGAGAATCAAGGCTTTTAAGGTTTGAACCTAGTTCATTACCTTTATTTGACAGGGAGTCATTGCTACCACTGCCTTTTGGCTCATATGGAAATGAGCAGGGCCCGTAGGCATTATATTACCACGTATGGTTAAAATATGATCATCTTAATTGATGATTTAACCCATGATTCAGAGATCATTAAATCGGGTTTGGAATCTTTAAAAGATCCTTATATATATATAAAAAAATGACGTGTGATTTTAACGAATCACGTCTGTCAGGAATGTTAACATGTTTTCAGATGTTAACTTAGATTTGAATCTTTTGAACAGGTCTTACCATCTTGGCCTGGTCTTATAATGACCCGAAGGCTAGGTTTCACTCTTTAAGATTCTTAATTAATAAGTATATAAATAGATTATTTCAAAAGGAATGATTTTAATTTATTTATTTCATTTATAATGTTTACGCATACAATAGCAAGATGAAATTTATAAACATACATTCCATTAATACCAATAGAGTACACATCGCCCTAAACGGGACTTTTAATAGACAAATTACCCACGTAGGGGTTAAACTAAAATATAAGTCCACGCAGGGACCAATACAAGGATAGATGTCCACGCAGGGACTACAAGACAAGTCCACGCAGGGACTAAATACACAACATAAAGATAGGCCCACGCAGGGGTTCAAAACAAATACAAACACCCACACAGGGGCTAATATAGTAAGTACAGGCCCACGCAGGGGCTCAAATGCACCAATAATTGTCCACGCAGGGACTTAATTGAAATACAATAATATATATATATATATATATAGGGATTTTAATGATCCCTCTTCTTCTTCCCCTTTAATAAGTCCGCTAAACCTTGGAAGAAGCTCTGTTTCTCCCTACGGTCCTTGTGAGCTTCCCGTTCAACTTGTTCCAATCTATAAAGGATTTCTTCACGCTCAGGTGGGGAGAACCTTGGCGGCTGCGATTGTGTCCGTATAATAGGCCTAGGAGTTATCTGGTACCCATGTGTCGGGTAATCTACCCCCCATGGAGCTCCGTAAGGTCCTTCCGGTTGATGAGCGTTGTAGTTAGCCGATACCCTGTAAGGGTCGGCCTCTGCGTAACCGTAGTTGTGTTGAATCGGCGGCTCAAACGGGTTGTATGCCATGGAACCCGTGTATGCCAGAATTGGGTTATCAAAACCCATCGGCGGTGGCTGTGGTACAGCAGGGTTGGAGGGTCCACCCATTTGTGGGTCCTCCTGATGTGGCGGGTAGTGGCTGGCACTTGACTGACGTGGGGAGCTGAAATGAAAGTCTCCCGCACGCGATGACATACGTGCACCTGACCTCCTACGCCTTGGTGGTGGCGGAGGCACCTGATTAACTGGTGGTGGTGGAGGCGGTGGCGTAACTGCCACAAATCGGTGATCCTTAGAGGAATCTTGATGATGCTGCTGCTGCGGCTGCTGCTGCTGCTGATGAGGCGGCGAATGGCGAGGAGGTGTATAATACCATTCGTGCCTGGTGAACATGGCTTGAAAGCTATCCGGACCAACATAAGGTGATCCGTGAAACGAAGATCCGTCAGAGATCTCGATCGGGTGGTTCGGAGTACCACTGGCGGGTTCGACAGGGTCCCTATCCTCGTCCATGTCATCCGCGTTATCACCGGAGAAGTGATCGTCTGGCCTCAGTGGGTTGAAACCGACGGGTTCTTGAATGTAGTTGGCCGGATTAAACTGGCCTCGGAAGTATGGTGTGGGGTCTCCATAAGAATGATGAGACAGAGATCGTTGTAACGGTATATATGAAGACTGAGGGTTATTGGGCTCGTAGTCGGGCTGCGGCCCATAAGGGTTTTGGACGGGCGGTGTAGAGCTGTGTGATGCCGATCGTCTGGCTGGTTGAAACAGGTTCCTTCGGTTATGCCGAGGGTCGTCACTCTCGGTAGTAGAAGGTGCTCGTGCATTCGAAGGCCCAGCTTCGTGATCATTGGGGGCGGTGACCGGCCCCTTGCCACGTCCTCTCCTTCGGAAGAATCTTGGAGGCATCTTTGTTAATCCTGTCAAAATAGCATGAGATAACAATATACAAAATAAAATAAAGGACAACAATATCAAACAAGTTGGAATTTGTCCTATGTTATATGTCTAGACTCGAAAGTTTAGAATGTGCAATTGTGTAACTGAGATTAAACACAAAAGGCTAGTGTTTAATTCACTCAGTGTTGGCTCTGATACCAACCTGTTACACCCCGATTTCCACACGTGTCACCGGTGGGCCCAGTGGGGGAGTATCGTGACGTGGTTGGCAACATAATAGTCAAACAACACAATATATAAATATGCACAGCGGAAGCAAATTTAAAGATGTAATACAACCGAATTTAATATTGTTTATCAATGTAACAATATCCGGAAGTTTATCCACAGATGGATCGGAAACAAAATAAAATCAATAGTTCAACAGACTTCAGGCATCTTAAGCTGGCGAGACTTCTAGTGATGCTAAGGAGAAATCCCAGCCAATTTCGTTTAGTACCTGCATTCAGTCTTTTTGGGAAAATACGTTAGTTTACACTGGTAAATACATTCAACTGACTCATTTTAGAAAATGATTTAAAATTGATTTGGATGCACATGGCATAAACATTTTTATAACTTGGGAGAATTATTTAATATTATAATCTTGTGAACGAATTACATGTTACTTGTGCGTTCAGTAGCCTGGATCTTGTCCGGGTTAAAGATCAATAGACACACCACATTATAGAGTTATACACTGACAGGTGTACGCCTACACCCCGTGCTCAAGTCGTGGCCATCTCGTAAGATGATGCCAAGGATATCCGGGACATGGTCATTAACCCCCTAAAGGCTTTAAGTAATCAAGACTGTTTAAACGAGCCGATCAAATTAGTCAACTACCCACTCAACTGTGGAGATTTGATGCTCGATCAAGCGGTATGCTATATACCGTAACCCAAGCCCGTATAGGGAAAATAAGTTAAAAGTATTTACCTGAGCAAGTATTAATCACAATAAGCAAAATGCACGTAGCTTTTACTGGTCCTCCTAATCTGGAACGAAGGTTTATAATAACCTATTAGAATCCTAACGGGTCTTTAATTAAGCTTAGGCTTAGACCGGCTAGTTTTAAAGATACGGTTCATACGCACGATTAAGCGAAGACCGGATAGAATGCGATTTAGACCCGAAAAGTTTAAAGACTTGTTTAATATGGGTTTATTATTCACATTCTGGATTTTGAGATAAAAACGATAACGTCTGACCCGTTTCGGTTAGTTTATGCAAACTAGTCACATAAACCGAACCGGACGCGAATAACGCATAACGGGTAACCGAATAGGTCGCGAACAGGTTTCCTAAGTTAATATGCTTTAATTAAGTTGGGATATCAGTATGATACCTTCCATAATGCCCAAAACGAGTTTAATCCCTAATTATGCCCCGTAGGGGTATTTTGGTCATTTTAAAGGTTATAAAAGAGATTTTATACGTCACTGATGTTCGGGTCTGAATACATCAGTAAAACAACTTAATTTATCAGGTTATAATAGTTGGTGAAGAGTCTTATGTGACAAAATGGTTCTAAACCCAAACTATGCGTTTAATACGCGTATAAAGCCGTTTTAAGCGACGTACGGGTTAAAATATGATTCTGAGTTTTCTGATCAGTAAAATAGGCTCAAAACACTCCAATTATTATTTAAAGTCAGTGGCAATTGGATTGGTATCAAACGGACTCGTAAAACTTGTTTTATTGCTTAAAAGGGCATATTCGGTATTTACCGAATCAAGGCGGTAAACCTAGCTTAAGATCAGTTTAAAAATAATTAAAAATCTTCAAAAATCCCAAAATATTATTTAACATCAGTGGGGAAAAGTTTTGGTGCCGAAAATCGGGTTTAGGCAGGCTATGCGCTAATCGCGCCGATTAATTAATAAAAAGTTTATTATTTACGCTAATGCGCATATCTCCTAATCTGGACCTCAAATTGATGTCAAATTTTGAGGGCAAGTTTATAAATCAGTATCCGAGGTCTTCGTCTACTCACATTGCCAAAATTCTCGTTTTACGCTAAAAAGGGCATTACGGTCAATTTTAAGCATTTAACGGAACCGCGCGAACGAATCGGATAATCAACGAAACAGGTATAGAGGCTTATACTATCATGTAACCTAACCCTAATGAATCACTAAGGCAATAGCAAATCAAACTAAAACGGGTCAGAACGGAAGTCAAAGCAAAAGTCAAAGTTTTGCGACTTTCGGTTCCGAACCAGGTTTAAACGGACAATTGTCGAATCAAACGAGCTTAGACAAGTTCTTATGCTTATTACCAAGTTATATGAAGGTTAAAACAGGTTACATGCCTCTCGTATTGTTAATTGTGAATTAAATCGCAAATTACATTTCTGTTGACTTTTTCGGTCAACGTTTGACTCGACAAACGACCTAGTTCGAGTGGGAATAAGGGGGAACCCTCTTAGGGGTTTATTACCCACATCATTACCAACTTAAAACAACTTTTGATTCGGCTTAACACTGAACCGTCAATGATTTAATGATTAGTCAAACCGTAATTACGACGGTTTGACTTTTAAGCTATAATCTAATCAAAACTTAATTAGAGAAGGTTGTGCTTACTTACAAGTGTCTAATGGTTGTTTAGGAAGGCCTTGAATCAGCTTGGAAGTTCCACAAATGTTCAGAATTGAGTGCAAGAATGTTTGTAAACATGAAGGCCTTATATACTAGTTGTAATCACCATAAAAGGTTGACAACTAAGGCTACAAGTGCCCACAACATCCCCACAAGTGTCCCTAGTACCCTAAAACATTTTAGGGGTCGCCCAAGATTGAGAAATACCAAGGAGATCGGTCAAAATCGCGTGAAACAGGCTGCAGCCGGTTTCTGGTTGCTGGGCAGGTGCTTGCGCACCGTAAAGCTCCCATGCTTGCGGTGCGCAAGCCTTCATCAGGGACCAAATTTTGTTTGTTCTTTGGTGTTTTGAAAGGGCAACCACTTATTCGACTTTGGGACATTCTTTTATCAATTAGGGACCTCCAATAAGTGCCTAATACAGTAACATACCCTACCACTTTGTATTGTTTCATTTGAATTCATTTTGAAAGTGCCTTAAACGACGGTTTACCGTAGGAATTCTATCGGAACCCAATCTAGCACTATGAATTTAATCATTGTCAATAAAATTCTGGATTTAAATATATGTTAGATGTTTAATATATATATATATATATATATATATATATATACTTGGGTCTTGGGATTTATAAATAAGGTCGTTCAGAGGTAAAAATTAACATGACGCCACTTTCAAATCCTGCCAAAACATCTTTATTAAATCCGATTTTACAACGTTTGTTGTCTTACATGACACGTGTCATTATTTTATTTAACACGGATTTTCGAGGTGTTACAGTATCTTCAAGTCTTCATCGTGTATTGTGTAAATGTCTTAGGAAAGACATATTGTAATATTAAGACCAAAAAGAAAAAGATAGAAGGAAGAAGGAAGAAGTTAAGCGTTTTAAGCATCACGAACTGTTCAGTTCGCACGAAACAAGATTTCAATTCGCACGAAGTTGTCAGTTCTCTTTGCACGAAGTGGAAATTCCAATTCGCACGAGGTGGACTGTTAACTTCACACAAAGTGAAGTACACTTCGTACGAGGTGGTCTAGTTCATTCGGAAAAGTCTGTTTTGGGAACTTAAACTATAGACTAGGTCATATAATGCAATTCTACCTAATTCCCTATAGTTATAGCTCTGATACCAATCTGTCACAAAACGTACAAACCCAGATTAAAGTATCAGGTATAACGTATGCATACATGTATTGGATTGTTTATGCATTTTGTATAAAAGTCAAAGTATAACTGTGTAGGTTTTTAAGTTTACATATTGCACCCAAAGTGTGAATTTGAAAAGGGAATGCGAGTATACTCATGGTTTAGCTAAATCTTCGGTAGTAATCTCGTGAGTGTAGTTTTGGCAGGGGTAGGTGGACGTAGTACAGGAACACCGAGGTTATTCTACTCTGCGACAAAGGGATGGTGGAATTAGTACAGGAACACTGAGGTTGCCCTACAGGGTAAACGAAGGTGTGAGTCGGAGTTGGACGATTAAGTTACAGAATTTAAATACTTAGTATATATGAAAGTAATAAGTAAAATAAACAAAAAGCGTATTTTGTTTGTGCACGTGTCCAGACACTGATCTTTCTGTGGTTTTACGGGTCTAAACTTGCCCGACAGAATCATTGACAAGGAACACGAAAATCGGAATAACGGAACTGAAATACGAACTGTTCGAACGAGAGTGTTTGGAACGAAAGTGCCATTCGTACAAAAGGGACACTTCGCACGAGAGGGACAGTATGTTAACAGAGTCTCATTGAGCGTTTAACTATTAAACAGTTATGTTCGTGATTTCTGTTAAGTTCATTAGCTATGGTATTAGTATATTATCAGTTCAGTATGTTCACCAGATTCATAGAAGTCATGCATGGAGGTTCCAACCTCATTATTGATCACCAAAGAACAAATCAGTTAACTTAGTTAACTGACCGATTGGTCATGATTACAGAAGGGAAATAACAGAATGTAAATAAACCAAACAACCAAACAATGTACAACCAAGGTGTGCCAACACGACATAAAAAGGAAATCCTAAGTGTCAGAGGCTCGACGGGGTTCACTTGCTCTAGGTCTAGGAGATTGTTTGGGTGTTCGTTACACGAGTTAAGTGAGGCGGTGGATCTAGATTGGAAACCAAAGTTCCCCAGAACACACACTGATGTTCCAGAATCAACTATATGGAAAATAGTAATCTGGACAGTCATTCAACACTTGAATTCGTCGGAAATTAGAGAAACTACCACCTTCGTACGAACTTGATGTGCCCTTTCGTACGAGAGTGATGTCCCTCTCGGACGATTGTGCTAGCCATTCGAACGACTGGGACTGTTTCTTAGGTAAATCAGTTCGGTTTTGTTTGAACTGATTACCTACTCAACTAAAATTGGCTCCAACTCAAATCCATAGCTATTGACTTAGCTTGTGAGCTCGTAGAACTTCAGATCCAACTGAGTTTGATGTCGGAAAGTTTGTAAATAGGTTTTTGAAAGATTAAACTTCACTTTCTATTTAGTCCTCAATTGATTTTGAGAGTTCATCCAGTTTCCATGGCAAATCTGGAAAACCAAGTGAAGAGTTTGAAGAATCTTGTAAGAGATATGATAAAACAGAAGAAAATGTAGAAGAAGATGATTGAAATAGTTGTTTGTGAGTTAAGACTCACTTAGAATGACTAAGAGAAGATCTAAATGATTCTGCTTAATGTTGGTTCGAGAGAGATTTTTGGGTGTTGAAGATTTGGAAGTGAAAGAGTGGCCTTGTATTTATAGAGTGGAGGTGGCTGGTTGGTGCGAATGCCCTTCGTGCGAACTGGGCCATGCCCATTCGCACGAAAGTGCTAGGCCCTAAGGCCCAAAGTCCAATTTTGCTGGTTTTCAATGGTTTTAAGCGTATAATTTAAATGCATAAGTGTCGTGCATAAATAAATGAATGTATAAATGTATTTTGTATGTATAATAAGTATGAATACGCATGAGTTTGCATGTAATTGGTATCAAGTATGTATGTAACACGAACAATCGACAAGTATTTATGAATAAAGTATAACTCACGTATTTAAAAGATTGAATTTTCATTATAATTCAAGTCTCGGATTACAACATATAAAATGAAATACAACTGCAAAGGAATACAAGTTTCCATAAATGGAAAGTACAACAAACTTGCTATATAAGGAAAATTACAAAAAACGAGGCGTTGCAGACGGACATAAGCAATCAAACACGGAAACAAAAGAGACAAACATACCTCTCGAGAATCACATTCTCTATGATTCTCCAGCAAAAACGTGTATGACTGCTCCTATCAAGAATGCTGAAAGTCATGTTGAAACCTGTGAAAGCAAGAACTTGCTTTATACGTTGATTGGTTCTGACAAAGTTTACTCAAACAAAGATTTTCCCATTAAAAATGTTAATCAATCTTTGATTGATAAAGTGTTTGAGGATTCATCCAGTAAGTTTTTGGGTAAGTCAAGCCCAAGAGTTGTAGTAAAACAGTGTGCTCCAATCCCAAAAGACGAAGTTCGAAAATAACATGGTAATCAAAAACTTCCAGATCAACAAAAGCAAAATCAAGCTAATCAAGGAAAGATAAAGGGCAAAAGAACTCAGAACAAGAAGAAGTTTCAAAAGATAAACTTCGTGAAGTCTCGGGGGACTGATAAAATTGAAACTTTCGAAAACAAATCCAACACGGATTTTGTTAAACAAGTTCAGATTTTGAAAAGAAACAATCAGAACAACTACACACAACACACAAACTATTGTGATGTAGGACCAAGTACCCCGAGTTCGCGAAGTTCATCGTCAACTAATCACCATCATGATACTCTGAGGTTTGTTGAGCAGAGATCGTCCATTTGAATGTGGTGAGTATGGACACATTTTCAAGAACTGTCCATTTCTCACCAAGGGAAAAGGAAAGGTTGATGTCCCCTATGAAAATTCTTACCGATCACGATCTGTTTCGCTGAAACAAGACTTTCGGTTTCAAAAAGATAGAAAATTGAAACAGAAAAGAAAACAATGAAAGGAAGTTGAAAAGGTGTTAAAACCTAAGGTTGTCCAAACACAGTCTGTTAAACCAAATGTTAAAAATGAAAAACAAAAACAGATTTGGAAACCAAAATCAGTAACTGTTTCAGGGGGAGCTCAATCAATTCTGAATCATCGGGAAATAGAAGTCACAATTCTCGATGATATCGGACGACCCAAGTCAATGAAGGCTTAGGTCCCCCTCTCCAACTGATCTTTAAGTGAGTGTGCAGGATGTTCCAGGAGGAACTATTGATAGTCGTAGGATTGTTGATAGTGGAGCATCCAGGCACCTAATCGGCGACATGAAGCTCTAACATATCATTAAATCAAGGAGGAGTTGTTGCCTTTGATGGAGAAAAAGAAAAGAAGATAAAATGTCCGGTGAAGGAATGATGATGAAGAAGTTGAAAACTTTGACAAGATGAAAACGTGTCAAAATTTGATTGTTATGGTTTTGAACTGGTCAAGAGGATAGATTCCAATGAAATGTACGCGCCTGCCGCACGTCTGAAGCCTTTCAAAGAATCATGGCTTATTCTCCCATAAGAAGTTTAAGACATATAAGATGAACGTGCAGTGTACACTTCTCTACGGTGTGATTGAAGAAAATATGTTTGTTGAACAAACCAACTGGGTGTACGGATACTTTGGCGTGGATTGAGCGACTGCACACTACTTCTCAAAGAGAAAGACGAATACCTTTATTGGTTCAAAAGTATGTGGAAGACATCATGTATGGACCGACCAGTGATGGTGTGTACAAGTTTTCCCACATGCTCACTTGCTTCTTACTAGCCAGACCCGGAGGTTTATGATCTTATTGCTGTGAAGTGATTTCTCAGTTATTTGAAGTAGCTACAAAATCGACCTTGAAATCAACACCGGGTGGATATACAATTTGGAAGAGCACTCAGATACCTGTCAATGCACGAAGCAGTTGCAGGATTACGGTTTTGAATTTCTAATCCCTCCTATCTTTGTCGATATTTAAGCTGCTTTGCGAGTTACTAACATCTCATACAACACTCCAGGACCAAACACATTGATCTCGAATATCACATCACACGTGATTGTTTCAACACGAAATCTATTACCAACATGCCAACTCATTTTTCCAAAATTTTGATTAATCATTTTTTATTAAATTAATTTTGGTAAACGACATCGAGGTAAAACATGAGTTAATACACATTGGGACATCATTTTTTGTGAATATTTTCTTGAAGAAAATCCAAAAAGATGTTATTTAAAAGTTTAAATTTACTTTTTGAATTTTAGGGGGAGTAAATCCAAATCAGAAAAGTAAAAAACATTAAAAAACGTAAAAAAATACAAAAACAAGAGAAAAACAAAAATGAATTTCCTGGCAAGAAAAAGAGAAAATGATAGTAAATTAGTAGTTGTCGAAACCTCTTTGAACTTAAAATGAAAAAAAGATAAGTAGCTCTATATAATATGTATCGGTAGGCTCACAATCATTTTAAAGTGTGTAGGGCGATATAAACATAACGAACTGAAGACAGTGTGGGAACCGCTCATTGGCATATGGTCTTGGTACCAAAATTTCGTTTGATAGATTGCTGAGGTTCAGAGATACGTGGTCTTTATGCTATTTATCATCTGGGTATCATGGTTTTTTCTTTTATTAAAAACAACAGGGACGCAAGTCTGGAACTTCCATGATGCCATACATACGGGTACATACTATACATACATGTATATAATACATGCTGCATACAACCATCAGTAAGTGATAAAAATATCACAGTCACCCCTGAATAAGTGATTTTTAATCACATCTATCATCTGAGTGTCAAGTTCGTCTCTTTGTCGGTACGATGGTACTAACCTGTTCACGGACTGGCTCTCATGCCCTGTATGCATTGAATATCAAGTTCCTCATAAATAAGTGATTTTATCACCTAAGGCTTGTATTCATCCTCAAATAATTGAGTATCTCACATCTTATACGTCAAAACAGATGATAAATGGTGTACTCACCAGTAAGATGAACTCTCGTGCATACCGTGATACGGGAATGTGTCATGAGTGGATGAACACAAGTCGGTAAGTATAAGACATACCTAAACGTATCCCTAAGACATATGATTACATCTGATTGTTGGCTTTAGGTGGACAACAATATCGATAATCGTTATAGGATGCTTATTGGTGTGTGCAAAGCGTGATATATTTTTATTGATATTTTAAGCCCTTTTTACACATTAGTCATGTTTTAAATTTATAAAACACAATATTCTACTAACACTAAACACACACATGGGCAAGTGCACCCATCGTGAGCGTAGTATAGTGTTGGTAAGATACCGAGGTCGTCCAAGGACACAAGAGCTTTTAGTACCGGTTTATCGCCAACGTCTAATCAAATCAAAATTTTAGAAAAGGTTTTAAATATGAAAATAAAAACTAAAATGCTGAAAAATAAAAATAAAATAAAAACAGATAGACAAGATGAATCATTTGGATCCGACTCGCCTTTAGTGTAACCTTTGATGATTTCCGCAACTTTGCACTTTTTAAGAGATTATCTTAGTTATAGTAGTAGGCCCCTCTTTTGAAGGTGACGTTACCCTCCACCCAGTGGTTTGAGTCAGCAAGGATACAAACCTAAATGGTCGGAATATCGGAAGATAATTAATTAAGTTATTAATGCGTAAAGTGGTAGGCCCCTCTTTTGAATGCGACGTTACCCTCGGCTAAGTGGTTTGAGTCAGCTAGGATACAATCCCAAGTAGCCAGATTAATATATTAATAGTAGTTTACATATGAGGGGATCAAGCCATTCGCACCCCCGTCATCCAATGCCAGTGGGTATTGAAGGAGGTCCTAGTAAGCTTGACCCAGGTCCTTGCTGGATCTATACACTGAACAAGGCAAGAACCTTACCAAACCATTCCCTTAACCCCCGACCATGTAGCCAACATATCTCTATATAGACCGTAGAGATATGAATGGGGAAAATCTTTTATTTTATATAGACAATAAGATAATGCCAAGACACCATGAATAAATGATAAGGAAGTTTCACCTTCAACATAAGAAACTAGTTATTAAAGTCATTAATACAAAACCAAACAAAAAGTGCGAAAAGATTAAAAATCAAAAGTATTACACTAAATGCTTGTCTTCACCAAGTGATGTAAGAGACTTAGCCAAACATGGCCTTTGATTGACAAGAACTCTTACGATCAATCTTGGATCCCGAGACTACTACACACACTCTAAGGTGGATGATGGATGATGGTAGTGGATGTGGGTGTTGTAGTGGTGGTGGAGTGGTGGTGAAGTGGGAGAGAGATGGTTTGCCATGGGATGCCTTTGAAGTGAGCCAAGCACCCCTATTTATAGCCTAAACAGAAGCCCAGACACGGCCCCGTGGCCATCCTCTTTCTCTTTCTTCATTAATTACAATTGTCTGCATTAGGCTCCACACGCCCCCGTGTCTGCTGGGCACGACCCTGTGTGCAGGAGCGTATCTGTACTATCAAGATTTGCAAGATTCTACGAATCTTAGCGTTGACCATGCCCCGTGTTGAGCTGGGCACGCCCCCGTGTTGGGAATAGAAGCTTCAATGACTTTGTCATTTTCTGCAGACACTTGACCATGCCCCCGTGTCCGCTGGGCACGGGGCCGTGGTCAGCCCTCTGTTTCTTGTTTTTTTGCTTGGGAAGATGCTGTCGAGGGGTCGGGCATGCCATGTTTATTCATTTTCTTTGTATTTATGTTATTTTTTGCTGCATATTTGTTTCTTTTGTTCATTTAAGCTCATTTGGTCCGGAAAATACAAAAGGAAGACAAAAGCACACTTTTTCCAACATTAGTACCAAAAAAGGGTTAGTTTTTTTGCCTCATTTGATGTAATTTATATGTTGCATTTTGCACAAATTAAATACCCCCACACTTGAATCTTTGCTTGTCCTCAAGCAAAACTCTTTATTTTGTGACTTACACACCCAAAATGGAATGGGTAGAAAAGAAGTTTTGAGCTTGTCTTGAGTGTCGGGAATCCAAGATCTTTATTGGGTTTATTTTTGTACTATTTACAATCCTATTCGTTATGATTTATTTAGAACGTTTCATAAGAGAAATTACTTATTTGGACATAACATGCCTTTTTAAAATTCTATTTATATACAAGTTCACATACCTCCCGGGAGATCACTCAACACTCAGCCGAAGATGTATTTTTGTGAAACACTCGGGACCGGCATGAAACTTACTTCTACCATATGCTTGCCAAGCAATCAATCCTCCTCCTTTTTAACTATAAACCTTTGTAAATATCAAGAGGACTTGGGGAAGGGTTAGGCTTGGGTTAAAGGTAGGAGGTTTTGGGTTAGTGGTTAGTAAAAAGGGATTAAAAGCGTAAAAATAGCGTCGGTTGTCGTAAAACTTTTTGTTTTTGTGACTTTTATTCAAACTACGCATTTTCGAACAAAGTTTCTTTGAGGACGTTGTTTTTTTATTGCTAGATTTCATCAATTTTTTTATAAGGGACGTCACTAGAAAACAGAGCTTTTTACTAAAATAAAGGGTTTAAAAGAAAAAGGTTTTAGTGGGTAAAGGGTGTTTGTTTTTGTGGGTTTAGAAACGAAAAGGCTTAGGCTCAAAGGGGTTAACTAGGGGGATTTTGGGTAGGTGATAAAGAAAAAGAAAAATAATGGTGTTGAAAGGAAAATGGGTTAGTCCTAATGCCTCCATCATTTACTTACTTGGGTTTAAGTTGGTAAGGACCGGGAATGTATCGTCGTGGCAAGTTCTAGAGTCGTAAGAACCAAGCGGCTATTCACACAAGAAACGAAAAATGAGCATTTTAAAGATGTGTACTTGTATGCTCAATAAAGGCTCAAAACTCACTTGTTGTGGGTGTCACACCCCAACCGATGGCGGAAACATTGGGGCGCGACACTGAGCGAAACAGATTGTCCAGGAGAATCCATAACAACTATTAATTATAATATATTAAAGGTTCATGTCCCATACCACAAACATATAAAATAAAAGTAGTTATTACAGACGTTGTTCTCAAAGATAAATATCCATTCTAACAACTCAGATTTTATTTAGTTTGTTTCTAGACTCTCCTACTTGATTCCATATAAGCAGGCATCCTAGCATCTCAAAAACCTATCACATACGTTAAAGTAAAAGTCAATACACATAGTGTAAAGGTAAGCATACAAGTTTGATAGTATAATAGAGTTCGAAATCGTTTACGCATAACCAGCATGTACAACGTATAATGTGAAGCATGTAAGTTATCGACAAAGATCCTATCAATACCAATGACTGCGAGTTGACTGCGAGTAGCGAGTGCGCAACACATGTTCACCACTGTGAACACGTGAAGTAAAATCCTTAACAACACCTGAATAAACAGCTGCTGAGTCCAAACTATAGTACTATCATTGCTAAGGCAGGTAGACAACAATCAATGTGTAAACATAACAAACAGGCATTCATCGAGTCACGTATAACATGCAATAGCGGTTAGCGTTAAAAGTGTTGCGTTGTGTGTTCGATGTGATTTAGAATAAGTAACGTATGTAACACCCAAAAGTGCGTTAAGCAAAAAGGGATCGAGTATACTCACAGTGATGAATGATAATGGATTTAAGGGAGCGCTATAGAGAGTCAGCCTAATTACAGAACGATAGTATAAACGATAAGCGGTGCATAAAACGATGCAAATGAAGGTGTCGAAGTGTCATCCGATCAGATGGCTGTCCGATCGGATGGTCATCCGATCGGTTGGCCATTCGGTCGGTTGGCCACTCGCTTGGGATGGATGTGTTTGTGTATGATGGCTTTGAAGTTTTTGTTGTAGCATTTTGAAAACAGAGAAGTATCTCTACCTTTCAGGTCGTTCGATAGAATGGTCGTTCGATCGGATGGCGATCCGTCTGGTTTAGACAGTAGTGATCACAATAGTTAAGTGTTAAAGTCCAAGCACAATCCGATCGGATTGTCGTTCGATCGGATGGCGATCCGTCCCGACAATCTGATCGTTTCGAACTTGATGTTTTTGAAAGTTTTGCGGTTTGCTTGACACGGTATGACAACGTGTTAACCAATAGAAACTCCATCAAGCCCGAGTCATCCGATCAGACGAGAACCACCCAATCTGATCAGTTGACTGATCTTAATGGTTGTTCGTGTTCAACCCGAAATCGGTTGTCTCTTCAGTAGCATGTAGATCTTGAACCGACACATCACTAAGAATGAGTAGAAGATCAGAACGAGCTCCGATTCTATCGGTTTTGAGTGCATTGAGTGTAGAAGAGTTGAAAGAAAGTGATGAAACCATCTTTCAATCCTTCTAACTTAGTAAATGCTTAGATCTATGCGAAAACGTTGTTTAATCATGTGGAAATCCTTCAGATCTGAGTTATTCTTGGTGGAATGAGGCCAAGGCTTGAAGTTCATCAGAACTCCATGCTGACATCACCCTAGAACACCTCAAATCCAGTGATTTCACGGTTAAAAGTTAAGATTCAAAGGTGAAAAAGATGAAGAAGTGCGTGTAGATCATAGAAGTACAAGGATTGAGGAAGGAACTTACAAGAATTGGGAGAAATCGAGAGAAAAGGGGCTTGAGCGTTCTGGTTCAAGTGGGAGAGCTGTCACATCAAATGATGTGACGGGAGGGGGGTATTTATAGGGTTTCCAAAAGAGGAAAGGTGCGCGCAGACACGGATCGGATGACTATCCGATCGGATGGCCATCCGATCAGATGGCCATTCGATCGAGTGGTCATTCGATCGATTGGCTACGGCGAGTTGGTTTTCGGCGTTTCGTTTAGTGCGTTGAGCGTTGCGATGCGTTTCGAGTAAGCGATGCGATAGTATTAATAATGAGTTACACAAATAACCTAACTAACACACAGTCATAAACCTAAACAAATCATTATGCGTCTCGTATTGCGATTCAGGTTGCGATGTGATAGTGTTGCGATTGATTGCGTTTACACCTCAAACATAAAATAAGCACACACATTTAGCACATAAACGGAACACACACGTAAAACAATATCCAGAACCTGTAATTCACTGCGATTCGTATTGCGATGCGGTAGCGATGTGATTAGAGTCAAGTAGATTAGCGTTTAGATAAGTTTATCGCATTGTTACTTCCTATTGTTCACAGTCATAACGCGATTATCGGCGATAAAATATACAACGATTAACTGCGATTATTAATATGTACTCCACATAATACAACTAAGTTAAACAAATACTAGAAGTTGATTACAAGTTAAGTCGCGCGATCGTCGTTGAGCAAGGAGTGGCAAATCGCAATTAGCAATCTTTTCTTCCTTTGACTTTGACCTTGACTTTGACTTTGACTTCCGAAACACGGGTGTTACAGCCTCCCCTAGTTGAGGAAATTTCGTCCTGAAATTTAAGAAGTAGGCATAACAAACAGTTACGGGTACTTCGCCTTCATGTCACTTTCGAGTTCCAAGGTGAACTCGGCGCCGCGTTTGCCTTCCCAGCGAACCTTCACAATGGGAATGCGTGAGCGTCGAAGTACCTTGGTTTCTCGGCCCATGATCTCGACAGGCTTTTCCACGAAGTGTAATGTTTCGTCCACTTGCAGATCCTCAAGAGGAACATGTAACTCCTGGTCGGCCAAACACTTTCTGAGGTTCGAAACGTGGAAAGTCAGGTGGACATTACTCAGTTCTTCCGGTAGTTCGAGTTTGTAGGCCACTTTACCAATCCTATCCAGAATCTTAAAGGGTCCCACATATCGTGGCGTGAGCTTTCCTTTCTTGCCGAATCTGATCACTCCCTTCCAAGGTGCAACCTTTAGGAGTACGTGATCGCCAACGTCAAATTCAAGGGGCTTACGGCGTCTATCGACGTAACTTTTCTGACGGCTCCGAGCTTTTAGCAGATTGTCTCGAATTTGGAGGATTTTGTCAGTCGTTTCTTGCAATAGTTCAGGACCGGTAATTTGCGCGTCTCCGATCTCGTGCCACACAATAGGCAATCGACACTTTCTTCCATATAAAGCCTCAAAAGGTGCCATTTGGATACTCGAGTGATAACTGTTATTGTATGAGAATTCGACCAATGGTAAGTGCGCGCCCCAATTACCATCGAAATCTATGACACACGAGCGAAGCATGTCTTCAAGGGTGCGAATCGTTCTTTCAGTCTGACCGCCGGTGTGGGGATGGAAAGCGGTACTTAGATTAAGAGTAGTACCAAGAGCAGATTGGAACGTTTCCCAAAGACGCGAGGTAAACCGACCATCGCGGTCAGAGATGATGTCACGAGGTGTCCCATGTCGACAGATAATTTCGTCGGTGTAGATTCAGGCTAATCGTTCTACCTTATAGTCTTCTCGTATCGGCAGAAAATGAGCGGATTTAGTCAAACGGTCGACGACAACCCAGATGTTGTCGTGACCTGATGGCGTGCGCGGAAGTTTCGTTATGAAATCTATAGCTATACTCTCCCATTTCCATATAGGGATCTCGGGTTGGACGAGTAAGACAGAGGGTCTTTGCTGTTCAGCCTTGACTTTAGAGCAAGTTAGGCACTTCGAGACGTAGATAGCGATATCCCTCTTCATTCCAGGCCACCAATACCGTTGACGAAGGTCGTGGTACATCTTGTCGGCACCCGGATGAATAGAATAGCGAGACTTGTGGGCTTCGTCTAGCAAGATTTGTCGCAAATTGGTACGCTTGGGAATCCAAATTCGGTCTAGGTAATGGAATATATCATTCGATTTATTCACGAGTTGAGCGCCATCATGCGTAATTCTTTCCTTTTTCAAGGTACGCTCGGTGAAACAAGCATGTTGGGTGTCACGGATAAGAGTTTCGAGATTGTACTGGGCTTGAGTATTACAAATGCTATGCAAATAGCTTCGTCGACTGAGAGCATCGGCGACGACGTTTGCTTTACCTGGGTGGTAACGAATCTCACAGTCGTAATCGTTTAGTTGTTCTACCCACCGGCGTTGGCGCATATTCAGCTCTTTCTGACTAAAAATGTGTTGTAGGCTCTTATGGTCGGTGAAGACCGTACACTTAGTACCATAAAGGTAGTGTCGCCAAATCTTCAGCTCAAAAACAACTGCACCAAGCTCGAGGTCGTGTGTGGTATAGTTCTTCTCGTGGATCTTGAGTTGACGAGACGCGTATGCGATAACCTTGTCTCGTTGCATGAGAACACAACCAAGACCGAGGTTAGAGGCATCTCAGTAGACTATGAAGTCGTCGTCTCCGTCGGGTAAAGAGAGAACGGGAACGTTGCAAAGCATGATCTTGAGAGTTTGAAAAGCTTCCTACTGTTCAGTTCCCCAAACAAAAGGCTTGTCTTTGTGCGTAAGAGTGGTAAGCGGTACAGTGATTTTCAAAAAATTGGCGATGAATCGGAGATAGTAACCCGCCAATCCTAGAAATGAACGAACTTCGGACGGGTTCTTTGGTGTGACCCAGCTCTTAACGGCTTTGATCTTCGCAGGATCGACATGAATTCCTTGACTATTGATGACGTGACCCAGGAATTGGACCTCCTCCAGCCAGAATTCACACTTGGAGAACTTGGCATAGAGACGGTTTCCCTGGAGTAACTCAAGAACCAAACTGAGATGTTGCGCGTGTTGGGCTTTTGTTTTGGAATAGATCAGGATATCACCGATAAACATGATGACGAAGCGGTCAAGATAGGGTTTACACACGCGATTCATTAGATCCATGAAGACAGCGAGGGCATTAGTAACCAAAGGGTATGACGACAAATTCAAAATGACCATAACGGGTTCGGAACGCGGTTTTGGGTATATCCTCCTCCAGGATTCGTAATTGATGGTAACCAGAGCGTAGATCGATCTTGGAAAAATAGGTAGTGCCTTGAAGTTGGTCGAATAAATCATCGATTCGAGGCAATGCATAGCGATTCTTGATAGTTAGCTTATTCAATTCCTTGTAGTCGATGCACATCCGGAACGATCCATCCTTCTTTTTGCCGAAAAGGACAGGCGCGCCCCAAGGAGAGGTGCTAGGGCGAATAAAGCCTTTGTCAAGTAATTCCTGGAGTTGACTCGAGAGTTCCCACATTTCTGACGGGGCGAGTCAATAAGGTGCTTCAGCGACAAGATTGGCTCCAGGAATGAGGTCGATACGGAAGTCGATATCACGACTCGGAGGTAAACCAAGTAATTCATCAGGAAACACAGCAGGAAAATCACGAACCACAGGTACTTCTCCTACTGCCTTACCTTTCTTTTCCTCCTCCGCTACTACGATATGTGCTAAGAAAGCTTGGAATTCCTTGCGGAGATACTTACTAGCTTGGACACACGACATGAGTTGGATTTTCTTCGATGCAACTTCACCATAAACACACAATTGATCACCATTCGTGAGAGAAAAATGAATCATCTTGTCGAAGCAAACAATTTCAGCATGGTTTTCCCGAAGGAAATCCATACCTACAATGACATCAAAGCTACTGAGTTGCATTGGTATAAGATTAATCAGGAAAACATGACCGTTGAGATCGAGGGTACAGTCATGCAGGACAGAACTGACGGTGATGGTTCTTCCAGTGGCAACTTCTATGTCGAACATCGTGGGGAGATGAGAGCGCTTACGGTTAAGGACCTTTTCGAATTCAAATGATAAAAAACAGTTATCTGCTCCAGTATCAAACAAACACGAAGCATATATACCATTCACAAGAAAAGTACTATTGACCACGTTGTTGTCTGCCTGAGCCTGATGGGCGTTGATGTTGAAGACTCGCCCGTGGGCTGCTTGTTGCGCTGGTTGCTGCTGCTGCGGCTGTTGTTGCGGTGCTGCCTGCTGTTGCTGTTGCTGTTGTTGTGGCTCTTGCTAACCACTCTGTTGGGGCAGACGTTTGCGAAGTGGTTGGGATCACCACACGCAAAGCAAGCCTGTACGTGAGCAGGAGCTGCTTGCTGTCCTTGCGGAGCTGGTAGAGCAGGTGCTTTAGTTGGAACTGGAGATTGGCGTTGACCGGCATGCCAGTTGGCGGTGAAATGGCCGTACATGTTGCAGTGTGCACAAAAACGGCATGCGATACCAACCGGGTGATGGTAGGTGCAAGTAGGGCAGAGCGGGTGTGGGCCAGTGTATGCACGCTTGGCAAGCGGTGCATTGGCCACTTGAGCCGCTACTTGATGGTGTTGAGGTTGTGGTTGGGCTGGTACAGCTTGAAGTGGTGCGGCAGTAACTGCACAATTCTTGTTGCTGGTGTTGCTGTTCTTTCTCTTGCGACGTGAGGATTTTGAAGACTGTGGTGCGGCGGTTGCTTCAGCAGTGGTAGCAGCGGTGGGTTGGTGTAGACTTTTGGTAGCTTTATCAAAATAACAAGACCTGACTCGCTTATCGTTGATCTCAGCGGCAAGTAGGTAGGTTTCCTCAATAGTTGTCGTCTTCGCAGCTTGCACAAAGTCTGCAACGCAATTCGGAAGAGCACAGATGTATTTCTTGATCGTAACCTCAGGGGTAGTAACTTGACCTGACAGATGAGACTCAGCTGCTTGAAGCGAGCAGTTAAACCGGCGTTGTCACCTCCTTCTTGCTTGATATGCCAGAATTTGTCCTCCAACTTTTGGAGCTTATAGGGAGGGCAGAACTCGTGAATCATGATGTCCTTCAACTCATCCCACGTCAGCCCGTAAGCTGCATCATTCCCTCGTTTGTTTCTCTCGGCAGTCCACCAATCTAAAGCTCGGGATTGGAAGACGCCGGTGGTGTTAACAGTGCGAAGGTTTTCCGGACAGCCACTCTGGCGTAAGGTGACTTCGATAGAATCAAACCACTGAAACATGGCCGTAGGCCCATCTGTTCCGGTGAATTCTTTTGGTCCGCAAGATTTAAACTGTTTGAAGCTGAAAGCAGACTTAGGAGAATCAATCCTGGACTCTTCAGAAGATTTACTGGCATTTTCATGCAGTTCGCTGACAATTTGAGGAAGAACTTTGACGATCTGCTTAGTGACTAGAGCAGCAATGCGTTTATCCTCATGGCTGCGACGAGCGGTTCGGGAATGATGTGATCCAAATGACGACATTGTCTGCAATAGACAGCGCCATAGGATTTAAACGCGATTCGATTAATCCTAGTTTAGTCTAGCGCACGAACACAGAAACACTGAATCACAGAAGCACGTTGACACACAGGTACACGATCACATGTCATCCCATACTAACATGTGGCTGGTGTAAGCACGTAAGCAAGTAGGCACATAGTCCACATAAGCATAGAAACATACAGGCACATAAGCACGTAGAGCACATAAACACACGAGGACACACTATATTTTGCACGTATTCACCTTCATATATAACACGTATTCACCTATCCTTCAAGTTGCGATATCGATCGAAAGTAGCGGTTGCGAATAGTGAGTAGCGATTACCAACGATTTGTTAGCATAGTGTCGTGAATCGTGAGTGCGTTTTAAATCAAAATCAACGTTTTATCTCAAAACGCTAACAAATAAACATAAAATCACGTAAGTCACATAAAAATCACAGAATCGGCGGCTGCGAAGTCGGAATCGAAACACATAAACTCATAAAATCGGCGAGGTCGAGCTTAAAGTCGAAAATAGATTGTCTTGGCGTGTTAGACATTGACTACCCAAAGTGATTCGACTATTCACAACAACCTTGAGTACACGCTTTAACCTTCGAGACTGTGCTCTTACACCGCATTGCGGTGACTGGCACGCATCCCTTCTGGCTAATACGCGAAGTTGGGTCGTTGGAGTTCGTCGAGACTTTGGTGAGAGCTTTGTAAAACCAAAAATCGAGAGGAATAAGTTATCAAGGTTCGGGTTTCACCCCTAGCTTAACAACTCTATTCCTGTTTGTATGGTGAGGGGTTTGCATCGAAGTATGGATTTCACTCCTGATTCAACGCAAACTCTCGTGTTTAATAGTAAAAATCGTGCATCGTGCGAGTGATTTAATCGAGAGTTTGCGGTTTTCACACCTAATCTCGACCGAATCATTTGTTCGTGTTGTGCTAGCCTTAGGTGAGGGGTTTGCATCGAAGTATGGATTTCACTCCTGATTCAACGCAAACTCTCGTGTTTAATAGTAAAAATCGTGCATCGTGCGAGTGATTTAATCGAGAGTTTGCGGTTTTCACACCTAATCTCGACCGAATCATTTGTTCGTGTTGTGCTAGCCTTAGGAAAGGCTAAAACGGCCTGACAATCCTAAGAAAGATTGTCGAGCGTTTGGAGATTGAGCTGGAATACTTTGTACGAAGTGCACAACTCGGGCAATGTGACCTACCTCATACGAGATGTTTCACTCGAGCAAAGTAACTCACCTTGTGCGAGTTGTCCCAATTCATACTGGTATTCCTAGTATCGCAAGAGTGATAGAGTTTACACAAATAGAGGTCGCGTCGGGTACTTAGACTATAGTCTAGGTCGATACTAAGACAACAACCCGGACTAGGTTGTGTCTTTCCTAGTTCCCTATAGTTATGGCTCTGATAAGAATCTGTCACACCCCAACCGATGGCGGAAACATCGGGGCGCGGCACTGAGCG
Source organism: Helianthus tuberosus (assembly GCA_030545235.1). NCBI lineage: Eukaryota > Viridiplantae > Streptophyta > Magnoliopsida > Asterales > Asteraceae > Helianthus > Helianthus tuberosus. The sequence continues at coordinate 50,801,168 of CM060396.1, forward strand.
AAACAGATTGTCCAGGAGAATCCATAACAACTATTAATTATAATATATTAAAGGTTCATGTCCCATACCACAAACATATAAAATAAAAGCAGTTATTACAGACGTTGTTCTCAAAGACCAATATCCATTCCGATAACTCAGATTTTATTTAGTTTGTTTCTAGACTCTCCTACTTGATTCCACATAAGCAGGCATCCTAGCATCTCAAACACCTGTCACATACGTTAAAGTAAAAGTCAATACACATAGTGTAAAGGTGAGCATACAAGTTTGATAGTATAATAGAGTTCGAAATCGTTTACGCATAACCAGCATGTACAACGTATAATGTGAAGCATGTAAGTTATCGACAAAGATCCTATCAATACCAATGACTGCAAGTTGACTGTGAGTAGCGAGTACGCAACACATGTTCACCACTATGAATACGTGAAGTAAAATCCTTAACAACCCCTGAATAAACAGGTGCTGAGTCCAAACTATAGTACTATCGTTGCTAAGGCAGGTAGACAGCAATCAATGTGTAAACATAACAAACATGCATTCATCGAGTCACGTATAACATGCAATAGCGGTTAGCGTTAAAAGTGTTGCGTTGTGTGTTCGATGTGATTTAGAATAAATAACGTATGTAACACCCAAAAGTGCGTTAAGCAAAAAGGGTTCGAGTATACTCACAGCGATGATTGATAATAGATTGAAGGGAGCGTTATAGAGAGTCAGCCTAATTACAGAATGATAGTATAAGCGATAAGCGGTGAGTAAAATGATGCAAATGAAGGTGCCGAAGTGTCATCCGATCGGATGGCTGTCCGATCGGATGGTCGTCCGATCGGTTGGCCATTCGGTCGGTTGGCCAATCGCTTGGGATGGATGTGCTTGTGTATGACGGCTTTAAAGTTTTTGTTGTAGCATTTTGAAAATAGAGAAGTATCTCTACCTTTCAGGTCGTTCGATCGAACGGTCGTTCAATCGGATGGTGATCCGTCCGGTTTAGACACTAGTGATCACAATAGTTAAGTGTTAAAGTCCAAGTGCAATCCGATCGGATTGTCGTTCGATCGGATGGCAATCTGATAGGACGGCGATCCGTCCCGACGATCTGATCGTTTCGAACTTGATGTTTTTGAAAGTTTTGCGGTTTGCTTGAGATGGTATGACAACGTGTTAAACAATAGAAACTCCATCAAGCCCGGGTCATCCGATCGGACGGGAACCATCCCAATCTGATCAGTTGACTGATCTTGACGGTTGTTCGTGTTCAACCCGAAATCGGTTGTCTCTTCGGTAGCATGTAGATCTTGAACCAACACATCACTAAGAATGAGTAGAAGATCAGAACGAGCTCCTATTCTATCGGTTTTGAGTGCATTGAGTGTAGAAGAGTTGAAAGAAAGTGATGAAACCATCTTTCAATCCTTCTAACTTAGTAAATGTTTAGATCTATGCGAAAACGTTGTTTAATCATGTGGAAATCCTTCAGATCTGAGTTATTCTTGGTGGAATGAGGCCAAGGCTTGAAGTTCATAAGAACTTCATGCTGACATCACCCTAGAACACCTCAAATCCAGTGATTTCACGGTTAAAAGTTAAGATTCAAAGGTGAAAAAGATGAAGAAGTTCGTGTAGATCATAGAAGTACAAGGATTGAGGAAGGAACTTACAAGAATTGGGAGAAATCGAGAGAAAAGGGGCTTGAGCGTTCTGGTTCGAGTGGGAGAGCTGTCACATCAAATGATGTGATAGGAGGGGGGTATTTATAGGGTTTCCAAAAGAGGAAAGGTGCACGCAGACACGGATAGGATGACTATCCGATCAGATGGCCATTCGATCGAGTGGTCATTCGATCGATTGGCTACGGCGAGTTGGTTTTCGGCGTTTCGTTTAGTGCGTTGAGCGTTGCGATGCGTTTCGAGTAAGCGATGCGATAGTATTAATAATGACTTACACAAATAACCTAACTAACACACAGTCATAAACCTAAACAAATCATTATGCGTCTCGTATTGCGATTCAGGTTGCGATGTGATAGTGGTGCGATTGATTACGTTTACACCTCAAACATAAAACAAGCACACACATTTAGCACATAAATGGCACACACACGTAAAACAATATCCAGAACCTGTAACTCACTGCGATTCGTATTGCGATGCGGTAGCGATGTGATTAGCGTCAAGAAGATTAGCGTTTAGATAACTTTATCGCATTGTTACTTCCTATTGTTCACAGTCGTAACGCGATTATCGGCGATAAAATATACAACGATTAACTGCGATTATTAATATGTACTCCACATAATATAACTAAGTTAAACAAAACTAGAAGTTGATTACAAGTCAAGTCGCGCGATCGTCGTTGAGCAAGGAGTGGCAGATCGCAATTAGCAATCTTTTCTTCCTTTGACTTTGACCTTGACTTTGACTTCCGAAACACGGGGTGTTACAGTGGGAATGGGTTTATAATGTGATCAAGTATATATAATCAAATTTTAACTAGATTTGTCATGCCATTTCATAATTTTCTTATGTTGGTTCTTTTTATCACAATGCTATCGGTTGTAAATTCATAAAAATATAACACTTTTAGAACTTATTATTCCCAAATTAAACCGAGACAAGTAAAAAAAATGAAAAGTTTTTGAAAAATTTTGGGGTGATTAGCGGTTCAAATAGAGTTTTGTGTAAGGCTTGTTATTAGGACTTGCAAAATTCAAGGTTTGCATCCCCCCACACTTAAACTACACATTTTACTCAATGTGTCCCAAAAATATGTTTTTAGGTTGATTGAATGTGTAAAAAAGTGTTTAAAATTTTTTTTTCATTTTACTGGGCGTCTAGGCACGGGCCCGTGTTGGTCCGGGCACAGCCCCATGCTCAGATTGCCAGTATCATTTTTAACAGAAGGCTGGGCACGGGGGCGTGTTCAGTGAACACGGCCCCATGTTCAGTTACCTGAACTGGGCGTTTTCTGCAGATCCTTGGGCACGGGGGAGTGTTGGGCTGAGCACGGCTCCGTGCTGAACTTGCTGTAATGAAGAAAAATTGTCGGGAGGCTCTGTTTTTGTGCATGGGGTGTGGGTTATTCTTTCTCTTGGTAACCTCCACCATTTCGAGTGTGTTTTATTCCTGAAAAATGAAGCTAAACTGGGAAACATAAAAGTTAATCTAAACTAAAACTAATGATAGTTCCGCGGAATGCCTCCGTGGTGCACCACGTTTATAAGGGTCTTTGGCTAGAACCAAAGTCAGTCATATGTTACCCAAGTGGAATGTTTTGCATCCCATATTGCATCGTCGGAGAGCATCATCCAAGCTTGAGTCTATAACATTCACGTAGTTGACCGTGTCGTCGTCTTCTACCCTTTTCCCAACCCCGAACTCCATCTCTTTGTCCCCAACCCTGAATGTTAATTTTCCACCATTCATATCGATCATTGCATGAGCGGTCGCTAGGAATGGTTAAACAACCCTCAAAAACACCCTAGAATGAGCCTTGATTGAAACCCTAAACACGTACGATGCAAACAAAAACAAAATCCGAAGTGTGCACGATAAAACTTGAAAACCTAATGGTTGATGAACCAACCCACACAAAAGTACCTTTATTAAACTCACAATTATAAACCGAATCATTTAGGATCAAGACCCAAACATACACGATAAGCACCGGCACGAAAATCGAGAAAAACGCATGATTGGACAAAAAGGCGGCCGAGGACATGCGTCACGACACTGCGACACGTGTCAGACCTACGTGTGACATGTGGCAACCGAAGCCAGGTCGACTATCCCCGCGACACGTGCCAGGGGAAGTCGACCCGTGCGCGACACGCGGAGGAGACCCAAATTTGAGTATATAAGCAGCAGTGTGGGATTGAAGTCTGTGCACCAGTTCGATCAAATTTTGACGAACTTACTCTCTCGTATCTCCGTTTCTTTGCACAAAACCCCTAAAACCTCGAAACTCTGCTCCGTAGAAAGTGTACGAGACTCGAATCACTGCTACGGTACTATATCTGATCGATTAAAACCGATCCGATGGATGTTTAAGAGCTGCCGATATTCGGCTATACTTTGTCATTCGTTGTGAGGGTTTCGATCTCGAGATTATCGTTAAAGTTGAATTGAGTTAATACGCTAATACGAGTTCCATTGTATCTAGAAATTAGAACTCATAACCAGGGGGGTTGCTAAACTAGAATACTTAGCGATTAAGTAAACTTAGCGGTTAAGAAAACTTAATATCTAAGGAAACATTAACAGGAAAAGAAACTTAGCAGTTAAGCAAGCCAAGTAAGTTAATTAATCAGCTAATTAAGTTAATTAATTAATCGGCTAAGTAAATTATGATTAATCGAATAAACGGCTAAGTAAGTTAATCAGTTAAATAGTTAAGTCAGTTAATTAATTAACCAGCTAAGAAAGTTACATATTTAAATGGTTAAAATAAATTAATTAGTTAACAGTTAAGTTTAAACAACAAGGCATATATATGAGATAGATATATGTAAGGAAGGTGTAAGGAAAGTATATATGGATAAAAATTATCTAAGGAAGGTGCAAGGAAAGTATATATGGATAGGAATACATGAAGCTTCCTAGAAAGTGTATAGGTAATTTCCTATAAAATATAAAGGAAATTTCCTAGAAATTTCATACTCCTTACCTATAAATAGGAGCCTAGGATTTCATTATTCTTTGCTCATTTCTTCTATTCTTCTCTCTATACGTTGGTGTTCTAACCAATAATCACCGATACGATATTCTGTCCGATCGATTCGGAAACAAACTAACGAATGCCAAAGTGTTGTCTAAATAAGACTATACTTTGTGAATTCATTAAGGTTCTGATCTTGTGACCATCGTTAGGTTTGATATGGTTTTACACTAAAACGTATTCCACTCTCTTAAACTATATGTTTAACTATCAGAAAACTCCGATCCGTAAACTTACTATCAAACAAGATATTTGATCATCAGAAGATTCAGAACTATAAAATAGATGCTTAGTTATCAGAAGGCATAAAATCAGGAAGCTTATTTAGTCAAGACTATATGCTTACAATGGAGTCCATTCTCTTTTCTCACCGTTTATGAGTCATTCTCTTTTTATCAAACTGTGTTACAAAACCTCAAATTGTTTTCAGTTATATTTTTACAGTGATTAAGTATTTGCAAATCTTAAATTACTGGCAGTAGGTGGGGTATTGTATACATTACTGCTGTTTTATCACTTTTAGGTGGGCGAGCCTAAAATAGTGATACTCGTCACTATTGGGTGACAGGACCAAATAGTTGTATGACCACAGTCACAGATCCGGTCAAGTGACAACTGGACCATATAATTATAAGACATAAGCAAATATGAAAACTCTTAATGCTGTGAATTATAACAATGTGTCTTTTTGTCCAAAAAGAATGAACTCACCAGTATTTCCTGCTGACCAAATGTTTTTAAAACGCGTTTCAGGTGATTACAGTAGATTGGAATAAAAGTTGTTGAACGGCACCGAAAGGCTCAAGGAAGTGGCATATTTTATCAAATCAACTAAATTAAATTAAACGTTATTTTTATGTATACGGGTTAGCCCATATTAAAGCTACCTTTATAAAACATGGGTTATTCCCATCTGTTTAATAAATAAAAATCCGGTGTTTCAAAACTCTGATATTTTTCCTAACTCACGTTCCTGATTAAATTTTCTGTTGCAACACTTTTCAAAATAACCACCGGTACCACTGGACTGCTCGCGACTCCCGTTCCCGTCTAAGGTGGGGTCGAGGGTCGTGATAGAAGGTGGTATCAGGGCCACTGGTTTAAGTCAATAGGTCTTGTCATACCTAAGCTTAAACAAAAGAGTTAGGAAATTGCTATTAACTGGTAGCACACATGATAATATTTAGACTTGAACCTAAGAAAGATGCTTTAGTATAATCTTCAAGATAAGCTAATTAGTTGCATGGATAAAGTATGATGGGTGTTGGTATGCCGTGAGGATGATAACTAGAACATTGCAAGTATGGTAAATAAGCGATAACACTTGGCCACTGTTATTTCTTGTTTATTGGTATTACTTGGTTCTGGAATATGATCTGTCATGTGAATACTAATTTCCTTGTTCTTTGAGGAAAGTCCTAATAAAAGATGCACTTTCAAAATCATGAATTGAGAAAATTCAATTTATGGGAAATACAATGATAATTACCTCTCCGAAAAAACCGGGTAAGATGGGGTATATGATATGTCAAACAAGTGACAGAATTCCCTAAATAGTATCATGACCTGATGTCTGATCTGTTTTTGAAAATATGAATTTTTTTAATACATTAACCTTATGAAGGGTTTGTATATTACAGTATGTGAAATATATGATTGTATAGATATGTATATCTATAAGGAAATCCAAAAGCCATAAGGATTGACAATTTAGATGAATCACGAACATATATGTCAATAATAAATTTTAGATTATCTTATCAGGAACCTCTCGTATACATCTATAATTCCGACATCGAAAACTATTTCATTTGATCATCCGTCTCGTAACTCGTGCGACAAGATGAACGATGTGAACCCTTTATGTTGGGACGCCATCGAAAGTATAAGAATTCCCTTTACATTACCTTTGATCATTAACGCAGTAGGAAACCTGTAACTAAAAGTCGTGCTAGGCACAAAACATCTAAAAACTTACGCTAATAAGAGTAATTCTACTGAAAATAAAAATAACCACGACTAGATGCACTTACAACGACTCTCTTCACTTATAATCCTACTAAGATTACCAGTAATAAAGAAGCTGTTACGACAATACATAGGCTGCAAAGGACTAAAATTGTCCAAACCATTCGTATATATGTTAAGAAGAATGAAGTAATGTATGCTTCAAAATTTAGACATTAAGATAGTGAGACCCAAGCCTCGAAACACATGATCAAGACATATGCCATGAAATGGAAAGAATGAAAAGAACTGACAGAAAGGAAATTCTGTCTGCTTCATAGAAAGGAACAAATGGAAACGATAATTCTTGTGGTGATTGCTGAATTAGGTTGAGAGTTGCAAGCCAACCAAGAGAAGTGACCACAAGGAGACAAGACAGACCAGCCGACAAAATTCGTCTCTGTGATGAAAGCTGTGAGTTATGCACGGAAATAAGACATAGCATATATGGTCTCGGAATTCATTAACACTAGAGGCATGGAATTGAAAGAAATTCCGATCGACGTTTTCCCAGAGGATCTACTTGGACTATCACCCGATCGTGAGGAGAAAACCAGAATTCATCTGATACTAGGAACAACACCGATTGTTATATCAAAAAGTTAAGACTAATATAGTAGTAATACCTTAAGTCATAAGTTTCACAAGAAGCCGAAACACGTACGTGCTCTTAGATTAAATTGCGGATATATAGGAATGAAGAAGGATGTAGCAAGTTACAAGTATTTAATTTATTTGCAAGTTAAAACTAAACATTAGAACCCTTTAGTTTTACCTCAACGATAAAGATATCAGTATGGAAATGAGATTGATAACAATAGATTTTGTTACGAAATTACCCAACATAAGAAAATGTAACGACACAATCTGGGAGATTGTGGATCGACTAACCAAGTCAGTTAAATCTCTACCAAATGAAGGAAACCCTTTAATATAAAACGCTTAGTTAAGTTGTGTGGGGATGAATTAGGCTCATTACATAGAATCCCGTTATCTATTGTATTAAATCGATATAGTCATTTCACTTCTCATTTCTGGAAAAATTGTAACCTAACTTATTGTGAGCAGTGTGAAGGAACCCTACAAAACATAGAAAGACATGCTAAGTACATGTGCGATAAATATTGATGAAATTAGGACTATCATTTATCACTCATAATTTATTTCAATAATTGGCTTACAAGTATTAGTGTTACCCGTTTGAAGCACTTTATGGTTGAAGGTACCATCCAGTATGTTGAGCAGAAATATGAGAAAAGCAACTATCAAATCAACAAATCATTAGAAATTCAAATCAGAAAAAGAATACTACTAAAATTCTCTTCGTGGAAAGGAATAGTCAGATTCGTAAGAAAGAAAAGCTAAGCCCGAGATTGGTTGGATCGCCTAAAGATATTAAAAGAATTGGATCAGTAACTTATCAGTTAAAAAATTGCCAAAGGAAGCAGGTATACATGATCATTTCATGTATAAAACCTAAGGAAATGCTCAACTGATAAATCTTTACTTGTACCTCTTCAAGATATAGAGGTAAATCAATTAAAAGACCTTACAAGTCAAAGATAAGAATCTCAAAACATGAAGAAGGGTTATGGTCAAAGGAAAGAGGAATTCAAAGTCAGGACCAGAGTATATTTGGAAATTAGGATTAGTGACGAAGTAAGAGTATTCCTCCAAATTTCCGTAAATCTCGAGGACGAGATTTAAAACAATGTGGGGAGGATGTAACAACCCTCGAAAACACCCTAGAACGAGCCTTGATTGAAACCCTAAACACGTACGATGCAAACAAAAACAAAATCCTTAGTGTGCACGATAAAACTTGAAAACCTAATGGTTGATGAACCAACCCGCACAAAAGTACCATTATTAAACTCACAATTATAAACCGAATCATTTAGGATCAAAACCCAAACATACGCGATAAGCACAACATGAAAATCAAGAAAAACGCATGATTGGACGAAAAGGCGGCCGAGGACACGCGTCACGACACTGCGACACTGCGACACGTCTCAGACCTACGTTTGACACGTGGCAACCGAAGCCAGGTCAACTATCCCCGCGACACGCGCCTGGGGAGGTCGACCCGTGCGCGACACGCGGGGGAGACCCAAATTTGAGTATACAAGCAACAGTGTGGGATTGAAGACTGTGCACCAGTTCGATCAAATTTTGACGAACTTACTCTCTCGTATCTCCGTTTCTTTGCACAAAACCCCTAAAACCTCGAAACTCTGCTCCGTAGAAAGTGTACGAGACTCGAATCACTGCTACGGTACTATATCCGATCGATTAAAACCGATCCGATGGATGTTTAAGTGCTGCCGATATTCGGCTATACTTTGTCATTCGTTGTGAGGGTTTCGATCTCGAGATTATCGTTAAAGTTGAATTGAGTTAATACTCTAATACGAGTTCCATTGTATCTAGAAATTAGAACTCATAACCAGGGGGTTGCTAAACTAGAATACTTAGCGATTAAGTAAACTTAGCGGTTAAGAAAACTTAATAGCTAAGGAAACATTAACAGGAAAGGAAACTTAGCAGTTAAGCAAGCTAAGTAAGTTAATTAATCAGCTAATTAAGTTAATTAATTAATCGGCTAAGTAAATTATGATTAATCGAATAAACAGCTAAGTAAGTTAATCAGTTAAATAGTTAAGTCAGTTAATTAATTAATCAGCTAAGAAAGTTACATAATTAAATGGTTAAAATAAATTAATTAGTTAACAGTTAAGTTTAAACAACAAGGCATATATATGAGATAGATATATGTAAGGAAGGTGTAAGGAAAGTATATATGGATAAGAATTATCTAAGGAAGGTGCAAGGAAAGTATATATGGATAGGAATACATGAAGCTTCCTAGAAAGTGTATAGGTAATTTCCTAGAAAATATAAAGGAAACTTCCTAGAAATTTCATACTCCTTACCTATAAATAGGAGCCTAGGATTTCATTATTCTTTGCTCATTTCTTCTATTCTTCTCTCTATACGTTGGTGTTCTAACCAATAATCACTGATACGATATTCTGTCCGATCGATTCGGAAACCAACTAACGAATGCCAAAGTGCTGTCTAAATAAGACTATACTTTGTGAATTTCGTTAAGGTTCTGATCTCGTGACCATCGTTAGGTTTGATATGGTTTTACACTAAAACGTATTCCACTCTGTTAAACTATATGTTTAACTATCAGAAAACTCCGATCTATAAACTTACTATCAAACAAGATATTTGATCATCAGAAGAGTCAGAACTATAAAATAGATGCTTAGTTATCAGAAGGCATAAAATCAGGAATCTTGTTTAATCAAGACTATATGCTTACAATGTGAGTCCATTCTCTTTTCTCACCGTTTGTGTGTCATTCTCTTTTTATCAAACTATGTTACAAAATCTCAAATTGTTTTCAGTTATATTTTTACGGTGATTAAGTCTTTGGAAATCTTAAATTACTGGCAGTAGATGGGGTATTGTATACATTACTGCTGTTTTATCACTTTTAGGTGGGCGAGCCTAAAATAGTGATACTCGTCACTATTGGGTGACAGGACCCAATAGTGGTATGACCACAGTCACAGATCCGGTCGAGTGACAACTGGACCGGATAATTATAAGACATAAGCAAATATGAAAACTCTTAATGCTGTGAATTATAACAATGTGTCTTTTTGTCCAAAAAGAATGAACTCACCAGTATTTCCTGCTGACCAAATGTTTTTAAAACGCGTTTCAGGTGATTACAGTAGATTGGAATAAAAGTTGTGACACGGCACCGAAAGGCTCAAGAAAGTGGCTTATTTAAATCAACTAAATTAAACTAAACGTTATTTTTTTGTATTCGGGTTAGCCCATATTAAAGCTACCTTTATAAAACATGGGTTATTCCCATCTGTTTAATAAATAAAAATCCGGTGTTTCAAAACTCTGATATTTTTCCTAACTCACGTTCCTGATGAAATTTTCCGCTGCAATACTTTTCAAAATAACCACCAGTACCACTGGACTGCTCGTGACTCCCGCTCCTGTCCAGGGTGAGGTCGAGGGTCGTGATAATGGTATTCCTAGAATGAGTGGTACTTCGGTGTCTTCCTCCATATCTAGTATGAAAAAGTCGGCCGGGAAGACAAAGTCTCCGACTTTTACCAATAGATTTTCGGCGACACCTTGTGGATATTTGATAGACCTATCGGCGAGTTGTATGCTCATTTTTGTGGAGCTCGTGTTACCTAATCCGAGTCGGTCAAACATTGATGCGGGCATGAGATTGATGCTAGCCCCGAGATCGGCTAGCGCATTGCGTATGGGTGATCCCCCAATGGAACAAGAGATGGTGAAGCTTCCGGGGTCAATTTTCTTTTGTGAGAGTTTGTTAAGTAGTACGGCGGAGCATTCTTCACTTAAATTAACTAATTGCAGTGTTTCAATTTTCCTTTTGTGGGTGAGAAAGTCTCTCATAAATTTTGAATATTTAGGCATTTGAGTGAGGACTTCCACAAATGGAAGATTGATGTGCAATTGTTTTAGTAGGTTTACGAATTTTGTGAATTGCTCATCGGTCTTTTGGCGAAGTAACCGACCAGGGTAGGGCACCGGGGGGTTCTTGGTAAGTTCTTGATTTGGTGAGGGAGTTGTCTCTTTCTGGGGCGTGGGTGAAGTTGTGGTTTGTTTAGACGGACTCCTTTCAGATGGAGGTAGCGGAGCCACCTCGGGACCTACGGTACGGTTTCTCAATGTGATGAGATGCACTTGCGCCTTTGGGTTAGTTTCGGTATTGCTGGGTAACACGCCTTCTGGTCTCTCAGAGAAATTTTGGGCTAGTTGATTTAGTTGTTTTTCAATGTTTTGAATACTAGCTTGTTAATTTCTAAAGCTCGATTCCAATTGTTGGAATCGATCTGAGTTTTTCTTTTCGGTGTCGGAGATGAGGCGTGAAATAGAATCTTCAAGCCTCTCTCGCCCCCCCTTGTTGTTGTTGAGAGAAATTTTGTGACTCATTTCTTGGTTGTTGAAAGTTTGTTCGTTGGTTCTGATTTGGTTGGTTACTACTATTGCTGGGTTCTCTCCAACCAAGGTTGGGGTGGTTACGCCATCCTTGGTTGTAGGTACCCGTGGGAGGACCCGACGGTCTAGGTCTATTATCAATGTAGTTTACCGTTTCCGTTTGATTATCCATTTCTTTCATACAACTCCAATTTTCATGTGGCCCACCACACCCTTCAAAAGCCATAACCGAGGCTGTTTTTGCCATTTCCAATTTTTTTATTTTTGAAGAGAGGGCCTCGATTTGGGCTTGTAAAGAAGTGCTTTCATCCACCTTGTGGGCGCCCGGGGCAATAGATTTTGTGCCTCGGGGAGTGTGTCATTGAAATTGTTTTGAGCAATTTCCTCAATTTGATTATAAATTTCATTTGGGCGACGATTACCTAGAAGTCCCCCGGAGCTAGAGTCAAGAGTTTGTCTTGTTTGTGGCAACAACCCATTATAGAAAGTGGATACTTGTTGCCATACTGCAAGACCATGATGAAGGTATTTTCTTAATAGCTCCTTGAACCTTTCCCAAGTTTCATATAAGGATTCCCCGTCCTCTTATGAGTATGTATTAATTTCAGTCATTAATTTAGCCGTTTTAGAAGGAGGGAAATACTTATATAGAAACTTTTGGGCTAGTTCATCCCAAGTGTTTACCAAACCACTTGGGAGGGTGTTGAGTCAAGCCTTAGCTCGGTCTTTTAGTGAAAATGGAAACATTCGGAGGTGGATGGCGTTGTTTGATGCACCATTGATCCGAAAAGTATCACATATTTCCAAAAAGTTGGTAATATATAAGTGGGGATCTTCATCCGCAAGCCCATGGAAAGTTGCAGAGTTTTGGAGCATTTGAATCAAATGCGGCCGAAGTTCGAAGTTGTTGGCATCGACATTCGGTGCATTGATAGCGGCGCCAAGATTATCTACCGTGGCCCGTAGGTAATCCATTAAGGTACGTTGATCCGCCATTGGAAGTGGGTCCCCCGAAACTTTCTCTTGGATTTTAGCTTTAAGTCGTTTTCTTAGAAAGCGTTCGGGTTCGTCTAGGGGTTCTTTATGTCTTTATTGGAACTGGAGCTCATGCACTGCGTAGGAGGTTTAGGTGCTGCACCTGGGTTCCAAGTCCTGCGATAAAAACAAAAAGATTGTTGGTCAGAAGTCTCACCACGGACCCGTGGTTACTAACCACGGCCCATGGTCAAGGTTACAGTGATTATTTTCTAGATCTCTGTTACTGGAATGCTTGACACGGCCCCGTGCTCACCTTTCTGTAACTTAGAAAATAAAAACTACCGGTAAGGATGCTGGGCACGGCCCGTGTCCGACCAGGCACGGCCCCGTGCTGAAGTCTGCAGAAGCTGAAAAATTTAGAAAAAATCCTAAAAAAATAGAAAAACAAGAAAAACGATAGGCCGTTGATTCCTAACTTTATTAAAATCCTTGTGTCCCCGGCAGCGGCGCCAAAAACTTGGTGTGTGCAAAGCGTGATATATTTTTATTGATATTTTAAGCCCGTTTTACACATAAGTCAAGTTTTAAATTTATAAAACACGATATTCTACAAACACTAAACACACACATGGGCAAGTGCACCAATCGTGAGCGTAGTATAGTGTTGGTAAGATACCGAGGTCGTCCAAGGACACAAGAGCTTTTAGTACCGGTTTATCCTCAACGTCTAATCAAATCAAAATTTTAGAAAAGGTTTTAAATATGAAAATAAAAACTAAAATGCTGAAAAATAAAAATAAAATAAAAACAGATAGACAAGATGAATCACTTGGATCCGACTCGCCTTTAGTGTAACCTTTGATGATTTCCGCACTTTTTCACTTTTTAAGAGATTATCCTAGTTATAGTAGTAGGCCTCTCTTTTGAAGGTGATGTTACCCTCAACCCAGTGGTTTGAGTCAGCAAGGATACAATCCCAAAGGGTTGGAATATTGGAAGATAATTAATTAAGTTATTAATGCGTAAAGTGGTATGCCCCTCTTTTGAATGCGACGTTACCCTCGGCTAAGTGGTTTGAGTCAGCAGGGATACAATCCCAAGTAGCCGGATTAATATATTAATAGTAGTTTACATATGAGGGGATCAAGCCATTCGCACCCCCGCCATCCAATACCAGTGGGTATTGAAGGAGGTCCTAGTAAGCTTGACCCAGATCCTTGCATGATCTATACACTGAACAAGGCAAGAACCTTACCAAACCATTCCCTTAACCCCCGACCAGGTAGCCAACATATCTCTATATAGACCGTAGAGATATGAATGGTGAAAATCTTTTATTTTATATAGACAGTAAAATAATGCCAAGACACCACGGACAAATGATCAGAAAGTTTCACCTTCAACATAAGAAACTAGTTATTAAAATCATTAATACAAAACCAAATAAAAATGCGAAAAGATTAAAAATCAAAATTATTACACTAAATGCTTGTCTTCACCAAGTGATGTAAGAGACTTAGTCAAACATGGCCTTTGATTGATAAGAACTCTTATGATCAATCTTGGTTCCCGAGACTACTACACACACTCTAAGGTGGGTGATGGATGATAGTGGTGGATGTGGGTGTTGTAGTGGTGGTGGAGTGGTGGTGAAGTGGGAGAGAGGTGGTTTGCCAAGGGATGCCTTTGAAGTGATCCAAGCACCCCTATTTATAGCCTGAATAGAAGCCCGGACACGGCCCCGTGTCCACTGGACACAGCCCCGTGGCCATCCTCTTTCTCTTTCTTCATTAATTACAATTGTCTGTCTTAGGCTCCACACACCCCTGTGTCTACTTGGCACGGCCCCGTGTGTAGGAGCGTATCTGTACTATCAAGATTTGCAAGATTCTGCGAATCTTAGCGTTGACCACGCCCCGTGTTAAGCTGGGCACGCCCCCGTGCTGGGAATAGAAGCTTCTATGACTTTGTCATTTTCTGCAGACACTTGACCACGCCCCCGTGTCCGCTGGGCACAGGGCCGTGGTCAGCCCTCTGTTTCTTGGTTTTTTGCTTGGGAAGATGCTGTTGATGGGTCGGGCATGCCACGTTTATTCCTTTTCTTTGTATTTATGTTAGTTTTTGCTGCATATTTGTTCATTTTGTTTATTTAAGCTCATTTGTTCCTGAAAATACAAAAGGAAGAAAAAAGCACACTTTTTCCAACATTAGTACTAAAAAATGGTTAGTTTTATGTCTCATTTGATGTAATTTATATGTTGCATTTTGCACACATCACTTATCTAAATGCTAACTAATTGAACAACAAGTGCGTTTTGGCATGACCGTACACTTATATGATTCTATTACCCTCGAAACTCGCAAAAAGAATGTCTGTAAATATTTATTTATTGATTTTCGTCTTTACATTTGAAAATTTCAAAAATACCAAAAAGATTTTAGCTGTGTTTTAATATAAATTTATAAAAGCCTAAAAGATTTTACTTCTATCTTATTTTTGATTTACCGATATTGGAACTCGAATCTTTCCCACTTAAATCCTGATTGAAAGCCGGAAAACAATCGCATCTTCATAATGGTCGAAGTTGACAAGTTTTTGAAAGTTAAAGATCTAAAATTGAACACTTTTGAAACTTTAAAGAGCTGTCGATTGGTAGTTGAATGAGATTTGGTCTCATGTGTGTCGTCTGTTAAATATTGTTTGTTTTCATTTGAAAATTCTCTAAGATTAATTAAATCCATAGCGATTGTTCTCATTATGCGTTTTGCTCTGTTGTGTGTGCAGATGTGGCATTTTCACCAGCTAAATGCAAAGAGAACGTGTCAGATGACAAGCTGTGGATTGACGACATGACATGGATGCAATTAGTGGATCAAGATGATCAAAATGATCAAGTTGTAGCTGACCATTCATCAACACCACAAAGATCTGAAGCTTTGAAGATCAAAGATTCATGAGCAACATTCAAGGGGGAGTTTGTTGATGCACCTTTTGATTGTGACACGTGAAGACTTTCAAAGATCCTGTAGTGCGAAGAACGAACTATCACTAGCAACATCAAAGGGTGAGTTTGTTGATGCACTTTTGTGTGGATGTGGCTAAGTTCGGTTCGGTTCAAGAGCGGCGTAGCGACATTCCTCCATCGTGCGCCTAGAAGAACAACACTCGAAACACGTGATCGAAAGAATTGTCATCATGATGACATCTGCATGATGTCATCATGACCACAAGCATATAAATGGAAATAGAACATGTGGAAACGAAATAGAATATATATATCTTGGACAACGAAATAGGAATTATTATTTCAAGTATTTATGAATCGAAATAGGCTTTAGCAATAGCCTATTTCGATGTATTAAATATGTATTTCGATGTCCCGCGTATTTTTCTTTTTATTTCGCTTATATGTGTTGTGTTTCGATATATCTCTGCTAGTATGGACTATAAATACCAACAGAGTCTCTTTTTTGAAGCAGAGCTTGCAAGAGCTGTAGAGAGTGTGTAAAGAGAGAGAGTTCCGGTGAGTGCTTTGTATTTTTCGAATATTGTACCGAAACTCTATCGAATCGAATACATGGAACCGTTAATCGTTGAATCTTTATTGTTTTATACGTTCTCTCACTCGGTTTGTGTCGTAGCTTGGATTTCGCACTCGCTACGGCATCCAAAACAAGAAATGATTGTAGTCCGTCGATCTGTATCGGGATATAACGATGGAAAGGCATCCAATGAAAGTAATTGCCAACTGGAACATTATTTTAAAATAATTGCAAACAACTATTTGTGTAGTGTTCACACCTGACCTAATGGAAGATTAGGTGACTTTGTTTTTGTTTTAAACGACCACTCACCAGATAACTAAGGTGGTGTTTGTTTTTTCCAAGAAGAGCTTCCTGGCCTCTTCTGTCTGCACCGTGCAGACGCGGGAAGAGGTTTAGCCTCAGAAGAGTGTTTGGTGGTGTTTTTTGAGAAGTGCTTTTTACCTCTCCCCAGCCTCTTCCTGAGGAAGATATAAAACAAAGCTTCTTACCTCTTCTTGGCACCACCTCCACCTCCACCCCTGCACCGACACCACCTCCACCTCCACCTCCGCCCCTGCTCCGCCACCACCACCTCCACCTGCACCGACACCACCTCCACCTCCGCCCCTGCTCCGCCACCACCACCACCTCCACCTGCACCGACACCACTGCTCCGCCACCACCACCTCCACCTGCACCGACACCACCTCCACCTCCACCACCACCCCTGCTCCGCCACCACCACCTCCACATCCACCCCACCTCCGCCGACACCATCGACCTTCACCTCCGAAACCCTAAAATCGATGGCAAACAAAACACCCCAAATCGATCTGTTACATCATCATCATCATCGATCTGTTAGAGAGAGAGTAGAGAGAGATCTGTTACCTCCACCTCCGAAACCCTAAAATCGATCTGTTACCTCCACCTCCGAAACCCTAAAATCGGTGAAGTGGTGGTGATGATGGCGGTGGTGAAGTGGTGGCGGTGGTGAAGTGGTGGCGGTGATGATGATGGCGGTGGTGCAGATCTGTTAGAGAGAGAGTAGAGAGAGAGTAGAGAGAGATCAGTTTTGTTGTGTGTGTGTTTTAAATGGTGAAGAGGTTTTATATAAAAAAAAAAACAAACCCTCTTCTCCTTGCAGCCTGCAGACATTTGGTCCACCTCTTCTCCTGCAGATGTCTGCAGATGTGGCCTGCAGCAGAAGAGGTTTTCCTGCAGAAAAAACAAACACCACCTAAGTCGACTGCAAATATTTGAAAGGGTTAAAAGGATTTGGCAGCTAATATAGATAAATGAAGTTGATAAACCTATATAGGTTTTAATTTATTAATCAAACATGATATAACCTAATATACAGGTTGATACAAAGAAAACGGATAACTAATACACATTTGAAATCAAATTCCACTCTATCTCTCTTTATATCTATGATCTATCTATACAGCGAGAGATAGAGGAGATGGTACCAATATTAAGAGCCCATTTTAAATATAGTTTAAAAATAATAATAAAACTAAATGTATACATGTATATGGGACCAGATATATATATGAGATTCGTTCTAAAAAATGTCATCGATATGGGATGGGTGTGTATTAAACATTTTCTTTAACTTATAATTTTTTTTGAGTGATAACTATTTTTTGGTTTTTATATATTTTACTTCCTTGGTTTATAATTATATAAAAGTAAAATAATACAAAATGTATTTAAAAAACTCAAATGGTTCATATATAATAAGCTAATAGGTATATGCGTTACACGCAAGTATACTCGATACTGATCGGTATTGGGCCTTGCATAGACACAATTTTAGGGTCGAGCATGGAGCTGAGGTTATCGATTCTCGTCCCACAAAGGAGTTCGTTTGATTAGGTAATCTGCAAGTAAAGTGTCTATTAGTAATCTATTGATATTTTATCCATCGAAAAGACCACTTTGGAGTTTGGACAACCTTCCAAAAGTTGATGGTGATTCGTCTAAAATAGTCAATTGGTAAGCCCTTAACTATAACTTCGTTTCAGTAATCTGTCACAAATGAGATTGGTAAGCCCACATTTCCAACGGCCATTACCAACATATTTTTTAGTCTATGATACTCCTTTGTTTTTGTAGTGAAAGTTGTAATAGCCAATACTTACTAGTGAATAACTATAGCACAATTTGTGGAACAAGTTGAAACTTGAACTAAAATTAATAGAAAATTTGGTAATTAATTGATCTTAGATGGTGTTTGGGGTTGAGTTTTGAAAATAGTTTATGCGTTTTGAATAATCAGAATCAGATAATTAGCTATAACAAAACGTGCTGCAGAAAGATAGTGTTTGGATTTGATTATGTTGTTTGATATCATAATAATCAGATAATCAACTATTTGAGTGTTTGGCAAATATATATATTTTAACGTTTTGATCTCTACAAAACGTAAAAGATTAGTTTTTTAGGAATCTCGTTTTCCTGCAGTAAGGGGTGACATACTTTTGGATTATCACGTTTTGATATCTACAAAACGTAAAAAATCAGTTTTTATTAATTTTTTACCAAACACTCAAAATAGATTTTTTACGACTTGAAAACACAATAATCAAAAAATCAATCAGGTTGAAAAAGCAATCCCAAACACCCCTTAGTGTTTCTAAATGAGAAATTATATATTTAAGTTAATTAATAAATAAAACTATTGGGTGGTTGGCTTAGTAGCTTATTAACCATATATATGTTACAAATTTTGATGATGAATAAGACTGCAATTTTCCGTTCAAAAAAATAATAATAAATAAAACTAACAGATAAGCTAGAAACTCTGGTCATAAATAAGTTCAAAAAGACTGTTAATGATAATCAGTATTTATATTGAAAAGATTAATTAAGATGAAAAATAATAAAAGGACCAAGATGAAAGGCATCCAATCAAAACAGTAGCAAATGTCAGGTTTGCCAAAAATATAAAACAAACAAATAATGTTAAACAACCATTTGCCCGCGAAGGTAGCTGCTGACTTTGTGTTTTATTTTAAAGCACTCCACAGTCCACTCACCGCTTATATAAAGGTCTGGTATAAGCAATTTCTCTCCAGTAATATATAATAAGCAGCAGCAATTAACAAGGCCGATTCAACCATCATCAGGATCAAGCTGACCTTCCGCCGGATCATCTAGCTGACCGTCCGCTAGAATAAGATCCACCAACTGACCGTCCGCTGGAATATCATCCACCAGCTGACCGTCCAGCTGACCTTCCGCCGGATCATAGTGTTGACTTTCCCCTCCACCTTCATATAGATCTTCTTCTACTATATATGCATGAGTACCATCAAACGAATTAACGAAAATCCCCTATGTAAACTTTCGCAAGTTAAAATATTTTTGAGTACCTAATAAACCTTTTGCAAGTTTTTTTTTTGTTTTTCTTTCGGGTGGGGGGGGGGGGGGGGGGTGGTTTAGGTTTTTGGGTGGTGGTTGGGTGGGGTGGGTGTTTAGGTTTTGGGTGGTGATGTAGTGGGTTTAATTTTAGGTTATTGGACACTTGTCACTCTATAAATCTTTCTTATACTTCTTACAATTATGAGCTTTTGTAGAATAACTTGACCCTATATATATATATATATATTTTTCAAAAGCTTTCATCATAATTTTGTACCAAACTTGTATAGCACGTAAAATTATAAAACAAAATGAGGTTAGTTGATAAGGAAACAAAACATCTCAAAGAAAATGTTAAAGGAGGAGAATAGGTTTTTGCTTTTTTTTATTGAACGGCTTAAATTACACTAAATCCGCTATTGGCGGGGATCGGATCCTTGCGATCAAGGGGAGCAACACCTTACCTCAAATGACTTTGTCAATTAGACCCAACCCCCACCCTAGGAGAACGACTAGCCATCTGGAGTTAACACGACGGTAAAAATAGGAAAAACGAAGATGACTAGCGGATCATGTTGATCATGAAAGAGATGTAAATGAAGAGTAATAAAAATATAACGAGGAATCGGCATCCAATGAAAATAATTGCAAACTCGAACATTATTTGCATATATAAAAATAGAGTAAATTGCCATTTTAGTTCAAATAGTTTTTTTCTCCTCTGGATCCCTGAGTTTTCCGGGTTTTTTTTTTTTTTCGTTTTGATCACACCGCCTAACTCAGTCTAATATCCTCAATTTTAACCGGAGGTATTTTTGGCATTTTCGTTTTAAAAAAACATTTTGTAAAGTCTAGTTCTTATGGTTCTCTTACAGAATTTGGTGGATGGAAATCTCCATTTTGGTCTTGGTTCTAAAGTTTTAGAAAATACATATTTAGACCAAAACTTTGTACAAATTTAATAGTTTGGATGCGTATAATGAATACACTCTCTTATAGAATTTGTTGGATGGAAATCTCCATTATGGTCTTGGTTCTCAAGTTTTGGAAAACATACACGTAGACCAAAATTTTGTAGAAATGTAATAATTTCGATCCGTATAATCAATACACATCAAGTTTAGCAATATATTGTTAATAAATAATAAATCTAAATGCGGAGTTTTTTCCTAAAAGATGTTCTTGAAAAGAAAAATAATTTGCAAAATGGATCATTTAAAAAATATATACAAAATAGGTGTTTTTAGATTTGTAGACCTACCATTAATAACCATTTCTTGCAAACATAAACATTTTTCCGGCAAACTAAATCTTTTTTTTCGACGAACAAAAGCTTTTCTCCCAGCGAACCAGTTTTTTCAGCCACCAAATTTATCTACAAACAATGAGCCAATAGCCTCCTTCAATCTTCTCCTCCTCATAACCATGTTCTCATGACTTTGAATATATAATAATAGCAGCGATTAAGAAGGCCAATTCAACCATCACGACGGATCATTATCTAGCTGACCTTCCACCGGATCATCTAGCTGACTGTCGAATATTAATTATGTGCTGACTGACCGTGCTTTCAAACGTTATGCAGGTGAATTTCCGCCGTATCTAGCTGACGCTCCAGGTGCTGCTAGACACATTCCTGACCCCCTTCCATATCTATTCGGTAACAAATATATATCTTCTTCTACAATACATATTGCAGTGAACATCAAACAAAATCCCCTAGTGTTGTTAACTTCTAGTAGCATTTGATTGATATAAAGCATGAAAACGATGCAACCTGAACAAAATATATAATAGTTTGCACGCACACAAGGAAAAACGCTACAAGAAAAATAAATTTTTTTGATCCCTTTCGATAAATGTCTTATGGAAACCATCAAGAAATTTACAACTACCACTGATGTCATAATTTTTTATGAAAATGTCTACACTGATAAACCAAATATGCTACCTAGGTTATGGTTTCTTTTAGTTTCCTTTGTCAAAGTCACATTTGTTGGAAAGACATAATAACAAAAAGATAGAGTTAAATTTGTTAGAAAACTAACTTTTTTTAATTTGCAAAATAAAATCTTTGGAACTTATTTAACATATGTGTAAATCAACAATAAAAGTCACTTAGGAGACACCCTATGGGCTTTCTAATGGGAAGGTCATGGGTAACAAATTTATACCATACATATTAATTATGTTTAAATAGCAGCCGAGATGAGACCGCTGACAATTATAGAAATAGCCGGAGAGCCTTCAAGCTCAGAAGAAGTCGATGGAACGAGTCAGAGCACATTTGACACGATGAAGCCTGAGGAAGCAATTACCATTCCGATGATTACCGATGATCCTGACCCCCTTCCAAATCTATTCGGTAAGAAATATATATCTTCTTCTACCATACATATTGCAGCGAACATCAAACAAAATCCGCTTGTGTTGTTAACTTCTAGTAGCATATGATATAAAGCATGAAAACGATGCAACCTGAACAAAATATATAATAGTTTGCACGCACACAAGGACAAACGCTACAAGAAAAATAAATTTTTGAGAGGGAGAAACGATAACTAACATTTTATTGTTTGGTCACAAATTTTCGATAAATATCTTATGGGAACCATCAAGAAATCTACAACTACCACCGATGTCATAATTTTTTATGAAAATGTCTACACTGATAAACCAAATATGCTACTTAGGTTATGGTGTTTTTTAGTTTCCTTTGTCAAAGTCACATTTGTTGGAAAGACATAATAACAAAAAGATAAGTGTTAAATTTGTTAGAAAACTAACATTTTTTAATTCGCAAAATAAAATCTTTGAACTTATTTAACGTACTAGTTTTTTTACCCGTCGCGCGACGTGATAAATTATAGAACACAATCAACCCGACTCGTTTCCGAACTAAATTTACGTTAAACGTAGACTAATCCGAATTCATACCGTTGAATGAATTGACTTGACTTGTTTCCAAACAAAATTAATGTCGAAATGTAGACCAACTCAAAATGTACATAAAATAAACACATGTGGTTGCGTTGTATGCGGCTTGATAAAGTATAGACTTTAACGACCCAACCCGACTCGTTTCCGAACCAAATTAACGCGAAACATATAGTAACTCAAATTTATACCGTAGAATGAAAACGTATTATATTTGATCCGATTTGTTTCCAAACAAAATTTATGATAAAGCGTAGTCCAACTCAAAACGTACAACAAAATAAACCATTTTATAATTGACCCGAATCGTTTCCAAACAAAAAATATGTTAAAGCGTAAACGAACTCGAATTTATACCGACACGTACATAAAAATAAAAACGTAAGACTATTTTAAAGTAAAAATGTACATGGTGTAGATCCGAAACTTTTGAAACATGAGGAGGTCAAAGTGACATTTTACAAATTGGGGAGGCTAAAAGTGTAAAAACCACAAAGTTAAGGGGGTGGCATGGCTGGAGGGAAACCCCACCAAAATGTAGAAGGTGAAAATGACTATTTTTAAAGTTTAGGGGTGTTTTGGTCGGTGGCAAAGGTCACCGACCTTTGTTTTTAAGAAGATAATATAATGTGTAAATCAACAATAAAAGTCACTTAGGAGACTCTCTATGGGCTTTCTAATACGGAGGTCATGGGTTGTGGAATCCCATTTGGTGCAATATTTTCCCAGTGGGTCAGGAGTTTTATCATAATAGGTCTTCACGCGGTGAGTTTTCCCTGTAATGGTGAGCGGGTATGGCCATCAACGTTGCCTGTGTTCGCAGGTGTAGGTGACTTTTCGCCAACGGGTTTGCCCGGATTCGTTAGCCGTTTAAAAAAAGGAAAACTGTGGAGGTTATGTATGCGTTTTTTAACTTTTTTTGTAGACGTTGGTTGTTTTGCTAAGTGCTAAGCACTACATTAATTATTGACCAAATAAAATAAAATTTTTTACAATCTTATATGATCAAAAAGTTTTATCACGTCAGCATTTTTGTACATTTTGAAATACATTTTATAAAGTTATGACCACTTAAAAGGGTAACTAATAATATACTGAAGTGCAGTTTATGCACTGGCCAACACAAATGTTTCTATTTTCTTGTTTCTTCTAGATTGAACATACATGTTACCATTTTTTCTTTCCAATACGATCTGCTTTAGTCTTGCTCTATGGACGATGATTTGGAAGTTGATACAAACCAAGATGAGTTAATTACAAAGATAGTTCTTATGGTTTATTGAAAGTACCGTCTTTGAATACTAACTTAATTTTTAGAGTTAATTACTGTTTTTGTCCCCGTGGTTTGTCAAAAATCACTATTTCAGTCCATTAGTTTAAAAATTGCGATTTCAGTCCCTGTGGTTTCACTTTCGTAACCATTTCAGTCCACCTCCGTTAACCCCATCCGTTTATTCTGTTAAGTACACGTGAATTGACCATAATGCCCTTATTAATAAAAAACAAAAAGATATCTAAATGAGTTAATTACTGTTTTCGTCCCTGTGGTTTGTCAAAAATCACTATTTCAGTCCATTAGTTTAAAAATTGCGATTTCAGTCCCTGTGGTTTCACTTTGGTAACCATTTCAGTCCAGTCTCCAAACACCGTCTATTTTACCGTTAAGTTTTTAACGAAATACCTAAATTACATTTGTGTTAATTAAATATGGACTTATATGATTTTATTATTGGATTTATATGATTTTATTGTTGTATATGGACTTAGGGCATGTTTGGCTAAGCTTTTTGAAACAACTTATTGACTTATTGCCTTTTTGAAAAAGTCAGTATGAAATGACTTATTGACTTATTGGCTTTTTCCCTTCACATACACCCTCATTGCCAAACATCATTTTAGAGCTTATGACTTTTCAAAAAGTCAATAAGTTGTTTCAAAAAGCTAAGCCAAACAATTGTAGGGTTCGACCCACCATGGCTTCAGTAGAAGTCTGGCACTATTTTTACATATATGGTTCCAAATTTTAATTTTGGATTTTAGAATAAGAAAATGTCCAGGTAAGCATTATTTTTCAAAGTTATTATGTTAATTGATACTGCTAGAAAGATATTAATTGGGGTGGTGTAATGGGTCGCCAGACATTAAGAGGGTGGGGTTGTGATGCCGGAGAAGATGACCGGAAACTTTTGCCGGAAATGAGAGCAGGGATGGAGTGGGGTGGGGTAGCGTGGGGTTGTGTTTTAACAAGTGGGTCCTAGAATACAATCATTTAAATTTGAATGGTTTTTTATTTAATTAACACAAGGGTAATTTAGGTATTTCATTAAAAACTTAACGGTAAAATAGACGGTTTTAGGAGATTGGACTGAAATGGTTACGAAAGTGAAACCACAGGGACTAAAATAGTGATTTTTGATAAACCACAGGGACGAAAACAGTAATTAACTCATTTAGATATCCTTTTGTTTTTAAGTAATAAGGGCATTATGGTCAATTCACGTGTACTTAACAGAATAAATGGATGGGGTTAACGGAGGTGGACTGAAATGGTTACGAAAGTGAAACCACAGGGACTGACATCGCAATTTTTAAACTAATGGACTGAAATAGTGATTTTTGACAAACCACAGGGACGAAAATAGTAATTAACTCTAATTTTTAACAGATTCAGGTTCATGGTTACGGTTTTGTAACACGTTTGAGTATTAAGGCTAACTTCTGTTAGTTTTTCTACTAAATCAACATAAAATTACCAAAATACCCTTATATAATTTTTTGTTAGTACTCAAAGATATTACTTTTAATAAACCGCAAGTACTATCTGTGTAATCAACATATTATAAAATATTCTACATAAAAAAAATTAATAATTATATTCCTGAAATTAATATATATTAATAAATGTCTATTAGAATTACGTTTTCAATAAATGACTCTTACTTCAAATATAATCTAATTGTATTTATGTTTAGATAAGTTATCCACCCGTGTCTTACACGAACTTAATGATTATTCAACAAATATAAATAAACTTAGAAAGAATTTTTTTTTTGTTGTGTTAATATTATATTATACTAGGTTATAGACTCATGTATTAAACGAGCTTAATGATAATTTGACATAAATAAATAAGATCTGAAACTATTTTTTTTGGATTCCATTGATATTTTGGAAAAATAAATAAAAATTAATGAATAAGTAATTGATATTAAAAAAATATTGACGTTTTATTTTATCTGAAACAAAATTATTTTTATTTTTGGATTCCATTAATATTTTGGAAAAATAAATAAAAGTTAATGAAAAAGTATTTGATATTAAAAAAAATATTGACGTTTTATTTTCTGATTAAACAGTTTGTGCAATCTATGTTAATATTATTGAATAACTTTAATAGCATATACTTACTTTTTATTTAGTGTCAAATGGGTAATAAACGTTTTTTTACATAAAAACTTACAAATGAATAGTAACTAATATTTGAAAATCATTTACTTTTTATATAATGGTTAAATAAGTTTGTGTAACCAGTGGTGTTAAGCATTATTGAATATTAATTTAATCATTAGAAAGTAACTTTTATATTAAATGCCAAATATATATTAAACGTAGATTTTTTATGTAGCATATTTTATAATATGTTTTTTTACAAATATAATGGGTTATTATATTTTTTTAGAGTTAATTACACTGATAGTTCTCGTGGTTTATTGAAAGTAACATCTTTGAGTACCAACAGAAAGTTATATTAGGGTATTTTGGTCATTTTATGCTGATTTAACAGAAACACTAACGAAAGTTAGCCTTAATACTCAAATGTATTCAAAATTCGAAACCATAGAACCTATTAAAAAAATGACTATCTGTGTAATTAAGGTTAGGTTCAATGTTATATATGGAACTTAGGAAAAAAAATAAGGAAACTGTAAAGTCATTTTGACCCACAAACAAACAACATCAATTTGTTGGTAAAGAGTAGTGATTTTTAACAAATCCTACTTTGAATATTGTAATTAATTCAATCGAATTGTTTGATTTTTATAATTTTGTTGATGGATTTGAATCTACTTCAGAATTGAATTACCGAAATTAAAATGTTGAAGCTGGATTCGAATTCACATTGAAATTTGATTACTCAATTCGAATCTAACTTCAAAATATTAGTGATGGTTGATTTCAATTACTGAAGTCAAGTCAAAATCCTGTAAAGTCTAAATGAACTCAAAATCAAAAAAAAAAGTGACAAACCAACTGAACACGACATCGAATGCGTAAACTCTAAATTGACTTATTGTTCTTCAATGATATTTGTCGGCTGGAGTGGAACATCGTAAACAACCTTAACATATGACTTTTAGTGATTTAAGGGTAATTGTTTACTGGATGCATTTGCCTTTGATGTTAACTGTAGGAGCCCCAAATGTTAGAACTATAAGCCTCATAAGTTCTTTTATATTTTTTTTGTGTGCAGGTATGTGTGTGTGTTGTGCATGTGTTGTGTGTGTATGTATGTGTGTCTGTGTGTTGTGCATGTGTTGTGTGTTTATGTATGTGTGTATATGTATGTATGTATGTTGTGTGTGTATAGATGTAAGATGCATACGTACATGTACGTATGCATGCATGTATGTATGTATATATATGTGTGTATGTATTTGTTTATGTACATACGTACATACCTACCAATGTATGTATGTACACATACGCACTAGAGGGGTGTCTGCAAAAAGAGAAAGGAGGGGTGTACGTAACACACTAACATAGACAATCGTATAACACTTCAACAATTAATTGGTGAAATATGATTTAGATATGAAAGTTTAATATAAGTTTATCAGCTAAAGTAAACATAAAATCATACAAAGGAAAAAAGCTTTTTGAGAATTATGATTGTTTACATAATTAGTTTTAAGAATTGAACTCGTAGTCTAACTCATATATGACACTAATAATCAATACCATTCTTTTGTTTATTTAATCACATAATTAACTTTCTATAAAAGATAGATAAAGTAGTTCAATTAAAAAAAAAAGACAATTTTACCCACCTAAACTCTTAAAATTTAATGTAAAAATACAGTCATGTCCTCTCAAATGTATTATGATATAGTGTATATATGTGTGTGTATTGTATAAGATTAATATGAATAATTTAATTAGAATCTCGAATCAAATTGGAAACCAAAAAATTATATTTGATTCACTTTATTCAATTACTGAATTCTAATATTCAAAATCGGAAATCGAACTTGGAGCAAATTCGATTTGAGTCGAATTTCAGTTTTTCGAGTTCGATTCAAATACCAACCACCCTTATGTAATCTTAATATAATGAGATTGTTTTGAGATAAGATTTTAAGACTATTTGTGTTTTGAGATTACATTTTACAACAGATATTAATTAGCAAATAATAATTCTGTAATAAAATCAGCTAAGGGATCGTTTGATTCACATTACGTGTTTTAAAGGAATTGAAAATGGAATTTGAATTAGAATTGGAATAAACTCCTTTAAAAATTCATAATGTGTTTCGTTGGTAAAATTATGAATGAAATTGAGTTGTTTAAAAATCAAAATGACAAATACACCCTTAATAACCTATTTTCTTCAACCTTACATCATCCATATCCCTCCCACCCCTTTCTTGTATCATCGCCATCTCCACCAGATTAATCATCCTTCGTCTATTCGTATCATCACCTATTCGTATCATCTGATTTTCCAAAAAAAAAAAAAAATAGTTACACTGCGATCAACAGAAACATAAATAATTGTTCTAAAGTAGAACCATCATTTCATTAAGGTTCTATTTGACCCTTTCTTCATTGTTGTTTGTCAACTTCGTCTTCGTCTTCTTCACGTCCGGTTCAGTAGTAATGTCATGGAGACCAACGAAAGCAAAAACAACGTTCTAAAATGTCACACCCCTGTTTTTCGACACCCCGAGCGAGCGACCAATCGGTTGGTATCTGTTTTGATAAATACGCAACGGAAATTGATTCGTATTTATTTTATGTAAATTAAATATTTTTCTAAAATAATAAAATGTAAATGAACAAAAAACGAGTTAAAAAATGGCTTAATTTTTTTTACATGAAAGATATTTATTATTATCAATCATATCTATCCAATATTGAAAACGAGTAAGGTTTACATTATTTAAAATGAGTAAGAAATTTAATTTACATAAAACTATATAGCTAGGAGATTTTATTTAAAAAAATCTGTTAAAAAAAACACTGGTGTAACAAGTAGATTTTATGTTAAATAAGAAATTTAATAAAAATATGAAAATAAAAAAATAAATAGATTTTATGTTAATTAAGAGATATAATAAAAAGATGAAAATAAAAAACTAAATAGATTTTGTAAAATTGATTTAAACTTAAATAAAATTAGTTGTTAGTACCCAAATGTGTTACATTGATAAACTTAAAAAAAATACAAGGGTATTTTAGTCATTAATTAACTAATTTTGGTGTTAGTACCCAAAGATGTTACAAAATTGAAACCATAAAACCTAAACCTGTTTAAAAAAAATTTAGTACCCAAAGGCGAAACTAGGTGTAAAACACAGGACCCATTTGTGTAATTAACTCTTGACATTATTTTAGAAATGATCCTCCCTCTATGCCAAAGAGTGCGGTGTTGAAGCCATTATCAAATTCTTTCACGCTCTTATAATGCCCATTACATATGGTCTTGCTTTGCATGGTCACTTCAAATGCATTAAACTCTCAATGGACTCTAAATTTGCTTACTTTGCCCGTTGTTATAAAAGAAGTTACAAATTATTTTGAATGGCAAATGTTATTTACTCTACATTACACCAATTACTTTAAAATACTCCTTACTCTAAAAGAAATTACTAATCAACATTATGCATTAACGTTATTATTTTGAAGACAATAGAAACGACTACTTTGATCTCGTTGTTCCATTATACGAAGCATCAGTTACGGGCAACTGGGAGAGGGCAAAGTTCATCTTAGACAAACGCCCGGATTTGGTACACTATGGTCTTGGTAATCTTGGCACGGCACTACATGTGGCAGCGACAGCAAAAGAGTCCAAACAGACCTTACATTTTGTGCAGAATCTAGTAGATATGATGACCAGGGATGAGCTGCAACTTCAAAATAGAAATTCCAACACTGCCTTTTGGATAGCATGTGCAAATGGAAAAATAAACATGGCTAAGATTATGATGGAAAAGAATAGTAGTGTGCTGCACATTCGTGGTAATGGTGGATCTTTTCCATTGTCCATTGGTGTTGAGTCAGGGACACGGGACCTAGTGAAATGGTTATACAATAATTTTGGGAAGATGAATGGCGACCACTGGGAGGATGATGATAGGGATGTCGTACTCTATCACTGTGTGGTTCGAGGTTTCTTTGGTAAGTAATTTTGTCACTAAGAATGAGTAGGATGAGCAAATGGTACCCGGTACCGAACCGGTATCGATACCGAATTTACCGAACCGGGTATATATTTTGGTACCGATTCGGTACCGACTTTTAACATTTTCTTCGTAAGGAAACAAATGCTACTCATTAGTTAGCATAATATGTTCTTTTTTTTATTACATATGCTTGCCATTTTCTATATCTTTTATTTTCACTTCTTATCATTAAGAGATTACCATATACGTTCTATAGATATTGCTATCAAAATTCTCAAGGACTACCCAGAACTTCCTCTTCCTCGGCATGTGCATCCACTACTTGATGTTTTGATGCGCAATTCATTTGATCAAGGAGAAAAGAAGCTGATCACGAGAATCATAGAACCAAGTACGTGTCTGATTAGTAATTACCTTCAGGTTTTTCTTTACAGTACTGGAGTATATTGTTTGTCCTTATCTTTGTAGTTGTTTTCAGTTTATAGATTATTTGGTATGAGCTTAGAAGAGGATACCGATGCACTGAAAGTACTAGAAATCATTTGGGAACGTGCCATAAAAAAATTGGACTTTGAAGAAATTCAGAGCATGCTCAAAGTGTGTAAAATATTAATTGCTGCTGCAAGAAACGGCAACACTATGTTTATAGTTGAGGTGCTTCGTAGATATCCTGATTTGATCTTTGAAACAGATGAAGATGGGCACACTATATTTCATATAGCTGTAATGCATCGTAATCGAGGTATTTGCAACCTATTGTACGAGATCGGGGACGGCTCCAGAAACAACATATGCATACTAACTGACAAGAACAAAAATAATATACTTCATTTAGTTGGTAAGAGTTCAAAGGAGATGGCAACTAAGATGTCTGGAGCATCTTTGCTAATGCAACGAGAATTATTGTGGTTCCAGGTATAAGCTTTAGATTAATGTCCCAAAACTCCTTAATTAGCTTAACAGTCTACAATTTAAATATTAATTATAATGCTCCTACATCCAAGATGTAGTAATATTCTCTAGCTGGACTTTGAGGGTGAATGATTGAAGTCATAAATCGTAACAAGAACTGCAATAATTAATATTTTTGTCATCCCTAGTTCAATCATTCACATATTAATAGCATATGTGCTGAATGGAATTTTTTAGTATAACACTAACTTGAATTGATGAAAAATATAATGATTTACATTGTAGGGAATTCGTAAGATGATGCCACCTTTTGCTAGGGAATCTAAGAACAATGATGGCCAAACACCATACGAGTTATTCTCTAAAGAAAACGAAGAGCAAGTTGCCAAAGGATTAAAATGGATGAGAGATTGCATGGTTGTTGCCACACTTATCGTCACAGTTGCATTTGCTGCAGCCTTTACAGTTCCAGGTGGCTACAAAGGAGAAAATGGACTTCCTTTTTTCATTCATCAGCCTACCATGTTAGTTTTTGTTATTGCAGATGCCATTTCTTTGTTCTCTTCGTCAACTTCACTCCTGGTGTTCTTGTCCGTCCTTACATCCCGTCCTGATCAAAGTGAATTCATGTATTCATTACCCAGAAAAATCATGATTGGCCTACTTACACTTCTCATCTCTGTAGCAGCAATGATGGTAACATTTAGTGCAAGTTTCTATGTGCTATACAACAATGGGTTGAATTGGGTACCAATCCTTATTGCTGCATTTACTGCCGTACCCGTCATTGTGTTTGCAGTATTGCAATTCCCTCTTTTGGTGGATATGTTTCGCTCTATGTATGATTCTCACTATTTGTTCACGCCCAAGAAACGAATGCTTTACATCAGAGAAACAAGGTTGTGTTCTAACAACGCTCGTTGCTGGTGATTCCCATATAAAAGCACCATTACAAGGATATTTTATCAAAAGATGCTAATGTACCCTTGATTACTCCATATGCATTTCATTTACAGCTTATCATGTATTGTTGATGTTTGTAATTTGTCTATGAAATCAAATGATAATAAACGAACAAGGGAACTTGATTATTTACTGGAACTCACTACTTTCGTATATGCTGATGTATTGTTGATGTTTGTATTGTTGATGTTTCTTGTTATCATCGAATTTCAAATGAAATGCATAGAGGAATATGGAGGTTCATGTTTGAAATGATAATAAAGACACGTGTTTTTACCAATTTTAATGTAGCACTTGTGTGTTTGAAATGAAGTGAAATTCGATGATAAATAATCTAAAACTTTAGGCAACAGTGTCACAAGATAATTATTTACCTGTGAGAGAGCCCTGCATGCTGACATGGATAACTTGTATTCTCAATGTGCTCCTACCGGAAGAGTTTCTCAAGCACAGGCCAAAAACTCCCAAGAATAGTAATCAAAGAATTAGTTGGGCTTGGCCCAGTATGCATGAATCTATGTTATATAAACAAATTATGCATTAGAGTTGAGTTAGTTGTTGAGTGACGTATTTTTGAGAAAGATTACACAGAAAGAGGCTGTGAGATTGAGAGTTCGTGTGTTTAGGTATAGGATTGATTGTAATACCTGGGTTTGATAATCAATAGAATACCATTTTAATTGTGATTGTGTGTTTGCCATCTTAATTACTTGTTTTTTTTGCTCGTCTGATCTACTAAGAGGATTATGCACTTTTAGTGGATTATAAATCTCGTTATCGATTCAATGATAGGGAACTAAAATTGGGTATTAGAGCACTCGACTCTATATTGTGTGTGCATAGCGTGTTAGAAGTGTCGAAAAAGTCTTGTAAAAACCCCATTCGTACGAAGGAGTCCTTCGTACGAAGGGAGGCAGTTCACTTCACATGAACATATCTAGTCCAAATAAAATTATTATTATTTAGCACCTATTTCTTAATAACTAATAATTAAAAAAATATCTTCCCTTTTTAATAAAAATTCACATAATATCATCTCCTTTAGAGCATTCACGTCTGTAGAATATATTATAGAGAAAAAATAGAGGAAATAATAAAAATACTAAATTTTGGAATCTTTATAAATTATTATTCAGAAAAATATATAGAAAGTAAAGTACACGTTTTGATTTAGAGGTTCATATTCAACCCTCTATATTTTTATGAAAAAATTACAAGTTTTGTCCTTTATCTTGATACCATATTTCAGGTGGTGTTCTTTTCAACGAATTTTGATAGGTTTTGCCATTTATAGGGAATGTTGTTGCACGTTTTGTCCTTTGACTCTAAACTAGTTACATTTTCTTGTTAAATCTGGTCACGTGCAAGTCAAATGAGTGTAGTTTAGACTTTATACATATAAAGGACAATTTTTGTAAATACTGATATATGTATAAATATATACATATATTTATGTATGTATAGATAAAGGCCCCACCCCCACCCCTCAACCTCTTCTTCCTCCTAACCCACCACCTGCAACCACCATGTCACCACCCAACTCCACCTAACCACCAGTGAAACCCTCAATTCTCCCTCTGAACAGATTCCCACCGAGTTACTCCTTCTACAACTCTTCCTAATCTCTCTCATCAACCCACCTCCTTGCTGACATGTTCAAGGTTAACAAGTTGCACTGCCCGGGATATCATTGTTGGATACGACATAGTCAATACCTCTGCAAATGTCAATTTGCAGTCACTGTGTAAACTTAAACAAAAATTATCAATCTTTAACTTAACAAATTTAAAGCTCAACACTATTAGCAAAAAAAAAAAAAAAGTAACACAACTATACTGATCTCAATTTCAAAAATCAATTTGAACCGATCAATTGATCAATTTCACCAAATCAGCTTAAGAAAACAAAATGCAGTTAAAACTAGGGTTTGTATATTAAAAGTGATGCCTAGCGAGACAAAGGCATAGATTGCAGAACTCTAGGACACCACAACAGACATTATTCTTTGGTTAACCTATAATTTACAGGTTGATTACCACAGCGAACATTATCGAGACCCTAGGACACTGACTTTGTAACCTGCTGCAACCGGAACAATCACAGACCACCCCTATTATCATCCTAGCTACAACCATCACTGTCGCCTTTGTTCTCTCTCTTCAGGGTCTAAATAGGTCGGCCGACCATAGGCCATGGCCGGCAGCTTCTCTTTCGATCACATCTCTCCTTCTCTCATTTTTAGATCTAAAACAACGGTGGGGTGTGTGTAGATGTTGGGGTGGAAAGAAGAAATGGCACTACAAGAATTTACCACTTTTAGCGGCGACACCATTAGCGGCGACAGGCCAAATGTTGCTGTTATTGGTCGATCCGCGTCCCGGAGTCCGAAACCAAACCCCAGCCATTGATCTTTATCCTGATCCAACGGTTGGGGATTTAAAAGGCATTAGCGGCGACATGGTTAGGTCATTAGTGGCGACAGCTGGTCTCCGCTAAAAATTTGTGTCCCTCATTAAACCCCAGCCACTCAAATCTTATCACGATCCAACGGCTGTCAATACCGGTGACAGTAAGACCAATAGCGGCGACGACTTGTCGCCGGTAATGCCCTTACGACATAAAGACCAGTACAACGGGCTTTTTTCCCTCCTTCCTCACTTTTCCCTTTTTCTTCTTCCCTCTACCGAATTGGTTAGTTTAACTTTGTTTTTTGTTAAATTTCTTCTCTATTTTGTTATATACATGTTATAGTCTTTAATTTTTGTGTATTTTTGTGTTTATGGTAGAGAAATCAGATCACCACCATTACTTCTGTGACAACTGGCACTTTTCCATGCATTCCGTGCGATAATTAAACAGTAATCTGTGCTTTAATAACTGTGCATGATCTAGTTTACAACGCGAATGAAATTCTGATTTCTGTTATATACATACAATGGCATTTCTTGTTGCAAGACTTTTATCATTATTACATGCAACACGATATAGTTCTATTAATGCACAAAACATAATTAGCACAGTTATTAGACAAACTAGGAGCACTGACGGGAGTTCAGTACTTAGACAGACATGATGTTAAGACACAAAATAAGCCCCAGGACCAAGTGATACACTAGTATAGTATGTAGGAACGTAGGGATTACAAAACTGCCTTCCTAGTGATAACATAGGTACCAGAAAGTGCCAGAAACACACTAAAACTGCAGAATTCTGCAGTAAACAAACAAATTTAGCAATTTTTAGCAATTTAACATCTAAATGTAATGCAGAAAAGTGGTTTAATGGTCCAGAATACTTTTCTAAGTGTCAGGAACCGAAACTGTCATAAAATACAACATAAAGCACACTAAACTGCGCAATTTAGCACTTTAACGAACAGTAACGAAACGAACAACCGGACACTACCCGAAACGTCAAATTCTTACTAGAAGCATTGTTCTAGTGTTACGAAGCTAGTTATGGTCACCAAACATCATATTACATCTCATAAACACTAAACACATAAAATACCTAACTAGCACCATTACATCCTAACTAAACTTGTAACTAACTTTTGAAATGGAACTAGATACCCCCCCCCCCCCCATATAACCGGTTACCAGTGGGTCCCACTAGAAGATTTTATTTGCATTATTTATTAGATATTGCTTAAACTTTTGGAGACATATAATCTACTAAGATCTTGTGTTGTTGGAAGTTAAACATAAAAACCACAAGATCCTTCATTCCATTCATTTCACAACATAAACCATCATCACTTTCCTCTCCCTTCTACCCCCTCACGGCCAAGAATAACCACCACCACACCACCCTTTTTCACTTCATTTCCTAGCAATCCAAGGTTACTACATGATGTAAGAAGCTTGTCAAAGAAGGTGTGAGGTGCTAGAAGTTGAAGGACCATCTTGTGGAGTCTTTAACCACCTATTATCTTCATCACTTTGCTTCTTGTTCTTCCCTAGCCATAGTGCTAGTAGTAAGCTCCATTGATCTTGTTTTTACTCATAATTTTAGTGGTTAAAGTATGAAGTAACTTGGTAAACTAAAGAATCTCAAGAAAACATAAAGATGAACATTAACATAAAGCTCTAAAACATGAAGATCAAGTTATTCTAGTGTATGTATTGAACATGTTTGTTGGTTTCTTATGATTATGGCGTTGATCATCATAATAACCTTGCTAGATGATGATTAAACACATGATCTAGCAAGTATAAGGATAGATCTTGAAGAAATCAAAATGATCATCCTTTATGTGAATCATGAACTTGAAAATAAACTTGTTTTGGTGTAAGATGATTTGTGATACATGTTATAAGTCTTGAAAATAAAGGATTTCAAATATAATATTTTCAAGAGAACAAAGTTACTTACAAGATTTACAAGATCTTGGTTTTTAAATAAGCTAATCATACTTTTAGTGGTTAATCAAGTGTAGAAATATATATTTAACAAGAAAAACTCAAGAAGAAATATTTTTAGAAAATCACTTCACAAGTTGTGAAGATCTAAATTCTTCAAGAATGATATTTTTAAATAAATAACCACACTTTAAAGGGTAACTAAGCTTACTAAATACACTAGTAAGTTACTACAAATTTTTACAAAGTTTCAAGTTCATGACATAGTGTAAATTTCATAATTTTGGCACATGGTAAGTGTTGAATGATTTGTTGATGATTGATGATGATTTTAAAAGAAAATGATATGCTTTGAAAGCATGAAAACCTCCATTTTTAAGGGGAAACTATGGCAAAATTTTTGTAGAAATTAAACACTTAGAAAAATATTTTTAAAACAAGCGTTTATAAGTAAATTTTGAGAATGGTTTTCATATAAAAGTTGCCATAATTTTTATTACAAAAATTACAAATATTGGAGGTTGGTTTTTGATAAATAAAAGTGACTAAGTGTATATTTAGGAAAATATATATTTAGATGTCACAATTTGTGTGATTACATGTATATTATGTGTATTAGTTATATTATTTTAGAACTTGAAATAATATAACTCACTAAAATACCAAGAATTACAATCCAAAATATTACCAAAAATTCCAAGGAATAAATATACAAAGAATACCCAAAATATTGGTGAAACCAAACAAAGGAATATAACTTACGAAATATTCCAGAACTTTTATTCATAAGTATATTTTTGGTAAATAATATTTTGGACACCAAAAAGAACAAAAATATGATTTTTACAATTATTACAAAATTATATCATATTTTTTACAAGGAGAAAATATATTATTTTATGACAAATTAAAATATATATTTTCTTGGAATTATTAGAAGATATATTATTTTTGGGAGGAAATATATATTTTCTTAAATAAACCTTGGACATATTATTTTTGGGTAAAAGAAAAATGGATTTATATATTTTCTAAGTTAGACTTGGAAATATATTATTTTTGAGACATATGTGAGATTTATAAATACTTTTGCCAAGGGAAAAATTATAAATAATTTTTCTATGTAATATTCCTCAAAATATATATTTTGGAAATATATATCAATATATTGTTACTAGAAATATTATTCCGGAAAAATTAATACAAAATTAAGTATTAGAATACTTATCAATTACAAGAAACTACGTATTTTTTGTACGTATAAATACACTCTGGAATATGACACCGATACTTGGCAAAAATATACAAGTACAAGAATACCAATACAAATACACCCATCCTTGGGAAGGATATACATGTATAAGTACTTGAAAAGTAACAAGTTAAAATATTTGTGATTTTAACAAATAATTATATAACTTGGAATAATATTGAAGACACAAAAATACGTAACTCAAAGACACTGATTAATACTAAGTCAAGGCACGACCCGCTCGTCTAATAGACCGTAGTACATTGTAGGTAGTCGTGCACACTAGTAGCAGCGTGAGTTACGTCGGATTGAAGAACGCAAAACCGTGAGTTCATGTCCCCTTTTTCTTTTAACTGTCTTTGGTTTTATAACTCTCGGGGGTGGAATACATGTTACGAATGTTTAAACGGTATGAATTGACTATGAAATGAACTATTAGATCATGTGAGCATAGATTAAATTTGAAATGCCATTAATTCTTATTTAGGGACGAAGGTTAGATCTAACGGGTACGGCCGAACCCCACTCATGGTACTTATGTGACCACTTGAGTGCTTCGGTGTCCCAGTCAAGGTAAATCGACAATAGTCAAGGTAAATTGACATAGTCGAAGGGGAATTCGACATAGTCGAGGGAATCGACGAGGGTATAAGCCTACTCATTCCCTATGTCTTCACATGCTTTAATGTCCTTGTAAAACATTAATTTGATATGTTCATAAATGCTTTCATACCTGTTTTCAAATGAGTCTTTTAAAAGTTTACAAGCTTTTCAGTACTCAAACAAAACGCATGAACTCGCTCAACTTTTGTTGATGCTTTCCAAAATTACATGTATTTCAGGTAACAAGATGGATCTTGGGCGCTGGTGTAGTTTCTAGAAGTAAATTCCAAGTAGATGTCATCCACTTTTGTTGATTTGTAACTTAGTCGAAGGTTGTGTTGTTGAAACTTAAATAACTGGTGTTTGTAATACTTTAAACTTAATGAATGGATGAACATCGTTTTGATCATATAGTTGTTTATTATGATTGAATGCAATGGTATTGAACAAATCACACATCGTACGCTTCCACAAAAGTCAGGGTGTGACAGTTTGGTATCAGAGCTTCGATTGTAGTGAACTAGGATTCCTTCTTGAGTCTAGACTACAATCACTAGGACTCTCTCACGAAAACATTTTACAAAAAGGTTTTTCATTGCATTCACGTAAGCGTCAAGATCCATGAGTCAAACCTTTTTCAAAGAAAACACAAGGCAAGGACATTAATAGGGAGAAGAATACCCCAAAATTAAAGAGCCAATTAAGGCGTAGTCTACGTGAGATAGACTTGCCAAAGACAAAATGACCCCCCCCCCCTCCGAAAGGATAAACGAGAGTTATATGTGACATGATGCATCTATTTGCCTGCTTATGCGTAGTAACATATTTATTTCTTGATATATATATATACGTATAAGTGTACGGAATAATTATTGACGTAAACAAGATACCTTCGACTCCGAAACCTATCATAGTTCTTGACTCGCACGATGAGACTGTCGACCTCACGTTTATTACGACGCTCATGGCTGGAGTGATTACCCAAACGAGATCCTGAGCTGGTTTCCGTAGAAGATGGCTGCTCTTCCCTCTCGATTGTGAAGGTGCCTGACTATGGTAGAGACGGCGAGGCGGAGGCGGCAACCTTGGACAACACCTTTATCAGCAGGACGAGGTCCCTGTGGCTTTTGTGAAACAAGATCGAAGACGCTCTTGTCCAGACTAGGAAGATGAAGTACCTATCTTAAAGGTGCCCCTCCAACTACCATGAATTCTCCTTATTCCTATTACGTTTAACCATCGTGCCTATGCGCGCATAACGATAACGGATGTTAGCGCATGGACCACCGCAATGGTCCTCTCCATATTAGAGGTATAAGGACAGTAGTGTCCCCTCTTTGGTTGATCATCTGCTTGAACGAGGGAAAGTTGGGGTGACCGTGCAAGACAATTTATTATTACGGGGGCCCACGTAATAACGACTTGTAGTGCATGGAAATCCTGGTGGACTCTGCGGGTCGAGCTAATGATCACCATCTATCCAAAAATTTCTAAGTGTTCACACCTTCATCTAGTAGAACAATACCTAGACAGATGCCTTAGCACTTTACAAAGTAGGAAACCTGTCTTTTCCTACTTCGTGTCAGACACTCCTACCCGTCTACGAGCCGTTTGGGAACCAATATCTAAGCAAGTGAAGATGGCTAACACGCGGGAAAGATTCAGTGACGTTACACTCTCTATCACCCCTATATGTACAACCCCCATCTCATGGGAAGTATACCCATCATTGTGGGGCTAAAGACCTAAGGAAACCAATGTAGAAGGAAAATAACTACCACATTCATATTATGAAACTTGTATGACCGAGGTGATGTAGCCTCGAGTTCATTTTGTTTTCCCCATTACAAGCAATAAGTCAAGTTGTCAAGCCTATATGAAAGGTCAGTGGTTGTTGATTATATATGCATGTGATATTGGGTGATTACATGTTTGCTTGTGGTAATATGTACCTCATAGACAAATTATGGAATGTTGTCTAACCTACCCCATACCCTTTTTACAGAAGAAGATGTCGCCCAGACGTGACACGAACACCATTACGTTATCTATGGCCGAATACAATGAGCGCATTTCTGAAGTTATAACACAGTATGAAGCCCACCGCTCCGAGCACAGCAGTCGCACTTCCGGAAGTAACCCTCCAACTGGCTGCACTTATAAACAGTTCCTGGACTGCAAGCCATTGAATTTTGACGGCACAGGAGGTGCCGTTGCATTTGTTCGTTGGGAAGAAAAGACCGACTCCGTTCTGAGAATGAGTAATTTTTCGCCCCAGCGGAGTGTTACCTTTATCTCAGGGTTGTTTTTGGATGGCGCACTCTCCTGGTGGAACCTTCAGGTTCAGACCCTTGGTGAAGCTACTGCTTATGCACTGAGCTGGGACGAGCTCAAGGAATTGATGCGGAAGAAGTACTGTTCTAGGGCCGAAATCCAAAAGCTTGAGGTTGAGTTCTGGAATTTGAAAATGGACGGGCCGAAGATTTCTGAGTACGTCCAACGATTTCACGACTTGTCTAGGGTTGTTCCCTACTTAGTCAAGCCGGAATTCAAGAGGATTGAGTGATTCATTTGGGGACTTGCACCTCAAATCCTAAGCATGGTTACTGCCTCAAAGCCTTCAACCATCGCAGAGGCTATCGATCTGACTGTTACACTTACTGAAGAAGCTCTTCGTATGGGAGAGTTTCCGGAATCTGAGACAAACAAGAAAGACACTCACGTGGAGTCTTCGGGCAATAAGAAAAGGAAGTCTTCGAACCTAAAGATAGGAACCTAAGTCCGTTATGGAAGCTCTAAAGCAAACAAAAGAAGGGAAGTGAACCCGCCTCGTGGCACGCAAGCTTATGGAGACACTAATAAGGCCGATGGTAAGGTTTACTTGGGGACTAAGCCGAGATGCGAGGAATGCAATTTCTACCATAAAGGTTGATGTCTGAAGCCTAAGTGTGGAAGGTGTGGAAAAGAAGGGCACAGCAAGGATGCCTGTTGGGCGAAGGATCCAGACGGAAGAGATAATGGTAAAATTCCAGGTCGCTACAAGTGTGGTGAAGTAGGGCACTTTAGGAAAGATTGCCCTAAGAAGAACCAAACAAGGAAGGGTCTTCACGATCGGAGCTCGTGAAGCACGCCAGGATCCAGATGCGGTTACGGGTACGTTCCCTATTAACCAACTTTATGCACCTATCTTCGATTAATACTGGCACCGACTTTAACCTTGTACCCTTAGAACTTAAGAACTGCTTGGCCTAGTTTCAAGTAGAATAGATGCCCCGTATTCCATAGAATTGGCATATAGAAGGTTAGTTGAAGTGAATGAGATAATTAAAGATTGTCTTTAGGAACTTAGAAGGCCGGAACCTTCTATTACCATTGACTTGGGAAGTCATGATATGGTAGTCAGCATGGATTGGATATCTGAGTATAGAGCTAAAATTGTTCGTTATAAGGAAAACCATTTGCATCCCTCTTGCGAATGATGAGACACTCATAGCACACAACCTTCTTGCAATAGATGCGAGGGTACTAGGCCCTACAAGACGGTGAAATGGCAATGCCTCACATTGGTTGTTGAGACACGGGAGCTCCTCCGAATAGACTGCATAGCCTTCCCTGCTCATGCTGCCGATAAGGAGATAAGGAGCTGAAGCTAGAAGACACCCCCGTGGTGGAGGAATTTCCAAAAGCCTTCCCTAAAGACTTACCAGGAATACCTCCACAGCGACAAGAGGAGTTTAGGATAAACCTCGTGCCAGGAGCGGCACCAGGGACAGATGACGCCTTACCGACTAGCTTCGTCCGAGATACATGAGCCTCCGATGCCACTGCAAGAGCTGCTAGACAGAGGAAATCTACCAGGCCGAGCTTCTCACCCAGGGAAGCCACAGTGTTACTCGTTAGGAAGGAGGACGATAGTTTTTACACGCGTACACAGCCTAATCTGAAAGGGACTCAGAAGAACTAATGTGAAAAAAAAAAGAAAAAAAAAGTATTACACATAGGTTACAGGGAGATAGACAACTAACCCTTAAGAATCGGTACCCCTTTACCGAGAATCGAGGACTTGTCAACCAACTACAAGGTTCCATCTACTATTCCAAGTTGGACTTAGGGACAAGGAATCACTAGTTGATGGCACGAGAAGAAAGTTGGCAGTTTCCATTTTGCATCAACTTCAGAGAATTAGATATCAAGGACCGGTATCCTTTTGCCAAGGATTGATGACTTGTTGAACCAACCGTAAGGTTCTAGTTACTACTCGAAGAGTGACTTGAGGTCAGGATGTCCTCAACTACATATACAAGAAGAAAATATCCCTAAAACGACCGTTAGGACTCGCTAAGAGCATTACAAGTTCCTTGTCGTGCCATTTGGCTTAACACATGCACCGGCAGTATTCGTGGAACTCATGAATCGGGTGTGTAAGCCATACCTGGATAAGATCATGATTATATTTATTGACTACTTTCTCATAAGCTCAAAGACCAAGGAAGGTCATGAGCAACATCTGCGATTCATCTTGGGACTCTTAGAGAACGAACAGTTATGTGTTAGGATGTCGAAGTGCGAACCCTGGATTCACGAGGCAAGATTCTTAGGACACGTAGTGAATAAGAATGAGATCCATGTCGACCCTGCAATCAAGAACTAAGGAATCCCTAAGACACTACTAAGAATTTTTGGGGATTGTAGGCTGTATCAGATGACCCCTAGAAAACCTTTAAAGGACTGCTCAACCGCTAACAACTCTAACCTAGTCGAT
Organism: Helianthus tuberosus; assembly: GCA_030545235.1. Taxonomy (NCBI): domain Eukaryota; kingdom Viridiplantae; phylum Streptophyta; class Magnoliopsida; order Asterales; family Asteraceae; genus Helianthus; species Helianthus tuberosus. The sequence continues at coordinate 50,843,972 of CM060396.1, forward strand.
ACCTATCTTGTCTTCACCTGACAGTACCAATAAAGTTGCGGTTCTTGTGACGCTTCTCGACAAGGTCCCGATTGCGCGTTGATGCAACAAGACCAAGTCATCGCATACGCGTCACGTCGATTAAAGGATCATGAGAAGAGACCTTGAACTAGGTGCAGTAATTGCGCGTTGAAGATTTAGCGTCATTGCCTGTATGAAAACATTGCACGATCTTTACTGATCACAGGGGTTGCAGCACACCGTCGATCAGAAGGACTTAAACATGAGATAACGAGATGGAATGAGCTACTGAATGATTGCGACTGTGAGATTAAGTATCCCCTGAACAAGGCAAGCGTTGTAGCAGATGCCTTGAGCCACAAGGAACGCGCAAAGCCTCTAAGGGTGCGAGCCTTAGAGATGACCATACAGACGAATCCCACTACTCGGATTTGTGAAGCTGAGCAAGAGGCACTCAAACCAAGAGAACCTACGAGCTAAAGCATTACGTGGAATGGGACTGCGATTCTTGTCTAAGGTAAACGGAACATTTTACTTCATGGAACGACCTTGGGTTTCGTTCCGTGACATTTACGAACGCTTATTTTGGGGCAAGGCTCATAGGTCAAGGTACTCGATCCATCCTAGGATCCGACAAGGTGTACCAAGGCTTGAAGGATTAATATGAGTGGCCCAAGATGAAAGCTGATATAGCTACATATGTAGGTAACTGTCTTACTTGTGTCAAAGTTAAGACGGAATACAAGAAACCATCAGGGCTACTGCAACAGCCTGAGATTCCCATATGGAAGTGGGAACGAACCTTAATGGATTTCATTACAAGCTACCAAGAACCCAAAGAGGTCGCGTTATGATTTGGGTGATTATTGATCGACACACCAAGAGTGCACATTTCCTGCCAAACAGTGAGGAAAACAGCGCAAGGGAATTAGCAGAGATTAAGCCTAAAAAGATTGTGGCACGTCAAGGAGTGCCTGATTCTATCATGTCCGACCGAGATGGTCATTTTGTGCCAAAGATATGGCAGACGTTTCATAGGCGTTTAGGTCACGATTGGACCTTAGCACTACATCTCACCCTCAGACGGACGGCCAGAGCAAACGAATGATACAGACTATGTGGACATGTTACGTGCTTGCGTGATGAACTTTGATGAAAAGTTGGAATACTCACTTGCCCTTTGTGGAGTTTTCCTACAATAATATTTATCATACCGTCGTTTAGGCCGCCTTGTGTGAAGCTTTAGATGGAACGTAAGTGTCTGTCCCCGTTGTGTTGGACGGAGACCAGAGATAAACGATTTACTGGCCCTAAATTGGTTCAGGAAAACTATAGGCAAGATCGTTCAGATATGTGATCGTATCAGGACAACACGTGATATACAGAAAGGTTACGTCGACGAGCGGCGGAAACCATTGGAATTTGGAGATAAGAGGTATGGTTTTAATGAGAGTCTCGCCTTGGGAAAACGTGGTACGATTTGGAAAGCGTGGGAGGTTGGACCCACGGTATATTAGACCCTTTCGAGATCCTGGAAAGGATCGGGACCATTGCTCACAAGCTGAAATTTCATGAGAAATTCAGCAGTGATCACGACACGTTTAACGTGTCTAGTCTTTAGAGGAGCCTGACTCTAGGAATAGTCGTTATTCCCGCAAACAAGATTCACGCCAACGACAAACTCCAATTTATTAAAGAACCTGTTAAGGTTGTGGACTGGAAGACTACGAAACAAGGAGAAGTCGCGATTTGTTAGAATTCGTTGGAATTCATATCATGGCCCAGAGTTTACTTGAGAACATGAAGACCAAATTAAGCCTAAGTGACCACATTTGATTCACAACTCCCCTGCGACCGATGGCATCGCTTGAATTTCGGGACGAAATTCTTTTAACGGGGGGAGAATGTGACAACTGGCAATTTTCCATGCATTTCGTACGATAATTAAACAGTAATCTGTGCTTTAATAACTGTGCATGATCTAGTTTACAACACGAATGAAATTCTGATTTCTGTTATATACATACAATGGCATTTCTTGTTGCAAGACTTTTATCATTACTACATGCAACACGATATAGTTCTATTAATGCACAAAACATAATTGGCATAGTTATCAGACAAACTAGGAGCACTGACGGGAGTTCAGTACTTAGACAGACATGATGTTAAGACACTAAATAAGCCCCAGGACCAAGTGATACACTAGTATAGTGTGTAGGAACGTAGGGATTACAAAACTGCCTTCCTAGTGATAACATAGGTACCGGAAAGTGCCAGAAACACACTAAAACTGCAGAATTCTACAGTAAACAAACAAATTCAGCAATTTTCAGCAATTTAACATCTAAATGTAATGCAGAAAAGTGGTTTAATGGTCCAGAATACTTTCCTAAGTGTCGGGAACCGAAACTGTCATAAAATACAACATAAAGCACACTAAACTGCGCAATTTAGCACTTTAACGAACAGTAACGAAACGAACAACCGGACACTACCCGAAATGTCAAATTCTTACTAGAAGCATTTTTCTAGTGTTACGAAGCTAGTTATGGTCACCAAACATCATATTACATCTCATAAACACTAAACACATAAAATACCTAACTAGCACCATTACATCCTAACTAAACTTGTAACTAACTTTTGAAATGGAACTAGATACCCCCCCCCCCCATATAACCGGTTACAAGTGGGTCCCACTAGAAGATTTTATTTGCATTATTTATTAGATATTGCTTAAACTTTTGGAGACATATAATCTACTAAGATCTTGTGTTGTTGGAAGTTAAACATAAAAACCACAAGATCCTTCATTCCATTCATTTCACAACATAAACCATCATCACTCTCCTCTCCCTTCTACCCCCTCACGGTCGAGAATAACCACCACCACACCACCCTTTTTCACTTCATTTCCTAGCAATCCAAGGTTACTACATGATGTAAGAAGCTTGTCAAAGAAGGTGTGAGGTGCTAGAAGTTGAAGGACCATCTTGTGGAGTCTTTAACCACCTATTATCTTCATCACTTTGCTTCTTGTTCTTCCCTAGCCATAGTGCTAGTAGTAAGCTCCATTGATCTTGTTTTTACTCATAATTTTAGTGGTTAAAGTATGAAGTAACTTGGTAAACTAAAGAATCTCAAGAAAACATAAAGATGAACATTAACATAAAGCTCTAAAACATGAAGATCAAGTTGTTCTAGTGTATGTATTGAACTTGTTTGTTGGTTTCTTATGATTATGGTGTTGATCATCATAATAACCTTGCTAGATGATGATTAAACACATGATCTAGCAAGTATAAGGATGGATCTTGAAGAAATCAAAATGATCATCCTTTATGTGAATCATGAACTTGAAAATAAACTTGTTTTGGTGTAAGATGATTTGTGATACATGTTACAAGTCTTGAAAATAAAGGATTTCAAAGATAATATTTTCAAGAGAACAAAGTTACTTACAAGATTTACAAGATCTTGGTTTTTAAAGAAGCTAATAATACTTTTAGTGGTTAATCAAGTGTAGAAATATATATTTAACAAGAAAAACTCAAGAAGAAATATTTTTAGAAAATCACTTCACAAGTTGTGAAGATCTAAATTCTTCAAGAATGATATTTTTAAATAAATAACCACACTTTAAAGGGTAACTAAGCTTACTAAATACACTAGTAAGTTACTACAAATTTTTACAAAGTTTCAAGTTCATGACATAGTATAAATTTCATAATTTTGGCACATGGTAAGTGTTGAATGATTTGTTGATGATTGATGATGATTTTAAAAGAAAATGATATGCTTTGAAAGCATGGAAACCTCCATTTTTAAGGGGAAACTATGGCAAAATTTTTGTAGAAATTAAACACTTAGAAAAATATTTTTAAAACAAGCGTTTATAAGTAAATTTTGAGAATGGTTTTCATATAAAAGTTGCCATAATTTTTATTACAAAAATTACAAATATTGAAGGTTGGTTTTTTATAAATAAAAGTGACTAAGTATATATTTAGGAAAATATATATTTAGATGTCACAATTTGTGTGATTACATGTATATTATGTGTATTAGTTATATTATTTTAGAACTTGAAATAATATAACACACTAAAATACCAAGAATTACAATCCAAAATATTACCAAAAATTCTAAGTAATAAATCTACAAAGAATACCCAAAATTTTGGTGAAACCAAACAAAGGAATATAACTTACGAAATATTCCGGAACTTTTATTCATAAGTATATTTTTGGTAAATAATATTTTGGACACCAAAAAGAACAAAAATATGATTTTTACAATTATTACAAAATTATATCATATTTTTTACAAGGAGAAAATATATTATTTTTGGACAAATTAAAATATATATTTTCTTGGAATTATTAGAAGATATATTATTTTTGGGAGGAAATATATATTTTCTTAAATAAACCTTGGACATATTATTTTTGGGTAAAAGAAAAATGGATTTATATATTTTCTAAGTTAGACTCGGAAATATATTATTTTTGAGACATATGTGAGATTTATAAATACTTTTGCCAAGAGAAAAATTATAAATAATTTTTCTAAGTAATATTCCTCAAAATATATATTTTGGAAATATATATCAATATATTGTTACTAGAAATATTATTCCGGAAAAATTAATACAAAATTAAGTATAAGAATACTTATCAATTACAAGAAACTACGTATTTTTTGTACGTATAAATACACTCCGGAATACGACACCGATACTTGGCAAAAATATACAAGTACAAGAATACCAATACAAATACACCCATCCTTGGGAAGGATATACATGTATAAGTACTTGAAAAGTAACAAGTTAAAATATTTGTGATTTTAACAAATAATTATATAACTTGGAATAATATTGAAGACACAAAAATACGTAACTCAAAGACACTGATTAATACTAAGTCAAGGCACGACCCGCTCGTCTAATAGACCGTAGTACGTTGTAGGTAGTCGTGCACACTAGTAGCAGCGTGAGTTACGCCGGATTAAAGAACGCAAAACCGTGAGTTCATGTCCCCCTTTTCTTTTAACTGTCTTTGGTTTTATAACTCTCGGGGGTGGAATACATGTTACGAATGTTTAAACGGTATGAATTGACTATGAAATGAACTATTAGATCATGTGAGCATAGATTAAATTTGAAATGCCATTAATTCTTATTTAGGGACGGAGGTTAGATCTAACGGGTACGGCCGAACCCCACTCATGGTACTTATGTGACCACTTGAGTGCTTCGGTGTCCCAGTCAAGGTAAATCGACAATAGTCAAGGTAAATTGACATAGTCAAGGTAAATTGACATAGTCGTAGGGGAATTCGACATAGTCGAGGGAATCGACGAGGGTATAAGCCTACTCATTCCCTATGTTTTCACATGCTTTAATGTCCTTGTAAAACATTAATTTGATATGTTCATAAATGCTTTCATACCTGTTTTCAAATGAGTCTTTTAAAAGTTTACAAGCTTTTCAGTACTCAAACAAAACGCATGAACTCGCTCAAATTTTGTTGATGCTTTCCAAAATTACATGTATTTCAGGTAACAAGATGGATCTTGGGCGCTGGTGTAGTTTCTAGAAGTAAATTCCAAGTAGATGTCATCCACTTTTGTTGATTTGTAACTTAGTCGAAGGTTGTGTTGTTGAAACTTAAATAACTGGTGTCTGTAATACTTTAAACTTAATGAATGGATAAACATCGTTTTGATCATATAGTTGTTTATTATGATTGAATGCAATGGTATTGAACAAATCACACATCGTACGCTTCCACAAAAGTCAGGGTGTGACAGTTTGGTATCAGAGCTTCGATTGTAGTGAACTAGGATTCCTTCTCGAGTCTAGACTACAATCACTAGGACTCTCTCATGAAAACATTTTACAAAAAGGTTTTTCATTGCATTCACGTAAGCGTCAAGATCCATGAGTCAAACCTTTTTCAAAGAAAACACAAGGCAAGGACATTAATAGGGAGAAGAATACCCCAAAATTAAAGAGCCAATTAAGGCGTAGTCTACGTGAGATAGACTTGCCAAAGACAAAATGACCCCCCCCCCCTCCGAAATGATAAACGAGAGTTATATGTGACATGATGCATCTATTTGCCTGCTTATGCGTAGTAACATATTTATTTTTTGATATATATATATATACGTATAAGTGTACGGAATAATTATTGACGTAAACAAGATACCTTCGACTCCGAAACCTATCATAGTTCTTGACTCGCACGATGAGACTGTCGACCTCACGTTTATTATGAAGCTCATGGCTGGAGTGATTACCCAAATGAGATCCTGAGCTGGTTTCCGTAGAAGATGGCTGCTCTTCCCTCTCGATTGTGAAGGTGCCTGACTATGGTAGAGATGGCGAGGCGGAGGCAGCAACCTTGGACAACACCTTTATCAGCAGGACGAGGTCCCTGTGGCTTTTGTGAAACAAGATCGAAGACGCTTTTGTCCAGACTAGGAAGATGAAGTACCTATCTTAAAGGTGCCCCTCCAACTACCATGAATTCTCTTTATTCCTATTACGTTTAACCATCGTGCCTATGCGCGCATAACGATAACGGATGTTAGCGCATGGACCACCGCAATGGTACTCTCTATATCAGAGGTATAAGGACAGTAGTGTCCCCTCTTTGGTTGATCATCTGCTTGAACGAGGGAAAGTTGGGGTGACCGTGCAAAACAATTTATTATTACGGGGGCCCACGTAATAACGACTTGTAGTGCATGGAAATCCTGGTGGACTCTGCGGGTCGAGCTAATGATCACCATCTATCCAAAAATTTCTAAGTGTTCACACCTTCATCTAGTAGAACAATACCTAGACAGATGCCTTAGCACTTTACAAAGTAGGAAACCTGTCTTTTCCTACTTCGTGTCAGACACTCCTACCCGTCTACGAGCCGTTTGGGAACCGATATCTAAGCAAGTGAAGATGGCTAACACGCGGGAAAGATTCAGTGACGTTACACTCTCTATCACCCCTATATGTACAACCCCCATCTCATGGGAAGTATACCCGTCATTGTGGGGCTAAAGACCTAAGGAAACCAATGTAGAAGGAAAATAACTACCACATTCATATTATGAAACTTGTATGACCTAGGTGATGTAGCCTCGAGTTCATTTTGTTTTCCCCATTACAAGCAATAAGTCAAATTGTCAAGCCTATATGAAAGGTCAGTGGTTGTTGATTATATATGCATGTGATATTGGGTGATTACATGTTTGCTTGTGGTAATATGTACCTCATAGACAAATTATGGAATGTTGTCTAACCTACCCCATACCCTTTTTACAGAAGAAGATGTCGCCCAGACGTGACACGAACACCATTACGTTATCTATGGCCGAATACAATGAGCGCATTTCTGAAGTTATAACGCAGTATGAAGCCCACCGCTCCGAGCGCAGCGGTGGCACTTCCGGAAGTAACCCTCCAACTGGCTGCACCTATAAACAGTTCCTGGACTGCAAGCCATCGAATTTTGACGGCACAGGAGGTGCCGTTTCATTTGTTCGTTAGGAAGAAAAGACCGACTCCGTTCTGAGAAGGAGTAATTGTTCGCCCCAGCAGAGTGTTACCTTTATCTCAGGGTTGTTTTTGGATGGCGCACTCTCCTGGTGGAACCTTTAGGTTCAGACCCTTGGTGAAGCTACTGCTTATGCACTGAGCTGGGACGAGCTCAAGGAATTAATGCGGAAGAAGTACTGTTCTAGGGCCGAAATCCAAAAGCTTGAGGTTGAGTTCTGGAATTTGAAAATGGACGTGCCGAAGATTTCTGAGTATGTCCAACGATTTCACGACTTGTCTAGGGTTATTCCCTACTTAGTCAAGCCGGAATTCAAGAGGATTGAGCGATTAATTTGGGGACTTGCACCTCAAATCCTAAGCATGGTTACTGCCTCAAAGCCTTCAACCATCGCAGAGGCTATCGATCTGAGTGTTACACTTACTGAAGAAGCTCTTCGTATGGGAGAGTTTCCGGAATCTGGGACAAACAAGAAAGACACTCACGTGGAGTCTTCGGGCAATAAGAAAAGGAAGTCTTCGAACCTAAAGATAGGCACCTAAGTCCGTTATGGAAGCTCTAAAGCAAATAAAAGAAGGGAAGTAAATCCGCCTCGTGGCACGCAAGCTTATGGAGCCACTAATAAGGCCGATGGTAAGGTTTACTTGGGGACTAAGCCGAGATGCGAGGAATGCAATTTCTACCATAAAGGTTGATGTCTGAAGCCTAAGTGTGGAAGGTGTGGAAAAGAAGGGCACAGCAAGGATGCTTGTTGGGTGAAGGATCCAGACGGAAGAGATAATGGTAAAATTCCAGGTTGCTACAATTGTGGTGAAGTAGGGCACTTTAGGAAAGATTACCCTAAGAAGAACCAAACAAGGAAGGGTCTTCACGATCGGAGCTCGTGAAGCACGCCAGGATCCAGATGCAGTTACGGGTATGTTCCCTATTAACCAACTTTATGTACCTATCTTCGATTAATACTGGCACCGACTTTAACCTTGTACCCTTAGAACTTAAGAACTGCTTGGCCTAGTTTCAAGTAGAATAGACGCCCCGTATTCCATAGAATTTGCATATAGAAGGTTAGTTGAAGTGAATGAGATAATTAAAGATTGTCTTTAGGAACTTAGAAGGCCGGAACCTTCTATTACCATTGACTTGGGAAGTCATGATATGGTAGTCAACATGGATTGGATATCCGAGTATAGAGCTGAAATTGTTCGTTATAAGGAAAACCATTTGCATCCCTGTTGCGAATGATGAGACACTCATAGCACACAACCTTCTTGCAATAGATGCGAGGGCACTAGGCCCTACAAGACGGTGAAATGGCAATGCCTCACATTGGTTGTTGAGACACGGAAGCTCCTCCGAATAGACTGCATAGCCTTCCCTGCTCATGTTGCCGATAAGGAGATAAGGAGCTGAAGCTAGAAGACACCCCCGTGGTGGAGGAATTTCCAAAAGCCTTCCCTAAAGACTTACCAGGAATACCTCCACAGCGACAAGAGGAGTTTAGGATAAACCTCGTGCCAGGAGCGGCACCAGGGACAGATGACGCCTTACCGACTAGCTTCGTCCGAGATACATGAGCCTCCGATGCCACTGCAAGAGCTGCTAGACAGAGGAAATCTACCAGGCCGAGCTTCTCACCCAGGGAAGCCACAGTGTTACTCGTTAGGAAGGAGGACGATAGTTTTTACACGCGTACACAGCCTAATCTGAAAGGGACTCAGAAGAACTAATGTGAAAAAAAAGAAAAAAAAGTATTACACATAGGTTACAGGGAGATAGACAACTAACCCTCAAGAATCGGTTCCCCTTTACCGAGAATCGAGGACTTGTCAACTAACTACAAGGTTCTAGCTACTATTCCAAGTTGGACTTAGGGACAGGGAATCACTAGTTGATGGCACGAGAAGAAAGTTGGCAGTTTCCATTTTGCATCAACTTCAGAGAATTGGATATCAAGGACCGGTATCCTTTTGCCAAGGATTGATGACTTGTTGAACCAACCGTTAGGTTCTAGTTACTACTCGAAGAGTGACTTGAGGTCAGGATGTCCTCAACTACATATACAAGAAGAAAATATCCCTAAAACGACCGTTAGGACTCGCTAAGAGCATTACAAGTTCCTTGTCGTGCCATTTGGCTTAACACATGCACCGGCAGTATTCGTGGAACTCATGAATCGGGTGTGTAAGCCATACCTGGATAAGATCATGATTATATTTATTGACTACTTTCTCATAAGCTCAAAGACCAAGGAAGGTCATGAGCAACATCTGCGATTCATCTTGGGACTCTTAGAGAACGAACAGTTATGTGTTAGGATGTCGAAGTGCGAACCCTGGATTCGCGAGGCAAGATTCTTAGGACACGTAGTGAATAAGAATGAGATCCATGTCGACCTTGCAATCAAGAACTAAGGAATCCCTAAGACACAACTAAGAATTTTTGGGGATTGTAGGTTGTATCAGACGACCCCTAGAAAACCTTTCAAGGACTGCTCAACCGCTAACAACTCTAACCTAGTCGATACCTCTCTTGTCTTCACCTGACAGTACCAATAAAGTTGTGGTTCTTGTGACGCTTCTCAACAAGGTCCCGATTGCGCGTTGATGCAACAAGACCAAGTCATCGCATACGCGTCACGTCGATTAAAGGATCATGAGAAGAGACCTTGAACTAGGTGCAGTAATTGCGCGTTGAAGATTTAGCGTCATTGCCTGTATGAAAACACTGCACGATCTTTACTGATCACAAGGGTTGCAGCACACCGTCGATCAGAAGGACCTAAACATGAGATAACGAGATGGAATGAGCTACTGAATGATTGCGACTGTGAGATTAAGTATCCCCTGAACAAGGCAAGCGTTGTAGCAGATGCCTTGAGCCACAAGGAACGCGCAAAGCCTCTACGGGTGCGAGCCTTAGAGATGACCATACAGACGAATCCCACTACTCGGATTTGTGAAGCTGAGTAAGAGGCACTCAAACCAAGAGAACCTATGAGCTAAAGCATTACGTGGAATGGGACTGAAATTCTTGTCTAAGGTAAACAGAACATTTTACTTCATGGAACGACCTTGGGTTTCGTTCCGCGACATTTACGAACGCTTATTTTGGGGCAAGGCTCATAGGTCAAGGTACTCAATCCATCCTAGGATCCGACAAGGTGTACCAAGGCTTGAAGGATTAATATGAGTGGCCCAAGATGAAAGCTGATATAGCTACATATGTGGGTAACTGTCTTACTTGTGTCAAAGTTAAGACGGAATACAAGAAACCATCAGGGCTACTGCAACAGCCTGAGATTCCCATACGGAAGTGGGAATGAACCTTAATGGATTTCATTACAAGCTACCAAGAACCCAAAGAGGTCACATTATGATTTGGGTGATTATTGATCGACACACCAAGAGTGCACATTTCCTGCCAAACAGTGAGGAAAATAGCGCAAGGGAATTAGCAGAGATTTAGCCTAAAAAGATTGTGGCACGTCAAGGAGTGCCTGATTCTATCATGTCCGACCGAGATGGTCATTTTGTGCCAAAGATATGGCAGATGTTTCATAGGCGTTTAGGTCACGATTGGACCTAAGCACTACATCTCACCCTCAGACGGACGGCCAGAGCAAACGAACGATACAGACTGTGTGGACATGTTACGTGCTTGCGTGATGAACTTTGATGAAAAGTTGGAATACTCACTTGCCCTTAGTGGAGTTTTCCTACAATAATATTTATCATACCGTCGTTTAGGCCGCCTTGTGTGAAGCTTTAGATGGAACGTAAGTGTTGGTCCCCGTTGTGTTGGACGGAGACCGGAGATAAACGATTTACTGGCCCCAAATTGGTTCAGGAAAACTATAGGCAAGATCGTTCAGATATGTGATCGTATCAAGACAACACGTGATATACAGAAAGGCTACGCCAACGAGCGGCGGAAACCGTTGGAATTTGGAGATAAGAGGTATGGTTTTAAAGAGAGTCTCGCCTTGGGAAGGCGTGGTACGATTTGGAAAGCGTGGGAGGTTGGACCCACGGTATATTAGACCCTTTCGAGATCCTGGAAAGGATCGGGACCATTGCTCACAAGCTGAAATTTCATGAGAAATTCAGCAGTGATCACGACACGTTTAACGTGTCTAGTCTTTAGAGGAGCCTGACTCTAGGAATAGTCGTTATTCCTGCAAACAAGATTCACGCCAACGACAAACTCCAATTTATTAAAGAACCTGTTAAGGTTGTGGACTGGAAGTCTACGAAACAAGGAGAAGTCGCGATTTGTTAGAATTCGTTGGAATTCATATCATGGCCCAGAGTTTACTTGGGAACATGAAGACCAAATTAATCCTAAGTGACCACATTTGATTCACAACTCCCTTGCGACCGATGGCATCGCTTGAATTTCGGGACGAAATTCTTTTAACGGGGGGAGAATGTGACAACTGGCAATTTTCCATGCATTTCGTACGATAATTAAACAGTAATCTGTGCTTTAATAACTGTGCATGATCTAGTTTACAACACGAATGAAATTCTGATTTCTGTTATATACATACAATGGCATTTCTTGTTGCAAGACTTTTATCGTTACTACATGCAACACGATATAGTTCTATTAATGCACAAAACATAATTGGCACAGTTATCAGACAAACTAGGAGCACTGACAGGAGTTCAGTACTTAGACAGACATGATGTTAAGACACTAAATAAGCCTACTCATTTTGAGTGCTCCCTATGTCTTCACATGCTTTAACGTCCTTGTAAAACATTAATTTGATATGTTCATAAATGCTTTCATACCTGTTTTCAAAGGAGTCTTTTAAAAGTTTACATGCTTTTCAGTACTCAAATAAAACGCATGAACTCGCTCAACTTTTGTTGATGTTTTCCAAAATTACATGTATTTCAGGTAACAAGTTGGATCTTGGGCGCTGGTGTAGTTTCTAGAAGTAAATTCCAAGTAGATGTCATCCACTTTTGTTGATTTGTAACTTAGTCGAAGGTTGTGTTGTTGAAACTTAAATAACTGGTGTTTGTAATACTTTAAACTTAATGAATGGATGAACATTGTTTTGATCATATAGTTGTTTATTATGATTGAATGCAATGGTATTGAACAAGTCACACATCATACGCTTCCGCAAAACTCAGAGTGTGACAGTTTGGTATCAGAGCTTCGATTGTAGTGAACTAGGATTCCTTCTCGAGTCTAGACTACAATCACTAGGACTCTCTCACGAAAACATTTTACAAAAAGGTTTTTCATTGCATTCACATAAGTGTCAAGATCCATGAGTCAAACCTTTTTCAAAGAAAATACAAGGCAAGGACATTAATAGGGAGAAGAATACCCCAAAATTAAAGAGCTAATTAAGGCGTAGTCTACGTGAGATAGACTTGCCAAAGACAAAATGACCCCCCCCTCCGAAAGGATAAACGAGAGTTATATGTAACATGATGCATCAATTTGCCTGCTTATGCTTAGTAACATATTTATTTATTGATATATATATACGTATAAGTGTACGGAATAATTATTGACGTAAACAAGATGGCTTCGACTCCGAAACCTATCATAGTTCTTGACTCGCACGATGAGACTGCCGACCTCGCGTTTATTACGAAGCTCATGGCTAGAGTGATTACCCAAACGAGATCCTGAGCTGGTTTCCGTAGAAGATGGCTGCTCTTCCATCTCGATTGTGAAGGTGCCTGACTACGGTAGTGACGGCGAGGCGGAGGCGGCAACCTTGGACAACACCTTTATCAGCAGGACGAGGTCCCTGTGGCTTTTGTGAAACAAGATCGAAGACGCTCTTGTCCAGACTAGGAAGATGAAGTACCCATCTTAAAGGTGCCCCTCCAACTACCATGAATTCTCCTTATTCCTATTACGTTTAACCAACGTACCTATGTGCGCTTAACGATAATGGATGTTAGCGCATGGACCACCGCAATGGTCCTCTCCATATCAGAGGTATAAGAACAGTAGTGTCCCCTCTTTGGTTGATCATCTGCTTGAACGAGGGGTCGTCTCAAAATACAATCCACTTATTTGCTAACTAAAAAAAACAAAGATAAAAAGAAACGTATGCTCCTGGTTTTTCGCTTGTTCCTCGTGTGCTCTTCATCTTTCAACAAAGCGGTCGTCTCACGAACATAATGTACCTACAAATCTAAACCCTTGTGTAGAAGCATGCTTCTCACAACCATTAAAATTTGTTAGTTACCTAGTTCTACCACTTTTATGAAAATATTACCAAACCGTACGTTAATTTACTTTGATTTATGAGGAAAAAGTAATGTACAATAACAACAAACCTAACTCACTTTCGTAGGAATCACGGTTGCATTTAGCGTATGCAACAAGCCCTTTTAAACCCCTCGATAGCTCGGGAGGACGAATAGGTCTCGTGAGGGTTATTTAGGGAATGCACCGCACAACGTTCATTTAACTAGGAAAATAAAATAAAACAAATAATAATACAAACTCTACAACAATCATATCTGATTTGCCTCTCCTGGTGGTCGAAGTGAACATTTGCCTACCGAGTTTCCAACATACGCTCGGTAGTTGGCATGCCGAATCCACTCTCGTTTTCTTTTACGCGGTATGTGCACAGTACAACTTCGGGGTTGTTTCTTAACAAATTGGCCAATGTCTTGCAACGCCACCCTTCGAATCCTTATACCTGAACCCACATCCCCAACTTTGTAGGTAGGAGTGATAAGTATGGGAGAAGGATGGATATGAACATGGGCTCCTTTCGGATCCGACTCGTCTCGCGGTGTCATGTCTTCCGCTTGGTTCAAACATTCATCTTCTTGCTCCGGAAGATCTATAACCTCTTCCACCACATCACCATCCACCATTGTACCATTAGCCAACATCTCTTGGTCTTGTCTAAGTTGAGCTAGTTCCTCGGTGAGTTGACCCACTTTCTTTGCCAATGCTTCATGAGCTTTATCTCTCACCTCAAATTCCTTTTTCAGTTCCATCTTAATCTCTTGATTTGAAGTGATGACGGCATTCATGGCATTCATGATTGCATCGAGCTTGGAACTTATTGAATCTTGAGGTTCCTCAGATGCCGGTTGAGGGTATTCATTATAATAATCATCATACTCCTCCCGGTAACTTGAGAAATTTGGCAATTCGGGTTCATAGTTGTTAAAACCCCGCTCTTGCTCATAATGGTAATCCATCTCTGAATAGTAATATTCTTGATAATTTAGTGGTGGTGATGGTCTAGCGTATGGATAATGTGATGATGGACCATTGAAATCTTCATAATTCTCCCTCCCATATCCGTACAATCCGCCGAGGTAGTCTTCCCGATCCTTATATGCTTGAACCTTCTCGTAGAAAACAGAGCAATCCTCTAATAGATGCTCTACGCTTCCGCAACACTCACAAGGATTATCATCTACCCAATTCATATTAAAAGATGGTACCTACAAAACAAGTACCTACACAAATAAGCTCGACCACCCAAAGTAAAATCACAAAAATACAAGAAAGAAAACTAACACTAAAATCGAACAAGCAATGAAATACTAAGCGCACTAGCTCCCCGGCAACAGCGCCATTTTGACGTGACCGTGTCATCCCGATAATTCAAAACCCCAATTAAACCTAGGTAGCTAGGGTAAGTCGGGTATCGTATCCACGAAGAGCATGTGGTCAGTATCGCACGACCCGTTCGATTAGTTAGATTATTTACAAAAATGTACAATGTGATTATGAAGTTTGCTAATTTTTATAAATTTATTTGGTTGGAAAATGAATCGGAGTGAACCGATATTTGGTTTTTATCTAAATCAATTACTTACTAACTAAGATTGCAAAACTAAATTACTAAATTGAAAACAAGAATTGGGGAAAACAATCACACCCGAGTTCGAAATCCTAAGCAACAAGGGTTCCGACACATTTTAGACTTAATTTAGTTGCACTTGATTATTAACGGGTTTAGTGTTACGTGGCTTAGGTGCCGATAGCTATCAACGTAACAATGAACGGACACAAATGCACTTCGTTACCAAGAACATGTAAACCCTAGCCTATAGCAAAGCATAATTGCACATATTCATTTCACAAAGTCAAATTTCATAACTCACTCGACAATTCATGAATTCAATACAAATGCAAAACAATTGATATAAGCTTCAAATATTTAATCACAACTAGTCATAAATTAAATCATAAAACAAATGTTAAAAAACCTAGAACGCTTACAACCCTACACCCGGGGATGATCACAAAAGATTAGCCGTTCATCTTTTTGCTCTCAATTTGTGTGCAAAAAGCTAAGACCACCACAGCCCTAGAGGCTTGTGACTTCCTCTGTGCGTTACCTCCTCGTAACCGTGTCCCCCCCATGTTCTCTTTTCTTTTCTAATTAGTACCATAAGCAAAAGGACTTAGACTTGCAGCCTATTGCCACCACACAATTCAACCGAGTGGTCTTTTGATTTAGATCCAATATTACGAAAGCCCATCCTCATTTGTTTCAACTCAAGCCCAAATCCAACTTTTTAAGTTTAGAGTTTTCATCTCCTGGACATAACCTCAACGAAACAACAGAAATCAATGTTTCTTTAATAAAATTAATAACACATTCAATTCAATATATAATTGGTTCATGATTGTTTATTTTATTCTTTTGTTTTCTCGTGAGAATTGTCATGACAATGAAACAAAGAAAGGTCAACATGCATTGATCATTTATTTACCTTCTTAAATGTGATGACTTTCAACGGTTGTAAATATGCTTTGCCATTTAGTTTTCAACATTTACTTGTAACCCAAATAAACCGTTAATCACTTTAGCTCATTTTATTATTCAACCTATAAAATATAAAAACTGATTAAAGTAGTATTTTTTTTCACATCAACTGTACATTTTTATTATAATTAATAACAACAAGAGTGTACCGGTAGTGCACCGATCACATCCCCACACTTATATTTTGCTTGCCCTCAAGCAAATCTGTTTTTCACTTTCACGTGAGTTGAACAAGAAACACACATCCCATTCCCGAGACTAAGGTTAAGGTCTAATTTCATACCCGGTTCAAACTTTTTACAATTTTCAACGTATTTAGAAATAAATGATTAATCATATAAGAATGGGTATTCAAGATTAACCGGCCTTTGAAACTCACAAATCATACATATCCCTCTCAATGTTCACTCCACTCGGTTTACAATTTAGCTAATTTTAATGATGTATTAGCACCTTTTTAAAGTAACCACTCAAAACTGAATTGAACATGTACCCGCATAGGCTTGCAACTCAATCATTATCCACCACCGAACACGAATATTAAGCACAAGTCATAAGTTCTTTAGAGGGTTGTAATGGGGCTAGGCAAAGGGTAGGAAATGGGATATTTGAAAGTGGCTAAGGTGATGAAAATTCGATTTTTATTACAAACACTAATCTAAACAAAACTAACTATAAGCATCACTATGAGGCAACGACTTTCGCCTTTTATTCAACCAACTAATACTCATATTTTTGTACTTTTTTTTCAATGATTTTCTATTCTTTTTCGCAACATTTTTTTTTTGCTTTTGTTTTTCTTTTTTTTTTTATATAAAGCACAACTATACAAACAAATAGACCTATAATCGAATTTTCATCAAACGGGTTTAAAAATAAAAGGTTTAACGGATGTGGGCTAATATAACAACCCTCCTAAATATTCTTCCGACACCCTAATATATTTTGAATACCCCAATATGTCCTAAAGTACACCCCATACGTGAAAAACCGAGCCTAAAATATGAAATGTCATTAAAAATAAATAAAAAACAAAATTTTATAAGCTGTCGCGGGGCGCGTAGCCCTTGGCTACAACTTACGCGGGCCGCGAGCGAGTAACAACGAGGCCGCACCAGGTGCTGACACGTGGCATCAACTTGTTGAACCTATGCCATGACCCGGATCAGCTACAGCCTAGACCCCCTAGTACGTGGGCCGCGTAGGCCTTAGTCTAACCTTACGCGGGCCGCGAGAAACTCGAATTTCAGCCCTATAAATAGCAAGCATCGGATCTTCAGAAAACTCGTTCATTTCTTTTCTTTCTTACGAAATTCTCACATAGTAGGCATAATCTCCGAGTATAATACCCCCTAATTAACGAAGTTCTGCTCCGTTGTAAGTATTATAACCCCAGTTACGTATTAGATACGCTGCCCGATTGATCCAGGGTTCCGTAACGACTGTCGTGGTTCTGCCCGACGTAGTTGTTGGAATACCGTCTCGGGGAGGGTATCGTTAATATAAATAAAGGGTTATTATACTAACATATGTACATTTGTGTAAATTATAGATTAACACCAGGAAACCCTTAAACGAAGTCTAAGATAGCAATGTGAGTTTATCCTCTTTTTGTAAACTTTCTGTAATCTGTTTTACAAAACCTTAAATGTTTTACAATGTGATTAAGCGGTGATTGAGTCTTTGTAGTTCTTCAATTACTGCCGGTATGTTGGGGTTTTGTATACAAAATGTGGAATACGTTACAATTGGACAACGAGTTAGCCAATGGGTAATATGACCCACCAGTCAGGATTGACAGTACTGAATGAGTAATTGTGTAGAGATAAACATTGTGATCGCTCTCAATACTGTGTTAATTGATAAAACTTTTCTTGATTTAAACTGGGATTCATTCACCAGTATTTCCCACTGACAAATGTTTTTAAAACGCGTTTCAGGTAACACAATGTGAAAGCCAATTAGGAAAAAGCCAGCTGGAGAGCACTGACGGCTTGGAAAATAATGTGGCTATAAAAGTTACTTAAAAGACAATGTTTTAAATTCAATAAAGTAGGGTTTATCCCTATAAATATGTTGTAATAAGAAACTTGGGTTTTACTCATGTGATTATTAATATAAAATATGGTGGTTTTACTCTGATAAACATTTCCTAACTACGGTCCTGATATACTTTCCGCTGCCAAATTAATAAATGATACCACCACAAACGAATGTTCGCGGCCGCCCGTTCCCGGCACAGATAAGGGATCGGGGGTTGCGACAGAAGGTGGTATCAGAGCTAAGCCACTGATTCAGCCACAGAAGTGTTCTGCTGACATTAATATATTATCCAAATTGTTAGGAAATAAATTATGGAAATACGTGCATAATTGTATTTTATTGTTATCTGTTATTTGACTATTTGTTAGTTTATAGTATGAGTGATCAAGGACCCTCAGACGTGTACCGTCAATTGTCCGATTCACCAAGGAGTGAAGGTACTTCTTCCCAGCCTGCCCTCTCTGGGTATTCAGCTGATCAGGAAGAAGGGATCTTTGCCTTTAAAGCTCAGTCTGAAGAGCCATTCCCTCAGAAAAAGAGAGGATGGTTCAGTAAGGGAGCATTTGAGCGTAGGAAAAGAATGCCAAAGTTGCAA
Source organism: Helianthus tuberosus (assembly GCA_030545235.1). Taxonomy (NCBI): domain Eukaryota; kingdom Viridiplantae; phylum Streptophyta; class Magnoliopsida; order Asterales; family Asteraceae; genus Helianthus; species Helianthus tuberosus. The sequence goes on from CM060396.1 coordinate 50,862,960, forward strand.
CAGCAAAGAGTTCTAGCAGCCGCTAAGCGAGAGTCAGATGCCCATACACGGGATATGCTTAATAGGAGCTTAGCCAATTTTCATATCCTAGCAACAACTACTGCTGACCCATGTTTGGAACAACTAGTAGCCCCACATGTCACACCCCAACCGATGGCGGAATCATCGGGGTGCGGCACTGAGCGAAACAGATTGTTCATGAGAAATCCACAACAACTATTATTACCGAATATTTAGCATTACGTCCCATACCGTAACATATTAAGCAAACAAGTTATTATAGATATTATATCTCAAAACAAGTAGTTGTTCCGACAACTCAAATACAAATATTATTAGTTTGTTTCTAGGACTCTTTCCTAGCTTCGATTTCATCACAGCAGGCCAAGCGTCCTAGCATATTATATACCTGTCACATACGTTAAAGTAAAAGTCAATACACATAGTGTAAAGGTGAGCATACAAGTTTAATAGTATAACAGAGTCCGAAATCGTTTACGCTTAACCAGCACGTACAACGTGTAAAGTGAAGCCATTAGTTATCGACAAAGATCCTATCAATACCAATGACTGTGGGTTGATTGCCCAAGGCAATTCGCAATACATGTTCACCACTATGATCATGCAAGTAATGGTCCTTAACAACCCCTGCGAACAGGTGCTGAGTCCAAACTATAGTACTATCGTTGCTAAGGCAAGTAGACAGCAATCTATGTGTAAACATAACAAATAAGCATTCATCGAGTCACGTATACATGCAGTAACGGTTAGCGTTTAAATAATAGTCGAGTAGTGTGTTTGATGTGTTTTGAATATTCGTAACGTATGTAACACCCAAAAGTGCATAAAGCAAAAGGGGTCGAGTATACTCACAGCGGTGATGGATTGAAGGGAGCGCTTAGAGCGAGATTAACCTGAATAGTTAACGATAGCATAAACGATAAGCGGCGCGTAAAACTAGAAAAGTGCCAAGTGTAGGATGGTGATCCGGACGGGTGGCAATCCGTTCTGATAGCCACTCGGTCGGACATCAATCCGTTCGAGTGGTCATCTGATCGGATGGCCACTCGGTCAGACTGACCTTTGTTGGCATGGATGTGTTTGTGTATGATGGTTTGACTTTTGAAGTTTTCGTCGTAGCATTTTGAAAACAGAGAAGTATCTCTACCCTTCAAGTCGGTCGTTCGATCGGACGGCGACTCGATTGGCGAGGTTTCTCAAGGTGAGAACAAGTTCACAGCAGGACGGTCACTCGATCGGATGTCCATCCGATCGGGTGGCAATCCAGTGCATTGAACATGTTGAAAATTGTTTAAGTGTGGGAAAACACAAGTCATCTTTCTGGTATGTCGTTCGATTGGATAGTAATCCGATCGGACAGCAGTCCGTTCGGTTGACTGATTTGACTTTGGAATTTGTTTAGTTTGAAAGTTTACGGTTTGATCGAGACGATACGACAACGGTTTAAACAACTAGAATTTCACCAAGTCCCAGCTGTCCGATCGGACGGGAATCAACCCAACCCGGACAGTCAACTCTTTCTTGACGGTTTGTTCATGTTCAACCTGAAATCAGTTGTCTCGCTGATAGAACTCAGATCTTGAGCCGACACAGCACTAAGAATGAGCAGCTGGTCAGAACATGGTCTGGTTCTATCGGGTTGAGTGTATTGAGTGTAAAAGAGTTGAAAGAAACATGATATATCATCTTTCAATCCTTTTTATCTCAAAAACACTTAGATTTATATGAAAAACATCGATAAAACATATGGAAATCGTTCAGATTCAAGTTGTTCTTGGTGGAATGAAGCCACACATTGAAGTTCATAAGAACATCATGCTGACATCATCCTAGAACACCTCAAATCTAGTGACTTCACGGTAAAATGTTAAGATTCGAAAGATAGAAAGGTGTAGGAGTGCGTGTAGATCGAGAAAGTACAGGGTTTAGGTTGAAAACTTACAAGATTTGAGAGAAATCGAGAGAAAGGAGCTGGAGAGCGGCTAGATCGAGCAAAGGAGTTGTCACCATCAAATGAGGTAACAGAGGGGGTATATATAGGGTTTCCCAAAATGGCAAAAATGACAGAGGCTGGCCGACCGGATGGTAGTCCGATCGGGTGGCAGCCCGATCGGGTGGCAACTCGATCGGATGGCAGTCCGATCGGATGGCAGTCCGATCGGTTGGCCACTCGACTCAAGTATTCAGCGCGACGAGTTTGTCGTTTCGATTCGCGCGTCGAGCGTTGTGATGCGGTCTGAACGAGCGTTACGGTAGAGTTACCTATTAAATTACTTTTAATCCTAACCACTATATCTAACATATAATCTCTATAATTAACTTGCGTTTCGCGTGTTCGATTAGGTTGCAATTCGATTGAGTTGCGATATCGATAGAGTTGCGATTGCATTTCGATTAATCACCACAAGACATAAATAAACATGCACAAGTAACACATACATAGCACACACACGTAAAACAATATCCAGATCGCATAATTCGAGTTGCGATTCGTATTGCGGTTCGATGTCGATTTGATTAGCATTAGTTTGATTATTGTTTAGTTAACTTTATCGCATTGTTACTTCCTATTGTTCACAGTCGTAAGTCGATTAATAGCGATAAACACACGTCGATTACTGCGATTGTTGATAAGTACTCCACATAATACAACTAAAATAAACACATAAAGAAAATCTCTACAAGTCAAGTCGCGCGATCGATCGTTGATTTTGACCTTGACTTTGACTTTGACCCTTTTGAGAACACGGGGTGTTACAGCCTCCCCTTGTTAAGGGAATTTCGTCCCGAAATTAGGCCGAAGCCGTAGTGAACAACTGCGGGTACTTCGCCTTCATGTCACTTTCGAGTTCCCAAGTGAACTTTGCGCCTCGTTTGCCTTCCCAGTGAACCTTCACAATGGGAATGCGTGAGCGCCTGAGCTGCTTGGTCTGTCGATCCATGATTTCGACAGGCTTTTCCACGAAGTGTAATGTTTCGTTCACTTGAAGGTCCTCAAGAGGTACCTGTAAATCATACTCAGCCAGACACTTTCTGAGGTTCGAAATGTGGAAAGTCGGGTGGACGTTGCTAAGTTCCTCCGGTAGTTCGAGTCTGTAAGCCACTTTGCTGATCCTTTCCAGAATCTTAAAGGGTCCCATATATCGAGGAGCGAGCTTTCCTTTCTTGCCGAATCTGACCACACCCTTCCAAGGTGATACCTTTAGGAGTACATGGTCGCCAACGTCAAATTCAAGGGGCTTGCGTCATCTGTCGGCGTAACTTTTCTGACGACTCTGAGCTTTCAGTAGATTGTCTCGAATCTGGAGGATTTTGTCTGTCGTTTCTTGCAAAAGCTTAGGACCGGTTAATTGCGAGTGCCCGATCTCGTGCCATACAATAGGCTATCGACATCTTCTTCCGTACAATGCCTCAAATGGTGCCATTTGAATGCTGGAATGATAACTGTTATTGTACGAGAATTCGACTAAAGGTAAGTATGCGTCCTAATTACCACCTAAATCCACGACACACGAACGAAGCATGTCTTCAAGGGTACGAATCGTTCTTTCAGTCTGACCATCGGTTTGGGGATGGAAAGCGGTACTTAGATTAAGCGTAGTACCGAGAGCAGATTGAAAAGTCTCCCAAAGACGCGAGGTAAACCGACCATCGTGGTCAGAGATGATGTCACGAGGCGTCCCATGTCGACAGATATCCTCGTCGGTGTAGATTCGGGCTAATCGTTCCACCTTATAGTCTTCTCGTATCGGCAAAAAGTGAGCAGATTTAGTCAATCGGTCAACGACAACCCAAATGCTGTCGTGACCTGATGGCGTGCGCGGAAGTTTCGTTATGAAGTCCATGGCGATACTCTCCCACTTCCACATAGGGATCTCGGGTTGCACGAGTAAGCCAGAGGGTCTTTGATGCTCGGCCTTGACTTTTAAGCAAGTCAGGCACTTCGAAACATAGAGGGCGGTATCTCTTTTCATGCCCGGCCACCAGTACTTGTAGCGAAGGTCCTGGTACATTTTGTCGGCACCGGGATGAATAGAATACCGAGACTTGTGGGCTTCATCCATCAAAATTTGTCGTAAATCGGTCCGTTTAGGGATCCAAATTCGGTCCAGATAATGGAATGTCCCATTCGATTATTCACTAGCTGAGCTCCATCGTTGAGAATCCTTTCCTTCTTCAAAGTTCGTTCGGTGAAAAAAGCATGTTGGGCTTCGCGGATAAGGGTTTCAAGATCAAATTAGGCTTGGACATTACGGGCGCTGTGCAAATAGCTCCGCCTGCTGAGGGCGTCGGCGATGACATTAGCTTTGCCAGGATGATAACTGTCACACCCCAACCGATGGCGGAATCATCGGGGCATGGCACTGAGCGAAACAGATTGTCCAGAAGTTTCCATAACAATTTTCATTACCAATCAATTTAAAATAACATGTCCCATACCATGCCTCAATAGGTAAACAAATTATTACAGACAAAATCTAGACAAATAGTTCTATTCCGACAACTCAGATTTCAAAATAGAGCAATTGTTTATCTGCTTCTAGAGACCCTTGATCCATTTACTACAGACAACTATTTGTTGGGCTCTAAAGCTTTATTCTAGCCTTGATTTCCTACCAGACGTGCATCCTAAGCACCTGTTACATACGTTAAAATAAAGTCAATACATAAAATGTAAAGGTGAGCATACAAGTTTGATAATAGCATATAGAGTTCGAATTCGTTTACGCATAACCAGCACGTACACATAGTGAAATGAAGCACGTAAGTTATCGACATAGATCCATTGATACCAATGACTGCGGGTTAACTGCCCGAGGCAGTTCGCAATACATGATTACCACCGTAATCCATGCAAATAATTGTCCTTAACAACCCCCGCGAACGGGTGCTGAGTCCAAACTATAGTACTATCGTTGCTAAGGCAGGTAGACAGCATTCCATGTGTAAACATAACAAACAAGCATTCATAAGCCACGTATAACATGCATTAACGGTTAGCCTTTAAATAGTGTTGAGTAGTGTGTTTGATGTGATTTGAATAGTTGTAACGTATGTAACACCCAAAAGTGCATAAAGCAAAAAGGGGTCGAGTATACTCACAGCGGTTGATGGATTGAAGGGAGCGCTTAGCGAGTAAAGTTAGCCTGAATAGTTCGATTAGCATAACGATAAGTGACGCGTAAAACGATACAAGGTGTGAATGGGTCGGATAGTGGTTCGGTCGGATGGTGATCCGATCGGACAGCAATCCGTGCGGATAACAATCCGTTCGGATGGTCATCCGGTCGGACGGTAGTCCAGTCGGATGACTATTCGAGTGGATTGTTTCTTCCTATGAGATAAATGTGTTTGTGTATGATGGCTTGACTTTGAAGTTTTCGTTGTAGCATTTGAAAACATTGAAGTATCTTTATCCTTCAAGTCGGTCGATCGGACGGTCAATCGTGCGGGCAACAATCCGTTCGGATTGTCATCCGGTCCGACGGCGACCTTAGTGATGAGGTTACTTAGTGGGAATAGTTCATAGCAGAAGAGTCACTCGGTCGGATGTCCATTCGACCTGGTGGCAACTCTGTTAAGGAACATGTTGAAAATTGTATAAGTCTTTAAAGTCCTAGTATCTCATGATCCGAAGAGTAATCCGGTCGGATGGTAATCCGAGCGGATAGCGAGTCGTTCAATAATCAGACTTCAGATAAGGTTGTTTAAGTGTGGGACCCAAGGTGTTATCCGTTCGGACAGCAATCCGTCCGGGTGGCTTATCCGGTCGGACAGCATTCCGTCCCGGTTGTTCCGTTCGTCTTACACTTGGTCGTTTTGGTTGCTTGTCGTTTTATCAAGACGTTTTGACATCGTGTTAGCCAATAGAACTCCATTTTGACCCGCGTGACCAAACCGACTAGGAATCACCCTTGTTCGGCCGGTTATCGGCTCAAAACGGTTATTCTTGTTTAACCCAAAATCGGTGCTCTCGTGAGTAGAATCCAGATCTTGGACTAGTACAACACTATGAGTGAGTAGGAGACTAGAACAAGGTCCGGTTCTATCAGTTGTAAGTGTATTGAGTGTAAAAGAGTTGAAAGAAAGTTAGAAACCATCTCTCAATCCTTTTTCACCCTGTTTGTGTTGAGATCTCTACAAGACCTTTGTGTGTTTGTGTGGAAATCGGTTAGATCTAGGTTGTTCTTGGTGGATTGAAGTCAAAACATGAAGTTCTTCAAGAACACATGATGACGTCACCCTAGAACACCCGAAATCTAGTGATTTCACGGTTAAAAGTTAAGATCTAAAAGATAGAAAGGTGTAGGAGTGCGTGTAGATCAAGAAAGTACAAGGTTTAGGACGAGATCTTACCGGAATCGAGAGAAATCGAAGAAAAGGTGAGCTGAGCGTACTGTTCGGACAGAGGTTTCCAAAAGTAGAAAAGTTTGAGAGTGACATGGGTATTTATAGGATTCCAAAAGAGGAAAGTGTGGGTCGGTCGGATGGCATCTTGGCACCACGACCAAGTGGTAGCCTGGTTGGATGGCTATCCGGCCGGATGGCACATGGTTCGTGTGTTCGACGCGACGATTTTTGCTGATTCGATTTCGATTGCGATCGGTTCGATACGATAGAGTTTCCTAGTCAAATCACTTTTAATCCCAACCACTCATATCTCGCACTATCCCTTCTCCTACTAATTATCGTAGTTCGATTGTGATTCGAGTTCGATGTCTATTGAGTTCGATTGCGTTTCGATTGATTATCACAACATAACATAAATAAACATGCACAAGTAACACATAAGGCACACACACACGTATAACAATAACTAAAATACGTAGTTCGAGTTGTGATTTGATGTCGATTTGATTAGCATAGTTTGATTATCATTTAGTTAACTTTATCGCATTGTTACTTCCTATAATTCACAGTCGTGGGTCGATTGAATAGCGATTAACATACGTCGATTTATTGTAATCATAGACACTTATTCCATATAATAGCTAAAATAAAAGAAATCTACTATAAGTCAAATTGCGCGAAATCGGTCGTTGACTTTGACCTTGACTTTGACTTTGACTTCTCGAAAACACGGGGTGTTACAATAACGAATCTCACAGTCGTAATCGTTGAGAAGTTCTACCCACCGGCGTTGACGCATATTCAGTTCTTTCTTGTCAAAGATGTGTTGTAGGCTCCTATGATCGGTGAAGATCGTATACTTGGTACCATAAAAGTAGTGTCGCCAAATCTTCAATGCAAAAACAACAGCGCCTAGCTCGAGGTCGTGGGTTGTATAGTTCTTCTCATGGATCTTGAGCTGACGAGATGCGTAAGCGATAACCTTATCTCGTTGCATGAGGACACAACCGAGGCCAAGGTTCGAGGCATCGCAGTAGACTATAAAGTCGTCATTTCTGTCAGGTTGAGTGAGGACGGGAGCGTTGCAAAGCATGTACTTGAGAGTCTGAAAGGCAGTCTCTTGTCCAGTTTCCCAAACAAAAGGCTTGTCTTTTTGTGTGAGAGCAGTAAGCGGCACGGCGATTTTAGAGAACCCTTCGATGAATCGGCGGTAATAGCCCGCTAATCCGAGAAAAGAACGGACTTCCGACGGGTTCTTCGGTGTAACCCAACTCTTGACAGCTTCGATCTTCGCGGGGTCGACGTGAATACCATGACTATTGACAATGTGACCCAAGAACTGGACCTCCTCAAGCCAAAATTCACAGTTGGAGAACTTGGCATAGAGACGGTTTCCCTGGAGTAACTCGAGAACCAAACTGAGATGTTGCACGTGTTCGGCTTTCGACTTGGAATAGATCAGGATATCATCGATGAACATGATGACGAAACGGTCGAGAAAAGGTTTACACACGCGATTCATCAGATCCATGAAAACCGCAGGTGCGTTAGTTAGACCAAAAGGCATAACAACGAACTCATAGTGGCCGTAACGAGTGCGAAAGGCGGTTTTAGGTATATCCTCCTTTTGAATGCGTAACTGGTGGTAGCCTGAACGTAGATCGATCTTGGAAAAGCAGGTAGCACCTTGTAACTGGTCGAACAAATCATCAATACGGGGCAAGGGATAGCAATTCTTTATTGTCAGCTTATTCAACTCCCTAAAGGCGATGCACATTCGGAACGACCCGTCCTTCTTTTTGGCAAAAAGGACTGGTGCGCCCCAAGGCGAGGTGCTAGGGCGAATAAAGCCTTTGTCAAGCAATTCCTTGAGCTGACTCGAGAGTTCGCGCATTTCAGACGGAGCGAGTCTGTAAGGAGCTCTGGCAACAGGGTTGGCTCCAGGAACGAGGTCGATGCGAAAGTCGATATCTCGACTTGGAGGTAGTCTTGGAAGATCTTCGGGAAAAACATTAGGAAATTCACAAACAACAGGAACCTCTTTCACTTCTGTCTTTCTTTTCTTTTCCTTCTCCGCTACTACAATGTTGGCCAAGAAAGCTCTGTATTCCTTGCAGAGATACTTGCGAGCTTGGATACATGACATGAGTTGCAATCTTTTCGAGGCGACTTCTCCATAAACACATAATTGATCTCCATTGGCGAGCGAGAATCGAATCATCTTGTCGAAGCAAACAACTTCAGCATGGTTTTCGCGAAGAAAGTTCATGCCTATTATGACATCGAAACTACCGAGCTGCATCGAAATAAGGTCGGTAGAGAAGATGTGATTGTTGAGTTCGAGAGAACAATCACGAAGAACGGAGTTGACAATGACAGTTCTTCCGGTGGAGATTTCAACATCGAACATCGAGGGGAGATGGGCGCGCTTACGATCTAGTAGCTTTTCGAACTCAAACGATACAAAACAGTTATCGGCTCCAGTATCAAATAAACACTAAGCATAAATACATTTATAAGGAACGTACCATTGACGACGTTGTTGTCAGCTTGAGCCTGGCGCGCATTAATGTTGAAAGTTCGAGCGCGTGCTGCTTGTTGTTGTTGCTGCTGTTGCTGTTGCTGAGGCTGCTGCTGTTGTGGCTCTTGCTTCACAACCCGATTGGGGCACATGTTTGCGAAGTGGTTGGGATCACCACACGCAAAGCAGACTCTAGCATTGACCACGGGTGCCTGAGCCGCTTGTTGGCCATGAGGAGCAGGAAGTAGAGCTTGATGAGCAGTAGCGGGAGCAGGAGCTTGACGTCCACGGCAGTTGGTGGTGAAATGGCTGTATATGTTGCAATTTGCACAGAAACGGCAAGCGATAGTGGTCGGGTGGTGGTAGGTGCAAGTAGGGCAGAGCGGGTGTGGCCCAGTATATGCTCTTCATTTGCCACAGGCGCCGCTACTTGACGCTGTTGTTGTTGAGCTGGTACAGCTTGAATTGGTGCAGCAGTGTTCGCACAGTTCTTGTTGCTAGAGTTGCTGTTGACTTTCCTCTTGCGACGAGAGGCCTTTGAAGACTGGGGAGTAGTGGCGGTTTCAGCGGCTGGTGTGGTGGTAGCTTGGTGCAGGTTCTTGGTGACTTTATCCCAGAAACCAGACTTGACCCGTTTGCCATTGATTCCAGCGGCAAGCAGATAAGTCTCTTCGATTGTTGCTAGCTTGGAAGCTTGAACAAAATCTGCGGCACAATCTGGCAGAGCTCGAATATACTTCTTGATCGTTATCTCAGGAGTCTTGACTTGATCAGGACAGATTATGCTAAGCTGCTTGAAGTGAGCAGTTAAAGTAGCGTTTTCACCATCCTTCTGCTTGATGTGCCGGAATTCGTCCTCCAAATTTTGATGCTCGTGGGGAGGGTAGAACTCTTCTAACATGGCGTTCTTCAACTCGTCCCACGTCAAACCATAAGCTGCATCGTTTCCGCGTTTGTTTCTCTCGGCCGTCCACCAGTCTAAGGCTCGGGACTGGAAGACGCCGGTCGTGTTGAGAGTGCGGAGATCATTGGGACAGCCACTCTGGCGTAGGGTGACCTCGATTGAATCAAACCATTGAAATAAGGCCGTAGGACCATCCTCGCCAGTGAATTCTTTCGGTCCGCAAGCTTTAAACTGCTTGAAACTAAAGGCAGCCTTAGGAGTTTCAATCCTTGACTCCTCAGAAGATTTGCTAGCATTCTCGTTTATTTCGCTGAAAATCTGCGGGACGACTTTTGCTACTGAATCAGCGACGAGTGCCGCAAGGCATTTGTCTCTCTGTTCGCGGCGAGCATGTCGAGAGTAACGAGGTCCAGATGCCGACATTGTCTGCAACAGACATCGTCATAGGACTCAACACAATTTCGAGTACTCCTAGTGTAGTCTAGCGAGTTACGTATCCACATAACGCAGATTCACATAGGCACATAAACGCATAAGCACATAATCACGTAGAGCACCAAAACACATAAGCACGTAAGGCACAAAAGCACATAAGTATGTAAAGCACAGAAATACCAGAGGTACATAAATACGTAAGGTACCTAGGGCCCGTAGAGGCTTCTAACTGCCTCAGAATATAGAAACGTATCATTCAAAGTTCGTGAGCGTTCGGGAATAGCGATTGCGATTAGCGAGTACACAGCGAGTAGCATAGCATAGGGTGAAACGTAGCATGCAATCATCCACAAGTATCAGCGATTTGTCGGCGTGGTGCGAGTTGTGTGTGTCGTTCAAAACGAAAGCCAGTAAAATATCACACAAATGCATAAAACCTCACATAAAAACGAACAATTCACAAATCAGCGGTGCGAATCCAGAATCAAAACACATAAAATCGAGTAGGATGTCTCGGGTGCGTTAGACTTCGACTAACCAAGGTGGTTTGACTATTCACAAGGACTTGGAGGGCACACTTTGGCTTTTTGGATTATGCTCTTACTTTGATTTTAGGCAATCGGCACGCATCCTTCCAGCTGGCAGCGTGTCTCTAGTCGTTGGAGTCCATCGAGACCTTGGTGAGAATTTTGTGAAACAAAAGAGAACGGAACAAGTCATCAAGATTCGGGTTTAACCCCTAGCTTAACGACCATGTCCCTGTTCGTATAGTGAGGGATTTGCGTCGAAGTGTGGATTTCACTCCTGATTCAACGCAAATTCTCATATTAAATAGTAAAAATCGTTCATAGTGTGAGTGATTTAGTCGAGAGTTTGCGGTTTTCACACCTAATCTCGACCAAATCGTGTGATTATGTTGTGCTAGGCTCAGACAATCTAGGAAAGATTGTCGAGCGTTTGGAGTCTGTGCTGGAATACTTCGTACGAAGTGCACAATTCGAACAACGTAACCTACTTCATTTGAGATGTTCCACTCGAGCGAAGTAACTCACCTGGTGCGAGTTGTCCCATTTCATACTGGTATTCCGGGTATAGCATAAGCGATAGAGTTCACACGGATAGAGGTCGCGTTGGGTACTTAGACTATAGTCTAGGTCGATTCTAAGACAACAAGCCTGGACTAGGCTGTGTCTTCCCTAGTTCCCTATAGTTATGGCTCTGATACCAATCTGTCACACCCCAATCGATGGCGGAATCATCGGGGCGCGGCACTGAGCGAAACAGATTGTTCATGAGAAATCCACAACAACTATTATTACCGAATATTTAGCATTACGTCCCATACCATAACATATTAAGCAAACAAGTTATTATAGATATTATATCTCAAAACAAGTAGCTGTTCCGACAACTCAAATACAAATATTATTAGTTTGTTTCTAGGACTCTTTCCTAGCTTCGATTTCATCACAGCAGGCTAAGCGTCCTATCATATTATATACCTGTCACATACGTTAAAGTAAAAGTCAATACACATAGTGTAAAGGTGAGCATACAAGTTTAATAGTATAATAGAGTTCGAAATCGTTTACGCTTAACCAACACATACAACGTGTAAAGTGAAGCCATTAGTTATCGACAAAGATCCTATCAATACCAATGACTGCAGGTTGATTGCCCAAGGCAATTCGCAATACATGTTCACCACTGTGATCATGCAAGTAATGGTCCTTAACAACCCCTGCGAACAGGTGCTGAGTCCAAACTATAGTACTATCGTTGCTAAGGCATGTAGACAGCAATCTATGTGTAAACATAACAAATAAGCATTCATCGAGTCAAGTATACATGCAGTAATGGTTAGCGTTTAAATAATAATCAAGTAGTGTGTTTGATGTGTTTTGAATATTCGTAACGTATGTAACACCCAAAAGTGCATAAAGAAAAAGGGGTCGAGTATACTCACAGCGGTGATGGATTGAAGGGAGCGCTTAGAGCGAGATTAGCCTGAACAGTTAACGATAGCATAAACGATAAGCGGTGCGTAAAACGAGAAAGATGCCAAGTGTAGGATGGTGATCCGAACGGGTGGCAATCCGTTCGGATAGCCACTCGGTCGGACATCAATCCGTTCGAGTGGTCATCCGATCGAATGGCCACTCGGTCGGACTGACCTTTGTTGGCATAGATGTGTTTGTGTATGATGGTTTGACTTTTGAAGTTTTTGTTGTAGCATTTTGAAAACAGAGAAGTATCTCTACCCTTCAAGTCGGTCGATCGAACGGTCGTTCGATCAGACAACGACTCGATTGGCGAGGTTTCTCAAGGTGAGAACAAGTTCACAGCAGGACGGTCACTCGATCGGATGTCCATCCGATCGGGTGGCAATCCAGTGCATTGAACATGTTGAAAATTTTTAGGTGTGGGAAAACACAAGTCATCTTTCTGGTCTGTCGTTCGATCAGATAGTAATCTGATCGGACAGCAGTCCGTTCGGTTGACTGATTTGACTTTGGAACTGGTTTAGTTTGAAAGTTTACGGTTTGATCGAGACGATACGACAACGGTTTAAACAACTAGAATTTCACCAAGTCCCAGCTGTCCGATCGGACGGGAATCACCCCAACCCAGACAGTCAACTGTTTCTTGACGGTTTGTTCATGTTCAACCCGAAATCAGTTGTCTGGCTGATAGAACTCAGATATTGAGCCAACACAGCTCTAGGAATGAGCAGCAGGTCAGAACATGGTCCAGTTCTATCGGGTTGAGTGCATTGAGTGTAAAAGAGTTGAAAGAAACAGGATATATCATCTTTCAATCCTTTTTATCTCAAAAACACTTAGATTTATATGAAAAACATTGATAAAACATATGGAAATCGTTCAGATTCAAGTTGTTCTTGGTGGAATGAAGCCAAACATTGAAGTTCATAAGAACACCATGCTGACATCATCCTAGAACACCTCAAATCTAGTGACTTCATGGTTAAATGTTAAGATTCGAAAGATAGAAAGGTGTAGGAGTGCGTGTAGATCGAGAAAGTACAAGGTTAGGTTGAAAACTTACAAGATTTGAGAGAAATCGAGAGAAAGGAGCTGGAGAGCGGCTGGATCGAGCAAAGGAGTTGTCACCATCAAATGAGGTAATAGAGGGGGTATTTATAGAGTTTCCCGAAATGGCAAAAAGGACAGAGGCTGGCCGACCGGATGGTAGTCCGATCGGGTGGCAGCCCGATCGGGTGGCACCTCGATTTGATGGCAGTCTGATCGGTTGGCCACTCGACTCAAGTATTCAGCGCGACCAGTTTGTCGTTTCGATTCGCGCGTCGAGCGTTGCGATTCGGTCTGAACGAGCGTTACGGTAGAGTTATCTATTAAATTACTTTTAATCCTAACCACTATACCTAACATACAATCTCTATAATTAACTTGCGTTTCGCTTGTTCGATTAGGTTACGATTCGATTGAGTTGCGATATTGATAGAGTTGCGATTGCTTTTCGATTAAGCACCACAAAACATAAATAAACATGCACAAGTAACACATAGATAGCACACACACATAAAACAATATCCAGAGCGCATAATTCGAGTTGCGATTCGTATTGCGGTTCGATGTCGATTTGATTAGCATTAGTTTGATTATTGTTTAGTTAACTTTATCGCATTGTTACTTCCTATTGTTCACAGTCGTAAGTAGATTAATAGCGATAAACACACGTCGATTACTGCGATTGTTGATAAGTACTCCATATAATACAACTAAAATAAACACATAAAGAAAATCTCTACAAGTCAAGTCGCGCGATCGATCGTTGACTTTAACCTTGACTTTGACTTTGACTTTGACCCTTTTGAGAACACGGGGTGTTACACCACAACCCTTACCTTTTATTCCCACCCAGCCGATGGAGGTAGAAATGCATGATTTCAACCCTTAGGAGATACCTAGGATACCAGTCCCTAATCCCTTAGACCCAAATTATGATCCATGGTTTGATGATCTTAGGGATTATGTGCCACGCTACCACCTAAACGATGAAACCTTGCCAAACTTAGCAGCCTATCCAGGTCTGGACCCTCTAGATCCCTACTATGACAACGATGAATACATTAGGGAAATCTTAGAGAATCCGTACCCTCAGGAGAATCCCATGCCACAGTACCCAGATCCAGTACCCGCACCTGCACCCCTAATGAGTGCAGAGAATTTGCAAGAACTCCGAGTTTTCGGAGAAGAAATCTTAGAAAGTAGCGAGAGAGTGAGGTATGTAGGAGAACAAGTCGTCTGGAAATATGACGAGCGTCATATGGATTTCGGGAAGAATCTATATCCATGATGGTGATGGAGGAGATAGTAATAATAATAAAAATAAATAATAATAATAATAAATCTATCGTAGTATAGACCACTTCGTGGTTAACGATGCATAATAGTGATGTAATTTTAATTCCAGTCCTAGTGTGTATTTGACGCATACAATAATAGAAAATAGTAAGTCGCAATGCTCGACGCTTTTGACCAATATGTGTATTATGTGGTTATTGCCTAAACTATTACTTATTCTGTGATATTAATAATTGGCAAATGTTTAAAATTCAGATGGCCGACCAAGTGAATCAAGAGAATCTGGATAATAACACGGAAAACCAGAATGATAATCTGAATAATGATAATCTGAATCATGATAACAATGGAAATCAAGTGGATAACAGTGCTATCCAACACATAGTGGCACAAGGAATAATAGATGCAATGCCATTCATTATCCAAAATGTTAGGGAAGCCGATAACAAGAGTAAACATAGTAGTAAATGACCAACTGAACCTGAAAACAGCGTGAACAATGGACCCATACTTCAAGTGCCCAATTCCAAAAGAAGAAGGACCATGTCTTATGGTTGTTCTTATAAAGAATTTTGGTCTTGTAAACCAATGGAATTCTCAGGCAATGAAGGGGCTATTGCAGCTCTACGCTGGATAGAGAAGACTGAGGCAGTCTTAAGAATAAGCAAGTGCGTAGAAGAAGATAAGATACTATTTGCTTCTAATCTGTTTAAAAAATCAGCACTAGAATGGTGGAACACTATCCTCCAAACTAAGGGAAGTGATAGGAGTTACAATATGGAATGGGAAGAATTTAAGGATAAGGTGGAAAGGAAATTCTGCCCACCCAATGAGAAGGAACAGATAGCAAATAAATTCCTAAACCTTAGCATGAATGGAGTGGATAGTAAGGGGTACACTAAGTTATTCTTTGAATATGCTAGAATAGTACCAACCCTTGCTTCACCTGAACCAGTCTTAATCTCCCGTTACATATGGGGATTGATTGGTGAGATTAGGCATGTAGTCAAGGCAGCTAGACCTCAAACCATAGAAGAAGCTGTAGAACTAGCAAATACCTTGACTGATGAGTTAGTCCGGACATGAGAAGAGGATCAAAGAAGGAACTTAACCCAAAAGCTTACACAAGAATTTCGTTCTGGAAATTCTAATTGTGGGAAAAATGTAGGCTCTACCTCTGCACCCTACTGTAAGAATTGCAAAAGGAAGCATTCAGGAAGATGCTCCATATACTGTAATTTCTGCAAAATATCAGGACACAAGGAAGAAGATTGCAGGAAAAAGATTAGCAACAGGATATGTTACAACTGCGGAGAACAAGGCCACATCAAGCCAAACTGTCCAAAGCTAGCTCCAGTTACGAATAACAAGAATACTAAAAATGCTAGAGCATTTGTTCTGACTGCAGAAGAAGCAAAGATGATTCCGGACGTGATAGCCGGTACGTTTTTAGTTAATGATGTTTTTGCTAAAGTATTATTTGACTCTGGTGCGAACCAAAGTTTTATTAATACTTCATTTTGCAAATTACTCAATCAACCATTAACTAGAATCCCACAAGAGTGTCTAGTAGAGACAGCAAATGGGGAAATCGTTAGGATTTCTGAAATCTTGCATGGAGCAAGAATAGAAATTCTAAATCAGAAGTTTATTGCAAATCTTTACCCCATGAGTCTGGCAGGATTTGATATTGTATTAGGAATGGATTGGTTAATAGCCAATAAAGCCAGTATTTTATGTGATCAAAAGTCAATTCAAGTAAATTCACCAAGGGGTGAAAAGATCACAATTAAAGGAAATAAAACCTCTAGATCCACAAAATTCATCTCTGAGATGAAAACAGCAAGTTACATAAGAAAAGGATCATTAGTGTATTTGATTTCTATAATCACTAACACTAAAGGAAAGGAGTTAAAAGATATCCTTGTAGTATCTCAGTTTTCAGATATATTTCCAGAAGAATTAACAGGACAACCTCCAGACAGAGAAGTTGAATTCAGAATTCACCTGTTACCAGGGACAGCACCCATTGCCAAAGCACCTTACCATATGGCACCTGCAGAAATGCAAGAACTAAAGAAACAATTAGACGAATTGTTGGAAAAAGGATTCATACAGCCAAGTTCATCACCCTGGGGAGCGCCGATCTTATTCGTTGAAAAGAAGGACGGATCAATGCGTTTGTGCATTGACTACCGTGAATTGAACAAAGTCACGATTAAGAATCGGTATCCATTACCAAGAATAGATGATCTGTTTGATCAATTGCAAGGAGTATGATTTTTCTCTAAAATCGATTTAAGGTCAGGATATCATCAATTAAAGGTACAGGAAGAGGACATTCCTAAAACTGCCTTCAGAACAAGGTATGGCCATTATGAATTTACTGTCATGCCATTTGGTTTAACCAATGCCCAGCTACATTTATGGACATGATGAACCGAATATGTAAACCATATTTGGATAAATTCATAATTGTTTTTATAGATGATATTCTCATTTACTCTAAGAGTAAAGAGGAACATGCAAAGCATTTGCACGCACTTCTAAGTTTATTAAGAAAAGAAAAGCTGTATGCTAAATGTTTTGGTTAGAACAGGTACAATTTCTTGGACACATAGTCAATCATGAAGGAATTCATGTGGATCCCACAAAAATCGAGGCAATTACTAAATGGAAGACCCCTGAGTCACCAACCGAGGTTAGAAGTTTCTTAGGACTAGCCGGTTATTACAGAAAATTTATTCAAGATTTTTCTAGAATAGCCATTCCCTTAACTAAGCTAACCTGTAAAACAAGAAGAAGCCTTTAGAACCCTTAAGCAAAGATTAACCCATACACCTATACTAGCGTTACCAGAAGGAACTGAAGATTTTGTAATCTATTGTGACGCTTCTAAATTAGGTTACGGATGTGTGTTAATGCAACGCCAAAAGGTTATAGCTTATGCATCCAGACAACTTAAGAATCATGAAGAGAATTATTCAACTCATGATTTAGAATTAGGAGCTATAATTTTCGCTCTTAAGATTTGGAGACATTACCTATACGGTAGTAAGTTTACTGTTTTCACCGATCATAAGAGTTTAAGGTATGTCTTTGGGCAAAAGGAATTGAATATGAGACAAAGACACTGGATGGAGATGCTTAGTGATTATAATTGTGATATCCAGTATCATGCAGGAAAGGCAAATGTAGTTGGTGATGCTTTAAGCCAAAAGTATCACGAAAAGCCAAAAAGGATACGTTCTTTTAAATTAAATCTACAAGTAGATTTAAATGAGCAAATTAGAAAGGCACAAGAATCAGTGATCAAGGATGATACTGAAAAATTAAAAGGAATGATTAAGGAACTAGAACAAGGAACAGATGGAATTTGGAGATTACATAAGAAAAGAATTTGGATACCTAAATTAGGAAACCTACGCCACCTTATATTAGAAGAAGCCCATAAATCTAAGTATACGATGCATCCTGGAAGTGATAAGATGTATCAAGACTTAAGAAGGAATTTCTGGTGGATAGGAATGAAAAAGGATATAGCAGCTTATGTTACAAAGTGTTTAACCTGTTCACAAGTCAAAGCTGAACTTCAGAAACCTTCAGGTTTATTACAACAGTTAGAAATGCCTGTTTGGAAATGGGAATTAATAACAATGGATTTTGTTACTAAATTACCCAAAACAAGAAAAGGTAATGATACAATCTGGGTGATTGTAGATAGATTAACCAAGTCAGCTCATTTCCTACCAATGAAGGAAACTTTCAGTATGGAACAATTAGCTAAATTATATGTAAATGAAATAGTTTCATTACATGGTATTCCTTTATCAATTGTTTCTGACAGAGATAGTCGTTTTACCTCTCATTTTTAGACAAGTTTCCAAAAAGCATTGGGAACCAAGTTAAATCTAAGCACAGCCTATCATCCTCAAACGGACAGACAAAGTGAAAGGACAATTCAAACAATGGAGGACATGCTTAGAGCTTGTGTAATTGATTTCGGAGGTAATTGGGATGATCACTTACCATTCATAGAATTTTCTTATAATAATAGTTATCACACCAGTATCAATGCTGCACCATTTGAAGCACTTTATGGACGAAAGTGCCGAACTCCAGTCTGTTGGGCAGAAATTGGAGAAAAGTAACTATCTGGACCTGAGATAGTACAAGAAATGACTGACAAAATTATTCAAGTCAAGGAACGACTGAAAGCAGCACGTGATCGATAAAAGAGTTATGCTGATAACAGGCAAAAGCCGTTGGAATTTCAGGTAGGAGATAAAGTGTTATTAAAAGTTTCTCCTTGGAAAGGAGTAGTCAGATTCATCAAAAGGGGAAAGCTAAGCCCCAGGTATGTTGGACCTTTTAAGACTATTAGAAGAATAGGACCTGTAGCTTATCAGCTACAACTGCCAGAGGAAATGGCAGGAATACATGATGTATTTCATGTATCTAATCTCAAGAAATGCTTAACTGATGAATCATTAGTTGTGCCTCTTAAGGATATAGAGGTGAATGAGCAGTTAAAATTCGTAGAAAGGCCTCTACAGATTGAGGACAGGAAAGTCAAGAACCTCAAGCACAAGAGATTAGTTCTAGTCAAGGTGAAGTGGGACTCCAAAAGAGGACCAGAATACACATGGGAGCTTGAATCAGAAATGCAAAGGAAATATCCACACTTGTTCCAGTAGACCTCGAGGACGAGTTCTAAAACAAGGTGGGGAGGATATAACAACCCTCCTAAATATTTTTCCGACACCCTAATATATTTTGAATACCCCAAAATGTCCTAAAATACACCCCATACGTGAAAAACCGAGCCCAAAATATGAAATGTCATTAAAAATAAATAAAAAACAAAATTTTATAAGCTGTCACGGGGCGCGTATTCCTTGGCTACAACTTACGCGGGCCGCGAGCGAGTAACAACGAGGCCGCACCAGGTGCTGACACGTGGCATCAACGTGTTGAACCTATGCCATGACCCGGATCAGCTACAACCTAGACCCCCCTAGTACGCGGGCCGCGTAGGCCTTAGTCTAACCTTACGTGGGCCGCGAGAAACTCGAATTTCAGCCCTATAAATAGCAAGCATCGGATCATCAGAAAACTCGTTCATTTCTTTTCTTTCCTACGAAATTCTCACATAGTAGGCATAATCTCCGAGTATAATACCCCCTAATTAACAAAGTTCTGCTCCGTTGTAAGTATTATAACCCCAGTTACGTATTAGATACGCTGCCCAATTGATCCAGGGTTCCGTAACGACTGTCGTGGTTCTGCCCGACGTAGTTGTTGGAATACCGTCTCGGGAAGGGTATCGTTAATATAAATAAATATGTACATTTGTGTAAATTATAGATTAACACCAGGAAACCCTTAAACGAAGTCTAAGATAGCAATGTGAGTTTATCCTCTTTTTGTAAACTTTCTGTAATCTGTTTTACAAAACCGTAAATGTTTTACAATGTGATTAAGCGGTGATTGAGTCTTTGTAGTTCTTCAATTACTGCCGGTATGTTGGGGTTTTGTATACAAAATGTGGAACACGTTACAATTGGACAACGAGTTAGCCAATGGGTAATATGACCCACCAGTCAGGATTGACAGTACTAAATGAGTAATTGTGTAGAGATAAACATTGTGATCGCTCTCAATACTGTGTTAATTGATAAAACTTTTCTTGATTTAAACTGGGATTCATTCACCAGTATTTCCCACTGACAAATGTTTTTAAAACGCGTTTCAGGTAACACAATGTGAAAGCCAATTAGGAAAAAGCCAGCTGGAGAGCACTGACGGCTTGGAAAATAATGTGGCTATAAAGTTACCTAAAAGACAATGTTTTAAATTCAATAAAGTAGGGTTTATCCCTATAAATATGTTGTAATAAGAAACTTGGGTTTTGCTCATGTGATTATTAATATAAAATATGGTGGTTTTACTCTGACAAACATTTCCTAACTACGGTCCTGATGTACTTTCCGCTGCCAAATTAATAAATGATACCACCACAAACGAACTTTCACGGCCGCCCGTTCCCGGGACAGATAAGGGATCGGGGGTTGCGACAGCTAAATGGGTTGGTCAAGCGAAGGGTTTAGGCTCAAAGTGGGTGACTAGGGGATTTATTGGGTAAGGATGGATAAATGGTTTTAAAGGAAAAGGTTCACCCGATGCCTTAATCATACTCGTGCTTGTATTCGGTCTATGGTCTCAAACGTATCAAAAGATGCAAGTTCTACAATACATGACTAATGGTCCACTCAAACAAAGAAACATAAATATGTAATTCTATGATGTAAAAGTGGCTCCAAACCTTACATATATAAAGGGTATGGTATGTGACATGCATGATGTGCTAGTTTCTTAGGCGGATTATTCCCAAATAACCACCCGCTAAATACCCGTCATCCTACTAACTTGAACTTAACCATGACAATAGACCAAATGGGTTGTGTCATCCATTGTTAACTTAGTTACTTGTGCTTTTTAGATTGCTTTAAACAAAGACATTTTGAAACATTTTTTTAATTTTCCCCCCATCCCCACACTTGAGGTCAACATTGTGCTCAATGTGTGGTGTTTAAATGAACGGGTCAAAAATCAAAAAACTTTTACTCCCCCATCCCCACACTTGAGGTCAACATTGTCCTCAATATGTAAGAACTAGAGTTTTTTTTTTTAAACGCACAAGGGATGTGACACGGCTAACCTTCCCCAAGAATTCACCCCGGAAAATAAAATACAAAATACAATCCACTTATTTGCTAACTAAAAAAAATCAAAGATAAAAAGAAACGTATGCACCTAGTTTTTCGCTTGTTCCTCGTGTGCTCTTCATCTTTCAACAAAGCGGTCGTCTCACGAACATAATGTACCTACAAATCTCAACCCTTGTGTAGAAGCATGCTTCTCACAACCATTAAAATTTGTTAGTTACCTAGTTCTACCACTTTTATGAAAATATTACCAAACTATACGTTAATTTACTTTGATTTATGTGGAAAAAGTAATGTACAATAACAACAAACCTAACTCACTTTCATAGGAATCACGGTTGCATTTAGCGTATGCAACAAGCCCTTTTAAACCCCCCGATAGCTCGGGAGGACGAGTAGGTCTCGTGAGGGTTATATAGGGAACACACCCACAACGTTCATTTAACTAGGAAAATAAAATAAAACGAATAATAATACAAACTCTACAACAATCATACCTGATTTGCCTCTCATGGAGGTCGAAGTGAACATTTGCCTACCAAGTTTCCAACATACGCTTGGTAGTTGGCATGCCGAATCCACTCTCGTTTTCTTTTACCCGGCATGCGCACAGTACAACTTTGCGGTTGTTTCTTAACAAATTGGCCAATGTCTTGCAACGCCACCCTTCGAATCCTTATACCTGAACCCGCATCCCCAACTTTGTAGGTTGGAGTGATAAGTATGGGAGAAGGATGGATATGAACATGGGCTTCTTTCGGATCCGACTCGTCTTGCGGTGTCATGTTTTCCGCTCAGTTCAAACATTCATCTTCTTGCTCGGGAAGATCTATAACCTCTTCCACCACATCACCATCCACCACTGTACCATTAGCCAACATCTCTTGGTCTTGTCTAAGTTGAGCTAGTTCTTCGACGAGTTGACCCACTTTATTTGCCAATGCTTCATGAGCTTTATCTCTCACCTCAAATTCCTTTTTCAGTTCCATCTTAATCTCTTGATTTTAAGTGATGACAGCATTCATGGCATTCATGATTGCATCGAGCTTGGAACTTATTGAATCTTGAGGTTCCTCGGATGCCGGTTAAGGGTATTCATTATAATAATCATCATACTCCTCCCAGTAACTTGAGAAATTTGGCAATTCGGGTTCATAGTTGTTATAACCCCGCTCTTGCTCATAATGGTAATCCATCTCTGAATAGTAATACTCTTGATAATTTAGTGGTGGTGGTGGTCTAGCGTATGGATAATGTGAGGATGGACCATTGAAATCTTCATAATTCGCCCTCCCATATCCGTACAATCCGCCGAGGTAGTCTTCCCGATCCTTGTATGCTTGAACCTTCATGTAGAAAAAAGAGCAATCCTCTAATAGATTCTCTCCGCTTCCGCAACACTCACAAGGATTATCATCTACCCAATTCATATTAAAAGATGGTACCTGCAAAACATGTACCTGCACAAACAAGCTCGACCACCCAAAGTAAAATCACAAAAATACAAGAAAGAAAACTGACACTAAAATCGAACAAGCAATGAAATACTAAGCGCACTAGCTCCCCGACAACGGCGCCATTTTGACGAGACCGTGTCGTCCCGATAAGTCGAAAACCCAATTAAACCTAGGTAGCTACGGTAAGTCGGGCATCGTATCCACAAAGAGCATGTGGTCAGTATCGCACGACCCGTTCGATTAGTTAGATTATTTACAAAAATGTACAATGTGATTATGAAGTTTGCTAATTTTTATAAATTTATTTGGTTGGAAAATGAATCGGAGTGAACCGATATTTGGTTTTTATCTAAATCAATTACTTACTAACTAAGATTGCAAAACTAAATTACTAAATTGAAAATAAGAATTGGGGAAAACAATTACACCCGGGTTCGAAATCATAAGCAACAAGGGTTCCTACATGTTTTAGACTTAATTTAGTTGCAATTGATTATTAACGGGTTTAGTGTTATGTGGCTTAGGTGCTGATAGCTATCAACGTCACAATGAACGAATAAAAATGCACTTCGTTACCAAGAACATGTAAACCCTAGCCTATAGCAAAGCATAATTGCACATATTCATTTCACAAAGTCAAATTTCATAACTCACTCGACAATTCATGAATTCAATACAAATGCAAGACAATTGATATAAGCTTCAAATATTTAATCAAAACTAGTCACAAATTAAATCATAAAACAAATGTTAAAAAACCTAGAACGCTTACAACCCTACACCCGGGGATGATCACAAAAGATTAGCCGTTCATCTTTTTCCTCTCAATTTCTGTGCAAAAAGCTAAGAGCACCACAGCCCTAGAGGCTTGTGACCTCCTCTATTCGTTACCTCCTCGTTACCGTGTCCCCCTCATGTTCTCTTTCCTTTTCTAATTAATACTATAAGCAAAAGGACTTAGAGTTGCAGCCCATTGCCACCACATAATTCAACCGAGTGGTCTTTTGATTTAGATCCAATATTACGAAAGCCCATCCTCCTTTGTTTCAACTCAAGCCCAAATCCAACTTTTTAAGTTTAGAGTTTTCATCTCCTGGACATAACCTCAACGAAACACATTCAATTCAATATATAATTTCTTCATGATTATTTTTTTTATTCTTTTGTTTTCTCATGAGAATTGTCATGACAATGAAACAAAGAAGGGTCAACATGCGTTGATCATTTATTTACTTTCTTAAATGTGATGACTTTCAAAGGTTGTAAATATGCTTTGCCATTTAGTTTTCAACATTTACTTGTAACCCAAATAAATCGTTAATCAATTTAGCTCATTTTATTATTCAACCTATAAAATATACAAACTGATAAAAGTAGTATTTTTTTTTCACAACAACTGTACATTTTTATTATAATTAATATTAACAAGAGTGTACCGGTAGTGCACCGATCAGCAGGTGGGTGGCAGGTAGTGGTGGGTTGATGGTGGTTGCGGTGGCAGGTGGGTTAACGGTGGTGGTGGTCGGTTGAAGGTGGTGGGTGAGAGGAGGGAGGTGGGAGGACGTGGTGGGATGTGTGAGAAAGAGTGTTGTAGAGAGAGATGTATAGCGAGAGAGTGTGTGTGGTATACAGAGAGAAAGAGAGTTAATAATAATAATAATAATAATAATAATAATAATAATAATAATAATAATAATAATTTTTTGAGTTAAATGCTTGGTTGGTCCCTGTGGTTTGCAAAAATTTCAAACTTGGTCCTAGTGGTTTACTAATTACATGCGTGGTCCCAAAAGTTGTCAAAAATGCACTCGGTTGGTCCCCAGCCCTAACCTCTGTTAAATTTCTCAGTTAACTATGTGTGAAATGACTATATTACCCTTGAACAATTAAAAGAAATAAAACCCACCATCTTCTTCATCCCATCCCCTGTTCTTACCCCTCTCTTTAAAACCCACCATCTCCACCTTCAATCCATCACCACCACCTCCACCTCCACCGTCACCTTCAACCCAGCCAACCCCCACCCTTTCAGCTCCGGCTTCTTCATACCTGTTACCACTAGAAAAAATCCTAATTCACACCTAATTTAGTATTCTATTGTCTTAAACACCCTGCAATTAATGGATAACTTTGCCCTTAATGCTTCTTCTCAAAAACCAGTTTTGGGTTTTACAGCAAACCCTCGAACTGATGCTATAATCTCCAACAAACCATTGTTTTGTTCCTTCAAAATCCCCAAAAGAAGTGGTTCAATCTTCAATTCCAAATCTTCAAATTCAATTTCAACCCCACGAGCAATCAGCAAATCAAATGGTAATTCTTTGTCTTTTTTTGTTGTTTATGAATTGGTTTTTGTAGTTGTATTTGCATGTGAACTTGAAAAAGATCCAGTTACTGTTTTTGGGATGTTAAGAATTATACTTTTCAGTCCAAAGATTGGAACTTTAAGAGAATTATACCAGTTTTGACTCTATAAGTCAATGTGTGGAACTGAGTATGAATAAATGTTGAGAAAGATCCAATTAGCTTATCTGGGTTTGTCAAGAATTATACCTTTTTTACTTTAAAAATAAATACTTTGTTATAATTTTAATAAAGAATGGAAACTGGATTACAGTTTATTACCACGTTTGACTTTATAAGTCAATTAACCTGCTTGTGCTATTCTGTTTAGACATGTTAAGTATTATGAGACTTTATATTATTTACTTTCTTTGAATCAAGATTTTTAATTTGTGTATGTTTGCTACCTGTGTGTATAGAAGCAGATAGTATGGGGAAGGATTGTTTTGCTAGAATTTCATCTTCAAGCGATCAACATACATCGTCAGTTGGTGCAACACCACAAATAGCAGTGCCACCCCCATCTTCACAAGTGTAAATACATGCCCGATATCTTATTTCAGTTATTCTTGTTTCGTTTTTATAAAATGTGAAGTCACTGTCATCTAATCTCAAATTTGGGGAAATATAATTAAAACAATAACAGTGAAATTAGA
This sequence comes from Helianthus tuberosus, assembly GCA_030545235.1. Classification (NCBI taxonomy): domain Eukaryota; kingdom Viridiplantae; phylum Streptophyta; class Magnoliopsida; order Asterales; family Asteraceae; genus Helianthus; species Helianthus tuberosus. The sequence continues at coordinate 50,888,722 of CM060396.1, forward strand.
GTTGACTAATGAATGATTATCAACTCGCACTTAAATCTACAAAACAAAATAAATCCACAGCAGTGTGTCGGTGTGAGTTTTGTGTGTGTGTAAAGTAGTTGAAGAGCAGTAGTCTGCAATGGCGATTTTGCGTATGACAGTGAGTGCCTAAAAGGGTGGGGGTTGGCTGGGCTGACGGTGAAGGTGGAGGTGGAGGTGGTGGTGATGGATTGAAGGTGGAGATGGTGGGTTTTAAAGAGAGGGGTAAGAACAGGGGATGGGATGAAGAAGATGATGGGTTTTATTTCTTTTAATTGTTCAAGGGTAATATAGTCATTTCACACATAGTTAACTGAGAAATTTAACAGAGGTTAGGGCTGGGGACCAACCGAGTGCATTTTTGACAACTTTTGGGACCACGCGTGTAATTAGTAAACCACTAGGACCAAGTTTGAAATTTTTGCAAACCACAGGGACCAACCAAGCATTTAACTCTAATTTTTTTTTAAATGTTTTGTTTTATTTTTTAAATATTATTAAATAATGGGGTAAAAATACTAAAATATTCTTGGGTAACGAGATTTAACAAGAAAATCTAACTGGGTTAGAGCTAAAGGAGAAGACGTGCAACAAAATTCGCTATAAAGGGTAAAACCTGTCAAAATTCGTTGAAAATGGCACCGCCTGAAATATGGTATCAAGATAAAGGACAAAACTTATAATTTTTTCTATTTTTATTACAAGTGTGTAGGAAAGAGATAAAATAATAAAACAAGTGTTTTTTATTAAAAAAAATAGACAGAGACAGAAAATCGGGTGTGAGATGTTTTGAAAAAAAAAAAATTAGAGGAAATTATGTTTTTATATAGATGAAGATAGATACTCCAATGTGAATGCCCATTAGAACCTTTTAGAGGGGTTTTAGCAAGGTTGGATGAAATGACTTAGTGGTGTGATAGAAAATTGATGGACGAGTATTTCTCAGACATGGCTAAGATCGTTAGCGGTGTATGGTTGAGATGGCAGATTCAAGTGGGTGCCGCTAATCGAAATGAGTGGCGACTCATTCCAGTTTCATGGTATGGTGGAAAGGGTATGATTTGAGAGAATTTTTAATTTTTTTTATATAAAAACCAATACCTTTATTGATTGTTATCGTGCCTTAATTTATAGGTAAAATGGGTTAAGCGGTAACTAATTCAAATTAAGGAGCTATGGACAGTTGTTTACAATTACGTCGTTAGCATGAAGTCGGTAAGAATTGAGCTGGTAATCAGTTAGTGTATTTGATTTAGTATTCACGAATATGGGTTGGTTTTTATTTATGCGAAAGGTGACTGATTGTATGTATATAATCTCCAACGTTCAACTGCATAACTATGTACATATTATTTTGATTAACTTTTTCATTGAATGCCTAGTTTATTCACAATACTTGGATTGTAATATGTTAATTAGTAATATTTTAATTTACTTAGCAGACAATCTGTTAAAACACATAATGTGTACTCATATACTTGGTTTTAAAATGCGCGCATAATGCGTGATGCGCCCGTTGCGCTAATGAGAGCGCATCGCAACACCTGATGCGTTGCGTTTACATGATGCGATGATATTGCGACAATTTGGCATAATGCGTCTGTCGCAAAATGCGCCATGATGCACGCATCATTGTTTGTTATGTTTTTTTTCCCAGATTTCATGAAATGGGTTGGGTTTTTTCAATACTTAATATTTTAGCATGCTTGAATTGAACCATTATGGTTCCTAAACACTTTTTATGGTTCTAGAAACATTTAGGATGCTTGATTTGAACTTAAAAATAATTTTAGTATATTTTTATAAAGAGCGCATCACATACATGATGCGCTCGCATACGTGAGTCATATACAAAGAGCGCATCACATACGTGAGTCATATACAAAGAGCGCATCACATACGTGAGTCATATACATAGAAGTTCTAAATCATCAGTTCAATTCAACCTTACTTCTCTGTATACAACAATAAGCTATTTGATATTGTTGTGTGACTTATGATCCAACAAAATGAGCAAAAACTGGTGTACAATCGATTTTGATATGGGTGGCTCTGTTTTACTCACTTTTTAATCGACATACCCCAAGTAGTACCGCTCCCCTTCTCCACTATTGTGCTGCCATGCTATCACCTACTGATGACGTGACGATCGCCATCTCAAGCCATTCGGGAATCAATGTATCGTGAGGACTAAGGTGGAGAAGCCTGATAGAGAGGGTGGACTTCTCATTTCCTAAGCAGACCCAGACGCAAAGTTGAGCATATTTGAGAAAATTCAAAGCCGCTGGTCGCCCACCATCGGTAGTCGAACAAATCGCCGGATGTTTCTGGTTCGATTTAAATGTCAAATACGATGTTCTGGTTGAGATTTTGGTATCAGAATTCGCTTTAGAAGATTTGGGTTTTGGTTGGAGAAGCCAATCAGTATTATGTAAAAATGAGGTTGTGTATAAGGCCGGAGGGTGTGGAGGGCGGCGTTGCTGGAAAAATTGGTGAAAATAGCATTTTTCACAAATATAGGAAAATGATTTTTTGCTATTTTGGACTAGAAATAAATATAGAAAAATGAGCGGGTTTTATATATTTATTTGTGGGTTTGTGTTCTATGTTGGAAGGGCTTCGCAACGAACTAAACCATGTCCAAAACGGAGCTAAGATAAATGAGATATCGATTCTCAAAGTTTGGTGTTTAAAACATAGAATGCTGAAACAAAAGGGAAAGTAGCACCTTGTCCCACATAGGAGGAGAGATGAAACTTAAATGGGTATTTAAGTGGTAACTCTCCATCCTTATTGTTTCATGGAAGCACTCACTAAGTGTACTCGCAAAGGGTGCGGAGCACCCTAACTCCTACTCGAACACGCGCGCGCGCGCGTGGTCTGGGCGATGAGGCGCAATGTGGTGCGTTGATGGCGCACTTGAGAAATTTGGAAATTCGGGTTCATAGTTGTTATAACCCCGCTCTTGCTCATAATGGTAATCCATCTTTGAATAGTAATATTCTTCATAATTTGGTGGTGGTGGTGGTCTAGCGTATGGATAATGTGAGGATGGACCATTGAAATCTTCATAATTCACCCTCCCATATCCGTACAATCCGCTGAGGTAGTTGTGACAACTGTGTTCTATAATCGATTTACAATGTAAAACAATGTTAATTATTAATAAAACAATGTGCTTTGGTGTTATTATGTGTGTAAACGTGTTTGATGATTTTACGTTTTGATTCGATTCCGATTTCAAGCTTTAAATCGCTTTCTGGAAGGTTATACGCAAACTGGTGTGTAAACGCAGTCAGTTTAACGCGACAAACACTCCGGAATAGTGACATAGGCTTAACATACCTTAAATAACCTTCACATAACTTAGAAATAAGTTTTGGATGGTTTGGTGTGTTGAAAACAAATTTGTTCGATCGCAGGGACTATTTGTGTCAAAATGCGAAACTATGCCGATTCGTAAGGCAACGTACAGTCTGGAACTTGATCATAAGCTAAACATACCATAAATAACCTAAACATAGCTTAGAAATAAGCCTTGAGTGGTTCGGTGTGCGAAAATATGCTTATTTGATCTTACAGGGACTAAAAGTGTCAAAAACGACGTAAGTTTGCATTTTCGCGCATATCTTACATTCTGACCACATCTGGACATCCAAAATTTTTGTGCACACTAAAATATTTTTATTTTAGCGATCGGCATGCAAAAATATCATTCGTCGCTTAATTTGGTTCGTTTTCGCGTCCGTTTGAGTTTCGTCGTAATTTAACGAATAACGCGACCGTACGACCAAACGAGCCGACATCTGAGAGTTTTCCAAGCACATTTTGAGTCCTCTAAACTTTATTGACCTTGAAGAGCCTTGAAAATGGCTTAACGGGGGTCAAAAGGGCCTGAAATGAGCTTAAACCAAGTGCAGGGACCTGAACTGTAATATATGAAACTTTGGCTGATCTGGGAGGGCCAAGCGGGCCGCGTAAGCCCCCTCCCTATCCTTATGTGGGCCATGTGAAGACCCCAGTGACCAGAAATCAGTTTTCAGCTGCTGTTTCATAATTCAGGGGCCAATCTTGCAATTTCTTGGTGTGATGAGCAAGTTATCTCTTCCCCAAGGCTTTGTACCTACTTGTGACAATTGTAGGGCCTTGATTCTTGCTTGGAAGTTGCACAAACATGTGTAATGATCTTGTAAGTTCATGAAAAGTATAAATAGCAAGGTCCATCAACTTGTTTCTTTGCTCATTTCCTCTTATCTCTTCTCTAATCTGATTTGGGAGCTCTCTCAAGTGTTTGGAACTTCCTCTTGGGTTTTCTTATATTCTTTCTTCAAGCTTTGGACTCTTGTATGTATTCTTTCATTCTTGTTCTTTATATTAGTGCAGAAAGTCAAACAGTTTGGCTAACAGTTTGACTTTCGGTTTTGACCATCAATTGGTCAAGTCAAAGTTCAATTGAACTTTGCAACGTGATTGTAATCACGATGGTTATAATCCTCAGCGATTATACCTACTGATTACCACGTTAACTAGGCGTAGTGACGAGTCAAAGTTTCGGTCAAAATGCGTTTTAGCACGCATTTTGCAACGGAACTATTTTCGGGTATCAAAACCCATTGTTTTGATACCAAATCAGTTTTATAAGCTAGTTAAACATGTTTTGACATGTTTAACTCGTCACTATTAGTTTAGTGCTTGTTTAGGGTCGTAAGTTAAGCGGTCTAAACAACCGCTTAAACTTTCGAACCCGGCCCGTTTGGTCGATCATTAGGATCCGACCAAGCTTGAATAGTGATCATAGTTGCATAGGGAATAGCCACTGAGGTTATACCTTATGATCACATAGGATTGGTTAGTTATTTGTTAAGTAGCTTGTATGCCCATAGGAAATGACCAAAACGCCCTTTTGAAGCATAAATCCGTATTTTACATATGTGAACATGTTTTTGACATATAATCTGATTTAGTAACATGTTTAGGTATTATTGGGCATGTAAGACTTGACATAGCACATAGTTAACCATCCGAACATAGTTTCGCGCAAACGACGCGTTAACGTAGCATAAGCTACCTTAATAGGTCGTAACGGGTCGAAAGCACTTAGGCTAAGTTTCGAGCTAGGATGTAGGCTTTGTTAAACCATATCACATGAGTTCCAACACTCATTTGGTTTACAAGACCTCATTCTATCCGATCTTCCGATTTAGGCGTCGTTTATTTACTAGTGATCCGATTACTAGGTACTACTTGAATTTCCTTGGTTTGCCTGAGCTTCGCTAAGTTCTTTAGATCAAAGATACCCTTCTATTCAATGTGAGTACATAGTTCCCCTATTTTACTATTTTCAATTGTTTTGGGCTGATTCATATCTACTAAATGTTTTCGAGATTTTAACGATGGTTTCAAAAACGATTGATATGGTTTATACAAAACTAATAACGATTTTGATAACGTGAACGAACTTGTTGGACGTATTTACATAACGAATGACATTCATTAATTTTGGCCGAACCAACCAGTATTAGGTTATGGTACCATAGGATTTGACAAATCCCGTTATCAGACTGTACCCATGGTTATGTGTGGGTTATGTGGGTAACGACTGAATTTGATGATTGTTAACTTACCCTTTGGTGGTTTGTTAATACGAGAAGCGAGGTAGACGAGTCACGAAGGTTTGAATGTTATTAGCGAGACGACCAAAAGTAGTTTCACAATTAAAACGAGAATGTTTTGAAACGAGTTAATCGATTTGAAGCGACTGAAACGAGATAAACGATTTGATTAAACGATTGGTTTGGGATAGTGTTTAGATAACGGGACGGGTGTAATGTGATGAAAACATGGTAGATACGCCGATGGTACTTCTTATATATAAGTGTTTTCATCATATTACATACCGTGGCGTTATTTAGTTCACTTGGGTAAACGAGGTTAAAACGATGTCACATAACGATGTTTTCGAGAAGATATAAACCATGCGAGTTATATAAACGAGTTTTTATGAGATGTTTTACGAATTGGTTTACTAAAACAAATGTTTTGGGGTTAAGAATCATGGCTACGAGATTTTATAAACTTTAACCATCTTGATTTGAGTTGGTTAATTATGTTGCAATACACTTTTCAAAACGAGGTTTGTACTTTTGACTCTTGTAATCTAATGAGGTACTGCAACATATAAACGAGCCATGAATCCGACACTCTCACAAAACCTATGTGCTCGCCAGCATTTCTTTGCTGACTTTATTTTTACATATGTTTCAGGTAATGTTGCTTGATGCTAGGAAGCATGTTCATATAGGAACTGGACAAGGCCTTAGTTACTTAATAACGATGATAGACGATGATTAATTTGTTTGTTTGGTATTAAGACAATGTAATTTACTAAATGAATCAATAAAACGAAACTTTTAATTACCATGGTTGTGAAACGATGATTCTGTTACAACACTCCCCGACGTTTCCGCCACGGTTTGTTGTTTTACGTGGTCGGGGTGTGACAGTAGTCTTCCCGATCCTTGTATGCTTGAGCCTTCTCGTAGAAAACAGAGCAATCCTCTAATAGATGCTCTCCGCTTCCGCAACACTCACACGGATTATCATCTACCCAATTCATATTAAAAGATGGTACCTGCACAAACAAGCTCGACCACCCAAAGTAAAATCACAAAAATAAAAGAAAGAAAACTAACACTAAAATCGAACAAGCAATGAAATACTAAGCGCACTAGCTCCCTAGCAACGGTGCCATTTTGACGTGACCATGCCGTCCCGATCAGTCAAAAACCCAATTAAACCTAGGTAGCTAGGGTAAGTCGGGTATCATATCCACGAAGAGCATGTGGTCAGTATCGCACGACCCGTTCGATTAGTTAGACTATTTACAAAAATGTACAATGTGATTATGAAGTTTGCTAATTTTTATAAATTTATTTGGTTGGAAAATGAATCGGAGTGAACCGATATTTGGTTTTTATCTAAATCAATAACTTACTAACTAAGATTGCAAAACTAAATTACTAAATTGAAAACAAGAATTGGGGAAAACAATCACACCCGAGTTTGAAATAATAAGCAACAAGGGTTCCTACACGTTTTAGACTTAATTTAGTTGCATTTGATTATTAACGGGTTTAGTGTTACGTGGCTTAGGTGCCGATAGCTTTCAACGTCACAATGAACGGACAAAAAAGCACTTCGTTACCAAGAACATGTAAACCCTAGCCTATAGCAAAGCATAATTGCACATATTCATTTCACAAAGTCAAATTTCATAACTCACTCGACAATTCATGAATTTAATACAAATGCAAGACAATTGATATAAGCTTCAAATATTTAATCACAATTAGTCACAAATTAAATCATAAAACAAATGTTAAAAAAACCTAGAACGCTTACAACCCTACACCCGAGGATGATCACAAAAGATTAGCCGTTCATCTTTTTGCTCTCAATTTCTTTGCAAAAAGCTAAGACCGCCACAGCCCTAGAGGCTTGTGACCTCCTCTGTGCGTTACCTCCTCATAACCGTATCCCCCTCATGTTCTCTTTTCTTTTCTAACTAGAAATAGCACCCGCCGCGTTGCGGCCGGGGCCACATATATTACCCGCCATGTTTGGCAAACATAACACCATTTTTATTCATAACCCATAAAAAAAACCACAAGCTAGAGGCTCACCCCAGTACACCAAGGGAAGACAAACATACCGCTGACTGAACAAGAGGTGAAGACAAAGCATTTTTCACAGTAAAAACAACACCAGTAGAGCCAACACCCTGCCAAAATAGATCAACTTAATATTGACCACTAAAGTCGTAAATATAACGCTCGATACAAATTCCTACATATCTTTCTATGCCACATGGCTAAGATATCAATACACGGATCAAACTGTAAAAATAAGTACATGCACTTCAGATATTCAGGTGTCCTTTCTATCAACATAAATATAAAATCCACCTGCCTTAAGTAGTATACTCCAACGATGATCAAATAATAGGTAGCCAAACCGAGCCAATTTGGCTCGTTACGAGCCGAGCTGGCTCGGCTCACTTTCAAACCGAGTCATATCGAGAGAGCTTTTTCCGAGCTAAATCCGAGTGAGCTTCGAGCGAAGTCCGAGCTGCGAGCTTTTTGGACAGCCCTAAGTAAATAAGAGGGCTCAGATTTCTCATCATAGCCCTTAAATCAAATCTAAAACGTCAGCATGGTTGCGAACGTAGCCGCCACGCCACGCGACAACAGAGGGCAAAGCCACAACCATAGGTGGCTTGTTTGATCGCCACAACCGTAGCCACCACTGCTAGGGATGGCCATTGCAAAACGGCCGCTGGCAACGACCGACTGACACACCCCAAAAAATTACAGTTGACAACAACATTGTTATCATGGGACATACATAGCTCTCTGTGAGAACAACCTCATCACCATCGATTCAACATAACCTACAACCGGAGCCGTCTCCGCCAGAGACGGCTGTATCAAAATAGCCACCGACCAACGGCTGGCTCAGGACCTTTATCCGCACATCCTTAAGCCTCGGATCACCCAAAAAAAGGCTTGCATCAACATCACCGAACAAAACAACGACATCGTTGTGTAATCAAACAACCATAGCTCTCAATAAGAATACTCTCATCATCATCGAGCCAACATAGCCTACAACCTAAGAACTGGCCTTTAAAAGCCACCTCTATACATAGATTTTACAATGGTATTTTACATAGATTCAACAATGGTATTCATGATGATGCCAATCAAGTTAGGATCAAACCTAACAACGTTACACACAAACATAATTGCTAGAAATTCAAGAATGCACTAATAGAAGACTCAAAGACTTCTGTAAAGTCAAAACTGATAATCGCACGACAGGAAACTTAACTCAAAGTAAATTCAAGCAAACAATCAACAACAAATCAGATTCAATCGATTATTCACTTACATGATGATTATTTTTGTTGCTCGCTTCTTGATTCAACCATCATGTTGATGGTTTCATTAGCCAAAGCAGAGATTTAAGATGCCTTATGAATAGAAATATAGGAATTACTCATAGAATCTAGCCATCATTTATCCCCTAAATTCAACTCTATCAAAATTAGAAAAGAACTTACAAACCCTAACCCCTAAATTCATAGGACATTATCGATCTAGAGCTGATGTCGTGATCGTAGGATGCGAAGAGACCCAAAAAAGCCCAAAAATCAAAAACCTAAATGAAGAATGAAGGGCATGCAGATAAAATCTCACAATCATAAGAGATAGACGGTCGCCTTTCATGGCGATTAACAGTTTGATCCAATTTCAGGGTTTTCGAGTAGAACTGGAGGTGTGGGCGGGCGGGAATAAGCGGATGTCGGGCAATGTTTTGATGATGAACACAGAAGAAACACGTGACCACATGATTTGTAGTTTGTACAATTGCTGTACAACCACAGAAAGCTCATACCATTCATTAAACATAGCTTACAACATTATGATGCATGGTAAATAACTAAAGCATAGGGTACAACACCCAATGCTTAGAAATGTTGAAAATTAGAGTTATATATAATTAATACCATAAGCAAAAGGACTTAGACTTGTAGCCCATTACCACCACACAATTCAACCAAGTGGTCTTTTGATTTAGATCCAATATTACGAAAGCCCATCCTCATTTGTTTCAACTCAAGCCCAAATCCAACTTTTTAAGTTTAGAGTTTTCATCTCCTGGATATAACCTCAACGAAACAACAGAAATAAATGTTTCTTTAATAAAACTAATTACACATTCAATTCAATATATACTTACTTCATGATTATTTATTTTATTCTTTTGTTTTCTCGTGAGAATTGTCATGACAATGAAACAAAGAAAGGTCAACATGCATTGATCATTTATTTACTTTCTTAAATGTGATGACTTTCAACGGTTGTAAATATGCTTTGCCATTTAGTTTTCAACATTTACTTGTAACCCAAATAAATCGTTAATCACTTTAGCTCATTTTATTATTCAACCTATAAAATATAAAAACTGATTAAAGTAATATTTTTTTTCACAACAACTGTACATTTTTATTATAATTAATATCAACAAGAGTGTACTGGTAGTGCACCAATCACATCCACACACTTATCTTTTGCTTGCTCTCAAGCAAATCTATTTTTCACTTTCACGTGAGTTGAACAAGAAACACACATCCCATTCCCGAGACTAAGGTTAAGGTATAATGTCATACCCGGTTCAAACATTTTACAATTTTCAACGTATTTAGCAATAAATGATTAATCATATAAGAATGGGTATCCAAGATTAAAACGCCCTTGAAACTCATAAATCATACATATCCCTCTCAATGTTCACTCCACTCGGTTTACAATTTAGCTAATTTTAATGACGTATTAGCACCTTTATAAAGTAACCACTCAAAACCGAATTGAACATGTACCCGCATAGGCTTGCAACTCAATCATTCTCCACCACTGAACACGAATATTAAGCACAAGTCATAAGGTCTTTAGAGGGTTGTAATGGGGCTAGGTGAAAGGTAGGAAATGGGATATTTGAAAGTGGCTAAGGTAATGAAAATTCGATTTTTATTACAAACACTAATCTAAACAAAACTAACTATATGCATCACTATGAGGCAACGACTTTCGCCTTTTATTCAACAAACTAATACTCGTATTTTTGTACTTTTTTTTGAATGATTTTCTATTCTTTTTCGCAACATTTTCTTTTTTGAATTTTTTTTGCTTTTTTTTCTTTTTTTATATAAAGCACAACTATACAAACAAATAGACCTATAATCGAATTTTCACCACATGGGTTTAAAAATAAAAGGTTTAAAGGTTATGGGCTAAATGGGTTGGTCAAGCGAAGGGTTTAGGCTCAAAGTGGGTGACTAGCGGATTTATTTGGGTAAGGATGGATAAATGGTTTTAAAGGAAAAGGTTCACCTAATGCCTTAATCATACTCGTGCTTGTATTCGGTCTATGGTCTCAAACGTATCAAAACATGCAAGTTCTACAATACATGACTAATGGTCCACTCAAACAAAGAAACATAAATATGTAATTCTATGATGTAAAAGTGGCTCAAAACCTCACATATATAAAAGGTATGGTATGTGACATGCATGATGTGCTAGTTTCTTATGCGGATTATTCCCAAATAACCACCCGCTAAATACCCGTCATCCTACTAACTTGAACTTAACCATGACAATAGACCAAATGGGTTGTGTCATCCTTTGTTAACTTAGTTACTTGTGCTTTTTAGATTGCTTTAAACAAAGACATTTTGAAAATTTTTAAAAATTTTTCCCCCATCCCCACACTTGAGGTCAACATTGTCCTCAATGTGTAGTGTTTAAATGAACGGGTCAAAAATCGAAAAACTTTTACTCCCTCATCCCCACACTTGAGGTCAACATTGTCCTCAATGTGTAAGAACTAGAGTTTTTTTTTAAATGCACAAGGGATGTGACACGGCTAACCTTCCCCAAGATTTCACCCTGGAAAATAAAATACAAAATACAATCCACTTATTTGCTAACTAAAAAAAATCAAAGATAAAAAGAAAAGTATGCACCTGGTTTTTCGCTTGTTCCTCATGTGCTCTTCATCTTTCAACAAAGCGATCGTCTCACGAACATAATGTACCTACAAATCTCAACCCTTGTGTAGAAGCATGCTTCTCATAACCTTGAGTAGAACGTGGTCTCCAACATTGAATTCCAAAGGCTTGCGCCTTTTGTCAGCATAGCTCTTTTGCCTGCTTCTGGCCTTGAGCAAGTTTTCACACATTTGAAGAATCTTATCCGTCGTCTCTTGGATGAGTTCGGGGCCAGTAAACTGTTTGTCACCAACCTCATGCCAACTGATCGGAGATCGACACTTGTGACCATATAAAGTTTCGAAAGGAGCCATCCGAATACTGGAATGATAGCTGTTGTTGTACGAGAACTCGGTCAATGGTAAATGTACATCCCAATTTCCACCAAAGTCGATGACACAAGAACGGAGCATATCCTCTAGGGTCTGGATAGTATGTTCGGTCTGTCCATCCGTTTGAGGATGAAAAGCCGTACTAAGATTCAAGTGAGAACCCATTACGGATTAAAAAGTTTTCCAAAGACACGAGGTGAAACGGCCATCGCGGTCTGAGATAATGTCTAAAGGTATACTATGACGACATATGATTTCATCCGTGTAAATTCGAGCAAGTTTCTCCACTTTGAAATCTTCACGAATAGGAAGAAAATGAGCTGATTTGGTCAAACGGTTGATGATTTCCCATATGCTATCATGACCAGAAGGTGTACGAGGAAGTTTAGTTATGAAGTCCATAGCAATGCTATCCCATTTCCAAACAGGGATTTCTGGTTGTTCGAGGAGACCTGAAGGTCGTTGATGCTCGGCCTTGACCTTCGAGCAAGTGAGACATTTCGAGATGTAAGCGGCGATGTCCTTTTTCATGCCAGGCCACCAATATGATCTACGCAAGTCATGGTACATCTTATCGGCACCAGGATGAATAGAGTATCGGGATTTGTGAGCCTCATTCATGATGAGCTCACTAAGATTGTCGCGATCTGGCACCCAGATGCGATCGAGGTAGTATTGGAGTCCATTAGGTTTTGTCACAAGTTGGTCTATAGAAGCACCTCGTACTTCGACGATTAGACTAACTTCGTTGGCTGATGAGTATTGAGCGTCACGAATACAAGCATGAAGATCGCTAGAGATTTGAAAACAACGGATACTACTGACATTCGCCTTACGATTAAGTGCATCGGCCACGACAATCGCCTTGCCACAACGGATACTACTGACATGATTCTTACGATTTAGTTCCTTTTGATTAAAGATGTGTTGCAGGCTCTTATGGTCAGTGAAAACCACACACTTAGTACCATATAGGTAGTGTCGCCAAATCTTTAATGCAAAAACAACTGTGCCAAGCTCAAGGTCATGGTTTTTCTCATGTATTTTGAGCTGTCGTGAGGCATAAGCGATCACCTTGTCTCGCTGCATGAGGACACAACCGAGACCACGGTTCGAAGCATTGCAATATACCACGAAATCATCATTCCCATCAGGGAGAGCGAGTACAGGAGTGTTACAAAGCAAATCTTTAAGAGTTTGAAAAGATTCCTCTTGCTCAGGACCCCAAGCAAAAGGTTTCTCTTTCTGAGTCAACGAGGTAAGGGGAACAGCGATCTTTGAAAAGTTTGAGATGAATCGACGGTAATAACCCGCCAATCCTAAGAAAGAACGAATCTCAGATGCAGATTTAGGTGTGATCCAATTCTTCACTGCTTCGATTTTGGAAGGGTCAACATGGATTCCTTGCTTGCTAACAACGTGCCCTAGAAATTGTACTTCTTTGATCTAGAATTCGCACATAGAAAATTTTACATATAAGCGTTCAACATGTAAAAGCTCTAATATTAAGTGTAAATGTTGTTCATGATCAGCTTGAGTCTTAGAATAAATAAGAATATCATCAATAAAAACGATCATAAAACGGTCCAAGTAAGGTTTACAAACACGATTCATTAGATCCATGAACACAGCAGGCGCGTTGGTCAAGCCAAAAGGCATCACCACGAACTCGTAGTGTCCATAGCGAGTGCGAAATGCGGTTTTGGGGATATCTTCTTCGAGAACACGAAACTGATGATAGCCAAATCGAAGGTTGATTTTAGAAAAGCAACTTGCGCCTTATAGTTGGTCAAATAGGTCTTCGATGAGAGGGATAGGATAACGATTCTTGATGGTAAGTTTGTTAAGCTCACGGTAGTCGATACACATACGAAATAAACCATCTTTCTTCTTGAAGAAAAGCACGGGAGCACCCCAAGGTGAGGTACTTGGATGTATGAAGCCTTTATCGAGGAGTTCTTGGAGTTGACTAGATAACTCTTGCATCTCAGAGGGTGCAAGTCGGTAAGGAGACTTGGCAACCGGAGTTGACCTAGGTATGAGATCAATACGAAAATCAACAGCTCGAGGTGGAGGAGGACCAGCAAGATCTTCAGGAAAGACGTCAGGGAAATCACACACTATTGGAACATCACTTACGTTCTTTCCCTTGCCCTTCCTTTCTACAATGTGGGCTAAAAAGGCAAAGTACGGTTTGCGTAAGTATTTATTCGCCTGAGTGCATGACATCAATTTCAGTCCTTTAGAAGGTTGGTCTCCATAAAGGTGCAAAGTATCACCAGACGGGAGAGGTAAACGAACGTACTTCTGGTGGCAAGCAATTTCAGGATGGTTCTTACGCAACCAATCCATGCCTACTATGATATCGAAGCTATCCAATTGAATGGGTATAAGGTCAATAGCGAAAACGTGATCGTTAAAAGTAAGGAGACACTCGCGGAGGATAGAATCGACTAAAATAGACTTACCATCGGCAATCTCAATAGAGAACGACTTAGGTAGTTTAGAGCGTGCACAGTTTAACAAAGATTCAAATTCAACGGACACAAAGCTTTTGTCTGCACCAGTATTAAATAGGATCAAAACGTAAAGATCATTAACGAGAAACGTACCATTAACGACGTCATTGTCGTTCTGAGCTTGCTTGGCGTTGATGTTGAATGTGCGTCCTCGCGGGGCATGCTGCTGCGGCTACCCTTGTTTCAGTTGAGGGCATTAAGGATGGAGATGAGTGGTATCAACACAATTGTAGTAGGCGCGCACATTGTTTGCTGGTGCTGGTTTGGGGTTCTAGGGAGCTTGCTGAACTGAATTGATCTGACGGCAGTGAGGAGTTGTGTGACCGTAACGGTTGCAGGAGCTACAGTGGCGACATGTGGAGTTTGCAGGGTGATGATAATGACAAGTTTCGCACTTGGGATGAATCCCAGTGTGTGTCTTCTTGGTGTTGTCAACTGGAGCAGGGTTGGGATTCACAACAGGGTTTTGAGTTACAGCAGGTACAATGGCATTACAACCAGAATTTTGAGATTTTCGTTTCCTGTTCTTGCTGCCACTTGATTGCTGGGTGATCTGGTTAGCTGGATTTGAGAGTGCAGGCATGCCAAACTGTTTATCACGTACACGGTTGTTGTTTAGACTTGCGGCAAGACGGTAAACTTCTTCTATGGTGCTTAGCTGAGCTGCTTCAATGGAGTCACGCATAGTAGCTGGCAACCCATGAATGTACGTCTTGATCATGCGTTTAGGCGTAGACACCAAATGAGGCACGATTATTCTGAGTTGCTTGAAACGGGTTGTATAAGCCATATTTTCAGCACAAACTTGTTTCAGATGCCAAAACTCGTCCTTGAGTTTCTGCTGCTCATGGGGATGACAGAATTCGAGCATCATCAGCTCCCTAACCTCAGGCCATGGTAAGGTATAAGCTTCATCATTTGAGCAGATGTTTCTCTCATTGGTCCACCAGTCTAAGGCTCTGCCTTGGAAAACACCAGTAGCACTCCTAGTCTTGAGATGTCCAGGGCACTCACTGTTGATGAAGGTAACTTCAATGTTGTCGAACCATTCCCGCATTGCGGTCCCTCCATCGCTGCTCGTGAAATGCTTAGGATTGTAGGAGACAAAGTGTTTGTAGTTGAAGCTCACAAGCTTAGGTTGGACCACTTTCAAGTCAATAGAGGAGGGAGGAGTACTGGATCCTTGAATTTCGGTGATAATCTTAGGAACAACACGTGCGATCTGATCAACCATGAAAGGCATCATCTTTTTCTGAGATTCAGACTTAGACTTCTTGCCAGAGTTGGAGAGTCGTCTAGCTGACATCTGGAGTTTCAAATAAAGAATAGGTGAGACGATATCATGATGTTTTGTTTACATAAACGTTTCAAATTGTTTCACATAACACATATGTTTCATATAGTACAACAAGTTTCCACATTGGATCACATAGAATAACGAAAGCATCGTAAATTTAATTTGTTCACCAGAGACTATTATTGTTGTTTTAGATTGCGAGAAACGTGCGAAGTGTGTAACAGTTTCAAAATGAACGAAGTATAAAATCACATATAAATCGAGATAACATAAAAGAGAGGCTCATAAAACATCGGATCATTTCGGGTAGAGAAACATTGACTAAACCAAAGTAAATCGAGCCCCTTTCTGGATTAAGGTATCGTGCTTTGACCTGCTAGACAAATACGTTCGTCGATGTTAGGCCTACGATATTTGTCCTCTCGGTTACTACATGTCCTTTATCGATTGGGAAAATTCGAGACTTTGGTGAGACTGAAAATCAAAGAGTGGGACTAGTTATCAAGATGCGAGTTTCACCTCTAACTTGGTAACATCGTACCCTAGTATGGTTGGTATCTATCAAAAGATAAGACCACTAGAATAAGAGATGGAAATTTCCCTTCAAGGTTTGGATGTCATTCCTAACTTGAGGGTATTTCTCGTGCAAAATACAGGCATCGCTGAGTGAAAGTCGTCATCAAAGGCGGGAATCACCCCTGTTTTGATGAGTCGTTTCGATTTTGTTGCAAGTGTGCCTTCAAAGCATCCAAGTGTGTATTGTGCTAGCCTTAGGAAAGGCATGTAAGTTCAATAAATAAGAAGAACTGCTAGGAAGCATGTAAGGTAGAATGCATAAGTTTTAAACGACAATTAAGAATCAAGTTCCTAAAAATATAGACTAGGTAAAAGCATTCATACTTTTCCTAATTCCCTATAGTTATGGCTCTGATACCAATCTGTCACACCCCAACCGATGACGGAAACATCGGGGCGCGGCACTAAGCGAATCAGATTGCTCATGAGAATCCATAACGACTAATTGCGACAATATAGATTAATCGAGAGTTCATAATAATAACTAAGTTGTCATACAAACCAAATCATAATTTAAATGGAATCAACATCACCAAAATTCAAACATAGTATCAAAATATTGTTATCCTAAGGTGTGGATCTATAGTCACCCTAGCTTGATTCTTGATTCACCGTGACTATCAACCTGCAACATCTATTAAAATAAAATCAACAAAAATGTTGGCGAGTATACAAGTTTAATACATAGCATAAATAGTTTCAAGTTTAACTGCTCATATCGAACACGAAAACATATAACAAGTTTCAACATGCTAAGCTAACGTAAACCAAGTGATAGCCCAAGTTTCCAATGCGTTAACGTGCCTTTCCTACATCGACGCATCGAAGAGGAGGTAGAAGAATCACACTCAATAGTACCCCAAGTCTCAAGGGCGGTGCGTTACCCCTATAGCTGCTATAATTGTTAAGGCGGAACTACACACAAGATCTAAACATTCACATAGCATAGAAGTCTCAAGTATCACAAGTTTCATGTTTTTTGTTTAAATGGATAGAGTATGATTATAAACAAGTTTCAAGTGTCGTGTATTTGAATATAGAATACATGTTGCATCCCAAAGTGTCTAAAGCAAAAAGGGATCGAGTATACTCACGGTGCATGCTTAGTAACTAAACACGGTTCAGTTAGATTGAAGGGAGCACAAAGTCAACCTGCGTACGGGAACAGAGCATAAGTCCTCTAAGTGCTGACACGGTCGATTACGGAGTGTCGAATGATGTGAAAACGAGTTAATAGTCCAACAGACTATCCGAGCGGATGGGTTCCATCCGGATGGATGACCATTCGTTCGGATGGCCATTCCTTCGTATGGTCATTCAAAGGTCCTGTTTTAAATGTGAAACAAAATAACAATGATTATTAAACAGTGTCAGATCATCCGGACGGATGGCCATTCGGACGGAGGATCTGTCTTTTGAGTTTCGTAAAATTTTGCTAAGTAAAAGGGTTAGGTTAACGGAGACGGCGTGACGACGTGTCGAACAACGGAAACTCACCAATTCCAGTTCATTCGGTCGGATGGGTACCACCCCCCCTTCGGACAGACGAGCTGTTCTTGATGATATTTCATGTTTAACCCGTTAATCGGTCCATTTCTCCGATGGAATTCCGTTTTCAAGCCGGCTCTCGATTAAGAGATGAGTCGAGAGTCTGTTTGTGTCCCGATTCCATCCATATTTGTGTAAAACAGAAGAAGAGTTTAGAAATAAGTTGTAAAACATGTAGGTTTATTAGATCTGAGCTCAACATATGTGAAAATCCTTTAAATCTTGTATGAAAAAAGTGAAAAACCTTTAGATCTTAGACCAACTCCAACTTATTAGTGCTTCACCACCGTTTTCCTAAGCAAAACGAGTGAAATCCACCTTTTGGAAGGTTTAAAATCGGTGTTTTTGAGAAAAGGTTAAAGTGTGTGTGTGAGTTTGATGAAGGAGATGGAGTAGAAGTGATTAAAGATGAAGGTTAGAGGAGACTTGAGGTAGAAAGCTTACAATTTGGCCTTGAATCGTGACGAAAAGTGTCGCACCCCGATATTTCCACGTATTACCGATGGGCCCGGTGGGGAGTATCGTGACGTAGTTGATATCATCATAGTCAAATAATCACAGTTTAATGCACAGCGGAAGTCTAAAGTAATAATACAAACCGAATTGAAAGTATAATAAAATATTACACAATGGTTGTAATTGGATCCACAGGCGGATCTAAAACAGAAAATAAACATAGTTCAACAGACTTTAGGTATTAAAAGCTTGCAAGACTCTTTATTTAATACTCAGGAGTTTCCAACCCATTTCGTGTAGTACCTGCACTTAATCTTTTTGAAAAATACGTCAGTTTACACTGGTAAATACAATTAACTGACTCTTTTGAAAAGTGTTTATAAAATTGGTTTGGATGCACGAGGCATAAAATCTTTTATAACTTGGGACAATTATTTAAAAATAATCTTGTATACAGATTTAGATGTTTGTCGTCCGTTCAGGGCCCGGTTAGAAGAGCCGAGACAAGATTAATAGACACACCACTAGTATAATGCCCACAAGAAGTTTCCTCATGAGTGGGATACCGTTTTACATACGCAACTGTCAGGTGTATGCCTACACCCCGTGCTTAAGTCGTGGCCATTTCAAATGAATGAGCCGAGGATATCCAGGACACGGTCATTAACCCCCCAAAGGCATTGCAACAAACAAGACAGATTAAAACGGGTTATGCAATTTAATAATCACAATCCGATTAAATTATTTCATACCCGACCAAGCGGTATTATTATAATACCGTATCCCAAGCCCATATAAGGGGAAATAAGTTAAAAGTATTTACCTGAACTAAAATGTATTTTATTCTCAGCCGTATATTTTAAATCACCAAGTGCGAGTAGCTTTTACTAGGCTCCTAATCTGGAACGAAGGTTTTAATAACCTATTAGATTCCTAACGGGTCTTATTTAAGTTGAAACTTTGAACGGTTAGTTTTAAAGGAATGTTTACGGTTCAAAATGTAAGATTAAGCGATGACCGGATTGGAATGTGATTCAGCCCCAACAAGTATGAAGACTTGTATAAAATGGGTAACCTAAATACATTTTGGATTTTGAAGTAAAATGATAAGGTTTGACCCGTTTCGACTAATTTATGCAAACTAGTTACATAAACCGTACCGAAAGCGTATATGCATAACGGGTAACCGAATGAGTCATGTACAAGTTCCACAAGTTAATATGCTTTAAATATGAAATGATATCAGCAGGATATCTTCCATTATGCCCAAAACGAATTCAAAAACCAAATTAAGCCCCGTAAGGGTATTTTGGTCATTTTAAAGTTTATAAATGAGGTTAAATAGTAATCTGAGGTTTTGGTCAAACGCATTCAGTAAAAATATTTATTTTATGTTATTATATCAGTGAGATATCATACATATGTGTGTTTAATCATTTATGGCCAAACTATACACCGTAGGGGCATTTTGGTCATTTCACATATGCTTTTAAGGTCAAATTTGGAAATCTGAGTTCAAGACTTATATTTACTGTTAAAGTATAAAAATTTATTTTTAAAATCAGTAGGTAACAAGTCTTGGGCGTTAAATATGGTTTTAAACCATACTATGCGCCTAATTAGCGTAAAAGTCGGTATTTTGACGATATTTAAGATGTTTATGGAATTTTGAAGTTTTGGTCAGTCCTTAATGTTCAAAATATTTTATTTAACATGTGATATCAGTAGGAAAAGGTTTGGCATCAAAATGATATGTAAAACTTATTTTATTAGTGAAAATGGCATTATCGTCAATACCGAATTTACACTAGAACTTTATGTTATGGTTAGTATAAAATTTGACAAAAATTTCCAAAAATCCCTAAATATTATATTATAACAGTAGGTAGCAAGTTTGGTGCCAAAAATTGGGTTTAAATATGATTTATGCTAAAAATGCCATGTAATTAATAAAAAGCTTTGTTTTACGATATCTTGCATATCTTTCATTTTAGACCAGAAACGGATGTCAAATTTTTAGGACATGTTTATAAATCAGTAATGAAGATTTTTGTCCACTCACATTTCCAAAAATTTCGTTTTTATATCAAAAGGGCATAACGGTCAACTTTTAAGCATTTAACGGAAACATGCAATGAAATAGGATTTCTATGGAACCATGTTGTACAACCTCAGAGGGTTATACTAACATATAATATGGTCCTAAAGGAACCATAAGGCATAACTAAACTAAGCTAAATCGGGTCAGAACTGAAAGTCAAAGCAAAAGTCTTCTTTTGCGACTTTCGGTTGCGAACCGAGCCTAACACTCAGAATTGTCGGGTTAAACATGCCTAAAAATGTTCTTATATTATTTACCAAGTTGTTTAAGTGATAAAATGTATTTTATAGCTTCTACATTATAAGTTATAATTTATCTTGTAAAAACTAACTCGTTTGACTTTTCTTTTAAGTAGTTTGACCCGACAATTGACTGAGATAACGTGATAATTTGAAGGTGCCCTTTTTAAGGGTTCAACACCTACATAATTACCAACACATAGCCACTTTCAATTCGTATAATGGCTGGACCGTTAGTGATTAATCACAAAGTCAAAGCGTAATTACGCTAACTTTGACTTTCGGTCATTACACTAATGAAAACTTAATTACAGAGGCTAAGAACACTTACAAGAGACTAAGAGAGCTTCCTTCCAAGGTAGGATGCTCCAGAGAATGAGTTTGAAAGCTCCAAGGCTTGAGAGTATGGGAATTTTTGATGTGCAAGTTATGAGCTCCAAATATGCCCCTTTATATAGGGTTTTGGGTGGTTCTAAGATTGATACAGGTGTCCCCGGGTTTAATCTGAGGCATACAAGTGTTTAGCAAGTTTTACAATACCAACAACAGTCCCTAGTTTCGATTTTATGAGAGTGCATGGCTGTATTGGAGAAGAAGAGTGCAGAACCTGCACCTGTGCATGTTTGCTGCGCAGATCATGCCATCGCGTCGCGCGACGGCAAAGAGGGGGAGGTGTTGCGCGACGCCACCATGTGGCTTACCAGCTCAACCAGTTTCAATCTTGACAGTTTCACCCCCTGAACCTTTTAAAACGTAATATTTTCCATTTCAAGCACATTTAACCCATAACATTTATATTTTGATGATCTATAAGATATAACCAAACATCGTTAGGTCTGGTTTCGTTAAACGATAACCGAAAACACTAGTTTTTCCTCGTTGACGCTTTTAATCCTTCAATCACGAAAGTTTACGTATTTATCTCAAACGATATCGAAACCTCGTGAAATTTTTGTCACTTATTCTTGGGAGTATAATTAATCGTCACAAAGTCTCGGGTTCGTTAAAAGGTCACTCAGAGGTTGTAATTACACATGTTGACACATTTAACCCTCGCGTCTTGTAAACTTTCACTCCCTTTTACGTACGGCTTCATACGTTTCATCATTCATTACACATTTAAAGTTCATAACACGTGTCTTTATCATATTGGACATGATTTTGCGAGGTGTTACATCCTCACCCCCTTAAAAGAAATCTCGACCTCGAGATTTACTGAAATAAATGAGGGTATTTCTGTTTCATCGTGGATTCAACCTCCCACGTGTATTCTGGGCCTCTACGGGCATCCCACTTTACCTTCACAATCGGCACATTCTTTCTTCGAAGCTTCTTAACCTGTCGATCCTCGATCATCAAAGATTTTTCAACGAACTTCAAGCTTTCGTCAATCTGCACGTCCTTATGCGACATTGCTAGCGACTCATCGGCTAGACATTTCTTTAAATTGCAGATGTGTAATACAGTATGTATGCCACTAAGTTCTTCAGGTAGATTCAGCTTTTAAGCTACAGTTCCGACACATTCGTTGATCTCGAATGGTCCTATGTACCTTGGGCTCAGCTTGCCCTTTTTGCCAAAACGCATCACCCCTTTCCAGGGTGATACCTTGAGTAGCACTTTATCACCTACCTCGAATTTCAGAGGTTTACGCCTTTTATCCGCGTAGGTTTTCTGCATATCCCTGGCTGCTTTCAATCGGTCATAGATTTGAACAATCTTATCCGTTGTCTCGAGAACTATATCAGGTCCTGACAGTTGGGTTTCTCCAACTTCCGCCCAACAAACTGGCGTTCTGCACTTTCTTCCATACAAGGCCTCGAAAGGCGTGGCTTGGATGCTCGAATGATAACTATTATTGTATGAAAATTCAATCAAAGGAAGATGGCCATCCCAACTTCCACCCATGCCAATAACACAAGCCCTAAGCACCTACCTCGAATAGTACGTTCGCTTTGCCCATCTATCTGGGGATGATAAGTAGTGCTGAAATTTAAACGAGTGCCTAAAGATTGCTGAAAGCTTTTCCAAAAATGAGATGTGTATCTAGTATCTCTATCAGAGATAATAGATACTGGCACTCCGTGGAGAGATACTATCTCATCCACGTACAGTTGAGCTAGCTTATCGGAGCTGTGCGTTTCTTTAATAGGCAAGAAGTGAGCTGACTTGGTCAGCCTGTCGACTATAACCCATATTGTATCATTCCCGCGTTTCGTCTTTGGTAACTTGGTAATAAAATCCATAGTTACCATTTCCCACTTCCAAGTGGGGAGTTCAGGTTGTTGCAGTAAACTTGACGGCTTTTGATGCTCGGCTTTAACCTGTGCGCATGTCAGACATTTAGCCACATAGATGGCTATAGACTTCTTCAAACCTATCCACAAAAAATTTGCCTTCAGATCTTGGTACATCTTATCACTGCCTGGATGCACTGAATATTTTGAACTATGAGCTTCTTGGAGAATCACATCTCTAAGCCCTCCATAGATTGGAACCCAGATTCGACCATTCATTCTAAGGATTCCATCCTTGCCATAAGAAAATTGATCAGCAGTCATTCCTAACTTCTCATTTGATAGTTAGCTTCTAAAATAGCTTCCTTCTGAGCAGCTAACAGCTTTTCTTTCAAGCTGTTCTTTAGTTCAATGCTCTTGGCATTGATCCTAATAGGTTTGATCCTTTCTTTCCGACTTAGTGCGTCAGCAACAACATTTGCTTTGCCCGGATGGTAGCGAATTTCACAATCATAGTCGTTCAATGTCTCCATCCAACAACGCTGCCTCATATTGAGATCTTTCTGGTTAAACAGATGTTGAAGGCTCTTGTGATCGGAATAAATTATACACTTGGTTCCATATAGATAATGCCTCCAAAGTTTGAGTGCAAATACAATGGCACCCAATTCCAAATCGTGGGTGGTGTAGTTCTTTTCGTGCACTTTCAATTGACGTGAGGCATAGGCAATAACCTTGCCCCTCTGCATAAGCACACAACCCATACCAGTGTGCGATGTGTCACAATAAACTACAAACTCTTCTATCCCTTCTGGCAATGTCAACACAGGAGCATTGCTTAATTTCTATTTCAGAATCTCAAAAGATTTTTGTTGTTTAAGACCCCAATCAAACTTCACATGCTTGCGAGTTAACGAGGTTAGAGGTGCAGCAATTCTAGAAAGGTTTTCAATGAAGCGTTTGTAGTATCCTGCTAGACCTAAGAAGCTGCGAATCTCTGTAGGTGTCTTTGGTGCTTGCCAATTCATAATTGCTTCAATTTTAACGGGATCCACCTGGATACCATGCTCTCTCACCACATGTCCAAGAAATTGGACTTCACGAAGCCAGAACTCACATTTAGAAAACTTTGCATAGAGCTTCTCTTGTTGCAGGAGTTTAAGAATACACCGGAGATGTTTTTCATGATCGGCTTGATTCTTTGAATAAATAAGTATGTCATCAATAAAGACAATGACAAACTTGTCTAGATACGGCTTACAAACGCGATTCATGAGATCCATGAATGCTGCAGGTGCATTAGTGAGCCCGAAAGGCATCACTAAGAACTCGTAGTGACCATACCTTGTTCTGAATGCAGTCTTGTGTACATCTTCGGTTCTGACCTTCAACTGATGATACCCCGATCTCAGATCGATCTTGGAGAAGTAACTTGCCCCTTGAAGCTGATCGAATAGATCATCGATCCTGGGTATCGGATATCGATTCTTGATTGTAACTTTATTCAGCTCGCGGTAATCAATGCATAAGCGCATTGATCCATGCTTCTTCTTCACAAAAAGTATAGGTGCTCCCCAAGGAGACGAACTTGGTCTAATAAAACCCTTCTCCAATAAATCATCCAACTGTGCTCTTAATTCTTTCATCTCAGTTGGTGCCAATCGATAAGGAGCTCGTGCGACTGGTGCTGCTCCTGGGATGATATCAATTCTGAATTCCACTTGTCTGTCTGGAGGCAAACCAGGTAGTTCTTCAGGGAATACGTCTGAGTATTCTGAAATAACAGGGATATCTTCAATCTTGGGCTTTGGTTCATCAATGGTCACCTGTGCCATGTAAATGACACAACCTTTCTTCAAACATCTAGATGCCTTAAGCATGGACACTTGTTTAGGCAATCCGTACTGCGTATCTCCTTGAATAGTAAGTGGCTCATCATAAGGGGTTTTGATAACCACTTGCTTCTTGTCACATACAATTTGGGCTTGGTTATAAGATAACCAATCCATACCTATCACTATATCAAATCCAGCCAATTTCAATGGAAGTAAGGACAATGGAAAAGAGCGATTCCTAATGGATATGAAACATCCATCTAATATTGTTGAATCAATCTCTACGGTACCATCGGCCAATTCTACTTCATATTTTATGCTTAGAGTCTTAACAGGCAGATTTAATAGTCTACAAAATTTATTGTCTACGAAAGATTTATCTGCACCAGAATCAAACAGTACTCTAGCATAAACATCATTGATGAGGAATGTACCTGTTATAACATTGTCATTCTGCACTGCCTCCTTGGCATTCATCTGGAAAACTCGAGCATTGGTCTTTTTAGCCTCTTCAGGCTTCTTTGCGTACTTTGGGCAGTTGGTCTTGATATGCCCTTTCTCATTGCAACTATAACAGGTTGCATCCTTCATTTTCTTACAATCCAAAGTTCTATGCTCTTTGGACTTGCAGATCCCACAGACTATAGGCTTTGACTGGGATTGAGATTGTGATTTCGATTCAAGCCTGCATTTCCCGAAATGGTTCTTCTGGAAGGTCTTGCACTTAGGCTTTTCACCTGTCTGTTGGGTATCCTTTTTAAACCCAGAACCCTTCCTATGATCCGGGTTCCCCTTTCTTTTCTTATCAGAGTTCTCATCTTCACGTTTCCTCTTCCCCTCATCAGAGTTCTTAAGCGACCTTTGCCTAATCGCATCGAGTGTAAGAGATAAAGACAGATCAACCACTGACCTAAAGGTGATAGGTCTGGATGCTTTCACATTTCCCTTGATTTCTGGAGCTAAGCCTTCGATAAAACGTGCTATTCGCTTCGGTTCTGGCGTGACCAAATAAGGAACCAATCGGGACATGGTGTTGAAGCTGGTAAGGTACGCCTGACAATCCAAGTTTTTCATGACCAGAGTCAAGAAGTCGGTTTCAATCCTTTCCACCTCATGTTGAGGACAGAAGTTATCCTTGATCAAAGCTACAAACTGTTCCCAAGACATGTTACAAAGTGGGACTTTCCCTGTGGCTTGAACCAACGATCTCCACCAAGCCAATGCTTCTCCTTTAAATGATTGTGAAACAAACTTCACAATATCCTGTTCCGCACAACCACTAATATCAACCACGGTATCCATCTCATCAAGCCATGTCATACAGTCAATGGCTCCTTTTTCTCCTGTGAAGTCCCTTGGCTATCAAGAGACGAAGTATTTATAAGAACAGGTCTTTGAGCGTGGTTCCTGATTAAACACGATCTGCTTTGAAGGCTGGCTTTTCTGGTTGGACGAGTGCTGAGAGTCGTCCTTCTTTGACTCATGTGTTTTAGAATGAGTTTTAGTATGTGGTACACATTGAGTCTTAGCATGAGTATTACTTGACTCTTTGAATTGTCTGTCAATACAAAAAAAAATGTCATTTAGTGACATACAAAAAGTGCCACAAAACAACAAAAAAGTGCCACTAAAAACACCTGTAGGAATGGGCGACACACAAAAAAGTGCCACAAGAAGCGGTGACGCTAATGCCTTTTAGTGGCACTTTTTCAATCTGCCGCACAAAATATATAGGCTTTTAGTGGCACTGTTTTTTCTGCCACTACAAAGTTTTGGGCTTTTAGTGGCACAAATTTTTTGCCACAAAAATCACATCAAATTATTTATCATATTAATTTTTATTGATTACAATTATTATTTATTTACATTAAAAAATAAAAATAAAATTATAAAATGTAGAAATCATAATAATATAATCAATTCAATTAAAAAGTTTAATCAATCATCTTCCAAAGACTCCAAATGTTTGCAAAGAAATAACTATTAAGTGTCAACCTAAGTCTAAATATCGAACATACAAAACAAATATTTAAAAAATGTTTGAACAAAAACTCAAAACTCCATTGCGTTCATGAATCTCTTTCATAGTCTTCATGCGAGTAAAATATTCATTGTGTTAACCCTTTCTTAGCAATCATATTTCCCACTTCATAGTTGTTCCCTGCACTTACTCCTTATTGTCACCGAATCAGCCAATTCACTATATTCAACCTGAAATTTCACAATTCATATCCACTGATACCACTTCTCCATGGTCCCGTGGTCTTTACTCTTAGCCTTCGACGACACACACCAAAGAACTGTGGCAATCATTATCAGCAAAATTATGCAGAAAGATATTATAAACCAAATCTTCCACTTATATATATTGCTACTTTCTTGAGCCTGATTTGCTGGTGGTTGAGAAGATATTGTTTCTTGATTGAGGGCAAGTGGATTATGTTCCTTCTTGTGCTTGGGTACAGCAGGAAATGATCCACTACTTCTAGTAGTTGGGAGAGCTATGATCTTTGGTGGCTCAGTCCCGTCACTAGGCGATGGTGCAGCTGCAAGGTTTAAAGATTCTTGTGCAAGCTTTCGACGCACATCATTTTCCACCATTTTTGCTTCCAATTCACCTACTGATTCAGACAGACAATGAAAAATCACAAAAACCATCAGTTTTTTTTTAAAGACTCACATTTTCCCATTTTTGAACAATCTTTTGGACATTTTACGAAAAGTCAATAGTTTAGAACCTCCCTGCCATACGTTGTCAATAATAGATACAATAAGAAAATCAATTAAAGTTAGGTTGCATAGCCAGCATTCACTGTACTAATTTCTGCACCAATCACTCGTATCATTAACAAAAATAAATATAATATTATTGAGGTATGAAAATTTCCCCTTGATGTACTGTTTCGACCCGAACCGTTTCGACCCGTACTGTTTCGACCAGTACCGTTTCGACCCGAATCGTTTCGAACCGAACAAAATTGCCACTTGATGTACAATCTCTTTAAAAACATTTTTAACCAACCCGTCCCGAAACCCGTTCCGATCCGAAACCCGTTCCGACCCGAACCCGTTCTGACCCGAACCCTTCCGACCGAAACCTGTTTTGACCCGAACCAAAACAACCCCTTTTTTAATTGACCCGTTTTGACCCGAACCCGTTTGAACCCATGACCCGACCCGACCCGACCTGACCCGACCCAAACCGACCTGTTTGCCAGGTCTACGTGGGAGTATCCAACAGAATCCTGAAGCCATTTGATTAGGCTTAAGAAAATTATTACTGTATATATTATATATTATATATTAACTTTCATAATCTAACTTTGAATATCGAACGAACTACTTTTGATTTACAATTTGATATCGTTGCATCTAACATATGAGGGATAATGAATAAATACCACCATAGACAATGAATCTGTGCTAAGCATGCATATGACTTTGTAATGATTATAAACTTAACATAATGCTACATGTGATCAGTGGCGGATCCAGGATTTTTTATCAATGGGTTCAACTTTTTTTCAGTGGTCAAATTTCTTACAACCAAACGTTAAAATGTTAAGGTCGGGTGGGGTCAAATTCTCGCAAATAAGACATCAATACATATATTTGAAGTTTGCGTATTTAATTATTATCATGGTTTCGGGTTAATCGGGTATTTGAACCGAAAATATATCCAAATTGATTAATCTAATATGACCACATATTGAAGCATAAATCACTGCACACAAAAACATACATTTTCTACATTTTATAAAGATTAAGAAACGTACCATTTGATCTTGTGTTGTTTCCTTAAGCGCTCTTCAGCAACATGAAGTCCTGTACATCCCAATCTGCATCATAAAGACCTGAAACTGCATAAACTTAAAATACAAACTTATAATTAAAAAATACAGCCCCCAAACAGCATCAAGACAAGTTAACAAAAAAAAACAAAAGTTAGCAACTAAAAATATTAAAGACTCATGTATCAATCTCTGTAATGAAATTCCTATTATTCAAGTAATTGTGGCCTTACTCATACAAGAACAATCCTATGCAACAAAAGAACTTGTTAAATATTAATATGTGTGTATGTACGTGAAAAACTATAAAATATTTAGACATCAGAAACTTTTTTGTTCATGAACACAACTTCATTCGCTTCTGTGGGTACATCTACTGATTCAACCCAGATCTTGACTTATCATAACTTTAATTCATTTTTTCCAGATTTATTAAAATTAATCAATCACTTATTAAATTATCTTGTTCTTATGTTTATTTCTTGTTCCAGGTAACTTTTCCTATCCCTAATCTTCATCGCCATTTTAGGACATTCAGAATTCCATTAGCATTTAGCAAATTGACAATTCACATTAACAATTAGAAAAGTAACAAATTGAAAGTTGATTGCAAATTGATAGTTTACCTCTTTGAAAAAGAATAGGCGATGTAGCAAATGAGGAACGCGATGGTTGGAGGGCTAGTTGTTTGGTGTACAGAAAATGAAGAACGCGATGGTTGGAGGGCTCGTTGAGCTTATTAACTTTGCATAGAACACCGATCATGCTAGTGTATGTGACATCATCCGGCACGATACCGTAAACTTTCATTTCTTGAAAGAATTTCCAAGCCATATCGACTTTTCTTGCCTTACCGAAGCAGTCAATACACACGTTATATAAAATGATATACCCATCAACGTAATTGCTTCTCATCTCGTCTAATAACGCAAGAGCGGAATTAACGCGGCCAGATCTAGCAAACACGTGGATTACAGCTGTGAACAGGTGCACATGTACTTCATACCCGAGCTCTTGCATTTGGTGAAATAATGCGAGTATGAGATCGGGTTCGTTAACGGTTGAGAGTGCTCCTATTACCGTTGTGTAAGCGGAAAACGCGGGACGAAACTTGAATTTTCTCATTAGTTGAATTATATCATAAGCTTCTTTTAACTTATGAGTCTTGACACAGCTTACGATTAACTCGATACATGTGGTGTTAGACGGGCCAAAGCTAGCAAGATTCATTTCTTCGAAAACTTGTTCGATTCGATTGAATTTTTACTTCTTGCCATCACCATGAGAAGCGAATTGTACGCTACGGGACAATGCGGTTGATCGGTTTTACTTTCGGCCCATTTGAAATAATTTATCGCGAGATTGACGTCTTTTAAATTCTGTAAAACAGAAATCACAAGATCGCTTTGCGTACTTTCGTTGTATTTCAATAAAGCATTTTCCAAAGATGTTCCCCATGGACCGCCCTCCAAGATCCGACACACAGAGTCAACCACTTGCTTTTTTCCGTCAAATTGTGTAATGCGTTCTTCGTTTATAGAAGAACAAGCTCTTCGTTGCAGATCAAAAGGCGCAATATGTGTGGATGATAACCTCTCACATAGAACACTGATATTACCGCGTAACTTCCCTGTAACAAAGGCAAAATTAGTATATAAATTGGTCCAAAAAGATGTGAATTAGTAGTTAATAATACCTCGGCCTATAACAAGAGCCTTCATCGTTGAATTCGGGTTTTTCTACATAACCATATTCTTTAGTGATCTGATTGAGCAATCGCAAACTTTGGAAATGTTGATAAGTTCAAAAACCATGCACCAGAAACGATTGCAACTTTTTTAGTCGATTGTAAAGAATTAGTATTCAACGAGTATGAGCTGTGAGACAAGGATACCTTGCAGTTGATGATAACACTGCTCTTTTATCAGATACACAGTATTCCTGAAAATGAGCAGTAGATATACCAATGTTGCTTAAACCCTAACGCCCAAATTGACCCGTTGATGCGTAAATGAGTCTAAATTGCTACCTCTACTGCAAACTATTCAATTATCTTGTTCGTATGTTGATTTCTTGTTCCAGCTAACTTTTCCTAACCCTAATCTTCATCGCAGACATTCATAATTCCATTAGCATTTAGCAAATTCACATTAACATTTAGAAAACTAACAAATTGAAAGTTGATCGCAAATTGATAGTTTACCAGTTTGAAAAAGAACAGGCAATGTAGGATCGCGATGGTTGGAGGGCTAGTTGTTTGGTGTACAGAAAATGAAGAACGCAATGGTTTCAGGGGTCGGACTTAGGCAGATGGTATATATTAAACCCTTATTTTCAGCATTAAAAAAGGGTTTCAGCATTAAAAAAAGTCTCTTTCACCCAAAAAACCGCCAATGTAAAGGATCGAACATACTACAATGCCACATACAAACACAAACAACAAGCAATTCATCATCACTTCCACACATAACATACTTCAACTAGAATCTCCAGCAACCAAACATCCTCTACAAAGCAACTAAGCAACCAAAATCACATGACCACACCGAAACAAAACCGAACAACAATCAACAACAACATTACCAATCAAACTAACCCTAAAATATTAAATACATAAAACTGAATCCAAATTTAACATGATCAAACCCTAAATACTCGTAGGATGTAACGTACCACCACAATTTCAGCAAAAAAGAGATGAGGTGACGGAAGTGTAAAGTCGTTTCAGAGAATTGATTCACCGTTGTTGATTCTCAATTCCTTGAAGTAAAATTTTGATGCGCCGACTAAGGGTTTTAGGGTACCTACACTACAGTGCACCTCAAAACAGAAATTGCACACAAATCCATCAACAATTAGAAAGAAAACAAGGAGCGTAACAATTAAAATTAGAGATTTATGATTGATTACCTCCCAAATTGATGTTGGAATTTAAACAGGAGCACAATCATCTTCGGTCGGTGCAGTCGTGAACTGGTCGTATTCAAACAGAGTGAACGCAATGGACGAGATTTTGGAGAGATAAAAATTAGAGTTTGGGGAAATTGATTTTTTTTGGTGAGAACAAGAGGGAAATCTATGAGGGGTTAGGGGAATGAGCGAGAATATGAAATGATTTGGGAGGGAAAAAGATTTTTGGTGAAAGAGAAGAAGAAATTTATTGGGAAATTTTTAGGTTTTAAAGAGAGAAATGGTGAAAATTTTAAATGAGTTGTTCAAAAATTTTTGTGGCATAGGCAAAGTGCCATTAAAACATATAGAAAATTTGGGTGGCATATGTAAAATGCCACTAAAAGCATTGATTAGTGACATAAAAGTTAAATGCCACTGAATGTATGTGTTAAATACCTAAAGTGGCATTAAAAACAAAAATTAGTGGCACAAAACCTATATGCCACTAAAAATGTGTGCCACTAAATGGCTTTTTTTTTTTGTAGTGATGGCTCTAGTAACAGCATTGTCTATCATTGTTTGTAGGTCTGCACCCGTTACATTCATTCGAGTATTGTCGTTCCTTTCCCTTGGATGACTATTAACTTCGTCTGATTCAAACATACTGAAGCTTGTTTTCTATAAAACAGTTGACAATAATTGTTAGGATCTGAGTTTGGTATGATTGTGTTTTTGTTTAACAAAATGAAGATGGAATGTAAAGAGTGCAGCGGAAATAGATGAAGTAAACTTTCAACACACAATCAAATAGAAGAATTGCTTTCAACACACATGTTTGCCATAGAATCGAATGATTATATTTATTACAATGATTCAATTACACTATGCATGCATGTAATACAATCTCCCCCTCAGCCTGAGCTCACAATGGTTTTTCGTACAGGAATGACAAGTGGTGAAAGAGCTCAATAGAACAGTACAGAGCACTGTTCTATTTATAGTGCAAAGCAAACCACTGTGGCATCTTTGCTGACATCACCATGAAAGTGACATCTAACAACTAACAAACTCTAATAACTGATCTAAACAACTACTGCTAGCTAACCACTGATACATATACAATAAAGGAAAGTAAACAACTGATTCTTCATTCCACTGCTTTAACCCAAGCAGTGCTTTAGTCTTCAGCAGTACTTAAGCCAAGGCAGTTGATTGATCAACAGCAGTTTGTCTTCAACAGTCTTTAGGCTTCATCAGTTGTTGTAATCCAGCAGTTGTTGTAAGGAAGCAGTACTTAGAGATCAGCAGTTGTTAGGCCACATTCAAGGGAGAAGATTAAGTACATAACATCTGTTTATGCTGGATCCACTGCCCTGATCCAGTTTTGGCTCTATATCATATGTTCCTCTATAGGGTTCAATCCCAACAATCTCCCCCTGGAACAGATGATGCCAAAACCCTTCATTATTTGGATCTTTATTGCCTCATCAACAACTCCCTAACTTGGCCTTTAAATTGCAGTTCAAAGTCCATGGAGTCTGTGTCATCCTCATCCCTACACAGTGTCAGCTCAAGGAGATCCTGCAGATCTTCAACACCCAGACCCAGTGCTTCTTCCCTTGATATACGCTTCACATCTCCATCAGATCTGATCAAGGTCAATACGTGGGTCTTTTGATCAGACATCCACTTTAGTATTTTTTGAATTTGATGGGTTTCTTGGGAGAGGTTTATTTGCAGATGAATTTGGTGATGGAGGCCTGGTAATCACTGCATGGGCAGTAGTTGCAGGATTCTTCATTTCAGGATGTTCTCTCATCATTTCTTGAATAACACTTTTGATGATGAGATCTTCCTGAGCTTTATCTTTCTTTATCTCTTCATCTGTCTGCTTTTGTTTCCTCCTTTGATAGATTATAGCAACAGGTGGAGCAGTGGACCTTTTGACAGGTAGTTTTGGTGGTCTGGTTGTAACCACTGTTTCAGGGTAATAAGGCTTTTGTGGAACATTGGGATCTTTCTTTCTCAATATTTCCAGCCTTTTATATGTTTCAAACACTTTCTCCTCTTTCCACCTTGTCACTTGATTTCTTGAACCATAATCAGCCTTTATCAACTCTTCTTTCATCCTTTTTAACTTCAAGGCTCTATCAGGTACATTCTTCTTGTATTTGGCCCATACAGGTGGAGTGTGTTTCACTTTATCTTTGATCAATTTGTGAATTCTCTCCAGTTCTTCTTCAAGCTCTTTAACAGACCATTCTTTTTACATGTATCTTTCTCCTTTATACTTTTTATACTTCATGATATGATCAAGATAGTCTTTTCTTAAGCTTTCATCTCATCTTTCAGATAACCTCTGACATAAATCTTTTGAAAATTGTTCCAAGGTTCTGACTTGTGTGATCAAGTACTGATAGTTCCTTTGGATCTTTTTGTCAGATTTACCCTTTGTATTCCTGTTGGAGATATCCTCTGCCTGTTTTGCTTTTAGCTTTAAATATTCTTCAATGTTGTTAGGCCTTGGATACCCTTGAAGAGATGGTAAGTGTCTTTTTGCAGGATCATCTTCAGCATAAAATGATTTTATCTCTTCTCTAACAGCTGGAAGATCCAGAGGGTATTGAACACTTGCAGATACAATAGCAGAGCTTGAGGTATAAGCTTTAACATATGATAATGGAACAGGATTTGGTATTGTGACAAGGGTTAAAGGTTGTGATGTTGTTGGTGGTGGTGAAGGGTCATCATCTTCCAAAATTATCCTTCTCCTTTTTGGTTTAGGAGAGGCTGGTGATGGATTTGTGGGATCAGTGGTTGTGATTGAAGTGGTAGGTGGTTGACTAACAGCTGTTGAAACAACTGGTGTTTCAACCACTGTTGTCATTACAACTACTGTTGTGTCAGTATAAGTCTTCTGCTTTTTAGCAGGAGGTGTTTGGGTTGGTGGTGATGTAGTTGAAGTAACATCTGCTGAAACCACTGAAGTATCAACAGCAGTTGATACAACAGGTGTCTCAACATCTGTTGGCTTTGAAGGTTTATGAGGAAGGCTTTTGGGAGGTTTAGGAGTTTGTTTTGTGGATTTGGGAGGTGTGTTTTTGGGTTGCCTTACTTTCCTGGTAGGCCTTCTTATAGGCTTAGGATTTTCTTGATCCTTGGGCTCAGAAGTACCCTGATCTACCATCTCCATTAAAATTTCTTTCTCCTTATCAAACCTGGATTTTCCCTTTGCCTCCACGTCCCTTTTTAACTTTGCTTTTTCATCAGCCAAGGCATTTAGGGATTCATCAACCTTTTTAGTACCATCTGGCCTAGGAATATCTGCAAGCATACTTGAATTGTCTGGCGCAATGTACAGACCATTATCATAACCCTTTTTCTTCAACTGCTTCATTTTCTCCCCCTTTTTGGCATCATTGGGTGGAGGAGTATCAAGAAAGAATATGGTAGGAGGAGCAGTGCCAGTGGTTTGTAACAAATGGGCCTTTATTGCCTTGATGTCAGCTTGTGTATCTTTAAATCTTACATCCATGACATTTCTGATCTCTTGAATGTGAACTGCATGTTGTAGATTAGCATATTCTCTTTGTGTGTGGAGGAGTGGTTGAAACAACTCCCAAAGAGCATCAGGGGATGGAGCAGTGGATGCAGATGGAACAGGTGGTGTTGCAGCAGTGGGTGTGGACTTTTGAGAATTTAACAACTGTTTCAGCATTGTTTTGATGTCTACAACAGATGATTCAATTCTATCCACCCTCTCCGTCAATTCCTGATATTTTAAACTATCACCCAAGTTAATGGGATCATCTGATTTCCCACCATCAGTGGTTGTATCAGCAGTTGGGCCAGTGGATGTTTCCAATGGTTCAACTGCTGATGCCCCTTTTTATTGGTACTGGGGACTTCTTTCTTCATTTGTGGTCACCTTGGACAGCTCACCAGTGGTTAAAGTAAACACACCAGTGGTTGCCTTGGTTGACTCTGAAGAAATTGCCATCAAGGAAGTCTGATTGATGAAACAATTGGCCAAGTGTAGATCAGTGGATCTAAGACTTGTAGTTGCTGCTTCAATTGATATACCACCAAGAGTTACATGTAACTCAAGGGGTGTAACCTCCTCAATTGTTGCTGGGATAGCAGAAGTATATGCATCAGACCCAGTCACGTGTAGGGGTGTACTCTCAGTGATAGGTGATTGAGAGGAACTGGTTTGTGTCTGAGCTATATCAACAGCATGCAACAAAGGTAGCATGGATTGTGGTAATATGAGGGGTGAACGATTTGGAGTTGAAAGAGACATGTCCTTGGGATTAGGACTGAGGAAGATAGATCCAAGTGAACCTAGAGCTTCATATTGTGGGGTCCCTATGCTTACAACCTGATCCTTTTGTGAGGATGCAAGAGGAGTTTTAGGCAATGGTGGAGATCTTTCTTCCAACTGCTGTAAGGAAGTAGCAGCAGTGGTTTGTGGTGACTTTTGTGTTGTCACAGGCAGTTGCTCTGGGATCTCATCTTCCAGAGTTGCCTTTTTAATAGGTTTGGGGGGCTTTTGGGATTTTCTCTTTTTGGTCTTTTTGGTGATTGTAGGTGTGGGTTGCACAGCAGTGGTTGTGCTGCTGTGGTCACCTTGAGCAGTGGGCTCAGCAGCAGATACCTGAGGAGCAGTTGTAGATGCTAAATTCTGCTCAGGAATCTCTGCTTGTGTTTTCAAAGGTTTTGACAGCCGTGTAAAAGTTTCAGATGATAGGCTGTTAATTCGAGTTGGAGCTCCTTAGATAAGCACATGTGCATTATCCTTTAAAAATTTCTTTAGAAAATAGAAGCTCAAAAACCTTGGAAACAAAAGGAAAGATTTTTTAGTGACATTTTTGACCAAGTCATTGAAGATCTCTTGGGAGTAATTAAAATTTTCATTTTGTAAAATAGCATATCCCAAGTATTGGATCTTCAATGGTATTTACCTATATATTAAATTTCAAAGTGATTGAATAGTAACAAAATGAATAAATACTATCGGGTACCGGTACCGGTATCCGTTTTTCTCAAATCAGGTGTCTTTTCGGTACCGGTTCAACACCGGTATTCACCGATTTTTACCCTCAAATACCGGTGCCGTACCAGTACCGACTGGTACCGAACCGTACCGTACCAGGTATATTCGGTACCGGTACACACTTTTGGGGATTTCGGTAACCGTATTTTCGGTAACGGTATTTTCGGTACCGGTTAGTACCGAGCTCATCAAATCCTGTAGCAACGTACCAATGCAAATTTCAAAGTGAATGAACAATAACGGAATGAATAAATAGTATCGGGTACCGGTATCCCCTTTTACCAAATCGAGTGTCTTTTCGGTATCGGTTCGGCAGCGGTACTCACCGATTTTTACCCTCAAACACCGGTGCCATACCAGTTCCGACCGGTACCGAACCGTACCGTACCAGGTATATTCGGTACCGGTACACACTTTTGGGGATTTCGGTAACCGTATTTTTGGTAACGGTATTTTCGGTAACGGTTGGTACCGAGCTCATCAAATCCTGTAGCAATGCAAGTAATTGTACCGTTTAGATTACTTTTCATACACACAGTAAGTAAACTGTATTTCGTTTAAATGAGTTTTTATATACACAACAACTTATTTTGCTTTCTTTTTTTCCTTTTTTCTGTAAGGAATGAATTGTGGCATGTAAAATTAACTTGGATATTTAGATTATTGATGAGCAAACCGTATCAAATCTTGTAATCAAACAGGTATCATATCGGTACCAAATTTACTATACCAAATCATTTTCGGTACCAATTTGATTCCCACCTTTTGGCGTTTTCAGAATCGTTACTTTCGGTTCGACACCGGTCTAGCACCATACCTGTATTTATTGATTTTTACCTTCAAATACCATACCGTATTGTACCGAGCATTTTCAGTGCCGGTACCTAATTTCGATGATTTTCCGGATCGCTACTTTCGGTGCCGTTACCGGTACCGAGTTCATCCATATTTTAACATGTTAGCACCGTAATAACTAAATTGAAAACAACCGAATTTCCAACGTGTATGACGTGTGGGTCCTATTATTATATATTAGGTTATTTAAAATCGCTTTTTTTAGGACGGAGTGACCATCCTTACCACATCATTTTTATTTATGTTTTGATATTCGGTATCTGCTGTTGACACGCGGTTTGCAGACATTGGGTCCCCGCCGTAACGCGCGGGCGGAAAATGAACTAGTTTCATTAAAATCAGTTGTCTTATTTGATACACACATCAGAAGTGTGTGAAATAAAAACCTTGTAGAAGGAGGAAAATTACCTTTTTGTAAGGTATCCTTTTTCATTTGTTCATCATAACCTCTTTCAAGAAAATCACTTTGATACTCTGTTTTAGGGAATGAGCTTTTACCGGCAATATCATCAAGTTCAAAGACTTCTGAAAGGGTTTGAGGTGTTATTGTGACTGAAATACCCTTTATGGAGGAAGTGATGGCAACAGGCTTGTTGTCCTTTGACTCAAGTTTTGCATTTTTCCAAAACTCCCTTTGGGTATCAATGTAGATGGGAGCATCAAAAGTCAACAAAGTTTTGTACTTTGAAGACGAAAGAGTATCAATGATGGAGTCGAACATGGTGGTATGACTTGGTTTTTCAAGTAGACCCAAGTAATTGTGAGGAGTTTTGTATGGAAGAGCCACTTTTAATGACGATGATTGAATGCGAGATGAAGATGATGAGTGATTTGAGAGAGATTTGGGGAAAACTGCTTTAGAAAGGAATTTTGAATTCAATTCGACAGTGAAAACCCTGATTGGGAGTTAGGGCAGGGTTTTATAAAGTGGAAAAGTGCATGCTGACATGGCAGCAGTTACAAAGATCTGACGGTAAAAAACAGTCCACGTGACAACC
Organism: Helianthus tuberosus; assembly: GCA_030545235.1. Classification (NCBI taxonomy): domain Eukaryota; kingdom Viridiplantae; phylum Streptophyta; class Magnoliopsida; order Asterales; family Asteraceae; genus Helianthus; species Helianthus tuberosus. Next base: position 50,927,083 of record CM060396.1, read on the forward strand.
TCTGATGGAAATGGATGACAGTTGTTTAGGAAACCACTGATGGAGCAATGATCAGTGGTTCACAAAGGAAAATTGAAAACAGTAGGTGACTATAACTATCAGTGGATAGCCTTTGTCAATGGTCTAAAGTACTGATTTTGGACAACAGTATTTAACCATGGCAATGAGAGAACAGAGGTTGACTTTCAGCTGTAGATAGCAATTGACAAACAGATGTTTGAACCAAAACAGTGGATATGGCAGACTTTTAAGGATTAATGAAAAATTTCATTTTTAACAAATTTTTAAGGATGAATTTCTGATTTTTTGAAAACATTTTACTGCTTTTATTCATAGAAAAACATGATTTTGCCTGTTATTCCATGTTTAGCATGCCAATCTTCGAGATCAAACTTTCAAAGGTGGATGTATCTAATGCTTTTGTTAGCACATCTGCCAGTTGATCTTGAGTTGGTACATGATGCAAAGAAATCAGACCTTTTTCATAGCAGTCCCTCACAAAGTGATGTCTGATGTCGATATGCTTGGTGGTTGAATGGGAAACTGGATTTTTGATGATATTTTCTGCTGCTTGACTATCCAGCATGAGTGGTGTTTTCAAAGCAGTGATACCAAAATCCAGCAACTGATTTTGAAGCCACAGGAGTTGGGCTGTACAGCTTGCAGCAGCAATGTATTCAGCTTCAGCAGTGGATGTTGAAACAGCTGCTTGCTTTTTGCTTTGCCAAGACACTAAGCAATTGCCTAGGAATTGGCACCCTCCTGAAGTGGACTTCCTTGTGGTGTTGCATCCAGCAAAGTCACTATCTGAGAAACCTGAAAGCTTGGCATTCCCATTAGCTGGATACTAGATACCAAGTGTGGGAGCACCTTTTATGTATCTAAAGATCCTTTTTACAGCAATAAGATTGGACTTTCTAGGGGCTGATTGACTTCTTGCACAAACACATGTTGCAAACATGATGTCTGGCCTAGATGCAGTTAGGTACAATAAAGACCCTATCATGCTTCTATATAAGGTTTGGTCAATCAGCTCATCCTTTTCATCAGACAAGACTAGCTTTGTGGTTGCCATGGGTGTGCTGCATGGTTTACACTCATTCATATCAAATTTGTTTAAAAGTTCTTTAGCATATTTGCTTTGATAAATGAAAGTTCCATTTTGCATTTGCTGAACTTGGAGATCAAGAAAGCATTGCAGCTCACCCATTGCACTCATCTCAAACTCTGCTGTCATGAGTTGCCTAAACTCTTCACACATTTTATGACATGTGCTTCCAAAAATGATGTCATCCACATAAATCTGGAAAATCATCAAATCCTCCCCTCTCCATTTTAAAAATAATGTTTTATCAATTGTACCTCTCTTGAAACCAATGGAAAGTAAGAAGGTGGAAAGAGTTTCATACCAGGCTCTTGGTGCTTGTTTCAGGCCATACAAGGCTTTGTTTAGCCTGTAGACATGATCTGGATAAAATGGATCCTCAAAACCTGGAGGTTGACAAACATACACCTCTTCTTGAATGGTACCATAGAGGAAAGCACTTTTTATATCCATTTGAAACACCTTCATGTTGTGGTTGATAGCAAAGGCCAGGAACAGTCTTTATAGCTTCCAATCTAGCTACAGGGGAAAATGTTTCATCATAGTCAATCCCCTCTTCCTGTCTGTAACCTTGAACCACGAGCCTTGCTTTATTCTTGACAACAATACCCCTTTCATCAGTTTTATTTTTGAAGACCCACTTTGTGCCAATTGGACTCACATCCTCTGGCAGTGGTACAAGTTCCCAAACTTGTTGTTTTTTAAACTGTTGGAGCTCCTCTTGCATGGCCTCTACCCAACTATTGTCTTTCAAAGCATCTTGATACTTGACAGGTTGATGGAGTGATAGGAAACCAGCAAAGAGGCAAATGTTTTGGGATTGGCTTCTTGTGAGCACCCCTTCATTTATGTTGCCAATGATTTGATCAGGTGGATGAGATCTCAAGAAGATTAAATCTCCTTGGTATGGTATGATGGCATTGGTTGGTGAGGGCTGCAGATGTGAATCATCTGAGCTAACAACTGTTGGGGACTTTGAGGACCCAACATCTGTTTGGAATGGAGGAGGAGGAATTGGTGGAATTGGTGTGACACTTGATGGACTTTTATCCACTGATGGTAGATTTTGATCAACAGTGGTTGTGGATGTGGAAGCAGATGATGATGGAATACTTTGGTCAACAGTTATGTCAATAAAATGATCATAACTCTGATCCTTACTGCTGCCAGACTCTTCCTGACCCATAAGAGTTGTGTTGCCAAATGCATAGTCATCTGCAACTTTGCCAGACTCTTGCAACTTCTTTTTCTGGTTTAACTCCCTTTCATAGGTCAGGAGTCTACCATGAAGTTGGGTCAGGGTCAGATCTTTGAACCCAACAGAATTTCTGGTCACAAAGGCAATTGTATCCCATTTTTCAGGTAGTGATCTAAGAAACCTGTTATTTTGTTTTGAATTAGCAAACTCAACATTAACAAGTCTTAGCTCACTAATGAGACAACTGAATCACTCAAATTGCTGTGTTAATGTTTCACCCTTAATGTGACAAAAGGTTTCATACTGCTGATTCAGAATTTCCCTATTATTTTCAATTACTTCTTTAGTTCCCCCAAACTGTTCCTTTAGTGCATCCCTCAATTCCTTGGCACTGTTACAGTGTAACAGCCTAGCATAAATTTCATTGGGTAGTGCGGATGCAACGATGCTAAATGCCTTGGCATCTAGTTCAATTTTCTTAAAATCCTGGTCAGTATGGTTCTTTATTTTCTTAGGAACCATAACCTTTAGATCCTCAGCACTCGGCACCAGCAGAACATGTGGTCCAAAGATGACCGACTTCCAACATCCGGTATTTTGTTGAGCAAGGATGTGTCCCATCCTTCTCTGCCAGATATTGTACTCATTTCGTTTCAACATGGGTGGTTTGAAGAGTGAACCGGTGCTATTGTTAACATCTTGTGATTGTGACGTCATCCTGGTTGTTTTACAGGTATTGATTAATCAACTTTGCTCGTGATTAAACCTTACTCTGTTTTTCAACAAAACGAACAATTAAAAGTATCAACGATTTTGAGCTGAACTTTTATGTCAAAATGATCGTTAGATCAAATTTGACTGTCCAAAGCTCTGATACCAATTGTTAGGATCTGAGTTTGGTATGATTGTGTTTTTTTTTTAACAAAATGAAGATGGAATGTAAAGTGTGCAGCGGAAATAGATGAAGTAAACTTTCAACACACAATCAAATAGAAGAATTGCTTTCAACACACATGTTTGCCATAGAATCAAATGATTATATTTATTACAATAATTCAATTACATTATGCATGCATGTAATACAATCTCCCCCTCAGCCTGAGCTCACAACGGTTTGTTCGTACAGGAATGACAAGTGGTGAAAGAGCTCAATAGAACAGTACAGAGCACTGTTCTATTTATAGTGCAAAGCAAACCACTGTGGCATCTTTGCTGACGTCACCATGAAAGTGACATCTAACAACTAACAAACTCTAACAACTGATCTAAACAACTACTGCTAGCTAACCACTGATACATATACAATAAAGGAAAGTAAACAACTGATTCTTCATTCCACTGCTTTAACCCAAGCAGTGCTTTAGTCTTCAGCAGTACTTAAGCCAAGGCAGTTGATTGATCAACAGCAGTTTGTCTTCAATAGTCTTTAGGCTTCATCAGTTGTTGTAATCCAGCAGTTATTGTAAGGAAGCAGTACTTAGAGATCAGTAGTTGTTAGGCCACATTCAAGGGAGAAGATTAAGTACATAACATCTGCTTATGCTGGATCCACTGCCCTGATCCAGTTTTGGCTCTATATCATCTGTTCCTCTATAGGGTCCAATCCCAACAATAATTTATTCAGAGTTTATTATGGAATCACCATATTTGATGACTCATTAACCATGGTTATCATAGACCATATTGGTTAATTTGTTAATTAGATTTATTTTAAATTTTCATTTAAATTTATTCTAGTTACAAATTATTAAGGATATTGAAGTGGCACAAAAGGCCTAGTCACAAGGACAGTTTAATTTATAAGCCATGATCTTATAGGATCGAAGCATTTAAGGCTCGAACATAGTTCATCACCTTTTCTTGACATGGAGTCATAGACTACAACTGTTATTTATCTTATAGGACAATAGGTATGGCCCGTAGGCACTTCATTACTAATGGATGTTTAAATTTCAGGTATGAAATAGGAATTGGAAAAATCCAATATATGGATGACTAGTGTGATTTCATCGAATCACATTTGTCAGGAGTGCTAACATGTTTTCAGATGTTAACAAGGATTTGAATCTTAAAAAGGTTTTACCATTATGGCCATGTCTAAAATGACATATGGGCTAGGTTATACTTTTAAGATTTTCTTTTAATATTTAATGGCAGATCAAATGTAAATTGGAATGATATATTGATTTGTTTTATATAGTATATGCATATAATGACAAAATAAAATTTTTTAAAATGAAACATTCCATAAATTGAAAGAAATACATAACTGCCCTAAATGGGACTTTTTAAACAAATACCTTGCCCACTAGGGGCTAAAATAAAAGATACGTCCACGTAGGGATCAAGTACATAAATAAGATGTTCACGCAGGGACTTAATTGAAAATTGTAATTACAATACAATAAATAAATAAGGGTTTTTAATAATCCCTTTTCTTTTTCCCCTTTATAAGGTTTGCCAAACCTTTTAGAAGACAGCGGCGACTTCTACGCTCTTCGGCTACTTGCTGTTCCACCTCGTTCAACCTTTGAAGGATTTCTTGCTGCGGCGGTGGTTGCTGAATTTGGGGTTGATGTGGCTGCTGCTGCTGTGGTTGAGGAGGTGGTGGGTATTGATACCCATAAGCAGAGTACCCAGTTGGGTACGCAGGTGGAAAAAGGTGAAGGGTAAAGAGCGTTGAAGTTTGCTGCGTCGACGTATGGGTCTACGGCAGGGGCATTGTTGTAGTTATAACCTAAATAACCTTGCGGTTCAAACGGGTTGTACCCAGCTGTACCTGGATAAGAGGGGATTGGGTTTTTGTAACCCATGGGTGGTGGTGGTAGTGAGACTGGTGCAGAGTCGACCTCAGAAAAGCATGCAAAGGCCCACCCATTTGCGGGTCTTCGTGAAGCGGTGGGTGGTTGCTGGAGTGTTGAGGGGTGCTGAAATGAAAATCTCCTCGCACGGACATCCGTGCATTTCTTCTCCGCCTCGATGGTTCTGGAGGCGGTGGCTGCTGTGGCGCTGGTGGTGGTGGAGGCGTGACCGCCTCGAAGTGTGGGTCCTCAAAAGGGACCTGTTGCTGTGGTGCTGGGTTATGGGGAGGTGTGAACTCCCACTTATAGGTACTCCACCTTAGGGCATATAGATCGGGGCCCCTATATGGCGAACCATGATAAGATGATCCGTCAGAAATCTCAATGGGATGCGTCGACGTCCCAGTTGGCGGCACGGCAGGTTCCGGATCTTCGTCCATGTCCATGGAAAAGTGATCCTCCGGTCCTAACGGGTTATGACCCATTGGTTCTTCAAATTAGTTTGCCGGGTTGAACCGTCTTTGAAAATAGGGTGTTGGGTCATTGAATGAATGGTGTGAATTTGAGCGTTGTAGATGGATAAATGAATGGCGAGAGTCATGGGGCTCGTTTTCCGACTGTGGCCCAAAGGAGTTGTGGTATGAAGGCGAAGAGCTAAGCGAGACAGAGCGCCTCGCTGGTTCGATATAGGTTCTCCAGTGCTGGTGGGGGCTCGAGCTATGTGTTGCTGATGGCGTACGCTGGTGAGATGGCCCGGCCTCATGATCATTCCCGGTAATAGGAGCCTTTCCTCTTCCCCATCTGCCTCTCATCCTTGGCGGCATATTTTCACTTTTTATTCTGTCAAAACAAAAGAACAACAAAAGAAACAAAAACCAATTAAGATTAGGATTAATCCTAAGTCGTTTGCCTAGACTCGGAAGTCAAGGAATGTGCTACTGTGTCACTGAGATTAAACACAAAAGGCTAGTGTTTAATTCACTCAATGTTGGCTCTGATACCAACCTGTCACACCCCGATATTTTCACGTATTACCTGTGGGCCCGGTGGGGAGTATCGTGACGTAGTTGATATCATCATAGTCAAATAATCACAGTTTAATGCACAGCGGAAGTCTAAAGTAATAATACAAACCGAATTGAAAGTATAATAAAATATTACACAACGGTTGTAATTGGATCCACATGCGGATCTAAAACAGAAAAAAAACATAGTTCAACAGACTTTAAGTATTAGAAGCTTGCAAGACTCTTTATTTAATACTCAGGAGTTTCCAGCCCATTTCGTGTAGTACCTGCACTTAATCTTTTTGAAAAATACGTCAGTTTACACTGGTAAATACAATTAACTGACTCTTTTGAAAAGTGTTTATAAAATTGGTTTGGATGCACGAGGCATAAAATCTTTTATGACTTGGGACAATTATTTAAAAATAATCTTGTATACAGATTTAGATGTTTGTCGTCCGTTCAGGGCCCGGTTAGAAGAGTCGAGACAAGATTAATAGACACACCACTAGTATAATGCCCACAAGAAGTTTCCTCACGAGTGGGATACCGTTTTACATACGCAACTGTCAGGTGTATGCCTACACCCCATGCTTAAGTCGTGGCCATTTCAAATGAATGAGCCGAGGATATCCAGGACACGGTCTTTAACCCCTCAAAGGCATTGCATCAAACAAGACATATTAAAACGGGTTATGCAATGTAATAATCACAATCCGATTAAATGATTTCATACCCGACCAAGCGGTATTATTATAATACCGTATCCCAAGCCCATATAAGGGAAAATAAGTTAAAAGTATTTATCTGAGCTAAAATGTATTTTATTCTCAGCTGTATATTTTAAATCAGCAAGTGCGAGTAGCTTTTACTGGGCTCCTAATCTGGAACGAAGGTTTTAATAACCTATTAGATTCCTAACGGGTCTTATTTAAGTTGAAACTTTGATCGGTTAGTTTTAAAGGAAAGTTTATGGTTCAAAACGTAAGATTAAGCGATGACCAGATTGGAATGTGATTCAGCCCCAACAAGTATGAAGACTTGTATAAAATGGGTAAACTAAATACATTTTGGATTTTGAAGTAAAATGATAAGGTTTGACTCGTTTCGACTAATTTATGCAAACTAGTTACATAAACCGTACCGAATGCGTATATGCATAACGGGTAACCGAATGAGTCATGTACAAGTTCTACAAGTTAATATGCTTTAAATATGATATGATATCAGTTGGATATCTTCCATTATGCCCAAAACGAATTTAAAACCAAATTAAGCCCCGTAAGGGTATTTTGGTCATTTTAAAGTTTATAAAAGAGGTTAAATAGTAATATGAGGTTCTGGTCAAAAGCATTCAGTAAAAAAATTTATTTTATGTTATTATATCAGTGAGATATCATACATATGTGTGTTTAATCATTTATGGCCAAACTATGCACCGTAGGGGCATTTTGGTCATTTCACATATGCTTTTAAGGTCAAATTTGGAAATCTGAGTTCAAGACTTATATTTACTGTTAAAGTATAAAAATTTATTTTAAAATCAGTAGGTAACAAGTCTTGGGCGTTAAATATGGTTTTAAACCATACTATGCGCCTAATTAGCGTAAAAGTCGGTATTTTGACGATATTTAAGATGTTTATGGAATTTTGAAGTTTTGGTCTGTCCTTAATGTTCAAAATATTTTATTTAACATGTGATATCAGTAGGAAAAGGTTTGGCATCAAAATGATATGTAAAACTTATTTTATTAGTGAAAAGGGCATTATCGTCAATACCGAATTTACACTAGAACTCTATGTTATGGTTAGTATAAAATTTGACAAAAATTTTCAAAAAACCCTAAATATTATATTATAACAGTAGGTAGAAAGTTTGGTGCCAAAAAATGGGTTTAAATAGGATTTATGCAAAAAATGCCATTTAATTAATAAAAAAGCTTTTGTTTTACGATATCTTGCATATCTTTCATTTTAGACCAGAAACGGATGTCAAATTTTTAGGAAATGTTTATAAATCAGTAATGAAGATTTTTGTCCACTCACATTTCCAAAAATTTCATTTTTATATCAAACGGGAATAACGGTCAACTTTTAAGCATTTAACGGAAACATGCAATGAACTAGGATTCCTATGGAACCATGTTGTACAACCTCAGAGTGTTATACTAACATATAATATGGTCCTAAAGGAACCCTAAGGCATAACTAAACTAAGCTAAATCGGGTCAGAACTGAAAGTCAAAGCAAAAGTCTACTTTTGCGACTTTCAGTTGCGAACCGAGCCTAACACTCAGAATTGTCGGGTTGAACATGCCTAAACATGTTCTTATATTATTTACCAAGTTGTTTAAGTGATAAAATGTATTTTATAGCTTCTACATTATCAGTTATAATTTATCTTGTAAAAACTGACTCGTTTGACTTTTTTTTAAGTAGTTTGACCCGACAATTGATTGAGATAACGTGATAATTTGAAGGTGCCTTTTTAAGGGTTCAACACCTACATAATTACCAACACATAGCCACTTTCAATTCGAATAATGGCTGGACCGTTAGTGATTAATCACAAAGTCAAAGCGTAATTACGCTAACTTTGACTTTCGGTCATTACACTAATGAAAACTTAATTACAGAGGCTAAGAACACTTACAAGAATCCTTAGCACGAAAATTGAGACTAAGAGAGCTTCCTTCCGAGGTAGGATGCTCCAGAGAATGAGTTTGAAAGCTCCAAGGCTTGAGAGTATGAGAATTTTTGATGTGCAAGTTATGAGCTCCAAATCTGCCCCTTTATATAGGGTTTTGGGTGGTTCTAAGATTGATACAGGTGTCCCCAGGTTTAATCTGAGGCATACAAGTGTTTAGGAGGTTTTACAATACCAGCAACAGTCCCTAGTTTCGATTTTATGAGAGTGCATGGCTGTATTGGAGAAGAAGAGTGCAGAACCTACACCTGTGCATGTTTGCCGCGCAGATCATGCCGTCGCGTCGTGTGACGGAAAAGAGGGGGAGGTGTGGCGACGCCACCATGTGGCTTACCAGCTCAACCAGTTTCAATCTTGACAGTTTCACCCCCTGAACCTTTTAAAACGTAATATTTTTCATTTCAAGCACATTTAACCCATAACATTTATATTTTAATGATCTATAAGATATAACCAAACATCGTTAGGTCCGGTTTCATTAAACGATAACCGAAAACACTAGTTTTGCCTCGTTGACGCTTTTAATCCTTCAATCACGAAAGTTTACGTATTCATCTCAAACGATATCGAAACCTCGTGAAATTTTTGTCACTTATTCTTGGGAGTATAATTAATCGTCACAAAGTCTCGGGTTCGTTAAAAGGTCACTCAGAGGTTGTAATTAAACATGTTGACACATTTAACCCTCGCTTCTTGTAAACTTTCAATCTCTTACACGTACGGCTTCATATGTTTCATCATTCATTACACGTTTAAAGTTCATGACACGTGTCTTTATTATATTGGACATGATTTTGCGAGGTGTTACAGAAAGCGGCTGACTGCGTGTGAGAGAATGGCAGAGTGAAAGGTGAGAATGAGGGGTTAAGTGCACTATTTATAGATGACAGTGACAACTCCAATCGAATGGGTGCGATCGGATGGCTTAAGTCGGTGTAAGTGGCAGTCGATCGGATGTCCATTCACACAGCCGGTTTGCGCATGTTAGTTTTCCTACTTTGGTTCGTTTCGCAAGCGATGTTAGGTGTTGCGTATTATTGTGAGAATTAGTTGTTTTATAGTATTCGAGCGTATGATTTGTATAATCAAGAGTAAATTCGTGTTTCGAATATAGTTTAAATAAGTTTTTCGTTCCACAAGTATCAAGAGTCAAGAATCATAACAAGAGTCAAGAATCTAGCATAATAAAGAGTCAAGTATCTAGCATCACAAAGAGTCAAGAGTCACATCGTTCACATATATAAGAGCATCACATAGAGTAAAAGTTTCACATAGTTTATCACAATTATGATTCAAATAATCTTATTTTCATTATGATCAGTCGTCTCAAGTCTAGAAAGATTCGATGACAAGATACACGAGTGTAAATGCATCAACAGATAGGAAATGCGGGAAGACTTGCTATCGATAGGTTAGCATCAAAACGCAGGGCGTTACAGTATTTAAGAGGATCGACGACATTTGTATTATATAATAATAAAACAAAATCAATACAAACGTGGTCGAATAAAAAATTCAAAAATTTACGTGGTTAAAATAAAAATTCAAAAACTTCCTTGTAGCTAATGATATAGTTTTTAAAGTCAAAAGTCACAAAAGTGACTGTATTTAAGAGGATCAACAATATTTGTATTATATAATAATAATAAAATAAAATCAATACAAACATGGTGAAAATAAAAATTCAAAAATTTACGTGGTTAAAATAAAAATTTAAAAACTTCCTTATAGCTAATGATATAGTTTATAATAATAATAATAATAATAATAATAATAATAATATAGTGTAATTAACCATAGATTGAATATCTTTGTTTATTTAATTAAATTTATTATAAGAATTAGGTAGCAAGTGAACGCAAAAAGTGTAGTTATAACTTAAAAAATATTGTAATATTGTGTGCATTACAGATATAAGGAGATGATCAAATAGGAAGATTGATTTGGGAGGAAGTGCATGAAGCAATAATAGAAGGATATGTGATTAATAACAAAAAACTTAGGAAAAGTATTTTAGTTAATCTCGTCTAATCTTCTATCTTTCTCTACATATTCAAAACCCACCAACTTCAAAAACCCACCATCTTTAACCTTTTTTTTGCTTTCTGTCTCTGTAATCACTACGTTAATTATATTACGATTTTATCATCAATTAATGATTTAAACACTAAATCAACGTGTTCTTCAATTTTTTTTGAAGAAACCTAGTTCAATTTCACAAAATTTTCTCATTTTTTTCTCGTGTTTTTGAAGCGAATCAATCTATCATTCGATCGTTAGTGTTTCTACCATTCAAATTTCGCCAATCGTTGAAGAAATCCTAAGAAATCGGCTTCAATCTGTGTAATAAATCTGAAGAATTTCGTCAATCATTGCGTTTTACAAGGTGGATTTTTGAATTGCGTTTTATGTTCTGAGTTTTCGAATTACGTTTTACGATCTAGATTTTACCTCTGTGAATTGCGTTTTACAACCTGGGTTTTCGAATTGCGTTTTACGATTTGGGTTTTACCACTGTGTATAGCGTTTTACAATCTGGATAGACTAGAATACCCTTAAAATAACCCATACACCTCTCTTTTTGGTTCAGTTTCACTCATTTAATCTTAGTACTTGATTACTTAATAAATGATTAAGATTCCTTTTTAACCTTTCTAACAAAATAAACTTATTGCTGAACATATGTACATATACTCTATATTAACTCTTCAAGTTTTGTGGTGGGATTCTTTTTATTTTTGCATGGTATCGTCAAGAGTTTGAGTGAGCAATTGGCAAAAGAATATTATATTTGCTCTAGGACCTTTCTCTTTTTAGTAAAGTCATAAAGGCCAAGAATATATTATAATTTCTGTCTTCACGTCATATCTTTCTCTTTTTGGCAATATAAACGATGGTATTTTTACGTTGACGTGTTCAAAATTTTACTTCATATAATCACTGAAGTATATCAATCAACTTTGTTTTAATAAGATATAAAATAACCATTTGACAAAACTCCTAGTAAATTATGTAAGTTCGAAAAACTATTTATTGATTATTTGAAACCTAGAATCTGCGTTTTAATCAAAAGATGTCCCTAAGTTATGGTTTTACTATATTTTTATAAACACTAATACACAGGGCCAGTCCTAAGAATTGAAGTACCTTGTACGAGTAGGAAAAAAGGCCATTAGGCCTAACAAATTAAGTTATATAAACTATTTTTTTAAATGTTGTTATTACTTATTCGGTTAATTTGATCAATATAAGGCATTTTACATTTGGGCTAAAGTTCATAGATCAATATTGCTGATAACTTTTTAGGTTTTAAGTTTTTATATATTAGGCCAAAACTATATTAATAAAAACAAAACTAACCAGAATACAAAACTAACAAGCACTACATTAATTATTGACCAAATAAAATAAAAAAATTTAAAATCTTATATGATCAAAAAGTTTTATCATGTCAGCGTTTTTGTACATTTTGAAATACATTTTATAAAGTTATGGACACTTAAAAGGGGAACTAATAATATACTAAAGTGAAGTTTATGCACTGCCCAAAACATATATTTTTCTATTTTCTTGTTTCTTCTAGATTGAACATTAAGCTAAGCTTAACAGTTTCTTAAAAATCCAACTTAAAATGTATATAAACATTATTTTCCAATTTAGTGCCCTTGGAAAACAGGTCTCGGCCGGAAGTGCGGCTCGCCCACCCTAGGGCCGGCCCTGCTAATACATGTGTCTAAAGAAATTTGAATGGTATTTAGAAATGAAAATAACAGATAGAGGTCGATTATCGATTTGATCAACATTAACTTACCGATAAGTTTGACTACGTGAAAATCATGTTATATTAGCATGTTATTTTTGCTTGGTGGTATCAAAATCGAAGTTTAATTTTTATAAAAAAATTTATACAATTTTTGGTAATACAAGTTTATATAAATCTTTAGTAACTAGATTTTGTAAATTAATAACATAAGTATGTACATGTAATAACATAGAATTATCATTGTGTTCTTCATGTCCTTCATATTAATAAAACTACATTCTATAAAAAATTACATATGTGTAATAATATGAACAAACCTGATGTAGTTTAAAGGTTTCTTGAACCAAAATCAGCATTAATCTTTTGCGAAGAAAGAACATTGAAACATCCCCTTATAATTATGTTCATCGTGTTCTTCGTATAAATTTTTTTAGATTAATGATGACTGAACAATGGAGGAACACCGTAAAGAAAAACAAAAACAGAGGTGTGATAATTGTTTACATAACAACCAGAAGAGTCGAACCAATACCAATCCAGAATCTCACTAGCTTTAGTTCTAGATAAATACCTTTTAAATAAGAAAAAAATATTTATTAATTTGTTTATCGGTCCAAATGTCAAAAGTAAAAAAGTTACCGAATGTGGACCTACTCAAACTACTTTTTTTAACGACAAATTTGGATCACTGACGACCACTGTAGTATTATCGTGCTACCAGCGGAACCATCCGATCATATCTATCTCCACTAGGCATAATGCTTATACACCAACTCAGAAGGAAACCAAATGAACACGGGAAAAACCCCTTTGTGAAAATCAAACCCAGTATCTATTAGTCAAAATGACTTATCCCACCCCTAAAAGCGTCAATAGGCTATAAAACCATGTTCACTCACACTACAAAGCTACAATCTCAATAATTCTATACAAACTGATGCACCGGAGACAAGGTTGTATACCCACTCGATAACCCCATAAATAAAGGTATTCATTTTTAACGCAATAGTAGTTTAGTTTCCCCGGGGGGAGTTAATGTTATAATATTGTTAATTTATGTTCATGTGATTGTTTGGTCCTCAAATATTAAACAGCAGCCGAGATGACAATTAAAGAAATAGCCGGAGAGCCTTCAAGCTCAGAAGAAGCCGATGGAACGAGTTAGACCACATTTGACACGATGAAGCCTGAGGAAGCAATTACCATTCCGATGATTACCGATCATCCTGACCCCCTTCCAAATCTATTCGGTAACAAATATATATATATCTTCTTCTACCATACATATTGCAGTGAACATCAAACAAAATGCCCTTGTGTTGTTAACTTCTAGTAGCATTTGATTGATATAATAAAGCATGAAAACGATGCAACCTGAACAAAATATATAATAGTTTGCACGCACACAAGGACAAAACGCTACAACAAAAATATTTTTTTTTGTTCCATTTCGATAAATGTCTTATGGAAACCATCAAGAAATCCATTTCGATAAATGTCTGATAAACCAAAGATTACTTAGGTTATGGTGTTTTTTAGTTTCCTTTGTCAAAGTGACATTTGTTGGAAAGACATAATAACAAAAAGATTTGTTAGAAAACTAACATTTTTTTAATTAGCAAAATAAAATCTTTGAACTTATCTATTATCTATTATATATAATAAATAAAAAAAATTTGGGACACGTGTCGCAATATTAGGGCTTCTTATATTTGGTTTTGGCGGGAAACTGGATGGGTATTAAAATTGAACGCGGATCCCCGTTTTAATGTGATCCGACCCGTGTTATGACCCGGGTATATAATTGATCTAAAAAACCTAAATTCATGTCGCTCAATCTTTTCCTTCACTGCTTCACACGAAACCCTAGCCTCCCTCTTCCTTTGGCTTGAAGCTTCTACCATATGCTTTCCTGAAATCTTGAACTATCATACGCTTCTTCTTCTTTTTCCTGCATCTCATTCTCTCTGAATCGATTGTGTGAATGGCTTAACAAAGGATTCCAAAATCAAGGTTATTCACTTCCAGGTAATCCCCATTCTAAACCCTAGCCTCCCTTTCCTCTTTCTTCTAGATCAATCATCGCCATCTTCACCACTGATTAAGGATCAATTAGATGTTGGTCAATCACTACAGAAATGAAAAACGAATCTACCTGTTCATGCCATAGATATGTAGACAGCGGCGGAGATAAGTTAAATTTGACGAACCGTTTCTTCATTCTATAGAATTTTTCATGGTATGTTCTTTGTTTGATTTTGCATATAGTCGGATTTTTTTGGTTGTTTCCGACGTTTCTTACTTGATTATGATTTACGGCTTTTATTGAAGTTTTCTTTACTGGATTCGTTGGTGGATGATTGGGGGTTTAAAGGGTGGTTGTGTTGTATTTCACAACAAAAATACGTTCAAGACGTGTGACCATACAAATAAATTCTATGCAGGGTCCTTTGGTGAAAATTGATCTGATCAACTCAGCTAATTGGACTGGAAATTGGTCTCAGCTCTGTCCTACTTGCAAGGTTCTGTTAAAGTCATTTTTATACTTCATTTTACATGAGTAGATTCACTGAACATTATATTAGGTGACGAATAGAAAGATGTTGGTGGTCGATTGATAACGGGTATCGTTAAGGTTGTTGATGTCTTATAAAATGACCCGTGGAATCTTTGATATGAACTAATGAGTGTTCAATGCGTAATACTGGAATTCATATCTAATACCTACTTTCATGGATGTTGTAAAATTATGTTTGATCAGATTGGAGGATGCGGGCTATGCCGTTGGAGTACGAGTTTTGGAACTGCTGTGCCACAGGGAAAAGGTAGTGTTTTGCAGTTGGTGTATAGTTGAATTTTGACATGACCTAATAGTCGAATGCTCACTTTATCGTTAAATAGCCGAAATAAATCAGACCTGATATTTCTATATGCATATTCATGCTTGCTGTCAGGTTTTGTTAATAAATGAATGTTTTTGTTTTGCATTTCTTGTGCCTTGATATGAAGAAAAGGAGGTTATATTAATTAAGAATCATCTAGAAATCGAAGTAGAAAAAAAGTTGCTATTTCAAAAAAAAAAAAAAAAAAAAAAATGTGTTTTAGTTGTTATTAGTTAGTCATGGTACCAAAAAGTTCAATTTTTCTGCTATAAAAAGTTTTTTTTTTTCTGTTGTATCCTTTTTTTCTATGGGTTCACAATATAAAATGAACCGTACTGCTTTGTTTTCATGTATTAATGACCCTGGATGTTAACAATTACTGAACCAAGTAAGTATTGTCTTAAATTGATTGTTTCCTGCTATAATTTACTATGGTTATTGATCCAACCAAACCACATGAAGATGGTAGGGCCACTAATGACCAAGATGGAGATGGTTTGGGATGCTGATGAAGGTATATACTGAGTAATAGTTGCCACTTAATTTGATGAAGGTATATACTGAACATGATGAGCATGATAATAGTTGTGAATTTGGTTTTGTTACCTGCAAGCTTTCTGTTGAAGAGGTCAAGTGGGTAATTTTTATTGAACTCATGAAATGGGTAAGAAGTCACAATAAAAATGTGTAATATTTATTGAACGGGTCAAGTGCGTAATTTCTATTGAACATGTCAAATGGGTCAAGTGACGCCACTCGCCTACTTGATATGCCTTGGGATTGGGTCAGATGGCCTTCCCCTTCGTTGCTGGTGTTTTATTTTTATCTTTTTCATTTAATTCATATTAAAAAACTAAAAGTTCTTTTATCACTACGTATATAAAACAGTGAAGGGTGGCCTATATTATTAGATACCCTATGGGGTGTTTTTTAGTTACCATATTATTATTGGTGAATTGTATGTGGATAATAGACGGCCAGAGGATTGGGACGAGATTTCAAGATAGGAAAAACCAGTAAAAAATTGATGACGTGTGTGACGATTCCTTTTTGTCTTCAATACTTTTTGTCATGTTCATGACGTCTTCAATTTTTATAATATAAAATATCCATTTTTTTATTTTCAATAGGTAGAATAGTTGAAGAAGCTAATCAGTGCTCATGCTTAGATCGAGTGTAGCTCAAAAATACAGAACGTGACATTTCATTATAACTAATCATATTGAAAATCTTTATAACTCGAATGAAACAGGCTTCAAACTGGTTTATAAATGCATGAGTTCGTTTATATGCCAAGAAGAATATGCATATGCTGCTATAGACTCCAATTCTTCATTATAAATCACACCTAAAAGGACTTCATTTAATGGCAAGCTCGAGTTGACAGTGTCAAGTTTGTAATTGAAGGTAACTGTTAGAGATCTAACATAACTCCAATTAACATGTTTATAAGTAGATGGTTTGTTGCTATTCGATATGTGGTAGTTAATGAAAATCTAAGAACTTAAGATATAATTGCCTTATTGGTTGGTGTTCTTAGTTGTGGTTTTTGTAATCAACAATTAAATAGTCGTCATCACTTTGTTTATTATTTATGAAGTGACTTCAAGGATATTAAATTTCAAATGTTTGTTAAATCAAAGAGGACTTGCATCTACAACGTTGGATGCGGCGGGGCGTGCTATACCAACCGGACCGAGCTCATGTTACTTTCAGTAAATTAAATTGTAAATGTAAAATTATTTGTCTTATTTCTTGATTTTTTTGTACACAACTTATAAAGAAACCTTCATACCTAATGATACAATCCACTTTTTTAGTAATTTATGTAATATGTCATTTTATTTGCATTAATTATATATATATATATATATATATATATATATATATATATATATATATTATTAATGTAATTTAAATTTTTCTGTCCTGGAAGCAATATTGGGTGATAAAATTACCGGACCGTGTATGCATTTATGAATGATAGTATTTACTTAAGTTGTTATTGTTAACATAAATGAAGACATTTTTTAATTTATTATTGTATTAACAATAACAATTATTCAATGTCGTGTAAAAGTTTGATGAGATAATATGTACATTTTAATAAAAATACATGTTTATTAACTAATAAAATTAAACTACCCGGGAAGCAGTCCCGGGTGATAACCTAGTTTAACATATTTGTAAATCAACAAAAAAGTCACTTAGGAGACACCCTATGGGCTTTCTAATGCGGACGTCATTGGTTGTGGGGTCCCACTTGGTGTAATATTTTCCAAGTGGGTCGGTGGTTTTACCATAGTGGTTCTTCACGCGGTGAGTTTCCCCTTGGATGGTGGGCGGGTATGGTCATCAACGTTGTCTGTGTTCGCAGGTGTAGGTGGCCTTTCGCCAATGGGTTTACCCGGGTTCGTTGGCCGTTAAAAAAAAGGAAAACTGTGGAGGTTATGTATGCGTTTTTTAACTTTTTTTCGTGGACGTCGGTTATGGTTATCATGTCAACTTGTTTTGCTAACTGCTAAGCACTACATTAATTATTGACCAAATAAAATAAAAAAATTTAAAATCTCATATGATCAAAAAGTTTTATCACGTCAGCGTTTTTGTACATTTTGAAATACATTTTATAAAGTTATGGACACTTAAAAGGGGAACTAATAATATACTAAAGTGAAGTTTATGCACTGCCCAAAACATAAATGTTTCTATTTTCTTGTTTGTTCTAGATTGAACATACATGTTACCATTTATTTTTTTCCAGTCCGATCTGCTTTAGTCTTGCTCTGTTGACGATGATTTGGAAGTTGATAAAAAGCAAGATGAGTTAATTACAAAGATTGTTCTTATGGTTTATTGAAAGTAACATCTTTTAATACTAACTTATTTTTTAACAAATTCAGGTTTTATGGTTACGGTTTTGTAACACGTTTGAGTATTAAGGCTAGCTTCCGTTAGTTTTTCTTTTAAATGAACATAAAATGGCTAAAATACCCTTATATAACTTTGTGTTAGTACTCAAAGATGTTACTTTCAATAAACCACAAGGACTATCTGTGTAATTAACATATTTTAAATCGACATAAGTTGAAATATTAATCAGTTGAAACTACAGATTGATGACTCGTCCATTGCAGATCGTTGAATTGATAGGTGATAAAATTTGGTGTTCAATCAATCAAACGTACTAAATTGAAACAACGACTTGAAACTGTAGTGATGAGAAAGTTATGCATAGAAAAAAGGAATAAAAAATAAATAAACATACCCCCTCCTTTAACTTTCACATTAATACAATTCAAACCCTTTTGTTTTTTGTTTTTTTTTTGTCATTTTGTTATCTTTAATTATTATTATTACTAGCATTTGCTTTTAAAACATTATTTTATTTAAAAAGATTTTTATCCGAACCTCTAGCCCAGTTGGTCCCATGTGGTAGGGTTGGGCCGGTTCCCTCCTTGGAGGTCACCGGTTCGATCCACGGCTGCGGCGTTATGGGGGGGGGGGGACGTCCCAATGATGGATCGTTCCTACCGAGGCATGGTGCGATCCGGAGGGCAACCCGGTTTTACCCAGCTGTTACCCCAGCGAGTCTCTCGTGTGGGGACAGTATGGTTTCCGGGCGAAGGTCAGTCAGAGCGGCAGCCGGGGCCCGATCGAACATCGCGTCTGCGAAAGCTGGGCTAACGGGTAACCGTCCTTGACGGGAACCCGGTGACCAATGGTCCATGTACATATTGAAAGTCACCTTTCAAAAAAAAAAAAATTAAAAAGATTTTTTTGTTATTTAAAAAAAATCTTTTTCTTATGTTTTAAACTGAGGCGAGTCATTTTAATTTTGAAGTGGAATTTTTTTCCGTTCATAACGGCTTGAAGTGGGAGTCCGAATTTAGTTTGTATAAACAATAATACACAAAAATTTAAATGAAAGTTTGAAGCCAACCAACTTAATATAGTTTTCAAGTTAAAAGAAAAGAAATATATTTGAAAATAACCACTTTAATTTGTAGATAATGATTTTAATTAGTTAATAACATACCCTCATAATAATTAAATTTCAACTTATGTCAATTATTGATTATTTATTGATATTACATGCTTTGGTCAAAGCATTTTATTACCTAATGTGCTAGTTAACGTTTTATTTTCTTTTTGCATTTTATTACTTTTAATAAATAAAAGTTGTTAATTATATTATAATACATTTTAATATAATAATGATACTAATAGAAATAGAAAGATGAGAGAACTAAAATATGAAATAAATAAAAAATATAAAATCAATTGTTTTTTCCAAAAAAATTATAAAACTTTTTTATTGTTTAAAAAATATCTTTTTTATTAATTTATAGTGACGTTTTATAGAAACATAATAAAATACTAGTTAGAGAAAGTGTTTTCAAAAACAATATTTGAATTATATACTAATAGAAAACAAACTGAATGAATAGTGATTTCAATATATATTAATTAAATGAATAGTGATTTCAATATATATTAATTAAATGAATAGTGATTTCAACATATATTAATTAAAACAAATGAATAGTGATTTGAACCTATATTAATTAATTGTATAAAGGGGTGAAACTTGATAACTTTATTTTTAGAGAGAGGTATGACTAGTAAAAAAGAGGGTGCATTTAACCAATCCCTAATAATTATTGGAAATTCTGAACTAAACAGCATAATATTTTTAAAATATATTATTCAAATTTAAAAAAAAAACCAAAGATCTGATAAATAAGTTTAAAAGATAAAACACTTCAAAATGATAAAAGATAAATAAGGTGAAAGAAATGAAAAATAATTGGGATGTCAAGATGGATAAAGGAATCCAACCACTCATCGTTTTGGTTACAAACTATCAACACCACAAATTAAGTAACCATTAATTGCAAATTATTCTTAATCAACAAGATTTGTAACCATTGTATAATTTTCTCCCTAGAAGATTTGTAACCATTGCATAATCCTCTCCCTAGAATCAAGCTTTTGTAATTATTGTATTCATTCTTGTACCACTATATATTGATTTGTAAATAATGAGAACAACATCTTGATTCAATACAAACTTCTATTGTTTATATGGTATCAAGAGCCTAAAAGCTCCCTTGAGCCATCTCCGATCCAAAACTCGACAGACACCTTCTGTCCGCTTCCCTTTTCTTTTTTTCGATTCACCATGGCCAAACCAATCATCCACAACCGTCAACCACTACTTATGACAATCGCCCAACACGCAACCCAAATCCACCCACAACCCGAAACCAATGGCCATCTAGAACTACCAATACCAACACTCGCCCGACTCGCAACAACAACACCTATTGCTACTATTGTAACATTCCCGGACATGGCA
The DNA here is from genome assembly GCA_030545235.1 of Helianthus tuberosus. Lineage (NCBI taxonomy): Eukaryota > Viridiplantae > Streptophyta > Magnoliopsida > Asterales > Asteraceae > Helianthus > Helianthus tuberosus. The sequence continues at coordinate 50,947,908 of CM060396.1, forward strand.
CCAAAGATTGTCGCAAACTTAGTCGCTTCCTACGAGAACACAATGTCTCGCCTCAAAATAACAATACCCCGGTGGTTAACTACACCACCCCTCACCCAACGGCTACAACCCCATCTTGGATGTGGGACACCGGTGCGTCCAACAACACCACGAACAACAACCAACAATTTCCCGTTCTTTCCGAATACGGAGGACCCGATGAGATCGTGCTAAGTGATGGTAAAACTCTCCCTATAACTCATATTGCTCAAACAACTATTCCAACAAAATCTTGCCCACTTCTTTTAAATAACATTTTAATTTCTCCTAATCTTCGAAATAATCTTATTTCCGTTGCCAAAGTTTGTCGTACTAATCGTGTTTCTGTTGAATTTTTTCCCTATCATTTTTTTGTCAAAGATCTACGCACGGGGGCGCGTCTCACGCGGGGAGTGAACATCAATGATGTCTACTATGGACCAATCTCCTTGTCTCCTCAAGTCAACAACACCCAAACAAACTCTCTTCTCATGTGGCACCACATACTTGGACATCCATCGCTTTAAGTGTTTAAGTCTTTAATTTCTAGATTAGAACTTCATAGTAATAAGGTGACCCATGAGTCTTATCATTGTGCTTCATGTTCACTAAATAAAAGCCACAAACTACCTTTTGGCAAAAAAAAAATTGTTGCTAATCAACCACTACAACTTCTCTACTCCGACGTATGGGGTCTCGTAAAAACGTCAATAGATGGCTTTAAATACTATGTTATTTTTGTTGACTATTTTTCCAAATACATTTGGTTATACCCAATCTAACAAAAATCTGATGTCAAAATTCTTTTTCCACAATTTAAATCTTTTGTTGAAAAATTTTGAAAAACCAACATTGTTGCGTTATTCACTGATAATGGGGGTGAATATGGGGGTCTCTCACCATATCTTGCCTCACAAGGTATCTCCCATTACACGACACCATCTCACACACCGGAACAAAACGGTATTGCCGAACGACGTCACCGACACCTTGTTGAAACCGGCCTCGCATTACTCCACTACTCCCACTTACCACAACATTTTTGGTCTCATGCTTTTCAAACTGCTACTCACCTCATAAACCGTTTACCTACACCCATTCTCTACAACAAATCACCCTATGATGTGTTGTTCAAAACCGACCCTACCTATTCCAAACTTAAACCTTTTGGTTGCCTTTGTTACCCGTGGCTAAAACCATATGCCACTTCAAAACTACAATCACGGTCCACGTCATGCATCTTTCTTGGATAGTCCTCCTCTAAGGCGGCATTCAAATGCTATGACCCTCTTAATCAAAAACTTTATCACTCTCGACATGTTCAATTCATTCCCCACATCTTTCCATCCCAAACCACCAACTCCAACCCTCTACATATGTCCTTCGACACCTTTTTAAACCTGACACCCTCGGTTCCCATTCCCTCCCCACCGCCTACATCTCCTGCCCAAAACTCTCCACCCACTGTTCACACTTCTCACTCTACCCAACCCACTCCATCACCCGAAGCCCAAGAATACACACCAACCGAAGCCCAACAACCACCCCATCTCACCAAACCTCCCACGGCCCAGTATCATCTCCCTTACAACTCCACAACCCATCTCCAACCTCCCCGGCCCATGCACCACCCTCCACTTCCACCGTCTCCCCTCTCGGCCCAATGCCCGAGCCCAGTGACCAGCCCACTCCACCCACCGGTTCCACCACCTCTACACCAATCAACTCACCCAACTCACAAAATCATCAACCCGACCCTCCAAACACCCAAACTCCACCGCCTCGTCGACAACCCAAACACAACCCCAAATACTACAACTCTAACTTTGTCAACTCCACCACCATTCATCCATTACCCGTGTCCCTTGAACCGTCCACCTATACTCAAGCCTTGAATGATCCGGATTGGCGTCACGCCATGGATCTTGAATATAATGCGCTCATCTAAAACAACATATGGGAACTTGTACCTCACACCACCCAAGCTCCCATTGGTTGCAAATGGGTGTTCCGCATTAAACGCAAACCCGATGGCACTATCGACAAATACAAAGCACGTCTAGTGGCGAAAGGGTTTCACCAACAATTTGGAAAATACTACCATGAAACTTTTAGCCCGGTTACTAAACCCGTTACCATTCGCACCGTCCTCTCCATTACTCTTTCAAAAGGGTGGCCTTTACGCCAACTTGATGTTAACAATGCGTTTCTTCATGGGACCCTCCATGAAGATGTTTTTATGATACAACCTCCTGGGTTCACAAACACGGAATTCCGGCGTCACATTTGCAAACTAAAAAAATCCCTTTACGGTCTTAAACAAGCACCACGTGCTTGGTACATAGAACTAACCAACTTTCTCGTTAGTTTTGGTTTTAAAAAATGTCTCTCTGTTTCCTCCCTCTTTGTCTACAACTCCAAGGATATCACTTGCTACCTCCTTGTGTATGTTGATGACATTGTCCTTACAGGAAGTCACAATTCCTTCATGGATTCATTTGTTCAAGCCCTAAGCAAACAATACTCCATCAAAGACTTAGGCCCTCTCCATCACTTCCTAGGAATCGAAGTCATTCCTACGCCTCATGGTTTATTTCTTACTCAACATCGACACATTCAAGATGTTCTCACCACATTTAAAATGGATGCTGCAAAAGATGTTCTCACTCATTTGAGCACGTCTGATCCGCTCTCTTCTAATGACTCCTCTCCTCCCGTTGACCCCACCCCTTACCGAAAACTAGTTGGTACTCTACAGTACCTTGCCTTCACCCGTCCATACATCTCATTTGCCAGCAATAAATTATCTCAATTCATGCACTCACCCAAACAATCACACTGTCAAGCTCTCAAACGGGTACTCTGATACTTGAAAGGAACGGTACATCACGGGTTGTTCTTGAAACGTAACACCAACCTTAACTTGCAAGCCTTCTCGGACTCGGACTGGGGCGGCATTAATGATGGAGGTCGGTCAACCACAGCATATCTTTTATACCTTGGGTCCAATATCATCTCTTGGAAATCTGCAAAACAAAAAACCGTCTCTAGATCCTCAACCGAAGCTGAGTGCAAAGCCCTTGCTAATGCCGCTGCTGAACTGTTACGGGTTAAAAATTTACTCCATAAACTGGGTTTACCACCTGTGAGCACTCCCTCATTATACTGTGACAATATCGGGGCCACCTATGTATGTGCAAATCCAGTTTACCACTTACGCATGAAACACATAGCCTTGGACTATCACTTTGTACGGGAACAGGTCAACTCCAGACAACTTAAAGTCCTTCACGTCAGCTCAAATGATCAACTTGCAGATGTCCTCACCAAACCGCTTCCACGGGCACCTTTCCTGTCTTTTCGGTCCAAGATTGGAGTCTCCAATGGATCCTCCATCTTGCGGGGGCGTATCAACACCACAAATTAAGTAACCATTAATTGCAAATTATTCTTAGTCAACAAGATTTGTAACCATTGCATAATTCTCTCCCTAGAAGATTTGTAACCATTGCATAATTCTCTCCCTAGAAGATTTGTAACCATTGCATAATTCTCTCCCTAGAATCAAGCTCTTGTAATTATTGTATTCATTCTTGTATCACTATATATTGATTTGTAAATAATGAGAATAGCATCTTGATTCAATACAAACTTCTATTGATTATACAAACAACCACTCATCTGACCTAACAGCGAAGTTAGTTGTCTTTTTTTTGTTTTGGTTTTAAACAACCACTCATCGTTTTTATATATAATAATTGACTGGTAGCAGAGATGAATCAGATGACATTTGACAAGGAGAGTTCAATGGCAAATACCATGAAGCATGAGCAAACTATAGACATTCCGGATGCTTCTATTGGCATTGCTTCCCGTTCAGATCTACTTGGTAACATAAATCTTCTTGTACCATTTATGATATATAATGAATAGACCACAATGATATGGACGATGATTTTTTATTAACTTGAATGTAATTGTGATGATTTACAAATGATCCGGCAAGGCTTATTTATAGGTGCCGGTATTGGTCTGGCGAACGGTCGCATCAGTTTAGTAGGAGATACGACACATCGTTTCTAATTAGGGGTGGGGGTGTTTGGGTTAGCTTATTTTGGAGCAACTTATGACTTATCGACTTATAAAAGTTAATAAGTTGTTTTTTGAGTGTTAGGTTAGCTTATTTTGGGGGGTTTTTTTTGTTGAGAAGTCATTTTTTAGAAGTTAGAATTTCTAACTTCCCTTTATATAAGTTAATAAGTCATTTTTTCAGAAGGAATCCTAAACACACACGCAAACGAGCTGAGCCCGAGCTCGAGAGCAGAGCCGAGCCCGAGCTCGACCAGGCTCGGGCTCGAGCTCGTTTAACATATGAAAGCTCGAGCTCGAGCTCGGTTCGGGCTCGACTCGTTTAGTATTTATTAATTATAATTATTATTATAGAGTTAATTGCCAAAATCATCCCTGAGGTTTGGGCACGTTTGCCATTTTCGTCCAAAATGACACTTTTGTATCAAATTGCCCCCAAGGTTTGTAACTTTTTGCCATTTTCATCCAAACCAATAACTTAGTTTATTTTTTCTGTTAATTTGAGGATATTTGGATGAAACTGGCAAATATAAAACCACAGGGATGATTTTGACAATTTACACAAACCCTTTTTAATTTCTTTTATTTAATTATTTTGTTACATATATAATAAAAAAGAATATACATGGAGTTTTTAGAAAAAAAATTAATAGTTTTGTCACATAATTTTTATAAATTTTCATCAAAATCACTAACTCAGTTTATTTTTTCTGTTAAGGTGAAGGATGTTTTAAATTTTATAAATTAAGACACAAATTAATTTACAGCTTCTTTATATAAATCAGTTTTATAAAGAGAAAATGTTGGTGCACACATCTGTCGTCTTCGTCTTATATCGAGTCTCGGTTCGGTGCGGATCTAAACAAAGCATGATGTCATGATGACATCATAAGTATGACATCATCAATGACATCATCCACACAAAAGGACAAAAGTGAAATGCATGAAGTTACAAATCAGATTGTTATGTTGTCAATTTCGCTTCAAGACAAAGTCCAAATTTGTCAATTTCGCTTGAAGATAAATGCATTTCATGAAGATATCGCTTGAAATTGTAACATATTTTATATGTAGATTTCGCTTGAATGTCTTCAAGCGAAATCATCTCTTCTATATATAGGGGTAGTGTGCTTTCATTTGTAACAGTTCGAACAGTTTTTCAGAATTGATACCGAAGTGCTGCCGGTTATCCTACTGATTGTAAAGGTTGTAATATCAATATACAAGAGGATTAAAGTGTATTTCAAGCTGTTATCACGTCCGTTTCTTAGTTTCCGCCTTTGAAACGGACTAGAACTCTTCCGAACGACTCGTTTAGGTCGCAATCCGATCCTACAATTGGTATCAGAGCTCAGGACGAGGAGTTCTTGCCAAAAACAGCCGGTTTTCACCACGATTTCTGTTTCTACATCATTCTTTTTCGAAATTTCAAACATTTTACGGATAAAATCGGACAAATATCACATATGTTGTGCGTATACATGGTTTAATCAATCCTTGAAAGTTTCAAGTTTAAAATCGACCTAAAACTTGTAATTTTCTGTGATTTCGCTTCAACTGCTCGTTAATATGATGACATCAGCAACATTTTGTATCTGATTTCGCTTCAAGTTGATGATAATCTTGCTGATTTCGCTTGAGATTATTTGTTGATTTCGCTTGACTGTCATGTAGATTTCGCTTGAATATTGTGTGTTAGTTGTCGATTTCGCTTGAAGAACTAAGGATTTCGATTGAATAGTTGAAGCGAAATTGATCTGATTGGATTTCGCTTGAATATCTAGGAACTTACAACGTGAACATAACAGCTGTTGTGTCATTACTTTGATTGTGTCAGTACGTTGCATATGTTTCTCAATTAAACAAGTATTTTAAGTTTGATTACATAGCAATTCACGTGATAATTCTGACCACATAAGTGTTTCGGTTCAATCATATCATCTCGATATTACTTGGTGTCGGCTGCATGTTGTCAGGTCATGATAGTGTACATGTGACACAAAAGTCTCGAATTGTGCTTGTTTAATTGATAATTGTCAATCGGTTATTATCAAACAAAGACATATACATGTGAAATCTGCATAGTTTTAATGTGAGCATGTGAATATTCTGTTTAGGTTCAATCATATTAGAGTGTCATGAGGTCATATGATTGTTTGGTTCAAGATAGTGCACGTGATATTTGTTAAAGCAAGTTGTCGGCTTAGTGTTATTTTAGGTCCAATCAAAGTTGATTCTCATTTTAAAATCTGAATATTACATGTGAATTTTGAACTTATCGAGATGTGCTAAGATTGTATGTTTGCATATGATAGTAGTAAAAGTGTGTATGTTTACTGTTTCAAGAAAATTCATCGGTTCAAGATACATCTTTGTAATTAGATTTAATGGATTCATGTGACTTAGTGGATTGTGTCAGAATTCATATGATAATTGCATGTTAAAAAATTGTCGGCTGCATTGAGAGTTGTTATTTTGTTTGAAAAGTGATAGTGGTTTGTTTGTTTTGAAAGTTGATTTTAGTATACATCTCGTGTGTTAGTTTTTGTTTGTATAAAGTCCATCTAAAGTGTATGCTGAAATAGTGTTGTGATATATTGGTTATATGTGCTAGTTGATCAGGATTATATGCATTTTTAGTTCCTAAGTGTTTGTGTGAATTCAAAACGCTTGAGTATTCAGGTCACAAGGTTTGGAGTTTAGTCGGTTTGCACGGTTCGATCAGTACATTTGATCAGTCAAGTCATTTTGTGTGGTCAAGTTGCGTGATAGTTGTCCAGTTCATACGGTTTGAAGTTCAAAGATTTCAAAGGGTCAAGTCATTTGATTTCGATTCGGGTCCTAGAAGTCCGCAAAGTTGGTCAACGTTCAGTTCGCACAAAAAAAATCGCCAGTCTGAGTACCAGTTTCTTTTGGTTAATTGATAAACGTTTAAACTGATTGTGTGTTGTTTGTTGATTGTAAAGGTACTTGCCGAAGTATTTGCCAATTACTGAAGCATGGAAGAGGATTTCTACAACGCGTTTGCCACACCAGTAGCTCCGGTTACAGCTGCTGAAGCATTGTTCAGTGAAAATGAGACGGGAACTCATCAAAAGCCACCAAAGCTCATGTACATTGAAGACTTTAAAGGATGGCAGAATCGATTTGAGAACTGGGTTCAAGCTTACAGATTCGATGCTTGGTGTTCGTTGGAGAAAGACTATGAAAAACCGACAAACGAACGTGGGCTTGTAAAGGATTTCTGTGACTTTACGGAAGCTGACAAATTGAAGTATACTAGTGAGAAAATGATGATCAGTATTCTTCAACAGGCAATCAAAGAAGATATATTCGTTTTGCTTCAACACGCCAATACAGCTAAGTCAATTTGGGAAGCATTGATTCAGAAATTCAAAGGAAGCGCGGATATGATTAAAAACAGAAAGGCATTGCTGAAGAAATCATTCGATATGTTTGTAGCTTTTGATTACGAATCAACGAAACAGACAATTGACAGATATTGTCATCTTGTCTTGGAAATGGGGAGATTGGATATAAAGAAGGATGATGAGGAATGGGTGGATAAACTTGCTGAGGCATTACCACAACAGAAATGGGGAACTTATTTGTTGATTATCAAACACATGAGAAAATCTGAGAATATGAGTCTAGCAAAGTTTATTCAAAAGATTGAAGAGCATGAGTTGGATATCCAGGAAAAAGCAAAAATAGAAACTGACAAAGCAGAAGTTGAAGAAAGTTCAACAAAGGAAACTGAGGGACAGAAAGCTGAAATAGAATCTGAAGAACCAGTGATTGAAAAACTTGTTGAAGTTGAAAAGATTGTCGAAGTTGAAAAGATAGTTGAAAAAATGGTTGAAGTTGAAAAACCATGTGTGAAGTGTTCAGAAATTTGCAAAGCTTGTGAGGAGAAAGATACGAAGATTGCTGAATTAGAGAAGATTAAAGAAGATTTACTGTCTGATGTGAAGTATGTGAAGGAGTCGTACGATGTACTAAACAGGACAGTTGATAGTCTGAAAAAGACGAATACAGAAATTGAAAAAGCAATGGATAAAATGAGTGCAACATTAATGACAAAGCAGAAAGTCATTAATGAGTACATTGAAGATTGTGCAAAGCTAAAGAAAGAAGTGGAACTTGAGAAGATTGAGAGTGAAAGGATTAAACGATTACTGTTGAGTTACACTACTTGTGATTACTTGATTGATCGTGTTTATCCTACTGTTGCAGGTCTAGAAGCGTTCATGGACAAAAAGACTGAAGATACTGATACTGGTAAGAAACCAAGTGTCAAGTATAACAGATGTCCGCCCCCGATCCATGAAACTTATTCTCCCAGGAATCCAAATGAAGAGCGTCTAAAAAAGGCAGTCAACATCAAGTTAAAGTCTGAAATCATTGATGAATTACCAGACAATATTGATGTTACATTCACAGCGTCTGACACTGATCATGAGTCTGAGTTAGTAAAGAAAGTTGTCGATCAGGTGTTGGATACGGATGAGGAGTTAAAACCGGAGTCTAAGTCTGAAAGTCCGAGTTCGTCAGAAAAGAGTCCGAGTTCACCGGTTAATAGGGTTTACAATAGAGAATTCCTATTATCAAAATCTAATTTGAATGACGGGTCAATCAAAGTGGCATATACTTTGTATGATTCAGACAAATTATATTCTGATGAGGAATTTCCAATAAGAAGTGTTAAAACTGAAATGATCAAACAGGTTTTCAAATTAACAGAAATTAATATTTCTGAAATAAAAGATTTAAATCTTGCTGAAAAACCTAAAAAGTACACTTCAAGAGTTCAACAGAGATTGAACAAGAAAAAGGGTTACGGCTATGGTTCAGGTTATCGAAAGAAACCAAACCATAACAGTAATCTCAAAAAGAAAGGTCTTGGTTTCAATTCTTCAGAAAATTATAAAAATCAGAAAACTTATAAACCAAATACAAAATTTGTTGCAGGTGGAAGTTGTGAAGATGAGCAGAATAAACCATTCTGGAAACAGTCGAATCAAGAGTTTCTTGCTGAAGTGAAGAAGAATGTGAGAAGGTTTGCTGAAAGAGTTGACAGAAGAACCTGTTTCAAATGTCAAGAAGTTGGACATATAGCTTGGAATTGCCCCAAGACCAACTACCAAAAACAGGGAGTTTCTTCTAACTCTGTTTTGAGAAAGACTTGTGTTGATAAGAAAGAACAACCTGTAAAAATTGTTAAAAAATTTGAAAATTCTACTTCTGAGGAAGGAGAAAGTTCAAAACGGTTTTACAAAAGAAGAGGTGATTTAAACAAACAAAAATGGGTTGTAAAATCTGAAAGAAGTTCTGACAATGAATCTGATTCCATAAAATCAGAGGAGTCATTTGTTGAGAAAAAGATTGTTAATTCCGTTCCTGAGGTGAACGATGAGACTTTTCCTTCATTGTCAAAGGAAAACTGGAAGTTGAAAGTTGGAAAGGTAGAGATCTCAAATCAATTCTTTGCTGATAAGGGAGAATTTGATGTTGAGAAGGCTTTTAATGGAAAAGTCAAGCATATTTTCGGTAAGATGGTTGACAGAAAGGTAAAAAGTGCTCAAGAATTTTACAAATCAAAATGTTGGTGGGATAGATGTTTGCCACCAAAGTCACCCAAGGCTGGTGAGGCTTGGGTGGATGTAATGTTTGAGTAAAAACCTGACTTGCCGGAGCTCCCAGGTTGGTTTAAGCGGAGCAGGAATCGGCACATTTCTTGAGAAATTCACGAAAGTGATTTCGACTTACAAGTGGTAAATCAGGGACATTAAATTGTATCTGATTTTCTACAAATGATTGAGAAACAATGTGATGAAACCCCTAACCTACATGTGGTAAAATCAAACTTATTTTCCGGAAAAACCATTTGATTAAAACAAACTTAAGTGTTTTGAAATCATAATGGGAAAATAGTTTGTTGTGAGGGGGAGTTCTGATTGTTTATGCCAAGTGGATGGCGATTTGAGGTGATTTGATATCAGTTGTCATTTTATTGTACAGTTTATTTTCAAATTTCCTAAAATGTGTTTGCATTTTAGGGGGAGTAAAAATTTTCAGAAAATCCAAAAACATTTGAAAATTTGAAAAAGACAAAAACATGATAAAATCAAAAATGAGTTTTGTTGTATAAAAGAGGAAATGATAGTACATCAGTGGACTATCACAGCATGCTAAAGAAATGGAAAGTTAAATAGTGATAAACGGTCTCACTGATGATGTGCCAGTAGGTTTTTGCACATTTAGTAGATTGAGACGAGATATAAACCTAAATTCAAACTTGCTTGTTCTGTGGGTTAACACAAACTTGGATATATAGGTAACCCCTGAAATCTTGTTTGAAAGGTCCCTTATTCTGAGATACTAGGTCTTTATGCTCAGTGATATCTGGGGTATTATCCCAGGACTTCTGCTGAAAGAAATTTCTGACCTAGTCCCCGGAGAATACTTTCTGCTTGCTTGAAATATAGCATCGTCCTCAGCTAAAAAATGATGAAACATTGAATAATGCTAATCATGGCTGTTGTAATTCAAAAGATCCTCTAAAGGGGACACACCTAAAAGTCAACTAGGCTCTCTGCTGAACGGAAGTTCTGACCTGAGCTATCACGGTTGCATAATTTATTCCCCTTACAGATATCATCTGTGGTATACTCACCTGTAAGACTGAATATTGGGATCTGGATACGGGAGTATATTCTGAGGTGGGACACGCGATTGAGTTTAAGTGCTTAAGACATTAACAGAGTATCTCGGATCAGTTGAACTTTGTGTGAGAATTTAAGTGGACCAGTATACTGACAATCTAAGTGAATCGTTTAGAACTTAAAATGTTTAAAGCTTAACGGTGTTAGTGATTTGTCTCAAAAACTGATATGATCCTCTTACGCAAACTCACAAAAATATTGTATGTAAATATTTCTTTTCTGCATTTCATTTCTTGTATAAAAAATCCAAAAAGATTTTCGATGTGTTTTAGCATAAATTTTTGAAAAATTCAAAAAGATTTTAGACGACTGATGTTGAAAAGCTGAATTTCAAAATTCCAAGTGCTAAACATGACGAATAGGTTTGGGAGAATTTGATTGAAAAGTTTTTTCAGAGATAAAAAAATTCGTTAAATGATCATTGTTAATGTTTGATTGTATATTGATTGGAGAAGGGTCAGTGTTGGTGCATGAAATTTGATAAATTGTTAAATATTTTATTCTTGTGAATCTTACTTTTGGGTAGAGGATGTGCAGGATAGCAGATAGAGTGCCAGGTTCCGATACCTGAGGATTCTGAAATTCTGTAAAAGCCAGACTACGATCCCAGCATGTTTTGAGGGGGAGTCTGTTAGAGAGAGAGAGAATTGGAGATAGAATAGAGCCAGGTAGAGATCCTGAAGAAAGTTCAAAGACTGATAAAGACTGAAGATTGTGAAGACTCGACACTTAAGACTCGTCAACATCTGAGGGGGAGTCTGTTGGTGCACACATCTGTCGTCTTCGTCTTATATCGAGTCTCGGTTCGGTGCGGATCTAAACAAAGCATGATGTCATGATGACATCATAAGTATGACATCATCAATGACATCATCCACACAAAAGGACAAAAGTGAAATGCATGAAGTTACAAATCAGATTGTTATGTTGTCAATTTCGCTTCAAGACAAAGTCCAAATTTGTCAATTTCGCTTGAAGATAAATGCATTTCATGAAGATATCGCTTGAAATTGTAACATATTTTATATGTAGATTTCGCTTGAATGTCTTCAAGCGAAATCATCTCTTCTATATATAGGGGTAGTGTGCTTTCATTTGTAACAGTTCGAACAGTTTTTCAGAATTGATACCGAAGTGCTGCCGGTTATCCTACTGATTGTAAAGGTTGTAATATCAATATACAAGAGGATTAAAGTGTATTTCAAGCTGTTATCATGTCCGTTTCTTAGTTTCCGCCTCTGAAACGGACTAGAACTCTTCCGAACGACTCGTTTAGGTCGCAATCCGATCCTACAGAAAACGTCATTGGTGTGCAACACATAACAATCGATTACAACTTTTAGTATTTATCAGTTGTAGAGATAGAAAAAAAAAATTCTAAAACGTTACATATCTTTTAAATGTGTTAAGCACGTAGGAAATATCTTGGTAGAAATAAAATATTTATTTAATTAAGATTATGATGGTAACTAACTAATACTTATTCTGAGTAGCTTGAGTAAAGAAACTTTTGGTTCATAGCATAATAATTACAATTTGTTGGGTAATTTTAAGGTTTGGTAACGATACGTTGTATGATAGAGGGGGGCGGGGGGCACTGGATTCTGTTTTTCCTTATAAGCGAATTTAAAAGAGTAGAAGATGAATTAGAAACTTGGTACATATGATAAGATTTTTTTTATTAGACATTTTTCAATAAGGTAACCAGCATTTTAGTTTTATAAAATTTGGAGGTTTAAGTAGATTTTATTTTTATAAAACTGATCTATATAAAAAATTAGAAATTCATTTCTGTCTTAGTTTATAAATATCCTTCACCTTAAAAGAAAAATTAACTTAGTTAATGGTTGGATGAAAATTTATAAAAATTATATGACAAAGCTATTATTTTTTTCATATAAAAATTGCATGTATATTCTTTTTTATTATATATGTAACAAAATTAATTAAATAAAAGAAATTTAAAAGAGTTTGAGTAAATTGCCAAAATCGTCCCTGTGGTTTATATTTGCCAGTTTCATCCAAATATCCTCAACTTAACACAAAAAATAAACTAAGTTAGTGCTTTGGATGAAAATGGCAAAAAGTTACAAATGTTGGGGGCAATTTGGTACAAAAGTATCATTTTGGACGAAAATGGCAAACATGTCCAAACCTCAGGGACGATTTTGGCAATTAACTCTTTTTTATATTTATATAAATGGTAATTATTATTATATAAATATATGTTTAATATATTAATAAAAAAAATATATTTACAGAAAGCTCGTTTAGGCTCGTGAGCCGGCTCGAGCTCGATAAGTGAAGCTCGGGCTCAAGCTCGAGCTCGTCTAAGCTCGGCTCGTTCGAGCTTTTTTTCGAGCCGAACACAAGTGGCTCGGCTCGTTTGCACACATATTTCTAATGTATCAAATTTCATTATTGACACAACTATCTATTAGGGTAAATTACACTTTTCGTCCTTATTTTTGTCTTGAATTGCAGTGGATAGTCTTTAACTTCAATAATTACAATCACAATCCTTTATTTGGGAAACTCATTACACCTTACGTACTTTATCTCTAACCTGGTTAAAATTTTCAGTTAAATATTGAATGTGCCAAACACATGAGGGTATTATTGTCTTTTCTCATTCTACTACAATAAAACAAAAAAAAAATTAAACACAAAAATCTATTACCCCTCTCCATCTCTCTCTCTCTCTCCCTCCCTCCCTCCCTCCCTCCCTCTCTCTCTCTCCAACACCCACCCCTGCTACCACCAAATCCACCACCATTAAATCCCACCACCACCAGAATAAAAATAATTATCATATACTGAAATAACATTGCTAGCTACTATAGTAGTCAAGAAACAAGATAAAGAAGAAGGGTAATAGCCAGATTCAAACACATTAATACAAGACAAAACAGGTCAAGATGACCCACTGAAACGTTTTGCCCATTTCATTGAACTTTACAACAAACAATAATTAAGGTTATGTTAAAGCAAGCCCACTTACATTACCAATGATCTGTTGTGTCTGCAAGCCCAAATGATTGGTGCAAATCCATTCAACAATGACTTTAATTGGTAGAGATAGTTGTGCATTCCACCCCCAGATTTAATCAGAATCGGCGGCTTTAATATCTTTGTCATGCTCCAGATTAGAATTAAATTGTAGGTTAAAGATATATGACAAGTTGGAGTTGGTTGCATCGAAAATTAGCAGAGGTAGAAACCCCTTTCCATTTACTTGTGGATTTGGTGTTGGTGGCGGCGGATTTGGTGGTGGTTGGGGTGGGGTGGTTGGAGAGAGGGAACTGAAGGGGGGTGTAATAGATGGAGGCTGTGGTGTGGCGGATTTGGTGAGGGTGGGGGTTGGTGGTGGTGGCGGCAAATTTGGTGGTGGTGATAGTGGTGGGGGTTGGTTAGAGAGAGAGAGATGGGGGGTGGGTTAGAGAGAGAGGGGGGGGGGGGGGGGGGGATGGTGAAGAAGAAGGGAAATGGAAAGAATGAAAAATGTAGGAGATGCTGGGTTTTTAAAATTATGTTTTAATTATTTCTTTAATTAAGTTGGTAGAAAGACAAAATTGCCCTTCACTGATCAGACCTAACTGAAAATTTTAACTAAGTTTGAGCTAAAGGACGTATGGTGTAATAAGTTTTTCAAATAAAGGATTGGGACTGTACTTATTGAAGTTAAAGGCTATCCGATGCAATTCGATACAAACATAAAGGACGAAAAGTGTAATTATTATTTACATATTTGGCACAAACTCAACTAACTGACTTTTCTAACTAAGTTTGTCTAAACTAACGACATCGGGATTCACTATTACTAACATATTTACCATGTATCACTGATGCCACAATCCCTCGCCAATCCTGGTGAAGGTGGTTTCAATGAAAGCTCGTTGGTGATACTTCGTCAAAAGTGTGGAGGGACGTGTGTAATCTGCTTTTTGACAGATTGCCAACGAAATTTACGATGGATTACCGACTTAATTAGACTATAAGGTATGGGGGCCGGCCCTGCCCCGGCGAGCCCTGGCGACGCACCCCCACACCGACCCCATGTGGTCCATCCCGGCGACTTCGTTACCCAGCCGACGCTCGCGACGGGCCTGTTTTCAAACATATAGCCGTTATAACGGCTAGTTTAATATAATTAAGTAAAAAAAAACCACTTTTCTATAAAAATACCCCACTTTCACCATTTTCTATAAAAATGCATCTATCGGGAATACTGTCCCGGTAGATCCGGCGCAATAGGATTTAAACTCGTTCTCGCTAACCAACGATTTCACGCATACAAACCTTCAATCCGATTTGGTAGAACATATATGGAACAACGTAAACGGCGGGGACGGTGACGAAGACGATAGCGAGTAGTATTTATGTTTGTGTGTTTTTTTAAATCTAGTTTTTTTATAAATTTTAGGTAGTCTAATTTTTTTTAGGTTATCTAATAGATTTTATTATCTTCTTTTATGTTTTATTTTTATTTAGATTTTGAATTGTTTTTATAAAATTAAACAAATAAAAAAGATAAACAATAAAAATTAAATGGTGTGGGCCCCATCCTCCACCCCCTTCATTTTGCTAGGAGGGCCATACCATGGAGGATGGTGATGTGGCGTCCTACGTGACGGCCCATCCTCGTGGGGATAACTCTCCCCATAGCATTTAGCCTTATATTTTGCATGCTTAGATGTGTGAAAACCAACTGCATTTTATTTTACATGCTTAGCTGAATAAATTATGAAAAAGTTTGTTGGGGAATCTGACCGGATATGGTTTTTTAACATCGTATGCATATAGAGATCACTTTTCAAACGAGTACTAACATTATGTTTTTGTAATTAACTTGAAGGAAATAGAGAAGACTACCTAAACTTGGTTGTCCCATTATATCAAGCATCACTTAGTGGTGACTGGGAAACGGCAAAGATCATCTTTGATCAACGCCCAGATTTGGTGCAGTATGATCTCAATAAGAATCTTGGCACAGCGTTACATGTGGCAGCCACATCCGAAGAGACCAAGCAGACCTTAAATTTTGTGAAGAATCTAGTAAATATGATGACAAGGGAAGAGTTGGAACTCAAAAATAAGCTTGGCAACACTGCTTTTTACGTAGCATGTGTCTTTGGGAGAGGATCAACATTGGCCGAAGAAAAAGAAGAAGGCAGTGCACGCTATCTTTCTACTTACGGCTTGGATAATTTGGAAGAAACGGAACGAGAAAGTTTTCCAAGGTAAAAATGGCGAAATCTATAAAACGATCGAAGAAGTAAAAGAAGAATCTTATCAATGGATGAAGTATAAATCAAAGGTATAATTAAATTCTTGGGAGAGTTGGATACATTTTTCATGGTGTAGTGTAATCTAATTGTCCACTGTCACTGTAACTTCTTGTTTTTTGTTTGCTAAACTTTGATGTATTGTATATGGCTTCATAGCATCTTGCTGTGGGCCTTTTGGTTTTGAGAAATAAAGATTCCGTTTGCCATTCAAAAAAAAATGTGTCTTTGGGAATACGAAAGTGGCTAAGATTATGAAGGAAAAGAATAACGTCCTGTCATACATCCGTGGTTCTCATGAATATTTGCCATTGTCCGCCAGTGCTTTAGCCGGGAAATACAGCTCAGTGAAGTATCTTTATTATCCTTCTCAAAAAATGACCGGCGATCATTGGACAGATGATGATCTGAAATTTACGCTACAGCATTGTGCAGAGAGTGGCTTCTTTGGTATGTAATTCTGGTGTTTCTTAATGATCACAACTCTGTCTTTCACTTATAATGGACCAATAAGTTGTGCATTACACATTTATTTCTTGTAATTTTAAAATCTTAAGAAAGTACTGAGTATCTACTATCCTTAAGATTTGTATCAAATTATAAGATCAAATATATAATTTTTCAGTATTATCCTTAAGAACCGCTTTGACATTTCTAAAAATCAGTGCTCGTCAATCTTAACTTCTTTTACAATTGTTTTCTTAGTTTCAGATCACTAAGAGATTGTCATATATCTTCTATAGATATTGCCTTCCAAATCGTGGAGGACCATCCAGAACTTGATCTGGATGTGATAGAGCCTTTTCTAGTAGGCAAACACTCCAAAAGAACAAGAGAGAGCAAGAGATTTTTTTTGGGGCAATTTTCTGTGTATTTTTCCAATGCAAACAACTGAATTTAAACATGCAAGAGAGCCTAGGTTCATGACCATGTTCTCCTTATTTTATGCCACTATCCTATCATGCACTACCACTAACCTATTATGCAACAACTAATTGAACATATGCAAATAATAAAAGACACATGCTGAAAATATGCTGAAAAGTAGACGTGCAGCTTGGTGAACAAGTTGTAATCCAATTGGGCCTTCAATCTGTGAACCGGCTGGGCCTCTTAGCATGCCTTTTGGGCCTGGCCTCGGTAGGGACTGTTGGGCCAGTGGTCTGGTCCATAACATCCCCCTCCCCTTGTGAACCTGCATTGTCCCCAATGTCGTCAAAACCCGGAAATTGTTGCCGCAGATAGTCAACATCCTCCCAAGTAGCTTCTTCAATAGCTTGTTTTTCCCATTTCACCGGTAGTTGTTGCTCCCCATTGTCATTAAAGCGCGTATCCAGAATCAGTTCTGGCAAGTATGCAATGTCACCCTTCGGATCAAATGGTGCTAAATCCCCGGTGTTCCGCGTTGCTGTTCCATAACACTCTTTAAGTAGAGAAACGTGAAAGACATTTTGGAGCCAGCGGGTAACGCTAATCGATACGCTGCTTTGCCGATGCGTGCGAGCACCTCATAAGGTCCGTAAAACCGACGTGAGAGCTTCTGATTTTGGCGAGTATGTACTGATTTTTGTCGGTAATTTTGGAGACGTAAGTAGACATAATCACCGACTGAGAATTCCTTATCCATCCGCTTCTTATTAGCCTGTTTTACCATACGAGCTTTCGCCTTCTCAATGGAAACTTTTAAGTCTTGCAAAAGTCGTTGATGCTCGATCATGGCAGATTCGATACTTCCAATTTGCGTTGAACCCAAAGTATAATCGTGAAGTGATGTCACATCGCGGCCATACAAAGCTTTAAATGGAGACATGTTGATCGAAGTATGATAACTTGTGTTATAGGAAAATTCAGCGAGATATAAATACCTTTCCCATGTCTTCGGCTCATCATAAACAAAAGATCGAAGATACATTTCAAGACACCGATTGACCACCTCGGTTTGGCCGTCTGTCTGTGGATGGTATGCGCTGGAATGCAGTAATTTTGTTCCCATGATACGAAACAACTCCTTCCAAAAACGACTGACAAACAATGGGTCACGATCAGAAACAATAGTTTTCAGAAGCCCGTGTAATCGATAAATTTCGCGCATGAAAAGTGCAGCCACTGATATAGCGGTAAATGACGACGGTAACGCGAAAAAATGAGCATACTTCGACAGTCGGTCAACAACAACCCAAATTGTACTCTTGCCTTTGGACGGTGGTAAATGCGTAATAAAATCCATAGAGATATCAGTCCACGGGTATTCGGGCGTCGGTAAGGGTTGTAACAACCCATAAGGCTTGTGAGTAGGATGCTTAACCATCTGGCAAACTTCACAGTTTTTAACAAACTTTGAGACATCCTTTTTCAAGCCTAACCATGTAAATGAAGCACCAACCCGTTTGACAGTAGCATTCACACCACCATGGCCACCTAAAAAAGATGAATGAAATTCATGCAACAGCTTGCTCCGTAAATCGGGAATCGGGGGCACCAGGAGTTTGTTATGAATATAAACTAAGCCATCACGACAAACATGTTTAGGAAATCCGGTCGGATCATTTTTGATGTTGTCTACCAGAGTTTTGCCAACTATTGTTGTCGAAAAGTAGGATCGTAACTCCTTTAACCAAGTAGCCGTAGGATGAGAAATAGCCAACATATAAGGAATGTTAACACGGCTCAATGCGTCAGCAACATTGTTTTCTTTTCCGGGCTTAAAATGTACTTCAAAATCGTACCCCATAAGTTTTGTAACCCACTTTTGTTGTTCAAGAGTTTGAATGGTTTGGGTAAGGATGTGTTTAAGGCTATGGTGATCCGTAAAGATACGAAAACGGCGGCCAAGTAAGTATTGTCGCCATTTTTTTACGGCTTCGGTAATGGCATACAATTCTTTGGTATAGGTGGATTGGGCCTGCATGGTAGGACAAAGTTTTTTACTGAAAAAGGCAATTGGTTTGTTATCTTGGGACAATACGGCGCCGATGGCCTGTCCGGACGCGTCAGTGGTGACATCAAAGGGTTTTGAGAAATTAGGAAGGGCCAAGGTTACCAGGTTTTGCATGTGCAGTTTAAGCTGAATGAAGGCTGCCTGAGCTTGTGGGCTCCATTTGAAGTCTTTGGTTTTTAAAATATCGGTTAATGGGGAAGCGATTTGAGCATAACCTTGAACGAAACGTCGGTAATACCCTGTTAATCCCAAAAAAGCTCGTAGAGTCGTAAACGAATTAGGTGGGGGCCATTGTTGGATTGCTTCAATTTTATCGGGCTCGGGCGCGACACCTTTACTGGATATCTTGTGACCCAAGAAGGAAATTTCTTCAACGCCAAAAACACACTTCGAGGCCTTAGCAAAATAGTGGTGTTCATGTAGCTTTTGAAAGACATATCGAAGATGATTGTAGTGATCCTCTTTACTTTTGCTATAAATGAGGATGTCATCAAAAAAAACCAAAACAAAGTTGCAAAGTACCTCTCGGAAAAGATCATTCATGGCGGACTGGAAGGTTGATGGTGCATTCGTAAGACCAAACGGCATGACTAAAAATTCGTAATGACCATCCGGTGTACGAAACGCCGTTTTATGAATATCTTCCCTAGCAACCCGTATTTGGTGATACCCCGATCGCAAGTCGATCTTAGAAAAAATTGTGGCACCATGCAGCTCATCCAAGAGTTCATCAATCGTGGGAATAGGAAACCGGTCACGTATCGTAGCCGCATTCAACGCTCGGTAATCAACACAAAAGCGCCACGATCCATCTTTTTTTTAACCAATAAAATCGGAGAAGAGAATGGGCTTTGGCTGGGTCGAATGACCCCATTCTGTAGCATGTCTTGGATAAGTTGTGTCATGACTTGCTTTTGAAAATGCGGGTAACGGTAAGGTTTAACGTTAATGGGTTGGGTTTCGGTTATTAGTGGAATATGGTGGTCATGCGGGCAATTGGGGGGAAGTGTTTGTGGCTCAGCAAAAATAGGTTGAAAGAGGTCCAATAAGGTTCGGATTGGGGGGTCTAGTGGTGGTGGAGCATGATCGTGCATGGGCGTTGGGTTGATGAAGGTGAGAGCGTGCATGGACGCGACGGAGCCGTGACGGATGAGGGTTGATAGTGAGCTCGAGGTTACTGGTTTTGTTAGTGGTTCCCCAATCAATGTACAAGTATGACCATCCTTTTGAAAGGAAAGTTGCGGTACCGAAAAATCTGCTGTGATGGAACCAAGAGTTCGCAACCAAGCGATACCCAGAATAATGTCTGCGCCCTCAACAGGTAATATATAAAATGGAATTTGAAACTGAGATTTGTGCAACTGTAAAGATACCTCGGGACAATAATTCTGGCACTGGATGAGTTGACCATTGCCAACCATAACTGAAAATGGTTCCAGCGGACTAGAGGAGAGGTGAAGTTGCGTTGCGATGCGAGGCTGGATAATGTTATGAGTGCTGCCACAGTCGATCAGAACAGTGACCGGAACATTGTTGATATAGCCAGTAACCCGTAAGGTCTGAACCGACGAGAGTCCGAAATACGCGGCATCGGAAAGTGCAAGGAATTGTGGGGCGGCCGTATCATGAGGATCTGGTGGATTTTCTGGCATCTCCACAAGATCGTCGTTATCGACAATCAAGAGAAACTGAGGTGGAGAACACTTGTGACCCGGAAAAAACTTCTCAGGGCATCGAAAGCATAAGCCGTCTTTGCGTCGTTGTTGTATGGCCTCTGGCGATAGCTTGGTAAAGGGTAAAGGCTTGGGTGGAGATGGAAGGAGTGGAGGTAGCGGAGTGGGCGAATTTTTAGGAGGGTTTGTTGAAGGCATTGACTGGGAAGAAGATGGTGTGAACGTAGAAGATGAAGGTGAGGATGGAACGTGAGATTTTGGAGGCCAGTAGGATTTTGGTTTGGTGGAATGGGCCAGTTTATCTTCCACACGACGGGCTAGCCCACACGCGTCATACAATGACGTGGGCCTGATAATTGCCAATTCAGATTGGATCTCAGTTTTAAGCCCAGATAAAAAACAATTGAGTAGGGTTTGTTGAGATAGTCCTGTAACACGGTTGCTCAACCGTTCAAACTCGGTTTGATAATCTGCCACTGACGATGTCTGCTGGAGCTTAAAAAGAGTTGCCTCATGGTTTTCGAATGTAGAAGGGCCGAATCGCAACTCCACGGAGCGCTTAAAAGAAGTCCAATTTCCGAGTAAGTGGTTATTGGCTTGGTGTTGGTACCAGGAGAGTGCAACTCCGATGAAGTGAAAGGCTGTGAGTTGAATTCGTTCGTTCGGTGGAATTTGATAGTAATTGAAGTAGTTGTCGGCTTGAAAGATCCAGGCTAGTGGGTTCGAACCATCAAATAAGGGTAATGCGATTTTCGGTGGACGTGGGGTGTTCGGTGGGTTCTGGTTAGCGGGTTTGGGACCAGTGTTTTCTAGATCGGAAGTGGAGGGTCCGACGGCTAGTTTTTCCGTTAACTGCATCATATGATTGACGAGTCTAGCGGTGGTTTCGGTTTGTGAGTCGAGTTTGGTGTTGAGGTTTGCGGTGGCTTGAACGAGGGCGGCGAGGGTGTTTTTGATATCGGTTTGTGCGTTGGCTGCAGTGGTGGAGACTTGGATTAATTGATTCAATTGATCGGTGATGGTAGGGGGAAGATCATCGGTAACCGATGAGTCTTTACGAGGAGGCATGGCGGAAGGTGAAACGTGAATGAAAGCACCAAGATGATAGAGCCTTTTCTAGTAGGCAAACACTCCAAAAGAACAAGAGAGAGCAAGAGATTTTTTTGGGGCAATTTTCTGTGTAGTTTTCCAATGCAAACAACTGAATTTAAACATGCAAGAGAGCCTAGGTTCATGACCATGTTCTCCTTATTTTATGCCACTATCCTATCATGCACTACCACTAACCTATCATGCAACAACTAATTGAACATATGCAAATAATAAAAGACACATGCTGAAAATATGCTGAAAAGTAGACGTGCAGCTTGGTGAACAAGTTGTAATCCAATTGGGCCTTCAATCTGTGAACCGGCTGGGCCTCTTAGCATGCCTTTTGGGCCTGGCCTCGGTAGGGACTGTTGGGCCAGTGGTCTGGTCCATAACAGGATGTCATGACTTTACTTGGAATTTTGGCTCGGAAGCCTGAAGGATTTGATAGAGTAGAAAAGAGTTTAAGCACGAGAATCATAGAATCAAGTAAGCATTAATTATGTTTCTAGAGAGACGTACGTCTCTCATTTATAGTACTCAGGTTTTTCTTTAATGTGGAGTATTAGTTGTTCCTTGTTTGGCATGTGTCTTCAGCATTTGGATTTTTTCGTATGAAAGTACATGAATCTGTGGCTAAAGAAGATACCTATGCACTGAAATTACTAGAAACCATTTGGGGACATGCTACGAGAACAATGAACCTTGATGATATTGAGCTTATGCTTAAAGGGCCTCCCACTTTCGATAGTGATAAACAGTTCTATGACTATGAGTCTAGAATATTATTTGTTGCTGCACAAGCAGGCAACACTAGATTTATAGTCGAGTTGCTTCGAACCTATCCTAATCTCATGCTTCATACAAATGATAATGGACACACTATATTTCATATAGCTGTTATGTACCGTCATCTACGTATCTACAACCTATTGTATGAGGTCGGCGACTCCAGGAACGAAATATGCATATCTGAAGATAAACGTAAAAATAATATGCTTCATTTAGTTGCACGTTGGCCTGAGTCCAGTTCAAGGTTCGTGGCAGCTAGGAGATCTGAAGCATCTCTGCTGATGCAATGACAAGTATTGTGGTTCAAGGTATATCTTTTTACTAATGTCTACCCAAACTGCTTAATTAGTTGATCGAGCTATCAGTTAGATATTACATCTAATGTTCCTACAACCATTCCCCGACGTACTAAGTAATTAAAGAGTGTTAATGATTGAACTTATTATTCACAACAGGAAATGGGATAATATTCTCCTGATCAAGTATAACATACTAGCATAACATATATAAGACTATATATACCCAAAAGGAGCTATTTGAAAATGTGAAAGAACACAAGAGGGTTAGAGCAATATTTTTCCCAGATATATTTCTTAGAAAAGGAATAACACAAACAGAATGAGAGAGTATTCAACACATGATTTTAGTTAGTTGTTTTTGGTGTTCTTTCCTATCTTAAAATATCAATTTTGTTGTATGGCAGTAGTGATATATTGTACTAGTAAACTACCCTAGCTAATAACTTATTTTCGGTTTGTTAGGAAATTAATATTGTCGTGATTGTTCCAGAATGGAACTCGTTCATTTCTACACTGCACAGAATTCACGAAATCTACAATGAGGTAATGGTTGTGTATAACACATCTGTGTACATTGTAGGAAGTTTATGACATGCTGCCACCTTATTTGAGGGAAGCGAAGAACAATGGTGGTTATACACCATTTGAAGTATTCTCTCGAGAAAATGAAGAACAAGTATCCAGTGGATTGCAATGGATGAAAGACTGCATGGTTGTTGCCACACTTATCATCACCGTTGCATTTGCAGTAGCCTTTACGGTTCCAGGTGGCTACAACCAAGACCATGGACTTCCTCTTTTCATTCATCGGCGTGACTTCCTAGTTTTTGTTATAGCAGACGCCATTTCTTTGTTCTCTTCCTCAACCTCACTCCTAGTGTTCTTGTCTATCCTCACATCTGGTTATGAACAACTTGATTTCCTTTTTTCATTACCCAGAAAGCTATTGGCAGGTCTACTATCACTTTTCATCTCCGTAGCAGCAATGATGGTAACTTTTAGTGCAAGTTTCTTTGTGATGTACCATCAGGGGTTGAAATGGGTTCCAATCCTTATTGCTGCATTTGCTACCATACCCGTCGTCGTGTTTGCAATAATGCAGTTTCATATTTTGGTGGATATGTTTCGCTCTATGTATGATCCTCGATATCTCTTTAATCCTAAGAAACGTATGCTTTACCCCATAAAACACAGGTTACGGTTTAATAACTCTCCTTGCTGGCGGTTCCAGTATAAAAGCATAATTAAAAGTATATTTTCCAAACGATGTTGATGTTGGAGATGATTCTGAAAACGAAGAGTTGGGGAGAAGTAAAGATAATCAGGAAAACACAAAAGATAAAGGAAGTTTGAGATGTTTAGTAGAGATAATTGAGTTGTGTTTATTTTTATTTAGAAGTTAGAGATTTGAGTCTAAGTGGGTTTCCTATTGTTCAAGCTTGTTTAGTATAAATAAAGAGGTAGGACTATGCATTTTGGTGTGGTTTTTCGTTCTTTATAAAACAAAAGAGTCGTGGGAGTTTCCACAAAAATTATCGTTGTATTTTCGTGTGATCTTGGCTAACAGCTGATGTTGGATTAATTAATCATATACCCATATCGTTTTATATAGCTTACGATGTGACCTCACATGACCCATGTTCTAGAGGGGGCCCATTAAGTCGATAACCATCTACCATTATCCAAATATCAACTAATCATTTAACCCAAATACTCAATACCCCTTAAAAGACCCTCCAAATATCAACTAATCATTTAACCCAAATACTCAATACCCTTTAAAAGACCCATTTCACTTGTCGCACATGAAGTCTCGGGGACGGCACTGGTATCGATGATCTTTTTGTCGTACCAAAGAGTCGTTCAGCCACCAGTACTCTTAAAGTAGTACAACATCATCCTCAAACTTCATTGGATTCACTTCCTTAAAGCTTAAACTCTTAACCAATTTGTGATCAGTTGATTACTTGAATAGATAAGTATTTATATAAACCATACCTTTTTTAGTCATTCAGATGTGGTGTTGGTTTCTCAATTTTTTCTGAAAAATTAATGGTATAACTAAATAATGCATTAATGCAAGCATATGGGTCACAAAGAAAAAGTGTATTTCTTCTGATTAAGCCATACCCTCTCCCTTTGCAAGATTATATATATAGTAATGGGTCACAATTGTCGGCGACCCCAACATTGAAAAATTTCGCAAAAATAAAATAAATAAAAAAGGAAACAAATAACAACGAACGAAAAGAAGACGTAAAATCGTTGAACCACGCACACCCGTTGTTGTGTGTTAATGCGAAAAAATTAGACCGAAACGTAAAACGTAGAAAAGAATAACTAAGTCGAACGGGGAAAATAAACGTGTTGCGACGAACCTGTCAAATGGAAAAAAATAGACCAAAAAACGGTGAACCCCACACACATGTTGCGGCATGTTAACTTGCAAAATTTAGAACGAAACGTAAAATGAATAATTTGTGAAACATGAAACTTATAAGGGGCCAAAGATGAAAACAAAAAGTGTTCGGGTTAAATTGCAAAAGAAGAAAAACATTGCGTTAAAAATGAAAAATCAACTTTTTTTTTTTGAAAATCTCCCCATGCATGGGGTACAACTCTATAAAACAACATTTAGTTACTAATTTATAGTTTATAATTTATAATTTATAGTTTATAATTACTTGAAGCTGTATTCAGACATCACCGCTGTAGGCTCCCCTTTTCCAGTGGCAACAACCAATTCATTTTCAAACCTAAAAGCAATGACAGGTAACTATATGTTACAACACTTAACTAACATTACAAAACCAGAATAAACCATGTTGTTTAGAAATCCAAAACATTAGAACGGTTTAGTTTATTATTGTAGCATTTTATAATATCAAATAAATACTTTATTTTGAGTACAACTACGTTTTTATCAAAACTTATAACGGAATGTCGAGGGAAAAATCAAGCACAACTACGTACTTAAGTTTTTTTTTAAAAAAGTTATAAACGTAAATTATTAAAAAAATATTAAATTATTTGATAAATTAATATATGTTCTAAGAAAAGAAAAAAATTATTAAAAAATTGTAAAGGAAATATATAGTTTTAAAAAAGAAAAAAAAGAAAAATATGTTATTTAAAGTAAATATAATAATGGGTGAGGTTCCTGTAGAAAAGACCTTTTTGTGAGAAGTGTGAGAAAGCATAGAAATTGACATCTAGGCATCATATTTTGGACTTAGTCATGATGTTTTGGGTTGTTTTGGCAAGAAAAAAAATACCAAACATAACAATTTAAAACACAATGCAACATATTATGGACGTGAAATTTAAAATACACTGCTTAACACTTAAAACACACTATTTAACGTTCTTGGCATGATATTTTATGTTCTATGCCTAGAATTCATTGCATTGTGTCTTAAATTGTTATGTTTGGTGTTTTTCTTGCCAAAACAACCCAAAACATTATACCCAAGTGCAAACCATGATGCCTACATGTCAATTCTTATGTCTTCTCACACTTCTCACGAAAAATGTCCTTTTACAGGATCCTAAGACTATAATAATAAACTATTATAATATATTAAATAAAAAATAATAAAAATCTATATATTATTTTAAAAATAAAGTTACTATCCACTGTCCACTTTTAACTATATATATATATATATATATATATATATATATATATATATATATATATAGGGTGGGGTTCTGATACAAAGTGTACAAAGTTATAAAAGACCACAATTTCAGCCATAAAACACACTCAAAACCCACAAATAACAAAGTGAAGATCGCTAAAACACAATATCCAAACCTTATCAGTCCATAAAAACTTCAAACACACCATCGTAGAACTATGAATATAAAAAACAACATGATAATCAATATAAAACACACTAATTTAGTCATTCGATAATCAAAGACTTATCATCCAAAACACAACACAAAACCCACAAATATGACGTTTTAGTAATCTCCACTTTGTTATTTATGGGTTTTGAGAGTATTTTATAGCTGAAATTGTGGTGTTATATATATATATATATATATATTTGATTAGGTTCATTTATGAACAACTTCTTGAGAGTGAACTGGGTGAACTAATCTTGGCATTTGATCACTTTTTAGATTAAAATGGTAAGATTGACATTAGCTAAATATTTTTAATTAAAATCCCTTAATTTTCTCATCTCTCTCTCATTTTTAATTATTTCTCCATTATTTTAATTAGGGGAATTGGCCTGTAATAATCCCACCTAGACCTTTTTGGCCATTAAGAATCCCACCTCGGAACATTCCCCATGCCAGTCCCACCTTTCACCAATTTTTCCCACAATGGTCCCCCGTTAAAAAAACCCTAACTCAGTTAATTAAATGGCTGATGTGGCAGATGTGTGACAACCCTCACAAATCCAGGTATCCGTACAATTAATTAATTATGATTAAGTGCTTAATGACTGTGCTGGATTACTTAACTGCTTTCTGATTACTGCGTCATACTTACCTGTGCGTCACATATTACATAATGTCACATCATTATCACATACAAACTTTAGGGACATACATGATGCACAAAGCACAGTTAGCACAGTTAACGGATAAAGCAGGAAAATGCTGACGGGGTTCAGTACATAGACAGACAGTGTTTTGAGACCCAGTATGGGCCAGGGACAAGGTACTACACTAGTATGGTGTGTAGGGAAGCAAGGACCATAAAACTGCGTCACTAGGTGATAGTTTAAGTGCCGGGAAGTGCCTAAAACCCACTTATAGTGCAGAATTCTGCATTTTTCAGCAAAATTCAGCTTTTTAACATACTAGTATTATGCAGATAATTGACTAAATGGTCCTGAATGCTTTCCTAAGTGTCGGGAATTAAAAGTGTCACAAAGAGTTACATAAAAGACACTATACGGTATAACTTAGCACTTTAACGAACCGGTATCTAACTGAACAACCGGCCGGAACACCAAAATATTGCCAGAAACATTGTTTTATTATTTCTTGGCTAGTTATGATCCCCGAACACCCTAACACACTATATAATGTGCCATACACATAAAACACTAGCCTTTACACTTAACACCCTAACTAACTAACATCTTTTACCATCAAAAATTACAATTATCCCCCCTCCCTCTCATTATTTACGGCCCAAAGGGGAGGACCCACCACCAAGATCACCACCATATCCCACTAGATTTGATTTATATTTTATTTGGATCCTTGCTTGATATCTTGGACAAAATATTAGAAGGTGATCATTATAAGTATGGTTCTTAGATTCAAAGATCATTTCATATCTCACAAACTTCACTCCATCTCCCTCATACTCTCTCTCTCCCTCTCGGCCCTAGGAGGTGCCGCCACCACCACCACCTTGCAACCACCATATCCATCCATCATTCATCCAATTTCAAGCTCATTTCAAGTGTTAGAAGGTGATCAAAGGAGTTTGGTGCTTGTAGAACTTGAAGAACCTCCATTGCTTGCTTTCATCCACCATTTTCATCATCTTTTTCTCTAGTGATCTTCCCTAGCCTTTGAGCTAGTTGTAAGCTTCTTGTTACTAGTTTTTGCTTCTCATTTTGTTGGTTAAAAGTTGTAGTATATTGTTTATCACAAGAACACTAAAAGACTTAAACAAGAATCATAAACATAAGCTTACATATGAGAATATATGGATGAAATGATGTTGATTAAGTACATGCATGACACTTGATTGTTATTTACTTGAGATTATGATGTTGAACATCATAAGGAGCTTGCTAGATTGTGATTAAACACATGATCTAGCAAGTTAAAGGATGATTATGTGCTAACATAAGATGATCATCCTCTTGTATGAACATGAACTTGAAAATAAAATAATTTCTTGAAAAATAGTAAATAAAGTGAGCTAGTAATTTTATGAATCTAAGATTCATGAATGATTTTCCAAGAAAACCAAGTTAAAAATATGATTTTTAGTAGAACTTGATTCTTACTTAAATGTACACTATTTCTAGTGATAAAATAAGTGTAAGAACACTTTATTTACAAGAAGAGTTCAAAAGAATAATTTTTGTAGAAAATGTTTACAAGTTGTAAAC
Source organism: Helianthus tuberosus (assembly GCA_030545235.1). Taxonomy (NCBI): domain Eukaryota; kingdom Viridiplantae; phylum Streptophyta; class Magnoliopsida; order Asterales; family Asteraceae; genus Helianthus; species Helianthus tuberosus. Next base: position 50,976,911 of record CM060396.1, read on the forward strand.
ACCTAGTTTCTTTAAGAATGAGATTTTTAAAGAAGTAAACACACTTTAAGGGGTAACTAAGTCTACTAAACACCCTACCAAATTACTACTAGTTTTTTTGAAAAATCAAGTTTATGATGTTATGAAAATTGTATAGTTTTTGCACTTGGGAAGTGTAGTTTGATTATTGATTGTTGGGTTGATTTTTGAAAAGAAAATGATATGCTTTAATAGCATGGACACCTCCGTTTTTAGGGAAAACTATGGCAAAATTTTCTAAAAATATAAACACTTAGAAAAATATTTGCTAACAAGTATTTACATGTATGTCTTAAACTATGATTTTCAATAACGAACTTTGCCATAATTTTTCTTGTAACAAAATACAATTACTAGAGGTTGGTTTTTATAAACAAAATGGGTAAACATATATATATTTAGAATATATATACATACTAAAACACTTGTGTGATTAATTGTATACTTGGTGAAATGATTATATTATTTTAGAGTAAAATAATATCACTTAACAAAGTACCGTGAAATCTACTATCCAAAACAATACCGTTACATATGTATTTTTGATAAATATTATTGTGGATACAAATGGAATGAAAGTATGATTTTATTTATTATTACAAGTTATATCATACTTTGACAAAAGGGACAATATTATTTTTGGGAAAGTTAAAATATATTTTCTTAGTATATTTAGAAGATATATGATTTTTGGGAAAAATGAGTTTAAATATATTTTCTAAAGTGAGACTTGAAAATATATTTTGGAGTTATACAAATACAATGATACGAAAATACGTGTATAAGATACCCCATCCTTGGGAAGAAAATACGAAAGTAAATACTTGAGAAGTATGGTTACAGAAATGTTGCTTAAACAATTATTCCAAAACCAAATATAATTTAAGTTGAAATATTATTTTGACAAGTAATTATAACTCGGAATAATATAAGAAACGTAACTCCAAAACATTAATACTAAGCAAAGGCACGACCCGTTCGTCTAATAGACTCTAGTACACTGTAGGTAGTCGTGTTTGCTGACAGAGTTTGAGTTACGAGCTGAGGACGCAATACTGTGAGTTCATGTCCCCCTTTTCTTTAAACTGTTTTGTTTATTTACTTCGGAGGTGAAATACATGTTACAAAAGGGATTACTTACAATACAATTGGTATGGTTAGCCTAGGAAAGAACCATAGATCATGTGATTGGGTAGGCGCATACTTGAGGCCATCAATCCTCTTGTAGGACCGAGGGGCATGAGTGATAGATCTATTTGGGTGTAGCGAGCCCACACCCATGAGGCCAGGGTGGCCCATAGTGGTGACTATGTCTTCCAGCCGGAAGCCCGGTGCAACTTTGCTAGGTTTGAGTCTTCCTACACCGTCACACATATCAGTGGCCTTGCAAACCATTGGTGATCTTTTCCTTGTTTGCTATCATACCGGGACTTTCATACATACAATGGATACAAAGGTTTTATACATACTCACGAACACATGAACTCGCTCAACTTTTTGTTGATATTTTTAAACTACATGTATTTCAGGGAACTAGTGGATCTGGCAAGGGTATGCATGTGTTTTCAAGCTGTGTTTAAATAAAAGATGTCATCCGGGGTAGTAGAGTTTTGAAGATGTGTCCTATTCCTGGACGGGATACATGTTTCTAAACCCAGTTTTATTTAAAGTCTTTTGTGGAGTCTTTATGAACTCAGCTGAACAAGTCATGGTTTGTAACTAAATTCAGTATCGATGTTTTCAAGACAAGTATGTTGTGGTATTTTCTAAACTAAATTAATGGATGAATATCTTTTGGTTTTATCATATAGCATTGTTATGATTGAATGCTATGGTATTAAGAAGTCACACCAATAACCACGCTTCCGCAAAAGTCAGGGTGTGACAGCTTGGTATCAAAGCCAGGTTCGTAGCGAACTAGGATTCTTCTCGAGTCTAGACTACGATCATTAGGGCTCTCACGAAAACGTTTTCATTGCATACACAGAGTGTCCAGATCCAGGAAACAAACATTTTTACAAATAAAATACACAAAACATATTTTAAAGAATTCATTTATATTTCAGTCTGAGAGACTGGGGAGTTAGTCTGAGAGACTAGCTGGGTAATTCAGTCTGAGAGACTGGGGAGTCAGTTTGAGAGACTGGGGAGTTAGTCTGAGAGATTAGCTGGGTAATCCAGTCTGAGAGACTGGGGAGTTAGTCTGAGAGACTAACTGGGTAGTTCAGTCTGAGAGACTGGGTAGTCTGAGAGACTAGTTGGGGTAGTCTGAGAGACTGGGAGGTTTAGCCTAAGAGGCTGGGTAGTTCAGTTTGGGAAACTGGGAGGTTTAGCCTGAGAGGCTGAGTAGTTCAGTTTGGGAAACTGGGGGGTTTAGTCTGAGAGACTAAGTGGTCAGTCTGAGAGGCTGGGTGGGATAGTCTTGGGAAGACTAGGATGCATACATACTCACATTGTTATTACTTACATGCTTATTTGACGTTTGATGATATATGTGCATACTTGTGATTGATTTGTTACAGACACCATGTCCTCTTCAGAGAGAGGAGCATCCGACACCATTGATCCCATGGCTGTAGTTTCAGATGACGAGATGGCCACAGTTCCAGAGATGCTTTCAGATGATACTGACGATTTTCAGCCTTTTGCCTTGCTGGATTTTGGCGATGACATACCCTTAGCTGATGGTCTTCCGGGCAGGGAACTACCTCTTGTTCCGATCCCTGCTCCTATTCCTCTTGCTGCAGTTCCTCTTGAGGATCTGCCTCTAGACGCCATGTCTGATGACGACGTCGATCTTTTGATTGAGGGTCCCCCTGAGGATGCCCAGGATGGTGGGGCTCCAGTCGGCGATGCCATTGTCGATCCACTTGTTGATATTCCAGTTGATGATGATGTTGTTATCCCTCTTGTTGAGATTCCAGTTGCTGATGACATTGCTGCTCCACAGGATGAGATTCCTGTTGTCGAGGCTCCTTCCGACCATTCAGGTCCCGATTCGTTTGAGTCTGTGTCTTCCAGTACCTTACATGCTTTGGGATTACAGCGATATCCCACAGATACCGATTCTGACACAGCCATGTCAGTTGTACCCGATATTCCACACGACGATGATCAGGATTTTGATCTTGATGATGAGATGGATCTTGTCTTTCCTCATGATTTTGACCCCGACCATGAGATTGAGTTTGTCCCTGATGAGCAGCCTTTTGAGGCACCGGTTGACCCTGATTTCGATCCTGAGCAGGAGATTGATTTTATTCCTGCCTAGCAGCCCATTGATGCACCCGTCATTTCTGACGAGCAGCTCCTTGATATACCCGCTGATTATGAGCTTGCTCCTGTTGACCCCGAGCCTTTTATAGCACCAGAGCCCATGCCTGCTCTCGATCCTTTACCCGAGCATGACCTTGCACCTGCCGATGTACCAGTTGTTGCACCACCATTGCCTGACCCTGCTCCTTTTGCAGCCCAGGTTGACCCCCGATATGCATTCACCAACAATGGTGGATCGAGGACGATGACGACCTACCTCCTTTTGTTAGACCGGTTACTCCCCCTCCTGCACCCATTGACTTTGTTCCGTTTCACCCACACGTATCAGATGTTCACCGCGCAGATTTACCCATCACATTTCTTCAGGATATCCCTCCTCCCCGTCCCGGGGAAGGACAATCGAGTCAGCAGCCCGGTCACTTACCTTTTGTGTCAACAGCCGATCCTTACAGGCCACAGTTTACACACGCTACATCTTCTTCTGCACCCACGGGTGAGCCACTTATGTGGTTTCCGCCCAACACGATGCCGGTTACTGATCCATACCATCCCTTCCACGTTGGATACACGAGGGATGATACTTTTGTCGCTACAGTTACAGCAGGATATGCTGAGTCATCGAGTCACTGAGCTAGAGAGGATCCCGCGTCCTCCACCTGGTACTGATCCATCACAGTTTGCTGCTCCACTATTTCCTTACCCAGACTTCGATATCCGTTTTCTTACGATGGAGCAGCAGATCGGCTGTTTGTTGCAGCTCGTTCATACTCTAGAGGAGGAGTTAGCGCGTATGCGCCGTTTGCTTTTCATTCCTCGACCTCCTCCTCCTCCCCCATCAGCTTTGAGGTTTTTGGTTTCATGCAGATGACATACTTTTGATGAGAGTGCAGCTATTGAGCCAGATTGCACAACCTTTTGAAGACCACGCTTTGACTTTTGACTTTTGATTATTGTAGTTGGTAGACGTTTTGAGCAGGGGTGATGTGACCCTTTTGTCCCATTTTGATGTATGATACAATTATGAAACTTGTAAAACTATACTTGTGGTCTTGATATATGAAAGCTTAACCGCAGCATTCTCATTACATACGTTGTTGGAATTACTTGGTTGTGTTATAACATGGGATGTTATGTGTGATTGATGAATGTTATTATATACGCATACTACATACTTATATACACAAAGACCTGACCGATACAATCTTCTTATTGAAGATGCCTCCACGAAGGGAAACCCGATTACCCACTACTGAGGCCGAATTGCAAGAAAGGATCTCCCGAGCAATAGCAGAGCACGAGGCCTCACGCGCCAAAACTAGCGGGGGTACCTCGAGAAATAACCCACCACATGGTAATGTTTAAGTCGCTTGAGACACATTACGTTACAATTGGATATTCCATGTGCGGTTGCTAATAATGACGTTGCTTGTACAGGCTGTAACTTTAAGCAGTTTTTAGACTGTAAACCGCTGAATTTTGACGGCACCGGGGGTGCTGTGGCTTTTGTTCGATGGACAGAGAAGACGGATTCAGTGTTAAGGATGAGCAAATGCGCACCAGATCAACAAGTTACCTACATCTCCGGACTGTTCGTAGACGGAGCGCTTTCGTGGTGGAATCTCCAAGTCCAAACTCTGGGAGAGGCAGCAGCATACGCTTTGACTTGGAATGAGTTAAAGGAACTCATGCGTAAAAAGTATTGCTCCAGGGCCGAAATTCAAAAATTGGAAACAGAATTTTGGAACCTTAAAATGGACGGCCCGAAGATCGCCGAATATGTGCAAAGATTTCACGATTTATCTCACGTGGTACCCTATATGGTTACTCCGGAATTCATGTGCATGGAGCGTTTCATCTGGGGGTTGGCGCCTCAGATTATGAGTATGGTAACAACGTCAAAGCCACCGATAATTACTGAGGCTATCGATCTGAGCGTGTCACTGACTGAAGAAGCTATCCGGTTAAACAAGTTTTCGATCACCGACCCGAAGATGAAGAAGACTCACGTGGAGTCATCAGGCGAGAACAAGATGAAGTTCTCCAACTTCAAGAAAGGTACCAGCAGTACAACCAAGAAGGATGAGACCAACGCACCGGCCAAGACCAAAGGAAAGGGGTATATGGGCACCTTGCCCAAATGTGATGCGTGTCAGTCGCATCACAATGGACGATGTCGAGCTGGAAAATGTGAATCTTGTGGACGAGTTGGTCACTCGAAAGAAACATGCTGGGTTGGTACTGGCCGGGGTGGTCAAAGGGGTTTTGGTAACAACAACCGCGGAGGTAATGGGAATGGAAACCGTCCGCAAGGGAATACAGTAGGTAACGGAAATCGTGGTAACTTTGCGAATCAAGCTGGGGGTGGAAACCGCAACCAAAATAACGCTCAAGGTGGTAACGGGAATGGTAATGGTCGAGGACCAGGTTGTTTCAATTGTGGAGACATGGGGCATTTCAAGAGGGAGTGCCCAAAGCTCAATCAAGCGCATGGAAGAGTATTCAACATCGGAGCGAGAGAAGCTCGCCAAGATCCCAATGTAGTTACTGGTACGTTCCCTATCAACCAATGCTTTGCATCTGTATTATTTGATACCGGAGCCGATTATAGTTTTGTATCGCCAGAATTTAAGAATATACTTGGGTTGGTAACCAGTAAGTTAGACGTTCCATATTCGATAGAACTAGCTAATGGGAAGCTAGTAGAAGCAAACAAAGTTATTAGGGGTTACGTGATAGAACTGGGAGAGCACGAGTTTACACTTGATCTGCTGCCAGTCGAGTTGGGAAGCTTCGACGTGGTGGTAGGGATGGATTGGTTGTCAAGCAACCGAGCAGAGATTGTATGTCACGAAAAGGTCATTCGCATTCCGATGCCGAATGGAGAAACAATTGTGGTACATGGAGAGAAGCGCGATACGCCCCTAAGAATCATCAGTTGTTTGAAGGCTTGAAAGTGTTTGCAGAAAGGATGTGTTGCCTTCTTAGCACACATTGTGGATAAAGAAGCCGCTGAACCAATGCTAGAAGACATTCCAGTCGTAAGGGAATATCCTGAAGTCTTCCCCGAAGACTTGCCAGGATTGCCGCCGCAGCGACAAGTCGAGTTTCACATTAACTTAGTTCCAGGCGCTACGCCTGTGGCTAAGGCACCTTATCGACTTGCGCCTTCAGAAATGCAAGAATTGTCAACACGACTCCAGGAGCTATTAGACAAAGGATTTATCAGACCAAGCTTCTCGCCTTGGGGAGCTCCAGTACTGTTTGTCAAGAAGAAGGACGGTAGTTTCCGCATGTGTATCGACTACCGGGAGCTTAACAAGTTGACTATCAAGAATAGATATCCTTTGCCAAGGATTGATGACCTGTTCGATCAACTACAAGGTTCGAGCTGTTACTCCAAGATCGATCTTCGATCAGGTTATGACCAGTTGCGTATACAAGAGGAGAGTATTCCGAAGACTGCCTTTAGGACTCGATATGGGCATTACGAGTTCCTGGTTATGCCGTTTGGTCTGACAAACGCACCAGCAGTATTCATGGACTTGATGAATAGAGTTTGTAAGCCGTACCTTGATAAGTTTGTGATCGTGTTTATTGATGACATTTTGATCTACTCAAAGACGAAGGAAGAACATGAGCAACATCTAAGGACTATCTTAGAGCTGCTTAAGAAAGAGAAGTTGTACGCGAAATTCTCAAAGTGCGAATTTTGGTTACGCGAGGTTCAGTTCCTTGGTCACGTGGTTAACGGAAATGGAATTCATGTGGATCCCACAAAGATCGAGGCAATCAAGAATTGGGAGACCCCGAAAACGCCAACTGAAATTCGACAGTTTCTAGGTTGGCAGGTTATTATCGCAGATTTATTGAGGCTTTCTCGAAAATCGCTCAACCTTTGACCTCCCTTACACAAAAAGACAAGAAGTACGAATGGGGAGACAAGCAAGAAGAAGCATTTCAGTTGTTGAAAAACAAGCTTTGTGACACACCCATCTTATCCCTACCCGAAGGCACTGACGACTTCGTGGTATATTGCGACGCCTCGCATCAAGGTTTAGGTTGCGTGCTGATGCAGTGACAGAAGGTTATAGCCTATGCTTCGCGCCAGTTGAATGTTCATGAGAAAAACTACACCACGCATGACTTGGAGTTAGGCGCAGTGGTGTTTGCATTAAAGATCTGGCAACATTACTTGTACGGCACGCGATGCACAATCTTTACTGATCACAAAAGCTTACAGCATATATTCGATCAGAAAGAGCTTAACATGAGACAGAGACGATGGGTAGAGTTGTTAAATGATTATGATTGTGAAATCAAGTATCACTAGGGAAGTCGAATGTGGTCGCCGATGCCTTAAGTCGGAAAGAAAGGATTAAGCCCATAAGGGTTAGGGCTTTGGAAATGATTGTACAAACGGACCTCTCGTTGTGCATTCATGCTACGCAGAAATAAGCTCTCAAGAAGGAGAATCTTGTGAATGAATATCTCCGTGGGATGGAGAAGCAGTTAGTACCAAATGATGAAGGAACATTGTGCTTCATGAAATGAATTTGGGTTCCTTTCTTTGGTGGTCTGAGAGACGTAATTTTTGATGAGGCTCACAAGTCACGGTACTCGATCCATCCAGGATCGGATAAAATGTACCAAGATTTAAAGGATTTTTACTAGTGGCCGAGATTAAAAGGCAATGTTGCAACATATGTGAGCAAATGTTTGACTTGTGCCAAGGTAAAGGCCGAATATCAGAAGCCTTCAGGTCTTCTGCAACAACCAGAAAAACCCATGTGGAAATGGGAGCAGATTTCAATGGACTTTATAACGAAATTTCCAAGGACACCCAGAGGTCACGATACGATTTGGGTAATCGTAGACCGTCTGACCAAATCTGCACACTTTTTGCCAATCAAGGAGAAGGATAATACAAGCAAGCTTGCTAAGCTATACCTGAGAGAGATTGTTGCATGACATGGAGTGCCTCTCTCGATTATCTCTAATAGAGATGGAAGATTCGTGTCAAGGATTTGGCAATCCTTCCAAGAAGCCTTTGGTTCTCAGTTGAATCTGAGTACTGCATTCCATCCGCAGACAGATGGCCAGAGCGAGCGAACAATTCAAACGTTGGAAGATATGTTACGGGCTTGCGTGATGGATTTGGGTGGCAGTTGGGACACTCACTTACCCTTGGTATAATTCTCATACAACAACAGCTACCATGCAAGTATCCAAGCTGCACCGTTCGAAGCTCTCTATGGACGCAAGTGTCGATCACCGCTATGCTGGGCAAACGCGGGTGATAGACAGCTTGTTGGTCCGGAATTGGTTGAAGAGACGACGGATAAGATTACACAGATCCAAGAGCGCATAAGGGCGGCTCGTGATCGACAAAAGAGTTACGCGGACCGAAGAAGGAAACCTCTGGAGTTTGAGGTAGGAGATATGCTTTTGTTAAAGGTTTCACCCTGGAAGGGTGTAGCATGCTTTGGGAAGCGTGGGAAGTTGAACCCAAGATACATTGGACCATTTAAAATCCTGGAGAGGATTGGTCTTGTAGCTTACAAGTTGGATCTACCCACAGAACTAAATGGCATTCATGATACATTTCATGTATCTAACCTGAAAAAGAGTCCAACTCAAGAAACAGTTGTCATACCTGCCGATGAAGTCCATATTGACGACACACACCACTTTATTGAAGAACCTGTTGAGGTTACTGACTGGAAAGTTAACAAGACGCGCAGGAGTAGTGTCAAACTTGTCAAGGTTCGTTGGAATGCGCGACACGGCCCAGAGTTCACTTGGGAACGTGAGGATCGCATGAAGGCTAAATACCCACATTTATTCCCCAAGACCCCTGCATCTAGTAGCAGAACTAAAATTTCGGGATGAAATTTTCTTAACGGGGGGAGAATGTGACAACCCTCACAAATCCAGGTATCCGTACAATTAATTAATTATGATTAAGTGCTTAATGACTGTGCTGGATTACTTAGCTGCTTTCTGATTACTGCATCATACTTACCTGTGCATCACATATTACATAATGTCACATCATTATCACATACAAACTTTATGGACATACATGATGCACAAAGCACAGTTAGCACAGTTAACGGATAAAGCAGGAAAATCCTGATGGGGTTCAGTACATAGACAGGCAGTGTTTTGAGACCCAGTATGGGCCAGGGACAAGGTACTACACTAGTATGGTGTGTAGGGAAGTAAGGACCATAAAACTGCGTCACTAGGTGATAGTTTAAGTGCCGGGAAGTGCCTAAACCCCACTTATAGTGCAGAATTCTGCATTTTTCAGCAAAATACAGCTTTTTAACATACTAGTATTATGCAGAAAATTGACTAAATGGTCCTGAATGCTTTCCTAAGTGTCGGGAATTAAAAGTGTCACAAAGAGTTACAAAAAAGACACTATACGGTATAACTTAGCACTTTAACGAACCGTTATCTAACCGAACAACCGGACATTACCCGGAACACCAAAATATTGGCAGAAACATTGTTTTATTATTTCTTGGCTAGTTATGATCCCCGAACACCCTAACAGACTATATAATGTGCCATACACATAAAACACTAGACTTTACACTTAACACCCTAACTAACTAACATCTTTTACCATCAAAAATTACAATTACCCCCCCCCCCCTCTCATTATTTACGGCCCAAAGGGGAGGGACCCACCACCAAGATCACCACCATATCCCACTAGATTTGATTTATATTTTATTTGGATCCTTGCTTGATATCTTGGATAAAATATTAGAAGGTGATCATTATAAGTATGGTTCTTGGATTCAAAGATCATTTCATATCTCACAAACTTCACTCCATCTCCCTCATACTCTCTCTCTCCCTCTCGGCCCTAGGAGGTGCCGCCACCACCACCACCTTGCAACCACCATATCCATCCATCATTCATCCAATTTCAAGCTCATTTCAAGTGTTAGAAGGTGATCAAAGGAGTTTGGTGCTTGTAGAACTTGAAGAACCTCCATTGCTTGCTTTCATCCACCATTTTCATCATCATTTTCTCTAGTGATCTTCCCTAGCCTTTGAGCTAGTTGTAAGCTTCTTGTTACTAGTTTTTGCTTCTCATTTTGTTGGTTAAAAGTTGTAGTATATTGTTTATCACAAGAACACTAAAAGACTTAAACAAGAATCATAAACATAAGCTTACATATGAGAATATATGGATGAAATGATGTTGATTAAGTACATGCATGACACTTGATTGTTATTTACTTGAGATTATGATGTTGAACATCATAAGGAGCTTGCTAGATTGTGATTAAACACATGATCTAGCAAGTTAAAGGATGATTATGTGCTAACATAAGATGATCATCCTCTTGTATGAACATGAACTTGAAAATAAAATAATTTCTTGAAAAATAATAAATAAAGTGAGCTAGTAATTTTATGAATCTAAGATTCATGAATGATTTTCCAAGAAAACCAAGTTCAAAATATGATTTTTAGTAGAACTTGATTCTTACTTAAATGTACACTATTTCTAGTGATAAAATAAGTGTAAGAACACTTTATTTACAAGAAGAGTTCAAAAGAATAATTTTTGTAGAAAATGTTTACAAGTTGTAAACACCTAGTTTCTTTAAGAATGAGATTTTTAAAGAAGTAAACACACTTTAAGGGGTAAATAAGTCTACTAAATACCCTACCAAATTACTACGAGTTTTTGTGAAAGTTCAAGTTCATGATGTTATGAAAAATGTAAGTGTAGTTTGATTATTGATTGTTGGGTTGATTTTTGAAAAGAAAATGATATGCTTTAATAGCATGGACACCTCCGTTTTTAGGGAAAACTATGGCAAAATTTTCTAAAAATATAAACACTTAGAAAAATATTTGCTAACAAGTATTTACAAGTATGTCTTAAACTATGATTTTCAATAACGAACTTTGCCATAATTTTTCTTGTAACAAAATACAATTACTGGAGGTTGGTTTTTATAAACAAAATGGGTAAACATATATATATTTAGAATATATATACATACTAAAACACTTGCGTGATTAATTGTATACTTGGTGAAATGATTATATTATTTTAGAGTAAAATAATATCACTTAACAAAGTACCGTGAAATTTACTATCCAAAACAATACCGTTACATATGTATTTTTGATAAATATTATTGTGGATACAAATGGAATGAAAGTATGATTTTATTTATTATTACAAGTTATATCATACTTTGACAAAAGGGACAATATTATTTTTGGGGAAGTTAAAATATATTTTCTTAGTATATTTAGAAGATATATGATTTTTGGGAAAAATGATTTTAAATATATTTTCTAAAGTGAGACTTGAAAATATATTTTGGAGTTATACAAATACAATGATACGAAAATACGTGTATAAGATACCCCATCCTTGGGAAGAAAATACGAAAGTAAATACTTGAGAAGTATGGTTACAGAAATGTTGCTTAAACAATTATTCCAAAACCAAATATAATTTAAGTTGAAATATTATTTTGACAAGTAATTATAACTCGGAATAATATAAGAAACGTAACTCCAAAACATTAATACTAAGCAAAGGCACGACCCGTTCGTCTAATAGACTCTAGTACACTGTAGGTAGTCGTGTTTGCTGACAGAGTTTGAGTTACGAGCTGAGGACGCAATACTGTGAGTTCATGTCCCCCTTTTCTTTAAACTGTTTTGTTTATTTACTTCGGAGGTGAAATACATGTTACAAAAGGGATTACTTACAATACAATTGGTATGGTTAGCCTAGGAAAGAACCATAGATCATGTGATTGGGTAGGCGCATACTTGAGGCCATCAATCCTCTTGTAGGACCGAGGGGCATGAGTGATAGATCTATTTGGGTGTAGCGAGCCCACACCCATGAGGCCAGGGTGGCCCATAGTGGTGACTATGTCTTCCAGCCGGAAGCCCGGTGCAACTTTGCTAGGTTTGAGTCTTCCTACACCATCACACATATCAGTGGCCTTGCAAACCACTGGTGATCTTTTCCTTGTTTGCTATCATACTGGGACTTTCATACATACAATGAATACAAAGGTTTTATACATACTCACGAACACATGAACTCGCTCAACTTTTTGTTGATATTTTTAAACTACATGTATTTCAGGGAACTAGTGGATCTGGCAAGGGTATGCATGTGTTTTCAAGCTGCGTTTAAATAAAAGATGTCATCCGGGGTAGTAGAGTTTAGAAGATGTGTCCTATTCCTGGACGGGATACATGTTTCTAAACCCAGTTTTATTTAAAGTCTTTTGTGGAGTCTTTATGAACTCAGTTGAACAAGTCATGGTTTGTAACTAAATTCAGTATCGATGTTTTCAAGACAAGTATGTTGTGGTATTTTCTAAACTAAATTAATGGATGAATATCTTTTGGTTTTATCATATAGCATTGTTATGATTGAATGCTATGGTATTAAGAAGTCACACCAATAACCACGCTTCTGCAAAAGTCAGGGTGTGACAAGATGATTAAGGGATGATGTGTTAAAAAATCTTACGTGGCAGATGATTATGTATTCCGGTGATCCTTTACAACTTAAAGCCTTTATAACCCACAATTTCTCTTTATCAAACCCTAAATCATCTCTTATCCTTTACACCTTATAACGATCATCAACCATAGGCGATCATCAACCACCGTTCAAGACCAACAACAGATATGTGGTTGATTATATGATTATCGACTTTCAAGCTTTTAAACCCTTTATTTGTAGTTAAAGATTTCATAAAATAAATTGTAGTGGGATGGCTGAATCTGTGATTGTGAAAGCTTGGCATGGTGGCAAGCTTAACAACCAACCAAAATTGCACTATGAAGGGGGTGAATCTAATATGTTCCAAGTTGAAGTTGATAAAATGTCCTATTTTGAACTTTTGGATTTTGTAATGGAGCATGGTTCATACAAAAGTAAGGATTTTGAAATGTACTACTTAGTTCCTGGAATGAAGTTTGAAGATGGCCTTGTTAAGTTGAATAATGACAAAGATGTTAACGACATGATGGTGAAATTAGGGGATGATGTTAGGCATATTCTCCATCTTTACTGCCAAAAGCCACAGATTAGTGTTCCAAAAACTATTCTGAGAAAAAAAAAGGCCCAGCCCACTAACACAGAAGCCCAGCAAAACCATACACCCTGACAAGACCAGATAACAGTTGCTAGTTTTATTAAGCCTCCATTTTTTTGTAAACCATCTTCAAGTACACTCCTTACAACACCAAACAAACCTTTTGATTTTAGGAGATCATCTGCTGCAAGAATTCTCACACCTACCAAAACAGTTACAATATCTGAACCACCAACTGATACACCAATTGTTAATAGTCCTGGACCTCTAAAAGAAACAGTTCAAATTTCTGAACCTGTAAAAGACTTAGTTATCATTCCTGAACCCCAAACAGGATCTAAGGCTAGATCTGATGGTGAGGATGGATCTGATGTTGAGAATGAAGCTGAGGATGGATCTGATGAAGAGTGGATAGCAGATGATTTAAATGCTTCTGAGTCAGACAGGGATGATGAAGAATGGGTAGCTTCAAGAAAAGCTATAAAGCATAACAGTAAGTTGTCAAAGAAAGACTTGCTTTTAAAGAGAAACTTTATGTAATGGTTAACTTGTAATGGTTAGTATGTCAAAGCGAAAGTGCATGTGTAGCTAATGGTTAGAAATTGTTATGCCTTTTGCCATTCCAATTCAAATTAACAAAACACTACAATCTTCTTTAATCGGATTTCATTCTAAATTGCCATTCCAAGTGATAACATACAAAACACTACAATCTATTTCATTCCATATTGCCATTCCAATTCATAACATACAAAACACTACAATATGTTTAATTGGATTTCATTCCAAATTGATAACATCAGTTTGTAAAAAAACCAAAATACAAAACCTAAAACTAGTGCTGCAATCAAACATCTTCTGCTTTTAGCATTCAGACTAGCCTTTTTCCTTAACTTTTTGTTCTCTTCCATAAGAACCATCTTGTCAATTTCTAAGTTTGCAGTCTTCATTTGTAGTGCCTTGTTAATTTCAACCAGATTATTGTTGCCTCCACCATACCAGTTGACATCAACATCTTTTTTCCTAACAAAGAACTTGCAATCCGATTTCTAACAAATTAAATCATAAAATGAGGAAGCTTTCAAGCCATAATTATCAACATACAAACTAATTTTACTTACAGGCCATAAAGGGAATCCATAAAACTCCTTCCCTTGTCTTGAACTTCGAGAACCAGCAAGTCGCTTCACTGATACCATGTCATGATTAAATAAACATTCCCATCAGTCCCAATCCTATAAATTCTTGGTTTATTATTTCGAGAGCATGAAGAAGACGAAGAAGAACTCATCGATATCCCCTAATTGAATCACGAGGGAGAATTCTTGTGAACTAGGGTTTTTTTTTTGTTTTAGTTAATAAAAATAGGCTAGGGATTTAAAAAGGATTAGGGGAATACATAATCATCTGCCACATAATATTTTTTGACACATCATCCCTTAATCATATACCACATCAGCCATTTAATTAATTGAGTTAGGGTTTTTTAACAGGGGACCATTATGGGAAAAATGGGTGAAAGGTGGGACTAACATGGGGAATATTCGAAGTGGGATTATTAATGGCCAAAAAGGTCTAAGTGGGATTATTACAGGTCAATTCCCCTATTAATTATAAGAGATTGAATAGCTAATGTTTTTTTTTTAAATAAACTCTTATGTTCTTTTTAAAATTAAATATTAAACCTAATTAAATTATGCTTTTTAACATATGTGCATACAAGTCAGTATATACAAGACTTATACACTTGTGTATTATTACATTTTGTTACCACAGGTCGGTATAAACTAGATTTATACACCTGTGTATTATTCAAGTACATATGTGTATACATGTGTGTTGTATTTAAAAATATGACTTGTGTACTATTCTTGTCAACTTGTCAAACTGACAATGAAACATCATAGACTACATCACTCTTCATGTCAACATTAATTACGTTTATCTATTTAAAAAATAATTAATTATAACACATGATTTTATACAAAAAATTACACTACATGTATAAAAAGAAAACATCTTCAATCTCTAATCTTGATCTTCATTTTTTATTCGTTATCCTCGTCATTTGAACGTAAAAGCCCCAACACCTACGAAAATCAAAGAAAAACAGAGCGTCTACATTCCACAAATGTTTAGAGGAGCTTGGGCCGGCGATCAGGGACGTAAAAAAACATTTTTTTTATCGTGTGTAATAAAAAACCTTATTTACATTCGACACCGTGCACGAAATTTTTTTACATTCGACACCGTGTGCAAATTTTTTTTACATTCGACAACGTACGAGAAACAATTTTTCAAACGTATGTAAAATCTAAACATTTTCGCGTGCCGTTTTTACATAAGTTTGAAAAATAGATTTACGTGTGACGTTTAGAGGAGCTCGGACCGACGATCAGGGGCGTAAAAAAACATTTTTTTTCTTTCGACACCATGCGCAAAAAAATTATTCTACATTCGACAACTTACGTAAAAACATTTTTTAAACGTACGTAAAAACTATTTTACGCCTTCCGTTTTACATACGTTTGAAAATTAGATTTACACATGACATTTAGAGGAGCTCGGGTCGGCAATCAGGGGCGTAAAAAAACTTTTTTACGCACATTGTCAAACTTTTTTTACACACGTTTTCAAACTTTTTTTACGCACGTTGTCCAAACTTTTTTTACGCACATTGTTAGAATTTTTTTTTTACGCACGTTGTTAGAACTTTTTTACGCACGTTGTGGAATGTTTTTTTAAGAAGTTGTAGTGCAAAGTCATCAAACGTAAACGAATGAAATAGAAATTCTCAATAAACATATAAGACAAATATAGCTTGCATTTTATAAAGAACATTATGTCAGAATTAGGGAAGATAGAGTAAAAAGAAATAGATATCATTTCGATAATTTTGTATTTTCTAATAAACATATAAGACAAATATAACTTGCATTTTATAAAGAACATTATGTCATAATTAGGGAAAATAAAGAAAAAAGAAATAGATATAATTTTCGATATTTTTGTATTTTCTAAATTACGTAATAATTTTGGTGTTTAAATTTAAAACCTAAGATTTTTTTTCCAATTTTAAATATAAAAAGTATAAAAGAGATGAAAGGAGAGGGATATGATTAAGTTAGACATATAAATGATGATGTGATGTGTTTTAGAGATAAGAGAGAGGGGATGTGACATTGGGAGAAAAAGGCTAAAATACCCTTTTGAATTAAATTGATTATAGGCGATGTGTTAAATTTTATTGGATGGGAGGAGTTCTCATGGTTCTCGCAACTGGTAGTAGTTCCTCCTTGAACCGAAGCCTATATATATATATATATATATATATATAGAGAGGGTCAGGATTTAGGGAAAACACTGAAAAGTGTGAGAATAGTGAGACGCTTATGGATCGTCCGATCAAAACAATCTATGGATTAGATTGCCGCGGTGGCGTTTTCGTAAATAACATCAATTTTATTAAGTGGGCGCGCTTCATTAAGGGTAAAAAGGTCTTTTACTGCTCAAATTCAAAACGCCAACTAAAATGAGAACACGCCATTTAAAACAAATAAAACGTCATTAAAACAAAACGCCAAATTCTGAAAAGATGAGAAGTGTTACAGCCTTAACAGATGAAACTGAACAAAACAGTAAATGCAAACAGTAACGAAAACGACGGAAAACTTTATTACTAACATTTATTATATTAAAATCCACACCATCGTAATTGAATTTATTTACCTTTCCAAAACGCCATAATTACCTGTCACATTATAGGCCTGCATCCTATATGGCACAACAATTGATATACAAAATACACATAAAAATTACTGATGTTTTTTACCGCCAAAAACATATACCTAGCTGGCTAAAAAAAAAACTCATTATATAAGTACAACAGCTAAACAAAAAGCTTCACATTCCACACATTCACTAAAAACGCCACACGTTGTCTAAAACTCCATACAATTTAAAAAATTGGCGCAAGTTATTGCATGGAGGTTTGAGAGGTCAGATGGACGTTTCGTCCTAAAGTTCTCTGACAGGAGAAGAGTGAAAGTCAAGACAATCAAAGCCATTCTTAGTATGGATGAAGCCGTTCAGAGGGATTATCTAGCCCTTGGGATTCCAGTGGCCTACGATTGTGAAAGGAATCGACCGGTAATAAGAAGATTAAAGAGAAAATTTCCAGAGGATGATGATGATGTTAATGATACTGATCTACAAAAGGTTACCAGTTGGATTCTGGATGAACAATCAAGAACGGTGAAGGTGAGCTATCAACACAGGGTGGATTATTCATTGACAATGGACGAAGTGCTGAACACAGATAGACTACATCTTCTTGAACAGCTCTGCGATTTAGCACCTTCGAACAATGCTAGATCCAGCGTTGTGAATACATTCAAGTATAGGATGCAACAAATAAGAGACGAGATTATGGCGTTATACGCCAATGAACAAGATGATGATGATGAGTTTGATGAGAGTGATGAACAAAGTGATGGTTACATCTCTGATGTAATAGCATCCACAGAAGACTATTAGTTTTTGTTTGATTTCGTCTTAGCTGTACTCTTTAAATTACTAATGAATTTAAAAACGCCATCAACGCCAACAAATTTACCTTGATAACATATATGAACTGTTGAAATCTACAAAAACGCCTAATGAATTTGGGAAATGCCATGGAGGAAAAGAAGTTATAATTACTAATTGATTTTATTGGATTTGGGGACGCCATAAACACCAGAATATTTACAATGCATGTGATCTAAAAAATAATAAAAACACCATGTATTTGTTGAATCTAACTAAACACCAAAAAAATGAAGCGCTGTTGTGAGACGCTTTGAAAAAAAGAATATAAAAGGACAAAAAAACCCCTCTGCCCTTCACTATATCGCGTGCCACATGTTGGGCCAGGATCCGTTCTCACCGTTCTCACACTTTAGGGCATTTTCTCCTGATCTCGTACCTATATATATATAGGGTTAGGTTAACGTATAAATGCCCTTATCGTACAATATGTACGCGCCAATCTCAGCCGTCAGATCTTCATCCCATGTTAAAATCGCATGTTGGTTTTTTTTAACAATTTCGCATGTTGTTTTTTTAACATGCGATTTTATCAAAATTAACACATGCGAAACTGTTATAAAAAACAAACTTGCGATTTCATCAAAATTATCACATGCGAAATTGTTACAAAAAACCAACATGCGATTTCATAAAAAATTATCACATGCGATTTCATCGATGCTATTTTATAACATGCGATTTCCCTATATCGTACGTAATGTACGTTAAGGGATATTGTATTTTACACTTTCGCTATGTGTATATATATATAGTGACTAGTATATATATATATATATAGAGAGAGAGAGAGAGAGAAGATCATGCGAGAACCACCTCTTATTGCGAGAACCAATGTGAACACAACCAAAAATGCCTAAAAATAGCTAAAAATCACACAAATTTTTTTTTTTGATTTTTTTAATATTTTTTATGTTAAAATCGCTACTTTTCGAAGCAAAAAAAAAAAAAAAAAATTTTGCTTCGAAAAGTAGCGATTTTAACATAAAAAATATTAAAAAAATCAAAAAAAAATTTTAGATGTTTTTTTAGATTTTTTTTAGATTTCTTTAGGTTTTTTGGGGGTTTAGTTTTTAGCATTTTAGCTTGTGGGGGGTGGGGGGTGGGGGAGGGGGGTAAGGTTTTTTTTTAGGTTTTTTGGGGGTTTTAGTTTTTAGCATTTAGCTTGGGGGGGGGGGGGGTTTAGGTTTTTTTTTTGGGGGGTGGGGGGGTGGGGGTTAGGTTTTTTTAGGTTTTTTTTAGCTATTTTAGGTTGTGTTCACATTGGTTCTTATGGTTCTCACAATAAATGGAGTTCTCGCATGAGCCCCTCCCTATATATATATATATATATATATATATATATATATATATATATATATATATATACTAGTCAATTACCCGCGCGATGCGGCGGGAGTGGCAATTTACAATAGTATAATTGTTTACCGTTAGTTTATACATCGTCTCGTGATATATTGTATAGTACTTAAGTTAGTTTTCTTATTCGTGATATGATGGCACTGGTTTTTCTGTTAGTTTATCGATTATTTGGTGATCTTCTACAAGAAGAGTACAAAACAAGGAAGTAGATGTAATTAAAAACAAGAAGAGTTCAAAACAGTCAAGTAGCTGGACAAAACAATAAAAACAAAATGCGGGGAGTCTCTTGTATCTCTTCCTGTTTTACCAATACATCCGTTCGCTTATGACTTTCTTGTATCTTCTCCTCTACTGTACCAGATTTCGACAAAAAAAAAAAATGTTAGACGCTTACAGGTGATTTAAAATAGTAATTAAAAGGTGATTTCTGGAAGCAAATAAGGCACAAAATCTACTAACTTACCTTCTTTTTGATACGGATGCGATTAATTAATCACGCAACACTTCCTGGTAGACAACATTTGATGTGTAAACTCCGCGTTGTTTGAATTCTTTGGCGAGATATACCAACACCTTCGTACTTTGTCTTGAAATCCCTCTTGATAACGCGACATAAAGCTGTCCATGTGAAAATACAGAATTCGGTAGATAAATACCAACGTTCGGAATTGTTTGACCTTGAGCTTTATTAATCGTCATGGAAAAGCTAAGTCGAATTGGAAATTGTTTTCTTTTCAGCTTGAATGGGAACATGTCATCTTCAGAAAGGGTTAGAGGGATTCTTGGCAAAAAAACTCTTTTTCCGGCATGTTGACCAACTGCAATTTCCGCATCAATAACATTTCGCATGAAACCCTTACATATCAACCGCGTGCCATTACACAAGCCATGTGATGGATCGATATTACGTAACAATATTACTGGGCATCCAATTTTTAAACGAAGCTTATGAGGCGGTAAACCACTAACATTTAGCGAGTTTAAGAACTTGACCGGATAGAAGTTACGCTGATCGTCTTCAGCTTCATCAAAACTGTAATAAACTTTTTCCTCCCCTTGAAAAATTTCAATCATTTGATTATTAATCTCGTCAACACTCTCATTTTTAGTGGACAATATTGCTCTAGAGATTATATAATCTGAAGAATATACATTATCTTCAATTGATGGAAAGATGGCATGGATCAATTCTTTTATAGCGTTTTCTCTGTTGTTGCACTGAATTGTCATGTCATCGGGTATGCGAATATAGTTTCCTTCGATTGGTTCTTCAGTTCCATCGCCGACTCTTAAAAGAAATTTAGAAAACCATGGATCTTTCAGTGCTCTCATATTTATGGTCAACCGCATCTTCTTAGTCAAAGACCAAAGAGGTGACATTCGTACGCTGGAGTCTACAATCTGTGCTCGAGTGCCACGTTTAATAACCGGCAACACCTGTCTGAAGTCACCTCCCATAACCATTATCTTCCCACCAAATGGGAGACTAACGCCTATAATGTCTTGGAATGTACGATCGACTGCCTCTATCGCCTGTCGTTTAGCCATAGACGCTTCATCCCATATGATTATTTTGGCAGACCGAATCAGTTTAGCGGCCCCACTCTGTTTTTTGATATTGCACATTGAATTATTTTCAAGATTAAGAGGAATCTTGAATCTTGAGTGAGCCGTTCTACCTCCTGGCATATTATTAGCCGCTGCACCTGATGAAGCTGTTGCGAGAGCAATAAGACCACGTGACCGAATTTCAGCAAGCAAGGCAATGTACAAAAATGTTTTTCCAGTTCCACCTGGACCATCAATAAAGAAAACGCCTGGAAGATCATTATCAACATGCATCATGATCTCATCAAACACGTTTTTTTGGTCCGGATTAAGTAAATCTTTGGCACTCAAGTGTTTAGGTTCCAAAACAATCCCATACTCTTCTTGTAACTCACGATAACCTGCATCTTGTAAGTTAACATCCTCTGTTATCTTAGGAAGGTCGAATTCATTGATATTTTTACCCATGGATTGTACCAAGACACTAATTTCGGTAAGAACCATATTTTGAACTCGTTCTATACTTTGACAGTGTAACCGATGATCTTCAGACAGTGATTCAAAGTGGTCATTCCATAACTTTCGAATATCTCCAGGTTGGCAAAAAATCATTATGGTCGCAAATAACCTTCGAAGAGCATTGGGAAACTGAAACGTAGAGGCTTCTTCGAGACATTGTGATAGATATTCATCGTCTTCTATTAAGCCTAACTCAAGAGCTGCTTTCCGAAATGTCTCACACCGTTGACCATTAACTGTGCAAAGATGTTCAAAAGAAGTAGGTCCTCTGACATTTGACAAAAGTAGGCGTAAGTAGTACCTTTCTCCTTCGGCTGGATTAGCAGAAACGATACGACCTTTTTGTTTTTTACCGAAACGACGACTCCAACGGCGTGTGCTTCAATTCCACGTAAAGTGTTTTAGAAAATCTTTATACAAATGTACCCTGGCTGTTTCATCGTTTCTATTTATCTCAAAAAATGCTGTTAGCATGGTTCTCTTATCCCTTTCCCTATCAACAATATTAGGCATTATGTCATCATCTCTAAATCTAACCATCTGATTATTTGGGAGATGAAGTTGTAAGGCTAGAACAGCAGGAAAGATTTGAGAAAGAGAGAAGGAAAAAATGCGCCACATAGCCTCTGGGGGCGATATGTAGCGTGCATCTTGAAATCCTTTTATCTCATTAATAACAACCCCTGGCTCACTTTGATCGACTTGAATAACCTGTTTGTCATGTCCTTTATAAACATATTTAAAAAGATATTTCACAGATTTTATACTTGAGCGAACTTCAACATTCATGTGGCAGTTAAACATCATCAAAAGCCTTGGGTTATATGGGACCACCCATCTATTATCAAGTGTTTGTCCTCGTAGGTCCACTTCTATCCCGGTGTCTCTCATTCGATACAACGGATACGAATCTTCTCCTTGTGTCGTCTGTTCGTTAAATTGTCTAGGATAGCGAAAACAACAAATTTTAGGATCGCCCTGCATACAAGGACTGCTTGATCGTAAATTGCCGCAAGGACCGTGAATCATGTGCTTGACAACCATCTCATGCAATCTGGGATGTCTTAGTTTGTTAGGAATTTCAGCACACACAACCTTATCATAATGGTCCGTGTTATTGATCTTGTGTTGCGGGTACATGATTAGGAGAAAATGTGCGTGCGGAAAACCCCGCTTTTGAAATTCGATGACATAGACGTATGCCTTAACTTCCCTGAGGACATGTTTCTTGAAGAGTTGATCCTTAAGATCTTCTAATTTAGCCCGGAACACTCTTGAAACAAGGTCTGGACGATCTGATGCAGTTTGACCAACATGTAAATTATCACATATCTCAGGCCACTTAGGATTACATGTCATTGTAAGGAATACATCAGGCTTGCCGTCATCTTGAACTAAAGTCATCGCATCTAGAAACCGACGTCGCATGTCGCGAGGCCCCCCGATGAAAGATGCAGGCAACACAATTCTTTTCCCGACTCTGTTTGCATGAACCTCACCAGTATTGACGCAATCCATAATACCTTGGTACAATTCGGCCCGAATCTTAGCCTGGTTTCTCTCACAAAATTCTAAGCGTGACGTCTCAATTTTTATGTAAACATCAACCACAAACTGTTGTAGCAGCCTACCACCGAACAAAAGCACATTTTCGGTAGAACGAATCTGGAACTTGTAACAGTAGTACTCTCGCATAGCCACGGTTGTTCTACCACTTCGTGTGTTAGCCTCTGAACGATGAAGATGCATTAAAAATAAACAGTTAATAAAAATAAAACGCATTACGCTATTTTTATGATCTTCACTTAAAAAGGATAACAAATTGTTGGTACCTTCCATTTCTCCTTCGATGTTGTCATTGTTGCGAACCTCATTGATTGATACTCCGTGACGTGATATGTTAGCATGCCAACCCGACTCACCATTAGGAAAAAATAGAGGATACGACAATGGATCGTAACAACTGAAGTATGGCTGAATAGTTTATCTATATTCAGACCTACCGTACACAACAATACTTCGTTTATACGAAGTGATATTGTCATTACCTTCAACCCAAATACCAGCAACCTATATAATTGTGAACTATAAGTAAGTAAAATAAGCAATACTATTAAATAATTGCAATTAATATAATATTATATATACCTCCGATGTCGTTGGTCGGTTGTACACCCTTTGGTCAAGTTCAACCGAAGTATTCAAAGTGACTCTATAGTTGTCCAGAGGTCCTAGTTCCGCAAGTCTTCTAAATGTATCGACATATGGGTTTGTAGAAAGAACGCGTGTTAAAATCTGAGTAATACGCCGATCAAGATTTGGCCATCGGAGTCTGTGATCTAACTCAGTATCAGGATCGTAAAAATACAACTGCAAGTACCTAGGGGTCCCATCCCTCAGAACTAATTGGTCGATTCTGTGTTATATTCCTTTATGTGCACGAAAAGTATATACGCCGTCTCTCCTATTGTTCAATGTATCATCCAATGTCACACCCATTGAGGCAAAAGAAAAATTGGTGTTATAAGCACGGATGTTTTTCCTAAACATATCTCCAATTTCATCTTGAGACGTGAAAAGTCGGTACAATTCCTCTGGAATTTCTAAGTTTGCTAACACAATTTTCCCACTCATACAACAAAAGGTATCAAATTCAAATTGAAATCGTTTTGCTCCACAATTAGGACATGCACCTCGTTCCTTTAAAACACGATGCTCTCCAGGTACACCATTGTAAACAAAATTATAAGGATCATCTTCTACGCTCCCATCTTGGAAGGAAGGTTGATCAACTACTTCAGCAAATTAGGGTAATAAAGTACGCGGATGAATTCGAATACCTAAAAAAATTGTTGTATTAAGTAATGAAGGTTGTAAAAGATGTCAAGTTCGAAAAAGAAATCATTATTAAATAAATAGAAACCTCGTGATGTTCTATGCCTGACTACGTTAATTACAGATGGGAATGTGGTTGTCGGCGTAACATCATCTATCGGGGTTTGGTTGACTTGACTGCCATTTGAAATACGCATTCCATTATCGTTTCGTGTATTAGAACATCCTTTATTGTACTCCTTGCGTTTTATAGTAGAAACACTTGAGGCGTTCTCATTTGTTGTTTGTGTAATTTGAGTAATATTAGTTTGTAAACTTCTTAACGGTGTCCTTTCTGTTGACCTATTACTCATTAAAGATATTGATGAAGCACTTTGGGAGGCATCACCACTCCCAAATTTAGATACTTTGTTATTTTCTTTGCGTGCAGCATAGTATCTTTTTTGATACTCTTTTCGTTTTTCAGCTTTAGTAGATGCACTCGAGCTAGAAGCATGATTACGAGGGTTTGGTTGTCCATTAGTCATTGTAAATTGATAAAGTGACAAATACCTTGCAAATTAAATAAAAGAGAGTTATCATAGATGATGAAATTCTCAAATCATTACAACATTCCATCACATAACTTAGAGAAAAACAAACCGAATGATAACATTGAAATACATAATGATAACATTAAAATACATGACTTAAACCGAATATCGTGACTTAGAGAAAAAAAAACACAAATCCTTAAAACATTGACATACATAATGATAACATTAAGTGAAAGCCAATCTAAATACTTGGTGAAACAATGGTCTCCACAAACACCGCACCCTTAAAACCTCGAAACCAAGAAACGGGATAAAAACATTCGAAGGGCTTCATATCCATTTCAATTGTAAACAACTTCCCTAATTTAGTCATCACAAACCAATTACCATTTGTCACATAATGTGTTATATCGCACCACAATGACAATGATATCGGGGGGATCGGAGGACATGATAAGACCTTAATCCAGTAATCCCCTTGTAGCGTCCATTGGTCAACTGTCATCTCAAACATGCCAGTGCTAGCAAACATGTGAAGCTCATTTTTTACGTTCACTAAAACACCTTGAACCATTCCTATATAAGGAACGGGTGGAAAGCTTATCTCCTTGAACTGCTCCGAATTAACATCAAAACAAATCACCACATTCGTACCTCCAAGCCAACATTCGCAAACAGTGAAATATAGAGTACCACCACAAAATGTGCCAGCTGACCAATTGAAATGAGGGCTTAGGTACTCTTGTCTTGTTATGAAAGGAATATTTCTCCAAGAGTCTACTTCCCTAGAATAAACATAGACACCAAGTACACCACTTCTACGCTTTATATGCAAGACCTTGTAATCATCGTCAGCGTCAACGTACAAACCAACAGCATCAAGGTTATTTATATAGAATCCATGAGAATCAGGAGTTGACAAACGCTTGAAAGCAGTAGTTGTTGGATTCCAAAGAAGCAGCTCGTATGTATGATTCAAGCAAACATACAACAATCTATTCAAATGTGAAAGTATTGAGACATCATTATTTTGGTGATGGAATGGAAATGTAACTATGGAGCTTGGCCCATAGTCATTGGATTTAGAGATGATCGGACGAACAGAGCATGTTAGGTCGTCAATTAGTAGAACTCTCTGGTTAGATGAAACTAATGAGCGAGAATAATGTATCCTTACGAAATCTTGTGTTAACGCATACCATTGCTTACATACACTCTTAGAACGACCTACATCCTTCGCTGGCACCCTCGTTAATATCTCAAACACGATTGTATGAACAGGAAGGTAAGCCATGGTTATACCTTCGTTTAACACAGATAATGATTATTTAGTTGTCCAAACTAAGAAGATTATAGTTTGGTGAAAAATAGGTGTAACCATTACATGTAAATCAAGTAATATAACATACTTGTAATAACAAAGTAAAGTATACTTCTACAATTACTTCAATATGAGGGAAACAAAAAGCAAAACACGAAACACCAAGAGAGACTTTAATATTCAACAACTAAACATATAACAACACCAAATGTTTATAACTTAAACACAAACTTGGATAACGATCCATAATTTAAATATCCCGTGCCTCGACCATATCTGGTTCGTACGTAATCGTACTCAACTCCGTAGACTTCAAAATATTAACTGAAATAACAAATAAAATATAACTTTTATTAAATTACATGAGCCATTAAATCTAACTAATTTTTAGAATGTTCATGTGTAAAGCATAACATACGATCTGGTAGATGAACCAACTTGACACGTGATACATATATGATAGACCTTTGTTGCACGGCTCGAATGGAACGTATAACATCGGAAGGCTTCAGGGCAGACAAAAACAATTGTATTGTGTGACCACTGTATATTACGATTTTGGGTTGAAGTTCTTCTAATAATAATATTTTCTTACATATAATGTAAATATTATGTTTGTAATACGTTAATAATAAATAATAACTTACGTCTTATCTTGAAGAGAAAGTTCAAAACAACATCGATCACATTTGCCTTCTATTATTCTCCCAACCACATCTATAACAAAATCAGTCAAATCGTATACACCATATTATACATACATATATAAAGTTTTATATATTTAATAAAAAATATAGATAGAGAATTTATATGTACCAACAATATCCATTTGAGGTCTCCTGTCATGCTTCAATTCTATAATGGAAGGGACCAATGGATATAAAGAAGCATCCCTTGGAATCGTAAGCATAAGTGAAGAAAGCTTTGTATATTCGTTGATGACAATTTTTTTCTCGGACCAAACTAACACGTAATTTTGGTACTTTGGGTACTCATGATAGTTGAGATTCTCAATTTGGAAATGATTCAAGGAAAAAAACCACCCATCAATGCCGCATCATTATATATGTGTATCAAATGTTGTGGGACGAACGCAACAATTTTTTGTCTCTAAAAAGAAAAGAAATTTAGTGGTGGAAAAACGCTTACTCGTATAACACAAAGTAAATTAAAATAATGTTCTTAGGTGTTGATCAAGAAAAATAACCACTACTCTCTTTTCATCGACGTCATGCCAAATAAACTCCACCTTAACAAAGATTATATTATACCAAGCTCTATCATTTCTCAATGATGAAAATTCTTCAACGGAAAAATGATCAGACATATCCTATTAAGTGTTCAATGTTACTTAACTAAAAAAATAAAAACTCCAGAAATTAAATTTAAACTAAAACATGACTAAAATTAAACAACAACAAATTTAAATTTAAACTAATACATAATTAAAAGTTACATAATTAAGATTCAAAGTAATTCGAGAAAAAAAAAACTACAGTCATCATCAAAGTTGTTCTAAGGTTCCCAAACCATTTCTTCATCCAATGGTGGTTCGTAAACCGCCCTAGGGTCAGTTTCGTACCCTTCAGCCCAGGTCGGTAGTTCTTGTGTTTGACTGTGGTTTTCCACATAAGGGGGGTTTGAAGGTGGAGGATGCATAGGCAGTATAGGAGTGTTTGGCACCGGACGATGGCACCCCTCTTCAATTTGTAGTCCACCAAATTGTAGTTGAGCGAAGGTATAGTCATACGCCCAATTCAACTCTTCATCCGTCCAACCAAATGGATCATCATGTTCAGGGTTTGTCACCGGATGAGGGTTTGCCACTGGAGGTGGGGTTGAAATCGGAGGTGGGGTTGACACCGGAGGTGGGTTTGCCACCGGACGAAAAGGGTTTCTAACTTCAGGGTTTGAAGTTAGAGGGTTTGAATCAGGAAGGTTTAAATGGCGACGGGATGATCGTCCATGGTTTGTTGATCCTAGTGGTTCAACGGGAATTGGATAACCACCACCTATACCTCTCAATTGATATGTGTTTGGAGTGATTTGAAAACTGAAAAATACAATTTTTATTGGATATAAAGATCAATTTTAAAGGAAATAAAAATAGTTTGGTTAAATATAAAAAAAAGGATTATGTAAACTGAAACAAATTGATTTTTATTGGATATAAAGATCAATTTTCTTACCATGTTAAAAATTAACATCAAAGTAAACTCAAACATAAGGATTCTGTAAACTGAAAAATATAATTTTTATTGTAACAATTTTAACATCAAAGTTAACTAAAATGTTTACTGGATTTATATTTTTTTTTTACCAAAAGAAATGGCAGTTCGGATCATCAGTTAATTATCGTGTTTTAAACAACTCATTATTCGAATGGGACCCGAAAACAACAAAATATGAACGGGACGGGACCAATTTGTAATGCAATACTCGTTATTTGTTAGTTTTTATCAACAAAATATGAACAGGACAGGTATAGTAAATTTGATATTTTAACTCGTGTAACAAAGTTTCGTCAAACAAAAGTATTCAAAAACATACTAAAAAAACAAATAGATAATACTTGAATTTAGAGTATCCAATTTATTTGACTACTTACTTTTTATACTTGTGTATCTAAAAAATAAATCTTACGATTACTGATGCATAATGTATGACAACGAAAAGAGCCTTGAAGTTCATGCAAGTACGTTTTTGTAGGATAACTTTACACTACAACGAAAATAGTAACTATATTTCATAAATGCACTACATAACTTATTATGGTTTGTGTACTAAAATCATATTCCAAAGTTACAAAATCATTTATTAATCCTGAAATTATATAAAAACTGTTCTTAAATGAAGAAATCACAAAGTATTATGGCACATTTGTTATAATACAAGACCAGCTACATACCTAGTCAAGAATCAATCACATCTAGAATTTATACCAAATGCAAAATAAGAGAAATATCATAGAAAGTAAAACACCAAACTATGAATACAGAAGCAAAATGCATAGAAATAATACATGTAAACTAAAATAATACATGTTACAAAACAAATACAGAAGCAATAAAGTCTATACTTAACATTTATTTTACAACACATGTAAACTAAAATAATACATGTTACAAAACAAACAGATGTATTAACATTTATTTTACAACACATGTAAACTAAAATAATACATGTTACAAAACAAACAGATGTATAAGGCCACGGTTAAACAATACAGAAGCAAAATGCGACAGTTAAAAGTGAAAAAAGTAACCAAGAAATGTGAGTAAACTTACAACAATGCAAGAGCCTGATGTAAAAAGCCGAAAAAAAAAGTAAGACCTTGATGTGAAGAGCCGAGAAACAACGCAAGACCCAGATGTTTAGAGTATTGATTGATATTCTGAAATTGAAGTAAAATAAAAGATGTTAGGTTGATGTTTCAAAGGTTTGATGTAAGATTCAAAAGTAGGATGAAGTTCAAGGCAAGAATTACAATTTGAAGGTTTTAGTATCTAAGTTGAATGCTTGTAGAGTTGAGATGAATTGTGATGAATGTAGTTGAATTTATAGACTTCCAAGATGCTTCCTTTCTGACAAATCTGAACAGTGTTTACTTTCACAGCTGTATTTAAACAGTCACTGGTCAGTAAAAAAAATCAAAAAGGAAAGCAGTAAATCTATTGGATTCTGAAAGGTTGTCAACTGTTCAAAGACTTTTTGTGAAAAGTCTTTGAAAGGTTGTCAACTGTTCAACTGTAAAATCAGAAGTTAGGTTTCTGAAAAAGGTTTCGAAAAGTCTTCCTGACAGGTTACTGTTCAATTTTTTGTCATAAAAAAAATAAATCAATTTTTACTTTAAATTCAAAAAGTTTATTAAAAAGAGTTATAATTTGATGCAAGTGCAAAGCTGTTTAGAGTTTTAACCTGATTCATTACTTTAAATCAATTTTACTTTAAATTCAAAAAGTTTATTAAAAAGAGTTATAATTTGATGCAAGTGCAAAGCTGTTTAGAGTTTTAACCTGATTCATTACTTTAAATCAATTTTTACTTTAAATTCAAAAAGTTAATTAAAAAGAGTTATAATTTGATGCAAGAGCAAAGCTGTTTAGAGTTTTAACCTGATTCATTACTTTAAATCAATTTTTACTTTAAATTCAAAAAGTTTATTAAAAAGAGTTATAATTTGATGCAAGTGCAAAGCTGTTTAGAGTTTTAACCTGATTAGTTACTTTAAATCAATTTTTACTTTAAATTCAAAAAGTTTATTAAAAAGAGTTATAATTTGATGCAAGAGCAAAGCTGTTTAGAGTTTTAACCTGATTCGTTGTCGGTTTCGACTTGCGGCAGGTTCAATAGCCTAAGGTTTTCTATGCTTTTTAGGGGGAAGATGGGCGCATCTCTCCACAGGGCATACAAAACACAGGTTATTGGCGGAAGCCAGCCACATTTAACATATAAAGTTTTTTTATATGTTAAATATGGCGAGCGGCCGCCAATAACCTGAGTTTTGTATGCCCTGGGAGAGAAGCACCCATGTTCCCCTTAAAATGCAAAGAAAACATCAGGGTTTGCTTGAGTTGCTCGTAGGAGCCGCCCATCCTGATTGATCTTACCTGATTACATAAGAAACATGAGACTTGAAGTCAGTTGTCACTGATTTAAAAGTCGTACTAACAACGAAACCAATGTCGCTAACTGAAGTGTAGCCAAAAATCTATTTGTAATTGTTATGCTGATCAGGATATATATAAAGTTCTAGGAAATATTAATAAAGAATCAAACAGTTGATCACATCAACAAAACCAAACAATAAAAATTTACCTGCAACTGCTGAAATTAACTATCTCCAGCCAACATGATACTCTTCACTGCATCCATAACTTTCCGCCCACTACGGCACCGGATACCTTAACAAATCTCAAACTAAATTATTCATTATTCACTAATAGAATAGAGGCTTTAGACTCACAGGATCCAACCCTCGTGACTCGATATTATAATTATTATCATTATTATCAACTAAACAAACAAAAAAAAAACAAAAACAAAAATGTGATAAAAAGAAGAAACTCCACCCATCAAAAAGTGCAACCAAACAGGATCTAGAATCTGGTCAAACTGAATCTCCCATTCCATCCCACCACAAACCTCTTAAACATTTTGTGACATGAAAATTGACCAAAACACGATAAACATAAGACTATACTAACAGATATATATTTTATATGAACAATTTTATCTAAAACCAACTATTACTTATAATCCAAACAATTATCTTTTTACCCTGATAATGAAATCAATTAAAATCTTGAACCACCTATTCGTAATTTCATAAAATGGACCAAAATACACCACATACTGCGAGACCCATATCATAAAATGTTACAAAAAGTACACATATTTAATCAGTAACATTAGATCTATAACAAACATAATCAGCTATGTTGGTGCACTGAATGTCTGCTGACTACGTCTTATCGAGTCTTATGTCTAGATAGGTTAAATGAGTGGACAACAGTGATTGAATTAGGGTTTGGTCATGTTTGAACTTGTCTGTCTGTTTGAAGCAGTCCTGACCGTTTGAAGCAGTCCTGACCATTTGAAGATGGCCTGTCCGTTTGAGGAGTGTCCCGTTTGAAGCAGGCTGTGTCACCTTCAAACGGAAGGGTGTCTAGTATAAATAGGAGGTGTGCATGCTCATTTGAAACGGACATGTATGTGTGTGTGAGTCGAGGTGCTGCCAAAATTTCATCAGAATCATTGTAAAAGACTCAGAAAATCAGTAATAGAGAGAAATTGAAAGGAACAAGCTGTTGTGACTTTGTTTACTCTGATTCCGCCTTTGTAAACGAAGATGAACTGCCTTAACTGACTTTTAGGGTCACGAACACGATCCAACAAGTGGTATCAGAGCTCAGGACGAGGAGTTCATACCAAATTCAGCTTGATTACTTCGGATTCTCTCACTTCTACCTTTCTTTTCTGATTTGAACTAGTTGTCATGGTTAAAATGGCCTGAAACTTTCATATATCAAACGAAATACAGTGATAACGAATCATTGAAAGTTTTGAACCAAAATTCGACCTAAAACTGATCGAAAACATCCATTCCGTTTGAAACTGTTCCTAAATTGCTGACGTCATACCGTTTGAAGCTTGACATCAAGTTTGAAAGTGACATACCGTTTGAAAATGGTTTTCCGTTTGAAAGTGACATCAAGTTTGAAAGTGACATCAAGTTTGAAAGTGACATCACGTTTGAAAGTGACATTAAGTTTGAAACTGGCTTCAAGTTTGAAACTGACTTCAAGTTTGAAACTGGCTTCCGTTTGAAACTGGCTTCAAGTTTGAAACTGGCTTCAAGTTTGAAAGTGGTTCCCGTTTGAAAGTGTCTAAAAGTTTGAAAGTGGTTTCCGTTTGAAAGTGGTTCGCTTGAAAGTGGAAATTCCGAGTCAACTTCATTTCACGTCAATCAAGTGTCAGTCAGTTTCAGATTATTTGATATTGTTTGTATTGATTTTGTTTGTTTGTCTTCAGGTGATTCAAGGAGATATAATCATGGCTAAAATGTTTGATGAACAAGAAAACGAGAATCTTAAAGATTTAAATGATTGGACTTCTGTATCTTGGATTGATAAGAAGAACAAGAAGGACGTTTGGATTAAAAGATCCGAAAATTTCTTGTTCATGAAACATGAATCTTTAGAACAGTTGGATAGACGGTTTGAGGAGTTGATTGATAAGATAGATAGATATGAGATAAAGTTTTCAAATGCTGAAAAAATTTCAAAATTTGCTGATGCATTACCTCTAGAATGGGATGAATTTTTAAGTGAACTAAAAAGAGATGCTAATTTCTCAAAGCTTTCTTTTAGAGAATTCATTAATCAGCTTAGATCACAAAAGTTTGATAAAGAAAAAAGAAAAGAAGAGTTGATGTATGAGATGAAGAGAGACTTAGAAAAGATAAATTTGGATGTGATCATCGAAATGAGAAAAAGAATTTCTGTATGTCTAGCTGCAAAAAATGTCATGAAATATGATATTAAGAGAGGTTGTTTTATTGATGAAAATGCCAACCCTCTTGATTTTGTTAAAATTTTTTGTGCAGGAATATTCAGGATGGAAACAAAGAAAGAAGCTGATGCTGAAAAGATGAATGAAAAATGCTCAAAATGTGATAAATTTGGAGCAGACAATGCCAAACTCTTGAGTGATGCGGAGAATTTGACATTGGAAAACAAAGCTTTGAAAGATGGGAAGAAAACTGATGATGAACAGATTCTGGAGTTGCGCTTGAACTGCGAAAAATTGAGATCTGAAAATGACAAACTTTTGAAGAATGTTGAGAGTTTGTCATCAGAAAACAAAAATTTTTAAAAATTAGAAAATGATTTCAAAAGTCAGATAAAGATTTTAGAAGATGAGAGAGATATTTTTGGTAAAAATAATCTCGAAAAACAATGTACGATAAATTCTCATCTTGATAAAATCATTCGTCTTGAGCATGAAGCCGAAGATAATAGAAAGAAAATTGCTGAGTTAGAGAATAAATTGAAAGGTTTTGTGAATTCTACATCACATGTTTGTCCAAAACCTATCAATTCTGTTCCAATAAGTGACAAAGTCACAAATTTTGACAAAGTCAAAATTGAAGATTGTGATGACAAAGCTGATGATGAAAAAGAAAAAGAAAAGAAAAATATTTTTAGATTTACAAGAAAAATTTAAAAATACTGTTTTGCAATCTACTGAAACAGGTGAATGTTCTAAACAAAAACCTGTTAAGAAGAGTGTAGAACAGAAACAAAAAGTTAAAAATTCGAAAAATTTTAAAAATGAAAATAAAAGCTCATCAGTTCAGTCATCCAATCATTATAAAAAATCACAAAATTTTAAAAACCAAAACTCACAAAATGTTGGTAATAAGTGGTGCAGGTTTGACCACAGTGCTCAAAAGACAAATCCAGCATTGAAGAGGAGAAATGATTATCACCAAGCCAAACAATGTTATGATCTGAAGGTTTTGACTGACAGAAGTGGATGGTACGATAACAGAGTGTGCTATACCTGTGGTGTTAGAGGACACATTGCTGTTAACTGCCAGAATTGGAATTTTGAAACACGAAGATGCTATAATTGCCATATCAGAGGACATATTGCCAGAGATTGCCCAAGGAGATCGATGGGAAGATCAAGAGTTGAATCTCAGAGAACGATAAAGAAATCAGTCAATGTCAAGCCCAAAGAACAGAAGGTTCTAGAACAGAAAGTGAAGCTTTCGCAGGGGCAAAAAGACAGACTGAGGAAAAAGAGGAAGAAGGCAAGAGAGTATTTGGAGAAGATTTTGTCTTCAGGTTCACCGGTTGGTTCGAATAAAAGTTCTGATGAATCGATTCACTCGACGGCAAAGTCAAGCAAATCGAATTCTTCAGATGCAAATCTAAGGACAAACAAGAAGAAAAAGAAAGTTATTGGCGATGAATCTGGCTCATCCAAGTCAGACAAGCCAAGTTCGGGCAATGAATCTGATTCCACAAAATCAGATGAGCCACAAGTTGAGGTAAAAAAGGAAGAAACAGTTCCTTTAATGAATGATGAAAAATTTCCACCATTACGAGCTGCAAACCTAAAATCAAAAGGTGTTGATGCTGAAAAAATGTTTAATAGCAATGTTAAACATATTTTTAGTAAGATGGCTGATGGTAAGGAAAAAGGAGTAAAAGAATTTTATGAAGAAAAGAGAAAAGCTCAAAATACACCCAAGGACAGTCAGGCTTGGGTGAAACTTTTCAAATAGAAAAATCTGACTTGCCGGAGCTTCCAGGTTGGTAAGCGTGAAGCAGGTATCGGCATCATTCTTGAGAAATTTACAGGATGGTAACTGTGATATTTCGTTTTACAAGTGGTTAATCAAGGACATTAAGTTGTACTTGATTTTCTACAAATGATAGTAGTGCTTGATCTTATATTGTTAAATTTTTCAAAATGGTTAAAAGAGAACAAGGTGATGTGATGACCCCGAACCCACAAGTGATGGGTAAACAAACTAATTTTTCTGGAAAAACCATTCTGATTAAAACAAACTTAAGTGTTTTGAAATCATTATGGGAAAATAGTTTGTTGTAAGGGGGAGTTCTGATTGAATACGCCGAAGCCCTCACGGCTGAACAAACATGATTACTTTCACAAGATTGAAAAACGGTTTTCAAACTGTAAATATCAATGTGTTGTAAATCATGGGGGTAATTGTTGCTTTACATGTTAGATTTTCTGCAAATCAGTGCACATTAGCAGAAAATGGATGGCGAGACAAAGCTATCAGTGTTGGTCGTCAAATTTTCTTTTTAATGGTTTTGCATTTTAGGGGGAGAATTATTGTTAGAAAATACAAAAACATTTGAAAATTTGAAAATGACAAAAACATGATAAAACCTATTGGCAAAAAGACAAAAACATTAAAAAATGAAAATTGAGTTTTGTGTAAAAAGAGGAAATGATAGTACATCAGTAGACAGTTACTGTACGCTAAAGAATTGGAAAGTTAAAATGTGTTAAACGATCTCACCATGGATGTGTCGGTAGATTTTTATACATTTAGTAAACTTTTTCGGGATATAAACCTAAATTCAAACTTGCTTATTTCGTGGGGAACACTACTTGGATATATAGGTAACCCCTGAAATCTTGTTTGAAAGGTCCCTCTTTCTGAGATACTAGGTCTTTATGCTTAGTGATATCTGGGGTATTATTCCGGGACATCTGCTGAATGGAAGTTCTGACCTAGTCCTCGAATAATACTTTTCGCATTGCTTGAAACATAGCGCAGCCCTCAGCAAATTGATGAAACAATAAAATTGATAGTCATTGCTGTTGTAAAAAAGATCCTCTAAAGGGGATACACCCAAAAGTTGAATCATGATCTCTCTGCTGAACGGTAGTTCTGACCTGAGCTCTCATGATTCTTCATAATTTATTCCCTTTACAGATATCATCTAGGTATATTCACCTGTAAGACTGAATATTGGGATCTGGATACGGGAGTATATTCAAGAGGTGGGACACATGAATGGGTTTAAGTTCTTAATACATCTAATTTGTATCCTGAATCAGTTGAAGTTTGTGTGAAAATTTAAGTGGACCAGTATATCCTCAAATTTAAGTGAATTGTTTAATTCTTAATGTGTAACTAAGCTCAACGGTACTTGTGACTTGTCAAAATCTGATATGATCCTCTGACGCATACTCAAACAAAAATATTGTCTGTAAATATGTTTGTACATATTTCTTTGAGTGGGGATCCTACGGAAAGTGTGTTTTTCCTAAAAAGTGTAAAAAGTCATAAAACACAATAATTTCAGGCATAAAACACACCTAAAATTCACAAATAATAGAATGAATATTACTAAAACACCATATGCAAACTCTAATAGTCCATAAAAACTTCAAACGCACCATCGTAGAACTATAAATATAAAACACAAAATGCTAAACAACATAAAACACAATAATATTTGTCATTCCATAATCAGAGCCTTAACATCTAAAACACAACACAAAACCCACATACATGATGTTTTAGTAATCTTCATCATATTATTTGTGGGTTTTTTGTGTGTTTTATGGTTGACATTATTGTGTTTTATGACTTTTTACACTTTTTAGGAAATTTGGACTTTCTGGCCAACTCCTAGCCTATTTCTTTACTGCTTTATATTTTCAGAAAATACAAAAAGATTTTTGATTCTGCTTTATTTTTCGACAACCGATGTCTGAAGTGCTGAGTTTCAAAATCTAAGTAAGCTGATTGTGTTTCTGAAAATAAAACAAGTTCATTAATTTGAAACTTGAATTAAAAATCAAAAATAAAAAACAGTTTGTGATATCTCCAAGGTCATTAGTTTGGACTTGGATGATTAACTGTGAGGGATTTTGGATACTTAACACTGCCAAATCTATGAAGATTGTTGATAGGGGGAGTGATTTTAGAAAGTTGAATAGAACCAGATTACGATTTCTGGAAAATTGAATGTTCAAAATGTTGTTACTTATAAATGTATGAGTATTGCAGGTAAAAGTCCAGACTACGATCCCAGAAGCTGAGTCTAAGGGGGAGTCTGAAGACAAGCTCAAAGCAAGGGGGAGTTTGTAAACTGAAAAGCAAGGTGACGATCCCTAAAGCACGGAAGCTTGACGAAAGGGGGAGCCTGAAGAAAGAGAGAGCCAGAAATAGATCCTGACAAATTTGGAAAGAGACAAAGACTAAAGACTCGAAGCCAAAGACTTCGTCAACATCCAAGGGAGAGTCTGTTGGTGCACTGAATGTCTGCTGACTACGTCTTATCGAGTCTTATGTCAAGATAGGTTAAATGAGTGGACAACAGTGATTGAATTAGGGTTTGGTCATGTTTGAACTTGTCTGTCCGTTTGAAGCAGTCCTGACCGTTTGAAGCAGTCCTGTCCGTTTGAAGATGGCCTGTCCGTTTGAGGAGTGTCCCGTTTGAAGCAGGCTGTGTCACCTTCAAACGGAAGGGTGTCTAGTATAAATAGGAGGTGTGCATGCTCATTTAAAACGGACATGTATGTGTGTGTGAGTCGAGGTGCTGCCAAAATTTCATCAGAATCATTGTAAAAGACTCAGAAAATCAGTAATAGAGAGAAATTGAAAGGAACAAGCTGTTGTGACTTTGTTTACTCTGATTCCGCCTTTGTAAACGAAGATGAACTGCCTTAACTGACTTTTAGGGTCACGAACACGATCCAACAAGCTACAAACATACCAGATCTGTAACAAACATAATTAGTAACATAAGCATGTAAATCAGCTACAAACATACCAGATCTGTAACAAACATAATCAGCTACAAACATATACCAGATCCGGGCACAAAAAGTACACATATTTAATCAGTAACATTAGATCTATAACAAAGATAATCAGCTACAAACATACCAGATCTGTAACAAACATAATCAGTAACATAAGCATCTAAATCAGCTACAAACATACCAGATCTGTAATAAACATAATCAGGTACAAACATACCAGATCTGTAACAAACATAATCAGTAACATAAGCATGTAAATCAGCATCTACCATACCAGATCTGTAACAAACATAATCAGTAACATAAGCATGTAAATCAGGTACAAACATACCAGATCTGTAACAAACACAATCAGCTAACATAAGCATGTAAATCAGCTACAAATATACCAGATCTGTAACAAACATAATCAGCTACAAACATACCAGATCCGGGCTGTCAGTATTCCTCTAAGAACTCAGATCTGCAAGTCGTGTAACCTCAGATCTGTCAATATTCATAAAAAATCCTCAAAAAATGACGGTAGATATGAAAAAAATTTCAGCAGAAAAAATTACCTGGCTCGACGGTGGTAAGGTAGATCTAAGTCGACGGTATCTCCACCGCTCCATCTTCATCTATAACAGAACAAACAAAACAACCTCTAAGTCGACGGTGGTACGATAGATCTAAGAAAACATTTGGCCAAAAAAAAGTACCTGGATCTTTTTTCCACCGGAGAAAGAAACCCTAAAAGAAGTTGAACCCGGTAGATCTTCGCCAGAGAAAGAAACCATAAAATTTCACAGAACTAAGTCAAACCCTAAAATTTCACAAAAAATGCCGATAACGTTAAAAATACGGTTCCTGAGAAGAAGGATGGTGAAATCGCCGGTGAAATCCGCCGCATGCAGACACCGCGTCTGGTGAGAGAGAGAGAGAGAAGAAGCATGGGGGCGGATGTGAATGAAATGAAATTAGGGTTTAGATTGAGTGAAAGAAAGTATATATTGGATCCATTTGAGTAAACCGGGTCAAAGATATCCGGTTAGTTGATATGAGTTGGTCCGCGTGTTGAATGGATTTTTCAACACCTTCATGCTTTAAAGGTTGTACAATGGGCTTCAAATGGTTGTAAAGTGGCAAATGACCATTTCTGTCCTTCCTATATGCTTATTAAAGTAGTATATATATATATATATATATATATATAAATGGGTTCAGGAGAAAACGGCAAAAAGTGTGAGAACGGTGAGAAAGCATCCTGGCCCAACACGTGGCGCGGGGCATGATCAGGGTCCGAGGGGTTTTTTGGTCATTTTATCTTCCGCTTTTCCAATTTCCTTTTTCACACTATTGATTTATTTTTGGCGTTTAAGATTTTTTGGCGTTATCCAAATTCAATAATTATATGGCGTTTTTAATGGTTTCATTGTATCATCATTTTGGCGTTTATGGCGCTATTCAAATCGTATGCCATTGGACCGTCAAGGGGTCAGAATATCTCTGTCAATGGCGTTATTCAAGTATGGCCACGACTTTTTAGGATGACGCCGCATTGTTTGTTCTTAGATTCAAAGGCGTTTTAGACAAGATGGTCCATTGTTCTATTATTTTTTATATACATTTTGCCGTTTTTGTGGTATCTTGGTGTTTTACAATCGAAAGATTATATCACAAACACAGTGAAAAAAAATAGATGCGAAAAAAATAAATTAAAAATCCTAATCGGATCTCTCTTCACAATCTTCACTGTCATCAGTCTATTTCTTTACAATCTTCACCATATATTTGGCGTTTTATGTAAAACTTAACAAACCCATCGATTTGATTATTTTGTCTGCTCTTCTGTTGAAGCGGCTTTTGTGGATGTTTTTGGGGATATAGATCTTTGAAGATGAAGATGAAGTTGAAGAACCAAGCGAAAAATCCACCCACACGTCATCCAAGCCTTTTTTCAAGAACAAAGAACACAAAATGACATTGACTATCACCAGTATCTTTTTCTTGAATTTTTGTCCATCTCATGCAGCAAAATCAATTCAGTGAATACTTCACGAAGAACAATACTGAATATCCAAGAAAGCATATTAGCCATCTTTGATTTTTTTTAAATTTTTGGCGTTTTACAGTGAGTGGTGTTTAGTAGTATTGGCGTTTGTTTTTTTGTTTGATCAAATGGAAGTTGCTGATTGGTATCATTTTATAGGAGGTCTTTTTTGGCGCGTAAGTTAGACGGTGCATTATTATAATAAAGTATTCGTTGTTTTCAGCTACTATTTGTAATTACTGTTTTTGATAAGCTTTATCTCTGAAGTCTGTAAGACGTCCCATCTTTCAAGTTTGGCGTTTTAGTTTTTACTGTTTGTAGTTAGTGTTTTTAGTTACCATTTAAAGTTTGGTTTTTAATTTTTTATGGGTTTTTTATAATACTTGTCCAAAGTAATTTTATTATAGATTGGGAGTTTTTGGGGCGTTTTATGGCATTATGGCGTTTTGGACAAACATTTGTCTGTGTGGCGTTTTTATTATAAATGGCGTTTTTATTTATATAACAATCAACTAAAAAAATAGAAAAAAAATATAAACAATTGATCTTCCAAATCTTCACTGTCAGCAGTCTCTTTCTTCTTTTGAAATATCTTCACTGGCTGTTTCGATTTTCATATGATTCATTTTAATTTTTATTCATCTTCAGCCTCTTTTTCTTGAAGATTTGTCCATCTCATGCAGCAAAATTTTATTGAGCTAACAATCCATTCGGCAAAACTTTTCCCCGTAGAACAATATTGAATTTTCCAATGAACGATGTTTGATTTTTTATTTTTGGCGTTTTACCGGTAAAAAGAACGTCAGCAAATTGGATGTAAGTTGAGGATATGTGAATAAGATTTTATTCAATGAAATAAAAGTTTTGGTTTAGAAGATATTTGATGTTTCGGTTTTTTGGCGTTTTTAAGAAGAATGGTATATATTAAATATGGCGTTTGGGGTTTTGTGTGTGTTTTTAATTGAAGGTCTGAGATGTTGTATATATAGGATTTTTTTGGCGGTTTTTTAGGCAGGATTTTATTATAATTAAGTTTGGCGTTTTATATCTAATGGCGTTTTTAGTTAGAATGGTGTGTGCTATTTGTTTGGCGTTTTATTTTTCATGAGATCGCGTTTTGTGTGTAGTAGTCAAAAGACCCTTTTACCCTTAATGAAGCGCGTCCACGTAATAAAATTGATGTTATTTACGAAAACGCCACCGTGCCAATCTAGTCCATAGATTGTTTTGATCGGACGATCCATAAGCGTTCTCACCGTTCTCACACTTTCCACCGTTTTCTCTAGATCCTGACTAGGGTCAGGATAGTCAGGATCTAGAGAAAACGGTGGAAAGTGTGAGAACGGTGAGAACGCTTATGGATCATCCGTTCAAAACAATCTATGGACTAGATAGGCACGGTGGCGTTTTCGTAAATAACATCAATTTTATTACGTGGACGCGCTTCATTAAGGGTAAAAGGGTCTTTTGACACCTCCACACAAAACGCCATATCATGAAAAATAAAACGCCAAACAAATAGCACACACCATTCTAACTAAAAACGCCATTAGATATAAAACGCCAAACTTAATTATAATAAAATACCGCCAAAAAATCCTATATATACAACATCTGAGACCTTTAATTAAAAACACACACAAAACCCCAAACGCCATATTTAATATATACCATTCTTCTTAGAAACGCCGAAAAACCCAAACATCAAATATCTTCTAAACCAAAACGTTTATTTGAAATTCAGTTTGGTTGTCTGTAAGGTTTCACTCAATGTAATGGACAAATATCCTTAAGTGAGGATATGGTCCATTTCATTGAGTAAAATATTATTGACTTTATCCTCAACTTCCATCAAATTTATAACGCCAAAACAT
Source organism: Helianthus tuberosus (assembly GCA_030545235.1). Lineage (NCBI taxonomy): Eukaryota > Viridiplantae > Streptophyta > Magnoliopsida > Asterales > Asteraceae > Helianthus > Helianthus tuberosus. Next base: position 51,018,754 of record CM060396.1, read on the forward strand.
ACAAAAACATTATTGAGGTTTGTTGTCAATAAAGTTTAGCTGTATGGGGTGGACAACATTGTCTGATATCTTTCTAAACGAGGATTAACAATGTTGTCCATCTCATACAGCAAAACATTATTGATTTTAGCATTATCAAAATTTGAGGTTTAAGATGCTTTTATTTGATGGCGTTCTTCTTATCGGTAAAACGCCAAAATTAAAAAATCAAACATCGTTTCATTGGAAAATTCAAGATTGTTGGCTGAAGGATGTAAACTCATTAACATTTTGCTGCATGAGATGGACAAATCTTCAAGAAAAAGATGTTGATGTCAGACTTTGTGCTTCCAAACGGTGACAAATAAAACTACTTGAAAAACAAAAAAAAAACAAAATGAATCATACGAAAGTCGAACCAGCCAGTTAAGATGATTCAAAAAAGAAGAAAGAGACTGGTGACAGTAAAGATTTGGAAGATCAATTGTTTATATATTCTTTTTTTTTTAATTTTCTTTTTCAGTTGATTGTTATATAATAAAAACACCATATATAATATAAACGCCAGACAGCCAAATGCTTGTTAAAACGCTATCATGCCGTAAAACGCCACAAAAACTCCTAAACTATAAGAAATTTACTTCGGAAAAGTATTATAAAAAACCCATAAAAAATTAAAAACCAAACTTTAAAATGTAACTAGAAACAGTAACTACAAAACAGTAAAAATGAAGAGACGGAAAATTTATTGTATTAAAATCTAAAACGCCAAACTTGAAAGACGGGACATGTTACAGACTTCAGATATAAAAGCTTATCAAAAACAATAATTACAAACAGTAACTGTAACAACGAATAGTTTATTATAATAATGCACCACCTAACCTACACCGCCAAAAAGAATCCTATAAAATAATAACTTCGAGCAACTTCCATTTAATCAAACAAAAAAAAAAACAAATGCCAAAACACTACTAAATACCACTCACTGTAAAACGCCAAAAAATTAAAAAAAAAATCAAAGATGGCTAATATGCTTTCTTGGATATTCACTATTCTTCGTAAGATTTTGCTGCATGAGATGGACAAATCTTCAAGAAAAAGATACTGATTACAGTCATATGTCATTTTGTGTTCTTTGTTCTTGAAGAAGGCTTGGATGAGGATAAGAGATCAATGACACTGAAGAGTGGGATGATTATAAAGATGAAGATCAAGTTGAAGATCAAAGCGAAAAACCCACCCACACGTCATAGATCTATGTCCCCAAACATCCACAAAAGCCACTTCAACAGACGAGCAGGCAAAAATAATCGAACCGATGGGTTTGTTAAGTTTTACATAAAACGCCATATATTTTGGTGACAGTTCTTGTAGTATTAAAGAAGAGAGAGACTGATGACAGTGAAGATTGTGAAGAGAGATCCGATTAGGATTTTTAATTTATTTTCTTCGCTTCAATTTTTTTCTATCTGGTTGTAATATAATTTTTCAATTGTAAAACGCCAAGTTACCACAAACGCCAAAATGTATATAAAAAATAATAGAACAATGGGCCATCTTGTTTAAAACGCCTTGAAAAACGCCATTCAAATAGGTTTCCTAACCCCCGGGGTTCCAATAGCATACGCTTTGAAAAACGCCATAAACGCCAAAATGTTAATTCAATGAAACCATTAAACGCCATTAATTATTGAATTTGGTTAACGCCAAAAATCTTAAACGCCAAAAATAAAACAATATTGTGAAAAGCGGAACTGGAAAAGGAGAAGATAAAAGGACAAAAAAGCCCCTCCGCCCTTTGCTATGCCGCGTGACACGTGTTGCGCCAGGATGCGTTCTTACCGTTCTCACACTTTTGAGCGTTTTCTTCTGATCCCGTTTCTCTCTCTATATATATATATATATATATATATATGGTTAGGTTCATGCGAGAACCACCTTTATTGTGAGAATCGCGAGAACCAATGTGAACACAACAAAATAACCTAAAAAAACCTAACCCCCACCCCCCAAGCTAAATGCTAAAAACTAACCCCCCCCCCCCCCAAAAAAAAAAAAAAAAAAAACCTAACCCCCCACCCCCCTAAAAAAACCTATAACCCCCCCCCCCCCCCAACCGAAACTAAATGCTAAAAACTAAACCCCCAAAAAAACCTAAAAAAATCTAAAACAACACAAAAAAAAAATTTAATATTTTTTACTTAAAATCGCTACTTTTAGTAGCCAAAAAAGTTTTTTTTAATAACCAAATACAGGGAATTTTGTTTAAAAATATTAAAAAAAAATTTGTGTGTTTTTTAGCTATTTTTAAGTATTTTTGGTTGTGTTCTCATTGGTTCTCGCAGTTCTCGCAATAAAGGGTGGTTCCTAACGGATCCTTCTCCTATATATATAGGGGAAGGTTCATTAGGGAACACTAAAAAAGTGGGGAACGGCGGTGAACCGATTCAAACGAACTCCGATTGGACTCATTCCAGCGGCGTTGGAACCGGCCCGTTGAACCCTAACTAGGATCTCTTAACCCTAAACCCTAAATCCTAACTCCTAAACTCTAAACCCTAAAGCTAAAAAATAAGGCTAAAACCTAGGCTAAACTGTAAAATCTAAACTATAAAACCTAAAAGCTAAACCCTAAAGCTAAACCCTAAAGCTAAACCCTAATGCTAAACCCTAAAGCTAAACCCTAAAAGCCAAATCCTAATATATTTAGGGGTTATGATTTAGGGTTTAGGGTTAAGAGATCCTAGTTAGGGTTCGACGAGCCGGTTCCAACGCCGCTGGAATGAGTCCAATCGGAGTTCGTTTCAGTCGGTTGCCCACTGTTCCCCACTTTTTTAGTGTTCCCCAATGAACCTCACACTATATATATATAGTTCCTGCGCAATGTGTGTTTTTCCTACAAAGTGTAAGAAGGGATCTGAGTCATCCGATGAGTGTGTTTAATGGTTGAGATCAAGTGAGTGACATTTTTGTAATATTTGTTTGTCATTAATTAATTGTCATAATAGGTTAGGGGTAGTATTGTCATTTTACATGTTTTAAATCAATTAAATAACTGTCATAAATAACACACCTCCTACAATCTCGCAATTTTCCCCTCTCTCTAAAACCAATTATAGAAAACCCTCTTTCATACCAAAAATAGCTAGAATCATGGATCAAGATAACAAATTCAGATTGAAATATAAGCACGATTGATACCATGTTTATCATTCCATTCGCAATTCATCATCTTCTTCTAAAGCACATTCAATTTGTATTTCATCTGGTTCGTCGCATTGTGTTTTATCACTAAAACACACTACTATGAAACACATTCGGTATCTAACTTCAAGTGTAGTAAAACACAACACTACGATAAAACACAATGTGAAGAAACTAGAAACTGACAAAACACAGCGTTAAGACAGCGTATTTCATCTGGTTCGTCACATTGTGTTCTATCTGGTAAAACACATCAATATCTCTCAGTGAACTGCGTTTATTAACTGTTAACTGCTAAAACACAATACCAATATCACTCAGTGAAATGCATTTCATTAATTAAAACAACATTTAATACCAAGGGAATTACAACACATTAACATTAATCGTTTAACTGGTAAAACACATCGTCAAGAACTTGTTGAAGAAGCCATTATTTTTTATCAGGCAATTGATTTACAAAGAAGATATGAAAATCGCATGAAATGATAACCTCCAGTAATTTTGATAACCTCTAATACCACCAAATTTGATGACTTATTAAGGGAAAGACGGAAAGGACGAAATACAATCGATTCCTCCATTTAAGTGGTTCTCGCTTCTCCTTGTTCTTGTTCCTAACTCCTCCCTGGGTAGTTCCCAATGTTTGGCACTTTCCATACTTGATGGGCGCAACATCAATAAATTCGCTCATGATCAAGTTACAACCTAAGATCTATGACCATATTATGTTAACTGTTCGTATTTCGTTCATTCCATCGGTATGCTCCCAGGTACCTGTAATTGTGATCCGTTTGCCAGAACCAAGGGGTCTTTCTGTGGAAACCTCCATGAACAATCGTCTTTTTTTATGGTTTTCCGCTTCTCACAGTTGCTCTTTCCACACCTCCGGATATCTGGTGCCAAATCATCGCCCCTTTCCTTATTTTTTCAATAATAGAGTTAGCTATCTCTGTGGCATCGATTTTACAATTTCGTGAAAATGGCTGGACGAGTGGAATGAGGGAGAGCGGCTCAAATCAAGGAGATATTAAGTTTCCTTAAAATTCTCATGAGTTAGTTAATAATAAAATATATTTCATAAATAAAATAATTATCAAGTTACCTTAATGCCCTTTTGATTAAAAAAAACCTAATTGCCACATATCACTCTCCTATGGCTTCCTACACTTTGTAGGAAAAATTGGCTTTGTAGCCAACTCCTACTATATATATATAGGCTTCGGATCGATCGAGAACCAAGCCGAGTTGCGAGAACCGCGAGAACCATTCTTGACCAATAACTGAATGCCACATAAACCCCCCATGTGTTTAAATTTGAAGGGTAGTTTAGACATTTTTCATTTTTTCTTTCTCTTTCTTCTGTCAGTATTTTCTCTTCTTCCTATGTCTTTTCTTTAAAGCCACTCTTTCTCCTACCCACATTTTATTTCTTCCTTCAATATTACAATCAACCTCACACACAATTCCAATTTCTAAATCCAAAAAGCGAGAGAGAACTAGCAGAGAGTTCCGGTCGGTCGTTGTATTCCGATGACCGGAGAAGAGTGAAGGTCATGTGGTACGGATTTTCAGATATGAGAGGTCATTGGTGTGATATGTGTTCCACATCCCGTCGTTCCAGGCCCCGTCGTCTTTGTGGCGCTGATTTATGCATCGTTGCAAATCCCGGCGTTCCAATCCCGACAAAGGTGTTGCCTTGTGACATCACCGAAGATCCATCTAAACCCTAAAGATATATCTCAGCCGTCACCAGATCAAGTCGTTCGATCCCAACGAACGTTGGTTGGTGTGTATGAGTGGTCTTGTGTTGAAGGTGGTTATGTTTTGTAACCATCTCTGTTGATCGATGAGTCACAATCGATAACGAGTGCAGATCTAAATAATTGAACAGAGTTCGGATCTAAAAAACACAAGCGGAAGGAGTAGATCCACAACCAATGAAAATCGAAGAACGTTGTGTAAAGCTGAACAACCTGTAAGAATTTTATTTCGTTGACTTTTGATTTATGAATTATGGTTCTTCAAATCAAACAAGTATTGTATTCGAATATGAAATTAGGTGTATTTGCGGGCCCGCTTTTGAAATATTTTGGTCTTCATGAACTGAAATGTGACAACTGTCAAAAATCCAGGTATCCGTACAATTTAATTAACCAAAATTAGTGCTTAATGACTGTGCTGAATTACAATTAACTGCTTTCTGATTACTGCATTATACTCACATGAGCATCACATATTGCAAATGACATATCATTGACTGCATGCAAACATATTGACATAAATGATGCACAAAGCACAGTTAGCACAGTTAACAGACAAACCAGGAAAATGCTGACGGAGTTCAGTACATAGACAGACGTTGTTTTGATACACAGTATGAGCCAGAAACTAAGTACTACACTAGTATAGAGTGTAGGAAAGTAAGGACCACAAAACTGCTTTTCTAAGTGATAGTTTAAGTGCCGGAAAGTGCCTAAAACTCACCCAAAGTGCTAAATTCAGCACAATTCAGCAAAAATCAGCATTTTAACATACTAATATTATGCAGAAATATGACTAAATGGTCCTGAATCCTTTCCTAAGTGTCGGGAATTAAAAGTGTCACAAAAGGATACATAAAGCACACTAAACGGTATAGTTTAGCACTTTAACGAACCACTATCCAACCGAACAACCGGACACTACCCGAAACATCAAAATTACACTAGAAGCATTGTTTTAATGTTTCCAAGCTAGTTATGATCCCCGAACATCATAACACCCCATACAAAATATCTATTAACTAAAACACTTAACTTACACTTGGTTTTGAACTTTAAACAAACTATATGGTTTAAACCTACACCTATACCCCCCCCCCCCTCACCTAGTCTACGGCCCAAGAGACCCCCACAATTGTGATTTTGTTGCAATTAAATATTGGATCTTGTCTAAACCATATGAAGCACATAATCCACTAGACTAAACTATGTTGGAAAGGTTATAAGTAAAACCTTTAGTCCAAGACTTCATTCATCAACAACACTCAACACCTTCATCTTTCTCTCCCTCTCCTCCTTACCCTCGGCCGAAGACAACAACAAGCACCACCATCATCATCCAACTTCATTCATCCATTCCATACTCATACAAAGGTGTAAGAAGGTATACAAGCAAGCTTGGAGCTCTTGGAGATTGAATGACCTCTTTCATTTGCTTTTATCCATCACATTCCTCATCTTCATCTTGAGTTCATCCCTAGCCATAGAGCTAGTAGTAAGACTCTTAAAATCCCTTGTTACTTCTTATGATGTTGGTTAAAAGATGATATATGTTACAAATCATGAAGAACACTAAAGAACATAATCAAGAAACATGAACATAAGCTTGATTTATGATGAAATCTTGATGAAACTAAGTTGTTTATGTTATGAATGCTTGTTGATCATTGATTTGTTTATAAAGAAGATGTTGATCGTCATAGCATCTTGCTAAATCATGATTAGAAACATAGTTTGGCAAGATGAGAAATGTAAGAAGTTGTAGGATGAAAGATCATCCACCCATAAATCATGAACTTGAAAAGAATACTTGATTTCTTGAAAAATAATAATCAAATTGAGTTAATAATCTTATAGATCTAAGATTTATGAATGGTTTTCCAAAAGAACCAAGTTCAAAATATGATTTTTATAAGATCTTGGTTCTTACTTAAACATACACTATTTTTGGTGGTAAAACAAGTGTAGAAACACTTGTGAAACAAGGAGATTCCATAAAGAAACGTTTTTTTGTAAAACATGTTTACAAGTTGTAAACACCTAAATCTTTCAAGAATGAAACTTTTAAAGAAGTAAACACATTTTAAAGGGTTCAATTTCAGATTCATCAAGCATTTTTGGGAAATTTTTAAAGAAAAGGAAAGCGAGAAAATTGCACTTTTAACCAACATATATCGGTTTTAGCGGCTATTGATGGTATACAGGTTTCTGATCCTCCGGATTCGTTCCTTATGTATAAACTGGCTCGTATCAGGTCTGCTCTTAAGTCGTGGAGGGATGATTTTTTACTCAAAGAAAAGGAAAGCGAGAAAATTGCACTCTCGGAGCTGGAAAAATTGGAAGAGGAAATGGAATTGCGGGATCTTTCAGAAGAAGAAGAATGGATAATGACTGAGAACAGGAAAATTATTCAAGATATCGACTTTAGAAAAAGAATGGATATTAAACAAAAAGGGCGTTTGAAGTGGGCCATTGACGGTGATGAGAACACCAAATTTTTTCATGCTTTGGTTAATAATAGGAAGGCGGCAAATAACATTCACGGATTTAATATTGATGGCGAGTGGTGTACCAAACCGTCAAAGATCAAGAAGATGGTGTTCTCGTTCTTTCGTGACAAATTTAAAGAAAGTTTGAAGATCAGGCCGAATCTCTCGTGCTTCAACATCAAAAAATTATCCGAAGCTGAAAGTTCTCTGTTAGTGGAGCCGTTTTCTGAATCTGAAATTAAAAAAGCAGTTTTTGAATGTGGGGATGATAGGTCCCCGGGTCCAGATGGGTTCAATTTCAGATTCATCAAGCATTTTTGGGAAATTTTTAAAGAAGATTTTCTCAGGATTTTCGATTGGTTTCATGCTCATGGAGTGATCAATGATGGTTGTGGGGCGTCTTTCATTACTCTTATTGCAAAAATCCCTGATCCGGTTTCGTTGATCAATTATAGACCAATAAATTTGGTCGGGGTTATAAGCAAGGTCATTTCCAAAGTTTTGGCAAACAGGATGAGGATGGTTCTGGAGAGTGTTATTTCGGATTCTCAGTCTGCTTTTTTAAAAGGAAGATACATTCTGGATGGTCCTCTTATTATCAATGAGCTTATTTCGTGGATCAAAAAGAGCAATTTGAAAGCGTTTTTCCTAAAGATCGATTTTGACAAAGCCTACGACAACGTTAATTGGAACTTCGTTATCAGTATTCTTACTCAAATGGGTTTCCCGGTTTTGTGGTGTAAATGGGTGTTGGGAATTCTAAAGTCGGCTTCTTCATCTGTGCTTGTTAACGGAGCCCCTACGTTCCTGTTCAGATGTGAGAAAGGTATGAGACAGGAGACCCGCTTTCTCCGTTTCTGTTTTTAGTCGTTATGGAAGCCCTTTCGTGCATGTTAAATAGAGCTAGAAATGCCGAATTGATTAAAGGTATTGACACCCCTAACAATGGGCCGGTTATTACACACTTATTGTACGCGGATGATTCTATTGTGGTGGGTGAATGGTCCAAGGCTGAAGTGGTTAATATAGTGAGACTGCTTCGGTGCTTCTTTTTGTGTTCGGGCCTTAAAATCAACATTGATAAGTCCAATCTATTTGGTATTGGAGTGGGGATCGAGGAAACCAATATTATGGCAAGCGAGGTGGGATGCAAACCGGATGTTCTCCCGTTCAAATACCTTGGTCTTAATGTGGGGGCGAATATGAATCGAATCAGAAATTGGCAGCCTGTGTATGACATTTTTCGGAAGCGGTTGGCTAAATGGAAATCGAACCTGTTATCTATCGGGGGAAGGGTTGTTATTATAAAAGCGGTCTTGGAGAGCTTACCGTGTTACTATTTCTCTTTGTATAAAGCTCCTAAGAAGGTTATTTCCGAGTTGGAGTCCATGATTAAAAAATTCTTATGGGGTGGATCTATAGAAGAAAGGAAAACACATTGGGTTGCTTGGGACCGGGTGACGCTTCATAAAAAGGACGGGGGTTTGGGTCTTAACAAATTATCGGAGGTTAATATTTCGCTCCTTTCTAAATGGGGTTGGCGTTATAAATCTGAAGTCAATTGTTACTGGAGAAAAATAATTGATGCGTTTCATCATAGTCGGGTTAACTGGGAAGGCTTCCCGATAAAGAAATCGTTGAAAGGTGTATGGAATAACATAGTTAAAGTGCTGATTTACAGTAAAGTTGGTGGTTATGTTCTTAGAAATTATATTCAGGGAGCGGTCGGCAATGGGGAAAGTATTCACTTTTGGCTTGATCCTTGGATCATTAGTGAACCGCTCAAGTTGAAATTTCCCGGTCTTTTTCGCATGGAGGCTGAGAAAAAATGTTATGTTGCTGATAGAGTGAAAAGTACTGGTTCGGGTTTGGAGTTTTTTTGGCGCTGGAAATCGGTCTTGCCTGACCCAGTGATGATTTCGGACCTGCAGCAGCTTCACAACATTCTCGGTTCGGTCCTGATCACCGATAGACAAGATAAGTGGCGATGGTCTCCTCATAATGAAGGTATATTTTCGGTCAAGTCTGTCAAGTGTTTGTGCTATTTGGATAGGCTTGTGAGCCATAGTTTTGTTATGGATTGGTGCGAGTGGGTTCCCGATAAATGCAATATCCATGTGTGGAGAGCGGAAATGGAAAAAATCCCGACTAAGGTAGCGTTAAAGAAGAGAAATATTTTGCAAGGAGAGCCGTCATGTCCGTTGTGTTTTTCTGCTGAAGAGACCGCCGAGCACCTATTTACGGCTTGTTATGTTTCATCTATTGTTTGGAATGCGGTTAGCCAGTGGTGTAGGATCCCCGGTATCTACGCATTCTCTATTAAAGACCTTCTTTGTTTACACAAGGAACTATCGTCATCGGGTAGGAAGAAGGAGGCGGTTCAAGGTTTAATTATCATCATTGTTTGGAGCCTATGGCGTGCTAGGAACAACTTGATTTTTTCCAATACTCCGGTTAGGATTGACGGTATCATTAGCGAAGTTAAGGCTCTAGGTTTTTTATGGTTTTCGAATAGATCTAAGCATAAAGGGATTTTCTAGGAGGAGTGGGTTTCCTTTGTAAATATGTAATTTTCTTGTTGTGTTTGTTTGGTCGGCTCGATTTGGGCCGGCTGTTTGTGAATGAAGTTTACTTTTCAAAAAAAAAAAAAAAAAAAAAAAAAACTAAACCTACTAAACACACTACCAAGTTGCTAAAAGTTTTTATGAAAGTTCAAGTTCATGTTGTTATGTAAATTGCATGGTTTTGGCTCTTGGTAAGTGTTGATTGAGTTGTTGATTGATTGTGGTGATTTTAAAAGAAAATGATATGCTTTGATAGCATGGAAACCTCCATTTTTAGGGGAAACTATGGCAAAATTTTCTAAAAATATAAACACTTAGAAAAATGTTTTCAAACAAGTATTTACAAGTATATTTTAACCATGAGTTTCCATATAAACTTTGCCATAATTTTGTTACAAAAATACAAATATTGGAGGTTGGTTTTGTAAATAAAAATGACTAAATATGTATTTGAAAGATATATATTTAAAAGTCACATGTGTGTGATTATTTGTATACTTTGTGTACTAGTTATATTATTTTAGGATTTAAAATAATATAACTTAACAAAATACCAAGGAATTACAATCCAAAATATTACAAAAAATCCCAAGGAATAAATACACAAGTTACACGCATAATATTGTGAAACCGAACGAAAGAATGTAACTTACAAGATTCCGGAAATTATGTTTACAAATATTTTGGTAAATATTATTTTGGATACAAAGGAAATAAAAATATGATTTTTATGATTATCACAAAGTTATATCATATTTTTGATAAGGAGAAAATATATTATTGGGAAGTAAAAATATATTTACTTGGAATTTTAGAAGATACATGATTTTTGGGAAAAATATACATTTTCTTGGATAAACTTGAAATACATTATTATGAATAAAAATACGTTTAAATATTTTCTAAGTGAGACTTGAAAATATATTGTTTTGAAACTACAAATATTTTTGCCAAAAGAAAAATTATGAATTATTTTTCTAGGTAATATTCCTTAAAATATATATTGGAAATATATATTGGTATATTTTTATTTGGAATAATACACCGGAATACGACACCGATACATGGCAATATACAAGAATACGAATAAGCATGTATGAGATACCCCCATCCTTGGGAAGGAAATACAAATATAAATACTTGAGAAGTATTATTAAAAAATATTGTTTAACAATTATTCCAAAACTTAAAAATATAATTTAAGTTAAGATAATTATTATTTTAACAAGTAATTATAACTTGGAATAATATTGAGGACATAAAAGAAACGTAACTCGAAAACATTAATACTAAGACAAGGCACGACCCGTCCGTCTAATTGACGTTAGTACACTGTAGGTAGTCGTGTTTGCTGAAGGGATTTGAGTCACGATTCTGAAGACGCAAGACTGTGAGTTCATGCCCCCCTTTTCTTTTAACTATTTTCGGTTTTATAACTTCGGGGGTGAAATACATGTTACAACTATTACAAACGTTTTATACATGGTATGGTTAGCTAAGGAAGGTTACTGCTTGATCATGTGAGTGGTGGGTACAACACTTAAGGCCATTAATCCTCGTCGTAGGACCGAGGGACATGAGTGATAGATCTATTTGGGTGTAGCGAGCTCACACCCATGAGGACCAGGGTGGCCCATGTGGTGACTATGTCCACATACTGAAGCCGTGGCAAAATCCGCTAGGTTTGAGTTTTCCTGCATCACTTCACATATACCATTGGCTTTGCAACCCATTAGTGATCTGTTTTTCCTTGTTGCTTTCATGCCAGGATTTACATACATACAGACATACTTTAAAGGTTTATGCATACACATAGACAAACACATGAACTCGCTCAACTTTTGTTGATGTTTTCAAATTACATGTATTGCAGGAAATTAGTAAATGGATCTGGCGGGCGTTGGAAGTTTTATGATGCGTTGTGAATAAAGATGTCATCCGAAGTAATTAGGGTTTAGGAGATGTATCTTAATCCTGGACGAGATACATGGTTCTAAACTCGGTTTTATTTAAGTTCTTTTGCGAGTCTTCGTGAACTCTTTAAAACATGTTGCATGGTTTGTAATTTAAACTTAAAGTCTACGTTTCAAACAATTATGTTGTGGTATTTTCAAACTTAATTTATGGATGAACATATCTGGTTTTAATCATATAGTTGTGTTATGATTGAATGAAATGGTATTAAGAAAGTCACACCATAATCACGCTTCCGTAAAAGTCAGGGTGTGACATGAAATTTCCTGAATTTATGGTTTTTTTCAAATATGAATTATTGTTGTATGAACTGCAGACGGTGGTGTGAGGTAGTTGGTCGGAAGACAGTGGTGTGAGGTGGCTGGTCGATGGTGTGAGGTGGTTGGTCGGTGGGGTGAGGTGGTTGGTTGGAAGACGGGGGGGTAGTGGGTGATGGCGGCTCGGGGTACCGATGATAAGGGTACCTGATCAATGACAACAAAACAAGATGGATTAGTCCGGGTTTTTGTTCACACCCGTCTCATCTGATTCTTTAAACTCGTTCACCCATCTGAATGATTTCAAACACCGGAGTGTGACTTTTGTTTGAATCTGTAGCTAAATTTGAAGTATTGAATGTTTAAATTGAAGTTTTAGGGTTTTGAGGTGTGTTGTACGGTAGAGAAAGGGGGAAATGATGGATGGACGGAGGATAACGTCGAGTCCACGGCCGTGCAGTGGGCGGAGAGTGGTGGTGAAGAAGCGCCGAAATGGTGGCGGTGATGGTTTTTTAATAGTGTTAAGAAGCTTCAAAGGTGGGAGATTTGATCAAAACGACGTCCATCTGTTGGTGTGCCTGATGCTCAGGAGAGATTCTGAAATATCCAAGTTAATCGAGAGAAGAAAAACACACCATAAAAATCAGCTTACAGTGTCTGCGTATAAATATCGAAAACGATTGAGGGTTTCAGCTCCTTCTCGCCGTCTACGCTGCTGCGCTTTGTTTTCTCTGCAGATTTCTCTTCCGATCTTGCAAAATGGTAACCTCTACTCTATCTCTATGAGAAGTTATCATTTTCATGTTTGTTTCGTAATTGTTTTAACGCAATCGTTTCTATCTTTGTTGTTTATACGTAAATCAGACTACCCGTATCAGCCTCTTGTGTTATGTTTTGTGATTTGCTAGAAGAACTTGCATTTCATTGCAAATAGGACTAATTTAAATTTAAATTTGATATAAATCGTTAATTGTTGTAAAACTAGCCTAATAGCAAACAATAAGAGGAAAGGATGTAGGGAGAAAGAGATATTTCATTGATCGATATATCATACAAGAGATACAATGGGAAGTATATATAGGAGAATAAAACTTGGAGAAGAAGCTAATCTATTTTTGGTGTTGATAACCATAACATTAATAATATATTTATAACACTCCCCCTTGGTTATCAACTTGATACGCTTGGAGATGCTGCCTCGTTAAAAACCTTGCCAGGAAAACCCAGTGGGACAAAACCTTAGCTAAGGGAAAAAGAGTGCAACGCGTATCGTCTCCCCCTGATACTTCTGGATCATGTATGTTGCCTCATTAAAAACCTTACTAAGAAAACCCAATGGGACAAAACTTAGTGAAGGGAAAAATAGTGCAACTTGTATAATACTCCCCCTCATTGAACATGTATTCTTCAAGTGACTAGTGCCCATTTTTCTTGAAAGTTGCTCAAAGTTTTTGTAGTCAATGATTTACCGCTTGATCCCTTAATGTGCAATTCTTTATGTTCGCAATGTTGTATATCTTCATGTGATCTTTCTAATGCCCCTTCTTTTAAATAAATATCACAAGATCCACAACTGTGATTTGTTACATTCCCTGCCTTTATAAAACTAACCAAACTTGTTTTGATAGGTTAGTAAAATATAAATTCATATCTTACATACCTTAGATGTATTGAAATAGATGTTTTCCCATTTCAATATTTCTTCGTTTAACACATGCTATATCAAATCGATAAATTCAATAAATATATATAAAATCATGAATAGATAGCAAGAAATACTAATGCACAATTGCACTTAAAGATGGTACATCTAGTCCAAAATTTTCAATTTCTTTCATATGAAGCTATAACAGCCATTTTATATATCAAGTAATTGAACAACCTTTAACGTAGTTAAAGGATAAACTTTGTCCATGGTAAAACGCGTCAACATCTAATAGATATAGTTTGATTGATTACATATATACTCGAACTACAGGTCGAGCAATAATTACAATGTGTCAAGGTCATTCAAAAATTCTCCCTCTAAAAGCTCGACAGTTTCTCTCGATGGTGCCTAGACATCATCACTGTAAACTACGATTATATTGAACTTTTAGGAGAGGACTTTTGATAAAGATGGATGATATTATCAAACTCATATTGCTCTTTATCAGAATATCTCATGAGGTATACAACACTCAACCTAACTATTTTATCCATACTATCTTTTTAAGTTTATAAAGTTACATTAATGAGGTTTTGAAATCAATACTTCAGGTATTTACAATCATTCACTTACTTCTTTCCACTTTGAAAAACAATGTATGTGCATACACTCTTTAGGAGTTCTGTTACATAAACCTCCTCATTGATTTCTATATCATATGCACGGATGTCTTGAACACTTGCTTTATTTGTATAATACATATTGTACCATGCTTGTACACTGTACATTGTGATACCATAGTCACCAAGTACATGTTTTCTCTGTATGTTTATTGGTGCACAAGAATTACATCCATAAGATGTTTCAACTAACCTTATAAGCACTTAATGCTTTAGGATACTCAGCAGGAGTTCCAATTATATTCAACGTATTCAAATATGAATCTGTATAGAACGATCATATCGTTCTCGAGAACTTATTTTTCATGATTTTAATAAATTAAATCCCTGAGGGACTTTCATGTAAACTTTTAGTATCCAGTGATTCATAACTTTCATAAGACACATATCAATTCTCTCTTTATATTACCAGACTAATTAAATATTGGAAAGCCAATACATCCACCGCCGGAGAATACGTCTCCTCATAATCAGTTATAGGTCTTTGTGAAAATACTTGTGCCACCAATTTTGCCTTATATCACTTTATTTAATTTTCACATGATTCGCATAAAAGACCCATTTGTATCCAACATATTTTACAACTTCAGTTGTATGGACTGTTGGTCCAGAAACTTTCCATGTTATTAGAGAATTCAACTCTGCCTTATTTGTGTCTTTCCATTTTGGCCAATCATTTATATGTTTTCATTCATAGGCAGATCTTAAATCTTGATCCTCGTCACTTCATCATTTCAAGCGCTATATTATATACAAAAGTATAACGACGTCGATTTTATTTCGATTCCATACACATCTTAGACATGATACAACTTATCGAGATCTCTTTATTTTCAGGTACCTGAGGTTCTTCTTGAACCATCATGTCTATTGTCTCTTCAGGAGATCTTATTACTATAACCTCGACTTTACTATCTTAATTATTTGCTCTAATTTTCGAGGAATTTTATTATTGGAATCAACTAGTCTGCCACGTTTTAGGCGTGTAATAGACTTATTACAAACTATGTGGTTGTCCTCTTGGGACACAAATATAATTGGAGCATAAGCAGTTGATTATGTGACTTACTTACTAACTCTATTTAGGTTAGTGAACTTGTCGGGTAATTTATTCTTTAATATTGGTAAATGAATTATACTTTAAACTTCTAGTTCATAGTTTATAGTCTGAGGATCAAGATGACATGATAATTCATTTCACTTTTCACTTTCCAACTGCTTGTTATATCCCCCTAATGTTGGGAACATTCATTCACTAAAGTGAAAAACAATGAGCCATAAACAAATTTCTCACTAATGGCTTTAAGTATTCAATAATAGACGATTATTTATACCCAACATATTTTCAAACTTTTTAGAAGTCCCATCTTTGTGCGGTGTGGTGGATGAGTTTCAATATATGTCGCACAACCAAAATTTTTGATGAGACATCTTTGGTTCCTGACCAAAAACCAACTGTATGGGGGATAACTATAACTTATTGGTTTGATGTGAATTGATGGTACTATATACAAAATTACATGTACCTAAATGAACTTTTGCTCCTCTCATGATCATTGGGTTTGTAACCAATAGTAGATGTTTAGTGATCATCTCAACAATAACAATTATTCCAATGATCATTAATACCTTGGGAATCAAATCACTATTATCAAATAAATATACTAATCTGGATTAATATGCTTGCTATCACATTAGCTAAGCCACAATTACACAAGCTTCAGGTTGTGGATTTGATAACCATTTAGACGATGCATCGATTTAAAACACTAAATGGTATCATGTTGGGATATACATATCCTTTAATCACTTCCAGAATATTTAGGTATACACACCCTCATTTATTTTGCAAATATATAATTTCTCTTGAGAGCAAACATTACATGCTAATTATTATCTTGAAGAATCTTCCAGTTCCTTCAAGTTCTTCAATATGTTTCACATCATCAATGACTCGGGATGGTCTGACCGGTCATGCCATTGAATTAAATAATCACGATCCATAAACTTCTGGTTTATGATCGTATATGTTTTACTTGCAATCATGTTTGTTCAATACACGATAGGAAGTATGAGAGAATAATGTAATATTATTTCAACATTCATGGCATAACATGTTTCCCATGTTTTATGTTCGTATAATCACTCCCTAAGTGTGCCACTTTTTATGGTCGATTTCAATATTAAAATGGTTGTCAACATGAGGATTATTACAATTTCCTCAGTTACCATGATCATGACCTTTATAACGATCATTGTATAGTCATTGCACTATTAACATGGTTGATCTTATTACATGATCATCATAACAATTTCCTCAATTACCATCATCACGAACTTTACACCAATTATTATATCATCATATTCTATTCAAGGAATAGATTATACCCATACAACATTCATGGTGGCATCATTACAATTCTCATGATCGATCTTATCATCATAATATTATCTCCATTGATATTATCCAACAATAACAAAAAACATATAGAATTATAAATTGCAACAAAGGATACATAAGGCATCAGGCATCAAAAATGAATGAATCATGAATGGTAAAACCGTACCTTCACTGACGATGATGTTGATGACCCATTGAGAGAGAATTAAGGCTTGTAATAATGAGATTCAAAGTGGAACGTAATAATGAGATTAATCGTGCTGATAACGTGTTGTGAAGCTAGCCTAACAGCAAAAGGAATATAAAGAACAATATGGAGAAAAAGATTGATCTTATTGATTGAGGTGTTTGTGTTCGCGCTCGTGCTGATAACGTGTTGTAAAACTAGCCTAATAGCAAACAATAAGAGGAAAGGATGTAGGGAGAAAGAGATATTTCATTGATCGATATATCATACAAGAGATACAATGGGAAGTATATATAGGAGAATAAAACTTGGAGAAGAAGCTAATCTATTTTTGGTGTTGATAACCATAATATTAATAACATATTTATAACATTAACCATTATGATGAAAAAGTTATTAATCATATTAGACTAGAAAACTGTGCCAGAATTAGTTTGTTGTATTTGAATTAGTTATTATTCATATTGCTTTAATTTTATTCTCAAATAAATCTCCACCTAAACCCCCCCATATATAGTGGAGGGTTCAAATGAAAAGAAAGTTTTTAGTAAGAATAAAAAAGAAGAAATTTGAACAAATAAAAAATCTTTCATTTTACTTCATTTAGTGTTTGTATTAAATATTAGTGTAAGAGTATATCGGTAAACTTAGATAGATCATTAATTTTTAGTCTTTCTTTTTAATAGTTACATTAAATTTGTAACTTGTGTTTTAAAAAATATATATTTTTTCAAAGAAGAAAAAATCTAATTTAAAATGTAGGATAAATTACGAGGTGTGTAGAATGAATTACGATGTATGTAGGATGAATTACGAGCTGTTTAGGATAAATTTCAATATGTGTAGAACAAATTTCAATACGTATAGGATAAATTTTGATGTGTGCAGACAAAATGTTTTAGTGTGGAGGATGATAGTCTTTATGACTAATTAATTAGTCAAAGATGATAATAAATGAAATGAGAGAACTATTTAATGTTTTACAATTATACACTTTGTTCTTTTTTTCTCAATTTAATTTTCTTCTTAAATGAACCTTTACACCCACACACACACACACACATATATATATATATATATATAGAGGCCGGTTATCATACAAATCCTCTAATCGTACATTATGTACGCGTCGTCTACAACCGTCGGATCATCTTCCTTAAACAGCGCCTTTTTCTATTAAATTTATCAACCTAGGATTCATAAAAAAGAAACCGCCAAGGTTAAAAACGTCAAATTTAAAATCAAAACACCTGATAACGGCAAACAAAACCTCAAAAATCATAACGAAAGATCCTAAATCAAAACCAAAGACGAAATTATAACAATTAACAAAAAATCGATCGATTCTTATTCACCAAATCGATCGATTCCTATTCTTCAAATTCTTCTGATAAAATGAACTTATGATGAATTCAGAAATTCTGTATGCACTGACTATCGAAGAAGATGATGCAGTTTGTCAAATCATGTGCGAAAACGTCGACAATACAAATGCGAATTCGGTATAAAAATGAATTCTTTGACATTTCATATAGTTTGCGAATTTTATGTGATGCATATGCGAGATCAGTAAAAAGTTAAGAATTCTTTGAGATTTCATATAGTTTGCGAATTTCAGCGTAATGCACATGCGTTTTCAAACACTTAAAAAATCTCTTCATATAGTTTGCGATTTTAGATAAATTACACATGCGATATCATAGAAAATGATATTTAAATGTATGTTTCTTAAGGTTTGCGAATTACTTTCGAAACAAATGCGATTTCGAATAAGGAAGAGTGAAAAAAAAAACTAAAAAAAAAAAAAACTTTATAATAAAAAATACAAAAAAAAAAACTACTACCTATCTTAAAAACTAAAAATGATATTATTTTATATACAAAAAACTTAATTTATTAACGATGTGACTATAATTTGAAATGTAATGATGAGTTTTACAATGAATACTACTGAACTTACCACCCTACCTATATAATAAATTTACTATATTAATATAAAAAACCTTGATAACTACCTTCCATATTAAGACATAGAAGACCAAATAAAACACACACAAAAACACAGACAACAAAAATGGCATCTGAAGATATAGAAAAAATCAAAACCATTGCAATCAAAGAGTTATTTTCAAGCACTGATGTCACTTCTTCTCATCTGATTCTTGATGTGCAGGGCAAAATCCTTGAACAAATCAAGAACAATCAAGAAGTATGGGAAAAGCTACTTCAACAACCGCCATCAACATTCAGAGACAGAGCTTTGGATCACCTAAAGGAGCAATCTCGATCTGATGACTTGGCCTTCTCTTTCCTAACAGATGCTCTGAACACTGTGAAGGAGAAGATGAAGTTCAGCTCTTCTGCACGTGACAAAATCATTCTCTTCAAGTAACTAATTTATATTTTTAATCCTTTTGTGGTTGTGGATGTGTTAGACAATAACTATTATTTTGGATATATGTTTGAACAAATCTTATGCTTTAATATAATTTAAAATCGCATGAATGAATTAGGGATCTTTGCCACAATAACATAAAAAATACAAGATAACTCAAAATCGCATGTATTAGAGGAGAAATCGCATGTGAAAAATAATATAAATAAATATAAAGTGATGCATATAAAATCGCATGTTTATACTACTATAATCGCATGTGAAAAATGATATACATAAATGAATATAAAATCGCATGTGTTCCGTGTAAATTCGCATTTACATTTAAAAAACCATTACTCATCCTCGTCATCTTCATCTCCAGACACCTCTTCCCACTGATCTTCATCGGATCCATCATCACTAATGTAATCTTCAAAGTCATCTTCCTCTTCGTCGTCTTCACCCTCATTGTCTTTGTCTCTCAAACCATCTTCAATCTGGACACCCTTCTTCTTCTTTTTTTGCTGTTTACCTTATTGTTTGCCTTTCAGCTCCTCGCAAGTCCGAATGTCATGACCTTTTACATTGCATACACTACATGTCCTTGACCTTTTCCCTTTGCGGCTGATCATTTGTTCCTTCTTAGATAAAATCCTTCTATGCGAGCCGCTGCCTTTGTTTCTTATACAAGCCGGCACACGAACAGTAGGGGGGCATTAGTTACTGGTTGTTGATAACCAATCAACTTTGAAAATCGGTCAAATTTTGGATCAAGTTGCTTGGTTATGCGACTCTGATCAACTCTCTCTTTAAGCTGCATCATTTGATCCCTCACTAAAACAAGTTGATCAAGGTCAGAAATCAAATTACTAACCAAATACTCCCCTGTATGAATGATTTCACGAGCAATCCGTTTAGCCTTGTGTTGCACATCCTTGCCACCCACATTTAAATTGTACTTCACATTCAACTCATTCGGCACCACATCCTTCGTCCATCTCTTCATAACATATTTGTTTGGTATTTCTTTAACACCAAACATCTTGAAAAGAAAATAGATGTGTTTGCATAGCAGCCCATACTGCTCAAAACGCAAACAGCTACACTGTGCAGTTACATCATTTTCAAGATTCTTGAACCACACCTAGCAAAAAATAACCAAAAAAAAATAATAATAATAAGATTTAAAATCGCATGTATAAAGATAACAATTTCGCATGTTTAAATATTCATGTATTAAGTAAAAATAATATCGCATGTGGAACATAACAATTTCGCAATTCTAAAAAGTTAATGTAAAGTAAATAAACTAAAATCGCATATGTAATGTAAAGAATTCGCATATCTAAAAAAATGAAAAATACCTCCAATAAACCATCACCATGTGCTGTAAAGTCCTTCAATAATATTCTGATACGTGGACCTTCAACTTTGGTGTCCATCGGCAAACATTCGGAAATTGTTCCATGAATCTCTGATTGCTGATCAAAAAATATAGACCTGGTGTAGATCTTAGCAGCATCTTTTTCCAATGTAGTTCGACTCCAATCAGCTGGCTCAGTATATCTTGAAATATGATCATTTTTTCTATGATTGAACCTTTGAACATCCATTGCCCCATCAAAATGATTCATAAACTCTACGAGTGTGAGTTGTGAATTAGCAACCTGACAAAAAAAATGGTTCTCACTCTCTGATCTTGAAGTTGTTCTCATAAGACCTGACATTGGCTCGTGCCGGTAAAAAGCCGGAATCCACATGGATCTCATCCCAAACATATCATCAATCCATTTGTTTTCAGTAAGACCAAACTCAATCATCACCAACTTCCACTGTCTCTCGAATTCTTCGGGCTCAATCGAATCGGTCCAAACAATGTCGCACATTCTCCTTTTAAACTCGTCATTATTGCACAACTCGTGCCCAACCTTTAACAATAAATGCATTTTATATCAGTCTATAACAAAAAAAAACTATAATAATAAAAAATAACACCAACAAAAACACAAAAAATGTTGCATGCTCTACCTTATCTGCCACTTTTTTCATTATGTGCCACATACACAATCTGTGTCTGCTACTAGGGAAAACCTCCTCAATAGCCTGTTTCATAGCAGGGTCTTGATCCGTCACTACAACATTAGGCTGCCGACCAAATGACTTTAAAAATGAATTTAGAAGCCATTTATATGATTCAATACTCTCTGATGCCAACAACCCAGCTGAGAGTGTTACATTCCGACAGTGGTTGTCAATGCCTGTGAACGGAACAAACACCATCTTGTACCTGAACAACAAATGCGAAATCACATTTATTATATGCGAAATAATGAAAATCAAATGCGAAACCAGGAGAAAAAGGGCATGCGATATATTCAATACAACTCTGTTTTCTACACATGCGATATTGAACCCTCATTAGCAGACAAAACATGCGAAAAATCAGTAACAAAACATGTTTGTCTTTTTGAAACAGTTACCTGTTTGTCTTGAAGGTTGCATCGAACGATATCACATCGCCAAATTCCATATAGTTAAGCTTGCATAAACCATCAGCCCAGAACAACCCAGTTAAACGTTTGCCATCATCAACAGAGTATTCAAACGAATAATCAGCTAAAAATTCTTTTTTGTCAGTCATCCTATTTATAACCATGTCAGCGTCATACTCTCCTATATAGCTGTTTATTCGCTTCCTAAAATTTTTGCAATCATCAACTGTGGCACCAATGTTCTCGAAACCACCATAACGTTTCCTCATTATATGGAAAGCTTTGACAGGACCAAGGTTTAAAGTGCCTAGTTCCCATACCATCTCCTCCTGGACATCTGACAATTGTCTATAAGCTGGGAGCATGTGAATGTCATTTTCACAAACAAACTTATGGTTATGACCATCAACAAATCTCTTGACTGTATATAATCTACCGTCCACAGTGCAAATCATAAGTTGAGCTTTGCATCCGGTCCTAATAGTCCCCCTTTTCCTTGTTTTGAATTGCTTTTTTGACTTGGAATTATCATCAATACACACAGGCTTATGTCCCTCTTTAGAACAAACCAAATACTTAGTTTTGATTATACCACCGCTGTATACTTCGCCACCTTTCCGAATAGAAAAACCAGCTAACTTAGCATATGATTGATAAAACGCATATGCTTGTTCAATGGAGGTAAATTGCATTCCAACAACAGGTGTAGCTGATGCCTGAACCTCCGGAGTGTAAACCCTTTCATCTACATGAATCAAAAATAAAAAACATAAAAAAGTCATATAAACCACATGCGAATTATCTGATCAATACATGCGAAATGATGATATTGAATAATTGAATAACATGTGCGATTTATTACATAATCAAATGCGAAATTATAAAAAAAAAACAAACCAAATGCGAATTGTAGATAGTAATAACATGCGAAGTTAACATGTTGTTCTCAAAAAAAAATACAAAGGTGAAATCAAACATTCAAACTACAAAAACATCTACAGCAATGCTACGATTAAACAAAAAACTATTATACGAACAATTCAGATATCTGAATTAACATAATTACCAATAGAAATCTCGTTTGCAGCACTTGAACTTGAACCTGGAATTGGAATTGGATTTGCAGGTCGCGGATTTAAAACATCCTCAATCGAAACTCTCTGATAAGCAGATAATTGAGCATGATCACCAATCAGTCGATTTTCTTCAAAATCATCTTCTGTTCGTCCAGTGCTACTCTGTGGATCCATCGAAAATAGACAAATTGAATTAAACCCTAACACGTACGACCGAAAACTGCAAATTGTGAATTATGGAAAATTTGAAACTGATTTGAATAATAATTACCGGGATATCAGTGTAACGAACTTCTCGCTGAATGAACGAAGAGACGAATTTGCCCTCTAATGGTTATGTTAATTGTCTGATTTAACCTTCTTAAACCCAACTGAATCGGGACACGTGTACGGCTCACAATATAGCGTACATAATGTAGGATAACCATATTTGTACCATACTCTTTACCTATATATATATAAAATTATAGGCAACTCCTCTACAAAAGGTTTAATTTCTAAGAAGCTATGTGAATTGGACATGTAACGAAGCATTAATATTAAGGGAGGAGTGTATAAGATTAATTCAATCAGTTAGTCCAATTACCACGTTTACTTAGTTAATTATCGGGTCAAAGTAATTAAAATAAAAAGTCAAACTAGTCAGTTTTCAAATAAATTCAAATATGATAATGTAGAAGTTATAAAACATGTTTTATCACTCTAATAGCTTGGTAAACATTAATAGAACATGTATAAACATGTTCAACCCGACAATTCTAAGTTTAAGCTCGGTTCGCAATCGAAAGTCGCAAAAGCTTGACTTTTATATTGACTTTCAGTTCTGACCCGAATTAGCTTAATTCCTTTATGCATTAAGGTTCCTTTGTGACCATAATATATTGTAACATAACCCTCTGAGGTTATATTACATGGTCACTTAGTAATCTGAGTTTGTATGCACGTTTCCGTTATTTTGCTTTATGTTGACTATTATGCCCTTTTGTCAAAAAAAAATAAGGTTTTTGATATAAACGAACATGCAAATGAACTAAGTACTGATTAGTAAACATATTTAGAATATTTGACACGTACACTCTGGTCATAAATTGAAGTTATGCAATTAATCGAAAAGTATGCTTTTATAAAGACTAAAATGCCCTTTAGCATGCAAATCAAGTTTTAAGCATGATTTTTTACACAAAACTAATTACCCACTGTTATGATATCATAATTAGGATTTATTGGGATGTTAGGTCAGTTTATATACTGATTTAAACACTGAGTTCTTGTACAAAGTTTATAAATGACGACAATACCCTTTTTAGCAAATAAAATGGGCTTTAAATATAATTAACATGCAAAACCTTTTGTTACTGATATGTTATGAAAAATAAAATATTTTGACCATTAAAAGCTGGTCGTAATCTCAGAATTACTTAAACTTCGAGATTATCGTCATTTACCGGTTTTTACGCTAATTTGGTGCATAGTATGGTTTTAAACCATACTTAGCACCCAATACATGTTACCTACTGATTTTATAAGCTATTTTAAATATTTTTACAGTAGGTATAAGTCATGAACTCAGAATCCCAAATAAGTCCCTAAAACCATATGTGAAATGACCAAAATGCCCTTTCGGAGCATAGTTTGGCCATAAATCATAAACCACACATATGTATGATATCCTACTGTTATAATATCATAAATTAAATATTTTTATAGAATGTTTATGACCATAACTTCAGTTTACATATGAACCCTTTTTATAAACCTTAAAATGACTAAAACATCCTTATGAGGCCTAATTCGGTTTTAAAACTTTTATGGGCATACATATTGATGTTCTACTAATATCATGACATATTTTAAGCATAATAACATATGAAACTTGTATATGACTCATCCGATTACCTGTTTATGCTTATACGCGTTCGGTTCGGTTTATGTAACAAGTTTGCATAAATTAACCGAAACGGGTTTAACCTTATCATTTAAACTTCAAAATCCAGAATGTATTTAGTTTACCCATATTATACAAGTCTCCATACTTGTTGGGTCTAAATTACATTCCATTCCGGTCATCGCTTAATCTAGCGTTTCGTACCGTAAATCCTTCTTTAAGCTAACTGGTCAAAGTCATCGACTTTAATAAGACCCGTTAGTATTCTAATAGTTTGATATTACCTTCATTCCAGACTAGGGAGCCCCAGTAGAAGGTACCTTCATAAAGTCTTAGTAATTATACGGCTGAGTAGAAATTCTTGCATTTAAAACTCAGGTAAATACTTTTAACTTATTTTCCCTTATACGGGCTTGGGATACGGTAAATTATTACCGCTTGGTCGGGTATGGGATCATTTGGTCGGATTGTGATTAATAAATCCGCACAACCCGTTTTAATCTGTTTTGTTTGATAACATAAACATTGGGGGTTAATGACTGTGTCCTAGATATCCTCGGCTCATTAAAGTTACTAATGCCCACGACCTATGCACGGGGTGTAGGTATACACCCGACAGATGCAAATGGTTAAATATAAAAATCACCCACAAGTTAGGAATAACTCCTCTGTGGGTTTTATAAGTGGTGTGTCAATTAATCATGCCCCGGTTTCTAAACCGGGCCCCATATGCATGACAAACATGTAAATCTGTATACAAGATTATAAATGTAATTATCCCAAGTTATAAAAGATTTTCGTGCCATGTGCATCTAAACCCATTTTCATAAACGTTTTCAAAAGAGCCAGTTAATTGTATTTACCAGTGTAAACTGACGTATTTTCAAAAGATTAAGTAACAGGTACCTCGCGTAATAGACTGGAGCTACTTGGAGTTTAGTAAGAGGATCATGCAAATACCTAGATGCCTTAAAGTCTGTCGAACTTCGTTTTATATTTTATTTAAGATCCCTCTGTGGATCCTTTTTTACAACCGTCTGTATATTCTTTTATTCGTACTTTGAACATTTGGGTTGTAATAGTAATTTACCTTTCAAGCCTTCCGCTGTGCTATAACTGTGTTTAATTGAGTATGATGATATCAACTACGTCACGATACTCCCCACCGGGCCCACCGGATTATGTGGAAATATCGGGGTGTGACAGGTTGGTATCATGACCAACATTGAGTGAATTAAACACTAGCCTTTTGTGTTTAATCTCAATGACACAATAGCATATTCCATAGACTTCCAAGTCTAGGTAAATGACCTAGGATTAATCTTAATCTTTATTTGGTTTATATATATATGGTTTTTCTTGTTTTTGACAAGATCAAACAGAGAAGATGCCTCCACGAGTTAGAGGAGGAAAAGGAAAGGGTCCTATGAGAGGAGGACCATCTAGCCAGGCGGGGCCTTCACACCGCCGCATACCATCAGCGTCCTTTAGCTCCGATCCTTATGATGATTGGAGACATTCACTGGAACTTGCCAGGCGATCTGTCTCGCTGAGTACTTCGCCATCTTACCCCCACTCCTTTGGGCCACAACAACCACAAGTGCCCCAACACTCGCAACATTCGCAGCATTCGCTGCACTCTTACCATTCTCATCATTCTCACCAATCTCATCATTCTCACCAATCTTACCATTCCCATTCTCAGGGTCACTTTCACCCTAATGATTACATTAACTCTCCAGCGGGATTTAACGCGTTGGGACCTGAAGACCACTATCCCGAGGACATGGATGTGGATGAAGATCCAGATCCAGAAATGCCGCCATCTGGGACGCCTACGCATCCCATAAACATCTCAAGTGGATCATCTTTCATGGGATCTCCTTACCAGGGTCCTGATGAATATGCTGAATGGTGGGGCCAATGGAAATTTGAATACACTCCTTCCTATGACAACGCCCACCACAACAGCCTCCTTCCGAGAAACCACACTTTCAGGCGGTCACACCGCCACCACCACCAGTGGATGAACAACCTCCGCCACCTCCAGAACCACCGAAGAGGAGAAGGAACGCATGTATGTCCGTGCGTGGGGGCCCACGAATAAGTTCGCCCCAAGCCTTAAGCAACTATCCTCCCATCCACGAAAATCCACAAATAGGTGGACCTTCGAAAGCTCTGCCGGAAATTGACATCACACCGGCCACTTTTGCACCACAACCACCTCCGATGGGTTTCGAAAACCCAATTCCTACCTACCCAGATATGACTGGGTATAACCCGTTCGAGCCGCAAGCTCCTACAGGTTACGACTATCAACCGCCTGCTTACGACCCATACGTTGAAACAGCCATTCATAACGCTCTTTATCCTTCACCTTTCCCTCCTGTTTATCCAACAGGGTATCCTGCTTATGGATACCAATGCCCTCCACCTCAACCACAACCTCAACCGCAACCCCAACAACAACAACTACCACCCCAACAATTGGAGCTTTTAACTCAAACCTTAAATAGGGTGGGCGATGTTGAGCATCGAGTAGACGAAGGAGTAAAGAAAACAAATAAGATTCTCAAGAAACTTACCAAGATATTCGGGGGGAAGAAAAGTGGGGATCGATGATTTATTTATTATGTTTTGCTTATTTTAAAATATGGTCCCTGTGTGGACTTATTTTGTTTTCTTTCAGTCCCCACGTGGACAATTTATGTTATTTAAAAGACCCGTTTAGGGCATTTTTGTAATCGTTGGTTTTATTAATGAAAATCTTCTTTTGGAAATTATATTATTACTATATATATGTATTTATTACAATGCAAACAATCATTTCAATTTCTATTGATCTGCTAAAGAAATTCCAAAAGATCTTCTTAATGGTATAACCTAGCCTATATGTCAACATGAACATGGCTATGATGGTAAAACCCTCTTCAGACAATAAATCCTTGTTAATATCTCGAACATGTTAACACTCCTGGCTGTGTGACTTGAGAAACCACACCAGCCGTCAAAATACTTGGATTCTTCCAAGCCTTTACATAGCCTAAATGATCAATGTGAATCATGGCTGATAACATCAAAATATGATGTTCATATTAAAACATCCCATAGTGATGTTATTTGTTTTGCCTATGGGCTTAGTCATATTGCTTTGCATAACAAAGACAGTCGTAGTCTATGACTCCCTGTCTAAGGATAAAGAATTATGTTCAACCTTTAAAGCCCCTGATCTGATAAGACTATGACTTATATTCTAATTGTCTTTATGACAAAGCCTTTGACGGTTCTTTTATAACCTAGGCTAACTACAATAAAATAAATTCAAACAAACGTCCTTCAGAAATGTTAAACCAAATAACCTAAATGGTTTATTTATACCATGATTAGTTAATCATCGAGTATGATGATTCAATAGATGACAACTAAACAAATTATTGTCACTTGATATATAACATTCAAGCTTCACCAATGGCTGATTCAGATGAGGCACATAGTCACCCAACCGAAGAGAGTAATAATACAAGACTGAACATAACAGGCACCGAGTTACATGTCATGATAGATACAACAGTAACTAAAGCTGTAGATCGAGTATTCAAGGATCCGAGTGCTACTCGCTCCAAATCTCATTCCGTGTCCCATTCTAAGTCTCATACTAAACCACATACATCAAAGAAAGATGAATCTGAACATTCATCAAATCAGAAAAGTGAACCACCCAAACAGATTGTGTTCGATCAACCACCACGTTTCAACAAAGGTTGTACCTACAAGTATTTTGTCTCTTGCAAACCAAGAGACTTTACTGGAGAGAAATGAGCCATTGACTGTATGAAATGGCTCGATAAATTGGAAACAGTGGTGGATATAAGCGGTTGTGCTAAGGAGGATGTGGTTAAATTTGTTTCACAATCATTCAAGGGTGATGCCCTAACTTGGTGGAAGACTCTAATTCAATCCACCGGAAAGATTCCTCTGTACAACCTCTCTTGGGCCAAGTTTGTTGAGTTGGTGAAAGAACCATACTGCCCTCAACATGAGGTGGAGAAAGTTGAAACTGATTTCTTGACTTTAATTATGAAGGACCTAGATTGCCAATCATACGTTACCTGTTTCAATTCCATGTCTAGACTTGTTCCTTACTTGGTCACTCCTGAACCAAAGCGCATCGCGCGCTTCATAGGTGGTTTAGCTCCCGAGATCAAAGGCAATGTCCATGCTTCAAAGCCTACCACCTACAGGTCAGCTGTGGACCTGTCCTTGTCCCTCACACTTGATGTAATAAGGAGTAGGTCTAGAAAAGCCTCAGATGAAGGGAATAGGAAGAGGGAAGAGGATCAATCCCATCATTCCAACAAAAAGAAAAAAAGGGAACTTCGGGTTCAGGAAAAACCTTAATCAGACAGGTGACAAACCTTTGTGCAAGAATTGTAACAAAAAGCACTTTGGGAAGTGCACCATTGATCCACAGGCCAAGCCCTGTGGAATCTGCAAGAAAAGGGTGCACAAGTCCTTGGAGTGTCGGGATTTAAAGAATGCAACCGGTTATGGTTGCAATGAAAAGGGGATATCAAAACCAATTGCCCGAAGAATACAAAGAAGCCCGAGTAGGCTAAGAAATCGAATGCAAGGGTATTCCAGATGAATGCCAAAGAAGCAGTGAAGGTCGACAAAATTATAACAGGTACCTTCCTCATAAACGATATTTATGCTAGAGTTTTATTTGATTCTGGTGCAGATAAGTCCTTTGTAGACCTTAAGTTTAGTAAACTATTAAATCTGCTTATTAAAACTCTAGACATTAAATATGAGGTTGAACTCACTGGCGGTACCTTAGAAACTGCTTCAACAATTCTCGATGGATGTTTCATATCCATTAAGAATCATTCTTTTTCATTATCTCTTCTGCCAATGAAATTGGCGGGGTTTGATATAGTTTTAGGCATGGATTGGTTATCACGCAACCAAGCCCAAATCGCCTGTGATAAGAAACTAGTCTACATCAAAACCCCTTCTGGTGAATCGATCACTATTCAAGGAGATACGCACTATGGATTGCCTGATAATGTGTCTCTACATAAGGCATCCAAATGCCTAAAAAGCGGATGTGTCATCTACATGGCACATGTGACAATGGATGAGCCGAAACCAAATATAGAAGTGATTCCAATCATCTCTGAGTACCTAGATGTCTTCCCCGACGAACTACCTGGATTACCTCCTGAGAGGCAAGTGGAGTTCAGGATCGACATCATGCCTAGGGCAGCACCGGTTGCACGAGCTCCTTACCGATTGGCACCAATAGAGATGAAAGAACTGAGAACCCAATTAGATGAACTTATAGAAAAGGGTTTCATTCAACCCAGCTCTTCGCCTTAGAGAGCACCCATTTTGTTTATAAAGAAGAAGGATGGTTCAATGCGTCTATGCATTGATTACCGCTAGCTGAACCAAGTAACAATCAAGAACCGCTATCCATTGCCCAGGATCGACGATTTGTTTGATCAACTTCAAGGGCAAGCTTCTTTTCAAAGATTGATCTAAGGTCAGGGTATCATCAGCTTAAAGTTAGAACTAAAGATGTACCCAAAACCACGTTTAGAACAAGGTATGGTCACTATGAATTCTTAGTGATGCCTTCTGGGCTCACTAACGCACCCGCAGCCTTCATGGACCTCATGAATAGAGTTTGCAAACCGTACCTGGATAAGTTTGTCATCATCTTCATAGATGACATACTTATTTATTCTCGTAATCAGGCTGATCACGAGAAACATCTTAGGTGCATCTTAGGACTTCTACAACAAGAGAAGTTGTACGCTAAATTCTCTAAGTGCGAATTCTGGTTTCGCGAAGTCCAATTCTTGGACACGTTGTAAGTGAGCGTGGTATCCAAGTGGATCCTGCTAAAATAGAAGCAATTATGAACTGGGAAGCACCAAAGACACCTACTGAAATTCGCAGCTTCTTGGGATTGGCAGGATATTACAGAAGATTTATCGAGAACTTCTCAAGGATAGCCGCACCTCTACCTACCTTGACCCGTAAGAATGAAAATTTTAATTGGGGTCCTAAACAGCAGGAGTCTTTTGAAATCATCAAACAGAAACTGAGCAATGCTCCAGTATTAACCTTGCCTGAAGGAATAGAAGAATTCGTTTTCCAGTGTGATGCTTCACACACTGGCATGGGTTGTGTGCTTATGCAAAGAGGCAAGGTGATTGCCTACGCATCACGACAACTGAAGGTGCATGAAAAGAATTACACCACCCACGACTTGGAATTATGTGCCGTTGTATTTGCACTGAAGCTCTGGAGACATTACTTGTATGGAACTAAGTATGTGATATACACTGATCACAAGAGTCTTCAACACTTATTTAACTAGAAAGATCTCAACATGCGGCAACGCCGGTGGATGGAAACTTTAAATGACTATGATTGCAAGATTCGCTACCACCCTAGCAAAGCGAATGTAGTCGCAGATGCGTTAAGCCGAAAAGAAAACATGAAACCTATACGGATTAACGCCAAAAGTATTAAACTTAAGAACACCTTGAACGAAAAACTGTTAGCCGCTCAGAAAGAATTCGTATTGGAAGCTAATCTTCCAAGCAAAAGATTAGGTGCAACTATTGATCAGTTGTCACCTGGGAAGGATGGAATACTCAGATTGAATGGTCGAATCTAGGTTCCTATTCATGGAGGACTTAGAGATATAATCCTCCAGGAAGCTCATAATTCCAGATATTCAGTTCACCCGGGAGGTGACAAAATGTACCAGGATTTAAAGGGAAATTATTGGTGGATGGGTTTCAAGAAATCCATAGCCACACATAGCTAAATATCGGACGTGTTCTCAGGTTAAAGCCAAACATCAAAAGCCGTCAGGGTTGCTACAACAACTAGAACTTCCCATGTGGAAATGGGAAATGGTAACTATGGATTTTATCACCAAGTTACCTAAAACAAAACATGGAAATGATACAATATGGGTTATAGTTGACAGACTGACTAAGTCAGCTCATTTCTTACCCATCAAGGAGACTCATAGCTCCGACAAACTAGCTCAGATATATGTAGACGAAATAGTATCCCTCCACGGAGTGCCAGTATCTATTGTATCCAATAGAGATACTAGATAAACTTCTCATTTTTGGAAAAGTTTCCAACAATCTTTAGGCACTCATTTAATTTTAGTACTGCTTACCATCCTCAAACGGATGGACAAAGTGAGCGTACAATTCAAACAATAGAAGACATGCTTCGTGCATGTGTCATTGATTTAGGTGGAAGTTGGGATGACCATCTCCCCCTGATTGAATTCTCCTACAATAACAGTTACCATACCAGCATACAGGCTACGCCTTTCGAGGCTTTATATGGGAGAAAATGCAGGACGCCCGTCTGTTGGGCAGAAGTTGGGGAAGCCCAATTAACAGGACCCGAGATAGTCCTAGAAACAACGGATAAGATAGAAGGCGTAAACCTCTAAAGTTCGAGGTAGGAGACAAAGTCTTGCTAAAAGTATCGCCCTGGAAAGGTGTGATACGATTTGGTAAGAAAGGAAAACTGAGCCCAAGATACATTGGACCATTCGATATCATCGAATGTGTCGGTAGTGTAGCTTATAAGCTAAAATTGCCTAAGGAGCTTAGTAGAATTCACAATGTGTTCCACATCTGCAACTTAAAGAAATGTCTAGCTGATGAATCGCTAGCAATGCCTCATAAGGACGAACAGATAGATGAAAGCCTGAGATTTGTTGAAAGACCAATATCGATCGAGGATCGACAGGATAAAAAGCTCCGAAGAAAACATGTTCCAATTGTAAAAGTGAAGTGGGATGCCCGTAGAGGCCCTGAATATACGTGGGAGGTTGAGTCCACCATGCGACAAAACTAACCTCACTTATTTTAGTAAATCTCGAGTTCGAGATTTCTTTTAAGGTGGTGAGGATGTAACACCTCGTAAAATCATGCCCACTAATGTGAAGACACGTGTCCTAAACCCTAATAGTGTAAAAAGTTGACTTTGAGGGACTAAAAGTGTCAACATGCTAAACTTATGCCTCTGATTTACCTTATACGATGTTCGTATTCTCAAACGAGTCAAGAATTGGACATAAGAAGCCGTTTATAAAAACAATGAAGGTTTTGGGTAACAAAAGGGTTAAAAGTGTCAACATGTAAATTCTTACCTCTTAGCGACCTTTTAATGAACCCGGGGCTTCGTAACGTTCAATTATACTCCCGAGAATGCTTGATATTAATTTTATGAAGTTCGGAATAGTTATATGATAAAATGCGCAAGATCTCAAGAAAAAGGGTTAGAAGCGTCAACGAGCGAAACTATTATCCTCGGGTGATCTTTAATCACATGAGAGCCTAACGAGGTTTATTATAACTCCCAAGATTGTTAAAAATTAACCTTAGGGGTTTGTAGTGCCAAAAATGAAAGATATAACAAGTTATATGAGCTAGGGACTGAAATTGCCAAAGGGGAAACTTGTGTAACCGGAAGGAAGGAGAGTCGCGAGCCGTGAAGCCCACCTCCTTATCTCTCGCGGGCCGCGAGGGAACGCCTAGCGGCGAAAACTAACTGCCAGCTGCATGTAAGTAGCCTTGAGCCCCAATCATACCACCATGTAGCCTGATTTCGAAACAAGGAGCATGCTAGTGGTTTCTAAAAACCTCTAAGACACCTATGATGATCAGAGGGAGCCTCAATACACTTGGATTGATCTTGGAACACCTTGATTTAGTATAAATAGGGGCATTTGGTTGCCATTTGAACTTGCACCTCTCAAAAAAATCACTTTTCTTCTCATTCTCTGAGGTTCCTGATCAAAACGGAAGCTCCCCTTAGTCTAATCTTCGAGCTAGGACCTGTTGTAAATGTCCTTAGCCACTCTAGTTCGGGTTTTATGCATTTAAAAGCCGAAAGTCAAAGTTGCCGCAAAATGGCTTTGGCTTTCGGTTTAGACCTAACCGGTCCAGCCATTGTTCGAGGCGAATATCGCTACGTGATAGTAATTAGGTAGGTGTTAATCCCTCAAAAGGGCACCTCCTAATTACCACGTTTACTTAGTTAATTGTCGGGTCAAAGTAATTAAAATAAAAAGTCAAACTAGTCAGTTTTTAAATAAATTCAAATATGATAATGTAGAAGTTATAAAACATGTTTTATCACTCTAATAACTTGGTAAACATTAATAGAACATGTATAAACATGTTTAACCCGACAATTCTAAGTTTAAGCTCAGTTCGCAACCGAAAGTCGCAAAAGCTTGACTTTTACTTTGACTTTCAGTTCTGACATGAATTAGCTTAATTCCTTTATGCATTAAGGTTCCTTTGTGACCATAATATATTGTAACATAACCCTCTGAGGTTATATTACATGGTCACTTAGTAATCTGAGTTTGTATGCACGTTTCTGTTATTTTGCTTTATGTTACTAGTATGCCCTTTTTGTCAAAAAAATAAGGTTTTTGATATAAAAGAACATGCAAATGAACTAAGTACTGATTAGTAAACATATTTAGAATATTTTGACACGTACACTCTGGTCATAAACTGAAGTTATGCAATTAATCGAAAATTATGCTTTTATAAAAACTAAAATGCCCTAGCATGCAAATCAAGTTTTAAGCGTGGTTTTTGACACAAAACTAATTACCCACTGCTATGATATCATAACTAGGATTTATTGAGATGTTAGGTCAGTTTATACACTGACTTAAACACTGAGTTCTTGTACAAAGTTTATAAATAACGATAATACCCTTTTTAGCAAATAAAATGAGCTTTAAATATAATTAACATGCAAAACCTTTTGTTACTGATATGTTATGAAAAACAAAATATTTTGACCATTAAAAGCTGGTCGTAATCTCATAATTACTTAAACTTCGAGATTATCGTCCTTTACCGGTGTTTACGCTAATTAGGTGCATAGTATAGTTTTAAAGCATACTTAGCACCCAATACTTGTTACCTACTGATTTTATAAGCTATTTTAAATATTTTTACAGTAGGTATAAGTCATGAACTCAGAATCCCAAATAAGTCCCTAAAACCATATGTGAAATGACCAAAATGCCCTTTCGGAGCATAGTTTGGCCATAGATCATAAACCACACATATGTGTGATATCCTACTGTTATAGTATCATAAACTAATTATTTTTACAGAATGTTTATGACTAGAACTTCAGTTTACATATAAACCCCTTTTATAAACCTTAAAATGACTAAAACACCCTTATGAGGCCTAATTTGGTTTTAAAACTTTTATGGGCATACATATTGATGCTCTACTGATATCATGACATATTTCAAGTATAATAACATATGGAACTTGTATATGACTCATCCGGTTACCCGTTTATGCTTATACGCGTTCGGTTCGGTTTATGTAACAAGTTTGCATAAATTAACAGAAACGGGTTTAACCTTATCATTTAAACTTCAAAATCCAGAATGTATTTAGTTTAACCATATTATACAAGTCTCCATACTTGTTGGGTCTAAATTCCATTCCATTATGTTCATCGCTTAATCTAGCGTTTCGTACCGTAAATCCTTCTTTAAGCTAACCGGTCAAAGTCCTCGACTTAAATAAGACCCGTTAGTATTCTAATAGGTTAATATTACCTTCATTCCAGACTAGGGAGCCCCAGTAGAAGATACCTTCATAAAGTCTTAGTAATTATACGGTTGAGTAGAAATTCTTGCATTTAAAACTCAGGTAAATACTTTTAACTTATTTTTCCTTATACGGGCATGGGATATGGTAAATTATTACCGCTTGGTCGGGTATGGGATCATTTGGTCGGATTGTGATTAATAAATCCGCATAACTAGTTATAATCCGTTTTGTTTGATAACATAAACATTGGGGGTTAATGACCGTGTCCTGGATATCCTCGGCTCATTAAAGTTACTAATGGCCACGACCAATGCACGGGGTCTAGGCATACACCCGACAGATGCAGATGCAAATGCTTAAATATAAAAATTACCCACAAGTTGGGGATAACTCCTTTGTTGGTTTTATAAGTGGTGTGTCAATTAATCATGTCCCGGTTTCTAAATCGGACCCCATATGTATGACAAACATGTAAGGGGCTGTTTGGTAGCCTCTGAATGGTCATTAAGAGGCTACCTCTTAATGAAACCATTAAGAATATTACCAATGAGAAGCTAGAAGAATGTGACATGTGATGATTTACCATTCAGAGGTTACCTCTTAACCATTAAGACTTGAGGTTACCTCTTATTCATTCAGAGGTTTTAAACCATTAAGAGGTAGCATCTGAATGGTCATTAAGAGGCTACCAAACAGCCCCTAAATCTGTATACAAGATTATAAATGTAATTATCCCAAGTTATAAAAGATTTTTGTGCCATGTGCATCTAAACCAATTTTCATAAATGTTTTCAAAAGAGTCAGTTAATTGTATTTATCAGTGTAAACTGACGTATTTTTAAAAACTAAGTGACAGGTACCTCGCGTAATAGGCTGGAGCTACTTGGGGTTTAATAAGAGGATCTTGCAAATCCCTAGATGCCTTAAAGTCTGTCGAACTTCGTTTTATATATTATTTAAGATCCTCCTGTGGATCCTTTTTTACAACCGTCTGTATATTTTTTTATTCATACTTTGAACATTTGGGTTGTAATAGTAATTTACCTTCCAAGACTTCCGTTGTTCTATAACTGTGTTTAATTGACTATGATGATATCAACTACGTCACGATACTCCCCACCGGACCAACCGGATTATGTGAAAATATCGGGGTGTGACAAAAACAAAACACCATGTATCATTTTTAACCTGCAAAATAAAACACTATTTCTATTTTATTTACTGCAAAATTAAACACCATTTATTTACTAACCATTTATTTACAACAAATAAAACACCGCAAATAAACACGTTTTTACTTGTACCCCTGTGCTATCAAATAAATAATTAAAAATAAGATATAATTTACAAAATCATCACTAATTAGTCTTATCCATCCAAATTACAATCTAATAGTCCATAATACTTCTTCGCCTTCTTAGGAAAAAAACATCTTTTGTAGTATAATTATGCGCTCTCTCTCTCTCTCTATATATATATATAGTATAGGAAGAAAACTCACTTGAGTAAAAAAAACTCAAGAAAACCTAAGTAAAATTTTGGTTTTTTATGTAACATATATTTGAACATTATATAAAAAATGTAAAAGCGCCAACTCTTTTTTAAATGTTCAAAATCTGTATGTTGCATTTTTTTTGACATATATATTATGTAACATGGAATTTTAAAATTCCCTATTTTTTTCAGAAAAAATTAAAATGTTACATATGGTTTTTACAAGGGTTTCTTGAGTTTTTTTCAACTTAAGTGTGGGTTTTCATTTTATTCATCCCTTGTGTGTGTGTGTGTGTGTGTGTGTGTGTTTGCTTTTAACATGACAACCACACGGTAAGAGAGCCACACAATTCGCTTAAGTAAGTAGATTTGACTAGTTTACTACACTACTTTTGTTTTACTTATTTTATAACAGTTATCGTCGTATTATGGATTTTTAGGGTCGGAACCTTTTTTTATCTCGTCAATGGCTCAAATTTTTTAATATTCTCATCGACGAGTCAGGTAATACATATAATAGCGTTCATTGTAAATTTGTAGAAAACATAGAATTCACATTGAACCTTTCATCTCTATCTATATAATAATACTAAAAACACACCTTTGTCTAAAAAAAATTAGAGTAAACTTCTGTTTTGCTCCTTGTGGTTTGGTCATTTTAACGGTTTTGCTCCAATAGTTTAAAAATAGCCATTTTCCTCCCTGATTTTTCTAACTTATCTTCATTTTGCTCCCAGCCTCTAACTCCATCAGGGAGGAAACTGGCGACAAACTCGAAAGATTAAGGAGCAAACCGGCGACAAACTCGAAAGATCAGGGAGGAAAATGACTATTTTTAAACTATTGGAGCAAAACCGTAAAAATGACCAAACCACAGGGAGCAAAATGGAAGTTTACTCAAAAAATTATTTCTTAAAAACCTCCTACATCCTCCTATTCACAAACACTTATTTTATTAGTTTTTTTCTCTTTCCTATACACTC
Organism: Helianthus tuberosus; assembly: GCA_030545235.1. Taxonomy (NCBI): domain Eukaryota; kingdom Viridiplantae; phylum Streptophyta; class Magnoliopsida; order Asterales; family Asteraceae; genus Helianthus; species Helianthus tuberosus. The sequence continues at coordinate 51,056,862 of CM060396.1, forward strand.
ACAATAAACATATAAAGGGTTAAATGTGAGCCCCTAAATATAGACGTCTACTTTAGTTTCTATATTATTTTCTCTATTTTAGAGATTCCAATATAGTGGTGTTTTTTATTCGAAAGGGTGCAAAGGAATCGCAGCTAAGATCATACGGTGTGGAGAGATCTAAAAATGAGACGTTATGCGACATGTGTACGACATGTCAGCGCGCGTCAGAATAGTGGCGTAGTGCAAAAAAAGAAGGTGTGGAAATGGGCGTGGAAAAATGACGTTATTCAACACGTGACAACTATTTAATATTACTATTGAAACAATTAATTAAGATGAAAATTAATATAAGTACCAAGATGAAAGGCATCCAGTCAAAACAGTAGCAAATGTTAGGTTTGCAAAAGATAAAATAAATAACAAACAAATAATTTTAATCAGCCATTTGCAATAAAATAAATAACAAACAACTAATTTTAATCAACCATTTGCGAAGTTAGTTGACTTTGTGTTTTATTTTAAACAAGAACTCCACAGTCAACTCACCGCTTATATAAAGGTCAGGTGCATGCAATTTCTATCCAGTAATATATAATAAGCAGCAGCCATTAACAAGGCCGGTTCAACCATCACGATGGATCAGTATCAAGCTGACCTTCCGCCGGATCATCTAGCTGACCGTCCGCTAGAATATGATCCACCAACTGACCGTCCGCTGGAATATCATCCACCAGCTGACCGTCCTGTCAAACGTTATGCTGATGACCTTCCGCCGGATCATATAGTTGACGTTCCAGATGCTCCTCTACGCCCGCGTCCACCTTCATATATATCTGGTAATATATATCTTCTTCTACTATGTGCATGAGTACCATCAAACGAATTAACGAAAATCCCCTATATATGTAAACTTTCGCAAGTTCAAATATTTTTAAGTACCTAATAAACCTTGTGTATGTATATTATTCAAAAGCTAATTTTATCATAATTTTGTACCAAATATGTATAGCCCGTAAAGATATACAGCAAAATGAGGTTAGTTGATAAGGAAACAAAACATCTCAAAGAAAATCTTAAAGGAGGACGAATAGCTATTTTTTATTATAGAACGGCTTAAATTACACCAAATCCGCTATTGGCGGGGATCGGATCTTTGCGCTCAAGGGGAGCAACACCTTACCTCAAATGACTTTGTTAATCAGACCCAACCCCCACCCTAGGAGAACGACTAGCCAGCAGGAGTTAACACGGCAGTAAAAATGGGAAAAACGAAGATGACTAGCGGATCACGTTGATCATGAAAGAGAGGTAAATGAAGAGTAAATAAAAATATGACGAGGAATAGGGATCCAATGAAAATAATTGCAAACTCGAACATTAATATAAAAATAATTTCGAACAAAACCTAATGATAGAGATTGGGACTGAAATTGGACTGTATTTGGGAGCAGAACCGAGAAAAAGGGGAAAGAGAATTTTATTGTAGGAAGCTTAGATCGTGGGGTGTGGGGGCTCGAGTTGGGGGGCATTGCTCGACACGTGACGGATGCAGGGTTCATAAGGTAATTCTTCAAAAGAAGGGGTGTGGGGTGGTGTGGCGTGGCTTCGGCTGGCTTGACCAACCATGTGGATTTTGATATTCTTTTTTTTTTTTTTGTTGTTGTTTTAACTATTTAAAATTTCATTTAATATAATTAACACACTAACTAAGCTGGTTGGGTCGTAGTTTCGGTTAAATGGATGCATTGTAGAGGATTAATTGGGTTGAATTTATAAAAATACAGAGATAGAAGAAGTAGAGAAGTGGTAAAAAATTGGTGAGTATTTATAATGTTTAAAAAAGAAATAGTTTTTTTTAAATAAAGCAGTCGTTTGGCAACGACTAGCCCAAACGGTTATCTCTCACCAACCAATCCAAACCGGCCATCTCACCTCTCCCCCTGCCCCACGCCAGGATTTAAACCCACGCCAGCGGAGCAACGCCGTGACCAACACTGGCCCGGTGTGGTTTAGCCAGCGTTGCTTGGCAACCCCCGCCCATACCAATGTGCCACACCTCGTAGGCTTAAAAGAAAGATACAAAATGACCAGGGTTATGCCCTCTCTCCGTACATCATGTAGGAGCCATAACAATCTATTAAACTCTTTCCTGACTACTATTACATCATTTATTCATATGTATACTATTTCTTTCTAAAAAACTTTTTAGCCTTTTAGGAATTACTCTTTTGCCCCTTTTAGAATAGACGTGACTTATTTTGGGTCCTTCCTTCCTTTGTATGTTTTGCTGATCTATTCTTCCCTACTTCGTTAAAGTCTTGACCTCAAGACTTATATTTGGAAACTGCCCTCTGATCCACACTGCGTTTTTCCATGTGGCCTCCTCCATTGATTGCCCTTGCCACTGTACCAACCACTATTCCAGAGACTTAGAGTCCTGAGTGATCAGACGGGAAGCAAAGATAGCAGTAGGAACAGGGGCGTTATTGTCGCCAATGTCTAGTTCTGCTGGTAACACAGGATCACTGGGTACCTTAACAGCCTTTTTAAGTAGGGAAACATGAAACACCAGGTGTATCGTACAAGTAGGGGGAGTTGCAAACGGTAAGCAATCGGACCAAGTTGCTCGATAATCTGAAAGGGCCCGAAGAACTTTTCCGCCAACTTCTAATGAATGCGACTAACCACAGACATTGGGCGATACGGTTTGAGTTTGATGTATACCCACTCACCCACTGAAAAAATGAGAACACGGCGGTGTCTGTCAGCTTGAGATTTCATGGCAGATTAAGCATTAGACAAGTGAAGCTTTAACTGTTTGAGGGCCTCATCATGGTCCAAGAGTTCACGGGAAACAGATTCTACACAAACTTCACCGGCGACGAACTGGAAAACGGATGGAGGACGGCGACCATAAACTGCTTCAAAAGGAGTTGTTCTTATGGAAGCATGAAAGGTAGAATTTTACTAGAATTCGGCCTTGGAATCCAAGTGGCCTAGTTTTTGGGTTAATCCACTACAAAACAACGAAGATAAGCCTCCAAACAGCGGTTAATGACTTTGGATTAACTGTCCGATTCAAGGTGATAAACGGAACTCATTTGCAGTTTGGTGCCCATAGACCTAAATATTTCCTGCCAAAATTTGCTGAGAAATAGTGGGTCCCGATCACTCACAATCAATTTAGGTATTCCATGTAAACGAATAACTTTCGGAATATCCAACGGTTGTAACAATCCCGCCGGTACCGCTGAACTCGCCTTACAACGTTGGAAATGTCATATTCCCTGACGAATTTCTTGATAGTTGTCGGGCCAATACAAATTGGCAGCCAACCGTCGGTAAGTCCGATAGAACCCAGAATGACCCCCGGAAGTAGTGGTGTGAAACTCATGAAAAAGCTCGGGAAGAAATTTAGATTGTCGGGATATCACTAGTCGATTTTGATAATGTAAAACTCCCTTTTTGAGGGAATAACCAGGGAACTTAGATGGATGTTCCTGAAATTTGTAACATCGCCAAAATACCAGGACATACCAGGATTAAGCCATTAATCATGTCGAACTAACGGTAATACTAATAACACAAACATCATGTCCAACATGAATAGTGCATTTCATAAACAATGTTTTAACAAGTTTACGTTCAGCGGAAGAAATTGTAACTATTATAATCAAACGAAACCAAATTGTTTAAAAAGCATAACATTAATTATTCATAAGCATCACGCCCCATGACACTCCTCACTTCTCAGACTGCAAGTTCCAAAGTATGATGTATCTAACGACCTGCAAGCATGCAGAAAAAAGTGTACCAGCATAAAGCTGGCGAGTTCACAGTTTTGTTTTCAAAAACCAAGTGTTTAGTTTAAAGACGTGTTACGAATAATAAACTCGATACCGATTGACTGTACTGTTTTTGGTGCCCTCGTCAATGTCTATCATCATTGATCAAAGTGTTTAAGGTTATTAGTTTACGCCCGGTTCCCAGCACGGTGTGAGGTTTGTCAGGCCTAATAGCGCTATCAACTATGACCCCGTTGCCTCCCAGGCAACTAGCTCGGTATGTAAGTAGGGACTTTCATGATAGAGTTTGAGTTTATTAACCAACATCGAATTTAAACTACAACATATAGAAAAAGTATTCCTCCTAGGAATAATAGTTTAAAAAGTATCCCTCACAGGAATAGTAGTTGAAAAAGTATTCCTCCTAGGAATAGTAGTTTGTTTGTCCCCCCGGGACGTATGCTTGTAAAAGAGTAGTGAACTCACCTTAGTTTGCTCGATAAGTGTTAACATGCTTCTACGCATTAGATAAATGTTAGGTCCGTTACACACGACCTAATGTCTAGTAAGTGTAAGTACGTATACAAGCAGGGTTTGCAATATCCTAAGGTTCCAAACAACCAAGTGTTTACATGATCATATTTACGTAGTAACACACTGTGAATCGCTTAGTTGGTGTCATGCAGTTTAATTCCGAGAAACAAGATATATTAAATCAGATATAAAGTTTATAAATAACACGGAGTCGAACATATTAACTCGAAACAAGTATTGATAATATAAATAAACTATATAAGTTCGGATCTCATTACTTCTTGTTTAATAGACCCGACCCATTCATCATACTAAATCGGCCCGTAGGAATAATCTCAACCCACACAGTACACATTTATATCCGAACCCCATGCTAAGTAACTCGGGCCCAACATTTCACTCCTAAGCTCGGCCTTCTTTTTTAAAAAGAAACTCGGATAATACATGTTATACATATAAATTCAGAAAAGAGTTCAGACCCCTTATTTCATGAACTAAACTCGGACGTAGTGGCCTGCCCCATTAATAAGTTCGGACACTTTGAGCCCAATAAATACCTCGGAGCCCACCAGTTAAACCCGGACAATCTAGTCCCCTCACAAACTCGGACCCTTCTTTCCAACTATGAAGTCCGGACCCAATTGCTTAACCTCGGGCTCCCTAAAATCCCCCATAAGTTTGGAACCTTGGATGTTTTATAAAACCCGAACTTCCTTTAAGTTTTAATAAGTTTGGACTACATTATGTATGATAAAACTCGGACAAGAATAAAATCCGGAACCCTCCTTTTATATTTAAATAAGTTTGGACATTTGTTCATTCTATGCTCAGACCCTCAATAAGTTCGTACACCATATATATACTGACATTAAACTCGGATAACCTTTATTGTTTTGTAAATTCGGAAATCCCTAGTTGAGTTTAGAACCCTATTGTTTGTTTTAAAGAAACCCGGAAACCACTTCTTGCAAAACTCGGACATATGTCATAACAATAAACTCTGAATTCAAGAGTGTAAGTTCAAACCAATATAGATACATACTAAATCCTGATACTCCATTTTTTTTACAAACCCCGAGCCTAAGTTCTCTAATAAATTCGGAGATTTTAATATAGATAAACTCTGACTTAAGTTCTACAATATTACGAATCATTTCACAGATTTCCAACTGACATATCAATTAGCATCACTATACTTTGATGAACAGATTACACATTCATCTACAAGCAATCACACATTCTTCAAGCATAATCAAATAAACACAGAACAGTTGTTTGAATTTCTAGGGTTTGTATGAAATCAAGAGAACAAAGATACAACGTGCAACATAAACACTTAACTTAGATTGATTTAGAGTTTGTTCTTGAAAGATTGATGGATAGAAAGATCAGAGATGCAAATGATTGTGTGAGATTTGTATGTCGCCCAAAATGATTAGAGAGAATTCAACTGTCGTATAGTGAAATGATAGGGAGTGTTTAGGGTTTTGTGTTTTATTATAACTTCCCTAATAATCATAATACACCCTTAACTATTAACTTTTCACATAAAGCACACAACATCTAGTAATTTACAATCAAAGCATGTACTTCACGTATTTGTCATGCAACGCAAGTTTCGTATAAACCGTCCGTTTATAATTATTATCCGTGTTAGTCACCGACATTCGAGAGTTGTAGGTCCGGCTAGGGGAGGATCTAGTCGCCTAATCCTTGTGTACAAACCAACCCGGTTGTGCGGAATCCAACCGAGATAGCAAACCGAGATAGAACACGCAATAACACGACACGCAAAGTTCAACGATTAACACCACTTGTATTAAACGTATGAAAGGTCCAGTTACAGCACAAGGTTTACAAATCAGTCTTGCAAACTCTCTCTAGTGTGTGTGTGTTCCTTATCTGTCTGAGTGTCTAACTGTCGAAATGAACATAACACACGGGTATTTATACCCAACACAGCATGTCTGGTCGAAGGATCAAACAGTCTGATCGAAAGATCATCTTTCGACCAGAAACAGCTCGAACGATCTGCATGTACCACGAAAGATGGGATCTTTCGTGGTCCATCTATCGAATGCTTATGTTTCGAGCTCATCATCATCGAAGGATCTAAGTCATCCTTCGATGACCATCCTTCGAACCAAACAAAATACAAACATAATGTTGACTGTTTGGCCAAGTCAAACCGGAGGATGGTTGACTTGGTCAAACTTACATGACTACAAAGACATCGTTTTACATCGTGACCGAATACAGACAAAGTGCAGACATAAGTGCACCAACAAACTCCCCCTTGGCTGTAGCTTTGTCTGGCTTATCAACAATCGGCTGTTGCTTTGTCTCGATCTTCGATCTTGTAGGTTCTCGTGTCTTCAAGTCTTTGACGTCTCTTCACGTCTTCAATGTCGGAGGATCTTCAAAGTCTTCACGTCTTGAAAGCAGAAAGTGTACCAACAAACTCCCTGTTTAATGTAGGAAGTGTGTTGACAAACTCCCCCTTAACATAAGCTCCCCCTTGAGTTATGCTCGTGAAAGTCTTGATCTTTATGAAGTGAGATCCTTGTGGTGTTGATGATGGTCAGCGGCAACTCGATCATCTTCATCATTTGAGTGCCTTCACCTCGTGTCTTCATTCCGAAGCTTGTCATCGACCATGTTCTTCTAGCCTTTAGAATCTGCACATGCAAGAAATCTAAACGCGTAATGAGAACAACCGCTTGGAATATCATAAGTAAACAACACACATGTGACCATTGTTCAATCAAACACCGTCCGACAGTTTGAAAGTTTAAAATATTTTATCAATTTCAATTTTAACTTTCAAAACTTGCAAATTTCGACCGTTTATGAAGATTTAGTCGTTTTGGTTTTCGTTCAGGTTTCAGGTAACGAAGACTCGAGCTCCAACATCGTACGATCGAAAATAAAATAGAAATAAAATCTTTTTGGCTTTTATAAAGTTTATATTAAAACACACCTAAAATCTTTTTGGTATTTTTAATATTTCAAATGTAAAGACTGAAAGCAGTAAACAAATATATACAGACATTCTTTTTGTGAGATTCGAGGGTAAGAGAATCATATCAGTGTACGGTCATGTCAAAACACTCTATTTGTTCAGTTAATTAACATTAAGATAAGCATCCTATAACGATTATCGGTATTGTTGTCCACTTAAGCTCAACTTATCAGATGTAATCATGGCGAGGGGATACGTTAAGGTATGATTTATACTTACCGACCGGTGTTCATCCACATCACGACACATTCCCGTATCAAGGTATGCACGAGGGTTCATCTTACCGGTGAGTATACCGATTATCATCTGTTTGACCGTATATGATGTGAGATTCTCACTTATTTTGATTTGAAAACAAGCCCTATGTGATAGAATCACTTATTGATGAGGAACTTGGTTTACGATGCATGAGGGCACAGGAGCAAGTCCGTGAACAGGTCAGTACTTTCGTACAGCAGAGAGACGAACTTGACTCCCGGAAAGAATTTGTGATATTTTATCACTTATTTTGTTTGGACATGTGATTGTTGATCACTTATTGAGGTCGTATGCAGTATGTACACGTATGTATAGTATCATGGAAGATCTAGACTTGCGTCCCCGTTATTTTTCGGTAAAAGATACAACCATGATACCCAGATGATAAGCAGCATAAAGACCGAATATCTCAGAACCTCGGCAATCTCTCAAACGAAATTTCGGTACTAAGACCATATGCCAATGAATGGTTCCCACCTGGTCTTCAGTCGGATTTTAAGTTTATATCACCCTGCACACTTTAAAATGATTGTGAGCCTACCGATACATCTTATATAGAGCTGCTTATCGTTTTTCATTTTGCATTTCAGTTTTAAGAGGTTTAGACAGACCACTGATGTACTATCATTTTCTCTTTTGCTCGCCAGGAAACTCATTTTTGCTTTTCTATTGTTTTTGTGTTTTTGAAATTTTTCCGATGTTTTTGGATTTTCAAATTTTGGATTTACTCCCCCTAAAATCAATAAACTAAGACAAATTTAAAACACAAAGATATTTACAAAAATGATTTTCCGATGTTGGTTTTACTCTTGCTTGACCTTAATGCCGTTTACCAATAATAAATAGTCAAATCTTGATTTGTCAAATGCTTTGGTAAAAAGGTCGGCACGTTGGTCATCGGTGTGGACGTAAGCAACATCGATTAGCCTTTTCTCAAAGCAATCACGTATGAAATGATACTTAATGTCGATGTGCTTAGTCTTTGAATGCTGCACAGGATTTCTAGTGATCTGTAATGCAGCAGAATTATCAACGTAAATAGGAGTAGTTAGGAATTCAAAACCGTAATCACGCATTTGTTGTTGGATCCATAGGACTTGAGAGCAACAACTTGATGCAGCAATGTATTCAGCTTCGCATGTTGATGTAGCGACACACGTCTGCTTCTTGCATTGCCATGTGACTAGGCGATTTCCCAAAAACTGACATCCAGCCGTTGTGGATTTGCCGTCGATTTTGCATCCGCCAAAATCAGAATCACTGAATGCGATCAAGTCAAAGTTATTATCCCTAGGGTACCACAGACCGGTGTCAGAGTAACCCTTCAAATAACGAAAAATCCTTTTTACAGCTGCAAGATGTGAGGCCTTCGGGTTCACTTGATATCTTGCAAGCAGGCACGTTGGGTACATTATATCTGGTCTTGATGCTGTGAGGTACATAAGGGATCCAATCATCGCGCGGTAGTATGAGGGGCTAACATCTTGTCCCTTCAAGTCTGGAGTAATTCCGTGATTTTGTGGCAATGGGGTACCGATGGGCGTTGCATCAGACATCTGGAACCGGCTCAAGATGTCACCAACATATTTAGTCTGATGGATGAATATCCCAGACTCTGTTTGTTGTACTTGTAGGCCCAAAAAGAAAGTCATTTCCCCCATAGCACTCATCTCGAATTTATCCTGCATTACACGCTCGAAATCCCTACACAAAACATCATTAGTAGACCCAAATATAATATCATCAACGTATACCTGTACCAGTAGAAGATCTCCATCTTGTTCTTTGATGAAAAGAGTACAGTCGATTAGACCTCTGCGAAATCCATTCTCCAGCAGATAATTAGATAAGGTTGCGTACCAAGCTCGCGGTGCTTGATGAAGACCATAGAGAGCTTTGTTGAGCAACCAAACCCGATCGGGATGGATAGGATCTTCAAAACCAGGAGGCTGTTCGACGTACACCTCTTCTTCTACCACACCATGTAAGAATGCACTTTTCACGTCCATCTGGTATACCTTGAAACCTTTGAATGAGGCATAAGCCAGAAAAATCCGAATTGCTTCTAGACGTGCAACAGGTGCATACACTTCGTTGTAGTCGATCCCTTCAATCTGACGAAAACCTTGAACGACTAGCCTTGCTTTGTTCCGGATAACGATCCCACGGTCATCCTTTTTGCATTTAAACACCCAACGGGTACCAATCTTCTTGTATCCAGCAGGTTTCTCTACGAGTTTCCAAACACCTAGCTTCTGGAATTGTTGCAGTTCTTCCTGCATCGCTTCAACCCATGAGCTATCTTTCAAAGCATCTTTCCAAGTTCTTGGCTCTTCCTGTGAGACATAACACGCGAAAGACCAATCATTTTGTTGACCAGATTCTCGGATAGTTGCATACAAGCCTGCATTGTTGTTGTTTCGCAACATGTTTCTTGTTTGAACGCCACTTTGAACATTTCCTATGATGTTTTGTTGAGGATGGGTATTGTGAATCCTTTTTTCTGGATTATCTTGAACTGGAATATTTGTACCCAGATTGTTGAGATTGAGATCAACAATCAATTCAAGGCCCGGAATTGACGAAGAGGATGATGCAGAAGTTTCAGCTGTTCTAGGGACATCCACTGGAGGTGTACCCTCTGAAATACCATGAACTGCTGTTGGAGCTTCTTGATCTGCATCTAGAAATTCATCATCCTCTGAAGATTCGTTCAATTCGGAAGCATCATGAAAATCCTCATTGTCGAGAGCATTGTTGTTCACCGAAGTTGGTTCTTGATTGACAATAATGGGACGAACCAACGGTGAATCTGTTGCATTGTCGCTCTCGAAAAACATCCTTGCCGCAACACTTTCTTCAACGGCTTCAACATTGATCGAATTGAAAAAGTCATCGTACTCAAACATCCAAGGCTGACCAGGATTTCTGACTGGTAAAGTGTGCCTTTGTACTCTGACTTCAGACCATTCCTCAACCCTTTTAGTCTCTAGATTCAAGACTCTTAAGTTTGGGGTGGAATACCCAAGAAAGTATCCCTCAATGGCTCTAGCCCCAAACTTTCCATTAGGATCGATAATTGTGCAAGGAGCTCCAAACGGTTCAAGATAAGACAAGTCTGGTTTCCGTTTGTTGATAAGCTCAAAGCAGGTCTTGTTGTGCCTTTTGACTGTAAGGACTCGGTTCAATGTATAGCATGCAGAGGACACAGCTTCAGTCCAGAATGGGATGGGTAGCTGCGACTCTACCAACATAGTCCTAGCAGTCTCGATCAATGTGCGGTTCTTACGTTCAGCGACGCCATTCTGTTGAGGAGTATAAGCTGCACTAAATTCGTGAAGAATACCTTTTGAAATGCAAAACTCCGCCATGGCATGATTTTTGAATTCAGTACCATTGTCGCTACGTATCCGCCTAACCTTCAAGTTGTAAAGATTCTCAATCTGAATGATCAAGTTTTTGATAATACCGAAGGTTTCACTCTTATGTGCCATGAACGCCACCCAAGAAAATCTTGAATAATCATCAGTAATCACGAGGCAATATTGATCATTCCTAATGCTTTTGTGCTTGACAGGACCGAACAAATCCATGTGCAAACGTTCAAGAGGAACAGCCACCGTGTTGACTTTCTTTGTAGGGTGTCGCTTCTTCGTTTGTTTTCCTTTTTGGCACGAAACACAGACGTCTTGAAGATGGAAATTTTTGAGAGGAACACCATTCACCAATTCATTTGACACCAAATGATTCATTTTGCGTAAGTGAATGTGACCCATTCGTCTGTGCCAAGAGATTGTGTCTTTTTCTGTGGCTTTGGAAACGAAACATGTTGCTTGTGCAGACGTTGTGATAGCTTGGCTCATATCAAGGACATACAGATCATTTATCCTTGGAGCCGACAAGAGAATCCATTCTTTTGGAATTTTGAAGCCGGGTTTCAGCACATAACATCCATTAGCATCAAAGTGTACTGAGAACTGCTTGTCACAAATTTGAGAAACACTAAGAAGATTGTGATCAAGTTGTTGCACAAAGTTGATCTTGTCAAAGCTAACAACCCCGTTGGAAATCATTCCTTCACCCGTTATATATCCGCCCTTATCTCCAGCAAAAGCAACATAACCTCCTCTAATAGATTTGACGTCGTAGAGAAGCTTCATGTCGCCTGTCATGTGCCTGGATGCCCCACTATCAACAATCCAATGACTACTGATAGTTCCTCCTGGAACACCCTGCACATAAACTCAATTGATTAGTTGGAGATGGGGACCCAAGCCATTGTGGTCTTGGGTCTTCCATTTTTATCAACTACTATAACTTCCACCTTTTGATGATTCGGAAATTGTGATGGCCCCCCTGATTCAGTAACCCTTTTTGGTTTCCAGGTCTGTTGAGTGTTACCAGTTTGATTGTTTGATGTTTTTGAAAACTTTGAATTTTCTGGTTTAACAGAAATAGATGGTTTGTGAACCACATCGGTTTTAATTTCTTTTTCAAGTTTCTTGACCTGTTGGCGTTTCTGTTTCTTTTCCCTTTCTCTTATGAGTCGGGGATCTTGTTTTACAGAAACAGATCGCTTGCGGTCAGTTGGGCCACGGGGATCATCAACTATGCCTTTTTGTTTATGAAGATACGGGCAATTTCGAACAATATGCCCGATTGTTCCACATTCAAAACATGATCTTCGTTCAACAAACCCCGAAGTATCATGTGGTCGTCTTGCCGATGATGAACTTTGTGATCCCGAGGTACTAGGTTTTGAACAACTTGGTTCATTCCTTTTCATCACAGTTGCTTTTTGGACAAAATCTAAATTAGATTGATTTGCAAACTTTTCAATTTTGTCCGTTCCCTTCGACTTCACAAAGTTCACATTCTTCTTCTTCTTCTGATTCGGCTTCTTTTGAGTTTGAGTCGGTGCCTTACCATTTGTTTTGGTATGGTTTTGCTGTTTTGGCACTGTTGGTAATTTCTTGTTCCCAAACTGTTTTCTAACTTCAGCCTTTGGGATAGGAGGACACTGTGTGACTGTAACATGTGGTCCTGTCTTTCCCAAGAACTTACTTGTAGAATTTTCAAAGACTTTACTAATTAATGATTGATTAACATTCTTAATAGGAAAATCTTTGTCTGAATAGATTTTATCATCACCAACAAGAGTGTACAGTAAATCCACACTCTCCGACTCTTTCTCAGACGAGGACTCAGTCGCAATAGTCTTAGCGGGTTTTGCTGGAGGATCACACAGGATGTGATTCTCAAGAGGTATGTCCTCATCCTTTATCACCGCATCAGACTTTGCTGAATCGGTATCATCAGACTCATCATCAGAAGAATCAGTATCCTCAATCACAACTGGAGGATCCTGATTCGGTTCAGCAGTTACAAAGGTATCTGCTGACACATCTGAATCTGACGATACTTCTTTCTTGTATCCGAGTCCTGTAGTAAATTCTGTAGCAAATTCATTAACATCTAGAGGAACAGATGGTTCAAAGTGAGTTCTATATTCCTCATCAGGCAGAGCATCAAAATTGTTTCTCACGGGTGGTGGACATTTCTTGTAACCTATGCATGTGACATCCTTTTTCTCTTTCTGAACATCAATGATGTGATCCAACACATAGCTAGAACTCAAATAACTGTCTAACTTGAGTCGGATCGCCTCACTTTCTGTTTTAACACAAGCCATTTCTTTTTGCATCACCTCAAGACGAGTGATATACAAATTAATGTCAGTTTGTTTTCTGGAAACCATTTTAGTCAGCTCTGTCTTATCTTTCTTCAATGTTTCAATCATTGATTTATAATTCTTTTCATGGTTTTCATAAAACATATTGCCTTCAGTGCACTTTGAAATATCAACTGTCAATTTCTGATTATGAATAAATGTCACATCATATTTCTCTTGCAAAGCGTCGTGTTTGCTTTGCAATTCACACCACCTATCATTCACAGAAACATGTTTGTCTTGCAATTCAAACAAACTAGCTTGTAAAGCATCGTGTTTGCCTTGCAACTCAGACATGTTTGCTTCCAACTCAGCACATCTAACATGCAAACTATCACAGTTATTACAGTTAACAGAAGTGGGTTCGTCGACACATACCTGACTTGATGAACTGTCGACATTCGCCATAAAGGCTGAATGGAGAGAAGACGAAGAATAAGCAGCTTGATCCACCAAAATAGATCTTCTATGAATTCCTGCTGCAGCTTCCTCCAAAAGTTCATCAATGTCTGCATTAACTGATGCAGTTGATGTGTCATCTTCCTGATCATTGCCTGAAGCAGAGGACTCTTCATCTGAACTTCCACTGTACCCGGAGCTGTCTTCATCTTCAGAAGATTCAACACCATTGGTGGAAGATTCTCCACCACTGGCGTGTTTAAGATCATTAACCACTTCAGCAAAACAAGCTGTTCCATCCGGAGCATCATTTCCAAATTGGATTGACCAATCACAGCCTTCATCTACTTGAACCACAAGTGCCTGGTTGGCATTAGATGGTCCTGCTTGACTTTGGTTGTTGACAGGCACCAGTGTTCGCTCGTTGTTCCTTCCTTGGTTCTGATTTGCCCTGTTGCCTTGACCTCGGAAAGGATTCTGGTTCCCATGCTGAGTTGGCCTTGTACATTCCCTTTTAAAATGACCCCGTTCACCACAGTTGAAGCATTTAACAGCCTGTTTATCAAACCCATACTTGGTGTCTTTCTTGCTTTCCAAGTTGGTTCGGCCTGTTCTTTCCATGAAATCCTTTGCTCGCCTAACAGCACTGGCAAAGGCCCACTTGATGTCCATCATCTCCATCTCCTCTTTATCTATCTGCTGATAGTCTTCTTGTGTCAGATTAATATTACCAATCTGACCTTCCACTAATCCACAGTATGCGCTCACCACAGTGTTTAGCAGCTCCATGTGTTCCTTTGCTACTTCCACACTGACTTTAGAAAGGCTTGAGGTGTCGAGCCGTACTGTATTTGGCTTTGATTGTTGACCAGCAGATGATGTGCTTCCATAACATGCTTGCTGTTGAGGAGGAAGCGGATTCCCGTACATGTCTGTTGTTGGTAAAGGATTTCCGAACATATCAGTTGGTCTGAGAGGTCGTTGCTGTTGTGGTGCTGATTGAGGAACTGGTTCCAGCAGATTTCCATACATGTCTGTCTTTGGAGGAACCGGCACTTGGATAGTATTGCCATACATGTCAGTGCTAGTCACAAATGCTGTCTGAACTGGAGCATGCGAAGAGGGTTTTGTAGAGGTGCTAGAGGTTCCAAAATACATTTCAGGATTTTGAGGCACGGGAATTCTTTTTGCCTTCAGAGTTTCTTCCTGATTCTTGTTTTCTAGAATTTGAACAAAGTCGTTGAAGCTCGTTGTAGCTAAAGTACCATTGTACTTCATGATTTCCAAGAATGTATTCCACTGAGGTGGCAATGCATCTGCAAACCTTTTCACAATCTCTACAGGAGTTGTAACAACCCCAAAATTCGTCAATTCAGTCAACAAATGATTAAATCGACTTGTCAAATCACCCAACGACTCATTCTCCATACACGTAAAACCATCAAACTCTTTCTTCAGCAACTCTTTTCTCAACTGACGTGTTGCTTCATTTCCTACGCCCCTTGTTTTCAACGCGTCCCACAACCTCTTTGTCGTCTTGTAACTGACGAATTGATGATAGATATCTTTACTTAAGGCCTGAGTGAGAATGGCGTATGCCTTCTTTTCTAGATCATAGACTTTCTTCTGATCTTCCGTGAGATCTGCAAACGTAGCAGCAGATGATGCGGCAACCTCTATTGTTTGATCGAAATCAGTAATAAACCGCAACCACAATTCTGTATTTTCGCCAAGAACGTATGTATGAAATCTATCAATCCATCCTGGATATTCATATAAATGCATCAACTTTGGAGGTCTATTCAAACTTCCCGTTTCACTCTCGCTTAAGAGAATGCTTTGAACACTTGGGACTTGATTTGATACAAACGCCCATTGACCGGTAGAAACTGCATTAGCTTGAGAAGATACCGGTGCGGAAGATGACGGAGTACCAAAATACATATCTGTATTTACCAAAGTATTCCACCTTGGATTCATTTTTAATCAGCCGAAGGATACCTGTCGAAAGACACTTGAAAAACACAAACTGTTAAGCACAAACAGACTGATGATCGAAAGATCCACACCTGTTCGAAGGATCAACAGGGTTCGAAAGATCTCTGTTGAGTTTCGAGCAATGTTTTCGAAGGATTCTCCAACCGAAGGATCCTTATCCTTCGAAAAAGTACTGTAGACCGAAAGATACACACGAAAGATGACTTCGAAAGACTCTCCAATCGAAGGATCCTAGTCTTTCGAAAGTGAGCAGTGGACCGAAAGATATATGTTTCGAAAATATTCCTTGGAACGAAAGATAAGTTTCACACTTCGAAGGATGCTCGAAGGATAACTATCTGTCGAACCTCCTTTGGTCGAAAGATGACCTTTCGACTTCGAAGGATATCTTTCGAACTAGCTCTGACACAGTTGACAAATCGGACAGTTTGGTGAAAAGTTGACGGGTTGGTGAGAACTTTCGGCAGAAAGTATGTTCAGACCATATCTTCAGGTCTGAACATGCAGGTTTTTCACCAACCAGGTAATGATGTCCAATATTTTAATCAAAACACAACTCCCAACACACAAACAAGTTTAATATTCAAATTTTAAAGATCAAAAGGTGTAATATAATGAAGAACACTTGAATATCGGTTGAAGATAAGAAGAACAAACCCAGAAATATGAATATTTCTGCAAACCGACAACAAACCGAAACCCGTTTTTGCTTGAAACTTCACTAAAAACCCAATTTTAACATGTGATAATAAAATGTGACAAGGTTTTTATAAGAACAAACAGCAAAAACAGCAATATTTCCAGAAAAATATGAACTTTAAAACCCGAGAAACACCCGAAAACACTCGGTTTTAACAAGGAGAAGAGCCAAGGCTCTGATACCACTTGTAGGTCCGGCTAGGGGAGGATCTAGTCGCCTAATCCTTGTGTACAAACCAACCCGGTTGTGCGGAATCCAACCGAGATAGCAAACCGAGATAGAACACGCAATAACACGACACGCAAAGTTCAACGATTAACACCACTTGTATTAAACGTATGAAAGGTCCAGTTACAGCACAAGGTTTACAAATCAGTCTTGCAAACTCTCTCTAGTGTGTGTGTGTTCCTTATCTGTCTGAGTGTCTAACTGTCGAAATGAACACAACACACGGGTATTTATACCCAACACAGCATGTCTGGTCGAAGGATCAAACAGTCTGATCGAAAGATCATCTTTCGACCAGAAACAGCTCGAACGATCTGCATGTACCACGAAAGATGGGATCTTTCGTGGTCCATCTATCGAATGCTTATGTTTCGAGCTCATCATCATTGAAGGATCTAAGTCATCCTTCGATGACCATCCTTCGAACCAAACAAAATACAAACATAATGTTGACTGTTTGGCCAAGTCAAACCGGAGGATGGTTAACTTGGTCAAACTTACATGACTACAAAGACATCGTTTTACATCGTGACCGAATACAGACAAAGTGCAGACATAAGTGCACCAACAAGAGTTAACTTGTATGTTCCGGTAATTCCCAAATTACCAATGTATTGTGCTCCGGTAATTCCCAAAATTAACAAAGTAGACTCATTTAAGTAACCCTAGTTAAATGCAGTGTTATGGATGTATGACTAAGTTAACTGTGGTTAGGTTAAAGTATTAACCTGAAGTTGCGGGTTGTCACATCATCCACAACTTGAAAGAAATTTCGTCCCGAAATTTGATAGACAATCACGGAGAAGTGAAAAGATAAGTTAAGATGACTGTGGGTTTTCCTCGGGTACCACAAAATTTGCAAATTAGATGCCGAATGTCAGCATCAGATTTAGATTCCTCAATCAAGGAAGCACCTTCCAGCCATAAAGGAGAAAAAATAGCTTGATTTAATCCACCAGAATCAGCACGTCTCGACAAAGCATCCGCTGCCCGGTTTTCACAGCCCGGTTTGTATTGAATGTTAAAATGATAACCCAACAATTTGGCAACCCAGTTTTGCTGATCAGGAGAAGAAACACGTTGCTGTAATAAAAATTTTAAGCTTTTCTGATTGGTGTAAACAATAAAATGGGTGCCCAAAAAGATAAGGCTGCCAATGTTGTACGGATAAAACCAAGGCTATCATCTCTCGTTCATATGCCGATTTTGCCAAATTGCGATCACTTAAAGCTTTACTAAAATAGGCAATTTGTGATTTTGTAGTAACACGGCCCCAATTCCACGACCCAAGGCGTCACATTCCACTATAAAAGGCTAAGAGAAATCTGGAAGATGCAGCACCGGAACAGAAACCATAACCTGCTTGAGTTGGTCAAAAGCCTTTTGGGCTTCATTGTTCCACAAAAACGTCTTTTTTGGTTAAATCTGTAAGGGACCGAGTATTACTACCATAATTTTTGATAAACTTCTGGTAATAGCCTGTGAGGCCCAAAAAACCACGAAGCCCTTTTAAAGGTTTTGGAATGGGCCAATCAATTATGGCGTCAATTTTTTTTGGGTCGATACAAACTCATTGGCCATCAATGATATGCACCAAATATTCAACCAAAATTTGACCAAATGAACACTTTTGTTTATTAACTTTAAATTGGTGTTGTGAAATTTTTTTTTTTTTAATAGCAACACAGAACCATTTTATTACTCCAAATCACTGCTTCATAGCAAGATACTATGAAAGCCATCAACATTACAATCAAAGTTTAAAAAGAAACAACAACATTACACTATGCAGTATCCTTACCAAGAGAAGTATAACCAACTCTCCCATGAAATCAATTGCACTTTAGACTTATGCTTCATCCATAAAAACGATTCCTCCTTTATCTCTTCGATCATCTTGTAAATTTCTCCATTTCTTCCTTGAAAATTTTTCTCATTTCGGTTTTTCCATATGATCCATGTTGTCAACAGAAAGATGGCATGCACCGCTTTTTTCCTCTTCTTCTCCCAGCCTTGTTCGTCTAGATCACTAAAGATTTCCCTAAGTGTTTCCTTTTGTGTAATTGTTTGCAGTTTAACCCATTGGCCGATTTGTTCCCATACTCCTTTCGCTTCTCTACACCTTACTAACACATGGTCCGGCGTCTCTTCCTCATTATCACACAACCTACATCGACCCGATGGGATCGGAACTCCTCTTTCCCTTAATTGTGTGGCCGTCGGTATCCTTCCTTTTACAGCTCTCCAAACAAACATTGAACACTTCTGAGCGGCCCAGTTGTTCCAGAAGTAGTTATCCGCCGGTTCGTTTAAATCGATGCTTCTTGACAATGTAATTCGGACCTCTTTTACCGAGAATTCTTGGTCATTTTCTCCTTTCCAAACCCATCTATCGGTGTTTCTCGATATATTAGTTTGACTTAAAATTACCATAATTTCTTCAGCTTCTTTTTTTCCTGTTCAGTGCTGGGAATTTTTGCCCAAGCCCAATCCGACATCACGCCACCATTTATCCTCTTATAATTATCCTCAACTTTTGCTCTTTTATTTCTCGCTATTTCATAAAGATGCGGGAATTTATCTCTTAGTGAATTATCCCTGATCCAAACGTCGATCCAAAACATTGTTTTGTCACCAATTCCGATCTTACTGATAAGGTTTTTTTCTATCTCCACACCCCTTTTAGCCATATCTTTTCTTGATTCTACAATCGATTTCCACACCCCCCGAATAATCTTTCTTTAATGGTACTGCTGAGACTCTTCTCCTGTTGTTGTGAATTGCACATATGACCCTTGACCATAGTTGTTGCGGCTCAGTTTTTAACCGCCACCACCATTTCACCAACAAAGCTAAATTTAGGTCTCTTATGCTTTCGATTCCATGGCCCCCAAACTTTTTTGCGGCTACGATTTTTTCCCACTTAATCCACCTCATTTTTTTACTCGAACTGCATCCCCCCCAAAGAAATTTCCTCCTTATTCCTTCAAGAACTTTTATCACTGCAACCGGACATTTATACAAAGAGAGGTAATAGTTTGGTAGGCTACCTAGTAATGACTTAATAAGAATTGCCCTCCCGGCGAAAGACAATAACCTAGCTTTCCAATTGGACAGCCTTTTGTTGAAAGTATCTATAACTTCCTTCCAATTCTGAATACGGTTCATATTCGCTCCAACTTTTAACCCCAAATAAGTGAATGGGAATTTCCCTGGTTTGAAACCGAAGCTTTCCGCCTTTCCTATAATCTCCTCTTCTTCGACACCCACTCCAAAAATTTGGCTTTTCTTTGGATTTACTTTGAGGCCGGACACTAAGTAGTAGCATCTTAGTATCCTTCTCAAATTTCTAATGTTGTTCTCCTCCCATGCCCCAACAAATATGGAGTCGTCTGCAAATAATAGGTGTGTAATTGTAATCTCATTCCCTGGTAATTTCACACCCGAGTAAATACCGGCTGCTTCGGCATTAACCATCATAACATGGAGTGCTTCCATCGCTATTATGAATAAGAATGGGGAGAGGGGATCCCCTTGACGCAAACCTCTTTTGTATTGGAATTCACCGGTCGGCGCTCCGTTTACTAGAATCGATCCTTTCCCACTAAATAGTATCCCCATAACCCAATTTCTCCATCTCGAAGGAAATCCCATATATGTTAAAACAGAAATAAGGAATTTCCAATTTAACGTGCCGTATGCCTTTTCTATATCCGCCTTAAAAACCAATATTTCCTTCTTCATCTTTTTTGCCCAACCCATAATTTCATTAATTATCAAAGGCCCATCAATTATATTTCTACCTGAAATAAAAGCCGATTGTGAACTCGAGACAACGCTATTTAACACTTTTTTCACTCTGTTTGCTAAGACTTTAGATATAATTTTATTGACAACCCCGATTAAAGAAATAGGCCGGAAATCAGAGAAAACTAGCGGGTCGTTTACCTTCAGAATTAGTGAAATGAATGACGAGCTACAAGATTGATGGATCGATCCATGTGTGAAAAATTGCTGCATCATTTCCAGTATAATCGGTTTCAGCTCCTCCCAGCATTTTTTTATCAACAAGAACGTCATCCCGTCCGGGCCCAGGGCCATGTCGCCACCACACTCCCAAATTGCGTTTTTGATTTCCTCCTCTCTAAATTGCTCTACTAACATAGAACCATCCCCATCCGTCAGTCTTTTAAATCCATCTGCCCCTATCCTCGGTCTTGACGGTATCGGTTCCTTGAACTTATCTTTAAAAGCCAACATGAACTTATCCTTTATGACATTTGCTTCCGTGATCCATGACCCTTCTATCCATAGCCCATTCACCCTGTTCCTGATTTTATGACTGTTGACAACTGCATGAAAAAATGATGTATTTTCATCCCCCAGAGCCGTCCATTTAATTCTTGATTTTTGAATCATGTCTTTTAATTTTGCATTTCTCCATTCCTTCATCGATTTCTTATAACCTTGCCAATTAACAATTTCCTGATCCGTAAGAGCCCTTATTTCTGCCTCCTCTTCTAATTTTTGTATATTCTCGTTAGCGATGACTAGCTGCTCCTCCTCCTTCGCCTTTTCATTGGCCCTCCATTTCTTTAATTCCTCTTTAATTGCTTTCAGTTTAATTGCCATGCATTCATCTTTAAACCAAGAATCACATGCTTTACTTAATCCTGTTTTAACCGCTTCATCAAAGCCACTAACCTCCATCCAACTATGAAAAACTCGAAATGGAATAGGCCCATAATTGTTCCCAACGGTCGTCAGTACAAGTGGGCAATGGTCCGACACATCCCTATTTAGAGCTATCAGGGACGCATCAGGCCATCTTGATGCAAATTCTCCACAAGCTAAGACCCTATCGATCTTGCTTAGATTTCTCCCGTCGGCCGACATGTATGTATATTTTTTCCCTCCCATGTTGTACTCTTGTAGACCCGCGTTCATTATAAAATTATTGAAACATAATGCACCTCCCACATCAAACTGTGAATTAAATCTATCTTCTGGGAGTCTTACTTCATTGAAGTCGCCTAATAAAATCCATCTTCCTTCCATCTCCTGTTTCATCGATAGGAGTTCATTCCACAGTTGTCTTTTGTTACTCTGGACTGTTGGAGCATACACATTTACCATGACCAAATCCTCCTGTTCCCCTGTTATTTTCCCTTTAACTAGAATGAAGTTTTGGTTTATCACTTCAACTTCTTTTTTGAACACCCCTGGACTCCATAATGATACCAATCCTCCCGACCTCCCATTTGCATTCACCTTAATATATTCCAATGCTGAATTATCCCAAAACTTTTTTACACCTCTTTCCGTTAAATTACTGAACTGAGTTTCCTGGATTGCCACGAAATTCAACCCATACTTTGATAAAATATCTCTAACTACTTTTGCTTTCCCCTCCCCTCCTGCCCCTTTAATGTTGAAAGTTCCGAAATTCATTGCAAATCAATTCCACCCTGTTCCTCAACAATTACCTTCCTGACCAAATCTTCTTTTCCATTCAGATCTACCCGAATAATTTCTCCTACCTCCTTGGTTTGCAAAATTTCATTATTTAGATCTTCTGTCGACCCATGCTCTGTAGAGTGATCATCTTCATTGTTTTGCGTGTCCTCTACGAGTGTGTCCCTTGACTGTGTTTCCTCCTCCCAATCGGAATTAAATCCGTCTTCCGGTACCGATCCTCCTCCTATCAAACAGGTCTTCGATGATTTCTTGTATCCTTCTTTCTTTTTTGCTTTTTTCTCTTGATTTTTATTGGAAGCTTCTGGCGTTGTTTGAACCTAGGATTCTCTGCGACTTCAACATTAAATATAATCATAGTACGACGTAATAAAGGTTGAAAGTGAGATCATTAATTTTTAAGAAATTAAAAAAAAACTACTGGAAGGTCTAGCTCTCATGGCTCTCACAACTAGGGGTGTGAAAAAAATGGCACTCGGAAGGGTTTTCCATTGATGTTGATCCTATATATATATAGGGGATGGATCATGAGAAAACTAGTTTAAATGAGAAAACCAAAAAACTAACTAAAAAAACCTAAAAAACATAACCAATTTTTTTTTAGAATTTTTTATAAAAAAATCGCTACTTTTTATGTATGGAAAAAAAATTTCAAAAAAAAATAAAAATTTGTTGTACTGCACATGTGCACTAATACGGAAAGCCTAAACCACTTAACTCACCCCCCACCCCCCCAAAAACCTAAATTCACCCTCCCACCAAAAGCCTAACCCCCCACCCCACAAAAACCTAAACCCCCCCCCCCCTCCTGAAAACCTAAAACTAAACCCTAAACATAAACCCGAACCCAAAAAACCTAACCCCCCCCCCCCCCCCACCCAAAAACCTAATCCTAAACCTTCAAAAAGCTAAACTAGACTCAAAAAGCTAATTTTAAGCATGTAATGCACATGTGTAGTATACATATAATGCATATATGCAGTACAAGTTTTTTTTTTTTTTTGCAAATTTTTTTATATATAAAAAATAGCGATTTTTTTATAAAAAATTATAAAAAAAATGGTATGTTTTTTAGCTTTTTTTAGGCTTTTTTAGTTAGTTTTCTACTTTTTCTCATTTAGATGTAGTTTTCTCATGATTCTCTCTCTCTCTCTCTCTATATATATATATATATATATATATATAGGAGAAGGATCTGTTAGAAACCACCTTTTATTGCGAGAACCGCGAGAACCAATGTGAACACAACCAAAAATACTTAAAAATAGCTAAAAAACACACAATTTTTTTAATATTTTTATAATAAAATCGCTTTCGTTACCAAAAAAAATTATTTTTTTTGGATACTAAGATTTTAATGTAAAAATAAAAAAAATTGTGCGTTTTTTAGATTTTTTTAGATTTTTTAAGGTTTTTTGAGGGTTTAGTTTTTAGTATTTTTGCTTGAGTGGGGGTGGGGGGGTTAGGTTTTTTTTTTTTGGGGGGGGGGGGGTTTAGGTTTTTTTGGTGTGTTCATCTTTGTTCTCATGGTTTTCACAATAAAGGTGGTTCTCAAATGAACCTTACCCTATATATATATATATATATATGGAAAGGCAAAATGAGAATCACATAAACAACCTTTTGAAATAATTATTTTTTTTTCTTTTTTAAAACAAAAACCACTAAAGGATAGAGCTAGATGAAGTTCATGGGATTAAACTATTTCCTTGGAGTAAGACAGAGTGAAATTGGACAAAAAAATGTTGATGTGACACTTAGATGAAGTTAAGATAGCCTTGTACGTTAACTATCCTTAACTCCAAATAGGTGTCACATTACTTAATTTTTCTCATTTCACTTTACCCCACATCAATAAAATGGTTTAATCTTCTTAACTCAATCTAACCTTATTCTTTTAGTGGTTTGGGTATAAAGGATAACAAATTAAGCCAATCTCTTAACATCCTGTAATATGTTAAAAAACAATCACTTAACACAAAAAGAGAGTGATATGCAATGTCAGTTAACATACTATACCATCGTTAAAGCCCCAAATGTTAGGGTACACCACAAGGCCTGTTATTGTTGTTATTATTATTATTAAAAGAAATTATTTTCCAAAGTTATTGATTGGGGTGTGCACGGTTTGGTTCGATACGGTTTTTGGGTAACATCAAAACCATAACCGAAATTTCTATTTTCGGTTTTTGAAAACCGTTCTGTCACACCCCCAAAATCCACAACCGGAGTATCACCGCATGGAGGCGTGACTGACCAGGATCAAGCCACCAATCATATTGAACAATGTATTTAAAGCAAATAAAATCCAACCACACAACATAATTGGTGTTCAAAAACAAGTTAACCAAGTTCAAGTTAAACAGCGGAAGCAATAAAAGTAAAACCAAAACATAAGTTCTAAGTTCATGAAGTTAACATGGCACACAACGGTCCTTGTCCCACAACGACTCCTCCTGCTCGTGCAAGCTCCATAAATACCTAACGACCTGCAAGGCATGTACCAAGGAGTCAACAACAAAGTTGAGCGAGTTCACAGTTGGTTGTTCAGTTTTAAAAGTTTGTTTTGAAAACCATAAGTTGTTTCGTAAACCATGAGTTAACCAGTATCTTTGTTTTTCCCCAAACCATATCCATAATCAGTGGGGGCTTCCCCATGTGAACCACTAAACCGTTACCATATCGACAACTGACGAAAGTAAGTTGTGCCCTAAGTCAATGTCTATCATCATTGACTGAGTGCCCAGATCCATTAGTACACGCCCGTTCTACCGGCACGGTGTGAGGCTTGTCAACCCTAATAGCGCTATTAACTAATGACCCGCTCGCCATTGGCTCGGCGATTAAGTCGATATAAAAATGATGGACTTAATGATAGAGTTTTGTCTAGTAAGTTTAAGGTTGTTGTCCTACCCAAGGAGGACGAACGTACGTATTCTACCCAAGGAGAATACGCAGGATTAATATTGGCATCCTACCCATGGAGGATGGCGGTACATATCCTACCCAAGGAGGATATGCAGGTTCCGTTTTAGTTCTTTAACCCATTCCCAACCACCGGGAATCCCATGCCTTAGAAAGAGTGTGAACTCACCTTTGGTTGCTCGGTTGAACTCTTAAAATAGCTAACGGTCAGGGTTGGTCAATCGTGTCCTAATATGATTACCATTTAGTTTGTTAATGGTTTTAAATAAAACACAAAGTTCCTACACGCATCTATCACATAACACGCACTCACGTTAACAGTTCACGCCCATATAAACATCCCATCTATAACCATTCAAAAGCAAACATACGATATTGCACATAACACTTTCATTGACATATAACACGTTAGATCATTCTCAGATAACCTACCCGACATTTAGACACGCAAATTACTACTTATGTCGTTTCAGCTTTAACATTCAAAACTGTGCTGTTTTCGGGCATTTTAATAAAATAGTTAACTTATTCCAAAAATTCCTAAATTTTTACAGAATGTTTTAAACGATCCATATAATATTGTGTAAAAATATCGGGATCCAATTCATTACCAATATTTTATAAAAAATCATTTACCGGGCTGTAATCAGATTCGTCACTTTCTGACTGCAGTTCACGGAAAAATTCATTTAAAATTAATCGTAAGTCCGATTGATGAAATTCCAGTTGGAGAATTACAACGAGATCAGTGGTCATCTACAGTACAAATTTCATGAGCTAATTCTACACAGATTTCAAGTTATGATGAAAAACATAACACACATTTTCTGCAGTAAAAACGCAGCTTTTGCTGCTGTGAAAAACGACCCTTTAAAAATAGCAAATGACATCCAAAAATCATGATTCCAGCGTCATCAGAAGCGTATTTTGAAATATCACATTACAGACTCAAGAAAACGCAGTTTTCGTTAAATTATGACTCAGTTACAGCCGACTCAAGTCGGCTGAAACTATCATACAGCTTGCTGTATTTCGCATATATATTACTAAAACGAGTTCCCGGGTTTCTTTACCGTGTTTTACCATCACATAACACCTTCACAATACTCATGGCAGGTCATATGTTGTTTTATATCAGATTCATCATACTAGCATTATTTCATCATATTACATCTTTATGTTCAAGATTTATGTTCATGTCTTTTAGGGTTATAGTGATAATCAACATACTACATCTTTTAACCATTAAAGTAGAAGTAAACAAGGGTTAATCAAGAACTTACAACTAGCTCAAAGCTAGGGAAGATCACTAGAGAAAATGATGATGAATTTTGGTGTGTAAAAGCAAGTAAGAGAACTCCTTGATGATCCACAAGCTTCAAGCTCCAAGAATCACCTTCTAACACTTGAATTAAGCTTGAAAATGGATGAATGGTGGAAGTAAGTGGTGGTGGTGGTGGCGGCACTTCTAGGCCGAGAGGGAGGGAAAGAGTATGAGGGTGGTGGGTTGTGATGAAGGGTTTGGTTTATAATCTAATATCAAGATCTTCAAGGATTGCAAGATCTAGCCATATCTAAAGAATATCAAGTAAGATCTTATGGGATTTAGTGAAATCTTGCAAATATTGATGTGGGGCCATCCCCAAACCGTAAATCCAAAAGGGGGGGGGGGGGGGGGTATGTGTAACTTTGAATGGTAAGTGGGTAATTGGCTAGGGTGTTAAGTGTAAAGTCTAGTGTTTTAGGTGTATCTTGCATTATGTAGTATGTTAGGGTGTTCGGGGACCATAACTAGCCAAGAAATAATAAAATAATGCTTCTAGCAGTATTTTGGTGTTCCGGGTAATGTCCGGTTGTTCGGTTAGATACCGGTTCGTTAAAGTGCTAAGTTGTTCCGTATAGTGTCCTTTATGTAACTTTTTGTAACACTTTTAATTCCCAACACCTAGGAAAACATTCAGGACCATTTAGTCAATTTTCTGCACAAGACTAGTATGTTAAAAAGCTGAATTTTGCTGAAAAATGCAGTTACTTCATCAGTTGTAATTAAGCACAGTCATTAAGCATAATTTAATATTAATTAATCGTACGGATACCTGTAATTATGAGGGTTGTCACATTCTCCCCCTGTTAAGAAAATTTCATCCCGAAATTTAGCACGTAGTTACTGAGGAAGCTAGTTAGGTTGCGTGGTTTTCCTGATTTTCCTGGGGTGTCACATCATCCCCTCGTTGGTTTGGAATTTCGTCCCGAAATTCTGCAGTAGCTTCAGCCTCAGTAGTGGTTGCACTTTTCCTAAACAACTGGGGATACTTGTGTTTCATTTGGTCTTCTCGTTCCCAGGTATACTCTGGGCCACGACGGGAGTTCCAACGAACTCGAACAAGAGGTATTCTGGTACGCTTGAGAACCTTAACATCTCGATCAGTAATCTCTACTGGTTCCTCGACGAATCGCAGCTGATCGTCGATAGTGAGCTCCTTGAGAGGAACTATGAGGGTCTCATCTGACAGACACTTCTTCAGATTTGACACATGGAAAACATTGTGAACTCCGCTGAGTCCTGCCGGTAGATTCAGCTTTTAGGCCACCTTGCTAATTTTCTCAATGATTTCGAAGGGTCCAACATATCGCGGGTTGAGTTTGCCTCGTTTGCCAAAACGAACTACACCTTTCCAAGGTGAGACTTTAAGTAGCACTCGATCCCCAACCTGGAACTCGAGTGGTTTCCTTCGTTTATCAACATAGCTTTTCTGACGGTCACGAGCTGCCGCCATTCGTTGTCGTATCTGAGGAATCTTCTCGGTTGTATCTACTACAAGTTCTGGGCCAGTGATTTGACTGTCGCCAACCTCTGCCCAACAAAGAGGTGATCGGAACTTCCATCCGTACAATGCCTCGAACGGAGCAGCCTGGATACTGGTGTGGTAACTGTTGTTATACGAAAACTCCACTAACGGGAGGTGTTTTTCCCAGCCATTACCAAAGTCGATTACACATGCCCTAAGCATGACTTCAAGGGTTTGGATGGTGCGTTCAGATTGCCCATCCGTCTGTGGATGATATGCCGTGCTCATGTCTAATCCAGAGCCAAAGGACTTGTGCATAGCTTGCCACAATTCAGATGTAAAACGTGAGTCACGATCAGAAATGATGGAGGTTGGCACTCCGTGCCTTGATACTACTTCCTTTAGGTAGACGTCTGCTAGAGTAGAAAACTTATCCGTTTCCTTGATAGCCAGAAAATGTGCAGACTTGGTCAGTCGATCCACGATCACCCAAATGGTATCATTTCCGCGTTGAGATCTGGGCAGGCCAGTAACGAAATCCATGGAAATTTGCTCCCATTTCCATTTAGGTATCTCTGGTTGTTGAAGTAGGCCTGATGGTTTCTAGCATTCGACCTTGACCCTAGCACAAGTCAAGCATTTACTGACATAGGTTGCCATGTTGGCTTTCATACTAGGCCACCAATACGTAGTCATGAGATCGTGGTACATCTTATCCGAACCAGGATGTACCAAATAACGAGACTTGTGTGCCTCATCCATCACAAGCTCACGTAGATTACCATAGAGTGGAACCAAATACGCCCTGTCACGTAATAAGCACCGTCTTCCTTTTGTTCTAGCCGTTTCTTCGATCCTCGCAGGGACTCAGCCCTGATGTTTTCTGCTTTCAATGCTTCGACCTGAGCATCACGAATTTGAGCGGGAAGGCTAGAGTGAATGGTAAGCTGTAACGCACGTACACGCTTTGGTTTAGGCTCTTTTCGGCTGAGGGCGTCGGCCACCACATTGGCTTTGCCCGGATGGTACTTGATCGCGCATTCGTAATCATTTAGGAGTTCGACCCATCGACGCTGTCGCATATTCAACTCCTTCTGTTCGAGGATATGCTGGAGACTCCTATGATCGGTGTAAATAGTGCACTTGGTACCGTACAGGTAATGCCTCCATATCTTTAGTGCGAAAACAACGGCTCCCAGCTCCAGATCGTGTGTAGTGTAGTTCCTTTCGTGAACCTTAAGTTGGCGTGATGCATAAGCAATGACTTTATCTCGTTGCATCAATACACAACCCAATCCTTGTATGGACGCGTCGCAATAAACCACAAAATCATCTGTACCTTCAGGTAACAAAAGAATAGGCACGCTACAAAGTCTCTCCTTTAAGTGCTGAAATGCGGACTCCTGTACATCACCCCAACGATAGGTGACACCCTTCTGAGTTAGTGAAGTGAGAGGTTGCGCAATCTTTGAGAAATTCTTGATAAACCTTCTGTAATAACCTGCCAAACCCAAGAATTGGCGGATTTCTGTTGGTGTACGGGGTGCAGGCCAGTTCTTGATCGAGTCAACCTTGGATGGATCTACATGAATCCCATCCTCATTTACCACGTGGCCTAGGAAATGTACTTCACGAAGCCAAAAGTCGCATTTTGAAAACTTGGCGTAAAGCTGCTCTGCTCGAAGAAGTTACAGAATAAGTCGTAGATGCCGCTCGTGTTCCTCCTGACTCTTAGAATAGATCAGAATGTCGTCGATGAAAACAATAACGAACTTATCCAGGTAAGGTTTGCACACTCGATTCATGAGATCCATGAAGACCGCAGGTGCGTTTGTTAATCCAAAAGGCATGACCAGAAACTCATAGTGCCCGTAGCGAGTTCTGAATGTTGTCTTGGAGATGTACTCATCTCGGACTCTCAGCTGATGATAGCCTGATCTTAAGTCAATCTTAGAGTAGAAGCTAGACCCTTGCAGCTGGTCGAATAGGTCATCAATACGTGGGAGGGGATAACGATTCTTCACAGTCACCTTGTTGAGTTCGCGATAGTCAATACACATTCTGAAAGTACCGTCTTTCTTCTTCACAAACAAGACTGGAGCTCCCCAGGGTGAAGAGCTAGGACGAATAAAACCCATGTCCAAGAGGTCTTGCAATTGAGTGGACAATTCTTCTAGTTCTGATGGGGCTAAGAGATAAGGCGCACGAGCTATGGGTGGTGCTCCAGGAGTTAGCTCGATTTGAAACTCGACTTGACGATGAGGCGGAAGACCAGGTAATTCCTCGGGGAATACCTCAGGAAAATCGCGTACAATAGGAATGTCTTCAATTCTCTTCTCTTCCGTCGATGCGTCAGTAGCGAGAGCTAAAATAGCTGTGTGGCCCTTTCGCAAACACTTCTGGGCCTTAAGGAAAGAGATGATGCTCAACTGCACCACTCTTGTCGCCATGAATCACTAGGGGTTCTTCACCAGAACGAGGGATGCGGACAATCTTCTCGTTGCAAAGAATTTCCGCTTGCTGATGAGATAACCAATCCATCCCAATAACAAGGTCGAAACTACTCAGAACGATGGGAATGAGGTCGATAGAAAAGATCTGATCAGCAAGGACAAGATTACAACCCTTAACTATGCGTGTGGCCTCTAAACTTTTACCGTTTGCTAGCTCCACCATGTGTTTGGTGTTCAAAAGTGTTGGGGTGCGCTTAAGCATTTGACTAACTTTTAAGGACACATAACTAGTATCGGCACCCGAATTGAATAAAACAGTAACAAAGAAATCATCCAGAAGAAACTTACCCATCACAACGTTGGGATCGTTCCTTGCATCACCCTGCCCAATCACGAACGCACGTCCCGTGGCACCATTGCCATCATTGTTTTCCCCATTGTTGTTTCCGTTCCCCTGATTGTTGTTGTTGTTCTATTTCTGGTTCAACTGGGGACAGTTTCTCTTGAAGTGACCTTCAGCACCACACTGATAGCATCCCCTGTTACCCTGCTGTTGCTGCTGCTGATTCTGTGGAGCTTGTGGCTGCTGTTGACGATTCTGATTCGCAGGACGTGTGCTCCTGCAATCCTTGGCTTCATGACCCAGCTTGTTACATCTCTGACAACGACCCTTGTTGCACGGCCCGCTGTGGTGCAAATTACATCGATTGCACTTAGGGTGATTTCCCCTGTATCCACCCTGACCTTGATTCCCAAAAGACTGCTGACTGGGGCTCCTGTACTCATATGTCTTTCGCTGCTGAGACTGAGACTGAACTGAAGTAGAACCCTTGCCCGAATTTCTATCCCACTTGCGCTTGTTATCACTGGGAGCATCAGAAGTAGTAGTAGCGCTAATACGCTTGGGCAGCTTGTTCTGCTCAACTGCCTGATCAATGAGACGATGAGCCAACCGGATGATTTGCTGAATGGTGCCAAGATTAGCTGAGGTCACGTGGCTCTGAATTTATGGCACTAAACCCTTAAGGTACAGCTCGATACGCTTGATAGGAGGATCCACCATAGTAGGACACAAGATAGCTAATTCGTTCGATCTCTTTGTGTATGCCTCGATTTCAGACCCCGTCATCTTCAAATTGAAAAATTCCACTTCTAGCTTGTGGATGTCGTCACGACTACAGTACTCTTCTTTGATCAAATCTTTGAAGTCTTTCCATGGGGTGGCATTAGCAACCGCCAGCCCTAGCAGTTGAACCTGTGCTTTCCACAAGGTTAACGCAGCACCTTCGAGTGTTCCAGTAGCAAATTTCACCCTACGAGCTTCAGGGCATTCACACATCTCAAAAACGGACTCAATCTTCTCGAACCAGTGAAGAAGACCTACAGCTCCTTCTGTGCCGCTGAAAGTACTAGGTCGGCAATCCATGAATGTTTTGAACGTACATACGGGAGGCTGAGCATGTTGACCTCCTGCAGGGACAGCTGCGAGTGCCTCAGCCACTCGTTCGTTGATTAGATCTGTCAGCTGGGCTTGAGTCAAGTTCAAACGTCCACTCATGATCTTCACAACGAAGCAACGTAAGTGAGAAAAGTGTCGCGAAAGTGCGTAAGCGTGGGATGACATAAGAGAGTAAGCACACATGGTTCAAATAGCAGTTATCACGTTAACTAATGCACTAGGTGAACTATCAAACAGACAATACAAACATAAATCATACCACCTATTGTGTCGAGTCTTACATGGGGAGCGAAGCGTCGTTGTGGATCGTTGAGCACTGTACAGGTTATAGTCTGGTTTTGCCAAAATGCTTTTCCCTTTTTAAAACCAAGTTCACTATAACCAATGGTTCTGATACCAATCTGTCACACCCCCAAAACCGCATGGAGGCGTGACTGACCAGGATCAAGCCACCAATCATATTGAACAATGTATTTAAAGTAAATAAAATCCAACCACACAACATAATTGGTGTTCAAAAACGAGTTAACCAAGTTCAAGTTAAACAGCGGAAGCAATAAAAGTAAAACCAAAACATAAGTTATAAGTTCATGAAGTTAACATGGCACACAACGGTCCATGTCCCACAACGACTCCTGCTGCTCGTGCAAGCTCCATAAATACCTAACGACCTGCAAGGCATGTAACAAGGAGTCAACAACAAAGTTGAGCGAGTTCACAGTTGGTTGTTTAGTTTTAAAAGTTTGTTTTGAAAACCATAAGTTGTTTCGTAAACCACGAGTTAACTAGTATCTTTGTTTTTCCCTAAACCATATCCATAATCAGTGGGGGCTTCCCCATGTGAACCACTAGACCGTTACCATATCGACAACTGACGAAAGTAAGTTGTGCCCTAAGTCAATGTCTATCATCATTGAGTGAGTGCCCAGATCCATTAGTACACGCCCGTTCTACCGGCACGGTGTGAGGCTTGTCAACCCTAATAGCGCTATTAACTAATGACCCGCTCGCCATTGGCCCGGCGATTAAGTCGATATAAAAATGAGGGACTTAATGATAGAGTTTTGTCTAGTAAGTTTAAGGTTGTTGTCCTACCCAAGGAGGACGAACGTACGTATTCTACCCAAGAAGAATACGCAGGATTAATATTGGCATCCTACCCATGGAGGATGGCGGTACATATCCTACCCAAGGAGGATATGCAGGTTCCGTTTTAGTTCTTTAACCCATTCCCAACCACAGGGAATCCCATGCCTTAGAAAGAGTGTGAACTTACCTTTGGTTGCTCGGTTAAACTCTTAAAATAGCTAACGGTCAGGGTTGGTCAATCGTGTCCTAATATGATTACCATTTAGTTTGTTAATGGTTTTAAATAAAACACAAAGTTCCTACACGCATCTATCACATAACACGCACTCACGTTAACAGTTCACGCCCATATAAACATCCCATCTATAACCATTCAAAAGAAAACATGCGATATTGCACATAACACTTTCATTGACATATAACACGTTAGATCATTCTCAGATAACCTACCCGACATTTAGACACACAAATTACTACTTATGTCGTTTCAGCTTTAAAATTCAAAACTGGGCTGTTTTCGGGCATTTTAATAAAATAGTTAACTTATTCCAAAAATTCCCAAATTTTTACAGAATGTTTTAAACGATCCAAATATTATTTTGTAAAAATATTGGGATCCAATTCATTACCAATATTTTATAAAAAATCATTTACCGGGCTACAATCAGATTCATCACTTTCTAACTGCAGTTCACGGAAAAATTCATTTAAAATTAATCGTAAGTCCGATTGATGAAATTCCAGTTGGATAATTACAACGACATCAGTGGTCATCTACAGTACAAATTTCATTAGCTAATTCTACACAGATTTCAAGTTATGACGAAAAACATAACACACATTTTCTGCAGTAAAAACGCAGCTTTTGCTGCTGTGAAAAACGACCCTTTAAAAATAGCAAACGACATCCAAAAATAATGATTCTAGCGTCATCAGAAGTGTATTTTGAAATACCACATTATAGACTCAAGAAAACGCAGTTTTTGTTAAATTATGACTCAGTTACAGCCGACTCAAGTCGGCTGAAACTATCAGACAGCTTGCTGTATTTCGCATATATATTACTAAAACGAGTTCCCGGGTTTCTTTACCGTGTTTTACCATCACATAACACCTTCACAATACTCATGGCAGGTCATATGTTGTTTTATATCAGATTCATCATACTAGCATTACTTCATCATATTACATCTTTATGTTCAAGATTTTTGTTCATGTCTTTTAGGGTTCTAGTGATAATCAACATACTACATCTTTTAACCATTAAAGTAGAAGTAAACAAGGGTTAATCAAGAACTTACAACTAGCTCAAAGCTAGGGAAGATCACTAGAGAAAATGATGATGAA
Organism: Helianthus tuberosus; assembly: GCA_030545235.1. Classification (NCBI taxonomy): domain Eukaryota; kingdom Viridiplantae; phylum Streptophyta; class Magnoliopsida; order Asterales; family Asteraceae; genus Helianthus; species Helianthus tuberosus. The sequence goes on from CM060396.1 coordinate 51,091,036, forward strand.
TTTTGGTGTGTAAAAGCAAGTAAGAGAACTCCTTGATGATCCACAAGCTTCAAGCTCCAAGAATCACCTTCTAACACTTGAATTAAGCTTGAAAATGGATGAACGGTGGAAGTAAGTGGTGGTGGTGGTGGCGGCACTTCTAGGCCGAGGGGGAGAGAAAGAGTATGAGGGTGGTGGGTTGTGATGAAGGGTTTGGTTTATAATCTAATATCAAGATCTTCAAGGATTGCAAGATCTAGCCATATCTAAAGAATATCAAGTAAGATCTTATGGGATTTAGTGAAATCTTGCAAATATTGATGTGGGGCCATCCCCAAACCGTAAATCCAGAAGGGGGGGGGGGGGTATGTGTAACTTTGAATGGTAAGTGGGTAATTGGCTAGGGTGTTAAGTGTAAAGTCTAGTGTTTTAGGTGTATCTTGCATTATGTAGTATGTTAGGGTGTTCGGGGACCATAACTAGCCAAGAAATAATAAAATAATGCTTCTAGCAGTATTTTGGTGTTCCGGGTAATGTCCGGTTGTTCGGTTAGATACCGGTTCGTTAAAGTGCTATGTTGTTCCGTATAGTGTCATTTATGTAACTTTTTGTAACACTTTTAATTCCCAACACTTAGGAAAACATTCAGGACCATTTAGTCAATTTTCTGCACAAGACTAGTATGTTAAAAAGCTGAATTTTGCTGAAAAATGCAGTTACGTCATCAGTTGTAATTAAGTACAGTCATTAAGCACAATTTAATATTAATTAATCGTACGGATACCTGTAATTATGAGGGTTGTCACACATTCGATTTCGGTTATTTCGGTTTTATCAACGGTTCGGTTCAGTTTTTTGGAACAAAATTATGTAACATTTAAAAGTAAATCTTTCTTAGATATTTACATTTAAGTTATTATATTTAACTTTTTATTTAATATTATTCACATAAACCTAACCTTCTAATTCGTTTTATGTTTATTCAAAGTTTTTATTAAGACATTTTCATTTATAATAATTTTGAGATCCTTTAATTTTTATACTAAATTTTGTTATTTCTTGTAAATAATAGATAAATCATTTCAATTATAAATATGAGTAAATTGCCACAATCGTCCCTAAGGTTTAGGTTTTGTTGGTGCATCCGTCTGTCGTCTACGTCTTGTATCGAGTCTTATTTAGAAATAGATAGAATAGAGCACGGAATCCAAGAATCAGAATATTTAGGAGTGATTCCACTCAAAAGTTAATTTTCTGATTCCACTTGAAAGTTAACTTTCTGATTCCACTCCTAATGTAATTTTCTGATTCCACTCCAAATGTTAAATTCTGATTCCACCCGAAATGTTAAATCCTGATTCCACCCGAAAGTAACATGCTGATTCCACCCGAAATGACACCATGTCATTAGGAGTGGAATCAGAAACTCTATAAATAGGTCATTTGGGGTGGAATCAACACATAGTTCTAGGTGTGTTCTTCCGGTGAGCCACGAAGTGCTGCCGAAGTGTTGATTTGATTGTAAACGTCATTCAAATTAATAGAATCAACATATTAAAGTGAATACTTGCTGAATTGTACTCGGTTTGTCTGTTTCCGCCGTTCAAACTGAGATAAGCTCTTCTAACCGACTCGTTTGGGTCCGAAATCGATCCTACAATTGGTATCAGAGCCAGTGAAGAAGAGTTCTATACAATTCAGCCGATAATTATGTTTCTACACCATTCTTTTTCGAAAATCAAAACTATTTACGGTCAGAATCGGTTTAAATTCACACAATATGTTCGGAATTGATAGTTAACAAATCCTTAGAAGTTTCAAGTCCAAATTCGAACTATATCTTGACAAAATTGTGATTCAGCTTGAAATTGATCGAAAATATGATGACATCAGCCTGATTCCGCTCCTAAATTTGGTCCTGATTCCGCTCTAAACTTTGATTCCGCTCCTGAGTAGATTGTTGATTCCGCTCCTGTGTTTAAGTGCTGATTCCACTCCAAAATTACTTTGTGATTCCGCTCCAAAGTGCAATTTTGTGATTCCGCTCCAAAGTGCAATTTTCTGATTCCACTCCAAATTGCATTTGTCTGATTCCACTCCAAACTGCATTTTTCTGATTCCACTCCAAACTGCATTTGTCTGATTCCACTCCAAACTGCATTTTTCTGATTCCACTCCAAATTACATTTTGGGTGATTTCGCTTGAAAAGTGTTTGTTGTGTGAAATTTGTTGCCAAAGCATGGACTCTGCTGAAGATATAATGTTGTATTACTATGTATCTCAACAAGAGAGTTATTTTCAGGCTAATGAAGAAACAGACTCAGCAAAAGAAGTTGTTGAAAAAGTTCCAGTTTTTTATCATTCGTCTGATGAAGAGGGTGACAAGTATGAAGAAGAAATCCAAAGACTTGAAACTCTTAAACAACAACTTCCATCTGATCAACGGAGTGGAAAGTTATTTTATGCCGATAAAATTGAAAAATTGAAAGAAAAACAAGATGCAAAAAGAAAGAATCAAGAGGCAGTTATTGTTAAAGAGGAGATCAGAGCTGAGAAAGAAGTAAAGGCAGCAACAACAGAAAAGCAAATCAAACCTAGTGTGAAAAGGCAGGTTGAACAAGTTCCAGCTGTCAAGATTGAGATAGTAGAATCTGAAAAACCTGTATCTGTGAATCCTGAACCAGAGTTAAAGAAAGAAGTTGCAGAAGACACACCTATCTTTGATCATTCATCAGAAGAAGAGAGTAAGGATGAAAGTGTTCATGAGGAGAAGAAACAGGTTGAAAATATTTCAGTTTTGAAGGTTGAAACGAAAGCTGAAGAGAAACAGATTCCTGGAAAATGTGTAAACTGTGAAAAATCTGAGACAGATAATGCCAAACTCTTGAAGAATGTAGAGAGTTTGTCATTAGAAAACAAAAATCTAAAAAAATCAGAAAATGTTTTGAAAAATCAAATTCACAATTTGGAAAATGAAAAAGTAAAAATTGAGAAAGATTTTCAAAGTCAAATAAAAATTTTAGAAGATGAGAGAGATTTATTTGGTAAAAAAAATCTTGAAAAACAAATTGCAATCAATTCTCATCTTGAAAAGATTATTCGACTTGAAAAGGAAGCTGAGTGTGCTCAAAAGAAAATCAAGGAATGGGAACAAAAGTTGAAGGTGTTTGTGAATACTTCAACTATTCCTTGTCCAAAACCTTTAAATTCAGAACCAATAAGTGACGATGTCACAAACTTTGACAAAGTCAAAGTTGAAGATTGTGATGAGAAATCTGATGATGAAAATAAAAAATTCGAAAAACAAAAATTGTTTTTGAAATTAAAAGAAAAGTTTCAAGAAACTGTTCCACAATCAACTGAAAAGGGAGAATGCTCTAAGCAAAAACCTTTGAAGAAGAAAGTGGAACAAAAACAAAAAGAGAAAATTTTGAAAAATGTTCAAAAAGATAATAAAAGCTCATCAGATCGATCATCCAATCGCAATGAAAAATTACAAAAATCAAAAAATGAAAACTCTAAAATTGTTGGTAATAAGTGGTGCAGGTCAGACCACAGTGCTCAAAAGTCAAATCCAGCAATCAAAAGGAAAAAGGAATATCACCAAGCCAAACAGTGCTTTGATTTGAGCATTTGGGCTGAAAATGGTGATTGGTACGATAACAGAGTGTGTTACCGATGTGGTTATCAAGGACACATTGCTGTTAACTGCCAAGGTTGGAGTTATGAGACGAGGAGATGCTTTAACTACAATATCAGAGGTCACATTGCCAGAGATTGCCCAAGGAGATCAAATGAAAGATTGAGGGTTAATTCTCAGAAAATGGCAAAGAAATCAGTCAATGTCAAGCCCAAAGAACAGAAGGTTCAAGAACCTAAAGTTCAAGAAACTAAAGTGAAGCTTTCTCAGGGGCAGAAAGACAGACTGAGGAAGAAGAGAAAGAAGGCGAGAGAGTATCTCGAAAGGATTTTGTCCTCGGGTTCATCTGTTGGTAAAAATAAGAGTTCTGATGAATCGATTTCCTCGATGTCAAAGTCAAGCAAGTCGAATTCATCGGATACAAATCTGAGGACGAAAGAAGATAAGAAAAAGAAGAAAATGGTCGGCGATGAATCTGATGTGTCAAAGTCAGACAAGCCACCATCAGGAAATGAATCTGACAGGTCAAAGTCAGACAAGCCATGTGCAGGCAATGATTCTGGTTCGTCAAAGCCAGAAGAGCCTGTTGTTGAGGTAAAATCTGAGAATTCAGGTTTAACAATGGATGATGCAAATTTTCCACCATTGTTGAACAAGAATTCAAAATCACCCAAGGACAGTCAGGCTTGGGTGAAACTGTTTAAATGAAAAACCTGACATGCCGGAGTTCCCAGGTTGGTAAGCGTGGAACATGAATCGGCATATTTCTTGAGAAATTCACATTTGTGATATTTCGATTTAAAAGTGGTAAATCAGGGACATTAAGTTGTACTTGATTTTCTACAAGTGATGTTTGTGGATTGATCTTACAAATGTTAAATTTTTACAAGTGGTTAAAGAAAACAAGGTGATGAAAGTTCCCCATGTTTGAGAAATGACTTACAAAAACTAATTTTCTGGAAAAACCATTCTGATTAAAACAAACTTAAGTGTTTTGAAATCACAATGGGAAAATAGTTTGTTGTCAGGGGGAGTTCTGATTGTTCAAGCCAAGTGAATGGAGAATTGAAGTGATTCTCATCATGTTGTCACATTTCTTGTACAATTTGTTTCAAATTTTCCCAGAAAATCAAAATTGAGACATATTTTGATTTTAGGGGGAGTAAAATTTTTAAAAAAAATTAGAAAATTTGAAAATTACAAAAACATTGAAAAAATGCAAAAATGAGTTTTGTTGTCAAAAAGAGGAAATGATAGTAGATCAGTTGGACTGTCACAGCATGCTAAAGAAATGGAAAGATAAAATGTGATAGGCGATCTCACTAACGATGTGACGATAGGCTCAGCTAGACTAGTAGATTTGCGATAACGATACAAACCTAAAATGAAAAAGCCTAGTTCTAGTGGGAAACATGGTCAAAAGCATAGTACTTAGTTTTGTCCTTCTTGACTGTGTGCCTACTCAGTAATCGCTGATTGTCGAAAGACATAAAACTGGTTAAGTTTGTGAACTTTCACAACTTTGCTAAAAAATCACTGTGATTGTGCATTTTATTTTGCAAAGATTTAAACTTGTTTTATTTCTTTATTTTGTTTAAGCATCGGACATCCTCTGCGTATACGTGAGTATCGACCTGGATGTTGTTGCCTAAACTTTCTGCTTTATTTTCTTTGGTGTTTCGTTTAAGCTTTGGACCTCCTCTGCGTATACGGGAGTATCGACCTGGTGGTTAAAGCCTAAACAACTTCAACTTGTTTTATTTTTCTTATTTTGTTTAAACATTGGACTTTCTCTGCGTATACGGAAGTATCGACCTGATTGTTAATGTTTAAACATTCTGCTTTATTTTCGCACAAATCACAGTCGATAAAAGTTTAAAGGCATTACTTGAGTCAGTGTATTTCATGATGAGGGGATATGCTGAGATCGTGGGGTCCATAAGAACTTAGTGCTATCTTAATATACCTTAAAGTATCGGTAAGCAGATTGAAAGTTTTTAGATTGAGTTTAAGTGGACAACAATATCGTCAATCAACGTGAATCGTTTAGAGCTTAAAATGTTTAAAGCTTAACGGTGCTAGTGATTGGTCTCAAAAACTGATATGATCCTCTTTCGCAAACTCACAAAAATATGTTTGTACATATTTTATTTCTGCAGTTAATTTTTGTTAATGCATTTGTGTTTCATTTTTTTTTAAAGTCCAAAAAGATTTTCGACAACTGATGTTGGAAAGCTGATATTCAAAATTCCAAGTGCTAAACAAGATGAACTGGTTTGGGAGTGTGTGTACTGAATTGAAGATTTTGATTTAAGAAAGAAGTTGAGATTAGTTAATCAGGGTCATTAATTTGAACCTAATGGAACTATTTCTAATAAGTTTTTCTTATTGATTTAAGTAAAAACTTATGTTTTGATGAGAAAATGTGTGCAGGAGTTGAGCTGAACAGAATTAAAGTCAGGATGAGATCTCAAGGTGATAGCTAATTCCAGACAGCGATCCCATCATGATGGGAGGGGGAGTCTGACGAGGTTAGAGCCAAAGAGAAGATCCTGGTATATGCGAAGAAAGTGAACAGACTGAAGATGCGAAGACTCGACACTGAAGACTCCGTCAACATCCGAGGGGGAGTTTGTTGGTGCATCCGTCTGTCGTCTACGTCTTGTATCGAGTCTTATTTAGAAATAGATAGAATAGAGCACGGAATCCAAGAATCAGAATATTTAGGAGTGATTCCACTCAAAAGTTAATTTTCTGATTCCACTTGAAAGTTAACTTTCTGATTCCACTCCTAATGTAATTTTCTGATTCCACTCCAAATGTTAAATTCTGATTCCACCCGAAATGTTAAATCCTGATTCCACCCGAAAGTAACATGCTGATTCCACCCGAAATGACACCATGTCATTAGGAGTGGAATCAGAAACTCTATAAATAGGTCATTTGGGGTGGAATCAACACATAGTTCTAGGTGTGTTCTTCCGGTGAGCCACGAAGTGCTGCCGAAGTGTTGATTTGATTGTAAACGTCATTCAGATTAATAGAATCAACATATTAAAGTGAATACTTGCTGAATTGTACTCGGTTTGTCTGTTTCCGCCGTTCAAACTGAGATAAGCTCTTCTAACCGACTCGTTTGGGTCCGAAATCGATCCTACAGGTTTGTTTGCCAGTTTAATCCAAAACGACTTTTTGTGCCAAATAGCCCTTCACCTTTGTCATTTTTTTGTTATTTTCATCCAAACCACTAACTTAGTTTACTTTTTCTGTTAAGTTGAAGGATATTTTGATGAAACTGACAAATATAAAACCTTAGGGACGATTTTGGCAATTTACTTAAGTTCTTCTTAGTTTCTTTTATGGGGAATTGACCTGTAATAATCCCAACTAAAATTCATTGACCATTGACAATCACACCTTTAAATATTCCCCCCACCAGTCCCATCTTTCACCTATTTTTTCTACACCGGTCCCCCGTTAAAAAAACTTAACGGAGTTATGTTTTTTTCCAAATTACAAACAGTTTTTTACGGCTTTAGATCAGAACGACGATATGAGTCCATTGATATAAAACTTACCTTGAAACAGTGCTCCAAACGATGAAAACGACGCTTCAATTCTGGTGTTAATTAACAAAATTCAAGTTATTTGGAGCACCATTTCGAGGTAAGTTTTACATCAATTGACTCGTATTGTCGTTCTGATCAAAATCCGTAAAAAAAATGATTATAATTTGGAAAAAAAAAATAACTCCGTTAAGTTTTTTTAACAGGGGACCGGTGTAGGAAAAATAGGTGAAAGGTGGGATTGGTGGAGGAATATTTAAAGGTGGGACTGTCAATGACCAATGACCTCTAGTTGAGATTATTACAGGCCAATTTCCATTCTTTTATTTAATTAATTTTGTCATATATATATAAAACATAATATACATGTAGTTTTTTTTAAATAATAGTTTTGTCACACAATTTTTATAATTTTTTATCCAACCACTAACTCAGTTATTTTTTTCTATTAAGGTGAAGGACCTTTTAAATTTTTTAAAGTAAGACAAAAATTAATTTTCAATTTTTTTATATACATCAGTTTATAAAAATAAAATCTACTTCAACCTCTAAATTTTATAAAATTAAAATGCTAGTGATCTTATAGAAAAAGATCAAATAAACAAATCTTATCATATGTACCAACTTTGTAATTTATCTTCTACTCTTTTAAATTTGTTCCTTACAAAAAACTGAAGCTACTACCCCCACCCCCATCAAACAACGTATCGTTACCAATCTTTAAAATTACCCACGAAATAGTAAGTACAATGCCATAAACCAAAAGTTTATTTACTCAAACCACTCAGAATAAATATTAGTTAGTTACTCTCATAATCTTAATTAGATAAATATTTTCTTTCTGTCAACATATTTCTTAGGTGCTCAACACATTTAAAAATATGTAACGTTTTACAATTTGGTTTCTATCTTTACACTTGATTGATACTAAAAGTTTTAATTGATTGTTATGTGCTACACACCATTGATATTATTTTATATATCGTTTTCTCCTTATAAAACTAATCTATATAAAAAACTGGATATTAATTTCTGTCTTAACTTATAAAATTTAAAACATCTTTCATCTTAACAGAAAAAATAAACTGAGTTAGTGGTTTGGATGAAAATTTATAAAAATTATGTGACAAAACTACTGATTTTTTTTTATAAAAACTGCATTTATATTCTGTTTTATATATATGTGACAAATTTAATTAAATAAAAGAAATTAAAAAGAGTTTGGGTAAATTGCCAAAATCATCCCTGAGGTTTTATATTTGTCAGTTTCATCCAAATATCTTTCAACTTAATATAAAAAGTAAACTAAGTTAGTGGTTTAAATGAAAATGACAAAAAAATACCAAAGGTGAAGGGCTGTTTGGCACAAAAAGTTCATTTTAGGTGAAACTGGCAAATAGGCCTAACCTCAGGCACGATTTTAGCAATTTACTCTATAAATAAACATGTTTATGTTTTAATTATAAACACTTAACATTCAATAGTAAAATTAATAATTTCTAATAGGATGGGTTAAACATTTGAACAACTTAAACTTAACATAAATATATATAGATTGAGCCTAATATTGTAACTTATTGGTTCGATTTTTTCAGTTATTGAAAATGGTTATCCGAAAACCGAACTGAAATTTTCGGGGTTATTAAAAAAATCCAAAAACCGAACCTTTGGTTTGGTTTCTTCTGTTATTTCGGTTTCGGTTCAGTTATTTCAGTTAAAATACTATATCATCGTTAAAGGCCCAAATGTTAGGGTACACCACAATGCCTGTTGTTATTATTGTTGTTGTTGTTGTTGTTGTTATTATTATTATTAAAAGAAATTATTTTCCATGGTTACTGATAGGGATGTGAACGGTTTGGTTCGATTCGGTTTTTTGGTAAAATCAAAACCATAATCGAAATTTTGGTTTTCAGTTTTTGAAAATTGTTGGTTCGGTTTTATCACGGTTCGGTTCAGTTTTTTGGAAAAAAAATTACGTAAGATTTATAAATAAAAAGTATAATATAAAATTTAAGAATCTTTATTAGATATTTACATTTAAGTTATTATATTTATATTTTTAATTAATATTATTCACATAAACCTATAACCTTCTAATATGTTTTATGTTTATTCAAAATTTTTATTAAGACATTTTCTTTTATATTACTTTTAAGATCTTTTAATTTTTATATTAAATTTTGTTATTTCTTGTAAATTATAGATAAATCATTTCCATTATAAATAAACATGTTAATGTTTTTATTATAAATACTTAACATTTAAGAATAAAATTATAATTTCTAATAGGATGGGTTAAACACTTGAACAACTTAAACCTAACATAAATATATATAGATTGAGCCTACTATTGTAACTTATCGGTTCAGTTCGGTTTTTTTGGGTTATTGAAAATGGTTATCCGAAAACCTAACCGAAACTTTCGGTTATTAAAAAATCCAAAAACCGAACCTTCGGTTTTGGTTTTGGTTTGGTTTCTTCTGTTATTTCTGTTTCGGTTCGATTATTTCGGTTTTCTGAGATGGAAACGATGGACAACTTGTAGGTCCGGCTAGGGGAGGATCTAGTCGCCTAATCCTTGTGTACAAACCAACCCGGTTGTGCGGAATCCAACCGAGGTAGCAAACCGAGATAGAACACGCAAATAATCAACACACAAGACTCAACGATTAACACCACTTGTATTAAACGTATGAAAGGTCCGGTTACAGCTCAATGTTTACAAATCAGTCTTGCAAACTCTCTCTAGTGTGTGTGTGTGTGTTCCTTATCTGTCTGAGTGTCTAACTTTTCGAAATGAACACAACACACGGGTATTTATACCCAAACACAGCAGGTCTGGTCGAAGGATCATGCAGACTGGTCGAACGATCATCTGTCGACCAGAAACAGTTCGAAAGATCCAGATGTACTACGAAAGATGTGATCTTTCGTGGTCCATCAATCGAAGGTCCATCTTTCGAGCTCATTATCATCGAAGGATATGAGTATGAGTGATCCTTCGATGACCATCCTTCGACTCAAACACATTACAAACATAATGTTGACTGTTTGGCCAAGTCAAACCAGGAGGATGGTTGACTTGGTCAAACTTACATGACTACAAAGACATCGTTTTACATCGTGACCGAATACAGACAAAGTGCAGACATAAGTGCACCAACAAACTCCCCCTTGGCTGTAGCTTTGTCTGGCTTATCAACAATCAACTGTTGCTTTGTCTCGATCTTCATTCTTGTAAGTTCTCGTGTCTTCAAGTCTTTGACTTCTATTCAAGTCTTCAATGTCGGAGGATCTTCAAAGTCTTCACGTCTTGAAAGCAGAAAGTGTACCAACAAACTCCCCGTTTCATGTAGGAAGTGTGTTGACAAACTCCCCCTTAACATAAGCTCCCCCTTGAGTTATGCTCGTGAAAGTTTTTATCTTTATGAAGTGAGATCCTTGTGGTGTTGATGATGGTCAGCGGCAACTCGATCATTTTCATCATTTGAGTGCCTTCACGTCGTGTCTTCATTCCGAAGCTTGTCATCGACCATGTTCTCCTAGCCTTTAGAATCTGCACATGCAAGAAATCTAAACGCGTAATGAGAACAACCGCTTGGAATATCATAAGTAAACAACACACATGTGACCATTGTTCAATCAAACACCGTCCGACAGTTTGAAAGTTTAAAATATTTTATCAATTTCAATTTTAACTTTCAAAACTTGCAAATTTCGACCGTTTAGGAAGATTTAGTCGTTTTGGTTTTCGTTCAGGTTTCAGGTAACGAAGACTCGAGCTCCAACATCGTACGATCGAAAATAAAATAGAAATAAAATCTTTTTGGCTTTTATAAGGTTTATATTAAAACACACATAAAATCCTTTTTTTTTTTTTTTTTTTTTTTTTTGGAATTTTTGAATATTTCAAATGTAAAGACTGAAAGCAGTAAGTAAATAAATATTTACAGACATTCTTTTTGTGAGTTTCGAGGGTAAGAGAATCATATCAGTGTACGGTCATGTCAAAACACTCTCTTTGTTCAATTAGTTCACATTAAGATAAGCATCCTATAACAATTATCGGTATTGTTGTCCACATAAGCTCAACTTATTAGATGTAATCATGGCGAGGGGATACGTTAAGGTATGATTTATACTTACCGACCGGTGTTCATCCACATCACGACACATTCCCGTATCAAGGTATGCACGAGGGTTCATCTTACCGGTGAGTATACCGATTATCATCTGTTTGGCCGTATATGATGTGAGATTCTCACTTATTTTGATTTGAAAACAAGCCCTATGTGATAGAATCACTTATTGATGAGGAACTTGATTTTCGATGCATGAGGGCACAGGAGCAAGTCCGTGAACAGGTCAGTACTTTCGTACAGCAGAGAGACGAACTTGACTCCCGGAAAGAATTTGTGATATTTTATCACTTATTTTGATTGGACATGTGATTGTTTATCACTTATTGAGATCGTATGCAATATGTACACGTATGTATGGTATCATGGAAGATCTAGACTTGCGTCCCCGTTATTTTTCGGTAAAAGATACAACCATGATACCCAGATGATAAGCAGCATAAAGACCGAATATCTCAGAACCTCGGCAATCTCTCAAACGAAATTTCGGTACTAAGACCATATGCCAATGAATGGTTCCCACCTGGTCTTCAGTCGATTTAAGTTTATATCACCCTGCACACTTTAAAATGATTGTGAGCCTACCGATACATCTTATATAGAGCTGCTTATCGTTTTTCATTTTAGGTTTAAAAAGGTTTAGACAGACCACTGATGTACTATCATTTTCTCTTTTGCTCGCCAGGAAACTCATTTTTGTTTTTCTATTGTTTTTGTGTTTATGAAATTTTTCAATGTTTTTGGATTTTTCAAATTTCGGATTTACTCCCCCTAAAATCAATAAACTAAGACAAATTTAAAACACAAAGGTATTTACAAAAATGATTTTCCGATGTTGGTTTTACTCTTGCTTGACCTTAATGCCGTTTACCAATAATAAGTAGTCAAATCTTGATTTGTCAAAAGCTTTGGTAAAAAGGTCGGCACGTTGGTCATCGGTGTGGACGTAAGCAACATCGATTAGCCTTTTCTCAAAGCAATCACGTATGAAGTGATACTTAATGTCGATGTGCTTAGTCTTTGAATGCTGCACAGGATTTTTAGTGATCTGTAAGGCAGCAGAATTATCAACGTAAATAGGAGTAGTTAGGAATTCAAAACCGTAATCACGCATTTGTTGTTGGATCCATAGGACTTGGGAGCAACAACTTGAGGCAGCAATGTATTCAGCTTCGCATGTTGATGTAGCGACGCACGTCTGCTTCTTGCACTGCCATGTGACTAGGCGATTTCCCAAAAACTGACATCCAGCCGTTGTGGATTTGCCGTCGATTTTGCATCCGCCAAAATCAGAATCACTGAATGCGATCAAGTCAAAGTTATTATCCCTAGGGTACCACAGACCGGTGTCAGGGTAACCCTTCAAATAACGAAAAATCCTTTTTACAGCTGCAAGATGTGAGGCCTTCGGGTTGACTTGATATCTGGCAAGCAGGCACGTTGGGTACATTATATCTGGTCTTGATGCTGTGAGGTACATAAGGGATCCAATCATCGCGCGGTAGAATGAGGGGCTAACATCTTGACCCTTCAAGTCTGGAGTAATTCCGTGATTTTGTGGCAATGGGGTACCAATGGGCGTTGCATCAGACATCTGGAACCGGCTCAAGATGTCACCAACATATTTAGTCTGATGGATGAATATCCCAGACTCTGTTTGTTGTACTTGTAGGCCCAAAAAGAAGGTCATTTCCCCCATAGCACTCATCTCGAATTTATCCTGCATAACACGCTCGAAATCCCTACACAAAACATCATTAGTAGAACCAAATATAATATCATCAACGTATACCTGAACCAGTAGAAGATCTCCATCTTGTTCTTTGATGAAAAGAGTACAGTCGATAAGACCTCTTCGAAATCCATTCTCCAGCAGATAATTAGATAAGGTTGCGTACCAAGCTCGCGGTGCTTGATGAAGACCATAGAGAGCTTTGTTGAGCAACCAAACCCGATCGGGATGGATAGGATCTTCAAAACCTGGAGGCTGTTCGACGTACACCTCTTCTTCTACCACACCATGTAAGAATGCACTTTTCACGTCCATCTGGTATACCTTGAAACCTTTGAATGAGGCATAAGCCAGAAAAATCCGAATGGCTTCTAGACGTGCAACAGGTGCATACACTTCGTTGTAGTCGATCCCTTCAATCTGACGAAAACCTTGAACGACTAGCCTTGCTTTGTTCCGGATAACGATCCCACGGTCATCCTTTTTGCATTTAAACACCCAACGGGTACCAATCTTCTTGTATCCAGCAGGTTTCTCTACGAGTTTCCAGACACCTAGCTTCTGGAATTGTTGCAGTTCTTCCTGCATCGCTTCAACCCATGAGCTATCTTTCAAAGCATCTTTCCAAGTTCTTGGCTCTTCCTGTGAGACATAACACGCGAAAGACCAATCATTTTGTTGACCAGATTCTCGGATAGTTGCATACAAGCCTGCATTGTTGTTGTTTCGCAACATGTTTCTTGTTTGAACGCCACTTTGAACATTTCCTATGATGTTTTGTTGAGGATGGGTATTGTGAATCCTTGTTTCTGGATTATCTTGAACTGGAATATTTGTACCCAGATTGTTGAGATTGAGATCAACAATCAATTCAAGGCCCGGAATTGACGAAGAGGATGATGCAGAAGTTTCAGCTGTTCTAGGGACATCCACTGGAGGTGTACCCTCTGAAATACCATGAACTGCTGTTGGAGCTTCTTGATCTGCATCTAGAAATTCATCATCCTCTGAAGATTCGTTCAATTCGGAAGCATCATGAAAATCCTCATTGTCGAGAGCATTGTTGTTCACCGAAGTTGGTTCTTGATTGACAATAATGGGACGAACCAACGGTGAATCTGTTGCATTGTCGCTCTCGAAAAACATCCTTGCCGCAGCACTTTCTTCAACGGCTTCAACATTGATTGAATTGAAAAAGTCATCGTACTCAAACATCCAAGGCTGACCAGGATTTCTGACTGGTAAAGTGTGCCTTTGTACTCTGACTTCAGACCATTCCTCGACCCTTTTAGTCTCTAGATTCCAGACTCTTAAGTTTGGGGTGGAATACCCAAGAAAGTATCCCTCAATTGCTCTTGCCCCGAACTTTCCATTAGGATCGATAATTGTGCAAGGAGCTCCAAACGGTTCAAGATAAGACAAGTCTGGTTTCCGTTTGTTGATAAGCTCAAAGCAGGTCTTGTTGTGCCTTTTGACTGTAAGGACTCGGTTCAACGTATAGCATGCAGAAGACACAGCTTCAGTCCAGAATGGAATGGGTAGCTGCGACTCTACCAACATAATCCTAGCAGTCTCGATCAATGTGCGGTTCTTACGTTCAGCGACGCCATTCTGTTGAGGAGTATAAGCTGCACTAAATTCATGAAGAATACCTTTTGAAGTGCAAAACTCCGCCATGGCATGATTTTTGAATTCAGTACCATTGTCGCTACGTATCCGCCTAACCTTCAAGTTGTAAAGATTCTCAATCTGAATGATCAAGTTTTTGATAATACCGAAGGTTTCACTCTTATGTGCCATGAACGCCACCCAAGAAAATCTTGAATAATCATCAGTAATCACGAGGCAATATTGATCATTCCTAATGCTTTTGTGCTTGACAGGACCGAATAAATCCATGTGCAAACGTTCAAGAGGAACAGCCACCGTGTTGACTTTCTTTGTGGGGTGTCGCTTCTTCGTTTGTTTTCCTTTTTGGCACGAAACACAGACGTCTTGAAGATGGAAATTTTTGAGAGGAACACCATTCACCAATTCATTTGACACCAAATGATTCATTTTGCGTAAGTGAATGTGACCCATTCGTCTGTGCCAAGAGATTGTGTCTTTTTCTGTGGCTTTGGAAACGAAACATGTTGCTTGTGCAGACGTTGTGATAGCTTGGCTCATATCAAGGACATACAGATCATTTATCCTTGGAGCCGACAAGAGAATCCATTCTTTTGGAATTTTGAAGCCGGGTTTCAGCACATAACATCCATTAGCATCAAAGTGTACTGAGAACTGCTTGTCACAAATTTGAGAAACACTAAGAAGATTGTGATCAAGTTGTTGCACAAAGTTGATCTTGTCAAAGCTAACAACCCCGTTGGAAATCATTCCTTCACCCGTTATATATCCGCCCTTATCTCCAGCAAAAGCAACATAACCTCCTCTAATAGATTTGACGTCGTAGAGAAGCTTCATGTCGCCTGTCATGTGCCTGGATGCCCCACTATCAACAATCCAATGACTACTGATAGTTCCTCCTGGAACACCCTGCACATAAACTCAATCGATTAGTTGGAGATGGGGACCCAAGCCATTGTGGTCTTGGGTCTTCCATTTTTATCAACTACAATAACTTCCACCTTTTGATGATTCGGAAATTGTGATGGCCCCCCTGATTCAGTAACCCTTTTTGGTTTCCAGGTCTGTTGAGTGTTACCAGTTTGATTGTTTGAAGTTTTTGAAAACTTTGAATTTTCTGGTTTAACTGAAACAGATGGTTTGTGAACCACATCGGTTTTAATTTCTTTTTCAAGTTTCTTGACCTGTTGGCGTTTCTGTTTCTTTTCCCTTTCTCTTATGAGTCGGGGATCTTGTTTTACAGAAACAGATCGCTTGCGGTCAGTTGGGCCACGGGGATCATCAACTATGCCTTTTTGTTTATGAAGATACGGGCAATTTCGAACAATATGCCCGATTGTTCCACATTCAAAACATGATCTTCGTTCAACAAACCCCGAAGTATCATGTGGTCGTCTTGCCGATGATGAACTTTGTGATCCCGAGGTACTAGGTTTTGAACAACTTGGTTCATTCCTTTTCATCACAGTTGCTTTTTGGACAAAATCTAAATTAGATTGATTTGCAAACTTTTCAATTTTGTCCGTTCCCTTCGACTTCACAAAGTTCACATTCTTCTTCTTCTTCTTCTGATTCGGCTTCTTTTGAGTTTGAGTCGGTGCCTTACCATTTGTTTTGGTATGGTTTTGCTGTTTTGGCACTGTTGGTAATTTCTTGTTCCCAAACTGTTTTCTAACTTCAGCCTTTGGGATAGGAGGACACTGTGTGACTGTAATATGTGGTCCTGTCTTTCCCAAGAACTTACTTGTAGAATTTTCAAAGACTTTACTAATTAATGATTGATTAACATTCTTAATAGGAAAATCTTTGTCTGAATAGATTTTATCATCACCAACAAGAGTGTACAGTAAATCCACACTCTCCGACTCTTTCTCAGACGAGGACTCAGTCGCAATAGTCTTAGCGGGTTTTGCTGGAGGATCACACAGGATGTGATTCTCAAGAGGTATGTCCTCATCCTTTATCACCGCATCAGACTTTGCTGAATCGGTATCATCAGACTCATCATCAGAAGAATCAGTATCCTCAATCACAACTGGAGGATCCTGATTCGGTTCAGCAGTTACAAAGGTATCTGCTGACACATCTGAATCTGACGATACTTCTTTCGTGTATCCGAGTCCTGTAGTAAATTCTGTAGCAAATTCATTAACATCTAGAGGAACAGACGGTTCAAAGTGAGTCCTATACTCCTCATCAGGCAAAGCATCAAAATTGTTTCTCACGGGTGGTGGACATTTCTTGTAACCTATGCATGTGACATCCTTTTTCTCTTTCTGAACATCAATGATGTGATCCAACACATAGCTAGAACTCAAATAACTGTCTAACGTGAGTCGGATCGCCTCACTTTCTGTTTTAACACAAGCCATTTCTTTTTGCATCACCTCAAGACGAGTGATATACAAATTAATGTCAGTTTGTTTTCTGGAAACCATTTTAGTCAGCTCTGTTTTATCTTTCTTCAATGTTTCAATCATTGATTTATAATTCTTTTCATGGTTTTCATAAAACATATTGGCTTCAGTGCACTTTGAAATATCAACTGTCAATTTCTGATTATGAATAAATGTCACATCATATTTCTCTTGCAAAGCCTCGTGTTTGCTTTGCAATTCACACCACCTATCATTCACAGAAACATGTTTGTTTTGCAATTCAAACAAACTAGCTTGTAAAGCATCGTGTTTGCCTTGCAACTCAGACATGTTTGCTTCCAACTCAGCACATCTAACATGCAAACTATCACAGTTATTACAGTTAACAGAAGTGGGTTCGTCGACACATACCTGACTTGATGAACTGTCGACATTCGCCATAAAGGCTGAATGGAGAGAAGACGAAGAATAAGCAGCTTGATCCACCAAAATAGATCTTCTATGAATTCCTGCTGCAGCTTCCTCCAAAAGTTCATCAATGTCTGCATTAACTGATGCAGTTGATGTGTCATCTTCCTGATCATTGCCTGAAGCAGAGGACTCTTCATCTGAACTTCCACTGTACCCGGAGCTGTCTTCATCTTCAGAAGATTCAACACCATTGGTGGAAGATTCTCCACCACTGGCGTGTTTAAGATCATTAACCACTTCAGCAAAACAAGCTGTTCCATCCGGAGCATCATTTCCAAATTGGATTGACCAATCACAGCCTTCATCTACTTGAACCACAAGTGCCTGGTTGGCATTAGATGGTCCTGCTTGACTCTGGTTGTTGACAGGCACCAGTGTTCGCTCGTTGTTCCTTCCTTGGTTCTGATTTGCCCTGTTGCCTTGACCTCGGAAAGGATTCTGGTTCCCATGCTGAGTTGGCCTTGTACATTCCCTTTTAAAATGACCCCGTTCACCACAGTTGAAGCATTTAACAGCCTGTTTATCAAACCCATACTTGGTGTCTTTCTTGCTTTCCAAGCTGGTTCGGCCTGTTCTTTCCATGAAATCCTTTGCTCGCCTAACAGCACTGGCAAAGGCCCACTTGATGTCCATCATCTCCATCTCCTCTTTATCTATCTGCTGATAGTCTTCTTGTGTCAGATTAATGTTACCAATCTGACCTTCCACTAATCCACAGTATGCGCTCACCACAGTGTTTAGCAGCTCCATGTGTTCCTTTGCTACTTCCACACTGACTTTAGAAAGGCTTGAGGTGTCGAGCCGTACTGTATTTGGCTTTGATTGTTGACCAGCAGATGATGTGCTTCCATAACATGCTTGCTGTTGAGGAGGAAGCGGATTCCCGTACATGTCTGTTGTTGGTAAAGGATTTCCGAACATATCAGTTGGTCTGAGAGGTCGTTGCTGTTGTGGTGCTGATTGAGGGACTGGTTCCAGCAGATTTCCATACATGTCTGTCTTTGGAGGAACCGGCACTTGGATAGTATTGCCATACATGTCAGTGCTAGTCACAAATGCTGTCTGAACTGGAGCATGCGAAGAGGGTTTTGTAGAGGTGCTAGAGGTTCCAAAATACATTTCAGGATTTTGAGGCACGGGAATTCTTTTTGCCTTCAGAGTTTCTTCCTGATTCTTGTTTTCTAGAATTTGAACAAAGTCGTTGAAGCTCGTTGTAGCTAAAGTACCATTGTACTTCATGATTTCCAAGAATGTATTCCACTGAGGTGGCAATGCATCTGCAAACCTTTTCACAATCTCTACAGGAGTTGTAACAACCCCAAAATTCGTCAATTCAGTCAACAAGTTATTAAATCGACTTGTCAAATCACCCAACGACTCATTCTCCATACACGTAAAACCATCAAACTCTTTCTTCAGCAACTCTTTTCTCAACTGACGTGTTGCTTCATTTCCTACGCCCCTTGTTTTCAATGCGTCCCACAACCTCTTTGTCGTCTTGTAACTGACGAATTGATGATAGATATCTTTACTTAAGGCCTGAGTGAGAATGGCGTATGCCTTCTTTTCTAGATCATAGACTTTCTTCTGATCTTCCGTGAGATCTGCAAACGTAGCAGCAGATGATGCGGCAACCTCTATTGTTTGATCGAAATCAGTAATAAACCGCAACCATAATTCTGTATTTTGGCCAAGAACGTATGTATGAAATCTATCAATCCATCCTGGATATTCATATAAATGCATCAACTTTGGAGGTCTATTCAAACTTCCCGTTTCACTCTCGCTTAAGAGAATGCTTTGAACACTTGGGACTTGATTTGATACAAACGCCCATTGACCGGTAGAAACTGCATTAGCTTGAGTAGATACCGGTGCGGAAGATGACGGAGTACCAAAATACATATCTGTATTTACCAAAGTATTCCACCTTGGATTCATTTTTTTTGTTAATCAGCCGAAGGATACCTGTCGAAAGACACTTAAAAAACACAAACTGTTAAGCACAAACAGACTGATGATCGAAAGATCCACACCTGTTCGAAGGATCAACAGGGTTCGAAAGATCTCTGTTGAGTTTCGAACAATGTTTTTCGAAAGATTCTCCAACCGAAGGATCCTTATCTTTCGAAAAAGTACTGTAGACCGAAAGATACACACGAAAGATGATTTCGAAAGACTCCCCAGTCGAAGGATCCTAGTCTTTCGAAAATGAACAGTAGACCGAAAGATGAAAGTTTCGAAATGATTCCTTGGTTCGAAGGATGATTATCTATCGAACCTCCACTGATCGAAAGATGGTCTTTCGAGTTCGAAGGATATCTTTCGAAATGGTTCTGACACAGTTGACAATCGGTGACAAGTTGGTGAAAAAGTTGACGGGTTGGTGAGAACTTTCGGCAGAAAGTATGTTCAGACCATATCTTTCAGGTCTGAACATGCAGGTTTTTCACCAACCGGGTAATGATCAATATTTTAAACAAAGTACAACTTCCAACACACAAACACTTGGTAAATCAAAATTTTAAGATCAAAGTGTATTTTTATCAAGAACACAGCCTAGAAATATGAGATTTCTGATGAACCGAAGGTTTTCCGAAACCCGAATTTTTGCTCGAAACTTCACTAAAAACCAACTTTTAATATGTGAGTATGAAAAGTGTAGTGGTTTTTATAAGAACTTCCAGCAAAACACCAAGATTTCAGCCGTTTTAAACACGTTTTCCAGAAAAATATGAACTTTAAATCCCGAAAAACACAAGAACACCTCGGTTTTAACAAGGATAAGAGCCAAGGCTCTGATACCACTTGTAGGTCCGGCTAGGGGAGGATCTAGTCGCCTAATCCTTGTGTACAAACCAACCCGGTTGTGCGGAATCCAACCGAGGTAGCAAACCGAGATAGAACACGCAAATAATCAACACACAAGACTCAACGATTAACACCACTTGTATTAAACGTATGAAAGGTCCGGTTACAGCTCAATGTTTACAAATCAGTCTTGCAAACTCTCTCTAGTGTGTGTGTGTGTTCCTTATCTGTCTGAGTGTCTAACTTTTCGAAATGAACACAACACACGGGTATTTATACCCAAACACAGCAGGTCTGGTCGAAGGATCATGCAGACTGGTCGAACGATCATCTGTCGACCAGAAACAGTTCGAAAGATCCAGATGTACTACGAAAGATGTGATCTTTCGTGGTCCATCAATCGAAGGTCCATCTTTCGAGCTCATTATCATCGAAGGATATGAGTGATCCTTCGATGACCATCCTTCGACTCAAACACATTACAAACATAATGTTGACTGTTTGGCCAAGTCAAACCAGGAGGATGGTTGACTTGGTCAAACTTACATGACTACAAAGACATCGTTTTACATCGTGACCGAATACAGACAAAGTGCAGACATAAGTGCACCAACACAACTAATTAACATTATGTTTTTGTAATTACTTAGAAGGAGACGAAGCCTACATAAACTTGGTTGTTCCATTATATCAAGCAGCAATAACGGGTGACTGGGAAAGCGCAAAGATCATTTTGGACCAAAACCCAGATATGGTACGGACTAATATCAGTAGCTATCATGAGAGACTCCTACATATGGCAGTAACAGCAACAGAGACCAAGCTGACCATAAATTTTGTGGACAATCTAGTAAAACTGATGACACCGAAGGAGTTGGAAATTAAAGACAGATGGAGACGTCACACTGCCTTTTGGATAGCATGTTCATTAGGAAAATTAGAAATGGCTAAGATTATGTTTAAAAAGAATTATCTCCTGCTACACATTGAGGGTGATGGATGTCCTCCAATAACCATTGCTGCTAAGAACGGGCATCACAGCACACTGAAGTGGTTATACGATATGCTACTTGTAACACAAGATCCTCCCTTTAATTCTTGGATGGGTAGCCCTTTTATGAAGCATGCCACAATCTTGAATTGTGTGGGCCGTGGTTTCTATGGTAAGTAAGTAATTTTATCACTAGGTGATGATGCATTGTTTGGTCATCACTACAGCCTTCCAGTTTTAAATTACAATCATACTTAAACCAGCAATTTCTTGCATTTAAAATTAAAAATATACTACAAGAAATTATGGAGGTTCAAGTACATTAGTTTACTTGATTAACGAAAAAAAAACAAATAATAATATAACTGCTACATATGGCCTGGTTCTTGGCTTGTATATGATTGGGATATGATCTTCGTTATATTTTCTATAATATTGTCATTTGATACTTTTTTATAAATCCACCCCAAACCTGTTTAGGTCAGAACCTGTTTAGTCCCGTGTACCAAACTTAACATTTTTTTAAATCGGCCAATTGTGACATGTTACCCAACCCGACCCACCCGTTTTACCAGGTCTAATGCTTTGCAAAGTATATTCTTCTTCAATTACAGGGCAGACTTGGCTAGGGCCGCCGATTAGGCGGTGTGACATTGGGTCACTCAAAAAGAATGTCACCGTTCAAAAATTTATGATTTTTTTTCACATCTGTTTACTATTTGCTATTTCATGTGTTAACATCGTATCGTTAAGAGACTGCCGTATATCTTCTACAGATGTTGCACTCCAAATTCTGAAAGACTATCCAGATCAACAATCTCAGTGGTTGACTATAATTCCGACCATCTATACGGAGCTATTTACTTCGTTGGCTAAGAACCCCGATGCATTTAACATGGAAGAAAAGAATCTGATCAAGAGAATCAAAGAACGAAGTACATCTCTCATTACTAGCGTTAAGTTTTTTTTTACTGTGAAGCATTTGGTTTTTCCTTATTTTGGTGGGGTTTTAATTTCAGTTTGTTGAATTTTTGGTATGAAAGGACAACCTGTCACTGAAGAAGATACCGACGCACTGAAAATACTAAAAATTGTTTGGAAGCATGCTACCAAAACAATGTCCTATAATGACATTAAGGATATGCTAAGAGGGCCTTCTACTACTTTGGACGATGGATCAGTAAGATATCTTTCTAGAGTATTATTTGTTGCAGCAGAAGTAGGCAACGCCGGGTTTATAGCCGAGTTGCTGCGAACCTATCATCGTCTTATGATTGAAACAAACGATGATGGGCACACTATATTTCATGTAGCTGTTATGCACCGCCATCAAGGTGTCTACAACCTATTGTACGAGATAGCTGGCAGCACCAAGGACAGTATATGCCAAATACCGGACAAATTGGACCGTAACACTCTGCTTCATTTAGTTGGGAAGACTTCAAAGGAGATGACAGCTAAGACTTATGGAGCATCTCTGCTAATGCAACGAGAATTATTGTGGTTCCTGGTATGTCCTTTAATATGTCTCAAAACTCCTTAATGTAGATTGCTCTATAGATTTATGTCCTTTAATATGTCTCAAAACTCCTTAATGTAGATTGATCTATAGATTAAACACTATCTAGTGCTCGTGCAAACAAAAATGTTACTGAACAATGCAAGGAATATTCCCCCAACTAAACAAAGAGCGTGAATGATTGAACTACAAGTGTCGTAATTAATTTATTTCCTGTTATTAACATTTTTTTCTAAAGGCTATGTTTCCCAAGGCTTAAACCTTGACCCTTAAGAGGACCTTCATTGGACCACTCTAACTCGAAAGGCTTTGTCATTGGACCCAACCCCCATCCTTATTTCTCGTTATTGCTTGTTGGTTCAAATTTCATTCACAATATTTAATAAGCACCCAAGTTCAGTGCGACTTGTATGTTAGTGTATCAATATATAAAATTAATGAAAATTACAATGAATTATGGTTGCATATAACTGTTTACATTGTAGGAAGTTTACAACATGACGCCACCTTATGCTAGGGAAAAAAAGAACAAACATGGCCAAACACCGTATGAGTTATTCTCTGAAGAAAACAAAGATCTAGTTTTCAAAGGATTGGATTGGATGAAAGACTGCATGGTCGTTGCCACACTTATTGTCACAGTTGCATTTGCTGTAGCCTTTACAGTTCCCGGTGGCTACAACCAAGATCATGGACTTCCTGTTTTCACTCATCAGCATGCCTTTTTAGTCTTTGTTATTGCAGATGCCATTTCTTTGTTCACTTCCTCAACTTCACTTTTGGTGTTCTTGACTATCCTGACATCTGGTCACGGTCAACGTGATTTCATGTATTCATTACCCACAAAGCTTATGATAGGCATACTAACACTTTTCATCTCCGTAGCAGCAATGATGGTGACTTTTAGTGCAAGTTTCTTTGTGCTATACCACAATGGGTTGAAATGGGTACCAATCCTTATTGCTGTATTTGCTACCGTCCCAGTAATTGTGTTTGCAGCATTGCAGTTTCCTCTTTTGGTGGATATGTTTCGCTCTATGTATGATTCTCACTATCTCTTTAACCCCAAGAAACGTATTCTTTACCCCCAAAAACCAAGGTTACACACTAAAAAGTCTACCTAGTGGTGTTTTCCAAACATCATGAAAAGGATATCGTTCAAAACATGTTGATGTACCCATGGATGGGTTATGTATGTGTTTCGTTATATAGTGTGCTATGTATGGTTGATCTGTGTTGTCTATAAAATAAATCCACCTTTATTTCATGTATCTATTTTTATGATCATGTTATACTTACAAAAAAGATATAGTTGTAAATCAAAATTTTCATATGACCAGTTTGATATGTTCGGTGCTTAGTGATCCAAAGAGCTATGCAACAAACCATGGGGTTTTAATATTGGAACGAGATGTTTCGAAGAAAGAATTTAGAAGGCAGATTAAAACTCCATGTTGATTTGTGGTATGGAACCAAAGCGGCAAAACAAAGCAAAGTGATTGGTCTAATAGTTAATTCACTAATTTGAAGCTTGCCCATAAAACTTAAGGTTTTAATCCTAAAACAAAGTTGAAAGAACGTTGAAGGTGTCAAAGTGAAAGATTGATTTGATTAGTTTTAATGGGTTAGGATCAAATACAAAGGATAAAATAAATAAGAAAGGTAAGAAGGATTTTAGTCCATTGATCTTAGATTTGGAGGGTTGAGATTAGTTGTAGGAAAAAGAAGATAATAGAAGGGCATAAAGGGAATCCTATATTTATGGATTTTCTCTCTCCACATGTAAGGCACATGCCAATTCCCCCATCGATTTAAAACGTCCATAACTTTTTCATACGACATTTTTAAAAAAAAAAAATTCACCATAATAATGGGCGTTTTTTTATCGTTAATATGAGTACCATATTATCATATAAAAATAAAATAAAAAATTTCATTTTTACTGGGTTTTTTGCATTGTGTTAAAGGTTCAGGTCATTGTCTCTTTTAACTGGGTTTTGGTCAGTAGGGTTTCTATATGATGACGGGGGTAGCTCAAACCTTAATAAACTGATTAGAGACACAACAGCTTATAAGGTTAAAAGGTTCAGAAATGGTCCAACGGTCATGAACAGTAAAAAGACAAGTCAGAGCCTTGTCACATCACCCTTTGCGTGTGAAACCTCCTACCCAGCCGCAACCAGACCATGTGGGAGAGCACACCCTTTTGTCCGCAGGTCCAAACCCTTCAACCCCTAAAAAGGGTAAGCCCCTCACTGCAAGCCAGCTTCACTAGTTAAAGGTTTCTCCTTTGAGAAACCTCTTCCCCTATAAATTGCAGCCCATGACAAGCATGCCATTCATTCTGGAATCAGCAGAAAACTATCTCAATTCTCTGATTCTCCTTCTCCCTCTCGAGAATAAGCTTCATGTTTGCTTCTCTTCTTCTTCTCCCATGAGAACTAGCTTCATGCTTGCTTCTCTTCTTCACTCTAAATAATTCATTGTCACACCCCAACCGATGGCGGAAACATCGGGGCATGGCACTGAGCGAAACAGATTGTCCAGATGTTTTCATAAAAATTATCATTACCAGTTAATTTTAAAGTAACATGTCCCATACCATGTCTTAAAAGGCAAACAAATTATTACAGACAAATCTAGACAGGTAATTCTGTTCCGACCACTCAGATTTATACATAGATAGTTTATTTATTGGTTTCTAGGACCTCTTTTCCTAGCTTAGATTTCATCACAGCACAGAGAGCATCCTAGACCTTTCCTTGCCTCAAGTTCACAGCAAGCTAAGCATATAAACAACTTAAGCACCTGTCACATACGTTAAAGTAACAGTCAATACACATAGTGTAAAGGTGAGCATACAAGTTTAATAATAACATAATAGAGTTCGAAATTATTACACATAACCAGCACATACGCATAGTGAAATGAAGCACGTTAGTTATAGACATAGATCTATCGATACCAATAACTGCGGGTTGACTGCCCGAGGCAGTTCGCGATACTTGATTACCACCGTAATCCATGAAAGTAATTGTCCTTAACAACCCCCGAGTGAACGGGTGGTGAGTCCAAACTATAGTACTATCGTTGCTAAGACAGGTAGACAGCATTCCATGTGTAAACATAACAAACAAGCATTCATTAAGCCACGTATAACATGCAGGAATGGTTAGCGTTTAAATAGTATTGAGTAGTGTGTTCGATGTGATTTTAATATTCGTAACGTATGTAACACCCAAAAGTGAATAAAGCAAAAAAAGGGATCGAGTATACTCACAGCGATTGATGGATTGAAGGGAGCGCTAGAGAGTAAGGTTAGCCTGAACAGATCGATAGTATAACGATAAGCGACGCTTAAAACGATGCAAGGTACAAGTGAGTCGGACAGCAGTGCGATTGGATGGTAATCCGATCGGACGGCCAGTCGTGCGGGTGGTAGTCCGTTCGGACGGTCATCCGGTCGGATGACTGTTCGAGTGGATTGTTTCTTTCTTTGAGGATGATGTGTTTGTGTATGATGGCTTGGCCTTTGAAGTTTTCGTTGTAGCATTTAGAAAACATTGAAGTACCTCTACCTTTCAGGTCGGTCGATCGGACGGTCGTTCGATCGGACGGCAACCCGTTCGGTTGGGCACTTTAGTGAGAACAAGTTCACAGCAGGGTGTCACTCGATCGGACGGTCGTTCGATCGGGTGGCATCCTTGGTGCATTGAACATGTTCAAAATTGTTTAAGTGTGGAAGTTCGAATGCTCCATGATTCGGATGGCAATTCGATCGAATGGGAGTCCGATCGGACAACAACTCGTTCAACATTTAAACTTCAAATGTTGGCAAAAATGGTTAAGTGTGGGACCAAGGTGCAAGTCGTATGGGTGGCCGGACAGCAGTCCGATCGGACAGCACTCCGTCCTGGTCGACCTGTTCGTCTTACACTTGGTTGTTTTGATGGTTTGTCCTTTTTTTGAGATATTTTGATAACGTGTTAGAATTCAAGGGGAACAACAATAACACTAGTGAACCTCTCTCCACGTCTTGCAAACGTGGGGGGACCCCACGACCTGCGTTAGGCTAACTGAAACCTTGAACCCTTTTACCCGGAGGTATCGCTACAGGCATTGGTCTTGTATTTGTTGTAGCAACACTATACATTGTGTTATTATCAAAACCTATAACACAATGTTAATTTGGGTTCTATCCATTGCGTTTTTTTAAGAACCTATAACACAATATATGACATAATGAAGATGGTGTTATATTTGGGTTTTCTATAAATTGTGTTATTAGTTCAGGTCATTGTGTTTAATATGTTATTTATTGTGTTTTAATATGTTGTTCATTGTGTTTTAATAATCTGTTCAATTTTTTTATTATCTTTGTTCATTGTGTTTTAGTTTGTTGTGTATTGTGTTTTTAGTTTGTTTTTCATTGTGTCTTCATCTGCTCTCCATTGTGTCTTTTATTTGCTCTCATTAATTGTGTCTTTTATCTGTTGTCATCAATTGTGTTTTTATTTAGTCTAATACTTATTGTGTTATATGTTATCGCCATTGTGTTATACGTTATGGTCATTGTGTTTAGTATGTTGTCCATTGTGTCTTTATCTGTTGTTATTGATTGTGTTTTTGATCTACTTTACATTGTGTTTTACATCATGTCCATTGTGTAATATGCAACTGGGTTTTTGAATTTTTTTTTTAAAAATATAACAATATGGTACTCATATTAAAGATAAAAAACGCTCAATTTTATGGTATATTTTTTTTTTTAAAACAAATGATGTATAAAAAAGTTACGGACGTTTAAAAATTGGTGGGGAATAACATGTGACTTGCATGTGAATATTCTCTTTCCTCTTGTAGACAAAATTACTCTTTCCATTTAATTCCTCTTAGGACACTTGTCACTCTCCGGTAGCTTCTTACCCTTCTTATTTTTAAAAATACTTTGTATTATAAGTCAACCCTAGTTTTAATTATGTTGTTTGATTTATTGTGGCTGGATTAAGATTAGTTTTAATGTTTATCTATTTATTTGAATATCTAGAAGATAGAAATATGAGTTTGAGAAGTTATTTATTATAAATAGACAGTTAGGGTTAGGGTCCATGTAATTTTGTAGAGTCAAGATTAATAATAAACAGAAAGAATCGTTTTGGTTGAGATCAAATTTTGCGTTCGTGTTCTTGGGCCTGATTGCCTACACTTTGTACCAGAGCGGTTAGGCTCGTACTAGGGGACAAAAGAAAAAGAAAAAAAGAGAAGCCGACGGCTTGGTGAGGTACGCAATTAATTAATTGTGACAAGGAGGTTTTGAAGGAGAAGCAAGCATACATGAAGGTGAATTAAATTGAAGCACCTCAAAGGAATCGACAGTGGCAGGTGTCGACAATTGAAAGGGATGGAACATATAATAAAAGCAAGTTAGTAAGCAGGAGGGTATTAAAAGGATAAAAGAAGGTTTGGTGCCAGGGAGGGAAGAACACAAACGAAGAAAACAAAAAAAATACATAAGTAACCTAGTTAGCTATTTGTTGAATTAATTAAACTAGTCTACTAGATGAATTCTCTCACCATCCACATGAAAGAAAAAGGAGCAAGCAGGTAGGATGGTGAAGCTAGCAACCAGGTAGGCAGTTTGATTAATTTAAGCAAGCAGACAATCAGGTAGCAGAGTTATTCGAAGACAGAAGGTTCGGTTATTAAGTTGCAGCGTAGAAGCAAGTCCTATTGATCGTAGTAGGTGTTTTCCAATTGATGTACAATGGCCGAGAAGCAGAAAAACACAGCAGTGGTTTGGCTGACCGAAGCAAACCGCGAATTTAATAGTGTACTAAACGAAAAGAAAGGCACTTTATGTCGACTATATCTATACAGGTTAACATATGTACAAACCTATAAACTTTTTACAAGATTCATCGAATTCACACATGACAACTGGATCTTCAAAACAAATTAGGAGACATGAAGTGATGAATATTTACCCTTGAATATCATATCCATTTGACATGAAGGGAGAAGACGGGTCCTTCCTGGTTATGAATGGCCTTGTGGGCAAACATTTCCAGAAAGGCTATCAATATGTTCATCCTTTTTATATCAGCCACCTACCTAACATAACTAGTAGTTTACCCGTCCGCGGTCCGGGTATATATGATTAACACCATCCAAACTCACTACATATTTAAATATGACAATGATTTCTTATCCAACTATTAAGAACATCAATAAGTGTGTCTATATTTAAGATAATGATGACTTTTTATTTGATTGCGATTAGTAACTACAACTATTCTTGTATTGTCATACATACTAACTTAAAATCTTACATCTAATTCACACAATTTAAAATACTTAAGTAATTATTTGTAAATTGATTAACGTAGCAATTGCTACCACCATTAAATGAAGATAGATGAGATCTATCAAAGTTAGATGTTTATGGTTTACATAATGTTTTTTTCATATTTGCAATTCAATATTTAGGCATAATTTAACATCAACATAAACTAAATCAAATTCAGACACAATTTAACATCAACATCAATATCGATCTGCAATCCTCAGATTCTATATCTATACTATATAATAATACTTATGCTTGCTAGAATAAGTAAAAGTAAAATGCGACAAGAAAGATTAATACGATTAACATTTATGACATTAAAAGAGTAACAACTACATCGAGTACTGAACTAAGAAACTTTCAAATCTAACAATAACAGTCAGAAATTTAAAAATCTAACAGCAAGAATTAAGAATTTTAGCTTCAACTCCATCGAGTGCTGAACCTCTCGATGTATATCCTTGAGCATCGCCATGAACTCCACGTCTCTAACACCGCACTCTATATTACTGACAACATAAAGGTCAAGAACGGAAGTCAAAGGCATCGCCATCAGGTTTCTGGAAACCTGGTCTCTCGTGAGCAGACCATGGTGCAGTCAATCAAAACACTTCTTCAGCTCTTGAAGAGTAGCCATATCCTCATACACTTGCTCCTCAACTTGCTTGATAAAGCACTGCTTTAAATCATTAGACTCTGCAGAAGTGTATGACGCCATTTTATGTTATATATTACTCAACTTATGTGAAAGAAAGGTATCTTGGTAGTAAAACGTGATGAAACAGGTGAATTGGCAATGATATTATATAGTGAAATATCTAAGAGCCCAAAGGTCATATTTAAATTCCCTGTACATTTAATAATCTAGGAGGGAAAAACTTATATATTTAATATAAACATGTAAATTTATATTTAAAAACAATGGGTTTTAATGCAAAACCTTTCAAAAATAAGTTTTCATGGCAAAGCCAATAAAATTAAATATCAAGAAACCAAAAGGACAAAATTTAAACCTTAAAAAAAACATGTTATCATAATTACGATTAACCTCTTCATTTACCATAAGACCCGTTTTAAACACTATAAAAGGCTGATGATTAGTTTGATTGAAAACATCAGCAGTTGTCTTTTAAAAAACTGTTTATAAAAAAACAAACCAAAACCAGCAACACCAACAATCATCTAGATGGCAAACAGATGCTACTACCACTGGTCAGACACCAGCGCTGTTAAAACACAATTCTCTAGATGGTCGCTCGAAAAAAAGAGAGCAGATGAAGAACTAAACAGAAAAGTCGGCATCATCAGTGATAATAATTACAAGCAAACCTGGAGCAGCGTCGGATTGCTTGATGAAGTCATCCACTCTCCTCCATCAGATTTCAAGAACAACGCAGTAGAGTTTATCACACAACTGCTGAAACAGGATCAGAAAATCTGCGACATGCTAGCCGCTCTGCAAAACAAAAGAAAAAATGAAATCGCGTGGAAGAAGGCGAGAGTCGTCGAAATCCTAAGAAGTGTTAATTGTAGCGTGTAATATTTTATGCATATTTCAGTCTTTAATCTTTCTTTATATTTAATTTAATAAAATCAATATCCATATTAACATATTCTTAAATTTGAGTGTTAATAAAAATTATCAACACTTGTTTCTTCATTCAACTTAAATAAGTATAACTATAGTAAAAAAAAAATAAGCTATTAACCTAACATGCAACTTTCCCATCAAAGAAGCTAGCACATGGTCAATCGCAGACGGTGGTTCTTGTGGTTATCTTTGACGGTCAGGGCTATTAGAGTTACAGAGTTCCAACAGAGAATACATACTGAAATATAAAGGGAGAGTTAGGGTAGATCAGAGCAACCTACAAAATCATAAAACAACAATCTATATCAACGAATTGGAAGCTTGTTTGGAACGATGATGCTGGAGCGATGATTTGTAATTGGAGATTAGCTGGCGATTTCAGGGCTTCGTTGGAACGATGATGTTGGAACGATGATGTGTAATTGGAAGCTTCGTTGGAACGATGATGTTGGAACGATGATGTGTAAACGGAATCAGTAAATGTTCGAATGATGATCTGTAATCAGAGATTAACCCAAGTGTAAAACACAATGGACATAACGTAATACGCAATGAGTATCAAACTAAAAACGGAATGGAAAGTAGACTAAAAACACAATTGACGAGAACAGATAAAAGACACAATGGACACCAGACTAAAACACAATGAACATAACATAAAACACAATGTGTATCTAACAAAAAATGCAATGGAAAGTAGACTAAAAACACAATTGATGATAAATAAAATATACAATGGACAACAGACTAAAACACAATGAACAACAGATTAAAAACACAATGAATAACAGAACAAAACACAATGGACAACATACTAAAAACACAATGGACAACAGAGTTAGACTAAAAACACAATGAACAACAGACTAAAACACAATGGACAATAGAACAAAAACACAATGGATAGCAGACTAAACAAAATGACCAGAACCAATAACACAATGTATAGAAAACCCATCAATTGAAAAACACAATGTATAGTAAAAAACCTATAACACAATGTATATAAAAACCAAATATAACATCATCTTCTAACACAACCCGAAAACACGACACGAACCAAACATGAAATTCACGGGTTTTAAGCTTAGTCAAAACGGGTTTGGGTTAGTCTTTGGTTGAACCCGCAAACCTGTTTAGCTAAACGGGTCGGGTTCATGTCAATCCGATCAGGTTGGTGGGTTGAGCTGTTTAACCCATTTATATTATATTATATTTTTTACAATATGTTTTTTGTCATAAATTAAATTGGGCGTGTATTTTATGCCATAGTTATAACTTAAATAGATTAATTGACATAAAATTTTATAATTTAAATATAATTGTATTATATATATTTGTGTTTTTTGTAGTAAATTTTAATTGTAATATTTTAATTACAAAAAAATAAATAAAAAAAAAGTTTGGGTTGAACGGGTTCATATGTATGACACAATTTTCGGGTTCGGGTTGTGTTTGGGTTCGTCTAAAATTTTCATGTTCAGGTCGGGTTAAACCCGTCCATCCAAACTCACTACATATTTTAATATCACAATGACTTCTTATACAACTATTAAGAACATCAATAATTGTGTCTATATTTAAGATAATGATGACTTTTTATTCGATTGCGATTAGTAACTACAATTGTTCTTGTATTGTCACACATCGAATTGTCATACATACTAACTTAAAATCTTACATCTAATTCACACAATTTAAAATATTTAAGTAATTATTTGTAAATTGATTAACGTAGCAATTGCTAACCCGATTAAATGAAGATAGATGAGATTTATCAAAGTTAGATGTTTAGAAAGTATTAAAAAAACTACCAATGACAATCAAACGTAGATTATACTTATTGGCGTAAAAAAATTACACAACGTTTCATAAATTGAGTAAATCATAAAAATTATTTTGTTTAATCAACTATTCCACAATATTTCATAAAGTGAATAAATCTAAAAAAATTATTTTGTTTACTCTGCTAATTTTATACAATCAACACTAACTAACAAACATATTCTAAAAATAATAGACCAATTAAAATAACACATTAATTGCTAAACATTGATTCTCCATATACAAAAATATACCAACCACAATAAACAGCTAAATACAAAACCATAACTAAAGATGTGGTGAAACTATAGTTTCAATATAGGTTGCACCTATCATGCCTTGCGTAAAGGTGATAGGAAAAAAAAACCCATGCATCTTCTTTGCCCTTACGTTTATCTCAGCAACATCACCCCATTCGTGTACAATAATTAACTTTTTATTTCCATCAATATAGTGCACAGATGACCCTATCATCAATGGCATAAACACACAGGGTACAAAAGACACCACTTTCGACCAAGTTTCATTTTGCAGACGCCACAATTGAACATCTACACTACACATTCCAATACTAACCAACATATGAAGTTCATCTCGTATAGTCACCAACTGACCTATAGATTCCACACTCAGTGTATCTGGTTATCCTAAATTTTCTATTCCCTTTGACTCAACATCCAAACGAAGAATCGTTGTGTTACCCAAACACCATAATTTGGTCAATACAAAATACAAACTATTTCCACAAAACGTCCCAATGGACCAACTATAGATAGCAATATCATATGGACTATAAATTAAGAACCTTGGAGTTGACCATGAACCTTCACTAAATGAATAAATGTTAACAGTACCTGAAATGAGTGCGTTTAGTGTGCACAATTTTGTAATCGCCAGCAGAGTCAACACAAAACCCAAGACTATCATCATCCATATTGTAAAAGCCCTGAGAATTAGAAAGTTTCAGCATCTTGAACACACGAGTTAGTGGATTCCAAACAACCAATTCACCAATATTACATAGGCAAGCATATACCATCCCATCCAAACTTGCTAAAAATATCACATTACATGGATGAGCGTCGAAGGGAATGTGAAGATTAGTGCCTAAAACACATCTAGGAGATTCAACATCAACATAACGAATCGCACACGATGATTTGTCAAGAGCAATTATTTTATGGTCACCTAGTATTCGCAAGAAATGACAATTATTCTTAGCAAACATAGGGGTTGAAATTATAATGGAGGGAAATATATATCCTAATTAAAATTATAATGGAGGGAAATATACATAAAAAACTGAAAGTCGACGACATTGTATGTTGTAAAAAAATACAAATCATCATCATCATCATCATCATCATACTCAGTAAATCCCACAAATAGCAAAGCTATGGTAGGATCTGAGGAGAGTAGATGTAGACAACCTTACCTCTACCCCGTAGGAATAGAGAGACTGCTTCCAGTGAGACCCCCAGCTCGATTGTAGTTTTGTATCAAGCATTGGACCTAAGACACATAACACTCAAACAATCGGGACAGAGACTGATTGGTGCATGTACCCCCGTGTCTTTCAGCTATCAACATCACCACATGATGCATGATTAACCATCCGCCACTTTTAACGTTATTTTCATGAAATTAGTAAAATAACGTTAAAGTTAATACCATTTTACTTTTGCCCCCCGAGCGCCCACACATATCTATACTATATATGTGCACACCGCAAGCGGGCATTGTAAAAAAATACAAATAAAAAACACAATGTTTATACAAAAAACACAATATTTATACAAAAATACAATGCTATAGTTTAGTACAATGTTACATATATAAAACATAATCATCTACAAAACCTCGTTGTCTAATAAAAATACAATGACATTAACACAATATGGGGATAAAACTTCACCTCGTGAATTGCTACACCTAAAAAACATTCAAATTCTGGCCATAACCACCTGGTGGTTATTATGGTCAGGATTAAACCTCACAATTAACCGTCTAATTTGTACGACCAAGATCAATCGCACACCTTTATATAGGACTATAAAGAAACTCCTACTACCCACGGAACTGCATTTGTTTTTTTTTTTCAAATTGCTTCCTTTTTTGTCGGAAGTGTCTTAGGTGGAGAATGTGGGCAGAAAATCATGGGGGGGGGGGGCTAACTAATTAACAGTTTTTTAATTAATTTTATAGTTATTTTGTTAGATTGGAATGTTATCTCATATTTATTAGGCTGACCAGGTCAAAGTGTCAACCTGAACTGTCTTTAGGAGAAAATTGCTTCAATTAAGAAATAACGGTTACATATTCAAAAACACAATGATAAATTGTATGTATTTAATTATGTGTTACTAAAATACATAAATAACCGTCAATATTGGACGTATTAAAAATACAATGTCTTAAAAAACACAATGTTAAATTGTATATATATTATGTGTAACTAAATTACATAAATATTGACATATTACTTTTCTAACATAATGATTTATAATACTGCAGCTTATATCTCATGGGATAACATACGAACACATTTTAATGCATTAATAATGGTTAAACAAAATTGATACATCCCGGGTTTTATTTGTTAAAAAGGTAATATCTATTAAGAGATCGAATTAATGGTTGTTTCTTAATACAAAATTTAATTTTTTCTTTCAAGTGTTGTGTGCTGCAACTAAAATTGATCCTCTGCGTGTTGCAACTCAAATTCATCCTGACACAAATATTAATACACCTTTAAAATAAATATTATATATTACTTTGTTATATGTTTAATTAAAATTAATGATTTTAGAAGGTAAATTAGTTTTCCATTTTTTTCTTGTTGCCAGATGATACATTAAAAAATGAGTAATTAGATTTAGTAACGAATTTTATGTTGCCTATATTTTATTGTAGATGTGTAATTAATTAAATAGGAGAGTGGAGAACGTGGAGAGTAATTTTAGGTAACTTCCTAACTGCTGCACTCTAAAAAAACTGCCAATTTTTTGGGGGTTATTATGGATGAGATTTAATCTCACAAATAACTGCCATGATCGGACGACCCAGATTAACATAGGTGTTGTTTCACCATAAAATTAACAAACAAAAAAGATATATACATATTACATGCCAATGATAACAGTGTACATATAGTATTTCATTATACGTTTAATGTAATACATCTCATTTGTCCTTACGTTTATCTCAGCAATCTCACCCCATTCTTGAACTATAATGAACTTGTTATATCCATTGATATAGTTCACATATGACCTAATCATCAATGACATAGACACACCGGGCAGAAAAGAAATCACTTTTGACCAGGTTTCATTTTTCAGTTTCCACGATTCAACATCCACGCTAAACAATCTGATAGTAACCAACATATGGAGTTCATCTCGTATTGTGTTTTTTACAACGAATTTTGTTTTCACAAATGCTTTGGTTTTTGTATAATATTGTGTTAGGAAATTTGGACTTTGTAGCTAACTCCTAGCCTATACATACCTAAATACCCCATGTAAATAATAACCGCTTAAGTTAACTACCTTATGGAAAAATGGGAGTTAGTGGGGGTTGAGGGAGGTTATTTATTTATAAAGAAAGAAAATTTTTATTAACCATTAATACAACAGTTGATGTTATCAGTTTCGTAGGAGAACATGGTCGACAACTACAAAAACGGTTTAACCTGAATAATAAACTGCCAATACATATCCTAATTAAAATTATAATGGATGGAAATATAAATAAAAAACTGAAAGTCGACGACATTGTATGTTGTAAAAAAATACAAATAAAAATATATCATGTCATATAAAAAACACAATGTTATAGTATAGTACAATGTTACATATATAAAACAAAAACAACTACACCTCGTTGTCTAATAAAAACACAATTACATAACACAATGTGGCCATAAAACTTCACCTCGTGAAACTGCTACACCTAAAAAAACATTCAAATTCTGGCCATAACCACCTGGTGTTTATTCTGGTCAGGATTAAACCTCACAATTAACCGTCTAACTTGTACGGCCAAGATCAATCACACACCTTTATATAGGAATAAAAAGGAACTCCCACTACCCACGGAACTGTATTTGCTTTTTTTTTCAAATTGCTTCTTTTTTTGTCGGAAGTGTCTTAGGTGGAGAATGTGGGCAGAAAATCACGGGGGGAACTAACTAATTAGCAGTTTTTTTAATTAATTTTATAGTTATTTTATTAGACCGTGGAATGTTATCTCCTATTTATTAGGCTGACCAGGTCAAAGTGTCAACCTGAACTGTCTTTAGGAGAAAATTGCTTCAATTAAAAAATAACTGTTACATATTCAAAAACACAATGTCTTCAAAAACACAATATTGAATTGTATGTATTTAATTATGTTTTACTAAAATACGTAAATAACCTTCAAGATTGGACGTATTAAAAGCACAATGTCTTCAAAATCACAATGTTAAATTGTATGTATATTATGTGTAACTAAATTACATAAAAATTGACTTATTACTTTTCTAATACATTGATTTATAATACTGCAGCTTATAGCTCATGGGATAACATTCGGACACATTTTAATACATTAATAATAGTTAAAAAAATTGATACATCCCGAGTTTTATTTATTAAAAAGGTAATATCTATTAAGAAAAATGATATAGGTTTTTTGAGCATATATTTATTTTCTATTTTATCTGTTGAGCTTTTATGTTTTTAATAATTCCTTTTAATGAATTTTTATTCATTATTTAATTTAATTTTTTAATAAGTTGTGTTCGTTAACTTATTTTAAAATTTTAACTCCGCGAATACACTTATTTCATATAATTTTATTAAGTATTTGTTTTTTTATTCTAATTTTAGACATATTTTGTTTTTCTTTTATAACTTTTAAGATCAATGTTTTATAAATTAAAGTTGTTTAACTTCTTTCATTATTCTAATAATATAGTATAATGCTATATAATTCGTTGAATATACCGTTGCGACATGCTTATTTTATTTGCGTTTTGATAAAAGCTTTGTTCAAAATTGATCAAGTCAATTATAATTGATTTTTTTGTTGATTACCGTGACAAACCAAATTGAAACTATCTCGATACCTTTGGCGGTAGTATAGAGTACCTTTTATATCATAAGCTATAGCAACTGTTGCTGACGAACTAAAATGATACCGTCTGAACAACATTGGTACCACGTCAATTTTAAATGAATATCGGTACCAATACTTATACTTTTGAAACCTTTATTGATATTTATTTTTATATTTCTGATCGGTGTAAAACATGTGTCGATATGTTTTTGGGCATATCATAACTTTATTTGTTTGGGGTTTATTTTTCGGTCACTATACAAAGGTTGATAATATAAGCTTTTAATCTTCTTTAGTTTATTATATATTTTTGGTTTTTAAATTTTAAGTTTCACGCTAATATATTAGACAATATAAGCTTTTAATCCATTTATTTTTTATTTAATTTGATTTTTCTTCGATAACTCGCATTCATTATCTTTTTTTTTAACTAAATGCGTGATTGTGTTTTTTTCTCAACGTTCATGTTTAGACTTTGTAGAAAAAAAAAAGTTTATTCAAAATACTACTAAAATACTACTATGACGAATCAATCCGAAACCGACATCGGTACAAGTGTCGTTATTATTGGAATTGATACCCTTCTTCATCTTTATTGTGTTTTTATCGACATCGGTACCAACATTGTTATTATCGAACTGGTACCGGCATTCGTTTATATGGTTTTGAGTAAACTGCAATTTACCCCTGGGGTTAGAGCTAATTGGCACTGTTAGCCCCTCCCATGGAAATTTCGCACTTTGACCCCCCAACTAATGAGAAACCATGCAATATTACCCCCTGTCGTCAAAGAACTTAATAGTTCTGTTAAATATGTTAAATGACTATATTACCCTTTTTTATCACATCCTGTGCTTTGTTCTACTCTGCAATATTACCCCCTAGTGTTAAATGACTATATTACCCTTTCTTATTACCCCCTATGGTTTGTTGTACTCTACAATATTACCCCTCGGTGTTAAATATTTCTTATAAACCTTACCCCTGCAAAAAAACAAATGATCCAATTATATCAAAACAATTACCCAACTTGAAATTTTCAAATATTAAATTCCTTTTTACCCTACTATAATACATCATTTCACAAGACCATTCTTAATTCCTTTTCAATGTCTTTTTATTTTTCAAACATGGATTCCCGAGAAACAATAGTTCGTTTATTATTATTAGTTTTTTTTATTATTTTTAACAAAAACCTAGTGTCACTAAATTTTTCTCAACACTTATGATCTGTCACTTATAATATCTCAATCCTAAAACCCAGCCATCACAAGAAAACCTGCGAAATTTTCCTTTCAAACAACTACACACTATCTTTCAACAACAATCAGCCAATTCAAATCAATCTTTCTTGCTTCTTTTTTTAATGACACCCTCATCGTCGCATATACTACACGTCGCAATTTATATCTTTCTTCTTCGATTTTTACTCAATACCAGCTATTTCAACAGGAGAATATGTATTCAGCGCCAGCAACAAACTAATTATCAACGAATGTTTTGCTTTGTCACACAAAAGACCTGCAACTAAAATATCTCGGATGTGCACTAAAACCACACAAATCTCACAGCTGATACCTTCGAACTGTTGCTAATACTCTGCAACTAATACTACTTCTTCACTGTTAAACGATTTCTATTTTAAATCAGTGACCATATAACCTGCAATCACAAATCACAACCAGCACACTTCTGAGTTTGTCGATTAAATACTATCAATGATACCTATTCGTTAAATACAATTCCTTCGAATAATCAACACTCTATCAATTCCGAAATCGAATCAGATATGCAGTTCAGATTCAAGAAATAGCTTGATGCGTTTAGAAAGAACAGTTCATGCATGTGGATAAACGTGATCTGTGCATATGAACATATCATGCAGATTACACTAATTTCAAATGCTAATTATTTCATCTTTTTCTAGTTTTTGATGTATTTTCTTACTGATTATGGATTATATGTTGTATTATTATCACAATACAAGTTTTTTCAGCAAATTTTAACCATGAAAACTATTTTGTAATTCATTAGAACATCTCCTATAACAATGAAAACTTGTTCAAAACTTGATGTAAATTGTCTGTAATGGTTGAACATGAACTGAGACTTAACCGAAATCAAACCGACTTCACCGAAAAACACTTGATTCAGTTCGAAAATTAATGAGAATCAGTTTAGAATCAATCAAACATATCAGATAATCTTCAAAACATCACCGAAATACATTGAATCAATCTGAAATACAAGTTGGGTAACTGTTTTGATATAATTGGATCATTTGTTTTTTTTTTTTTTTTTTTTTTTTTTTTTGCAAGGGGTAAGGTTTGCAAGAAATATTTAACACCGGGGGGTAATATTGCAGAGTACAACAAACCATAGGGGTAATAAGAAAGGGTAATATAGTCATTTAACATCGGGGGGTAATATTGCAGAGTAGAACAAATCATAGGGGTAATAAGAAAGGGTAATATAGTCATTTAACATACCATTTAACAGAACTGTTAAGTTCTTTGACGGCAGGGGGTAATATTGCATGGTTTCTCATTAGTTGGGGGGTCAAAGTGCGAAATTTCCCTGGGAGGGGCTAACAGTGCCAATTGGCTCTAACCCCAGGGAGTAAAATTGCAGTTTACTCTATGGTTTTAATAACGTAAAAGGCATTTTTGTGCATATCATGACTTCAAACCGAGTGACGATACCATAGTGACACCGTCACAAACTGAATTGATACCGAACGAACCACTGCCTCACGCAGGAAAATCTCGCTAGTTTTATATTATATATAGAAGCTAATGAAAAGTAACTTTAATATTATAATATATATATATATATATATATATATATATATATATATATATATATATATATATATATATATATATATATATTTGTTTTTCTATTTTTATTATTTTAATATTATAATAATTATTTAAGTTCAATACATTTTCATATTTTCCTTAACTTTAATATTTTTTTTGTATCACGGGTTGGGATAAGCTTGGAGTCAACCAGTATCAAACCGGTACTAGTATCGAAAATACCGGTACAGTCCTGTTCATTAGCGGTACATGAAGGTAAAAACCGGCACCAGCCTGGTGAAGAAAACGCCAAAAGTCAGTACCGAATTGATATTGAAAATCTTTTAGTTCGGGAAATTCGGTACTTCTACCCGGTACCATTTGTTCATCCCTGATAACGGGTACCGTACGAACAACAACGGTATCGTACAACTTTTTTTTTGTTTATTTTCTTCAACTTTTAATAAATTTTTTTAGTTTTAAGGGCAGGGATGAGCTCGGTGCCAACCGATACCAAATCGATACTGGTTCCAAATATATCAGTTGCGGTACCGTGATATGAAGGTAAAAAACGGTAGCGAACCGGTACCAGGAACGCCAAAAGTCGGTACCGAATTGGTACTTAAGATCTTTTTGTTCGGGAAATTCGGTACCGGTACCATTTGCTCATCTTTGACCACGGGTTTCATACGAAAATCATTACCATACAACTTTTTGGTTGATTTTCTTTTGGTTATCTTTTAGTGTTTTTTTCAACATTTTCTTTTTATTTTTATCAGCTGTTCCATACGCAACGTGCCCGAAAGACAACACAGCTGCAGACAAACTGTTCAACTCCGCCACTTCTGTTGGATTAATTAGCTGGCGTGACCAGCAGAACTCCAGCCTGACTTCGCTGCCCACCAGCTTCACCTGGTTTGATACTGATACATTTTTATACCTTTCGACCCAAAATAAATTGATGCACTTTGTATATCATGATATAGATATTAAGCATGTAGGTTGTTGTATCCGTATACATAAAAGATTTTATAGCATCCTTGTTAACCAAATAATAGTTTATTTATAAATGTAAAAATATGATTTGCCATATGAGTGTAAATATATATTAAATATAGGTAGGTATCAGGTAAAATAAAGTTAATAAAGGAAAAGCTGCTATCTGTTTATGCACATGTTCCTATGCCTATTTCAATAACTTGCAGCATTGTTTAGCCTTTGTGTAGGGGTGCTAAACGGGTCGTGTTCACGGGTTGGTGGTCAACCCGTCCGAACACGACCCGAACCCGAAATTTCAGATGAACCCAAACTCGACCCGAACCCGAAAGTCGTGTCATACATATGAACCCAAACACGGCCCAAAAATCGGTACCGGTACAAGTATTCGCTTTTATGGTTTTCAATCGATATAAACAGATGTGTCGATTGCCGGTATTGTACATTAATTTCAATTGATGCCCGATTAACGGTCCACACATCACCTAGAGTTGAGAACTGTTATTGATGCCCGATTGATGGTTTTATACTTGCCTTGAAAGAAAGAAAACAGGTGTTATTGTGGTGATTTGAGAACTGGTTGTTGCATACTATTTTTTGGCTTCTGGGTGGTGTTTTATGTCAAGTAACAAAAGACTATCCTGCTGTACCATGATTAGACTTATATTTATTTGTGGTGTTTTATGTCAAGTAACAAAAGACTATTCTGATGTACCATTTGTTAAATGAGCAGTAGTTATATTTATTTTTTGGGCGACATGATCAGCAGTTAAATGATGAAACATGCAGTTGATTGAACTTTAGAACATCATGTAATGAACTTTACATAACCTGTCATTGTATTTAATAGACTTTCAAACTTTACATTATAATAACAAACAGGTATGATTTCTATACAAAACCAACAGAGCATGCTCATATATACCGATACCGGGTCCGGGTCCGCTGGTTGGGTATTGTAATGTTG
This sequence comes from Helianthus tuberosus, assembly GCA_030545235.1. NCBI lineage: Eukaryota > Viridiplantae > Streptophyta > Magnoliopsida > Asterales > Asteraceae > Helianthus > Helianthus tuberosus. The sequence continues at coordinate 51,133,523 of CM060396.1, forward strand.
TGAAACAAACACGATCCATGACAAACAAGTAAATTAGAACAGTAGTGTAGAGGCGGCTGCTGCTACTCATATACCATGTAAACCTCAGAAAGTGTAACCATCTGAAGAAGTGTTTCCGCAAAATGAAGATCCTGCATCTCATACCTGACAGACAAAACTCAAGTGAACCTCTGAAAGAACACCATCTGTAGAGTTTACACTGATCTTTCGGTATGCTGGAGGCGTGTAGACGACGCTACTCCCTGGATCCCCAAACCCTCATATCCAGCATCGTGTCGAGATCCACTCTTCTTCAGTGAGAACACAGTTTGACTTTCTAAAGAAGTCAACTATGTAAACTCAGCTCCATGAAGACACAAGTTGCTTGACAAAGGCCTCTAGGAAGTTCTCGAACCTCTTATAAAAATGGGGCCGTACTTCGGCAACAATTCTCTGGCATGCATACTGGAAGAAAGGCTTCTCGGAACCCGGTGACGTGAAATAAATTTCCGACGAGTTGTCTTGGTGACACTGGCTTGCAAATTTTCGGTCTCTGTAGGTGAAGCCTCAACCGGTTCCACTGATTCGACCAACTCAGTTGTCTCAGACTGTGAGCCATTGAAAAACTCGAAAATACCAACAACCTGATGATAACACATTATAAAAATCAACTGATATTAATTCAATGACTGTTTATATAAACAAACTATTAAACTAACATCAATCGGATGAAACAAAACAACAAATAATCACTAATTCCCGAAACTTTTGTAGCCCACACCTCTAGCACTTTGAATTATATTTTAAATTCTCGTGTAATACAAACTCTGGTAGTTCCATATCTCTAAGCTTCATCCTCAACCAACAAAACTTTTCCGGTCCCAATGCTTTAGTAAATATGTCTGCCACCAGGTCTTGCGTATAACATGAACTGATTTTAATTTGTTTTTCTTCAACCAGGATTCGAATGAAATGAAACTTTATATCTATATGCTTACTCCTATTGTGAATAGCTTGATTCTTGGAAAGAAACACAACTAACTTATTATTGCAAAAGATCACAGTTGCCACAACTGTCTTCCCAAAAAGCTTCAAACTTTGTGTGGATCCAACTTCGGGTGAGCTTTCTTTTCTTCACCACAAGATTCAAGTTTCTTCACCATTGGAGGTGAAGTTCTTCCGTTGAGAGATCAGGTTTCACACCGTTAGTAGACGAACCCGAGTATGGTGAACCCGAATCACCAAGCCCAAAAATACTTGAACCACCAGTGGGTAAAACCGAAGTTGGGGACTGGTTTTCTTGATCCGACCCAGATGAATTTGGTGAAGTTGACCTCTTGTGTTGACCTCCCATTTTAAGTGGAGCCGAAAGCTTACGAGGGTAAGGGTGCATCGGCTTCCGTTTTGGTCTAGGAGCTGGGATCTCAATAGGTTTCACCTCACTTGCATCACCAATAGTCGACTCGCGAACCACCTAAACATTTAAAAATATAAAAAGATGAGCGAAATGTCACCAATGGAATTTTCAGGGACGTATAGAACAGCAGTAAACCTTAGAGAAAAAAATTTGGGCATGACTTCTAATTTGAACCGCAGTTTTCGTGCCAACGTGTTCTGCAAATAAGGTAGTGTTTGATTTCAAGTTTCTATGTTCGAATTCCTACTAAAACTAACAGTTGATTAAAGATGAACTGTAAATACCTTCGATTCGACGCCAAGCTCGGCCGTGTAGCTTTAACGCTTCAAGAAATCTGTTATGCTCTTCTTCAGTCCACTTTTCCCTTTGTTTTGTGATCGTGTACGGTTTTCTAACCTATCTGACAGTAAAAGCAACAACATAAGAACACAAATCAAGAAATCTACATATTATACTAAAAAAATACACTTAATGCCACATGTCCTTTTCTTAAGCAATCATTTATTGATGTGGCATGTCTCTTTGAGCAGAGAATTGGTACATGGGCGGCAATTTGTTTTCCCCTCTTTCTCCTTATTCTCCTTATTACAACACGCGGATTTCAGAACACCCAATCTTCAAATTTCGCCATCTTCTTCGAGCAGATTCTCTTTCGTTGCTAATCACCCACCGCTACAATCCTTTCGATTTGAATCCGGATTTGATTAATCTCATACTGGTAAGTTTTTGAAGTTCATGTTTCTTTCATAGATCTGTAGTCCCAGATTAGGGTTTCAAACTAAACGTTGCTCTTTGAATCCGGTTTTGATTTATCGCGCAGATTCTCTTTCGTTGCTAATCATCCACCGCTACAATCCTTTCGATTTGAATCCGGATTTGATTAATCTCATACTGGTAAGTTTTTGAAGTTCATGTTTCATTCATAGATCTGTAGTCCCAGATTAGGGTTTAAAACTAAACGTTGCTCTTTGAATCCGGTTTTGATTTATCGCGTTTATTTACATGTTGGATTTGATGGACTAAAATGAACTGTAACCCTAATCCGGATTTGGTTGATTTGATTTGAAACCGGACTTGAAGGTGGCTCCTTGATATATATTCCAGAATAGGTTTGATTCAATGATTTTTTACTGAAAATTGGCCGGTACATCCCTCTATGTGATACCATTTGATACCCTAGGTTCGAAGAGCAACGATTTGTTATCAACTTATAATTTTATTTGATAATCTTGGCCTCTTAGACTAACAAATTCTGTATGTACATTTCCAACCTTTTCCTTTGATAATTAGATAGCCACTGAATTGGCACCGACAGAGCTGGATCCCGAAGAACTTTTCGAAGATACCAGAGATGACCCGAAAGAGTTTGGAAAGTTCAACAAAGCCACAAATGTTAGTTAAGTTTCTTATTAATTCTTATAAAATTTTAGTTAATAAAGTAATCATTTGTATATATTCACGATTGCGATATCATGGGTAAAACGACCATGAATTTTAGCTAAAGAAATGAAATTGATGATATCAGATTTTTGTTTTATGCAAGAAAGATGCAACATTCTTAAGGAGAAAAATCCACAGCTTTGAGACAGGTTGTTAGGGGAATTTCACCCGAGGAAGATGGTTTGGTATGTTTAATTCAACATACATACCCTGCAAATATGAAGTATCATGTCTTTTAAAACTGTTAGTGTAGTTAGGTTACTATATGGGTTAGATGGGATCGGTAACAGGTCCGTGTTTAAACAGGTCATTTTCTATGCGAGTCAAACAAACAAGTTGGGTTGCAAACATGTTTTTGTTCTTTTTCATTGTTGCAAAAATAATCTAAATGTCTTAAAAAATTAGGAGGTAGCTAAACGAAGGGTAAGGCGGTCAAAATGGTAAGACTGTGAAATATTATCCAGATACTGAGATGGGGTGGGTAAGCGTAGCGGGTTCGGTTTAAATAGGCCACTCCATGTATGAGTCAAAGCGAGTTAGGTAGCATACATATTTTTTTAGTGTTATATAAGAGATCTAAATCCTTAAATAATTTTTTTTAATAAGTAGCCAAATAATCGGCCAGTGCGAGTTGCCATGCCAAGTGAGTTTGGGTTTAAACAGTGAAATCTTTTCTTAGATGGCCAGGTAGGGCGGGTTTAGAACGATCTTTGAATTTAAATAGGTCACCATTTGTATTAGTCAAAACAAGTTGGGTAGCAAACATATCATTTTTTTAATCCTTTGTTAAAAATGAAGTAAGGGGTATCCCAAATGCACTAGCGCACAGTGAAGGTTGGCAATTGGGTTCAGGTTTAAACAGCGAATCTACGTCCATCTTAATAGATAATTAACGTATTAATCATGATTTATAAAACAACACTATTTCAATAATAATACGAGTCTTTGTATTTAATATTGATTCGGGGGGGTTGGAATGATTAACAAATGATTAAATCTTGAATGGTTGAATTACAGGTTTTGGCATCTGAAATCCTCTTGATTTATGTTTGAAAGTTCTAAATTATGCATTTATTTTGGTTTTTACTATATGTTATGGTAAATTTTATAGTGGGATCAAAATACATAAGAAAACACTTTGTTTAGCATCTTTAAAATTAAAATAAGGGGTTAACCGAATTTTTGATTTACGTTTCAGGTTGGGTCATAATGTGGACAAAAGGGTTTTGAGAAACCATGTTAGGGAGTGAGTTAAGGAGTGCAGAATGATGATGGCATATTCACTGTGTTGTTTCCACTTTTGCATTGGAATTTGATGATATCGCAAGAAGTTATGTCAAATGGCTCTTGACACTCACAAAGCAAATGCTTCAACTACTTCTATAGAAGCAGCCTCAGTTCAAAGACTTATGGGTAGTGTTTGTGATGCCAAGGGTGAATATGAGCCTTCACTTGAACATTATGCATTAGCTAGCTCATCATGTTTACAGCAGGTCAAGATATGATGTTGCAGCCATTAATGTTTGTATTGGTGATGCTTACCTATCATTGGCTGGTTTTTTACATACCCAAAAGCTTTAAACGTGTTCCAGGCAACAAAAGGAGACAATCATCCTTTTTTTGCTTTAGTTTTCGCCCGTTTGGCTGAACTTCATTACAAAATGGGGAAATTTCGTGAATCAAAGTCGTATTGCTTAAACGAACTGAGAATCAAAGTCTGTTGCTGCAGTTCTCATCCATTTTGAAAGTTTTGTATGTTTTGAGAATTGTTGATGATTGCTGAAAACATTGGAAATCTAACTTGGCTTGTGTGCTTATTAAAAAAATCCTAATAAATAAACGTTTTAATAATATAATTAACACTATATTAATCTCACATTTTGGTTTCTTAGGACATTATTGATGATCCGGAGAAGAGACACCTAAGGAGATATTGATAAAACAAACGATGTCTGTGGATCTAGAGAAGGTGATGAGTACATTGAACGAAAAGGAGCAAAAGGTGATTAGGTGGCGATTCAGGCTAAAAGATGGTAAAAGCTAGACATTGCAAAAGATTGTGGATGTAATGGGTGTGAACCACGAATGGGTCAAACAAATTGAGCTATGTACATTTCACAAGTTAAGAAACACACATAGATAATTATTTTATGCCAATACTTGCCTCAGTAAATCACACTTTTAAGGATCACTACATGTATGAAAGGTAGATTATATATACATATATGGAAATGTGTAATGGGGATAGTTAAGCACTAAGGTGTCTAGGATGGGTTGATTGGTTAAATAATGGTGTTTGCTTGACTTAAACCATGATCTTTGCCAAATAAGTAACTATACAGGTTTACAGACTTGGCTTGGTCTTTTTGCTCTTTTTTTTTAGTTTTTTATATTATTGCCTTTTCTTTTTAGCCATGTCACTGTATCATATCTCTTGATGTTTGGTTCTTTATTCATGCATACAAGCGAAATGATTTAATTAAGTCTTCTCCTAATCAACTTTCGTAATTTGTTATAGTTTATGTATTGTTATTATTATTAAAACCAATTTCACCGCCACAGTAATCATTCTATTGTTTAGCTTTTGGGCACCATGTTTTATAAGTTTTCCTACTTTTATTTTTTTTGCAAACTGGCATTCAGCTTTTTTGTTCTTTTTACAGTTTGGTGTGAACCTGGTTGCTAGAGCTGAATAATGATAACAATAATAACTATTAAAAGTTAAAAAGAATTTAAGGCTATTTTTATATGAAAATGATAGATATTTGTGTAATTTTTCTATCTATCTTTTTTGATCAGGTGGAATTTGACTTAAAAAAAAGTCAAAGTTGGTACTTCAAAATGTTGATCATGGGTTGTGGGTTTTAACACATAGATTTTTATGAGTAATTGACTTTGAACTAATTGTCATCAATAATGAGAGTGGAGGGTGTACCAATTGCTATATGGATACCGTACACCACCTGAACCTGAACCGGAGAGAAAAGCAAACTATTCATTTGGAGTGTGTTTCTAAATCTGCTAAAGGTGAAGGCTAGACTAAGCATGTTCAATGAACGGGTCAAAGGGCATGCACAAGCTACAAGTCTTATAGCATAAGCATGGATTGAAATTCCGATACCCAGGTGAGTTAGTCATATGTATTATTTTGACTAAAAAGTCAACTTCTTTATATGGTTATGTATAGGTCGTAATGATTGGGTCATCTGGAAGATGTGGGCTGGGGTCCTATGGTCAAATAAGCCAGAATTAAAACTGAAGAACTTGGGCCGTAGGTACAACTGTATATAAATATGGTACAACTTTTTAGCAGTCGCAAGAAGTAGACAAGATTTTACACATGGCAAAATTTACACATGGCGAAAAATGTTTATATGGAGTTTCTACCTTTTTGTCTCTAATACTTTAAATTCATTTACATTTATTCAATTATCTGATCGTCGGGTTTAATATGTTTTTATTGCATTGGTTATGTTATGGATAATTATGTGTTTTTTGGCTCTTTGAATGTTAAAGGCATGTGTTACAGTTACAACTTTGAAACGCTTTTGGCTATGCTGCCTATATCAATTCATTTGTGTATTTAGGTGCTAACTATAAGTTTGTAGAATAAAATGTCATAAAAGAAAGCACAAAAAATAAAATGTAAAAGGACAAACTTCATATTTGGTTTTGTGAGTTCATTGTAAATCAATCATAACAAAAGTAGTGGAACGTTTATTTCATTTTAAATTTTATGTCAACGGCAGTCACTTTCTAGAGTTGGTTTATACTTGAAACAACCCGTCTTCTCTCATGGTCAATTGTGTGTTGCTTAATCAAGGATAAAAACGCGAGATGGAGTCAAACTACTAATACTTGACAACAAAGGCAAACCTACAGATAAAACAACGAATGTGGTTTATAAAGAGATTTTCAACGAATTGTGATCGTTGCATATTCATGTATTTCAATTTGTCGTACTCTATTCTATTCGTTTGTGTTTTAACGTGTATAAAATCATAATATTTATATCAATGGTAATGGTGATACTAAAGATATTTTCTTTAACAACCCGTGAAATTCGCGGGTTCTTAAACTAGTATTATATCAAACACCTGGTAGGCAGCCACTTTCTAAGATAATTCTGACCCGTTTAAGAGGCAGCCACTTTTCGGGAGTTGGAGGCAGGGCCCCCGCAAGGAGCAGTTTATGTTAGAGATGAAACCTTGGGTTGCTAATCATGTTGGGTTGACGGGTTAGATTGTCCAATCCGAACTCGACCCATATTTTTATCCACGTCAAAAGTACCAGCTATAAACCCGTATGGCGGTACACACTTATGAATCGTGTAAACCGAACATAACCCATATTTTTCTCTGTGTCTAAAACACCAACTTTAACCCGTACATGCTTATACATCGTGACCAGAGCACGAACCATACACTATTACTATTTATAACCCCATTCCCAACAACCCTACAACTGTTAACTAACTACCCTTGTAACCAACCGCCCAACTAACTAACAACCTCTGTTGCTAACCCCTGTTAACTAACAACCTCTGTTGCTGATCCACTGTTAGCTAACCACCTCTGCTGCTAATCCACTGTTATTAACAACCTCTGTTTCTAACCCCTGTTAACTAACAACCTCTGTTGCTGATCCACTGTTAGCTAACCACCTCTGCTGCAAATCCACTGTTATTAACAACCTCTGTTGTTCATCCACTGTTGATGGATCCACTGATTCCTAACAACATCTCCATCCATTGCCATCTAAACCACTGATCATTTACCCGTATCACCCACCTTCCCGGAATTCCCAAACCCGCTAACCGCAGCATTCCACCCGACATTAATGACGAATAGAGAACGTAAAACCAAAATCTAATTGAGTCACGACAAATAAATGCAAATCTTCGAGCTGATTTGGTACAACATGTTTCAACACTTCCTAGATTTGACAACGTTGAAGACGAAGATGAAGATGATTGATTTTTTTATGTAATGTATTTTTTTGTTGTAGTTATTTAATATTAATTAAATAGGTGTTTTCAAAATTAGTATATTAAATTCTATGATTAAAATAAAAAAAATAGCTGCCAAATTTCAATCCACGCCAGCTAGCCCACGCCCCCTCCACACCCCACTTTTTTGAGGTGGCCTGGTGGAGCCCATCTCCGCCACATGTCAACCCAAGCCCCGAACCCAGCGGTCTAAAACACAAACAGCTAAAAATAGTATCATATAAAAACACAATGGCAATAACACAAGGTTACATAAAAAAAAACACAATGTTATTAAAAAGCACAATGGCAATAACACAATGGTATACACAAAACATGAATTCCTTGTAAAAAACACAATACAATGTACAACTTCGCATTACCAAACATGAATGAACCTATGAAGACAAAGACTTCTCCATTGCTCCCGCATAAAAGTGCCATAATATGTACAAATCAACAATTTGGGAGGCCTGCTTCTTCAGTTCCATCTTTTAGAATTTTTCAGTCCCTTTGATTTCCGTCTTGTCTTGCCTGTTGAAATGTGTGCATCTTTTGCTTCTTGCGAGCTTCTTGTTCCATAGGTAAAACATACACACAGCATCAACAAATGCTTCTCTCATTTAACCAAAAAAATACAATAGGTACCAAGGTCAAAACCCATGTGTTCGAACATGCTAACTTGTCCTGTTTGTTATATTAAAAAATATTATTAGTTTGAAATAATGGAAAACAAAATCCCTTTGACATGTTGGATTTGGCTTTTGCTTTAAAAGGCTTGTACTCTAGCTTCGGTTTGCTTTCAAATGACTTTTCTCTTGCATGGAGGTTCTACTCAAGATAGTACCGTTAAAAGCAAAACAAATCAAAATATCTACTGATGATGTTGTTCAAAAGTAATAATGATTATTTTTCAATATTGTATATCACATAAGTAATAATATTATGTTTTTGCCCATGATGGATACTCGTATTTCGAAGATTTTATGGCAAAAAAGGATGACAGCAAAAAGATAGAACAGGAGCCTAGTAATGAAGCGTGTAAGTGCGACGGCGGAACCAGTTGTAGTAAGGCAATAGCTTCATTGGCCCAGATACTGCATTTGCTATGACTTGCAAATCAACAAAAATGAAAGGAAACGATTTAGTACTCATATTAAAAATGACAATCCTAAAACTGAACCTGAAAACATTAACTAAGTCGCTTTTAGAAACATGCCATGTGACATGTTGACCTGTTTAACACGTTCATTCAGACGTGATACGTGTGTCTTACACGGGTTAAGCCATGTCACGAGTTGTGTCAAAAATTCTCACCCCTAATATCATGTGTGAAAGGTGTGCGGGAAAAATGACAACCTGATCAAATATGAATCTGATAGCTACATGTTTGATGGTGGCAGCATCCACTGCATCGATTCTGGCAAATAACTCAGCAAACGGGATTCTACGCCCATATGCAATTAACTGAGAAAAAAAGAATATATAGTAATAATAAGAAAAGTTTACAAGCAAAATCTTCATTTGTTCGATTATACATTATACCTGATGCAAAGCATCAAAAAATCCAAACAAACATTCGGCTTCCATTAAAGCAAGCAACATGGTTGGTTTCAAGTCATATCTACAAAGAGGAAAAAGTAATAATTAGACCAAAAGTCAGCTTATTATGCAATTGGCCTGTATTAAAAAGTTAAATACTAAAGTAGAGCCACTATAGGTAGTTATACCATCAAACATTTCCCTTTTAAATTGCACACCAAGAAGAAGGAGACGACAGCAACATGTGTGTGTATTTATTTATGTAATCACAGTGGGGTAGAATGACCTGTGAATTCTTGCATCTTGGACAACTTTAGTGCAACCTCCACCTGTAACCTAAACATATAACCAGATGTTAGTAATTTTACAACACAAAACACGCAGTGGTAGTCAAACCTAGGTCAATAGAGACAAGCTTAATGACTATAAATCGGACACACGATAAAAACATATTTAAATCAAACGCCATGATTTACCAGAGGAGCAAGTGCTTCTTGAGAATCTCTTCCAGTTTTGGATGAATCTTTTTCGTATTGCTCAATGTAAAGACGAATTATGGCGCCTTCTACACCGGTCCCTGGTAAACAGAAAACCTACAACACACATTTACACACTCAAAAAGACTTTCCAAAAGTTCTAGTTACCAGCCTTTCTTATCTTCTAAATTTATTTACTATAAATTAAATAAAAAAGAATGATAATAAACTCACCAAACCAACATGAACACGAACACGAACCCAGGAGCCTGACCTGTGCTTTGATCTTTCATAATAACAACTTCAATAACTTCCCCAAAAGTTTGGAAATACCCCCTCAAACGTTCTTCACTGGTATCCCATGAAATCCCCCCAATGAACAACTTCTTAGGCTCCATTTCCATCCTGCCCAACAATCCAACCATCAATTTACAAAAATCTTGCACAAATTCAACTATTGATGTCAATTGGTAAAATTCTAACACAGGTCTAACAACAACAATATGCAATTCTTATTAAAAAAAACACCATAAACATACTAATTCTACAAAAAGAAATTAAATAAAATAGAGGGATTACCAGAAAGCTGGATGTTCCTTTGAAATTGAGAAACAAATGAGAATGGAAATGTTGCCAATCATCATCGATTCATCTCCAGATCTCGATTCTCTCTTTCAGTCGACCATAGCGATTATGCATTTACCCAGCGGCTATAGCGATTAACACATGATAATCATTATACAAATCACGACCATAAATGAAACAAAACAACTCAAATTCTATTGAGAAGTTACCAAAAATACGGAAGTAACAATACCTGAGGTTGAGATTCATCAGCAATGACATCATAATCGCTTCTAGGGTTACATCATGTGAAGAAGCGGGGCACATACGGAAGCCAGAGGCAAATTTATTGAGTCAGCAAGGTGAGAGGACGACGGAGACTTTTGAGATTGATGACGGAGAAGGAAGAAGAAAACGCAATTGAACACGAGATGTCTGCATCTTATATAGGCTATGAGGACGCTCCTCAGCGATGATTCAGGGACGTGGGAGAGAACCGCTCAACTGCTGCACCTCAAAAAAACTGCCAAATTGACGGAGGTGGAGAACATGGGAGCGCTTCATCTTCTAAAACCACCCCGAACTGATTCCCCCAAATATATGAAACTTTAACTGGCATTGAAAATTGAAAAAAGGAAACTGCCAATTGGGTTTGAACGGCTAAGATCAATTCTCAAAAGTAACTGAAACAATTAATACGGTCAGGATCACTCCAAATTGACGGTTATTACCTGTGAACAATATAGTAATAATACTATTATATTGTGAAATTAAACTACTGAATTCAATATTTTAATAAGGGAAAATTACCAAAATGTCGTTTGACCAAGTGCTTTTGCGAATTTGTCACCTTCCTGCGTCGTTGGAAGATCCTCACAGCCTCGGAAGCGTCCGTGTTTCATGTTGATGCATCCATTCCATACAAGCTGACACGTGTCTCACACGTGTCCGACAATGTTCAAGCGTCGGTGGCCGACGCGTCATAACCAAAAAGTATATTGATGCGTCCGGCTTTGTGTTTCGCTGACGCATCATCTCTTCTTAAAAGTTTTGGCTCCCAGACGCTTCGAACGGCTTGCCGACGCTTCCTCCGATGGCTTCCTCGACGCTTCTAATGGCTTGGCCGACTCTTTGAATTTGTTTGGCTCGGCTGATTTCTCTAATATATATTTTTTGGTTTTTTTATTCTATTAAACATAAATTTTTCCAATGTAAAAATATTACAACCTAAAGATATTAGTTAAATATAAGTTTTTAAATTTTTAGCCTATATATACTGCCCCATGTTGTCCATTAGTGTGTATGAGCATGATGGCAACCGGGAGGCGTTCCAGTAACATACCGGAATCAGTAGAAAACACTATCTGGGTCAATGACAAGCAACAACATGAAAATTGGTCTCCAAATGTTCTTGAGTTTTATTATGAGGGTGATTGTTCTTCCTGTTGTTCCAGCTATATTGGGAACCAACCTCTAGATAAACACTGGTGGGGTGGCCTATTAGGTTTTTGTGGAAACGGTTTTATTCAACAAACGGTAATTGTGTAATATATTTAAGTTTTATATTAATTAAAAGGTTAAAATATGAAAATTTTGTACACAGCATGTCGGAGCATGGTGTAACTGGCTCGTGTAGTCGAAGAAAAATGAAAATCCCGGAATTGCGACTTCATCAGTTAGTTATCGCTGGACGGTGCTCCCTGATGCGTGTGTAGTGTGATATGGATTTAAGTATATTTTAAGCCCTTTTTTACACTTTTTAGTCAAGTATTAAATTTATAAAACACGATATTTACTAACACTAAACACACATATGGGCAAGTGCACCCATCGTGAGCGTATTATAGTGTTGGCAAGATACCGAGGTCGTCTAAGGACACAAGAGCTTTTAGTACCGGTTTATCCCCAACGTCTAATCAAATCAAAAGTTTAGAAAAAGGTTTTAAACTAAAAATAAAAACTAACTAAAATGCTGAAAAATAAAAATAAAATTAAAAACAGATAGACAAGATGAATCACTTGGCTCCGACTCGTGTTTAGTGTAACCTTTGATTATTTCCGCACTTTTGCACTAATTAAGAGATTATCTTAGTTATTGTAGTAGGCCCCTCTTTTGAAGGTGACGTTACCCTCAACCCAGTAGTTTGAGTCAGCAAGGATACAATCCTAAAGGGTTGGATTATTGAAAGATAATTAATTAAGTTATTAATGCATATTATGGTAGGCCCCTATTTTGAAGGTGACGTTACCCTCGGCTAAGTAGTCTGAGTCAGCAGGGATACAGTCCTAAGTAGCCGGGTTAAAGTATTAATAGTAGTTTACATATGAGGAGATCAAAGAGTTTGGACCCCCGCCATCTAATACCGGTGGGTATTGAAGGAGGTCCTACTAAATTTGACCCAGGTCCTTTGCAGGATCTATACACTGAACAATGGCAAGACTCTTACCAAACCGTTCCCTTAACCCCCGACCAGGTAGCCAACATACCTCCATATAGACCATGGAGATATGAATGGTGAAAATCTTTTATTTTATATAGACAGTAAAATAATGCCAAGACACCACGGACAAACGATAAGGAAGAATCACCTTCAACATAAGAAACTAGTTATTAAAGTCAATAATACATAACCAATTAAAAAGTGCGAAAAGATTAAAAATAAAAAGTATTACACTAGACACTTTGTCTTCACCAAGTGATGTAAGAGACTTAGGCAAACATGGCCTTGATTGTCAAGAACTCTTACGATCAATCTTGGATCCCGAGACGACTCACACACTCTATGATGGACAATGGATGATGGTGGTGGATGATGGTGTTGTGATGGTGGTGGGTGGTGGGTGAAGTGTGAGAGAGGTGGTGTGCCAAGGGATGGTTTGCAAATGAGCCAAGCACCCCTATTTATAGCCTGAACAGCAGCTCGGGCACGACCCCGTGTCCAGTGGGCACGGCCCCGTGTCCATCTTCTTCTCTGTCTTCATTAATTGCAGTTTGTCTGCATTAGTTGACCACGCCCCCGTGTCCGCTGGGCATGACCCCGTGTGCAGAAGCATATCTGTACTATCAAGATTTGCCTGGATTCTGCGAATCTTATAGTTGACCACGGCCCCGTGTCCGCTGAGCACGGCCCCGTGGTGGGCGATGGAAGCTTCTACAACTTTGTCTTTTATGCTGACACTTGGGCACGCCCCCGTGTTCACTGAGCACGGGGCGTGTTCATCCTTCTGTTCTCTTGTTTTGCTTGGGAAGATGCTTTCGGGGAGGTCGGGCATGCCACGTTTGTTCCTTTTCTTGTATGTATGTTAGATTTAGCTGCCTTTTTGCTTCTTTTGTTAATTTGAGCTCATTTAATCCTGAAAATACAAAAGGAAGACAAAAGCACACTTTTTCCAACATTAGTACTAAAAAAGGGTTAGTTTTATGCCACAATTGATGTAATTTATATGTTGCATTTTGAACACATCAAATATCTCCACACTTGAATTTTTGATTGTCCTCAAGCAAAATTCTTTATAATGTGACTTTTCACTCCCAAATGGAATGGGTAGAAGAGAAGGTTTTTGGGCTTGTCATAGAGTGTCGGGATTTCCAAGATTCTTTATTAAGTTCTATTTTTATTTATTTACAATCCTATTCATCATGATTTATTTAAAACTTTTCATAAGATAAATTACTTATTAGGGCATAACATGCCTCTTTAAAATTCTATTTATATACAAGTTCACATACCTCACGGAGGATCACTCAACACTCGGCCGAATATGTATTTTAGTGAATCACTCGAGAGCGGCATGGAACTTACTCCTACCATAGGCTTGCCAAGCAATCAATCCTCCTCCTTTTTAACTATATACCTTTGTAAATATCAAGAGGACTTTTGGGTGAAGGGTTAGGCTTGGGTTAAAGGTAGGTGGTTGGGTTAGTGGTTAGTAGAAAAAGGCGAAAAGCGTAAAAAACATCGGTTTTCGTAAGACTTTTTTTCTTTTTTTGCAATTTTTATTTTGATGAAGCCATAATTCAAACAAAGTTATTTTTGATGAACTTGCTTGTTTATTTCTTTTGCTTCATCATCTACATTTTTTTTTTTTTGAAAGTCATACGAAAAACCGAGCATGTCACTAAAACAAAGGGTTAAAAATAAAAAGGTTTTGGTGGGTGAAAGGGTGTTTGGTTTGGGTTAAGAAACGAAAAGGTTTAGGCTCAAAGGGGTTAACTAGGGGGATTTTGGGTAGGTGTTAAAAAAAGAAAAATAATGGAGTAGAAGAAAAAGTTAGTCCTAATGCCTCCAACATTTACTTACTCGGGTTTAAGTTGGTAAGGACCGGGAATGTATCGTCGTGGCAAGTTCTAGAGTTGTAAGAACCAAGCGGCTATTCACACAAGAAACGAAAAATGGGCATTTAGTTTAAAGATATGTATTTATATGCTCAATAAAGGCTCAAAACTCACTTTTGTGGGAATGGGTTTTTTATGTGATCAAGTATATATAATTAAATTTTAACTAAGCTTGTCATGCCTTTTCATAATTTTCTTATGTTGGTTCTTTTTATCACGACGCTATCGGTTGTAAATTTGTAAAAATATAACCTTTTTAGAATTTGAAATTCCCAAGTTAAACCTAGACAAGTAAAAAAAATGAAAATTTTTGAAAAAATTTGGGGTGATTAGCGGTTCCAATAGAGTTTTGTGTAAGGCTTGTATTTAGGACTTGCAAGATTCAAGGTTTTAGCATCCCCCCACACTTAAATTACACATTGTCCTCAATGTGTCCCAAAAATAAGTTTTTAGGTTGATTGAATGTGTAAAAGGTGTGAAAAAGCAAAATTTTATGTTACTGGGCATCTGGACACGGCCCCATGGTGTCCGGGCACGGCCCCGTGTTCAGGTGCCAGTAACAAAAAGTTGAACAAAAGAAACAGAAGCATGGACACAGGGGCGTGTTGGGTGAACACGGCCCATGTCCAGTTTACCTGAACTGGGTGATTTCTGCAGACTGTGCAGCACGGGGCCGTGTTGGGCGGACACGGCCCATGCTGAACTTGCTGTAATGAAGAAAGTTCGTCGGATGGCTCTGTTTTCGTGCATGGGGTGCTGATCCAAGTTTCCCTTGTTATCCTTCACCATCTCGAGTGTGTTTTATTCCTGAAAATTAAAACTAAACTAGAAAACATAAAAATTAATCTAAATTAAACTAAGGATAGTTCCGCGGAATGCCTCCGTGGTGCGTCACGTTTATAAGGGTCCTTAGCTAGACCCAAAGCCTGGTCATATGTTACCCAACTGGGATGTTTTGCATCCCATGCTACACCGTCGGAGAGCATCATCCAAACTTGAGTCAATGACCTTCATGAAGTTGACCGGGTCTTCGTCTTCTACTCTTTTCCCGGCTCCAAACTTTACTTCCTCGTCCCCAACCCTTAATGTTAGTGTTCCATCATTCATATCTACCACTGCTTGGGCAGTAGCTAGGAATGGCCTTCCTAGGATGAGTGGTACTTCGGTATCTTCCTCCATATCTAGTATGACAAAGTCGGCCTGAAAGACAAATTCGCCGACCTTGACCAATATATTTTCAGCGACACCTTGTGGATATTTGACGGATCTATCGGCGAGTTGTATGCTTATTTTTGTTGGACTTGTTTTTCCTAAGCCGAGTCGATTAAACATTGAAGAGGGCATGAGTTTGATGCTTGCCCCGAGATCGGCTAGTGCATTTCGAACGGGGGATTTCCCAATCGAGCAAGGAATGGTGAAGCTTCCAGGGTCAAGCTTCTTTTACGGGAGCTTGTTGAGTAGTAAGGTTGAGCATTCTTCACCTAAGTTAACTAATTGCAATGATTCAATTTTCCTTTTATGCGTGAGGAAGTCCCTCATAAATTTTGAATATTTAGGCATTTGAGTTAGGACTTCGATAAATGGAACATTAACATGCAATTGTTTTAGTAAAATTTCGAACTTTGCGAATTGCTAATCGGTATTTTTGACGAATTAACCGACCGGGGTATGGAACAGGAGGAGTCTTAGTAGGCTCTTGAACTGGTGGGGAAGCTTTTTCTAGCTGGGGCGCTGGTTGAGTTGTGGTTTGGCTAGATTGGCTTCTTTCAGTTTGTGGAAGTGGAGCCTCTTTGGGACCCACGGTACGGTTTCTCAATGTTATGAGATGTACTTACGCCTTTGGGTTGGTTTCGGTATTACTTGGTAACGCGCCTTGTGGTCTCTCGGAGAAATTTTGAGCTATTTGATTTAATTGTTTTTCAATGTTTTGAATGCTAGCTTGTTGATTTCTAAAATTCGATTCCAATTGCTGAAATCGATCCGAGTTTTTCTTTTCGGTGTTGGAGATGAGGCGAGATACAGTATCTTCAAGCCTTTCTCGTCCACCTTGTTGTTAAGAAAAGTTTTGTGGTTGTTGAAAGTTAGTTCGTTGGTTTTGTTGGTTACTACTATTACCGGGATCTCTCCAACCAAGGTTTGGGTGGTTACGCCATCCTTGGTTGTAGGTACCCGTTGGAGGACCTGACGGCCTAGGTCTGTTATCAATGTAGTTCACCGTTTCCGTTTGATCATCTAATTCTTTCATACAACTCCAATTTTCATGTGACCCACCACACCCTTCACAAGCCATAACCGAGACCGTTTTTGTCATTTCTAACTTTTTGATTTTTGAAGAAAGGGCCTCGATTTAGGCTTGTAAAGAAGTGCTTTCATGAACCTTATGGGCGCCCGGGGCAATAGATTTATTGCCCCGGGGAGTGTGCCAATGAAAATTGGTTTGAGCAATTTCCTCAATTTGATTATATATTTCATTTGGGCGACGATTACCTAAAAGTCCCCCGGAGCTAGAATCAAGTGTTTGTCTTGTGTGTGGCAACAACCCATTGTAGAAAGTGGATACTTGTTGCCATACCGCAAGACCATGATGAGGACACTTTCTTAGTAGCTCCTTGAACCTTTCCCAAGTTTCATATAAGGATTCCCCATCTTCTTGTGAATATGTATTAATTTCAGTCATTAATTTAGCCGTTTTAGCAGGAGGGAAATACTTATATAGAAACTTTTGGGCTAGTTCATCCCAGGTGTTTACCGAGCCAACTGGGAGGGTATTGAGCCAAGCCTTAGCTCGGTCTTTTAGTGAAAATGGAAACATCCGAAGGCGGATGGCGTCGTTTGATGCTCCATTGATCCGAAAGGTATCACATATTTCTAAGAAATTAGTAATATGTAGATGGGGATCCTCGTCCGCAAGCCCTTGGAAGGTTGCGGAGTTTTGAAGCATTTGTATCAAATCTGGCCGAAGTTCGAAGTTATTGGCTTCGACATTCGGTGCATTGATAGCGGCGCCGAGATTACCTACAGTGGGCCGTAGGTAATCCATGAGGGTACGTTGGTCCGCCATTGGAAGTGGATCTCCCGAAACTTTCTCTTGGTTTTTAGCTTTAAGTCTTTTTCTGAGAAAGCGTTCGGGTTCTTCTAGAGGTTCTTTTATGTCTCTACTAGAACTGGAGCTCATACACTACGTAGGAAGTTCAAATGTGGCGCCTGGGTTCCAAGTCCTGCAATAAAAATAGAAAAGAACGTTGGTCAGAAGGTTCACCACGGCCCCGTGCTCAGCGAACACGGCCCGTGGTCAGAGGTACAGTAATCGTTTTCCGGATCCCTGTTAATGGGGAATTGGACACGGCCTCGTGTTCCACCGACACGGCCCCGTGCTCAGCTCTCTGTAACTCAGAAAATAAAAACTGCCAGTGATAATGTTGGGCACGGCCCGTGTCCGACCAGGCACGGCCCGTGCTGAGCTCTGCAGAAACTGAAAAATTAAGAAAAATCCTAAAAAAATGGAAATATAAGAAAAACGATTAGGCCGTTGATTCCTAACTTTCTTAAAATCCTTGTGTCCCCGGCAACGGCGCCAAAAACTTGATGCGTGTGTAGTGTGATATGGATTTAAGTATATTTTAAGCCCTTTTTTACACTTTTTAGTCAAGTTTTAAATTTATAAAACACGATATTTACTAACACTAAACACACATATGGGCAAGTGCACCCATCGTGAGCGTAGTATAGTGTTGGCAAGATACCGAGGTCGTCCAAGGACACAAGAGCTTTTAGTACCGGTTTATCCTCAACATCTAATCAAATCAAAAGTTTAGAAAAAGGTTTTAAACTAAAAATAAAAACTAACTAAAATGCTGAAAAATAAAAATAAAAGTAAAAACAGATAGACAAGATGAATCACTTGGCTCCGACTCGTGTTTAGTGTAACCTTTGATTATTTCCGCACTTTTGCACTATTTAAGAGATTATCTTAGTTATTGTAGTAGGCCCCTCTTTTGAAGGTGACGTTACCCTCAACCCAGTAGTTTGAGTCAGCCAGGATACAATCCTAAAGGGTTGGATTATTGAAAGATAATTAATTAAGTTATTAATGCATATTATGGTAGGCCCCTCTTTTGAAGGTGACGTTACCCTCGGCTAAGTAGTCCGAGTCAGCAGGGATACAGTCCTAAGTAGCCGGGTTAAAGTATTAATAGTAGTTTACATATGAGGGGATCAAAGAGTTTGGACCCCCGCCATCCAATACCGGTGGGTATTGAAGGAGGTCCTACTAAATTTGACCCTGGTCCTTTGCAGGATCTATACACTGAACAATGGCAAGACTCTTACCAAACCGTTCCCTTAACCCCCGACCAGGTAGCCAACATACCTCCATATAGACCGTGGAGATATGAATGGTGAAAATCTTTTATTTTATATAGATAGTAAAATAATGCCAAGACACCACGGACAAACGATAAGGAAGAATCACCTTCAACATAAGAAACTAGTTATTAAAGTCATTAATACATAACCAATTAAAAAGTTCGAAAAGATTAAAAATAAAAAGTATTACACTAGACACTTTGTCTTCACCAAGTGATGTAAGAGACTTAGGCAAACATGGCCTTGATTGTCAAGAACTCTTACGATCAATCTTGGATCCCGAGACGACTCACACACTCTATGATGGACAATGGATGATGGTGGTGGATGATGGTGTTGTGATGGTGGTGGGTGGTGGGTGAAGTGTGAGAGAGGTGGTGTGCCAAGGGATGGTTTGCAAATGAGCCAAGCACCCCTATTTATAGCCTGAACAGCAGCTCGGGCACGGCCCCGTGTCCATCTTCTTCTCTGTCTTCATTAATTGCAGTTTGTCTGCATTAGTTGACCACGCCCCCGTGTCCGCTGGGCACGACCCCGTGTGCAGAAGCATATCTGTACTATCAAGATTTGCCTGGATTCTGCGAATCTTATAGTTAACCACGGCCCCGTGTCCGCTGAGCACGGCCCCGTGTCCGCTGAGCACGGCCCCGTGGTGGGCGATGGAAGCTTCTACAACTTTGTCTTTTATGCTGACACTTGGGCACGCCCCCGTGTTCACTGAGCACGGGGCGTGTTCAGCCTTCTGTTCTCTTGTTTTGCTTGGGAAGATGCTTTCGGGGAGGTCGGGCATGCCACGTTTGTTCCTTTTCTTGTATTTATGTTAGATTTAGCTGCCTTTTTGCTTCTTTTGTTAATTTGAGCTCATTTAATCCTGAAAATACAAAAGGAAGACAAAAGCACACTTTTTCCAACATTAGTACTAAAAAGGGTTAGTTTTATGCCACAATTGATGTAATTTATATGTTGCATTTTGAACACATCACTCCCACCTCAATTTCTCAATCTCCTTGTAGAACAACATCATGATGCTTACGGATATGTAAATGGCTCTAGCGGAATATATCCTGCGTTGTGGGATGTCGATACGGTAAAAAAAAAGGACCTAAAAATAATAGTAATTTTTTTCCCGAAACTACAATATTAATGTTAACTTAACGTTTGTCAGGTATATATAGCGGTGTCAGCAGACGAAGAAAATTGGATCCTTATTAAGATTGAAATGCCGTCACTAACTATAACTGTTTATTATACAAACAATTGCGATGCAATTAATTTTGGTGATTCGTTTTGCGTCCACCAGAGAATATACCAAACTCTTATTGAATTCGAGTCGGCATTCCTATGGTTTCTAGAACGTATAGGTTACTGGGAAAAAAATGGACTCAGCGAGGTTGAGGCATTAGAATATGCTGGGGATGTTGTATGGCCTATGTGTGTTCGTCATGTTCGGCGAAATTCTGGGGTTATCGTATGTATATTACTACAAAATCTGGTTGAAAACCGTTCACTGAAATGGGAAGAAGGAAACATTTAAGATACTTGTATAAGATATAGAAGATTTATTGCTGATCAACTGTATACTGGCCGCTATGTTTAGCAAATGTTAACAAAAATAAATAATATAATTGATGTGTGTGTTAGTGTTGGGTTGGACACGGTAGGCATGTGGGCCCGAGTCCCGCTGCCATCATTTTTTTGATGTTTTACTTTCAATTAAGTTTAACATAAAAAATTCAAAAAAAAAGTAAAAAAATTAAATTAATGAGTCGGCGGACGCTTCGGAGGCGTCTTTCGTCAGACGGACGCGTGGCAACATATTTTTTCAAATTATATGATTTTTATATTTGTTATAATTTTCAGTATATAAATACACTTGGAAATCAGATGTTTTCTTTCCAAGCAGCGTTATACAATGCATATGTTAATTTCTTTTGATAGTCTACAAATAGAAACAAAGGCGTTTACATGTTTTGAAAATGACGTTTTATCGGTGTTGATAAAAACCGGTAGCAGGGAAGAACTCATCTTCAAAGGACACATGGAAACCGGTGTTGATGAAAAAGGGTTAGTGAACTTCTCAGAAATGGGAAGAACTCATCTACAAAAAACACATGGAATAACACCGTGTTATTGGTATGGTCTTCCACCTCCTCCTGAAGAAGTCACTTACAGAGGGGGTTATTTGATGTGTAATAAAATTTAGTGGTATGATGTTTAATTTTTAGTGATATGATGTGTAATTTTACTTGTATAATAAAATTTAGTGGTATGATGTGTAATTTTTACTGTATTTGGTGTTTTTTTAATTTAGAGTTATGTTTTATGAATTACCATTAAAAGCAACTTACATTCTCCAAACCTAAGAACCAATTGAAATTCATATAAATAAATAATAAAAATAATTGAGATAGTGCATGTTTTTTCAGTTGTTATGTTTTCTGAATGCATGTTTTAAGTTACATGACTTTAGTTTTTTTGGAATGGATATTTTCTTAGCATTAAAGATAATAGAAAATTAAAGGAAAATTAAAGATTAACCTTAAAAGTGGATAAACTAAAAAAAAAAGTAAATGGACGGACTCGTCGGCGGACGCTTGGGGAAGTGTCAGACGGACTCCTCGAGGTTGACGAGATGGCAGTACTTTTTTGCGTCGGGGAGATGCTTCGGAGGCGTCTTGCGTCAGAAGGACACTTGGCAACATATCTTTTTCAAATTGCATGCTCACATAAACACTTCCACGTGAGCCGTTTACCACTTTCCAAACGCAAAGCTTTCACCAAACCTAATTAACAAACAATGGCAAATAACCCCTGGACAGCCGAGGAAGATCTCGCCCTCTGCGAGTCATTTGTCGAGGCAGTATGTACTCCTCAAAGCCGTAGACAAGGCGGTTTATGGAGGAGGGTAATGCAAGATTTCACAGCACATACGGGGGCACACAACCGAACCGTGGATGCTTTGTCCTCATGATTTAGGGTGATACGTTCAGATTGTCTGCGGTTTGAGCATATCCACAACGAGGTTGAGTACCTGGGTGGTGACATCGATGAGGACGTCACTTTACAAGTCGCTCTCATCAACTATCGGCACCAGCTTGGGCGGGATTTCAAATGTGTCTCGGAGTGGGAGATCTTAAGGCTATTTTTAGTAGATTAGGTGTTTTGTATGGTATTAATGTAGTTTATGAAATAAACTTTTAATTAGATGTCACCTTTTTGTTTTTTTTTTTCAACGGCCAGAAAAAAGACACTAGATTGAGTATTACAGTTCAAACTACACACCCATATAGCATTAAATCGGTTAGCTTGGGATCAGCCAGCAAAATTATCAATTTTTACTAAAAAAATAATTTTTATAACACATTGTATATAAATAAAAATAATAAAAAAATTGAGATAGTCATGCGTAATTTGACTGAATTTTTATATCATTTTTATAAATTTTTTTGTAGAATTTCTGCATATTACTAAAGTTAAAAAAAATAAAAAAATAAACCATATTTATTTTGTATTGTGTGTTCTAGATTAATGTTTGCTGAAAAAATAAAAGAAAATTAAAGATTAACTTAAATTAAAAGGGAAAAACACAAAATACCCAAATAGGTACGAAGTTAATAAATAGTACTAATTAAATACAAACACAAAGTAAATTATTGCATTTTTGGACGTGGTAAACACCGCCAAAAATACATGTTATCAGCCATGAACCTCCTGTAATCTAAAAACTTTTGTTGAATATCGCCTGCTAGATTAATTGGTTTATCCGTAACCACATGCTCCATCAGCATACAAACGTACACAGCTTCGTTACCTGTCAGTGATCCGTTAGACACTACATAATCATCGTTAAGCTCGAATGTGATGCATTTTTCTTGTTGACCAGTTTTTTTCCAGTATCGCATGTTTACCAAAACTGCTCCAAAATATACAGCGACCTTTTTTAACAGAGGGTGAATGACAGTCCTGTATTTTGGACCGGCACAAACGTTCTCCCATGGGTAAATAAGCAGTTGTTGGGTCTCCAACTGTACTCTTATAAGCAACCATTCTTTATTGTTGAGCGGTATTGGGAAGAAAACATAATCAACATCAAAAAAAGATGGAAACGGGCTTAATTTACCGTTGCAATAGCTAGCCACGTTTTTTGGAACGGACTGTAACAAGCTTTCATAAAACTTTGGTGGTAGAATCGTCCAACGCATATTTAACAAGGGGTGTTTTTGTAGCTTTCTACTTCTCCAATTCATCAATCTTCCAACCCAGCCTTCAATATGCTGTTAAAAAATTTTAAAATTATAAGTTTTTTATTAAGAAATAAATTTGGTCAAAAAAAATAGTTAATAATTCTTACTGTTTCGGTGAGATTACAGTTTAAACGTTTGCCCAACAAAGTTCCCCAAAAATTTTTGTCAAGTTCTACAGTCCTTGAAAAAACGGCTGAGAAACAGAACGGAGAATCCCCATTATTATAGAATTCGACAACATCTTTAGACCAATTTGCTGTTTCGTCGTCTGGTATAGCCCATCTACCGTTGTTGTGCTGGTGTAGGCTTTGCCGATTGTGTATAAACTGATCTTCATCCGGAGCGGGTTAATTTGCATTTTCGTCTGATGATGATGTCTCGCTTACATTCATCGGACGCCTGCACCTACTTAAGAATCAACTAGAAGATTTGTTAGCTGGTTGGGAACAGTATTCGTCATTAGCTAAGCTTTTCCCAGGGCGATCAAACATAATTTAGCTTGACACGGGAAAATCAATTAGACACTATTTTGTGCTCTCAAATTTTTGCCATACAATAAAAAATAATAGAACAAACAATTATTTGTATTGCCTTATATTATAATATTAAATTGATTTAATAAGTAAGCCGACGCTTGCGTTGCGTCCGCAGACGCTTTCAAAATTCGAGACGTTTTGCGTCTGCCATCCTTATTGCGTCTGCCCCTTATTGCGTCTGCCCCCTTATTGCGTCTGCCCCCTTATTGCGTCGCCCAAATATAATATTAGAGAACATTAATTGTTATATTTAATGGCGTTTGCCCCCTTATTGCGTCTTCCCCCTTATTGCGTCTGCCCCTTATTGCGTCTGCCCCCTTATTACGTCGCCCGAATATAATATTAGAGAACATTAATTATTATATTTAATGGTGTCTGCCCCCTTATTGCGTCTGCCCCCTTATTGCGTCTTCCCCCTTATTGCGTCTTCCCCCTTATTGCGTCTACCATCCTTTATTGCGTCTTCCCCCTTATTGCGTCCGCCTTGCCATGCCTACACGTGTTCTCTTCTAGCGTCTGCCAGACGCACCATAGTGGACGGACCACATCTCCACCTCATTCCCTAACGCCATTGACGCTAAACCAGGGACCACCACGAGACCCGACCCGTTTCCGGTGCCAAACACTCACAAAAAAATTTGACCCGACCCGTTTGCGGTGCCAATCACGTGGTCCCGGCCGACATGGACAACTTTTGGAATGTAGATTTCAACCAACAAGGGTACAACGGTAATGTCGGAAATAGTGTTTTCGGTAACTTGGGGCAAGACCCAGGTATCGGATTTGGAAACATTGGTGAGATCGGAGAGAGTGGATTCAGAAACGTTAGTGGTAACGCCGGAAACACTGAGTTACAAAACGTTGCCAACGCCAGAGACTTAAACCTCGGAAACTTTCTTGCCGGAAACATTGATTTCGAAAACGTTGCCAACGCCGAAAACAGTGACATCGGAAACGTCGGCAACGACGCAAACACTGGCTTCGGAAACATAGTTGACGGCATCAGTCCGAATACGAATGTTTTGATGCAAGACAAAACATCTAAACGGAAGAAGGTAAGTATTTCTTTCATTAGTATTTTATTTTTATTAATCATGTCTATCATTTTGATTATTGTTCAAGATTAGTATGTTTAGTCTTCAAATTTATTATGTTGTTTATTATTGAAGATTAATTTGTATGTTTAACCTAAGGTTCCTAGGATTAAAGTTAAAGCCGTTTGGACGATAGTTGAGAAACTGAAGGACAAAATGTCTGCTTCTTTAGAAATCCGGTTTAGGTAAGGCTGTTTTGGGGATTACTTGAACATTAAAAACGTTATATGCCAAAGCAATCTTTTGCTAGGAGTTGCGCAATGACAGATTCAAACAGATAATCCTATTGAGGGAATACCTTATTCAATAGGTGTGCACACTTTGAAATTTACCCCAAAAGATTTTTGTCTAATAACTGGGTTTAGATTTGGACCAATAGAAAATTTTCAATCCGAGGAATCCCCTGACTCATTCAGGATGAGATATTTTGGAGGTTCCAAAGTGGTTAGGCAACGTCAACTAGAACAGTTGTTTGGGTCTGATTGGAGAGGGTACACAGAAGATGATTGTCTTCACATTTACCTTTTGATGATGGTTGTATCTTTTAAAGGAACCCAAGACTACCAGGCTGTTGACGACCAATTGTTAAATCTGGTCGATAATCTTGAAGCTTGGAACCAATTTCCATGGGGTACTTATCTCTGGCCGAACACATGTACAAATGTTTACAATCTAAACCATCGGTACCAGCCAGAAAACAAGGGTTTTTCCTTACCCGGCTGCGTTTGGCCATTCAAGGTACATCAATGGATTAATTTTGCAGTTTAGGATTTTTGAAAGGTTTTTTAATTAGTTATACTTATTTAATTTTGCAGTTTTGGATTTTAGAAAGTTTTCCTGAATTCAAATCCCGGGATGGATTTTATATCGCTCCAAAAAGTCCGAGATTTTTTAGTTGGGCCGCAGGAAAGAGGCTAGCATGGAATTCTGTGAATCGGATTATTCAAGATTCGACAATGGTATTGTCTTTGGAATTTTTATTTACTTGGATATATTATATATTTTATGAATATTTTGTGAATGTATTGTTTTAATTAAATGCAGATTGATGAATGTTTTCCAAGTTGTGATTTAGTTCCCACCAGCGAAGAGTCGGATACCATGTGGTTCGGCTCGAGTTTGCAACACATAGTCAGTTTTGGTTTAATGAAACCAGCCTCAGAAAAAATGCAACCGTCTTTTGAACGACATGTGTTTGAAAATATGGAGGTAGATGGTGGAGACAATGATTGTTTAGAGGGTTTTGATGGCAAGGTTGATGGAGGCAACGATGGAGGCAATGATGGTGGGTGTAATCTTGATGATGAAACCGGTTCGGAAGGTCATTATAACTTGAATGCATCCACACATTCAAGAAAAAAAGAAGTGGAAAACCGCTCGGTGGGTGTAATCTTGATGTTGAAACACAAAACAATTTGATACAACAATTTCAAAAACTTCTAGACGATCGGTTTGAGGAAAACTACCAGAGGTTGGCTAAGCTAGTGAAGCCGGAGGTAACACTAATCCACTTATTTCTTTATCAAACAATTCTGACGTACTATATCTTATATTGTAATGTTTTTTACAGTCGACAATTTCTAAGGGAGCAGATGGAGCATCTAACGCTACTGAAAGGGTAACTTTGAATAACATAGAAATAATGTTTTCATTGGTAAAAACAATTTTTTATTTTAGGTTGATGCGGTCTCGTGTGGTGCAAATGACAATTATAGCGATTATCATGTGAAGACCGACAAGTTGCATCCGAGTAGTGAAAAAGTGAGTAACTTTTATATGTAAAATATCAACAAGTAAAAATTCTGAAAATGATTTATAACGAGGTATTATTTTTTGCAGCAGATAGAGGACATTGAAGCGGCCGAGACTAGAAAATCCGATAGGTTATCAAAGCCGAGCTCCTGGTTGCTCTCACCTTTCGTTGTGATGAACAAAGTGGCGGGTAGGAAAAAGCGGAAAGAAGTTAAAGAAGTTCCGCCGGAAAAAAAAAACAAATAAAGGAGTGGGCCGAAAAGGAGCAAGCAGCAGTTGATAAAGGTGAGGAGAGGGTTCGAAAACTTGGCCTTACAATTGGCACAAAAGTTGGCCCAGACTTTTGGCTTTGTTTGCTAGGCGTAAAGCGTAGCGGTTGGTTAGACGATGATGTAAGAACCAACTTTGTTACGTAAAATAACATTTATATTCTAATTTGTATTATATTTAACACTCTATTGTTTTACATCACATCTATGCTTGCATGATAGACTTGTATAACTCGAGACAGAAAACCGACCGTTGGTGTATTTTACCACCTCATTTCCAATGGTCGCTTTTTTACACAGGGACGAAGAATGTTTTTAAGTATTATTTTGATGGATCATTGGTGCCCTTGCCACGAATTGACCAAGTTGACGAGGTAACAAAAAAATTAATTTTTAGTTATAAGTATTTTCTTTGTTTTATTTTTTATTCAGTTTGTCTAATATATGTAGGTTTATGTTCCGTTGAACGTACTAAACAAGCATTGGTTCTTGGGAGTTTTCCACCTGCACGACAAAACGTTAACGATATATGATAGGTTAGTGTGATTTATCTTTTTAAGTGTTGTAGGTGATGTTTAGTAATCCTTTGATTTTTTTTAAACCTACAGTTTTCTCGATTGGCCTTCAATAGACAAAGAGAGAACACAAGTCATATGTCATATCAATTTTGCATTTGACTCATGGTTGCGAATGAACGATTACTATGATGACAAGGGATGGTCATTGTCATTCCCATTCAACGTTGTTTACCCAGATAATGTCCCTCAACAATTCGGATCCTTAGGTGATTGTGGCGTTTGGGTATGTATTTTCATGGAGAGTATTTTGGAAGACACAAGCTCGCGATCAAATTGTATGATAGTATTTTGGAAGACAATTTTGATATGGCGTCGACTAGCCAAATGATAGTCGATGAGGCTAACAAAAATTTATTTCCGGATTAAGGTATTGTATTTCTAGTCTTTTTGATATAACATCTACAAGACGTTTATTAGGAGTTTTTTAATTATTAGTTTGTCATATGTTGTGCGTTTTTTTTTTTTGGTATAATCACCCCTCGGAAGCCAGCCCCGTTTCTGCCAGCCCCGAGTGTTGATGGGCAAACGGACCGGGCCGAGATGAAAACCTCAAGTGGGACTTTCATTCCGTTAAATGATACGGGGCGGGCTACACCGGGAAGACCCGTTTTAGCAGTGTTAAAATAACTGTTTTGGAGTATAAAAATATGTGTTTTCATTGATTCTAATGCATTTCCATTAAATGTAAGAAGCAATATAAACGTAAACATAAACATAAAATTAACATATTATCGTAACCTCAAACATAAACATTAACATAAACAATACATAAACATTAACATAAACACTTATACATAAACATTAACATAAACATAAACGATAAGTAAAACATGAAAACACAAATTTAAAAGTAAATTTCGTCTTCAGATTTGATCTTTGATAATTTCCCAAGCATCCGCGTGTTCGAACACCTCATCGTATTTCTCAGCGTAGTCAAAGCACGCCTCTTTGATAAGTTCACTTTTAGAACGATCATTATCAGGATTTGGAACCTTGTTGTAAAACGAAGAAAAGAAGGAACATCTTAAGTAGAGTAAAGTACCCCGCCTCTTAACTTCATCCAATTGACGGGTTGTCTGCACAATATTACGACAAAAATGATAGTAAACCCGCTCCCAAAATGCCTCGTTCATGCTAGCATATAAAGCTAAATCAGCCACTTCGGCGTAAGACGTCGCCAATTCTACGTCTTCTTCTTTGGACCAATTTTCGGATGAGGTAGACATTTTTCTTGAATGAATTCGTTTTGGTATTGAACACTTGAAAGGCTTTGTTTGATATGAACAAACTTGAATGGTTCTAAGCATCCATATATATATATATGTGTGTGAATGTGAATGGTTTGTAGTAAATTAATTAATAAATAATTGAATGTATTAAATAAACATTAAAAGTCACCAAGATTATATGATGGATAGGTATTTTGAAATACATATTCCTGAAACTCTTCTGCTTCAACTTGAACAACCTCAGGATTGGTAGACGATTTTTTCTTTGAACCTCGACGCGAAGAATTCTGGGAAGGCATGGGGAGTGTGCAACTGTCACGATTATGGTCGTACGTTTTACACCTACTACAATATAAACGAGTGGGTTCTTCTCCGATAGATAAGATTCTTTTCCCCTCCTTTGGACGACCCGCTTGACGTTTAGTAATGCGTGGTGGCAGAAGATTAATAAGGTCATCAGGTACTTCCCATTCAGATTTATGCGGCAGTGGATATACCGCTTCCTCATACGTTCTCTTGTAAACCTCATTGCTATAACAAGAAAACGCATATTGACTGCAACTCGTTTCACCTAGAAATCTGGAAACGGCAATCACATGGCCACACGGAAACCCAGATACCTGCCACACCAGAAAACTGCATGTTTGGTTCGAGAAGTCGACAAGGCCCCTTTTTTTCCCGTCTTCAACGTCAAAAGTATTTTTTCCAGTGCCATCAACCGTCCACGTCCTAGACTTGCATATCTTTTTTTTCTATTTTTTTCTCAGCCCATTCTATAAGCAATTGCTTACCATGGATACCCTGATTTCGGCGATCATAAAACCAACCTTGTACAGAGTGTCGAAAAAATTCGACCAGTTGGGTTATTGGTATTTTCCTCTGGTGTCTAGATAGAGCATTCATAAACTCCGCACTGTTACATGTCATATAATGATATCTTTTGCCAGTACAGTGTGCTCTAGACCATTTATGAAAACCAATGCTTATAAGAGTCTGTCGAATTCTCGGTACAGCTGCACAAAGCGCGTCGAACGATTCTTCGAAATCGGACATCCTATAGGATTTACAAGTCTTCCACCAGAGGCTCTCGTGTTCCTTTTTCTTGTTGGACGGTAAACGAAGATTGACCATCAAATGCCGGCAACACAGGCCGTGAAAGGCTTCTGGAAAAACATCACGTACGGCTAAGTGAATGGAGTTTGCACGATCAGATATAATGGCCAACTCCGGATGAACACCGATACACTCTCTTAATTTGGACAAGAACCAGGTCCAGGACTGCCCGTCCTCAGATTTACCAATGCCGTAGCCGATAGGCAAAATCTGATTGTTTCCATCCATGGCAACTGCCAAAAACATTGTGCCTTTAAACTCCCCTTTCAAATGAGCCGCGTCTATGATAACAACATGTCTTAAGTTGTTAATAAAAGTCCGAACCTGAAAGATAAAAAAATATAAATATCTAGCAAAAATTATATCAAAAAAAATTTTATGTACATTTAGGACCAAAATTACCGCAGCACCAATGGCGACAAATAACATTTCGAAACGACTCTCGTTGTCTGTCAATATATGTGTCACTGTTCCTGGATTTCCCTTCTTTAAATTGTGACAATATAATGGAAGTTCGGCAAAAGAATTTTCCAATGTTCCTTGCAGATTTTGTAACGCGTTACATTTACCCCGCCAAGCTTGCATGTAAGATAAATTCACTTCAAAATTTTGTCTAAAATCTTTAACGATATCAGTAGCTCGGTAAATGCGACCGCCTTCCTTCAATTGTTCTTTTACATAACTTCCAACAACACTCGGGTTTGCTTGACGCAGACGTGGATGCGTCTACGTCTTAGAACATGTATGTTTGTTGTTAAAATATTTTATATAAAATACATCACTAGATTGACGACTACAAGCTCTAAAAAGCCACTCGCAGTCGTCATTTACACATGATGCGACATAACTTTTTTTTGATGACCTTTTTACTTTATATTCGAAACATTCTTCAAGACATAATCTTCCTAGTTCGATTTTCATCTCTTCTTTGTTTCTAAAAAGATACTCTTCTTTTAACCGACAATGTGACCCAACTTTTTCTATAACATTAAAAGAAAAAGGTGATTGATTTTCAGAATCAAAATTACCTTTATCACAATCATTAAACTCATTAGTTTCAAAAACATTATCGTTTAAATCGGGGCATTTGAAATTAGTGCGTTGCTACCAGAAGACGAACCAACGCCAATTTCTTGAACTACATATAATTTAAAAAGATCATAGGGGTTTTTTCAATAAGCTGGAAAAAAAGGAAAGATCATAATCATTAGTTAAATCAATGGGATCAGTAAAAGATGACATTTTGTATGATAAACGTGTGATATTTTGAACACCAAAAATCTCAAAAAGATATCTTACAAATTCAGTATACGAAATATTACTGTTCGGGATTTCTAAAAGACGTCTTACTGATTGACAATCAACAACATATTCCATGTTGTTATTAATAACTTTCTAGTTTCCACCAAGGTATACAACAAATTTAAAACCCATAATTGAGAGTAAAATCACACGTGATGTCTCTTGTTTACTATTACACTTCCTGGGTCCCAATACTGCCTATTTAAAAGAATCAAATGTTTATGAAATCCGTATACAATCTAAAGCCTCCACACGTGATTTATCCGTCCTTCATACGATTTTAAAGCGTCCATCAGGTTGCGTCAGGCCGTACGGTACGTTGACGCCTTTTGCGTCGGCGGGGACTTCCCTTCTGCATCGGCGGGACTTCCCTTTCGCGTCAGCGGGACTTCTGGTTGCGGCGGTAGTCTCCTACTGCGTCGGCGGGACTTCCTTTTGCGTCGGCGGGACTTCCTTTTGCGTCAGCGGGACTTCTCGATTGCGTCAGACAGACCGTTCCCGTTTTTCAATGTTAATTAATGGAGATGGTCAGAATTTTGTCTTTAATTTATAAAATAATTCGCTAAAATTATTTATTTTTTCCAATATTTTAATAATTATAGGCCTATAAATACTACTCTAAATAAATAATAGTTTGGATTTTAGTTAATATGGGGGGTTAAATTAATTTTTAATGTAACTTTAAATGAATATATTATTTTAAATGGGGGGTTAAATTAATATTTAATGTAACTTTAAATGAATATATTATTTTAAATGGCTGTTAAAACGGCGTTGAGTTCAATGAATATTTAATGTAACTTTAAATGAATATATAATTTTTTTGATTGAATTATACTACAATTGAACTACAATTTTAAAAGATAAATCAGTAAATTTTATAACTTTATTATGATTCAATACAAAGTACGTAAAAAACATAACACAAAAAAATACAAACATAATCATTTGAACTAGAATACACCAAACCGCTACTTCCACCTGGGTAGGAGATCCGGATTCGGAATCCTAAATTAGCATCAAAACACCTAGCAATGATAAAGATGGGTCGTGAACTGGTAAGTTCCATCAACCCACCTTTATATTGGCCTAGGTGATATGTAACGGGTTGTTCACATTTTCTTCAACAGTTCGCCAGCTTCAATGATATTTGGAGACCTGGCTAACACATTGGTGAACAACCCGTTTGGACTCTTCACGTGTCCGTTGTAGATGAGTTCTTGAACCCGATCGACCCCGCAGAGCACGTGGAAGAGGATATCCGATCACATCCGATTAAATCGGAGAAGATCTGTGTCCGTTGTAGATGACTTCTTAAACCCGTTTGTTGAATTCGAAATCAGGGGGTCTACCCATTTTTTGAAGCTGTGAACTGTGAACACTAATGGGGGGTTAGAGGATATGGTGAACAAAAGATTGTATGTATATAAACAGCGTTGAACTTCAAAAAAAATTAAAAATTGCACACGTTCACACTTTTTAAAGCGTCGGCCAATGCTCAAGCGTCCGCCAGACCTTTTTAAAGCGTCGGCCAAAGCTAAAGCGTCCGTTCAGTCTATTTAAAGCGTCGACCATACCCTTTTTAAAGCGTCGGTGGGCCTTCTCTATTGCGTCAACGGGACTTCTCGATTGCGTCAGCCAGACCGTTCTCGATTGTACAGCACGCTTGATGATTAATTTATATTTTAATTTAATTTTCTATTTGGAAATTTATGTTATAAAAATAATAAATAAAGTTGATTTTTCCAAACAGTCAGATCGGTTAAACAACAAAATAATTTTACTTTTCTACGTTTACAGACAAAAAAATATAACCTAAAAACAAATATTTATTACAAGACGTGTTTGAAATCAAGTGCTACAAACAAACATAAACTACGCCGAACTGCTATTTCCAACTGAATTAAATAGTCTTCAAATAATTTCGTCAAACTGCTAATTCCTTCTGGGTAGAAGATCCGGACAGAAATATTAAATTAAGAATGAATTTATTTCTGCTTACGGAATTCGCATCAAAACACCGACCAAAGATAAACGATGTATCTTGAAATGGTAAGTTCCATCGACACGTTGTTTACGCTTTGGCGGAAGTGATATGGGACGGGTTGTTAGCGGTTTTTTCACCGCCATGTGCCGAACAACCCGTTTGATGCATCACGTGTTCTTTGTAGATGAGCTCTTGAACACTTTGTAGTGATCAGAGGTAGAGGACGGGGAAATCGGCTGACACCCGTGCCATCAGACAAGTATTGTCGATTACAAAAAACGACAACTCTAAAGCTTAGGAAAACGTCATCTTCAATAAAAGGAACTTCACACAAATCAATTTCAGGGGGTCTGATCATATTTGGAAGGTGTGAAATCTACGGGGGTAAAAGAAATTTTCATGAGATGTTCAATGCAAAATGAGGATTTTATGAACAACTGGTGGTATATATAAGGGGAGAAATCTTGAAACGATTTAACAATAAATTGTTATATGTTAAAAATTAAATGGGGAGATCATAAATATGTCAAATTAAAAACCGTTTAACAAACAAATAAATTTAACTTCAAAAAATTTAAAAATGGGTCCCTTAAAAATTGAACACGTTCAGACTTTCTAAAGCGTCGGCCAGAAATTTTTAAAGCGTCGGCCTAAGCTAAAGCGTCCGCCTATCATTTTAAAAGCGTCGGCCAGTCATTTTTAAGGCGTCGGCCAGGCCATTATGGTGCGTCAGCGGGACGCTTGGGGAAAGTGTCGGCCAGACCATTGCGGTACTTTAGCCGGACCATTACGGTGCGTCAGCCAAATACATCGTCAGCCGCTTTAAAAACGATATGAAACCAGGGACGCAAGCCGTGGAATCATTGCGTCACCGACGCATAAATAATAATCAAGAGACGCTTGAACACATTGTACACGTGTCGGACACGTGTCAGATTGTAGGAAATGGACGCATCAAGATGATAGACGGACGCTTCCGAGGCTGTGAGGATCTTCCAACGACGCAGGAAGGTGACAAATTCGCAAAAGCACTTGGTCAAACGACATTTTCGTAATTTTCCCTTTTAATAAAGGCTATTTGACTCTTCATGAGTTTCTAATGTACCGTAATTAAATATTTTAATAATATAAACAAAACTAATAAAAAGAAATAGATTAAACCCACCTACAGATTGAATTACCTTATAACCCATTCTAACCCGTTGACGAAGGCGATGATGAAGGACATTGTTGTACACGACTGTAAATTAGCAAAAGAGTTAAAACTAACCAGTTATAAGATTGCTTCGACATTGGTCCTCATAACTTCTTTCATATGCAGGACCAGATTGTTTACTAAGTTCATTACCTTTATACAATGGGTATAATAACAAATAATGAGCATCAGTAGGACAAAAGAGATGACATAATACCACAATATACCGATTTTTCAAGTGAGAACCCCTACAAGTTTATTGGGGTAATGGTTCATTACTTATCTAACACTTAAAGAACCTTCTTAAATTCAGTTTAAAATGTCAAGAGAACACAATAGATCGGACTAGGTATGTATTTGGCTTTCAAAAGTCAAATGTTGACCTTGTAGACGCGATGGGGTTTGATTGGTCACCTGAGGTACACTATTAGGCGTTAATATCATGTAATATGCAACTTTATAAGTAAAATATCTATATATTGATGTAAAATACAATTATGATATCGAATTACTTGGATTCGATTGGGTTTAAGAAGGCCAAACGCCACGATAGTTACCTTGATTGTTTTATCCATCAAGTCAGGTTCTCAATTCAAATTGATCCAAATGCAATTGAAAAAACAAAATACACACTGTCATATAAAACAATGAGTTTGAAGATCATAGAAATGCTTTAGGGCAACACGACAAAAAACCAAACAAAGTTCTAAATCAAATGATCCTTTATTTTAGTTCGTAGGTCCTAAAAGTTATTATAGTATGAACCTCAGCAAGATGAATTAAGAATTATACGATTTAGTACCGTTATAATGTTGAAAATCACCCCAGCTTTTCTTTTAAATCCAGCCTTGTAGTAAGAGATTATAGGTTAGAGCCAGCAACGTTGATTCACTTACCTAATTATGGGTCAAATAAAGTTATGTTTTGCTCTAATAGATTTAAGTCAAACACAGATATTAGCTTAAAAAGAAACGGGTTAACCTTGAGGCAGGAAGGATTACATGTATATCTAATTCTATAACAAACAAAACAGGCTTTGCAAAGAGACTACTACCCAATACTAAAAGAGGGGTACAAAACAGGATTCAAACACGGTCAACCTGTCTTACAAAAAAAAAATAGTTTTGTTTGTAGGCTAAAATCTCAATTCCCCCACTTAAAAGTTCGGTTAAACTCCTTGACCGCCCCCAAGAACATAAATCTGGATCTGCCATTGCTTCTAGCGAGGCCGAACCAATTCCGGCTAAACAATGTTGAAACAAAGTTGTATTCAAAGTATAATGTTTTTTATTGTATCGTAGCCTATAGTGTGTGTTGGTAACGTACCAACATCATGACGAATTGAAGCCATACCGGTACATATGTTAGTTTTTATGGTTTTCAATTAATTTTTATGGTTTCTTTTGGGTTTCTTTACCGAATGTCGTTACCGTAATGGCGTAATGAAACAAACCTGAACCGCCTGAATTCCCGCCACGTGTAAGAAAATTTTAATAGTTAATATCATTGTTGATACATTTTATTGTGGATATGGCTCGTTTCGGTTCGCCCGCGTTACGAAGTGAATACCGAAGCACGATGTCCTCCATCGAGTCTCGAAATGAATTCTGTTTGCTGTTGTTTGTGTATCTGCAAGTCTATATGCAGCCATCTTACGAAAGACATGAAGGCATCCTAAAACACAAACCACGAAGAATGTGCACATATCAAAGAACCTGCTGATCTTGTTTCTCACGAAGAACCTATCCAACGAAAGACCATGCACGTGTATTGTCATCCACGAAGAACATTCTTCGCATGGCTAGTTCTTCTTGGATTGAAGTTGGATGAAAGACACCATGTACATCGTGAGTCATGGTTGTTAGCTGGAAGTCCATGAAATACCTATATATTTCATGGGTTTGCATTCTTCGTGGGCTTTGTTTGGGCCCAGTTAATATTTCATAGGTCTGCAGATACATTTGGTTATAAAAGCAGCTTGTAACATTCAGATAAGGTAGACAACAGATAGCACACCAGAGAGAGTTATGTGAGTTGTTTCTTATTTATCCTTTGTAACAACTCTTCTAGAAGTGATACAAGTGATCTTTAAACGTGAATTCTCTTCTTGTTTTTGTGTTATTTTGCTTGGTTTGCTCACCCGCTTGGATTCCGCACTTGCGGGTGTGTTCGGAAATAAGGATAGGTTGTTCTAGATCCTCCTCTAGTGGACCTACAAGTGGTATCAGAGCCTTGGCTCTCATCCTTGTTAAAACCGAGCCGTGTGTCGAGTTTTCGAACATTTTTCTTGAAGGTTTTTCAGAAAGTTGTGTGTTTTGAAAGTAAAATGGGTTAAATCTCTGAAAAACTTGTTTGTTTGTTAAAAATTTTCATAAAAACCTTATTAAAACACATGGAGAGATTTAGCCCAATTCGACCTAGCTGTCTTCAACTGATGGAAAAGTATCTGCATTGGAGTCCCGCCGACTTGCTCCATTCGACCCAATTTAGCCCGCGCGTTGTATATGGTATTTCTTGTTGAGTCATTTTCGGGGTTCTGTTCTTTAATGATAGTAAGAATGTCTCGTGGTTTCATATTCTGATACGTCAGTTGCTCCAGCGTCCTCTCTTCTGCTGGAGTCAGCCTCATTAGGGACGGATGACCCTCTAGATACAGAAAAGGTTCGTGGTTATGCTTAGCTTTGTCAACCCTTAGATTCCAAAAACGTGATCTCTTTCTGTATGTCCCGATCAGTTGGAACTCGCAACCGATTTTCCTGCTCCCGCTACGTCTGACCGTGGCTGTTGGCTTGTGGTAGCCGGCACAATCGCACGTAATCGAAATTTTTAACGGTTGCCCGCTTGGGGGTTTCTCGTAGATCGTGCGTTTGGTGACTATGGCGTACCCATTTTGGCGTCCGACTTCTCTACACCACTCCACCAATTCATCCATGCTATCGAATTTCTAACGAAACACTTATATATGAGAAATAATGATTGTATACGGGTCGTATAACGTTATACGGGTCGTATACAATGTTTATTATTTTTTTATTCGCTCATATACTCAATATACGAGCATTGTTTATTTCTTGTATACGGGCCGTATCCCATATACAAGTAACAATTTTTTTAATCAGTATATGTGGAATTGATGAAATCGCAGTCGGTATGTGTTATGAGATTAAGTTTACTTTGCTTTTGCTTCATGTTTATTAACTACTCGTTTGTTTTTA
The DNA here is from genome assembly GCA_030545235.1 of Helianthus tuberosus. NCBI lineage: Eukaryota > Viridiplantae > Streptophyta > Magnoliopsida > Asterales > Asteraceae > Helianthus > Helianthus tuberosus. Next base: position 51,171,143 of record CM060396.1, read on the forward strand.
ACTGATAGTTTGTTTGACATCAACGTATAAACAGTAATATTAAACGTGCGGCAAATAAACGTATAAATAAATGTTATACCGGATCGGTTTCAAAGTCACTAGGTTCCTGGTCACCACTACTGGGAGGAGATTGAAAACTACCGGGCAGCGGTCCACCACTACCAGGAGGGGATTGAAAACTAACGGGCAACGGTGGATAATAACCAACATAATTACCCTAAAAGGCATCCAAACCCCAAGGATCCTGACTTGCATCAGACGCAAGATTGAGATCGAGCGGAACATTTAGATCAAACAAACCTGGATTGTTATTTTGATTGTTTTCATAACTCCTCCGATTTGACTCGCTAGCTGAGTCACTACCGAAAAAGTTACCGTCACCCAAAAACGTCATTGATAGCATAATATAATTTGAATACAGAGAAATATAGAAGAAACGAATAGAAGTTGAATGAAAATGAATAAGATTAGTGTCGTTTATATAGAGGTTTTTACGGAATATTAAATCGTTTCAAATGATTAACACGTGAATCGAGGAATATAACGTCGAATCAAATAACTCACACGAATATCGAGGAATCTAACGTCTAATCACATAACTCGCACAAGAATCGAGGAATATAACATCTAACGGAAGAATCTTACATCTAGTCGCACGCGTATCGAGGAATAATACGTCGAGTCAAACAGTTAAATTTAACAAAAAAATACGAAATTCGAATTTTACGGGCCGTATAAGGTTTAAAGGTATCGTATATATTAACCAGACATAAATCTTATCTCACATGGTGTATACGGGCCGTATAACCTTATACAGCCCGTATACATCATGTGAGAATAAGATTTTACCATATGTGATTATTAATGACCTAAGTAAATTTGACTGTTCTTTACTGACAAACTTTGTGGAAATGACACTGAACTTGATTTTTCAAATAAATTAGACCTGGTACAATGAAAAACAGTTGCAGATAAAGATTTTGAAGAAATAGATGATGCGAAAAGTCAACAAAAGTTATCCACTAGATATGGGTCAATTTGAAGAAATTTATGGGCAACAAAATTCAACAGAAGTAAACAAACATATATATATTCAACCATTCAGCTAAAATTACTACAACAACAAGATCATGAATATTTTTTATTAGATAATAGTATCATATACAAGGAGCATGTCTACACATCTCGGAAAAACCGTTACAAGATAATCACGTAACTAAACCACAACAAAGATATTTAACCCCTAATATACTGTTGCATATTTAAAGCTGAATGCAGTTTTTGGACCAAGGTTAGCAATTATGTAATTGTGTTCATGGGCTAAAACTTGAGTGCAGTCGAGATGACTAGGAGTTTTGTGTTCCCATTTAATAGAATTACTTTAAGTCTTCAGTTCCCTGAAAAATGATAAGATGGTTGAATTGTTATGGTAAATCAAGTCAAACTACGAATCGTCTTCAATTTCAATTAATGTACCATGGTGTTGTTTGGGTGAACTTGTGCACAATCAATCAATGTAAAGCTAAAATTGGAACCATCTGCCATGGCTGGGTGGAGTCGTCACTCTAGAAATGTTCAAGTAACTTATGATGTGAAATATATATATGGTCGTGTTGATCGATGGACAACACCTCAAACATTATAAATAAAAGATTAAAAAAAAGACACATATCAAATAACGTCAGTATGTCGTTATAGACGTGTTTGGATGATTGGTAGTGGGGAATAACTGTTACATTTTTCTAGAAAATGTTAATCGAAACACACAACTCAAAATTTCTTTTTTTCCTTCTTATGAGTTCCTCTTATATCTATCTACATATAATTTCACTCAGGTAATCCAACTCAAAGGACAAGATTAACTGGTTTAACGATTTAATCTATTTAGGGAAACAAAGTTCATATGAAATCACACATACCTGATGAAATAGTTGGAGAGGAAACAATCACTTGAAATATTAATCAATTGAAACTACGGATCGATGACTCGTCCATTGCAGATCATTGAATCGATAGGTGACAAAATTGGGTGTTCAATCAAACGCGCTAAATTGAAAAAACGACTTGAAACTGTTGTGATGAGAAAGTTATTGAGAGAAAAAAAGGAATAAAAATAAATAAACGTACCCCCTCCTTTAACTTTCACATTAATACAATTCAAACCCTTTTCTTTTTTTCTTTTTTTTTTTGTCATTTTGTTATCTTTAATTATTATTATTACTAGCATTTGCTTTTAAAACATTATTTTAATTAAAAAGATTTTTTTTTGTTATTTTAGAAAAAAATCGTTTTCTTATGTTTTAAACTGAGGCGAGTCATTTTAATTTTGAAGTGGGATTTTTTTCCGTTCATAACGGCTTGAAGTGGGAGTTCGAATTTAGTTTGTATAAACAAAAATATACAAAAATTTAAATGAAAGTTTGAAGCCAACCAACTTAATATAGTTTTCGAGTTAAAAGAAAAGAAATATATTTGAGAATTACCACTTTAATTTGTAGATAATAATTTTAGTTAGTCAATAACATACCCTCATAATAATTAAATTTCAACTTATGTCGATTATTGATTATTGATTGATATTACATGCTTTGGTCGAAGCATTTTATTACCTAATGTGCTAGTTAATGTTTTATTTTCTTTTTGCATTTTATTACTTTTAGTAAATAAAAGTTGTTACTTATATTATAATACATTTTAATACAATAATAATAATAATAATAGAAATAGAAAGATGATATAACTAAACTATGAAATAAATAAAAAATATAAAATCAACTGTTTTTTTTCCAAAAAAGTTCTAAAACTTTTTTATTGTTTAAAAAAGTATATTTTTTTATTAATTTGTAGTGACGTTTTATAGAAACATAATAAAATACTAGTTAGAGAAAGTGTCTTTAAAAACAATATTTGCATTGTAGAGAAGGGTGAAACTTGATAACTTTTAAACTGTATTTTTAGAAAGAAGTATGACTAGTAAAAAAAATAGTGCATTTAGTCAACCCCTAATAATTATTGCAATTGGTGGGAAAATTCTGAACTAAACAGCATAATATTTTAAAACATATTATTCAAATTTAAAAAAAAAAAAAAACCAAAGATCTGATAAATAAGTTTAAAAGATAAAATACTTTAAAATGATAAAAGATAAATAAGGTGAAAGAAATGAAAAATAATAGGAATGTCAAGATAGATAAAGGAATCATATCCAACCACTCATCGTTTTGGTTTTAAACAACCACTCATGTTTTTTTTGGTTTTAAACCACCACTCATCGTTTTTATATATATAATTGACTGGCAGCAGAGATGAATCAGATGACATTTGACATGGAGAGTTCAATGGCAAATACCACGAAGCATGAGCAAACTATTGACATTCCGGATGCTTCTATTGCTTCCCGTTCAGATCTACTGTAACACCTCGAAAATTCACGTCCTATAATGTATTGACACGTGTCATAAGCTTTGAACGTGTGAAAGAATACTCTAGAAGGACTACAGTTGACAAACATGGAAAATATGTGAATATAAGGGTTCAAAATATCAACAATGGATAAATATACCCTACAATATCCCTACATGATGTTTATACCCTTAAACGAATGATTCATGGATCATACGAAGCTAGATGTGAAAGAAAGTGAGAGATTACAAACTACAGGGGTTAAATGTGTCAGCATGTTTAAAGTATACCTCTGAGTGACCTTTTAGCAAACCCGAAGCTTTGTAACGATCATATGATAAAGTTATGACAATATTCGTATACGAGGGGTTAAAAGCGTCAACGTTGAAATTTATGACTTTTCGGGTAACCATAAAGTTACCCAAGGACTTAACAAAGTTTGGTTATGTCTTAAGGCCCTTAAAAGTCAAGTTAGAGGGCTCAAAGTGCAAGAAATCATGTTAAGATCAAGTGTAGGGACCATTTTTGAAATTTCTGGCAGATTCAATGAACCTAGTCCATTTTGAAGTGTTGATGGTTTTCACCCATGGTTTTGCAAAACCATGGGCTGGTATTCAATGAACATAGTCCATATTAGGGGCTCCCATGGTTTTAGAAAACCATGGGCACACATGTAAGGTCCAGATCAAAGCTCAGTTTTCGAGGAACGATCTTAACGGTTCTAGAAATCCTATATATACCCCACCCATTTCACTTCAAAACCCACAATTTGAAATCTAATTTATGCTCTCTAAGTGGAAGTATATGCTTCCTACCTGAGAGAAAAATCGGAATCAAATCTTGCGGGGACCTTCTGTCACACCCCAACCGATGGCGGAATCATCGGGGCGCGGCACTAGGCGAATCAGATTGCTCAAGAGAATCCATAACAACTATATTGCGATAATATTTAATACATTCGTTATCCCATACTAACAAACAATACAATCACATAAGTTATCACAGATTTCTTGTCCTCTCGAACAATACAAATCCGACAACCTAGATTTTATTTGAGTTTCTAGACTTCCTAGCTTGATTTGATATAGCCTGCGATCTAACCTGCAACATACGTTAAAATATTTGTCAATACAAAAGTATTGGCGAGTATACAGGTTTGATAAGTATAGCATAATAGATTAAAAGTGTAGCGAATTTCCATATGCATAAACGTAATACACGACATATATACTCACAAAACTGATACTGCCAACTAAGTCCTCGATGCTCGAATGTACGATGGCATAACTAGACCCCGTCGGGCGCAATAGTACTATACTAGTCGTGGTGGGACGTCGCGAGTATAAGCCCTAGCACATATGCAACTAGCATCACGTATATCTATGCATAACAGTTATTCGCAAGTGATAATTCGATTGATTGAATAATTTCGCTTGATAAGTTTGATTTGTTAGAAACGTATGTTACACCCAAAATTCGATTAAAAAGGGGTCAAGTATACTCACAGTGCGTATTTAGCGGGAATACAACTTGATTGGTTCGGTTGCGAGTACGTCTGCGTTAATCATTGAAAGATATAGTAAACGATGCACGGTTAAGTGAGAATAGCATTGAAAAGTCAGTCATCCGGTCGGACGGTGCTCATCCGTTCGGATGACATATGGATCGGATGGTGCTTATCCGTGCGGATTACACGTGATCCGTGCGGATTGCATGTGATCCGTGCGGATTACATGTGATCCGTGCGGATTATGTGTTATCCGTCCGGACAAGTGTTGACTCGTGCGGATTGCAAGTGTTATTCGTGTGGACAAGTAACTCGTGCGGACGGTCATGTCATCCGTGCGGACATGTGATCCGTGCGGGCATGTGATCCGTGCGGACACGTGATTCGTCCGGACATGTCATCCGTGCGGACATGTCATCCGTGCGGACACATGATACGTCCGGATGGCATGTGTCTCACATTCTGAACACTGTTTCCGTGTGTTTAATGAAAGGAATACGTTCACTTTCACTAGGGTAGTGTAATTTCGCACTAACACTTGAAATTTCATCAGTCCCGACCCGTTCTAACGGCCGGGAATCACCCCGTTCCATCAGATCTGGTTGTTCTTGATGGTTTTTCATGGTTAACTCGAAATCACACAGTTTTGGGTGAGATTTGTCATTAAAACATGTGGAAATCACCCAGATCTGAGTCGTTTATAGTGAAATGAGGCCACAACTTGAAGTTCATAAGAACTCTTGGTGACATCACCTCAAAACGCATCAGATCCGCAGATTTCACGGTTAGAAATTGGGTTTTGAAAGATAGAATGATGTAGAATCGAGTGTAGTTTGTAGAAGTACAAGTTTTAGGTTGAAATCTTACCGGAATCGCGAGGAAATCGAGAGAAAAGGGTCTTGGAGCGTGCTTGGTCGAGTAGGAGCTGTCACATCACTGTTCAAGTGGTGTGACAGGGTATTTATAGGCCACAGAGGAGAAGGAAGGGGCTCTGGCGCGGATTGCTATCCGTCCGGATAGCCCATCCGTGCGGATTGCTATCCGTCCGGATGGCCATTCCGACGAGTTGGATTTCTCCGTTGTCGACCGTTCTGATAGGTTTTAAAGTACGCGCTTTTCATAGTAAAGTTATATTATTATTATATCGGTATATATATATAACTAAGGGTCGTATTTACGTATCCATATTCCAAAGTTTCGATAATTTAACAATCGGTTTCCATTTCGAGTGGTGCGATTATAAGCGACGTTTCACGGCCATCAAGGAGGGTAGTATAGGTCCTCTCTCGACGTTATCGTGAACGTTATTGCAAGTTGTGCCACAATGACTGACGGGGTACCATCCACTCGTATTGTCTTCATCGTCACGAGGACTGGAGCTATAGCACTCGCTCGAGAGTCCTTGTTAGCGTTAATTGTTTACATTCGACACATCACGGCCACTGAGGAGGGTAGAATAGGTCCTCACCCAATGCCTCCGTGAGTGTTAGTGTGATAATAGTGTAGTATAGTGATATTGTATTTCGAAAATATGCGATTATCCTTCGAATAGCGACATTTACGATGTAGTTACATTATGATCCGAATCTCTGGTGCTAGGCGTAACGAGTATTACGAGTAGTAACAACGCACGAAAGTGCGGGTTGTTACAGTCTCCCCTACTTTAGGAAATTTCGTCCCGAAATTAATCCAATAGGTAGACTTCTAAGAGTTGGTCTTGTATGAGTAGCAATCCAGTGAGCGATTTGATCGTAAGTTGACAGCAAGGACGTTTCGAATAAGAGAGATCGACTGCGATAGCGAGAAGGCGACGTAAGACAGAAGTAATAATCCCATGAGTTGGCATTCCAGAGTACCTTGTCTTGTGTAGAATTCGTTAGTTCGACGCGATTGCAATTTTAAAGGGCTTGAAAAGGTTTCTCATGACGTTGAATTAACTGAGTCGATCGTTAACCAACGTTACAAGAAACATTCGTTTTAGATGTTTAAAAGGAATTTAGGATGAAAATCTTTGAAAATTTTCCTCTTAACGTGAGGTCAACGGAGTCGATGTTAACCGATGTTGCAAAGAAGTTAAAGTTTCTAAACATTTTAGGGAATTTGAAGGTGAAAACAAGGGTTACGAAAACTCCCCTATGACATGGGTTCAAGCTGAACTCGATGTCGAACCAATGTCTTAAGAAGGATTTTGTTTTGACGTTGTAAAAGTTTAGGGAAAGACTGGGCTTATGAAACTTTTCTTGGACATGGAGTTAAGCTGATTCGATGTTAACTCCACGCCGTGAGGAAATTTCACTTGTCCACCGGTTTTAAATCAAAAATTTTATAAAAAGATGTTTTAATCAGTACAAAAGGTAGTTATTCATCGAGCCCCACTTGGCACCTTCCCACGAAAGTTTGTTAATATGTTTAAAACACTTATATATAGGAAGTACCAGCGGCGTATCCACCGTGTTTTGCTCATATTACTTCCGTTTCGCGAGGCGGTGTCAGGTGTGCCGATATGACACGGATAGAATTGCGTTTACTCGGTCCAATCGTTAGAAAGTCGGACCGAGCATAAGATAGAATCGAATAAGTTAATCCGGCGAGTTGATAGGCGAGAAGCGAATAGCGCGTTTTCGATTAGATTCCTCATTAGACCCACATGGCACGTTTCCATGAGAGTTTGCTATCATGGCGAAACATCATGCTTAACCAGGTTAGTTTTGCCTCGTGAAGCGGTGTCATGTGTGCGAGCGATAAGCGGTAGGTTATACACGATAGGCGATAAGCGATTTGGTGATTAAACGAATAATACAACACAACACTAGCAATGATGGTGATGATAATCGAACTACGATAAGCGGCAGTTGTTGCGTGCAAGCGATGAAGGTATGCGGTTCGATTTTGATTGATTAACACCACAGAGTTTAACTAACTTTAGACCCCACATGGCCTTTTTCCACGAAAGGTCGCTGATATGACTAAAACACCCTGCTTTAACCATATGAGCTTCATCTCGTGAAGCGAGGTCATGCGTGCTAATTTCACACGAACATCACAGATAACGGTAGGTGATAGCGATAGATTGATACACAGCAGGCGATAGAGATTCACATAATAAGCTATAGAGATTTCGAGATACACATAATAAATGATTGCGATTAGTCGAGTTTTGTTTCGAATAAGCTTAACGTTACGTTGCGACGCATCACGGTTATCGAGGAGGGTAGATTAGGTCCTCACCCGATATCATCGTGAGCGTTAATGTGCTTGATGAGCTTGATCGCTATAGACCTACGATTAGTCTTGCGTTGATGCAATTGTCCTGCGAGGTAGGCTCTCCTGAGTCCATTGATGAGGCGTTTGCATTGCGTTTGCAGACTTACGACAGGTCTCGCGATGATACGGTTTGTTACGCCTTGCGATTGAGTGTAGTGTGTTGAAAATAATCACAATAGTATAATAGGTCTAATAACGTTCAACTCCACGTGGCACCTTCTTCACGGAACTTCGGTAGTATGATAAAGCACACCTTGCCCGACCCCTACTACTTTCATCCCGTGTTTTGGTGTCACCTTTTGTCCAAACGCTATGGCACCTTTGAATTCACTACGATCTCCGTGCACTGACCCAAGTAATCCCGTGTGCACCCGCGATTAATTGTTCCTTGCACGTTTATCGTACCTCGTTCTAAAAGCGCAGTGAGGGTAAAACACATTATTTCGTGATATAGTATATAGTATGTGTGTGAATCTAGTCTAAGTGCGACGATTAGAGAGTGAAAGAGAATACGAGAGCGAGAGTTAACGTTACACATAGTGGCAACATTGAGTAATAGAGTAGGTTCAAAACTTAGAAATAAACGTCGAAAATCGTATCATTACAACTTTACCCTACGCTTGCTAGATGTCGGATGCTGAAGACCTTTGCTGGAGCTGTTGTTGTTGCACTCAAGTTCACGGTTCGATGTGGCAGTTGCGGGTGAAGTGACTGTAACGGTTGCAGTTATTGCAATAGCGACAGTCAGCCCCAACTGGATGATGATAGGTACACGAGTAACACTGAGGATGAGCTCCAGTGTAGGCTCGTTTTGGAAACATCGAAACTGTTCGAAGAGGTTCCGGTTGCAGCAGCTCGGTTGTTGATGAGCTTGGGCTTGAAGTCTTTCGCTTGCGGCTGGGTTTGTCGGTGTCTTGCGAAGAGGTGTCGTCGTTGGAGGATTCGTCTGAAGACTCACTTGCAGAGTCCTTGGCTGATTTGTCGGAAGATCCATTGGCAGATTTGTCAGAAGAATCGGCAGCAGATCCGTCCGAAGAATCGTTAGCAGATTCGTCAGAAGAATCGTTAGCTGATTCATTAGAAGAATCGCCAGCAGATTTGTCAGAAGATTCGTCAGTAGGTTCATCAGAAGATTCGTCAGTAGGTTCATCAGAAGATTCGTCAACATGTTCGCCTGAAGGATTACTGGTGATTGCTTGATGAGCTTGCTTGACAGGATTCTTGGAGAAAAACCCTTCCACGAGCCGTTTGTTGTTGATTTCTGCGGCTAAGCGATAGGCTTCTTCGAGGGTAGCAGGTCTTGCCGCTTCGACGAAATCGCCCACACACTCAGGCAAGCCACGAATGTACTTCGCGATGGCTTTCTCTGGAGTGTTAACTTGATTTGGGCAAATTACGCTAAGCTGCTTGAACCTTGCAGTGTAGCCAGCATTGTCACCTTCGGTTTGCTTGATTTCCCAAAATTCGTTTTCTAACTTCTGGATAACGTGGGGAGGGCAGTACTCTTTCTTCATAAGCTCTTTCAGCTCATCCCAAGAGAGAGCGTAAGCTGCGGAGATCCCACGTTTGTTACGTTCGGCGGTCCACCAGTCGAGTGCTCGCGATTGGAACACTCCAGTAGCGCAAGTAGTACGGAAACTATCGGGACACCCACTTTGACGAAGGGTAACTTCGATAGAATCGAACCACTGGAGTAGTTGAGTCACACCTCCTTCACCTGTGAATTCCATCGGGTCACAGGCTTTGAAGTGTTTGTAAAGAAAGGTAAATTGCGGCTCTTCTGTCTTAACGTCTTCCGAAGTCCGAGAGTTAATACGAGAGTGCACTCGTGTGACAATCTAAGGGATGACTTTGACCACTTCCCTGGTCACAATCGATGCAATCCTCTTTTCGCCCCTTCGTTTGGCTCGTCTCTTTGCTAACATTCTCGAAGTAGAGTTGTCGGAAGACATCTAGACAGAAAGAGACTTGGAGTGAGATTCGATCATAATGATTTTTTTTTGAGTTTTGTGATGCGATTGAGCGCGTTCAAAACTTGGTGCGATAGTATAGTAGTAATACGAATCACGTAGGAGCCACATAGGAGACACGAATTTCCTAAGTTCTCACATAATGACTTGTTGTTTATACGTATATATAGGTACTTATATAACTGAAATTTGTATTCACACACATACAGGTCGGTTTAGAATATGCGAGGACGCGTTGAGGTGAGGTAGCGGGAGCGATGACGATAGATTATGCATTAGTTTCGTTGCGAACATTCGGGTTTCGTTTTAGATTGCGATGGCTGTGCGATTTGTGCGTTTATAAAGTAGGGAGTGGAAAACGTTAAATCGAGAAATCAATAAAGCGTAAAGTTTCAAAACGTAAATAAGTTCCGATCATTTGTAAAATTGGCGGGTCGTATGATAGAGTGCCTTGGGTGTTTAGGCGTTGACTACCCAAGGTAACCCAACTATAGCTAACAAGTTCGAGCATGCGCGTTGACCTAGAGGACTTCATGCTTCCACTGGGATGCAGCTCATGGCATTCGTCTTCCTAGTCATCGCGTGGCTCGAGCTATCGTGATAGTCGAGCCCTTGGTGAGAGCTTTTTGAAAACTAGTTTATAGGGAGTGGAACGGCTTATTAAGGTACGGGTTTCACCCCTGACTTAATAGTTTCGTTCCTAATTGTGGTTATGTTCTTCGAATAAATTCGTGAGTTCCACTAGATTTCGAAATGGAGATCTTCGTCGAGATGTGGATGTCACTCCTAACTCGATGAAAGGTTCTCGTGCCAGAAAAATGCGCTGAGGGAGCAATCCTATCGAGAGTTATTGGTTTTCACACCTGATCTCGACTGGATCGCTCGGTTTCGTTATGCGAGTATTTTCGAAAACATGTGTATTGTGTCAGCCTTAGGAAAGGCTAAGTAGTATTTCAGCCTTAGGAAAGGCTTCTTCGTGTGAAGTTGTAGTACGCGATGTTCACACAAAGTTGTAGCTTCTAGAAATCTCGATCGAGAGTATCGAGTAGGCCCGGTACAAACCCTTACTGGTTCGTACGAGTCGGCCTGTTGGTACTTAGACTATAGACTAGGTCAATTTCTAAGACGTCGACCCGGACTAGGTCGAGTCTGACCTAATTCCCTATAGTTATGGCTCTGATACCAATCTGTCACACCCCAACCGATGGCGGAATCATCGGGGCGCGGCACTAGGCGAATCAGATTGCTCAAGAGAATCCATAACAACTATATTGCGATAATATTTAATACATTCGTTATCCCATACTAATAAACAATACAATCACATAAGTTATCACAGATTTCTTGTCCTCTCGAACAATACCAATCCGACAACCTAGATTTTAGTTGAGTTTCTAGACTTCCTAGCTTGATTTGATATAGCCTGCGATCTAACCTGCAACATACGTTAAAATATTTGTCAATACAAAAGTATTGGCGAGTATACAGGTTTGATAAGTATAGCATAATAGATTAAAAGTGTAGCGAATTTCCATATGCATAAACGTAATACACGACATATATACTCACAAAACTGATACTACCAACTAAGTCCTCGATGCTCGAATGTACGATGGCATAACTAGACCCCGTCGGGCGCAATAGTACTATACTAGTCGTGGTGGGACGTCGCGAGTATAAGCCCTAGCACATATGCAACTAGCATTACGTATATCTATGCATAACAGTTATTCGCAAGTGATAATTCGATTGATTGAATAATTTCGCTTGATAAGTTTGATTTGTTAGAAACGTATGTTACACCCAAAATTCGATTAAAAAGGGGTCAAGTATACTCACAGTGCGTATTTAGCGGGAATACAACTTGATTGGTTCGGTTGCGAGTACGTCTGCGTTAATCATTGAAAGATATAGTAAACGATGCACGGTTAAGTGAGAATAGCATTGAAAAGTCAGTCATCCGGTCGGACGGTGCTCATCCGTTCGGATGACATATGGATCGGATGGTGCTTATCCGTGCGGATTACACGTGATCCGTGCGGATTGCATGTGATCCGTGCGGATTACATGTGATCCGTGCGGATTATGTGTTATCCGTCTGGACAAGTGTTGACTCGTGCGGATTGCAAGTGTTATTCGTGTGGACAAGTAACTCGTGCGGACGGTCATGTCATCCGTGCGGACATGTGATCCGTGCGGGCATGTGATCCGTGCGGACACGTGATTCGTCCGGACACGTCATCCGTGCGGACATGTCATCCGTGCGGACATGTCATCCGTGCGGACACATGATACGTCCGGATGGCATGTGTCTCACATTCTGAACACTGTTTCCGTGTGTTTAATGAAAGGAATACGTTCACTTTCACTAGGGTAGTGTAATTTCGCACTAACACTTGAAATTTCATCAGTCCCGACCCGTTCTAACGGACGGGAATCACCCCGTTCCATCAGATCTGGTTGTTCTTGATGGTTTTTCATGGTTAATTCGAAATCACATAGTTTTGGGTGAGATTTGTCATTAAAACATGTGGAAATCACCCAGATCTGAGTCGTTTATAGTGAAATGAGGCCACAACTTGAAGTTCATAAGAACTCTTGGTGACATCACCTCAAAACGCATCAGATCCGCAGATTTCACGGTTAGAAATTGGGTTTTGAAAGATAGAATGATGTAGAATCGAGTGTAGTTTGTAGAAGTACAAGTTTTAGGTTGAAATCTTACCGGAATCGCGAGGAAATCGAGAGAAAAGGGTCTTGGAGCGTGCTTGGTCGAGTAGGAGCTGTCACATCACTGTTCAAGTGGTGTGACAGGGTATTTATAGGCCACAGAGGAGAAGGAAGGGGCTCTGGCGCGGATTGCTATCCGTCCGGATAGCCCATCCGTGCGGATTGCTATCCGTCCGGATGGCCATTCCGACGAGTTGGATTTCTCCGTTGTCGACCGTTCTGATAGGTTTTAAAGTACGCGCTTTTCATAGTAAAGTTATATTATTATTATATCGGTATATATATATAACTAAGGGTCGTATTTACGTATCCATATTCCAAAGTTTCGATAATTTAACAATCGGTTTCCATTTCGAGTGGTGCGATTATAAGCGACGTTTCACGGCCATCAAGGAGGGTAGTATAGGTCCTCTCTCGACGTTATCGTGAACGTTATTGCAAGTTGTGCCACAATGACTGACGGGGTACTATCCACTCGTATTGTCTTCATCGTCACGAGGACTGGAGCTATAGCACTCGCTCGAGAGTCCTTGTTAGCGTTAATTGTTTACATTCGACACATCACGGCCACTGAGGAGGGTAGAATAGGTCCTCACCCAATGCCTCCGTGAGTGTTAGTGTGATAATAGTGTAGTATAGTGATATTGTATTTCGAAAAGATGCGATTATCCTTCGAATAGCGACATTTACGATATAGTTACATTATGATCCGAATCTCTGGTGCTAGGCGTAACGAGTATTACGAGTAGTAACAACGCACGAAAGTGCGGGTTGTTACACCTTCTGTAAGTGTTCTTTCGTTCTTTTAATTCGTTTTAGCATTAAAGTCAAACTGCGTTTGACTTTCTGCATTGACCAGTTTATGGTCAATGTGAAGTTCGTTTGAACTTCATAACGTGAGCGTAATCACGATGGTTATAGTCCCTAGTGACTATACCTACTGATTACCACGTTATCTAGGCTCAGTGACGAGTCGTAGTTTCAGCCAAAATGCGTATTCTTGCGTATTTTGTAACCAAACTACTCTTAGGTATCAAAACCGTTTGTTTTGATACCAAACTTGTTTTCTAACTTAGTTAAGCATGTTTTAACATGCTTAGCTCGTCACTTTTAGTTTTGTGCTTGTCTAGGGTCGTAAAGGTAAGCGATCTAAACAATCGCTTATACTTTCGAACCCGACCCGTTTGGTCGATCATTAGGATCCGACCCAAACACATTAGGTGACCAAAGTATATAGGGAATAACCTTCCGAGGTTATACCTTATGGTCACGACGTTTAGTTAGTTGTATGACAGGTAGTATATATACCTTAGGTAAATGACCAAAATACCCCTTCGGGGCTTATATTGAGATTAAACTCGTTTTGGGCATATTGGAAGGTATCCTACTGATATCACAACATATTTAAGGCATATTAACTTAGGAAACCTGTATATGACTCTTATGGTTACTCGTTACGCGCTTGTCGCGTTCGGATCGACTTATGTGACTAGTTTGCATAAATTAGCCGAAACGGGTCAAACCATATCTTTTTGGTCTCAAAATCCAGAATGTGTTTAAGTTACCCATATTAAACAAGCATACAAGCTTGTCGGGTCAAAACCACACTCTAAACCGGTCTTCGCCTTATCATGTGTTTGAACCGTATCTTCCTCTTTAAAACTAACCGGTCTAAGCATAGGCTTAATTAAAGACCCGTTAGAAATCTAATAGGTTATTAAAAACCTTCATTCCAAATTAAGAGCCCCAGTAGAAGTACTTGTGCTTGCTGAATTGATATACAGCTGGGATTGAATTTATATTTAGCCCAGGTTGTTGGACCGTGTCGTGATCCTAAACGATCAATCCGAGTAGCTCATCTTCATGTATGAAGGCGGAATCAACATATATGAAGTTACAACAGCTTATCCTTTCAATTCCTATCTTTTTATTGCTTTTCTGATGATATTTTGACAGAGTTTCAGCTCCCAAGCACACACATACATCTATGAGATCCGCTCAAATGAACCCCCTATATATAGACATGGCTGGATCGCTTATACGACATGACACAAAAGCGAACCAGACTATTGACACATAAGCGGACCAGACACTACCCTATGAGCGGACCAGACCTAACACATGTTCATAAAAGCGATCCAGACTCTATTTAACACAATATTTACACTTTGACCCCTTGTTGACCAATCTTGACTTCAGGTTTTTTATAGACGCAGTCAACAGACATTTCATGCATCAACAGACTCCCCCTTGGATGTTGACGTAGTCTTTTATCATCTTCAGATCCGTAGTCTTCAGTCTTAGTCTTTTCTTCAACTCTGTCTTTTCATCATAAGAACTCTATCTTCACATTCCCAAAAACTGTTGATCCAGACTCCCCCTTTCACAGACTCCCCCTCTCGATATGCTAGAATCTGAGATATCTGGTTCAAGCTTTGACAAATAGCTTCCGTTGGAATAATGAAGATCAAACCTGTTTCTCAACCAACAAACATTACAAACTAATCCTTTCAACATTAAATCACAAACTCAATCAGTTATAGCAATCCACTCAAGTATTCAGGTCCAAGTTAATGACCCTGATTACTCAATTAATCTACCAAGTTCAATTTAATGACCTTGGTTGATCATTTAACGAAACAAACTGATTTAAAACAACAATTTCAAACAATTTCTGAAAATAACAAGTATCAAGTTAATGAACTTGTTTTTGACTTTTCAAACAATTCAAACTTCTTCAAAGATAAGCTCTCCTCATTCTTCAGTCCAGAATCTCCTGCATCTGCTTCAAACATCTGAGAATCCAACAAACAACTCTCCACTTTGGTTTGTCGGAAAATAAAGCAGAAATAAAATCTTTTTGAATTTTATAAAGTGTTCTAAACTAAGAAATGAAATACAGAAAACTTAAATTGCAGAAATTAAACTATTTACAAACATATTTTTGGTGAGCGTGTCAGGGAATCATATCAGCTTTTCAGACAAATTACAAGTACCGTTAAGCTACATTACATACTTAGATTTAAACAATTCACCTCGATTGTCGATATACTGATCCATCTTAAATTCTCACACAAATTTCAACTTATTCAGGATACGATTTAGATGATTTAAGAACTTAGATCATTCATGTGTCCCACCTCTTGAATATACTCCCGTATCCAGAATCTCAATAATCAGTCTTACAGGTGAGAATACTACAATGATATCTGTATATAATTTAGGTATGCGAGGGCCGAGGGATCTCAGGTCGATACTTCCGTATGCGCAGAGAGATATCAGCTTCGACTTTTCGGTGTGTCCCCTTTAGAGGATCTTTTTGCTTACAACAGCAGCGTTTATCAATTTTATTGTTTCAGCATGCTGAGGGTTTAATGCTGTGTTTCAAGCATTGCAGCAAGTATTAGCCAGGGACTAGGTCAGAACTACCGTTCAGCAGAAGTCCCGGAATAATACCCCAGACATCATTGAGTATAAAGACCTAGTATATCAGATAAAGAGACCTTTCAAACGAAATTTCAGGGGTTACCTATATATCCAAGTAGTGTTCCCCACGAATTCACAAGTTTGAATTTTAGGTTTATATCCCGAATAAATCTACTAAATGTGTGAAAACCTATCGACACATCATCAGAAAGATTGTTTAACTCATTTATCCTTTTCAAATCTTTAGCATACTATAATCGTCTAGCCGATGTACTATCATTTTTCCCATATACACAAGCTCTTTTTCAGATTTTATCATGTTTTTGTATTTTTGCATTTTTTACTGTTTTTGTATTTTCTGAAAATAAAACTATGTACAAACATCTACTCCCCCTAAATACCAAAACAAGTAAAAATTCGACAAACCATTGCAGATTGTTTCTCGTCTTCATCCGCAACAGTACTCTCATCAACGCCAATTATGCCATCCGACACCGACAGAAGCTTCATACCATTCAGTTTTAACAAATATTTAAACCGATTTTTATCAAAAGCTTTGGTATGTAAATCAGCTTTCTGTTCGTCAGTGTGGATTTTCTCAATTCGTATCAACTTTTTCTCAAAGCAATCACGAATAAAGTGATGACGAATTTCTATGTGTTTAGTTTTAGCGTGATGTACTGGATTTTTTGTTATATTTATTGCGGCCTCATTATCAACAAAAAGAGGTGTGTTAAGAAACTGCAAACCGTAGTCGCGCATCTGTTGCTGTATCCACAAGATCTGAGAGCAGCAACTGCTAGCAGAAACATACTCCGCTTCACATGTAGATAGCGCCACAGACGTTTGTTTCTTACACTGCCAGGTAACCAATCTAGGACCAAAGAACTGGCATCCTGCAGTTGTTGATTTTGAATTGACTTTGCAGCATCCGAAATCCGAATCGGAATACTCTTCGAGCGTAAAATCACCTTTCCTAGGATACCACAACCCCAATGAAGGAGTTCCTTTCAGGTAGCGCAATATCCTCTTCACAATGATCATATGCGATGCTCTCGGGTTAGACTGAAATCTTGCTGCGAGGCACGTTGGGTACATAATATCAGGACGTGAAGCAGTTAGGTACATTAAAGAACCTATCATGGATCGGTAAAAAGTTTCATCAGCCCTGTCTCCGGTGAGATCTGGGTGAATTCCATGATTTGTTGCAAGTGGGGTAGCAGCTGGAGTAGAACCTGACATCCCAAATTTCTCCAAGATATCATGAACATACTTTGACTGATGAATGAAAATTCCCTCAGGAAGTTGTTCAACTTGTAAACCCAGAAAGAATTTCATCTCCCCCATTGATGACATTTCGAACTTCTGCTTCATCACTGATTCAAAATCTTTACATAGATTTTCATTTGTCGACCCAAAGATTATATCGTCCACATAAATCTGAACTATCAGAAGATGACCTTCGACCTCTTTAGTGAAGAGAGTGGCATCCACTTTTCCACGAATGAACTTGTTGGCTAGTAGGTGTTGAGACAAAGTCTCGTACCAGGCTCTCGGGGCCTGGTGTAAACCATACAGCGCTTTGTCCAATAAGTAGACCTTGTTTTTGTGGATTGGATCGGTAAAGCCCGGCGGCTGACCGACATAAACCTCCTCTTTAACCTTCCCGTAGAGAAAAGCCGATTTGACATCTAACTGGTATACTTTGAAGTTCTTCCAAGACGCAAATGCAAGGAAAATTCTGATTGCCTCTAGTCGTGCTACAGGAGCATAGACTTCGGTAAAATCAATTCCCTCCTGTTGACTAAATCCCTGAACAACGAGTCGAGCTTTGTTCCTTACAACAACTCCTCTATCGTCCCTCTTACATTTGAACACCCACTTGGTGTTAATTTTCCTTTGACCATCCGGCAAATCAACTAACTTCCACACTCCCAATTTCTCAAATTGACTTAACTCTTCTTGCATTGCAATGACCCAAGAATCTTCAGTAAGCGCCTCTTTGTAAGTTCTTGGCTCAACCTGCGAGATAAAACAACTCAATGAGAATTCAGTTTGCAAAGGAGCAACTTTTGTATAAAAACATGTAAGCCCTTTATCAATCTGATTTCGAGTGCGAACTCCAGCTTGCAATTCTCCTATGATCAACTCCTCTGGATGATATGAAAAAGTTCTCGGCATTACTTCACTTAGAACATCTACATTTCCCTCCAGATTAGTAACATTCTGTTCTGCATCTTGTTCACCAACTTGGTTTGTTTGACTTGGAATCTGAATTTGCTCCCCCTCAGAATCTGAATCACCATGATCAAAGATCGGCATGTTTTCAGCTTCTAGATTATCATTCTGAGCCAACTGATTATCTTGAGCAACTTCATTCTGTTGGACATCATCATGTTCACCAGCATTACTTGGACCTGCTTCATCGTTATTTGAAGTTTCCCATGGTCTCCTCGAATACTCAGCTGGGAACCTTAGCTGCGACTCATATTCACGCAAAATATCCAACTCATCAAAGAAATCTTCATCATCCTCTGATTCTTCTCTCATGTCAAACGAATCCCAAAGTTTGTCATAATGATAACGCCATGAATCTCCAGGATTCTGCGGCGGCATAGTATAACCTTGACATTCAACATTTGCAGCTTCAATAATCCGCTTTTCACTTGGAACGAAGACACGTCGCAACGAATTTGAATAACCAACAAATATTCCCTCAATGCTCTTCGGACCAAACTTTCCATGAGGCTCTATAACCGTACAAGGTGACCCGAACGGTTCTAGATATTTCAAATACGGTTTGCGGTTATTAATTAGCTCAAAGCATGTTTTGTTGAACTTCTTGACAGTGAGAACCCTGTTGAGCGTATAGCATGCGGCAGAAACAGCTTCAGCCCAAAAATTAATCGGTAACTTTGAATCTGCGAGCATTGTTCTAGCCGTCTCGATTAGTGTCCGGTTTTTGCGTTCTGCGACTCCATTCTGCTGCGGAGTGTACGGAGCACTAAACTCATGCAAAATACCTCTTTCATCACAAAATTCTTCCATCTTGCTATTCTTGAATTCAGTACCATTGTCACTTCGAATTCTCTTGATACGCCGTTGGTACAAATTTTCAATCTTCCTGAACAGCCCCATCAAACTGTCAAATGTTTCATCTTTCGTCTTCAAGAAAGAAACCCACGAAAATCTGGAATAATCATCAGTAACGACCAAACAGTAGTAATCTCCCGTAATACTTTTGACATTCACAGGACCAAACAAATCCATGTGAAGCCTTTCAAGAGGTCTCGAAACTGAATTGACTTGCTTTGTAGGGTGTGACTTTTTCTTCTGCTTGCCTTTGATGCAGCTGATGCACTCCCCTTCCAGATGAAAACCTTTGATATTAACTCCCAATACCAAATCATTGTGCACCAAGTGATTCATCTTCCTTAGGTGAATATGCCCCATCTTGCGGTGCCACAATCTTGATTCTTTCTCAGTTGCTCTAGACACGAAACAATGTGCTTGACCAGTAGTTGTAGTTGCTACAGACATATCTAACACATATAAATCATTCACTCTCGGTGCCCGCATGATAATCCATTCTTCAGGGATAACAAATCCAGGCTTCAAAATCAAGCATTCTTTATCAGTGAAGTGAGTAGTATACTGATTGTCACAAATCTGCGAGATACTAAGCAGATTGTTCTCCAGCTCAGTGATGTAGTTAACTCTCTCAAACGTTACAATCCCATTGGATAACGTTCCTTCACCAACAATTCTACCACCTTCATGACCAGCAAATCCTACATAACCACCATTGATATTCCTCACATCATACAGCAATGCAGTCTTCCCTGTCATATGTCGAGATGCACCACTATCCATAATCCATCTGGATACAAGTTGTGGAAGATCCTGCACAAAACAAACTTCAATTTAACCAACTACGATAAAAATGCCGATTCATGCTTCGTGATCAAGGAAGCTCCGGCAAGTCAGGTTTTTCTATTTGAAAAGATTCACCCAAGCCTGACCAGCCTTGGGTGATTTTGAATTCTTGTTCAACAATGATGGAAAATTTGCATAATCCATTGTTAAACCTGAATTCTCAGATTTTACCTCAACACTAGGCTCCTCTGGCTTTGATGAACCAGAATCATTGCCTGAAGGTGGCTTGTCTGACTTTGAGACGTCAGATTCATCGCCGACCATTTTCTTCTTCTTCTTTTCTTCTTTCGTCCTCAGATTTGTATCTGATAAATTCGTCTTGCTTGACTTTGCAATCAAGTTAGTTGATTCATCAGAACTCTTATTCAATCTATCCGGTGAACCCGAAGACAAAATTTTCTCGAGATACTCTCTCGCCTTCTTCCTTTTCTTTCGCAGTCTGTCTTTCTGCCCCTGTGAAAGTTTAACCTTCTTTTCTTGAATTGTCTGATCCTGAACTTTATGTTTTAGAACCTTCTGTTCATAGGGCTTGACGTTGACTGGCTTCTTTGCCATTCTTTGAGATTCAACCCTCAATCTTTCATTTGATCTCCTTGGGCAATCTCTGGCAATATGACCTCTGATATGACAATTATAGCATCTTCTTGTCTCATAACTCCAGTTCTGGCAGTTAACAGCAATGTGTCCTCTCACACCACAAGTGTAGCACACTCTGTTATCGTACCATTCACCACTTTCACACCATATGCTTAGATCATAACATTGTCTGGCTTTGTGGTGATCATCACTCTTCTTGAAAATTTGTTTTGGCTTTGAAGCACTGTGGTCAAACCTGCACCACTTATTACCAACATTTTGTGAGTTTTCATTTTTAAATTTTTGTAATTTTTCAAAATGATTGGATGACTTAACTGATGAGCTTTTATTTTCAATTTTAGAATTTTTCAAATTTTTATCTTTTTGTTTCTATTCTACAATCTTCTTAACAGGTTTTTGTTTAGAACATTCACCTGTTTCAGTAGATTGCAAAACAGTATTTTTAAATTTTTCTTGTAAATCTAAAAATATTTTTCTTTTCTTTTCTTTTTCATCATCAGATATTTCATCACAATCTTCAATTTTGACTTTGACTTTGTCAAAATTTGTGACATTGTCACTTATTGGAACTGAATTGATCGGTTTTGGACAAATATGTGAAGTAGAATTCACAAAACCTTTCAATTTATTCTCAAGCTCTTTGATTTTAATCCGAGCTTTTTCAGCTTCTTTTTCAAGCTGAATGATTTTAGCAAGATGAGAATTGATTTCAATTTGTTTTTGAAGATTATCTTTACCAAAAATATCTCTCTCATCTTCTAAAATCTTTATTTGATTTTGAAAATCTTTTTCTTTTAATTTTTCATGTTCAAAATTTTCAATTTTTTCTTTTAAGATTTTGTTTTCTGCTGTCAAACTGTTCACATCACTAAGCAGTTTGACATTTTCAGACTTCAAATTCTCACAAATTTCTCTCATTTTAAGAATCTGTTTATTATCAACTTCTTTCTCATCCTTCAAGCTTTTGATTTCCAATGTTAAACTCTCTACATTCTTCAGAAGTTTAACATTGTCTGTTTCTGATTTCTCGCATTTCGAGCATTTTCCATTCATCTCTCCATCATCAGCTTCTTTCTTTGTTTCCATCTTGTATGTTCCTGCACAGAAAATTTTAACAAAATCAAGAGGATTCATATTTTCATCAATATAACAACCCCTCTTAATATCGTATCTCATAACATTTTTTGCTGCAAGACACACAGTGATTCGTTTTCTCATTTCAATGATCACATCCAAATCTATCTTTCTTGATTCTTCTTTTATTTCATCCAATAATTTCCTTTTTCTTGAATCTTCATCACTCCTATGATTTGTTATTGTATTGATGAAACTTCTTAAATCAAAGCGTGATAAACTAGAATCCCTTCTCAGTCCATTCACGAATTTCTCCCATTCCAAAGGTAAAGCATCAACAAATTTTGAAATTCTTTCATCATTTGAATGATATATCTTATGTCTTTCTAACTTGATGATTAGATCATAAAACATTTCTTTCAACTCCTCCACTGATTCATTCTTCTTACATACAAAATTTTCCCATCTTTTAATATAAACATCCTTATCACCTAATCTCTCACGCCAAGATTCACAATGCCAATCATTTAAATTTTCAAGATTCTTGTTTTCCTTTTCGTCAAACATTTTGATTTCTTGGTATTTGTGCCTTGTAAATCTCCTCGAATCACCTGCAAACAAACAAACAATTAGTTCAAACGAACTGAATACGTAACAATGAATTACCGATCTGTGCACGTGACAGATAAGCGAACCAAACAGGTTCAGATAAGCGAACCAGAAAGTGTACTAATGAGCGAACCAGACAATGTCTGTTCGAGCGGACCAGACTTGTTCGTTCAAGCGGACCAGACTTGTTCGTTCGAGCGGACCAGACTTGTTCGTTCGAGCGGACCAGACTTGTTCGTTCGAGCGAACCAGACTTGTTCGTTTGAGCGGACCAGACTTGTTCGTTCGAGTGGACCAGACTTGTTCGTTTGAGCGGACCAGACTTGTTCGTAACAGCGATGACCGTAAAAGCGGACCACAGTTTTTAACTGATTTTTAGTCCGAATTACAATCTGATACTTTCAAGGAATCATCTACACTTAATTCCGAACACAATGATATGATTATTGTTCAATTTCGACCACTAATTCATTCCAGATCTGAAGATGAAAAATCTGTTCGTGAACCGATCGCGTTTTGATAAAATTGATTGATTATTACTGTGTTTTAAGATCTGATACTGTTACGAATTGATTAACAACTAATTTCGCTCAAAATACTTGAACTTCAAACCATTTTGTCCAACAAAACTTGTTTAAACCGAAAAATAAAAGAGAAATATGAGTAGAAATGAGATAATAGAATCGAATCAGCTGATGTAGTATGAACTCCTCGTCCTGAAGCTCTGATACCACTTGTTGGACCGTGTCGTGATCCTAAACGATCAATCCGAGTAGCTCATCTTCATGTATGAAGGCGGAATCAACATATATGAAGTTACAACAGCTTATCCTTTCAATTCCTATCTTTTTATTGCTTTTCTGATGATATTTTGACAGAGTTTCAGCTCCCAAGCACACACATACATCTATGAGATCCGCTCGAATGAACCCCCTATATATAGACATGGCTGGATCGCTTATACGACATGACACAAAAGCGAACCAGACTATTGACACATAAGCGGACCAGACACTACCCTATGAGCGGACCAGACCTAACACATGTTCATAAAAGCGATCCAGACTCTATTTAACACAATATTTACACTTTGACCCCCTGTTGACCAATCTTGACTTCAGGTTTTTTATAGACGCAGTCAACAGACATTTCATGCATCAACACAGGTAAATACTCTTAACTTATTTTCCCTATACGGGCTTGGGATACGGTATTATAATTATACCGCTTGGTCGGGTATTGAATGTTTAATCGTATTCTGATTAAATTATTGAGGTAACCCGTTTTAATATGTATTGTTTGAAATAAAAGCCTTTAGGGGTTAATGACCATGTCCCGGATATCCTTGACATCATTGTATTATAAAATGGCCACGCCTTAAGCACGGGGTGTAGGCATACACTGAAAGTTGCTTAAAGGGAAACGGTATCTCACTCTCTTGTGGGCTTATACTTGTGGCGTGTCTGTTAATTTTGACTCGGTTTCTACATCGGGCCCTGAACGTACAACGAACATGTAAATCTGTATACAAGATTATAAATATAATTGTCCCAAGTTATAAAAGATTAATTTTTGCCTTTGTGCATTTTAATCAAAGTGTCAAAATATTTTGTGCCTGGTGCATCTAAATCAATTTTCTTAAACTCTTTTCAAATGAGTCGGTTGAGTGTATTTACCAGTGAAAACTGACGTATTTTCCAAAAAGGTTAAGTGATAGGTACTGAACGCAATTGGCTGGAAGCTCAGGGCGCTAATAAGGAATCTTGCAAGTTCTAGGCGTCTAAAGTCTGTTGAACAATGTTTATGTTTTAAGATCCGCCTGTGGATCCTTTACTTTCCGTTGTAATACTTGATATTACTTTATATTCGGATTGTAATATATTTATCTTTTGCTTCCGCTGTGCATTTATATATTGTGTTGTTTGACTATGATGATATCAACTACGTCACGATACTCCCTACCGGGCCCACCGGTCAAACGTGGAAATATCGGGGTGTGACAGGTTGGTATCAGAGCCAACAATGAGTGAATTAAACACTAGCCTTTTGTGTTTAATCTCAGTTACACAGTTGCACATTCTTGAGTCTAGACAAGAACATAGGACAAATCCTAATTCATTCTATTTTGTCCTTATTTGGTTCTTTTGTTATTTTTCTGATTTGCCCTTGCATGGGCAAGTCATTTTCTGCTAGAAGTCCCGTTTAGGGCAACCCTATACTGTTTAAATTTTAATGGAACGATTATATTTAAAATATCATTCCTATATTATAAGATCTACCATTATGGTAATATGGTAAAATGGCAAAATTAAAAAGGACAAGACCTAGCCTTATGTCACCTTAAGACAAGGCCAAGATGGTAGTTTCCCAATTAGATTTTGATCCTTGTTAACATTTCAATTTAGGATTTTTCTGCGTTAAATATTAAAAGAATCTTAAAGGTAAAACCTAGCCTAAATGTCATTATAGACATGGCCAAGACGGTAAAACTTATCTAAAAGATTCCAATCCCTGTTAACATCTGTAAGTATGTTAACATTTTTGGTAAACTGTGAATCGTTAAAGTCACACAGGCCATCTTTAAAAAGAGGGTTAATCTAAATTCCCTTATTTGAAATAAACATCCATTAGTGATGAAGTGCCTACGGGCCAAACTTGTTGTCCGATAAGACAACGACCGTGGTGGTCTTTGACCCCCGTCTAAAGATGTTGAACTACGTCCAAGCATAATAGTTTGTATGATCAATGCGATCCTGACTAATATCATCAAATGAAGATGATCAAATTATAAACATCCATAAGTGATGAAATGCCTACGGGCCATACTTATTGTCCTAAGGGACAAAAGACAGTGGATGTCTTTGACTCTCTGTCAAGAAAAGGTAATGAAATATGTTCAAACCTTAATGCCTCGACTCTCTGAAGTCATGGCTTATAAAAATTTAAAACTGTCCTTGTGACTAGACCTTTGCGCCGCCTTAATATCCTTAATGTTTTATAACTAGGATAAATTATAATGAAAATGCTAATTAAATATAACTAACAAATTAACCAATATGGTCTATATTACCATGGTTGATGAATCGTCAAAAATGATGATTCCATAATAACCTCTGAATAAATAATTGTCAATATGTATGTAGCAATCAAACTACATGGCTGGATCAGATGAGGTCAACAGCCACCAGAGGGAGAATAATGATGCTACCAGAGTTAATATAACTGGTGCGGAACTGCAGACATTAATAGATAATGCCGTTACACGAGCTCTCGACAGACAGTATGATGAATCAAGTGATACACACTCTAAGACTCTATCAGTGGCTCGTAGTAAGCCCCCTTCTAAATCACATGAGTCAAAGGAAGACGATGTTCATAACTCGTCAAACCAAAAGAGTGTTCCGTCTAGACAGGTTGTGCTTCATCAAGAGGCACCAGTTAAGACCTGCTCATATAAATATTTTGTCTCCTGCAAGCCCAGAGACTTTACAGGAGAAGAAGGAGCCATCGATTGCATGACATGGCTCGAGGAGATGGACACTGTTGTTGACATCAGCGGTTGTGCGAAACAAGACATTGTGAAGTTTGTTTCACAATCTTTTAAAGAAGAAGCTCTAGCTTGGTGGAGGTCACTGGTCCAAGCTACGGGGAAGATCCCTTTGTACAACATGACGTGGGATCAGTTCGTCACTCTTATCAAAGAAAATTACTGTCCTCAACATGAAGTTGAGAAAATTGAGACTGAATTCTTGACATTAGTCATGGAGAACTTAGATTGTCAAGCATACCTTACAAGTTTCAATACCATGTCTCGATTGGTTCCTTACTTGATCACACCGGAACCAAAGCGAATAGCTCGCTTTATTGGGGGTTTAGCCCCAGAAATAAAGGCCAGTGTGAAAGCATCGAGACCTACTACATTCAGGTCAGCGGCAGATCTGTCGCTATCTCTCACACTCGATGTGGTCAGAAACAAGGCTGCCAAAGCCTCTGAAGATGGAAAGCGTAAGAGGGAGGATGAGAATTCTCATCGCTCCGATAGAAAGAAAAAGAGGAACTCTGCGGATAAGAAGAGCTCCGGATTTGAGAAAGACAGCCAGCAGTCGGGTGAGAAGACCAGGTGCAAAACCTGTCGGAAATACCACCTCGGGAAATGCAGATTTGAATCCCAGCCTCTACCTTGTGGGATTTGCAAGTCTAAGGAACATAAAACCTTGGATTGCAAGAAGTTGAAAGACGCAACCTGTTATGGTTGCAACGAGAAGGGGCATATCAGGACCAACTGCCCTAGGAATCAGAAGAAGCCTGAAGAGGCCAAGAAAACAAACGCATGAGTCTTCCAGACGAACGCCCAGGAGATGCTGCAGAATGATAACTATAAAGCAGGTACCTTTCCTTGTCAAGCAGTTTATGCAGAAGTTTATTTAATGCTAGCACATATGATTCTATAATAAGCGATAAATGCTGAGAACTGTTGTCTCCGCCTGATTTGGACTCCGGTCATTTAATGCGAGGTATCAATTGACCGATGATACTTTAGAAAATGCTCCAACAAATCCTAGATTGATATTTTATATCTATTAGGAATCACTCTTTTCTGATATCCCAATGTCAAGCTTTCAAGCTATCCAAAATCATCAATATAATCAAGACAGATGTGACAATTGATCCCCTGTCAACAAGGTGATGGACTAGGTCCAAACCTTAAATGCCATTAATGGTCTTCTATGGCCTAGGCTAAGTATAATTGATATATATATACATATCTACAGGACATTCATAGAGAATGTTCGTACTATATTAGCCCGTATGGTATAACGATACCATGGTTAGTATATTAGGTCACCGGGATGACGAAGAGCAGTTGTTGGATTGCAACTAAGAAATTGTTTTATTGGTGTTAGGAACCAATATCGAGTATGGCAAACTCAGATAAGACAGCCGTTGATCGTGTTATGGATGATGCGGCCCATGTCAATGATGATACAATTGTGAACCTTAGAATTTCCAAAGATGTCCTTCAAACTATGATAGACGCAGCTGTTGGAAAAGCTGTGAAGAAGGCTGTGAAAAAGTTCAAGGAGCCCCATGCTACTCGCTCCAAATCTTATCAAGGACCACATTTCCTTACTCATAAGGAGGATCTTGTTCATGCCTCAAATGCAAAAGATGAGCTAAAAAGAAAAAGGGAGGAAGATAACTCCCAGAGCTCTAAGAAGAAGAATAAACAAAATTCCAACGAGAAACCTGTATGCAAGACATGCAAAAAGCGCCATTATGGGAAGTGCAGGTTCGAATCAAAATCCCAGTCGCAGCCTAGGGCTTGTGGGATCTGCAAATCTAGAGAGCATAAAACATTGGAATGCCAGAAGATAGGAGATGCGACTTGTTACAACTGTAACGAGAAAGGGCATATCAAATCCAATTGCCCAAAATATGTTAAGAAGCTTAAAGGTGATAAGAAGACCAACGCTAGGGTCTCTCAGATGGATGCTAAAGAGGTCACACAAGATGACAATATTATAACCAGTACGTCCTCATCCATGATGTATATGCAAGGGTATTGTTTGTTTCAGGTGCAGATAAGTCATTAAATTTTTGTTAGTTATTAAATCTGCCTGTTAGAACCCTAAGCACCAAATATGAAGTAGAATAGAACGCAAAAAGTTCTTCTTTGATTCGGATGCCAATCAATCCTTCATAAATTGAAAATATTGTAGACTCTTAAAAATCTACCATAAGAACCCTAGATATTAAGTGTAAGGTAAAGCTTACAAGTAGAAAATCATAGGAACCGTTTCTTCTATTCCTGTCAGAAATCTTCAGTCGTGAAATTCTAGTGTACCCTCTCTCCAGATGAAGTACATCATCATATGTAATTAATATCTCTTTGATCTCCAACGATTACGAATACCAGATGGTATGACCAAAAGCGCCATAAGAGGATTGGTGTATCTTAATATGTTTCATAGATTGCTTCCATGCCTGATCAGTATGGGGGTTTAATGCATGAAACCACAAAGATATTCCAATGGTCATACGGTATTAAAGTCAACTAATGGTATTCAAAGATGATATCCATAATGGAATTTTTCCAAGAAAACGTCTTTGGTTAAATCTGTGGACTCGTAACGTAAATATGCCACTTATCTAGGCAAATATGAATGAACTGGAGCCCGAGATCTGGAAAATCTCTGTAACCTCCTTGTATCTTGATTATCTTCTGCAAAGATTACCCTGTTTACCTCCTAGAGGCAAGTAGAGTTAGGAATTTATATTCCATTTAAGGCTGTAATAATATGAAATCTCCAAAACGGCTAGTACCATCATTGGAGGAATCGAAACCCTGATTTAAGTAAGTTTTAAAATAGAAGATTCATATAGCCTAACTCAATATCCTGAGAATTGCGTATAGCTAATTAGGAAAGACGGTTCATTTTGCTTATGCATTAATTACCGCAACCCTATTTAGGCAACGATTAAGAATTGCCATCAGCTGCCCAGGATCGTCGATTTATTCGACTAACGACAAGGATTAGCTATTCCTTAAAAAGTAATTAAGCAGTGGTTGAAATAACCGTCTCACCTTAAGATAAGCTTTTCTATAATAGTTAATATATAAACATTAAGACTGCTCCTTTGGAGACCTTGTATAGATGGCATGCTAAACATCTATTGTTAGGACAATAGATTGGTAAGTTAAAATATCAGGATCTGAAAGTTGCATTGGAAAACAACAAATAAGATCATTCGAATTCGTAATCATCTATAAGTTGCCAGTATTCGGCAGAAAATCAAGAATTAATGAAAGTAGCAACCCTCCTAAATTCTTGGTAAGGAATAAGGTTCAACAAAAGATATCACCCAGGAAGGGTGTGCCAAATTGTTAAATTATCAGGCTAGTTAAGCTCTGAATATATAGAATCATTCGGAGGAAATCGAATGTATCAAGATCAAGTAGCTCATAAGCTAAAACCTATTTAAGGAGCTTGGCGGAGCTCGCAATACATTACACCCTAGTGACAGAAGGATGTGTTTCACCAATAAGTCAAGGAGCACTATCACATAATGATATGCAGATTTATGATGTGATGAGCATCCTGCATCGATTAAGGATCGACAGGTTAATAAGCTCCAAAAGGATACATGCACCTAATATAGGGGTCACTTTGGGAGCTTAGAAGGACTCCAGATATGTTATAGAAGTTAAGTCCATTATGCGACAAAAAGTACTTCCAGCATTTTAACAAATCTCGAGGTCGAGATTTCTTTTAAGGGGGTGAGGATGTAACACCTCGAAAATTCACGTCCTATAATGTATTGACACGTGTCATAAGCTTTGAACGTGTGAAAGAATACTCTAGAAGGACTACAGTTGACAAACATGGAAAATATGTGAATATAAGGGTTCAAAATGTCAACAATGGATAAATATACCCTACAATATCCCTACATGATGTTTATACCCTTAAACGAATGATTCATGGATCATACGAAGCTAGATGTGAAAGAAAGTGAGAGATTACAAACTACAGGGGTTAAATGTGTCAGCATGTTTAAAGTATACCTCTGAGTGACCTTTTAGCAAACCCGAAGCTTTGTAACGATCATATGATAAAGTTATGACAATATTCGTATACGAGGGGTTAAAAGCGTCAACGTTGAAATTTATGACTTTTCGGGTAACCATAAAGTTACCCAAGGACTTAACAAAGTTTGGTTATGTCTTAAGGCCCTTAAAAGTCAAGTTAGAGGGCTCAAAGTGCAAGAAATCATGTTAAGATCAAGTGTAGGGACCATTTTTGAAATTTCTGGCAGATTCAATGAACCTAGTCCATTTTGAAGTGTTGATGGTTTTCACCCATGGTTTTGCAAAACCATGGGCTGGTATTCAATGAACATAGTCCATATTAGGGGCTCCCATGGTTTTAGAAAACCATGGGCACACATGTAAGGTCCAGATCAAAGCTCAGTTTTCGAGGAACGATCTTAACGGTTCTAGAAATCCTATATATACCCCACCCATTTCACTTCAAAACCCACAATTTGAAATCTGATTTATGCTCTCTAAGTGGAAGTATATGCTTCCTACCTGAGAGAAAAATCGGAATCAAATCTTGCGGGGACCTTCTGTAAGTGTTCTTTCGTTCTTTTCATTCGTTTTAGCATTAAAGTCAAACTGCGTTTGACTTTCTGCATTGACCAGTTTATGGTCAATGTGAAGTTCGTTTGAACTTCATAACGTGAGCGTAATCACGATGGTTGTAGTCCCTAGTGACTATACCTACTGATTACCACGTTATCTAGGCTCAGTGACGAGTCGTAGTTTCAGCCAAAATGCGTATTCTTGCGTATTTTGTAACCAAACTACTCTTAGGTATCAAAACCGTTTGTTTTGATACCAAACTTGTTTTCTAACTTAGTTAAGCATGTTTTAACATGCTTAGCTCGTCACTTTTAGTTTTGTGCTTGTCTAGGGTCGTAAAGGTAAGCGATCTAAACAATCGCTTATACTTTCGAACCCGACCCGTTTGGTCGATCATTAGGATCCGACCCAAACACATTAGGTGACCAAAGTATATAGGGAATAACCTTCCGAGGTTATACCTTATGGTCACGATGTTTAGTTAGTTGTATGACAGGTAGTATATATACCTTAGGTAAATGACCAAAATACCCCTTCGGGTCTTATATTGAGATTAAACTCGTTTTGGGCATATTGGAAGGTATCCTACTGATATCACAACATATTTAAGGCATATTAACTTAGGAAACCTGTATATGACTCTTATGGTTACTCGTTACGCGCTTGTCGCGTTCGGATCGGCTTATGTGACTAGTTTGCATAAATTAGCCAAAACGGGTCAAACCATATCTTTTTGGTCTCAAAATCCAGAATGTGTTTAAGTTACCCATATTAAACAAGCATACAAGCTTGTCGGGTCAAAACCACACTCTAAACCGGTATTCGCCTTATCATGTGTTTGAACCGTATCTTCCTCTTTAAAACTAACCGGTCTAAGCATAGGCTTAATTAAAGACCCGTTAGAAATCTAATAGGTTATTAAAAACCTTCATTCCAGATTAAGAGCCCCAGTAGAAGTACTTGTGCTTGCTGAATTGATATACAGCTGGGATTGAATTTATATTTAGCCCAGGTAAATACTCTTAACTTATTTTCCTTATACGGGCTTGGGATACGGTATTATAATAATACCGCTTGGTCGGGTATTGAATGTTTAATCATATTCTGATTAAATTATTGAGGTAACCCGTTTTAATCTGTATTGTTTGAAATAAAAGCCTTTAGGGGTTAATGACCATGTCCCGGATATCCTTGACATCATTGTATTATAAAATGGTCACGCCTTAAGCACGGGGTGTAGGCATACACTGAAAGTTGCTTAAAGGGAAACGGTATCTCACTCTCTTGTGGGCTTATACTTGTGGCGTGTCTGTTAATTTTGACTCGGTTTCTACATCGGGCCCTGAACGTACAACGAACATGTAAATCTGTATACAAGAATATAAATATAATTGTCCCAAGTTATAAAAGATTAATTTTTGCCTTTGTGCATTTTAATCAAAGTGTCAAAATATTTTGTGCCTGGTGCATCTAAATCAATTTTCTTAAACTCTTTTCAAATGAGTCGGTTGAGTGTATTTACCAGTGAAAACTGACGTATTTTCCAAAAAGGTTAAGTGATAGGTACTGAACGCAATTGGCTGGAAGCTCAGGGCGCTAATAAGGAATCTTGCAAGTTCTAGGCGTCTAAAGTCTGTTGAACAATGTTTATGTTTTAAGATCCGCCTGTGGATCCTTTACTTTCCGTTGTAATACTTGATATTACTTTATATTCGGATTGTAATATATTTATCTTTTGCTTCCGCTGTGCATTTATATATTGTGTTGTTTGACTATGATGATATCAACTACGTCACGATACTCCCTACCGGGCCCACCGGTCAAACGTGAAAATATCGGGGTGTGACATCTACTTGGTAACATAAATCTTCTTGTACCGTTTATGATATATACCACAATGATATGGTAATGACTTTTTATTAACTTGAATGTGATTGTGATGATTTACAAATGATCCGGCGAGGCTTATTTATAGGTGCCGGTATTGGTCTGGCAAACGGTCGCATCAGTTTAGTAGGAGATACGACGCATCGTTTCTAAGGGGTGCAAACGAGTCAAGCCGAGCCCGAGCTCGTTTAACATATGAGAGCTCAAGCTCGAGCTCAACTCGATTCGAGCTTTATTTCTAAAGCTGGAGCTCGGCTCGAAGGTAATTTTTCAAGCTAGAGCTCGGTTCGGGCTCGACTCGTTTAATATTTATTAATTAATTTATATTAATTATAATTATTATTATACATATAATTTAGTTATTTTTTTATATTTATATAAATGGTAATTATTATTATATAAATATATGTTTAATATATTAGTAAAAAATATATAAACAGAAAGCTCGTTTAGGCTTGCGAGCCGGCTCGGGCTCGGGCTCGTTTACTAAACGAGCTTGTTTTTAGGCTCGGGCTTGAGCTCGAGCTCGTCTAAGCTCGGCTCGTTCGAGCTTTTTTTCGAGCCGAGCTCGAGTAGCTCGTGAGTAGCTCGGCTCGTTTACACCCCCCTATTCTAATGTATCTAATTTCATTATTGATATTGGCAGCAGTAGATTAACACTTTTCGAATGAATATCAGAATTGGATTCACAAGACTTGTTAACGGAATCCATGTTAATACTTCGATCAAATGAATAATAACAAACACACTCAGAACGAATTGAATATGAGATCGAAGAGGATATTGTATAATATCTTGGTACCGGAATTGTTTACCGGTAAATGTCTATATATACACTGGACACGACGGTTGATACGGGAGTTGTCTTTGGCGGGAGTAACCGTCATTTGAAACGGTAGCAGCCAACCGTCGTTCCCCTTCTCTTATTTTGTTACATACGTATGTAATATAAGTTTTGATTATCCTAAGAATATATAATACACAAATATAATTAAGTTTATAATCTAATAATTGACACAGCTATCTATTATTTACATATTTGGCACAAACTCAACTAACTGAGTTTTCTAACTAAGTTTGTCTAAACTAACGACATCGGGATTTACTATTACTAACATATTTACCATCAAACCTTTAGTAACATATCTAGTATCACTGATGCCACAGTCCCTCGGCAATCCTGGTGAAGGTGGTTTCAATGAAAGTTCGTTGGTGATACTCCGTCAAAAGTGTGGAGGGACGTGTGTAATCTGCTTTTCGACAGATTGCCAACGAAATTTATGATGGATTACCGACTTAATTATATTTTGCATGCTTAGATGTGTGAAAACCAACTGCATTTTATTTTACATGCTTAGCTGAATAAATTATGAAAAGTTTGTTGGGGAATCTGACCGGATATGTTTTTTAACATCGTATGCATATAGAGATCACTTTTCAAAGTGCATAGTTATCTTGGAACAGACGATCGAGTACTAACATTATGTTTTTGTAATCAACTTAAAGGAAATAGAGAAGACTACCTAAACTTGGTTGTCCCACTATATCAAGCATCACTTAGTGGTGACTGGGAAACGGCAAAGATCATCTTTGATCAACGCCCAGATTTGGTGTAGTATGATCTCAATAAGAATCTTGGCACAGCGTTACATGTGGCAGCCACATCGGAAGAGACCAAGCAGACCTTAAATTTTGTGAAGAATCTAGTAAATATGATGACAAGTGAAGAGTTGGAACTCCAAAATAAGCTTTACAACACTGCTTTTTACGTAGCATGTGTCTTTGGGAATACGAAAATGGCCAAGATTATGATGGAAAAGAATGACGTCCTGTCAAACATCCGTGGTTCTCATGGATGTTTGCCATTGTCCGCCAGTGCTTTAGCCGGGAAATACAGCTCAGTGAAGTATCTTTATGATCATTCTCAGAAAATGACCGGCGATCATAGGACAGATGATGATCTGAAATTTACGCTAAGGCATTGTGCAGAGAGTGGCTTCTTTGGTATGTAATTCTGGTGTTTCTTAATGATCACAACTCTGTCTTTCACTTATAATGGACTAATAAGTTGTGCATTACACATTATTTTCTTGTAATTTTAAAATCTTAAGAAAGCACTGAGTATCTACTATCCTTGAGATTTGTATCAAATTATAAGATCAAATATATAATTTTTCAGTATTATCCTTAAGAACCGCTTCAACATTTCTAAAAATCAGTCCTCGTCAATCTTAACTTTTTTACAATTGTTTTCTTAGTTTCACATCACTAAAAGATTGCCATATATCTTCTATAGATATTGCCTTCCAAATCTTGGAGGACCATCCAGAACTTGATCTGGATGTCAAAACTTACCAAATCGTGAAGGACCATCCAGAACTTGATCGGGATGTCATGACTTTACTTGGAATTTTGGCTCGGAAGCCTGAAGGATTTGATAGAGTAGAAAAGAGTTTAAGTACGAGAATCATAGAATCAAGTAAGCATTAATTATGTTTCTAGATAGAGTACTAGACCTGGCAAACGGGTCGGGTCGGGTCGGGTCATGGGTCAAAACGGGTCCGGGTCAAAACGGGTTCGGGTCAAAACGGGTCAATTATAAAAAAGGGTTGTTTTGGTTCGGGTCGAAACGGGTCCGGGTCAGAACGGGTTTCGGGTCGGGTCGGGTCATAGTGGTTTTGAACTTCAGGTACAATCTGTTGCAGACTTAAGTTGATAAATCAATAGAATGAAACATGATTTTATATAACTTTGAACTGATAGAAAATGAATTGTCCTTTATGCCCTTTTCTGCATTGTTGTTTGTGTATACAAAAAATAAGTACGCCGTTGCCGGGGATCGAACCCGGTCACCCGCGTGACAGGCAGGAATTATAAACTGATATTGTTGATTAGATTATAAACTGTAAACAAAAATAAGGAACCAACTTCAAAAAGAAAAGCAACAACCTACTCCCAGGTCCATTCGCTGAAAAGACATTCGCTGCATTGCCATTCACTTATATTGATTCAGATCAGCAGGTTCATTCGTTCGCTGAAAAGAGTTTATTCGCTGCAGAATCAGCATATAGCCGCTGCAGAATCAGTGTTCCGAATCAGTCCTGCTTACTCAAAAATTAAACATATACTTACTAAAACCTATGAAAACTCAAGATTACAAAGTTACATGGTAGATAATAGAAAGTTAAACACAGTTAAATAATAACACAAAACATAACAAGATGCTCTAACATCTTGACAAAAACACAAAACACATGAACAGGTATTTAACTCAATATTTTCAAATGTTATTCAATCAGTCAACTTGACTTAATTTGAATTTGTCTAGCAGGACAAGCATACAAACACAAAACAAACAGATACAAAACAACACATGCTTCCCTAGTTGTAAATTACGCATTAACACTTGTAACCCACTCTAGACTAGTCAATATCACCTCTGTAAAAGATCCCACCATCATCTTTTTGCTAGTACACACTACGCTGGTTTGGGGTTTTGAACATCAAAAAACCCAAATTGAAGAGGATCAAAAATATAAATGTCACTCCAATTTTTAAAATATATAAATAAAAACAAAACCCAGAAATTGAAGAGGATCATACCTTGAGTGGAATTTATGAATTATGATATTGGATTCGTGAAGAACAGTGAAAAAGGTCAACTGAAGAAGATAGAAATTGTTGTAGTGATGAATTCCATGGAGATTGGAAGTTGATTTCAGCAGAGATGACGGCGACGGTCGTAGATGAAGATCTGAAGATGATGTTCTTCGTTGATGAAGTTCTTCAAGGAATCGGTGTTGACTGATGAAGTGAGGAGTGACCCGTGGTTTCTTGTGTTCTAAAACCCCAACCCGTATGACCCGTTGTTCTAATTTATTCCACCCTAAAAGACCCGTAAATATGACTTTAATGTTTTTAAAAGACCCGCTTTGACCCCCTTGTTTAAATTCCTTTACCCAAAACAACCCATTGTCTAAATTTTTTTACCCAAACTGACCCATATGATAGTATTTGGGTCAGAATTGCCCCCTCTGATAGACATACGTCTCTCATTTATAGTACTCAGGTTTTTCTTTAATGTGGAGTATTAGTTGTTCCTTGTTTTGCATGTGTCTTCAGCATTTGGATTTTTTCGTATGAAACTACATGAATCTGCGGCTGAAGAAGATACCTATATATGCACTGAAATTTCTAGAAACCATTTGGGGACATGCTACGAGAACAAAGAACCTTGATGATATTGAGCGTATGCTTACAGAGGATAGAATATTATTTGTTGCTGCAAAAGCAGGCAACACTAGATTTATAGTTGAGTTGCTTCGAACCTATCCTAATCTCATGCTTCATAAAAATGACAATGGGCACACTATATTTCATATAGCTGTTATGTACCGTCATCTAGGTATCTACAACCTATTGTATGAGGTAGGCGACTCCAGGAACGAAATATGCAATTCTGTAGATAAAGATGCTAATAATATGCTTCATTTAGTTGCACGTAGGCCTAGGTCCAGTTCAAGGTTCATGGCAGCTAAGACATCTGAAGCATCTCTGCTGATGCAACGACAAGTATTGTGGTTCAAGGTATATCTTTTTACTAATGTCTACCCAAACTGCTTAATTAGTTGATCGAGCTATCAGTTAGATATTACATCTAATGTTCCTACAACCATTCCCCGACGTACTAGGTAATTAAAGAGTGTTAATGATTGAACTTATTATTCATAACAGGAAATGAACTATTCCGGTAACTTACTAGCATAACATATAAGACTATATATACCCAAAAGGAGCTATTTGAAAATGTGAAAGAACACAAGAGGTTAGACGAATATTTTTCCCAGATATATTTCTTAGAAAAGGAATAACACAAACAGAATGAAAGAGTATTCAACACATGATTTTAGTTAGTTGTTTTTGGTGTTCTTTCCTATCTTAAAATATCAATTTTGGTGTATGGCAGTAGTGATATATCGTACTAGTAAACTACCCTAATAACTTATTTTCGGTTTGTTAGGAAATTAATATTGTCATGATTGTTCCAGAATGGAACTCGTTCATTTCAACACTGCACAGAATTCACGAAATCTACAATGAGGTAATGGTTGTGCATAACATCTGTGTACATTGTAGGAAGTTTATGACATGCTGCCACCTTATTTGAGGGAAATGAGGAACAATGATTTGGAAACACCATTTGAAACATTCTCTCGAGAAAATAAAGAACAAGTATCCAATGGATTGCAATGGATGAAAGACTGCATGGTTGTTGCCACACTTATCATCACCGTTGCATTTGCAGTAGCCTTTACGGTTCCAGGTGGCTACAACCAAGACCATGGACTTCCTCTTTTCATTCATCGGCGTGACTTCCTAGTTTTTGTTATAGCAGACGCCATTTCTTTGTTCTCTTCCTCAACCTCACTCCTAGTGTTCTTGTCTATCCTCACATCTGGTTACGAACAACTTGATTTCCTTTTTTCATTACCCAGAAAGCTATTGGCAGGTCTACTATCACTTTTCATCTCCGGAGCAGCAATGATGGTAACTTTTAGTGCAAGTTTCTTTGTGATGTACCATCAGGGTTTGAAATGGGTTCCAATCCTTATTGCTGCATTTGCTACCATACCCGTCGTCGTGTTTGCAATAATGCAGTTTCATATTTTGGTGGATATGTTTCGCTCTTTGTATGATCCTCGATATCTCTTTAATCCCAAGAAACGTATGCTTTACCCCATAAAACAGAGGTTACGGTCTAATAACTCTCCTTGGTGGCGGTTCCAGTTTAAAAGCATCATTAAAAGTATATTTTCCAAACGATGTTGATGTTGGAGATAATTCTGAAAACGAAGAGTTGGGGAGTCAATATGTTTTGAAAGCAAGGAGATAATTCAAAGAAGTAAAGATAATCAAGAAAACATGGGGATTTATGATGTTTAGTAGAGGTAATTGAGTTTCGTGTTTGTTCAAGCTTGTTTGGTATAAATAGGACTATGTATTTTGGTGTGGTTTCTCATTCTTAATAAAAATAACAAAAGAGTTGTGGGAGTTTCTATAAAAATTATCGTCGTGTTTTCATGTGATCTTGGCCAACACTTGATGTGCACTTGAATTAATTTAATTACATACCCATTTTGTTTTATATATAGCTTACAATACGATGTACTATACACAGTGACGGATCCAGGGTCGGATTCCACTAGGTTCCTTTTGGTAGTTTTTCACTAATTTTCATTATTTTTTCCCAAATCATACAAGGTTTACACTAATTTTTTTCCATTTTCTTCGAATCGAATGGGTTCCTGGGAACCCATGGAACCATGCTAAATCCGCCCCTGACTATACATGGCCCATGCTCTGGTATTCTAGAGGGGGCAATTTTTTTCTCGGTTAGGTGGCGTAGGCTGATTAACATATACGAAAAACAAAAACAGTAAAGTTAGTAGTAATTTCATGTTCTCGAGGGGGCCCACTAAGTCACCATCTACCGTTAGCCCAATATCAACTAATCATTTAACCTAAATACTCAATACCTCTTAAGAGACCCATTTTTACTTGTCACAGGCCAATCTCAGGGACGGCCCTGGTATCGACGATTCTTTTTGCTGTACCAAGGAGTTGTTACAGGCTTACAGCCACCAGTAGTCTTATCGATGTAATGTTTCTTAACCAGTTCTTTAACTAAATCCCGCTCCCATAAAGTACAATATCATCCTCAAACTTCATTGGATTCACTTCCTTAAAGCTTAAACTCTTAACCAATTTGAGATCACTTGATTACTTGAATACAATAAACCATACCTTTTTAGTCATTCAGATGTACTGTTGGTTTATCAATTTTTTGAATGAAAAATTATGGCAGAATGAAACCATACCTTTTTACGCCCCGTTTGCGGTATGCGCATATAATGTATATGTGTGGGCCATCGGGTGTAAAAGTGAAAGTGCACTAATTTTAATGTTATGGTACTAATTTCGTGAAAATAAAGTTAAAAGCGGCGGACAATTAATCATGCATCATGCGGTGACGTTGATAGCCGAAAGACAAAAGGGTACATGCGCTAATCGGCCTTTGTCCCGATTGTTGAGTGTTATGTGCCTTATGTCCAAAGCTTGATACAAAACTCCTATCAAGCCGAGGGTCTTACTGGAAGTAGCCTCTCTATTCCTACGGGGTAGAAGTAAGGTTGTCTACATCTTATCCTCCTCTTAGATTTGCTATTGGTGAGATTTACCGAGTATGATGATGATCTGGGGTCACAAAGAAAAAGTGTATTTCTTCTGATTAAGCCATACCCTCTCCCTTTGCAAGATTATATATATTATACATTATATTATACAGTATCAACAATTTGCATATGACAAGTAATGGGGTTCTGTTCTTTCACAAACCAATTTCCTGAACTAATCCTCCACCACACTGCCTTTTGATTCAAACCAAACTGTCAAAATAGGATAGGTCCAAGGCTAGTTTAGATACAGATTCACCACCAAAGGAACGGTAGGGCTGCGATATGAAACCGTAAGCTACAAGTTCACCACTACAGTTACGAGATCAAATCTTAGATCACCACTCAACGTGCACTGTCGAGCTACCAGACAAAAAAAAACTCAACAAAATCGATGATATAATGAGCATATACTAATTCTCGTCTTCTGCGTTTTCATTTCTTTAGAGTGTGCCTATTGGCACATTAAAGTGCCTATTGGCACACCAAACCCTAGCAAAATTAGGGTTTATCTACGCTGTGTATTGGTCAATACGCAGCGTATAGGGTTAAACCAATACGCTGCGTATTGACCAATACGC
The DNA here is from genome assembly GCA_030545235.1 of Helianthus tuberosus. Lineage (NCBI taxonomy): Eukaryota > Viridiplantae > Streptophyta > Magnoliopsida > Asterales > Asteraceae > Helianthus > Helianthus tuberosus. Next base: position 51,211,504 of record CM060396.1, read on the forward strand.
AGCGTAGATAGCCCATAGATCTCAGTGCCTGATAACCAATCATTGCACAGAAAACAAGGTGTGTCTACGCTGCGTATTGACCAATACGCAACGTATTAAATTTTACACAAATGGTCCCTGGAGTTTCAAAAATTGACACCAATGGTCCCTTATTTTTGATATATTTACACTTTGGTCCCTGTTGTTTCATAAATTGACATAAATGGTCCCTGTCAGGGACTATTTTTGTAAAAACTGAAACTTAAGGGACCAAAGTGTAAATATATCAAAAATGGGTAAAAAGGGGGTCTTCTTTAAAGAACCGGCCCTTGCAAGACTCGAACTCGTGACCTGTCGTTTAGAACCGCAACGCCTTAACCAGTTTATCCTCTGTCCAGAGCTGTTAGAATGTGAAACTTAATTCTTATATACACTAGTTAGGTTATACGCTGCGTATTGCTCAATACGCAGCGTATGTAAAACATTTGCAAAATTGGGGTCATTTTAGTAGGATTGAAGTATCAAAAGTTTACCAGGTTTATATACGCTGCGTATTGGTCAATACGCAGCGTATATAACCTTCCTGAATTTTAAAACTTCCAGATCTTTATCTAGAACTTTATCTATACAACAGAACATGTTAAATAACCTGCCAGAATTTTATATGTACACCATAGTATATAACATTTCAAAATATGTTAAACCGTTTACACCGAAAGTTTGATATATACAACAAAAGTTTGTGCATACATAACAAAATGATAAAATACTACTGCTGCTGCTCCTGATGCTGCTGCTGCTGCTGCTGATGTTGATCCCATTCCGCATCCGCAATGAAGGGTAGTGGAGGTAACCCGTCATGCTGTCGCTGCTGCTGCAGCGCCGCAGCCACCCACTCCAACAGATAGTTGTTCCTTTCAACGTTCCGAAGCAGCCGTTGATGTGACGGGTCCGGACCGGGCCAAACATGGCGTGGGAACTGAGGCGCCCCGGGAGGTCCACGCGGCTGTGGTGGCTGCGGAAGAACGGCGACCGGCTCATGCGGCTCCGGCGGCTCCGGATCGTGCGGAGGATAAAACAGAGGGAACTGTTCTGGCAGTTGTGTAAGCTCGTATTGCGTGCCGTCTAGTTTCTTTAACCGCTTCCCGCACGGAAAGTCTTTGGTAATATGCATCCCGTTTACTGTGTTCATCCCCATCCGCTTTGGCTGTATCGCCGGGCCTACACGGCCGCGGTCGTTCTCCGGATGATAGCCCAACGAATGGGCTAGCTTGGTCACGTAGGCGCCGCCGAATAGCACTCCGCGCTCCTGTCGATGATGCGCGGAGGCGAAGTACTGCGCCAACCCGTGGGCGAGAAGCCTGCGCTCCTGTCGATGATGCACAATCTCTTCCAGTACGACATAAATTTCCCCCAATCTTCTTTATCGAACCCTTTCTTGCAATTTCTAGCTATATTTTGTTGGATGTGAAAGTGGCATAGAAGCCTGGTTGCGTTCGGGAATACTTTAGAACACGCTTTAATTAGGGCAAGCTCCCTATCCGTGACTATCACACGCGGCATCATACATTCATGCAATATTGACTTGATCCGCTCAAGCACCCACACGTAGTTACCCCTTCGTTCTTTACAAATAACGGCATGTGCTATACAAAAAGACTTCCCAGTCGACGTCATACCCACAACCTGGACAAATGGCATGTTGTAGAGGTTTGTTTTGTAGGTCGCGTCGATCAACATCACGTGCGGGAATGCACGCCACATAGTGATTGAATAAGGATGAACAAAGAAAATCTCTGTTACGACATCTGTTTTGGGTTCCTGTTGGGTGTCGTAAATGAATCGGTGGTCATGCAGCAGGCTTTCCAGTGCCTGAATAGGATTCTTTCCGTCCATTATTGTCGCTCTAATTTTTTGTACCGCATTTTGCACGTCTTTCTGAACGTGCAGGCTGTCGGGGAACTGCTTTCTTAGGGTTTGAAATATGATACGTGGCTCCATGTTTTGAGCAGTTAGCTGCTCCACTAGCTTGTATTCGGCTTTAGTAAATCTTCGCACAAAAGCGTGGCCCAACAGACTCGTCGTAGGTTCGTGGTTATGGTTCGCACAGTCCACTTTTAACTCACACGTGTCATTCGTCACGTCCCGGATGGCGAGTAATGAAAATGGGCAACCGATTTTTTTGCTACCAGCTTTCCTAACTGTTGCTTTACTACGGTGCTCACCACTACGGTCGCACACAAGCCATACCATCCCAGTAGTACCGCCAATATTTTTTGATCGGCGGGTAACAATTACGTAACCACACTCCTTTCCCGTTTCTTGTACCCAATTCTTCAAATCAGTTAGAGACATGAAACGCTAAAAAAAAGTTACGTTAATAATAATAATAATAATAATAATAATAATAATAATAATAATAATAATAATAATAATAATAATAATAATAATAATAATAATAATATAATTGAAACTCATACTTCAGGGACTAATATGGTCATTATTGAAACTATTTTAACTGAATGGTTTAACCAGGTTAACTTTCATATAAAGATTTCTTCTTTAAACACTAACTCAGTTAGCATACTTAACTGAACAGTACAGGGACCATTTGTGTCAATTTTCGAAACTTCAGGGACCATTTGTGTCAATTTTCGAAACTTCAGGGACCATTTGTGTCAATTTTCGAAACCTCAGGGACCATTTATGTCAATTTTCGAAACCTCAGGGACAATAATAATAACAATAATAATAATAATAATATTAATAATAATAATAATAATAATAACAATAATAACAATAATAACAATAACAATAATAACAATAATAACAATAATAACAATAATAATAATAATAACAATAATAACAATAATAATAATAATGTGATACCTCCTTTATTTGAAACGGATTGCCCGGGGTAGATGGTTCATAAAGTGATGTATCGTATCCACTGTATCCACCTTCACCCACGTATCCACTGTAACCACCTTCACCCCCATATCTATCGTATCCACTGTGTCCACTTTCACCCCCGTATCCACTGTAACCACCATCACCCCCGTATCCACCTTCACCACCGTATCCACTGTAACTTCCGTATCCACCTTCATCCCCGTATACCCCGTAACCCGGATACGATTGCTGCATCGGGTAATATGGTTGCACGTACGGAGATTCATACCCATATCTGTAATCTGGATACACTTGATGCGCCGGGTAATTTGGTTCATCAACAGGTGGAGTGGGAGTCTTGTTCAAGTCTGGCAACTGTGTTTTTTGATCAACAGGGACTCCAGACACAACCTCCTCCTCCTCGTTGGCAGCATTTGCTCCCCATATGTCGTTAGAATAGCGATTACCGAAATAATTATCGTTCCAAAATGATGACATTTTAACAAGATTGAACAAAAAACAGAACAAATAATTTTGGATCAAGGGTGTAAATTGTTTACTGAAAGAGGAAGATGAAAAAGAAAGCAGAGGATTGAGAATTCGAATTGTGAACAGATGGATAAATAGACTTTCATGTGACACTTCAATAGGCAGCGTATTGCTCTCTACTCCCCGTATTACTTTATTCACGTGCCTGGACAACATCGTATCGATGTCAAATCTGTCTGACATACGCTGCGTATGGGCCACTACGCAGCGTATAGGTTTACATCTATACGATGCGTATTGATCACTACATACCCTATGTCAGACTGATTTGACCATGGTACTAGGTTTGACTGTCTGGTAGTGTACCAACCACTAACATACGCTTCGTATTGAGCAATACGCAGCGTATTACCTAACGAGTGTATATAAGGAATTAAGTTTCATATTCTAACAGCTCTGGACAGAGGATAAACTGGTTAAGGCGTTGCGGTTCTAAACGACAGGTCACGAGTTCGAGTCTTGCAAGGGTCGGTTCTTAAATGAAGACCCCCTTTTTACCCTTTTTTGATATATTTACAAAAATGGTCCCTGAGATTTCGTAAATTTACAAAAATGGTCCCTGGTTTTTCGAAAATTTACAAAAAGGTCCCTAAAGTTTCGAAAACTCACAAATATGGTCCCTGAAGTTTCGTAAATTTACAAAAATGGTCCCTGGTTCTACGCTACGTATTGCTCAATACGCAGCGTATGCGAACCTTGTTTTCTGTGCAATGATTGGTTATCAGGCACTGGGATCTATGGTCTACCTACGCTGCGTATTGGTCAATACGTAGCGTATAGGGTATACGCTACGTATTGACCAATACGCAGCGTATTTAAACTCTAAGTGTGCAGATAGATAAACTGAGTGTGCAGATAGTGAGAGCCTTTCTTTATTCTCCTTTAAATAGGTTGATTACAAGAGTTGAGTTTCTTTTTTTTTTTCTTCAATAATACAACCAAACAACCCACTAACACATGACATCAACCTTTGGGTTGCTGTTGTGATCAGATCATGGCAGGTTTTTGAGCACGCATAAACAGGCGACCCAATTCACCACCTTTCCCTCTGGCTGCAGAAGTTGAAACGACCATTTATATACTATTAAATTTAAACATTGTAAGACCATGTGTAGTGGTAGTGGGTTATAATGCCCCCACCATGGGGCATTATCCGACACGTGGCGTCCTAGTCAGCGATGGGGCATTATAGCAAAAGTGGCGTAGTGAGGCATTATGCCAATAACCCCCCATATTATTTACCACATGAAAAAAAAAAAAAAAAAAAAAAAAAAAAAAACACACTTTATTAATTCTGCATGTGGTGTGTGAGAGCATGTGGGTATAATTGATTGGCTGGTCAAACAAAGTTCTTCTCCCATTGGCTACATGCAAGAACCACTATGGATGTATGCAGCGTTTTAAAAATCACGCCAAACTCAATTTTCAGAATTTTTTTTCAATTATAACGCCGGATAATGCCCTATGTAGTGGGATAGGGGGCGTTTTCAGGCGTTTTTTTTTGAAATTTTTTTAAAAAAAAGGCCCCATTACGGGGGGACTAAGGCATTGGATGTTGTAACTTAGGCTTAAATGGTGTTTCTTTGACAAATTGATAACTGTGCATCTCTTCTATTTATGATACACTGTCTCTTTTGGGTTTCAAAACCCATGTAAAAGGTAATCATATCTTCTTCTTCTTGTACTTTTTGCTGGTAAAATAATCTTAAAGACACAAAATTTGTTGCTTGAATTTTTTGCTGAATACTTGAAACCCTTTTTACTCCTTATGATCAAAGAGAAAGCAAACTAAAACATACATATGAAACATTTATAATCTCAAAAGAACCAATATTTATTAATGGATTTTGTTGAATAGTTACATCACTTTTTCTTCTTTTTTTACTGTTTGAATCTTATCTTTCTGGTCAAAGAGAAAACAAACTGCTACCTACAAATTAAACACTTTGCTAAGGATGGGTTTATGCTAGGCTTCCCTCTTTGAGTTTCTTTTTGTCAGAGAAAGAAACAAAGTGTGAATACACATATCATTGGGACCAAATTTTTACAGTGTCATCACACCTGATTCTCTTCATCCTTTTTGTTTTTGTGTGTATATGTGAAACAAGGAATATCATCAACATTAGATGTTGTTACAATAAGGGTGACACATAACTGTGTCTTAATTGCACAATAAGAATGCCTCATAAATTCGTATATGTCACGTCTTAATTTGTAAGCCTCGAGCCGTATCACGGCGGGTACTTCCATCTAGTTAGGAACAATTTGTTGACCTGCTTCTTCATCAGGTGACATAGCTAGGACACTTGTGCATAAGCATGACCGGTTAATTTTGCTTGACAACTTGCATATGAATCTACACAGCAAGCCCCCCTGAGTAATGTAGTTTGATGACAAAATCAAGGGGTTTTTTTTTAAATGACCAAGGACGGAGGAATTATTCATATGTTTTAAGGTTTGAGAATAGGATGTTTGATTTTCTGTACAAATGAATGTGAAGCGGCTCAAAGTAGTTTAGTACTATAACATATCAGTTTGGCTGATTGCTCAGAAAACCCATACATCATTTGGATTTGATTTTGGTTTCTTATACCATTCTAAAATTAAACTCAGAAGAAGTGAAGAACAGAAATGAATCATGATGTTAATTTAGACGAATAGAGTGTAAGAAAAAAAAAATGTGTTTCTGCTAAGCAAATTCCCTCTGCAAGATAAACTCCACAGCCTCTTCTACGGTATCAACAACCTGCACAATACAACGAAATTAGCACACGTCTCGAGCACTAGATCTAGGCTTACAAACTATCTTGACCGCAGAAAATGAGGGAGAATAATAATGATATGTCCAATTTTACCTTTTCTTTTGACAACAGTTTATTAAAGTTTTAAAAACAATAACAAAATGCAAAGCCAAATCCTATGGGTTTCCTAATAGAAAACAGCATAAAGGGAACAAGTTATCCAATAATCATACCTGTATGTTAGTTATACACTAACTACTGTAATGGATGGTATACTCGATACAAAACAAAACTCTACAGTGCCAGGTCTTGCTAATAACTTTGTCAAGATGTTGGCTTTGTGTAATATGACTGCTTTTGACCAACCCAGTGTAAGTTACACCTTACAACTGCACATTTTTTAACTGTGAAGCATACTATTGGTAATGTGCTCAGAGTTGGTTGAGAATTAAGGGTATATAACTAGTCAATAATAAAAATAGTGTGGCTTGTATTACAGACTGCCATTCTTGTTTTAATCAAAACATCCAAGTTATTAAAAAGCCATGTTAGCAGGCATCACTTAGAATACTAAGCTTTTTAGGGAAATAGAAAGAGAACATAATACTTTAGGGGTAATAAACATTAATCATGTGAATTCAGACATAATTACCTGATCAGCAGGATAATCTGAATGGTTCTCTTTTCCTCTAAAAACGCCTGTCCTTGTCAATATAGAAAACCATGGATGTCCCGCCTGAGATATAAGCATGAGAAAATGAATTCATATAAAAGTTACAACGTTTCGACCTGACTAATCCAACTATGATCAGTTTGATTAAGTTTAGAAAGAATAAAAGCACACCTGTCTTGCACCCTTGATGTCAACTGATGGATTGTCACCAATCATGTATAGGGTTTCAAAATGGTGGGATTTCTTGTCTTTGTAATCTCCATTAAGATCAGCATCACTCGTCAATGATTGAAGTTGCATTAATATAGATTCCGCGTTCTTGAACACAAAAGGATTTGGTTTTCCAAACGAGGTATACTTCAATGGCTTGTGGTGAATACTACATGAGCAGCCAAAAAAATGTCACAAGAAAAGAACAATAATAATGCAGTTGAATTAATTGCTGAAATCACCTGTTAAAGATGCTTTCTAAAGCAATCCTGAATGCCCCCATGCCAAGACGTTCGGAAGGAAACACAGCCTGCCTTGGCCTTTAAAATCATCAGTGAATTCCAGTAAACAAGCTAGAAATGATAAACACGTGCTAACAGATAATGAATGCTATTAATGACCTGATATTCAAGATCATCAGCTGCAAAATACATATCTGGTTGATGCTCAGACTTCTCTCCAGGAAGACCACCCGATCTCAAAATGTCACAAAGAACCTACAAAATTAATAGTAAACAAAACATAAGATGCATAGAATAAACAGACGCAATCTAGTTGTAAACATAATGGCTAATATGGTCCATTGATTCATCAAAAGCAACCTGAATATCTCTACTCCAGTCAACAGGATCACTAACAACAAAAGCTGCTTTAACTCTTTCAGAAGTCACATCAAAACTTAAGTTTCTTTGCTTGTTGCATGGCTGCTTAGTGGTCCACGTTTTGTACGGTGCTAAAGGGTCAATGCTATCAAAGTAAGACGCATATTCATCTAAGGAGACAGCCTTCCTACACATAATTGAACCTCAAATACTAAGTGATATCCACAATACAGAGCATCATCAAACATTTGTGAATCAAAGATACCATATTTAACATTCCATTGAGATTAATAGTACTTACTTGAAACCGTATTCAGACATCACCGCTGCAGGCTCCCCTTTTCCAGTGGCAACAACAAATTCATTTTCAAACCTAAAAGCAACGACAAACAATAACATGTTACAAACTTACAACACTTAACTAGCATAACAAAACCAGAATACAGATCATAGCGATACCTTGTCAGCAAGTTCTTGAAAGGTGAGTGACCCTGTACTACCTGCATAAGGTGGATATTCATGTAACGCTGTATCGAAAACCTAATAATTATAATATTAAACATTCAGAAAATACCTGAATAGGGTCAATATTAACTCCGAGGAGTTGACTCAACTCAGACGCCCGTCTAGATTCAGGAATGCCGCCTCCTATCAGATAATAATAGGACAACTAGTTAGTACTATGTCTTAAGCATTGCTGTAATTAAACATTGAAGTTACCATTTGTTAGAAACAGGTATGGGATCTTAAGACTACCTGCAAGAGAGATATAATATCAAATCATTGCCTGGAAAAAGAAAGACCTCAAAAGCACATCTGACAGTATATTGTCAGTTTGTTACAATACAGTATTAAATATTACCAGAATCATCATCGTATAATCTCTTCAGTGCTTTAGGAGACTCTCCAATTGGACTACGTCCGCGAAGTATAACACCGTCGATATCGAATGCAATTCCAAACGAAGGTCTATTCTATAGCAATCAAATCAACTTTAATCATCACATATAACGAGTTGAAATTACAGAATTGCTGTAAATCGTTTGTAAATCGATGAACGAACCTCTTAGGTGCGGAATGAAGGTGAGCTAATACACGATAACTGTGCAACTGGATTGATGGCGATCTGTTTCGGTGCTGTAAAACCCTAGAAACCGTACGGAATTTCATCTTGTACTGGAACTTCGAAGACAATGCGGCATTGGTTCTGGTTTCACGATGAACATTCTAATCTTCTTCCATTTGGATCACTATACTTTCTTTCATTTGAAATTAGACCACACAAAATTGCCTATTGAGGGCATGTTTGGGATTCCTTCTCAAAACAACTTATTACTTATATTTCACTATTCAAGAAGTCCTGACTTATTGACTTCTACACTCACATCAAAAGAAATTTCAACCACTCAAAAAGTCCTTTTTCACTATTCAATAAGTTAATAAGTCAATAAGTTGAAAGAATAAGGAATCCCAAACACCCACTGAATAAGCTAGCCACATCTTAAAAGTGCTCAACTGGTACCGATATCAAAAATACCGATACCAAATTTATAAAAAAGTGGGTATCGAATAGTGTACAGAATCTCCTAGTACGGTATCGGTACTAATTAAAAAAATGTTCATCTCTATACGTTATCGATACCAAATTTATGAAAAAAGGGGTACCGAATACTGTATCGAATCTATATGTACGGTATCGGTACTCGGCACCAAATACACATCCCTGCTAAAATACTTAATTAGATTCTATTTAAGTTAATCCAAACTGTTGTTACTCTTGACAATAACTATTGAGTACTTTTTGTATTTGAGTATACATTGGATAATATATTTTCGAAGTCAAAACTTCTTTATGAGATTGGGGTGTATGGATGGGTAGCTTTGGATGGACTTGAAAATGTATAACATTTCTTACGCTCAAGCTCTCCAGATAAAAATGCGCCATTGACGAGCAAATATGTGACCCTTAAGGTTGTGTTATGAGTCGAGCTCAATCTTGAACAGCATCAAACGAAGTTGCGCTTGACTATTAAAAATTTAAACGAGTCAAGCTCAATTTTGAAACAAGAGTATTAAACAAAGTTGTGTTTGAGTTTTAAGTTTTAAATGAGCCAAGCTCGAGTACTATCATGCTCAGGAAAGATATAGACAAGCCTATATCCCCCTGTTTGTGGCCTAGTGGTAAAAGGCTTGGGTTTTCCAATAAAGATTCAAGTTCAATTCTCACTTGTGTCATATGGGGTGGATATAGACAATGAAGGCTTTGAACTAGGCCTTGTGTGAGGTTGTCCGTTCGATTCCCGAGCCCAACCGGGTTTTCGTCCCACAGTGTGTTACGCCAGAGAGTTCTGCTCTTGTGGTGGCACAACGACTGTCAAGTGGCAGTCGACGGTATGGTTTCCCGGGGGAACGCCCAAAAAATCCAAACTTTGAAGCCAACGTGAGTCTGGTTAAAACACATAGTCTGGCTAGAGTGAGACAATACGGAGCTCTCCGATTTTGAGAGTATAGTAACCTTATACATGAAGTTCACCTTTCAAAAGAATTATTCAAGCATCCTTATTACTAACAAAAAAAAAAGCCTTAAACTAACCAAAAAAAAAACATGTAAATGGTAACAAAAATTTCCTAACAATTGACAATTCAAATATTAATAAAATTACACCCGCAATTCAAATCTACTAGTTCATCTCTTAACTAGTAGATCAATTCAGCCTTAAATACTGATTGACCGAAGAAGACAAACATATATCGTTTTTCATTGGTAATTTGTTATCGCCGATCCACTTAAAACCTATAAATCATAGCACGTACATTAACTAATAAGTCACCAAACCAACTTACACAAATACTCCCAGACAAGCAAATACTATTTTCAAAAACATAACATCATACACGACACCAATAGTATATTGCGCCAAAAAAAAAAAAAAAAACACTTTGGTAGTGTAAAAAGTCATTTATCCTGGTCCTAACCAAACCCAAACGAACAAAACAACCCTTTCCGGTAATAGTCACCTCCACTCCTGTACATCCGATTAAACCCTAATCAGAACCGAATATTCAATTTCTTCATCACCGGATCATCTATTTGATTCGATTGCTTCAATTAATTTGTTAGAAGTTTGAATTTGATCCTAAAAGATGCCTCCGAAACAATCGAAATCGGAGATAGCAAAGAAGCAGAAAGTAGTAGAAGACAAAACATTTGGGCTTAAGAACAAGAACAAGAGCAAAAATGTTCAGAAATATGTGCAGTCACTTCAACAGAATGTTGTCCCTAAACCTGATGCTTCCAAACTCGCTGCAAAGGTATTATTGTTTTTTTTTATAGGGTTTTTATTTTTTCAGTAAATTGATTGATTAGCTTCAGCTATTGTTTTGATATTGATTGTGAATTTGTATGATTGACAGAAAAAGAAGGAAGAAGAGAAAGCCAGAGAGAAGGAGTTGAATGACTTGTTTAAGATTGCTGTTGTTCAACCCAAAGTACCTGTTGGTAGGTTAAGGTTTTGTATTATTAGCTCTTATTATATTTTACTTTTTATCTGTTGGTTATGTTTCAAATTGTATCTTTGCCATACAGCATTAAGTCATCTATATGATTAGGGCTGCAAACGAACCAAACGTTCGGCGAACAGTTCGTGAACCGTTCGGCGGGAAGTTTGTTTGTGCTCATTCGTTGATTAAACAAACGAACACGAACAAGAAATTTCGTTCGTTTGGTTAAATGAACAAAGATGAACAGAGGTCGTGTTTGTTCGTTTATGTTCGTGAACGCTTGGTAACGTGTTCGTTTGTATTCGATAGTTCATTAGTGTTTTTAGTTTTTATATTTATTTAAATACTTCAAAATTCCAACAAATTAAATATCTAATAAGTTTCGTATTATATATTATGTTCATGAACGATTGTTTGTGTTCGTTTGTTTTCATTTGTGTTAATGAACATTAGTTTGTGCTCATTTGTGCTCGTCAACGTTCATTTTTGTCCATTGTCTAAAATTAACAAACAAACACAAATGAACACGAACAAGTTCATTTCCTTAACAAACGGACACGAACATAAAATCCCGTTCGATAAGTGTTCGTGAACAGTTCGCGAACACATATATTTCTAAACAAACGAACATGAACAAGGTCTTGTTCGTGTTCGTTCGGTTCGTTTGCAGCCCTATATATGATTGAATGGTTTATTATACGAGTTTGTAACTTGTAAGATCTTGCAATTTGTTACTATGTTGAATGATAGCAATTAAGAACATATTTATGAATCAAGTTATGTTTGCCAATACGATTTATCATCTCATAAGTTATCGTTATGGTCAGGGGTGGATCCGAAGTCTATATTGTGTGAGTTCTTCAAGGCTGGTCAATGTGCGAAAGGTTTCAAATGCAAGTTTTCTCATGACTTGAATGTACAAAGGAAGGGTGAGAAGATTGACATTTTCAGTGATAAGCGTGATGAAGGTGATGCATCAACATTTTTTTTTAATTTTATTTGGTTGGTTTACCTTTTTTCTTTGTGTCCTTTGATATGGAGGAAGGAGTATAATCAATTTCTACATGTGTATCTTAGGAACAATGGAGGACTGGGATTTGGAGACGTTGGAAAAGGTTGTGGAATCAAAAGGAAAAGAGTACAACCAGAATAAACCAACCGACATCGTATACTTTCTTAAGCTCTTAGTTTATTACATATCAAGTCTGTATATCATATAAGTAGATTATATTGGCTCTGTATCTAGCGCTAAAAAGACGATGCATGATAATTGAAATAAATTATTACTGCCAGTGCCCGGGTGTTCTCCCACGTTTTTTCTTTTGTTTTTATCAATCAAGTCATCTTAAAGTATAAATATAATGTCGTTTATGATACATTTTTGGGAATTTGATTTTCTAAAAAATCTTTCATTTGACTCGTGGGGCCTACTTTTGTAGGTTTGCAAACACTTCCTTGATGCAGTGGAGAAAAAGCAATATGGTTGGTTCTGGGTATGTCCAAACGGTAATAAAGAGTGTCATTACAGACACGCTCTCCCTCCCGGATACATCTTGAAATCCCAAATGAAAGCTCTTTTAGAAGAAGAGGCTAACAAGCTAGCTATCGAGGATGAGATTGAGGATCAGGTGATTATCTTTTTCACTACTCCTTTTTTTCTTTGACTCAACTGCATAAAACCATAACCAACGTTGTTTAGATTTCTGTTTTGGTTAACCATCACTTTGGGCTGAGAAATTATCATTTAACTTTTTATAATATCAAGTCTAAGGTGATAGGCTACCATGTGAAAAATGATGAGGTTGAAGATTACCTTAAATTGTATATTTTGAGAAGAGTAAAGTACACGGATGGTCCCTGTGGTTTACGAAATTTTTTGGATTTGGTCCCTAGCTTTCCTAAAGTTCACAGATGGTCCCTGTGGTTTGCATTTTGTAACGCATTTAGTCCACAGCTTTTTCCAGAAATACATGGGTGGTTCCTGTGGTTTGCACTTTGTAGCGCATTTAGTCCCTAACTTGGACATGCTAAAACCTTTAGAGTTGTTGGCTAGGGACTAAATGTGTTACAAAGTGTAAACCACAAGGACCATTCGTGTACTTTTGCAAAGCTAAGGACCAAATCCAAAATTTTGGTAAACCATAGGGACCATCCTTGTACTTTACTCTTTTGATTATTTGAGGGTTTTAATGGATGAAAACAAGGATGTGCAATGTGTTGTACTCTCCTATTGACCCAATAAACCTTACCACTGTGTGTTTTTTTATATGTGCAGCGTTCTAAAGTAAAAACAACAACTCCTATGACTACCGATCTCTTTATGAATTGGAAAAAGAAGAAGGTGGATGAAAAAGAAGCTGGCTTGGCGGCTCAAAGAGCCGAGAGGGCTAAGAATGACCGGATGAGGTTTGATTTTTTATATATACATTATAGCATTTTCAGTTAAACATTTCTTAATTTCATTCTCATTTTGTTTTTGCCATTTTGGTAATGCAGTGGGCGGGAGTTGTTTCTTTCCGATGCTAGTGTGTTTGTGGATGATGCTGAGGCATATGAGAAGTACAACAGAGAAGAAGAACCTGATGATACCGCCCAAAAGGTACTCCTTGAATGCCCCATTTGATGTTTGTGAACGGATTATACTTGGCCGTGTTCATCATCGTGTTGATATGAATGATCATGCATTCATATACCCTTTCCAGGCACAAGAGAATTCGTCCACAAGTGGGCCAAGTGCATCAACAAGTGTGGCTGCTGTTTCCGAAGATGGTAACTCTGAGATCGATGATGATGATGATGATGATGACGATCTAGATATGGACGAACTGAATGAACTTGAAGCAAGCTTGTCAAAAACATCTATTCAAATCAAAGAGCCTGTAAAATAAGTCTCACATCTACAAAATCTTAATCACTTTTGGGGATAAAGTCAACATAACTTGAAGAGAAAGCGTCGCCAACCCGACTTGATAACTATTGGAGGTAATTCATCTATATTGGAATTCACTACCTTTTTGTTCTTTCATACTACAAGTGCACAACATAATCAGATTGTAGAATGCAAGTTTTGAATTTTGTTTGCTTGCTGTTTCTCCATGTTAAGTTTCTTGTTCATATTCATTGCTGCTAGATATATTCGAAATTTAAAAGACACGTGGAGCCGATTAACATCATATTTTAATATTGATTAAAAAATATCAATCTTTTTACACTAAACAACTTCATGTCCATCTTAAAAAAATTAAAATCATCATTAAATCTCCACTTTTACCTTGTACAAAATGACTAGATTATTGCAATCAGATGGGCTGATATGTTATCTTTTGTGACAATCACATGTTCCTTAATTCTTTGTGACGATGGAACAAAAGGTTAAATTACTAGATGAAATTGTTAGTAAAAATCATTGATGCATAACTGTTGTTAAACAATTGATGTATAGTAAGGAATGTAAAAGAAAACCGATTACTACTCCAATTGCAAATTTCTAATTGATTTATATTAATTATTAATTTATCAAATTTTGTATATTGTCATCATGTCCTGTTGATGGACAAATGGATGTCCTTTATTTGTAAGAAGAAGATTACATTAGTAACCTTTCGAGTAAAATGCAGTTTTCGTCTATGAGGTTTACCCAAAACATCAAGTTTTGTTCACTTCTAACACTCTTCGCCCCCAATGTTTCAAGTGTTTACACTGTCCCTGAAACCAACGCCTGTTACCTAGTCCGTCAAGCAGTGGCGGGCCCAGGATTTTTTTTCAATGGGGTCCATTTTTTTCAGTGTCCAAAATTTTCATAACAAAACGTTAAAATTTTCGGGTTGGTCCTCATTCGGGTCGGGTCATAGCGAGGTTTGAACTAGATTTAAAAAAAAAAACAAGAAAAACAAGCGATACAAGGATTGAACCCATTACCTCTTGTTGGTAAAGAGAGGGACTTACCACTACACCAGGTTTCCTTTTCTTATTATGGTATCCACCTAATTATATATATGGGGTCCTTATACAATTTAACATACCGAATCTACTAATTTTTTTAAAAACATTGGGGTCCGGGGACCCCAACCCACTGTATGTGGGTCCGCCCCTGCCGTCAAGTACCCCCACATGCCCATCGGCGTGAGGGGTAAATTTGTCTTTTCACCACTTTCATTTAAAATAAACCAAAAAAATTTTAGACGCCCAACCCGCCCCTTGTCTCCCCCAACCAGCAGCAACACCCTTACCACCGGAAAGTTGTACCGACCAGAATTCAATCAACCATCGTTCTAAATGAACCCCTATTTCGTTCTAAATCAATGAAAGCAGATTCACTAGTTAAATCTATGACACTATGAAGAAACACCGGTTCTAATCCGTGGGGGGATAAAACCTAAGATAGTAATCTCAACATGGGGTTAATCCTTAATCACTTCTAGATCAAACCGCCAATGTAGTCTTGAGAGCTAATCTGCAAAACAAAACACCGTGAGCTCGTCACGAGAAGAAGAGTTGGGGGTTTTTTTTCTCGTAACCACCATCCAGTGTGAGCATTCATAGCACCTCCTCCATACCTCTCTCCATTTTTTAAATTAAATGTCAAAAACAAAAAATCATCATTTTCACTCCACATCATAACCAACATATCCCAGAACCCAAAAAATATTTTCAAGGGGTTAACCAGATTTTCAAGGGGTGCATCCGGATTTTGCCCTATAAAATACACTATTTTTTTAAGAGGTGCGTCGCCCACCCAGGGCTCTACCTAGGTCTACCTCTGACCATATCTATACACGATTTTTATAATTTGAAAAATCGATCCAGCGCTGTTTTACATGTGAAAATCTAATATGAATCCTCTATCACATTATTACACGTGTATAAGAACAAGAAATATAATAAAATAAGTATTTATGAGTAAGGTAAAGATAAAAATAATGGATTAGATATTAGAAGTTTTTCAAAATTTAAGAAATAAATTTAAAAAAATATAATTTTTAGTTGAATTATATTGGTGTGAATGCTATCAATTTCCTAACGCAATATTTGCTGATGTAACTAAGTTACGTAGATGCCTTTTTTTATGATGTCACAAACTCACTCTTTGGTAATTTCATCTATAATGTATTGACATATTTGCCCTCAAGGTTCACACACAATGCGTTGGTCACAACGAGTAAACTACCATAAAATATAGGAAAATAAATCTTTTAAGATTAGTTTATATTACAGTAAATAGAATAATTTTTTGTTGTTTTGTATTATTATTATTATTATTATTATTTTTAAGCATGAATATAAAGTTATTAGTATAATTAACTTTTATAAGTGATAGTACATCTTCAAATTATTCTTCTTGCGTTTTTCTCTCATATACTTTGATTAGATCATTGATTGTCTTAATTCTAGTTAATTGAAACAGTTTGAAACTTTCGTCACTATTCTGAAGAACTTGTCAGAAATAATTTTAAAAGACATGAAATAAAATGTCACAAGTGTATTGCACTTCTCACTCATGATATTCTTATGTATATTATTTATGATAAATTTATCGTGTTATGAATTTACATCGAGATAGTTGGTAAACGGGCAACAAGCTGTGCCGCTACCCAAATACAACATCATCAAGAAAGGTACATCACTATATAGCATCATAGACATAGAACTAATGTGAATCTCCAACTATGAGATAGCAGTATAGCACCATCATTATTTGCACCAAGAACCTGTCTCCATAATCACTCCATTCAAGCTACAAAAATGAAAAGAATTACCAACACATTTAGCTATCATTTTTGTGACGGAACTCATAATCCGATTCTCCAATCTTTTCACATAGCGTAAAAATCAAATGTGAATACCAAATAAATAGTAGTTACTTACCTCTTAGTTGGAGGGACACAAATTTAATGTTGTGAAGATGTGGAGTCTTGATTCTCTTTTGCATTTCCTCCTCCACCAAGTGTTATGTTGCGGATTTTTTCTCCAAATCCATGAAATATCTTCTCTTTAATTTGACCCCTCTTTGGTGGAATCATGGTTTTCTCTTTCTTCTCTTCAATCTTTCCTTTGCCATCCATTTTCTATGTCAAGACTTTGAGAATGAACAATGTGTAGTTAAATGGACTATTATGTGTGTATACAAAAAGACTAGAGTAAAAGATGTATCTGTATATATATATATATATCTATATCTGTATGTAGAGAGAGAGAGAGAGATTGAGATTGATATTGACTTATGTTCACTCTTGACTAGATCAAGTTGCTTGAAAATATATGAGCCTATGAACATTGAAAACAATGAGAATTAGGCTTTCTAAAAAGTTTCTTTTTTTTTTCTAATTCTCAATTTAAAAAAAAAAATATCAGTTGTTCCAACGAAAAAAATAAAAAAAATATCGCATGCAAAAATTTACATCGGGTGTCAAAATATCTTTTATTGGTATTGTAAAAAAAAAAGTTTACATCGCCGTAAACTAATTTTACATCAAGCGTAACTACCGACTCGACAAGTTTTTATTTTGTTTTTTACAAATTTGTTTATAACATTTTCATCTACGTTTGTGCAAAAAAAATGATGGGCCAACTCGCACGGAAAGTATGAGTTCTAATGGTTCACGAACATAAACGGACATATTTTGATTTTTTTTTTTCGACGGTGAAAAAGAATATTTCAATGTATGTGTTATGCCTTGACATTTCAAAATTATAGCGAGTTACATATTAATACTCTTGATTAATTTGATTTTGAAAGAATAAAATGGCCATAGTTTTGGTCCTTTGGAGTTCAACGAGTGTGAACACAAAATAAATAACTTTTGTAATTATGTGAAGTGGGGTTCTATACTTCTATGGATATGTTACATTGCTTTCTGAACGTGGGCATATCCTACTTGGCTTCTATAGTGAGGTTTAGATTTGACATCAAAAGCAATTCTGTATTAAAAAATGTATTTTTATACAAAAATAACAAAATTTTTCAAGTGTCCTACTAATTCAATGTTTTTATTACCCTATTTAAGTCATTCAATATTTTATTATCATATATGACCATAATTCAACCACCCTTTATATGCTACAACAAATCTCCTCCCAATTAGATTGCAAAATACAAGAAGTTGGCTTACGGTAAATGTCATGGATTGATTGTAGGATGACCTTCAAATACATTAGGACAAAATTTAAGAAACCTAATGAGGAGGGTCATGATCGAGCCATGTATCTACCATTCAATGTACATCATTAAATTTCCGGAAAATAAATGACGAAAATTATAAAATCGAGTGAAATATCTAGATCTATATATAATGTATAAGACAAGTATATTTTAATAGGGGTAAGATCAAATAAAAAGTTTATTTTGCCTAAGTAGGATGAGAAGGAATCTTAACCATTCATTTTTCAAATCAATGGTTAAGATGAAAGTGTAGGAGAAAGGAGGAGTGCAATTGTATCTTGGGAAAAATCTTATTTATGGACTTTCTCTCTCCACATGCAAGTCACATGCATATTTCACCCTCATTTTTTAAACGTTCATAACTTTTTATACGACATTATTTTTTCATAAAAAGTTCACTGTAAAATCGAGTGTCTTTTTATCTTTAATTTGAATACCATATTGCTATATAAAATATGAAGACTAAAAAACCCACTAAAATGTGTTGTATTTCTATTTCGTATAACATTTTTTGAGTTGGATTTTTGTACTATATTTTTGTGCTGAAATTTTTTTGTCTTAAATTTTTTTTCTCAATTTTTTTTGCTTGATTTTTTTGTACTGCATTTTTTTTGCTAAATTTTTCGTGCTAGATTTTTTTGTGCTATATTTTTTGTACTAGATTTTTTGTGCTAGGTTTTTTTGTACTAGATTTTTTTGTTGTATTTAAAAAAAAAAACAAAAGAGGTGTCACATGTCATTTTCACTCCTATTTATAAGGACCAAAATGCCCTTCATTCCTACTTATTAGGAGTGACACATGTCATCATCACAATCCTTCTTAGGCTACTTAGGCAAAATCCACTTTTTAGTGGATCCTTCCCCTATTTTAATATACCTAAAAGCAAAGAAATTTTTTTTTTACTTTAATACATAAGGTATAAACTAAAATGAGGGTAAGTTAGTTTTTCAAACACTAATTAATTTTTAATTCTTGCATCTTTAACAAAAGTATAGATAATTAGTTACTAGTTACATTTTATCTCATTATAAAAAAACTACCCCAACGAATTTTAAACGGTCATAACTTTTTTGTACGTTAATATTTTTTAAAGTTACACGATAAAAACGAGTATTTTAACCTCTTTAATTTGAGTGTAGTACTACTATAGTTTATTTAAATTTAAAAAAATGATATGTTACTTGATTAACAATGTTTAAGGGTAAACAATAACTGAATCGTTGATCGAAACCGAATAGAAAACAAATGTAACTGAACCAAAATCAACCAAAAACAGAATTAACTGAAACCTAAATTAACCAAAACCGGTTATCGTTTTTTTTACTATCGTTTAACCAAAATTAACCGAACGAACCATTCATATTTTCATATATTTCTGGATTTTATACCTTTAGTTCATGTATATCATATTTGTGCCTTCATGTTATGTATTTATACTTTAGTTTCTTGTATTTATACATCTATTTCATATATTTATACCTCAATTTCATTATTTTAAGCAAAAGTTTTAGCCCAACTTTAGTTTTTGGCTATTAACCGAAATTAAACGAATCAAACCAAAAACTATCAATCTAACCGAATAAACCAAACCTATTAGTTAATAAAATAAACTAATTTATTACTTTGGTTTCGGTTGAGAATAATAAACGAACCAACGAAATAATGCATACTCTGGCAGTGTTTGTGTTTCCCGTCGCAATGCGTGACCCCCCCCCCCCCTCCTAAATAAGAAAACATAAGTCCCCCTAAAAACGATAGATGTAGCATTGCCCCACTTACCCTCTCTCGTACTCTATTCACAAACCTAAACCTAAAAATAAAACTTACTCTGTCAAAAAATCTGTCCCCCTCTCCCCCCCTCTCCTCACATGCTTTAGTATTCCTCACCATAAGCTTCAAATCATGCTCTATTGCTCTCTCCTCCACATCCCCACCCTCTTTAATTTCCTAGAAACATCAAAAAAACCACTGTTGATCAGTTCTGTTTAAACATAATGGAAAACATGAATAACATACCTGTTACAGCAGACAGTCCAACAGAGAATCCAGTCAGAGATGCAACCATTGAGTTCGACATACTTGTCAGGATGATCCGGTTCCTCCTTAGGGTGTAACGTTAAGATGGTGATGAAACCAAAACTAGGGAGGTTTCGATTATGGAGAGAGAGCCGATTATTGATGTTATGAGGGTTGTGTGTATTGTGTAATTGTCTAACTGTCTAACTTGTGTAACACTTAAGCTCTCTAATAATCTCCTTATATATACACCCAAGAGGAAACCTAATTAGTTAATAAGGGTAATATGGTCCATCAACAATTACCAACTAATTATTAATAGGTTATTAATATATTTTGATCTATATAATATAAATGATTATAATGGCTACAAGATTAAATATTATAACAATAATATATTTAATCTCACATTCTCCCACTTAGCCGAGTAATCATTTATCATGAGTATTAGATGAGCCTGGCCAGGAGTTAACACTCATTTTAGCCTTAAACCAAGAACTATAGCAGAGAAATACAGCCGTTGAATCATCATTCGACTCAGGACCCCATTAGTCATACTATAGCCTCAATTTAAAACCTAATAGTTATTATCAAAATACGCAAAAGCCCTTTAGCGTCTGATTTGTATTTATATTTGTCTATATGTCATTACACCGGCAGAACATATGTTAGAGACATACAAAATCAAACTGAGGAAATTTTATTAATTAAAACATAAGCTAGTACAATATGCCTTTAAATAAGGTCTTAGTAAGTCCCATATTCGATACATGTTCTTCGAAAACTTTAGGTGGGAGACCTTTAGTCATCGGATCCGCAAGCATATCTTTAGTACTAATATACTCAATACAAAGATTATTTTCCTCAACTCGTTCACGTACGAACAAATATTTTGTATCGAGATATAAACCAGCTCCAGTCGAACTGTTACTGTTCGAGAAACTAACGGCAACTGAGTTATCACAGTAAAGCTTCAATGGTCTAGAAATGGAATTAACGATTTTGAGTCCAGTGATCGGATTTCTAAGCAACATTCCATGACAGGTTGTGTTGTAAACAACAATGTATTCTGCCATCATTGTGGAAGTTGTGGTTAACTGTTGTTTATGACTCTTCCATGAGATAGGTCCGCGTGCTAACATAAAGATATAGCCCGAAGTGGATTTCTTGTCACATTTGCATTTGGAAAAGTCAGAATCAGAATAACCTACCACTTCTAAGTGATCACTTCTCTATAAGTCAGTTTATAGTCTTTCGTCCCTTGCAGATATCTAAGGACCTTCTTAGCTGCTTTCCAGTGATCTAGGCCAGGATTAGTCTGATAATGGCCTAGCATTCCAGCAATATAAGCGATATCTGGGCGAGTACAGACTTGAGAATACATCAGGCTCCCGACTACTGACGCATAAGGTATCTGGCTCATTTGCTCCTTTTCAACCTCTGTTGTCGGACACTGGAAAGAACCAAAAACATCTCCCTTAACTACTGGAGCGACGGAGGGTTTGCACTGTTGCATGTTGTAACGTGTAAGGACACGATCTATGTAAGTCTTCTGAGACAATCCTAAGATCCCTTTATGTCTATCTCGGTGAATTTCGATGCCAATGACGTAAGAAGCATCTCCGAGATCCTTCATGTCGAAGTTATGCGAGAGTAACCGCTTCGACTCATGCAAAATGTCTAAACTATTACTTGCCAATTGAATATCGTCTACGTAAAGGACAAGTATAGTAAAGTTACTCCCACTCATCTTGAGGTAGGTGCATTGATCCACTTGATTCTTCATAAAACCTTGTATCTTCATGACTTCATCAAACTTGATGTACCATTGACG
This sequence comes from Helianthus tuberosus, assembly GCA_030545235.1. Classification (NCBI taxonomy): domain Eukaryota; kingdom Viridiplantae; phylum Streptophyta; class Magnoliopsida; order Asterales; family Asteraceae; genus Helianthus; species Helianthus tuberosus. Next base: position 51,233,661 of record CM060396.1, read on the forward strand.
TGATGCTTGTTTTAACCCATAAATGGATTTCTTCAACTTACAGACTAGATGCTCCTAACCTTCAGGTTTAAAGCCTTCTGGTTATTTCATGTAAACATCTTCGTCTAAGTCTTCGTTAAGGAAAACAGTTTTGACGTTCATCTGATGCAGCTCTAAATCAAAATGAGCTACTAGGGCCATAACGATCCTTAATGAATCTATACGAGAGACAGGTGAAAACGTCTCTTGATAATCAATTCCCTCTTTCTGAGTGTAGCCCTTTGCAATCAATCTCGCTTTATAGCGTTCAACGTTCCCATTCGGATTTAGTTTTGTTTTGAACACCCATTTACATCCTACAGGTTTAACACCGTTGGGTAATTCGACCAAATCCCAAACGTCATTTTTCTTCATGGATTCAAGCTCATTGATGTATTGCAAAATACATCTTTTATTCGTGTACAGTTTGTATAGTTTTCGTTATATTTAGTTTTGTTTTTCGTTAGAATATGCATGCTATTGATAAAATTGTATTTTGCAGGTCTTGATGCTTACATATGCGGGAAACGGAGTGAAACGAGCAAAAATATTAAAGTGTCAAGTCTTGAAGCGTGTTGGAGAGTTCGAGGAGTTGAAATAGGGTTAAACGAGCTGAAAAATCATTCTCTGGCACCCCATCACCCACTAAGCAAGTCTGTGGCACCCGGCGAGAGTCTGAAGGTAGTTAATGAGCTGAAAAACAAGGTGGCACCCCACCACCCAGTCCTTCAGTGGGTGGCGCCCAGCCAGAAGCTTATATATGCGAAAATTAAAAGGGTTTGTTATGGAAAGTCATATAAATACATCTTAAACTTGAAAAGAAACCCTAAGTTCGATTTTGGGGACTTCTTGGGCAATTGTTGAGCAATCTTGGAGCAATTTTGGGGATCTTGAAGCATAGGAATCATCGATACGAGTTCGGGAAAGAAGACTTGAAGATCTAATCGGGTTTTCTAGTTCTTTATTCTTGACTTTTCTCACGAAACTTGTTATGATGGATTCATGTTTAGACATCTTTGTTTTGTTTTCATTTACTGAGATGCTTGGCTAAATTTATAAACCACCTAGACTTGATGAATGGATTAATATAAAGATTTTACCGGTTTTTGTTACTTGCATGATTGTTATGGGTGACTGTGTTTAGTAAGCGGTTTGATTTAATGGTTTGATGTGTATGCGTACTTTGAATTGGTTTATTGTTATTATTTGCTTCATATGATTCTTAGTGACGGTCTATATCACAACATAGAGTCATATTAGGGTTTAGGGTTTCGGTGAGTGTCTATATCACGTTAGAAAACCTTCACTCTTTAGGGAGAATTGCGCAATAACCCCTAGAAGTAAGTGTTAATAATTTACTAAGTCTTAGTGTTCTACTAGTCCTAATAACTGGGAAGTGAGGGGCTATTGGTAGGTCTTACCCGGCGAATTGCTTTAGATAGGCCTTGGGAAAGGTTATGTCTTGGTTTACATGTCGGTCTTATTAGTCTATCAAGTCAAATTTATTACTTCGAACTACCCTATATCTAGGATTGGGAAAGAATAGGTCAACATTAGGGTACTTACACAATAATTAGACAACTGGGAAGACGTCTAATAACCGGTAGGATTAACGGCCTAGGTAGTGTCGCAGGTTTCTCCTTGAGAAGGGTCGAGGGGCCTCGTTGGTTCTTAATAGGTTTAGTACCATAAGATCCCGGTTCCATAACTCGTGCATTTAACTTAATTGGTAATTTCTTAAAAACAATCCAGGATTTTTGTCTAGGTGGTCCCGTTCTCATATAAGTAAAAGTCCACAGTCTTAATTCGTCTTTAGTCTAGTTTTAGTTTAATTTAATAGTTTAATATAGATTTCCTAGATTTTCCGTAACCCCCCCCCCCCCAAAAAAAAACATTTAAACAAGTTAAGTCGCGTCCGTCAGTGTCTATTAAAGTCTAGTTTACGTAATACATAGAGTCCTGTGGTTCGATATCCGAACTTCCTAGGTTATACTACATTGACCGGTACACTTGCCGATTGTGTGGTTTTAGGTCGAGTCTAGAATTAAAGCTTTTTAGTGTCTAGCTTAGAGAGTCTAATTTAGTTAATTTTCATAGTCTGTTTAGCACACATCACTCATCAATCATTGCTTTGTTCCATTCAGAAGACTTATCACTACTAATGGCTTCATTATAAGAGGTATGATCATTGAGCTTTCCAGCATCCATTTCAGTCAGGTAGGTAACATAATCATCCCAATTAGTAGGCCTTCTTTGCCTAGATGACCTCCTGAGTTGATTATCGGGTTCAGCGTTGTCTTGGTTTTGAGCGTTTGATGTGCCTTCGTTATGAGGTATAATGGGTTCTGATTGTGGAGATGGAATTTGTGCAGTAGCTTCAGGTGCAGTTGTTGTATTGGGTACAAGAGGAGTAAATGGAGTAATGGTAAGCGACGATCTCCCCCCGCGTCTTGTACTTCTTGCAATTCTTCGTAAGGGTTGGTACTGCTCCCACTGACCTTGAAATCCTCCAGGAACGCAGCACGCTTGGTTTCAACAATACGGGTGACATGGGAAGGACAATAGAAACGATAACCCTTCGAATGATCAGGATACCCGATAAAGAAACAGGTAACTGTTTTAGGGTCAAGTTTCCTTAGGAAAGGATTATAGAGTTTTGCTTCAGCAATGCAGCCCCATACTTTCATATATTTAAGACTTGGTTTCCTTCCTGTCCAAAGTTCATAAGGAGTTTTAGGGACAGACTTAGAAGGAACTCTATTGAGTATATGAACAGCTGCTTTTAACGCTTCAGTCTAGAGGAATATTGGTAAATTAGTGTTGGCTAACATACTGCGCACCATGTTCATAAGGGTACGATTTCTTCGTTCAGCGACATCATTCTGATGAGGTGTACCAGACATGGTGTATTGGTTCACAATCCCCTGGCCTTTACAAAACTCATAAAATGGATCAGGAGCTTGACCCACATTAGTAAGTCTTCAATAATATTCACCGCCTCTATCTGATCTCACAACTTTAATCTGACGATCTAATTGTTTTTCAACTTCAGCTTTATAATCTTTAAAAGTTGTTAGAGATTCAGACTTTTCCTTAATAATATACAAGTACATATAACGAGAATAATCATCAATGAAAGTGATAAATGAAGTATGTCCTGTTATGCCAGCGATTTGGAAGGGACCACTAATGTCAGTGTGAATAAGTTCTAATAAATTAGAGCTCCTAGTGGCACCTTTCTTATTTGCTGATGTCATTTTTCCTTTAAGACATTTGACACATGTTCCAAAATCAATGAAATCGAGAGGAGGTAAGACTTCCTCCTTTACGAGACGATTTAATCGTTCTCTTGAGATGTGGCCTAAACGTTGATGCAACAACATAGATGAAGTCTCTAAGTCTCGAATCTGTTTCATCTTTGTGAGTGATTCATTAATATTATATGACAACAAAGATTTGGAAAAATTATCATCTAGTTCTAATCTATAGTGACCACCATCCAGAATGCCAGTACCATAAACAACGGAATCATAGAGAATAGAGAGTTTGTGATGACCATGGGAAACAACAAAACCGTCCATGTATAACTTTGGTCCTTATACAAGGTTCAGAGTTACCTCAGGAACATATAAGGTATCATAAAGTTTAATACATAAACCAGTTTTCAAAAATAATTGAAATGTTCCTATGGCCTTCACTTCTAATTCTGTTCTTTGGTTTCTTCCCAGCTTCCGGATTGAAAGGAATCCATGAGTAGAGTTGGTTACATGAACCATAGAACCAGAATCAAACCACCAAGAATTAGCAGGAACATTTAAATTAAAGGACTCAAGTATCATGAAAAAATCGTTACCTATCTTAGCCAGCCACTCCTTGAAGTCAGGGCATTCCCTTTGCTTATGTCCTGTTTTCTTACAGAACTTGCAATAGGGTTTGCCTAAGGAGCTCTTAGAGCTGGAAGGTGCACTTGTATTAGGATTTAGCTTTTGAACTTTAGAAGCATCCTTTCTATGATAATTGTTCTTCCTCTTATTAGAGTTGGAGGTGGTGAAGTTAGCAACATCAGTGGTGCGATCCATCTTTATACGCTCTTCCTCTTGTACGCACATAGCGACCAGCTCACTCATCGTCCATTTGTCCTTCTCAGTGTTGTAATTGATCTTGAATGCTTCATAGGACGAAGGAAGCGAAGTGATGATGAAGTGAACAAGAAAACCATCATGGATTTCCATCTCTAGCCCATTCAGCTTATTGGCTATGTCATGCATCATCATGATGTGTTCGCGAATGCCGCTCCTCCCATCATACTTAGTTGTCACCAGCTTGAGAATAAGAGTACTAGCGTGTGCTTTTGATGTTCCCTTAAATTGTGCCTCCACAGAAGCAAGGTAGGTTTTAGCATCTTCAGAATTAGGAATGGCTCCTCTAATTGCATTGTGTATGGGCTGCTTCATGAACACGAGAGACATGCGGTTACACCTAGTCCATTTTTCATGAACTATCTGCTCAGCAGCAGTACTTTGAGTGGTAAGGTCTGCTGGCTTATTCTATCTAAGAGCATAATCGAAGTCTAGCAATCCAAGTGTAAGCATGAGGGCATCCTTCCATTCAGCAAAGTTATCACCAGTCAAATGTGGAATCCCGCAATTTGGTGCTGATAGTGGAAATAAGATGAGCGAATTATGATACTAAGAAAGAAGTCCTAATGTGATCTAAGGGCATGTTATACTAAGGTAGGCATAAATAATGACCATTTTAATTATGAAGCTGTGATATTGTCTATTACTAACATCAAAATAATAGACTTAGTTAAAATTCCACTTAAACGAAGACAAATCAGCTTTGGCCAGAAGTGTAATCATTTAAGTATGTGTGCAAAGTAATCGTGACAAATCAGCTTTGGCCAGAAATGAGACAATCACTTTAGTTATGCACTTGTCAAGTATGCTAGACATAAATGAATTAAAATCAGCTTTGGCCAGAAATTAAGACATTTTCACGTTTGTAGCGCATACTCAACATAGCTTTTATAATACTTGAACAATAAATAGATGTATTAAATCAGCTTTGGCCAGAAATGATACATCAGAAGCTCATTCAAGTTAAGCTCTTTTGGTTTTGTAAAAAGTTATCTGATTCTGATTAGGTAATTAAGTGTTGCAAAACCAAGTATTTAATAGCAAACCACCTGTTAGCGCGGATCGAACTCAGTTATGAGGTCTCGAGTGAGGTCTCGAGTCAAGTCTCGAGTCAGGTCTCGACTGAGTTGTGAGATCTCGAGTCAGTTATGAGGTCTCGAATCGCAACCTTTGTCTCGAGTTATAGCCTTATGGTCTCGAGTCGTAACCTTATGGTCTCGAGTTATAACCTTATGGTCTCGAGTTATGAAGGTTTTGATTTATAACTCAGTGGTCTCGAGTCGAAAACGTTGTCTCGAGTTGTAAATATTGAGAACCCTTATGATTTCGAGTCGAGACCTTGTGGTCTCGAGTCGAGAACTTGATGGTCTCGAGTCGCAATCTGATAGTCTCGAGTCCACTGTTAACAGCTGTTGTTGTGAAAATAACTGAAAACTCGAAATTTTAGGGATTGTGGGACAATGTTTCCTGTTTTATTGCTGATCTAAACTTATCAAAGATTTTGAAGGTAATGAACCGAAATGAACAAAATTTCTCAGAAATGAAGCAGCAATTGCCCCACGGTGGGCGCCAAACTGTTTTGGTCAAAAATACACAAGGATAATACAACCAAATACGATTTTGTGAGGTGTGATGCTTGAATTAATGAACAAATGTATGAATAATGTATGAATGAAATGAATGTTGGACACAAGGATTTATACGAGGAAAAAGCCCTTGATCCATGTATGATCTCTGGCACAAAAAACCTCAGGTGATGGAAACTACCGATCACCAACTATATTAAACTAACAATGTTACAAATCGGGATGATAACAAGCTTGTTACAAGGATCACTAGTGTGCAAAAAGTGTGTAATCGCCAATAAGTTGCAGAGAGTTCACGAGAGTAGTGTGTGTTGCTAATAATAATTCTATCAAGCTTGTTATCCCCATTAAAAACAGAAACAAACTAGCAAACTAACAATCCGCAAAAGATACTAGCTTCCCACGATCTCCATAGCGGTCACGAAGGCCATGCACGTGCAGAATTAGAAGGTATATTCCCCTGAAATCTCGGCAAGACCAAGTCCCACTCGAATACTCTGCAAAACAAGTTCAAATACAAAGACAAAGGAAACAATCGTTAATGTTAGGATAATAATCAGGATCCGGGATCCTTAACCCTGAAACATCTTCTGAGGATCCTTAATTCAAACCAAACTGAGGATCCGTGATCCTGGCTGCACTTGAGGATCCGTGATCCATACATTAGAAAAGCCATCCCTAACAATTGCCCCCAAAATATGAGGAATTAATTGTAACTAGATGACTCATATTTTCTATTTGATCCGGAACAACTTGGTTAGCGAAAAACTAGCCGTTGCCAACGGACTAGCCGTTGCCAACGGACTAGCCGTTGCGAATATGATGTCAGCGACAAGACTTCCTGCAAAATCATCATTATATATACAGGGTTAGAGATAAGGATCAAGATGCATTTAAATTTGAGTGTTTCTCTCCTTTAAATCTTCATTCGAAGACTCCAACAGGTATTCCTCTAATCCTTCTCTCTAAGATTTCTTCTTCTTCTTCTTCCGATTTTTTGTTTGTTCAAAATCTCAAAGCCAAGATGAAGCTACGATCCTCTCCTTCCAAGGATCCTAAGAAGGATAGCCCTTTGAAAAGCCAAGGTGTCACCAAAAATCCTTCGCTAGAACTCTGTCGTTTCACCGATCCTGAAATCGATCGGATTCGCCATTATTTCCCAGCAGGAAATGAAATATATACATGATATATATTAACTCTATAACATTTTCGAAGTTGGATGACCAGTGCCTGTCACCTGTGTGTCAGCTTGCTATTTGTCCACCTTTTTTTATTTTATATTTTTTTTTTGCAAATTTTTCGTTTCTTTTGGTGCATGGTGCAAAGTTATCGTTTGACTGGTTTTTAAAACCCGGTGATTCATAAGAAGGGTAGACGGCGGGGTTTTTGGTAAGGTTCGTTTTCCGGCAAATGAAGGTGTTGTATGAGACATCAATCAAATACAAGGATGTCGTGTGGAGTCCAGTGTAGATATAGGGTACGACGAGCATGGATTTGAAACGAGGAATTTTCCGGCGACCACCACGTAACAGCAATAATGGCTGCGTTGGTGTTTTCCGGCGATTTTCTAAAGAGAGAGTGAGATGATGGATCGTTACGAGTAGGTGGCGATGGTGGGTATGGAGATAGAGTGGTGGGTGTCTGTGTGAAGCAGGGATAGAAAGAGAGGGGGGTAAAATCGTAAAAACAGGTCACCGGACGGCGAAGGTGGCAAAATGTTGGTTGGGACTCGGCGGTGGGTGGAGAGATAGAGAGAGGAGGTCTCATTTGGGAAGTTGATTTTATTCTGGTAAATATCCGTGGACCATGGTTTTGATTCTCTGCCTTGAAAAATACAAAAAAGGCTGAAATAATCACTACACAGGTGCACTCTAGCCGATGTATGGACATGCCTTGGTTAAAGAAAACAATTAACTTTATAGGATATAACTAGTAACATATATCATATAGGCATATAATGAAAGAAGTCTACTAAGCTAATCTGATTTACCAAAACATGTGTCATAAAATTATTTTTTTATAAAAAAATATTTATAATATACTTCTCCGGAATCTAAGGTGCTGTTTGTTTTTTCTGCATGAAAATTTCTACAGTCTGCGGACCACATCTGCAGACATCTGCAAGAGAAGAGGTGGACCAAAAGTCTGCAGTCTGCAAGGAGAAGAGGGTTTGTTTTTTTTACTTCTACAAAAAGGTCTGCACTCTTCAACACACACAACAGACACAACTCTTCTCTCTCTCTATGCCTTCATCAACAACCACCACCACAACCATCCGCCACCACCTAACACTCACCACCGTCCACCGTCGCAACCAGCACCGTCCACCGTCGCAACCAGCACCACCCCCTGCCTTCATCTACCACCACAACAGTACTCTCTCTCTCTCTGCCTTTATCTACCACCACCACCACCTCATTCTTCACCGTCCACCACCACCACCACCCGAAGAATAAGAATAAACAAGTAAACAATCGAACAACTAAATGAAATTTGGCAAAAAAAGAAAACCATAAATTCATACCTGTGTCGGCTGAGGTTAGAGATCAACGACGAGGTGGAGCCGGTGGGGGAGGTGGTGGCGCCGGAGGTGGAGGTCACAGATGGTTGGGTGCGGCTGAGGTTGGAGATCGAGCAGGAGGAGGGGGTGCAACTGAGGTGTATGTCGACGAGGAGGAGGAGCCGGTGGGGGAGGTGGTGGCGCTGGAGGTGAAGGTGGTGGGGGAGGTGGTGGCGCCGGAGGTGAAGGTGGTGGGGGAGGAGGTTCAGGTGTGGCTGGTAGGATTAGGGTTGGAGGTTCTGTGTTTTTTAGGAGGAGATGTGTTTTGAGAAGGACATGCGTCTTGGGAAGAGGTTTGAAGACCTCAGGCCAAGTCTGCACGACGCAGAGGTGGGGAAGAGGTTTGAAGACCTAACCTCTTCTAAAAAACAAACAAGCTGCAGACCCTTATGTCTGCGCGTGGTCTGCGCGACGCAGACATAAAAGGTTCTGAAGTACTTCTAGCAAAAAACAAACACCACCTAAAATTCTCTTCAATATATTTAATCAACCTCTTAAAGTACTTTCCAGAACATCACCAAGGTACAATGTAGGACTAAAATTTAGAAAATAAATATGATAAACCATAAAAAATCTACGTCTTAAAGTTTCTTTACTATTTTCGTTATTATAAAACTGTATATATGGTTGCTATACATAGAATATTTATGTCTTTTGTAGTTTTATATTCATTATTAATATAATATAATTGGTTCTCATTTGTGTTTTCTCCTTCATTTAAACACTAACACTTAACTTTATTGAAATTGTATCATAGATCCAAATATTGGAGGAAAATTGACCTCCCTTTAAACATAACTTGACGCGTGAAAAATGAATAAATGATAACCAACCTATTTTTTCAAAAATTAGCTTATAACTTTGCAATTCAACTAAAAAAAATTTAAAAAACATAGAATATTTCACACTCATGATTCTTTTATAATTTTCGATCGATTTAGAACATGTGCCGATATACTACTGGATATATTTCTTTCAATTGCTATACCGAGTGATGGTACCGAACCAATACCAACCGAAACCCCGCAGTGAAGCGCGGGGGCTTTTTGCTAGTTATACACAACTGGGAAAGCACATTAGACAAAATTCTAAGAACACATTGGAAGAAAATTAATTCAGCCGCACATTAAAAGGGAGCCGGCTATTTTGCTTGTTGGGCCGAAGCCCATTTATTTGGGGATATTCGACAACATCAGACGAAGAGGCTGTCCTTTTATTAATATTCTTTGTAGGCATACAAAAGTGGTGAAGGGCCGAATATTACGAACAGTCGACATCAGAATATCAGACGCAAGGCAGGAGCAAGGGACGAATTGTGAAGCATCAGGTTCAAGGCTACGAAATCATCGGGATCGAGCGGGAAGCTTGGAGAACAAGGAACTATCGGGTTTTATTATTCGTTTTCTTTTATTTTCTAGTCTTCTTGTTTTTATTCTAATGAATTCTCGTTCTAAACCTTGTTTGATTGTTTTTAAGATTATCATGCTTGGCTAAACTTTTAAGCCACCTAGACTTAGTTGAATGGATTGAATAAAGTTTTTACCGTTTTCGTTATTTGCATGAATGTTATGGATTGATTGTGTTTAGTAAGAAGTTTGTTTTATTGATTTGATGCACATGCGTACTTTAATTTGGTTTATTATTGTCATTCGCTTCATATGATTCTTAGTGACGGTCTTTATCACAATATAGAGTCATGCTAGGGTTTAGATCTTGGTGAGTGTCTATATCAAGTAATAGATCTTAATTCTTTAGGGTGTAATTGGCCAATAACCCCTAGAAGTAATTGGTAATAATTTGCTAAGTCTTAGTGTTCTACTAGTCCTAATACCTGGAAAGTGAGGGGCTATTGGTAGGTCTTACCCGGCGAATTGCTTTAGATAGTCCTTGGAAAAGGTCGTGTCTTAGTTGACCTTTCGGTTTTATTAGTCTATCAAGTCAAGTTAATTAATTCAAACTACCCTAGATCTATGATTGGAAAAGAGTAGGTCAACATTAGGGTACTTACACAATAATTAGACAACTGGAAAGGCATCTAATAACCGGTAGGATTAACAACCTAGGTAGTTCCACAGGTTTCTCCTTGAGAAGGGTCGAGGGGCTTAGTTGGTTCTTAATAGGTTTAGTACTTTAAGATCCCGGTTCCATAAGTCGTGCAATTAACTTAATAGGTAAGTCTTTAATAGCAATCCAGGATTCTTATCAAATTTCAAGTAATTTACCAAGTATACCAGTCAGTGTCAAAGCCGATCGCGAACGAAATGCTATACGATCGAGCTGGATTGGACAAGAGTTTTGGAGCTTATGCGATAATTAACCAGCTAAGTCCTTTCCATTTATGCCCTTTGTTTTCATTTCTTATTTATTTTAGTCGGTTTCCATCCTACATTGAGGGCAATGTAGAGTTTAAGTGTGGGGATGGGAAACTATCGTTTAGTGTCTAGTTAGCAGAGTCTTGAGTCATTAAAAATTTGAAAAAATCCAAAAAAAATGAAAAATCAGAAAAATGTCATTTGAAATGAGAAGTTTGCAAATTAATACGGAAAATGATAGAAAAGATGAATTTTTGCTTGGGTTCAAATAATGATAATATGAGATTAATTAAGTCGAGCTTGTATCTAGTTTGGGATATGTGAATAGGCCCGATTTGGTTTTAGGTCCCTTTGATTTAATATTACCTTAATTGTCGGTCTACTAGTGGGTTTTTGCCTGGGAAATATGGGAAATTGAAACTGTCAATAAGAGTATAAGGGGCACCGTTATAAGTTAAAACCGTTAGAGTTTGTGATCATGCAAAAATAGAAAAATAAAATAAAACAATGAGCTAGACTCTGAATGAAAGTATCGCATTTCTATGTAGTCTGGGTTGAGGATAGTGACTTTACAACCAGATTCCCGCTATGATATGTGAAATCGACCTTGCAAAGAAAAGAAAAAAAGTACCGAAGCCTAAGTAATCCGAGTTGGGGATAGCGACTCTACAGCCGGATTGCCTCTTGGTTAGGGAAAGCAACGTCTACGCTCATAGAAAAGAAAAAAAAAAGAATGAAAAGTAATGAAAAAAATGAATGAAAAAAGGAAAAAAATTGATTGTAAATTCTCTTGGTTTTGATATAAGACGGTTGGGAATTGGTCCAGTGATCGTTCCTTTAGTTCTATAAGCTTGAGGCGGGATTAGGTGGACCGTAGATTCTAGTGTGAGACCCTAGGTAGATTGACCGCACTTAAATTAAATTCACATGATAAGGGCTTGAGACCGGATTTGGGTTTAAATGGACAAGTATATTCGCAATCGCGGCTAATGCAAGCGTTGGTTTTAATAAAACATAAATAAGTTTTTGACCTGAGTATTTATCCATCTCTGATTCCGTTGCATAATTCTTTTTTGAGGACGAAAAAAGCTTAAGTGTGGGGATATTTGATGTAGGGTAAAATACACATATTTGTCCCGTGTAAAGTGTATATTTTTTGTATAGGTTTTATTTGTTTTTATTTAGTTTTAGTATTATATTACATTATTTTGTGTTTTGCCAGGTACTGGTGCAAATGGAGCGAAAACGAGTACTAAAGAAATAACCAGCCAGTTGGGCAGAGTGAGGTGCCAGAGACCGAATTAAAATTGCAGCTATTTTCAGTGAGTGGGCCATAACCCACTATCTCTATTTTATATTATTAATGGGTGCCACAATATAAAAATAAAATGTCACACCCCGATATTTCCACGTATTACCGGTGGGCCCGGTGGGGGAGTATCGTGACGTAGTTGGCACATTACAGTCAAACAACACAATATTTAAATGCACAGCGGAAGCAAATGAAAGATATATTTCAATCGAATATAATTGTAATATCAAGTATCACAAAAGTTGAAATTTATCCACAGGTGGATCAAAAATAAATAGGAAACATTGTTCAACAGTTTTGGCATCCAAGCTGGCGAGACTTATTGTGAACGCTAGGAGGAAGCCGACCTAGCTCGCGTAGTACCTGCACTTAACCTTTTTGGGAAAATACGCCAGTTTACGCAGGTAAATACTATCAACCGACTCATTTTAAAAAGGTTTAATAAAATAGATTTGAATGCACGTGGCACAAACTTTTTATTACTTGGGATAATTATTTAAATATATAAACTTGTAAAAGGATTACATGTTCCTTATGCGTTCAGTAGCCCGGTTCGTGCCGGGTTAAAGTCAATGGACACACCACATTATTTATTTTGGCACTGACGAGTGTACGCCTACACCCCGCGCTTAGGTCGTGACCATTTCGTAAAATGATGCCAAGGATATCCGGGACATGGTCATTAACCCCCCAAAGGCGTTAAGCAAACAAAACATATTTAAACGGGTCATCTCGATAATACTTAACCACCAATCGATTAAGGTCGAATGCCCGACCAAGCGGTATTTTATATACCGTACCCCAAGCCCGTATAAGGGAAAATAAGTTAAAAGTATTTACCTTTGCAAGTATAAATCACAATTAGCAATTGCGGGTAGATTTTACCGGGTCTCCTATTCTGGAACAAAGGTTTATAATAACCTATTAGAATCCTAACGGTCTTTAGTTAAGCTTAAGCTTAGACCGGTTAGTTTTAAAGAAAGATACGGTTCGTACGCATGATTAAGCGAAGACCAGAATAGAATGTGATTTAGACCCAACAAGTTTAAAGACTTGTATAATATGGGTAATCTAAACACATTCTGGATTTTGAGGTAAAAGCGATAAGGTTTGACCCGTTTCGGCTAATTTATGTAAACTAGTTACATAAACCGAACCGAACGCGTAAGAAGCGTAACGGGTAACCATAAGGGTCCTAAACAGGTTTCCTAAGTTAATATGCCTCAAATATGTTGTGACATCAGTAAGATATCTTTTATTATGCCCGAAACGAATTTAAAACAATCTATGCCCCGTAGGGGTATTTTGGTCATTTACAAGGTTATAAAAGAGTTCAAGTATTAACCTGAGTTACAGGTCTGATATCATTAGTAAAAATACTTAATTTAATAAGTTATAACAATAGGGTATTGCATATATGTGAAATTTATCAATTATAACCAAACTATGCACCGTATGGGCATTTTGGTAATTTCACATAAGCTTAAAAAGCTCAAAACTGAAGTCTGAGTTAAACAACTTTTGCTTACTGTTAAAATATTATAATTTACCTAAAATATCAGTAGGTATCAACCCTTGTATGTTTAAAATAGTTTTAGTACATACTATGCGTTAAAAACGCTTAAAAGGCGATTAGGAGCCGTTTCCGGGTTGTATATAGAAAGCTAATATTTTTATTATTCCAGAAGGTTTAAAATAATTTATTTATCATAAAAAATCAGTAGCAAAAGGTTTGGGGTCAAAAAGATATGTAAAACTCATTTTATAGCCCAAAAGGGCAAAACCGACAATTACCGACTCAAGCTTATAACTCTAAGTTATGCTCAGCCTAAAATTAATTAAAAATCTTCAAAAATCCCAAAATAATATATTACATCAGTGGGTAAAAATTTTGAAATCAAAAAGTGGGTTTAAATAGGCTATATGCTAATTATGCCGTTTAATCGCTAAAAAGCTTTCTAATTACGCTAATGAGCATAACTCTCAATCTACACCACAAACTGATGTCAAATTTTGGGTACAAGTTTATAAATCAGTAACTAAGGTTTCTACTCTTTTACATCTTTAAAAATCACGTTTTATGGTGAAAAGGGCATAATGGTCAACATATAAGCAATTAACGGAATCATGCATATTAATTGGATAACTAATGAACCAAGGTGTATAATCACAGAGGGTTATACTAGCATATAGCCTGGTCCTAAGGAAGCTCTAAGGCATTTCAAAATCATACTAAATCGGGTCAGAACTGAAGTCAAAGCAAAAGTCAAAGTTTTGCGACTTTCGGTTCCGAACCGGGTCAAAACAGAAAAATGTCGGATCAAACAAGCTTAGACCAGTTATTATACTTATTACCAAGTTATATGAGTGATAAAATGTCACACCCCGATATTTCCACATATCACCGGTGGGCCCGGTGGGGTATCGTGACGTAGTTGTTATCATCATGGTCAAACATACACAGAATAGCACAGCGGAAGTCTTGGAATATAAAATATTATTACAAACTCAAATGTCTGAAAATATCAAAGTATTTATTATAGACGAGTCTGTAATATCAAATCCACAGGAGGATCAATACAGAATGTTTAAAATGAAGCTTAGCAGACTTTATGGCGTCCTTAAGGATTTGCAAGATCCTCTTTTTCGACACCGAGCAACTCCCAGCCTATTACGAGTAGTACCTGCCACTTAGCCTTTTGAAAATACGTCAGTTTTCACTGGTAAATACAATTTAACCGACTCATTTGAAAAGAGTTTATGAAAATTGATTTAAGTGCACAAGGCACAAAACCTTTTATATCTTGGGACAATTCTTAATAAAAATCTTGTATACTGAATCACATGTTTACCGTACATCTGGGGCCCAGTACAGAGACTGAGACATGATTAAACGACACACCACTTTTAAAACCCATAAAGGAGTTATCCCCAACTTGTGGGTAATTAATAATTTATTATTGGCATCTTTTCGGTGTATGCCTACACCCTGCGCATAAGTCGTGGCCATTTACAATTGAATGAGCCAAGGATATATCCAGGACATGGTCGTTAACCCCCAATGTTTAAGTCATCAACAGAACAGTATCAAAACAAGTTTTGTGGATTTACTAGCCACAATCCGGCATTTGATTGATCCACACCCGACCAAGCGGTATTAATCTACCGTATCCCAAGCCCGTATAAGGGAAAATAAGTTAAAAGTATTTACCTGAGCTAATACTTGATTCACAGCATAATAACTCAGTCGTATCCAATCTATCTAAATGCAGGTAGCTTTTACCAGGTGGCTCTAGTCTGGAGTGATGGTAATATATAACCAATTCAGAATGCTACTGGTCTTATTTAAGTCGTAGACTTAGACCGGCTAGCTCAAAGTATCTAGAGCGGTACGATACGCTAGATTAAGCGATGACCAGAATAGAATGTTATTTAGACCCAACAAGTTTGGATACATGTATATTATGGGTAAACTAAACACATTCCGGATTTTGAGATAAAAACGATAAGGTTAAACCCGTTTCGGCAAACATACGTAAACTAGTTACATAAACCGATCCGAACGCGTAGAATGCGTAACGGGTAACCAAATGAATCATATACAAGTTCCATATGTTATTATGCTTAGAATATGTCAATACATCAGTAGGATGTCAACATATATGCCCAAAAAGTATTTAAAACCATTTTAAGTCCCGTAAGGGCATTTTGGTAATTTTAATACTTATAAAAGAGATTTTATGACAAACTGTAGTTCTGGTCCTTTCTAATCAGTAAAAATATTTAATTTATCTCATTACATCAGTAAGATATCATACATATGTGAGGTTTACCATTTATGGCCAAACTATGCCCCAAAGGGTATTTTGGTCATTTCA
Organism: Helianthus tuberosus; assembly: GCA_030545235.1. Lineage (NCBI taxonomy): Eukaryota > Viridiplantae > Streptophyta > Magnoliopsida > Asterales > Asteraceae > Helianthus > Helianthus tuberosus. Next base: position 51,249,466 of record CM060396.1, read on the forward strand.
CATATGCTTTTACGGGCATTTTTGGAAGTCTGAGTTCACGACTTATGCCTACTGAAATAATATTAAAATTTGTTTAAAAATTCAGTAGGTAACAAGTCTTAGGTGTTAATTATGGTTTAAAACCATACTATGCACCTAAATAGCGTAAAAATCGCTAATTGACGATAATTAAGGGGTTTTATGGAAATCTGAGATATTGATCAGTTTTGAATGCTCAAAATAATTTATTTAATATATGAAATCAGTAGGAAAAGGTTTGGCATTCAAATCATTTGTAAATCTCATCTTATGCATGAAAAGGGTATTATCGTCATTTACCGAATAACACAAGAACTCTATGACACGATCAGTTTATAATCTGATCAATAACTCCAACAATCCCTAAAAGTAATATCTTAACAGTAGGTAATGAGTTTTGGGTCAAAACCCAAGTTTAAACATGCTTTATACAAGATATCGCAATTTACTTAGTTAAAAGCTTCTAATTACGATATCAAGCATAACTCCTATTTGGGACCAAGAACTGATGTCAAATTTTCGGGACAAGCTTATATATTAGTAACAAAGGTTTTTGTCCTCTCACATTTCTAAAAATCTCATTCTTATGTCAAAAGGGCAAAATGGGCGTTTATAAGCATAATAGCGGAAACTAGCGTATAATTCAAACCACAAGGAACCATGCAATATAACTCTAGAGGGTTATACTACTGAATAATATGGTCCTAATGGAAGCTTAAAACATGGAAGAATCAAGCTTAATTGGGTCAGAACTGAAAATTCAAAGCAAAGTCAAGCTTTTGCGACTTTCGGTTGTGAACCGACCTTAAACTTAGAATTGTCGAGTTGGACCAGCTTAGACATGTTTTAATAATCATTACCAAGTTATTAGAGTGTTAAAATATAATTTATAACTTCTGCATCTATGATTTAATTAATATGCACAAATCTGCCAAGTTTGACTTTTTACCTAAACGGTTTGACCCGACAATTAACTAAGCAAACGAAGGAATTAGGAGGTGCCCTTTCAGGGGTTAATCACCTACCTAACTATGGTCTTATACCCACTTTCAATTCGGTTAGGGGCTGGACCATGAGAGTATAAACCGAAAGTCAAAGTTTATTTACGATATTTGACTTTTCGGTTGATAGAACACAAATCTGAACTAGTGAGTGGGCTAAAGCACTTACAAATGGTCCATGGTATCTTTTCTACTAAAATTTGGTTCCACTTCAGTTCTTAAGGCTCCAGATTTAGAGGATGAAGGAAAATGAGCAAGGAATTCAAATGAGGGTGTTGGCTATTTATAGTTGTAGCAAAGCTACAAGATCATGCCAAGTTTGTGTGGCCAACAAGCATGAAATCCAGGCCCTACATGTGTTAAAGATTTATTGGGAACCTTGGTGATCACACAAACTTGCCCATCACACAAAGAATTTGCATTTACAGCCCCTGAACTTTGAACAGAATGCTAAAAATCAAATTTTGTCGCTGGGCATACTGACGCGGCCCGCGTAAGAGTGGGCTTAGGCCTTACGCGGCCCGCCTGGGCTCACCAGATCAGCCAAAGTTTGTTAAAATGACAGAACAGGTCCCTGCATGTGTTTTGAATCCATTTCAGCCCCTTTTGACCCCCGTTAAGCCATTTTCAAGGCTCTACAATGTCAATAAAGTTTAGAGGACTCAAAATATGCTTGGAACACTCTCGGATGTTGGCTCGTTTGGTCGTACGATCGAGTTGTTCGTCTAATTACGACGAAACACGGACGGACGCGAAAAACGATCCAAATGGTGTGACGAATGGAATTTTATCAAGCCAAACACTAAAATAAAATATTTTAGTGCTTACATAAACTTTTGGGTGCCCGGGGATGTTCAGAATGCGAGATATGCGCGGAAGTGCAAACTTGTGCACTTTCTGACACTTTTAGTCCTTGTATGACATAAAAGTTTATTTTTGTTCACCAACCACCTCTAAGCCTATATCTAAGATATATAAAGGATAAATAGGGTACGATTAACTCATGGGCATTTTCTGGAAGGTCCGTTATCAAACGATTCGACCTACTTTTGTAGTTTGACGCAATTAGTCCCTTAATTGCGCAAAGTAGCGTGAAAAGCCGTTTAATGATATCCAAGCCTTCTATAGCCCATAATGGGCATCCCCGAGTGTATGTCCAATTATTAAAACGCTCCGGTTCACTTAAAAGGTCCCCGAGAGGCTTAGATTCAAGAGTTGACGCTTTTGGTCCCTCAAATGCGCAAACTTGCGCATATCATCGTTTAATAGCATCGAAGCCTTATCTAGCCCATGTTAGGAATTCTTGAGAATATTATAATATATCGTGATGCTTCGGGTTCGTTAAAAGGTCACTCAGAGGTAAGAATTAACATGTTGACACTTTTAACCCTTCGACGCGCAACTTCCACATAATTACGCATACGGCTCCTCTCGTCCAACAAGTGGCTCATTTGAGAATACGGACACCGTATAAGATCACTCAGAGGCCTAGATTAGGCATGTTCACACTTTCAGTCCTTCTATATTCATAGTTTTCGATTTTGACGAAATTAGTCCCTTATAGTCAACGTTTGACTTTATTAGGGTTCATTACACGTGTCACCACATCATTGGACACGATTTTACGAGGTGTTACATAAAATAGGTTACATGCCTTCTACATTGTTAATTATGCGTAAATTCGAAGATTAGCATTCTGTTGACTTTTTCTAATCAACTTTGACCCGACAAATGGTCTAGTTAGAGTGGGAATCAGAGGGTGCCCTTTTAAGGGTTTATTGCCCACATAATTACCAACTTATAACTACCTTCAATTCGACTAATCACTGGACTATTAATGATTAATCGTTAAGTCAAACGGTAATTACGACGGTTTGACTTTTAAGCTAAAACTAAGTAAAAACTCAATTAGGAAGGGTTAAGCATACTTACAGAAGTCCTATGCACGATTAGGGATGCTTAGGGTCTGCTCTTGAACTCCCAAAAGCTCCAGAAATGCAGAAGGAATGAGTGATCACAATGTTGCAACATTGTGGCTTTATATATTGCTTTTGATCTCATAGATCATTGACACACAAGTCTACCAATGGCCATGGATCAACCACAGATGTCCCATAGTTCTAAAAAGCATGTAGGGGTCGCCCATGGAGTGAACATATCTGATTTAAGTCGGTTAGGGCGCAAAAACAGGCTGCTGTCCCAACTTTCTGCATATGGGCGTCGAACGCGGCCCGCGTAAGTGTCTCCCTGGGCTTACGCGGCCCGCTTGAGGACTGCTGTCAGATTGAACATTTTCTAGTTGTTGCATCTTGTCTCTTGGCCCTTCGAAAGGTCATCCAACCTTTATTTCTTGCATTTTGAGCCCTCCAAATTTACCTATAAGGGCTTCAAGACTTATACCCACTTTGTTAAGTCTTTGGTCACTTCATATTTACCCGAAAAGTCATAATTTTCAACGTTAACGCTTTAACCCCTTGTATACGAATTTGATCATAACTTTCTCATACGATAACGAAACTTTATGAAATTTATATCGTGCATTCTAGTGAGCATAATTAACCGTTACAAAGCTTCGGGTTTGCTAAAAGGTCACTCAGAGGTATACTTTAAACATGTTGACACATTTAACCCCTGTAGTTTGTAATCTCTCACTTTCTTTCATATTTAGCTTCGTATGATCCATGATTTATTCGTTTGAAGGTATGAGCATCATGTAGGGTTACTGTAAAGTATATTTATCCGTTGTTGACAATTTGAACCCTTATATTCACATACTTTTCATGTTTGTCAACTTTAGTCCCTCTAAAGTATTATTTCACACGTTCAAGCTTATGACACGTGTCAATACATTATAGGGCGTGAATTTTTGAGGTGTTACATAAAAGGAAGGAATCATATTAATCTTGTATGTAAAGGTGGACTCCACCTCCCACGTATACTCGGGACCTCTACGGCCATCCCACTTTACCTTTACAATAGGCACATGCTTCCTTCAAAGCTTCTTAACCAGTCGATCCTCGATCGACACAGGTTTTTTGACAAACTTCAAGCTCTCTTCTATGTGCACATCTGTATGTGGTATGACTAGTGATTCATCAGCGAAACACTTCTTCAGATTGCAGATGTGGAATACATTATGAATACCACTGAGCTCTTCAGGTAAGTTTAACTTATAGGCAACTGATCTGACACGTTCGATGACCTCGAATGGTCCTATGTATCTCGGGCTCAACTTGCCTTTCTTACCAAATCGCATCACTCCCTTCTAGGGTGATACTTTAAGCAACACCTTGTCACCTACCTCGAAGTTAAAAGGTTTACGCTTTAAATCTGCGTAGCTTTTCTGCCAATCTCTGGCAGCTTTCAGGCGGTCACGAATCTGGACAATCTTGTCCATCGTTTCAAAGACTATTTCTGGTCCTGACAGTTGGACATCTCCAACTTCCGCCCAACAGACGGGCGTTCTGCACTTTCTACCGTATAGGGCCTCGAAGGGCGCAGCCTTAATGCTGGTATGGTAGCTGTTGTTGTAGGAGAATTCGATTAATGGCAGGTGGTTATCCCAACTACCACCTAAGTCGATCACACATGCACGAAGCATGTCTTCCAAGGTTTGGATTGTACGCTCACTCTGGCCGTCAGTCTGAGGATGGTAAGTTGTACTGAAATTTAAGCGCGTGCCCAAGATTGTTGGAAACTTTTCCAAAAATGTGACGTGTATCTAGTATCTTTGTCAGAGATAATAGACACAGGTACGCCATGTAAAGCTACAATCTTATCTACGTATAATTGGGCTAACATGTCGGAGCTATAGGTCTCCTTGATGGGTAGGAAATGTGCTGACTTAGTCAGTCTATCCACTATCACCCATATCGTATCATTTCCTTTCCTTGTTTTTGGCAACTTTGTGATGAAATCCATCGTCACCATTTCCCACTTCCATGTGGGAAGTTCAGGCTGTTGTAGCAAACCTGACGGCTTTTGATGTTCAGCTTTGACTTGCGCGCACGTCAAACATTTTGCTACATAAGCGGCTATAGACTTCTTCAAGCCTATCCACCAAAAATTTGCCTTTAGATCCTGGTACATCTTATCAGCTCCAGGATGAACGGAATATTTAGAGTTGTGGGCTTCCTGGAGGATAACATCTCGAAGTCCTCCATAAACAGGAACCCATATTCGTCCATTCAATCTCAGAATTCCGTCTTTGCCAAGAGATAACTGCTCCTCAGTTACCCATAGCTTTTCATTAGGATAGTTAGCTTCCAACACAGCTTCCTTATGTGCATCTAACAACCTTTCATTTAAACTATTCTTTATCTCAATGCTCTTGGCATTGATTCGGATGGGTTTCACCCTTTCCTTTCGACTTAAGGCATCGGCGACTACATTCGCCTTGCCAGGATGGTATCTTATTTCACAATCATAATCATTCAAAGTTTCCATCCAACGTCGTTGCCTCATGTTTAAATCCTTTTGGTTAAACAAGTACTGGAGGCTCTTGTGATCAGAATAGATCACACACTTGGTACCATATAAATAGTGCCTCCATAGCTTCAGTGCAAATACAACGGTACTCAACTCCAAGTCATGGGTGGTTAATTCTTTTCATGTACCTTTAACTGATGTGAAGCATAGGCAATAACTTTGCCTTTCTGCATAAGCACACATCCCATCCCGGTGTGTGATGCATCACAATATACCACAAACTCTTCTATTCCATCAGGCAATGTCAACACAGGTGCATTGCTTAGCTTCTGTTTAAGGATATCAAAGGATTCTTGCTGCTTAGGGCCCCAATCGAACTTTATTTTCATCCTAGTTAAAGAAGTTAGGGGTGCAGCAATCCTTGAAAAATTCTCAATGAAACGCCTATAATATCCTGCCAATCCCAAGAAACTGCGAATTTCTGTGGGCCTCTTCGGCTCTTGCCAATTCATGACAGCTTCAACCTTAGCGGGATCCACTTGGATACCATACTCACTAACCACATGTCCAAGGAATTGGCCTTCTCGAAGCCAGAATTCACATTTCGAGAATTTGGCGTAAAGCTTCTCCTGTTGAAGTAGTGAAAGAATACATCGAAGATGCTTCTCATGATCAGCTTTGTTCTTCGAGTAGATGAGGATGTTGTCAATGAAGACGATGTCAAATTTGTCCAAGTAGGGATTGCAGACGCGATTCATGAGATCCATGAATGCGGAAGGTGCATTAGTGAGTCCAAAAGGCATCACTAGGAACTCGTAATTGTAACAACCCAAAAACGGGTTTGGTAATTAAACCTCGTTAATACTAAAGAGCGGGTATAATACCGTTAGCAGAAAAGATTAAACCGGAAATTATTAGGATTTAAATAAATAAGTTTAATAATAAATAAAACGAGGATAAATACTTTGAGAAAACAAAGTATATAGAAGGCCCGAGTTAACGGGACTCAAAATAAAACGGGATTTTAACTCCCCGAACCCATTAAGTTAACTAGGAATAATTAACCTAGTTAGTAATATATGATTAGGTGATGAATAATAAATTATAGCTTCTTTTGAAACAAAATAAACATGAGGGGCCAAAAGGGTTAACTTGAAAGTTAACAAAATAAATAACAAAAAAAAAAAAAAAACACAGTGTGTGTTCGTAGGATCGACCAGGAGCAGGAGAAAGAGGGGTGAAACCCTAGCTCACCCAAATTCATCAAATTGAAGGCCAAGATTAGCTCGAATCAAATGCATAAACACATAGAAACGATCACCTAGTCGTGGGGATCGTAAGGTATGTCAAATTTTTTATATTTATGAAGTTGAGATTTTTGATGAACTTATGAAAAATCGAAATTCAAGCTTGAATGATTGATGTTTGGCTGAAACTATGATGAATTCATGTTTAGAAACAAACCCTAGTTGAAAAACATGATGAATTAGTATTAAAGACTAGGGATTTGATGATTAATCTTGCATGTGCTTAGTGGGTTTTGACTAAATTCGTGTATGTGATGCTTTTAGGGGTTTTGATTGCAAAGAATAAGAGTTATAATGTCATAAACATGTTCAAATTGAAAGCTGGATTCAAACAGCTTCTGATCAGAATTTACAGCCGACTTTTATCGGCTGTAACCTGGACAAAACGTGACAAAAACATGTGTTTCTTGAGCCTAAAATGTAATTCCAGAAAATATCTTTAAAACCCCACTGGAATCGCATTTTTTAAACAAAAATTGAGCGTTTTATTAATTTTTCCGTATCAAAGGTTCAAGCTGCGTTTTCTGGCAGAATTTGCAGCCCATTACGAATGTCATAACTCAATTTAGGAATTGAGTTATGATCTCAAATTCTTACTGTAGAAAGTTTTAAGTGATTAAAAGAATCGCCAATTGGAATTTCGTCAATCGGATAAACGAGTAATTTTAAATGAATTTTTCCGTAAGCTGCAGTCAGAAGTGACGAATCTAATTGCAGCTTAGTAAATGAATTTTTACGAATTTTTGGTAAAGAGTTAGATCTTGAAATTTTAACACAAGGTCTAAACCTCCGAGAGGTACGCCACATAAAAAAATCATAATTTTTGAAGACTTGTAAACAGGTTAAACAAGTCACCAAAAACAACCCATTTTCAGTGATATGGAATGCCTAAATGAAATCGTGGCCTACTAGTTAGTATGTAAAATTTGATTTCGTTAAGAGTTGGGATGAAATAAGCCTAGGTGAGTTCAATGAACCAAATGTGCATATGAATATGTTGATAAGTCGGTTGACTTTTAAAAAGTGAAACCGACCAATGATTAGATCGAATGATAATTTTGATATGGTCGAATGATAAATTCGACATAAAACCCGTAGGATGGTATAGTCGTAAATGACTATGACTAATCTAACCGTCATACGAATCATGATGATAGTTTGACGCTTGACAAGGTAGGTGGAGGCTTGGAAAGGAAGCGGGTCAAACGGATCAAGTGTAAAGGGAAAGCGTACTTCGGATGCAAGGTAAGTAAAGCTTACACCCATTGTAGTATACGTATGTATTTTATAGGTGATAAAGGTGACAACCAATTATATTCGAAATTTGAGTTCCGACACGAAACGAAATGAGTCGGAATGAATAAAAACGATCAAAACCATGGTTGATGGTAAAAATGGACAAAATGGTAATTTAGTAGTGAATTGACTAGGAGTTAATAAGTTTTCCTTAAGGTTACCTTATAGCGTAACTAGTAATGGGAAAAAGGGGAAAAGGGTAAATTAGTCACGTGTTGACTAAATGTAAGTTGAGATTAAAAGGATACCCATGGCGTAAGCCATAACGGGTTAAAAACGTAAGAAAAAGGATCTTGTGGTAAAATCCAAAATGGGTCGGATGTGTCAATGGGTAATTAAAAACTATGTTTTGACATAAGTATAAATGTTTGGTCATAAAGACTATATGGGTCAAATGGTGGTGACGACACCATTTGACAATATCGACTAATGTTTGGTTATCAAGTTAGATGTTCACAGGAGTGAACGGGAAGTGGATTATTGCGTCGCTATAAAGTAGCGGCTAATAAAAGAAAGGTACAAAACGAGTCTATATGTTGACCCGAGCTAGGTACGCATATTTTAAATTATAGTTAGAAATAATATGTTGGTCAAATATCAGTGAAAGCCCTTCGTTGTAAAATGAGGGACTGAAATTGACCAAAATACCATGAACGCTAAATCGGGTAAACGGTCTTTATGAGCCGTTTAAGATCGTGTATTATGATAATGTAAGTTATAGATAAGTATAAAGTGGATTGTGCATAACAAAAGGGAAAAATTTAAACCTAGAAGGTTTAAGTCTTCGAAACGGGTCAAAAGAATTATGCGCATAGATTTAGTACTAGCCGCGTAATTCATAAAAGTTACAAACCCGAACTATAGATTTTGAGTTAAGCATGTTGATGTACGCTAAATGGTTAATTAGAAACAAGGTTGTAAACTTTTAAAACAAATGGGTCGAATAAATGAAATAAGAAATTATAAACTAATCATTTATAATTCAGGTTTCATATGCGGAAAATAGGATAAATTGATGCGTATTTTTATTACAAACGCGTAGGAAAAAGAATCACCTAAAACGGACTTGTAGATAAAAAGTTATGACACTTTAAAGACCGTTTTACGATTAAAACCATAGCTGGGAAAAATGCAGGTTTCAGCAACAAAACTGCTGGAAAATCATCTCCCCCGCGACACGCGACAGGGAGCAGTAATCCTGGCGCGACACGCGAGGGCGCTCGCGGCACGCGAAAGATCAAGAGGAGTCTGTCGCGTGGCGCGACAAACTAAATTCCGAAATTTTATTTTGTTTTTGATTGTTCGCTACTAGAACTTGATTATACTAATATTTAAGATATTGAAACTAACTTTTAAGTTGGTTTTGATCATAGGTGAATGTGAAGATGTCCCGGATGAAGATCAAGCTCATTGAAGAACCGAACACGATCAAGATACAAGCTTCCGCACATGGTTTCGTCGTCATATAAAAACGACGAATTTATACATATTGTATTGTATTATTTCAAATCCGAAAATGTTTTAATTTGACCTTATTTTTCAATGTATATGTAATAATAATTACATGTTTGTTTACGTAAATAATACAAAAACCCTAAAATAATAGCAAGGGTGTTACAAGTTGGTAATCAGAGCTCATGGTTAAAGAATAAAGTGTGTTCGGTTCGAGGCTTGATCGCAAATTCGGTAAGTACATGTATGTTAATGGTTTAACATGTTAAAGTGTTGTGAACAACACATATGGTTATTATGTAATACACGTTACCCCAATGAAAACGATAGGTATAGTTAACGAAATCACGTGCGTTGACACGTACAGTAAAAAAAAGGCCTTGTATTACAATACAGCCGTTTATTAATGTCGGAATTACTAACCTTTGTGAATGTTTTAATTGAAGGACACTCGTATCTGAAGATGACGAGAGTTGGAAAAATTACGGATATGACTGTGAAACGGTCCGATGTATGACAAGAAAAGCATACTTATCAAGGATCTAAATCGCGTAGTGATCGCGAACAAGGTTAACGGCAAAAGAAGCCCGTTAGGGCAAGCATTACCAGGTGCACATTTTAAATTTAATTGCACAAATAGCAATATGCAACAAACATGTAGAGAATGATTGTTGCACCTGTAAATTGAAAACTTGGAAAAACCCGAATAGAAAACCTATCCGGGATATTGTTTCCAAGAGAAACAAATAGAGCCATTACTTACATGGGGTGTAATGTGAAAATTATAAAAAGGTCATGTATACCAGGTGTTGATCGCTTACTCTGGCCAAGTAAGTAGTGAACATGTGGTAGCATGAACTTCTTATGATGGACACATTTACGTCTGATGTAGTAAGGGCGGGGTGAATTGGACTTACTTAAATGGTACCCAAATAAATCAAACAAGCAAAATATTTGATAATAATATAAACGCATAGCCGGGTGACGGAGGTGTATTACATTAGGATAATGAGCCCGAGAGAAGGGACAAAGACCAATGTAAATGATGACATAAATGAATAACCTGATGAAAATTCATAAAGATAAGTCATGTTGGACGAAAGAGCCATGGTTGACAAAATGGGCAAGTAAAACCAAAGTATAGATGATCCGCCAGATAATAAAAACGAAGGTATTGCCCATACGAAAAAGATAATCAAAGTTGTTAACTTTAGTCGTAGTAAAGCAAGGATGACGATGATAATCGTCACTCAGAATCTATAAGGCCGTCAAGGATGGTCACACAAGGAATAAAAGACATGGTTGAATAAAAGCGATGGATTTCGCTAAGACGACCAAATCAATCGAAGCGAAGTCTTAATGCATACCGGAAGGGTTGCAATGATAACGACTTCGGTAAAACACCCAATTGATAGGTAGGAATTTGAGCGAATGCGTAAACCAAGAGACGGGAACGCGAATTGAAAGTCAAAAGACTCAGGTTTCGAGTCATGACTAAAAGACGATAAGATACTGTAAATAGAAATTTTAATAAATTGCGTTCAACTATTCTAAAGTTGAACGGGTCGAATAAAGAATGAAGTTGGACATTCATAAGTGATGAAATTTCACATGAACAAGTCAAACGAATTAAATGAAGAATAACGCTTGCTAACATAAGTAAGCGTGAAATATTAATAAACTTACACAAGGGGCTATAGGCGCTAAAAAAAACCCTTAAGGTTAATGAACCCGGGTAGTGGGTTGCAAGGAAATACATGTGAGAACCAAATAATGGTAAGCGTAGAACAAATCGACGTGTAGATGACGTAAAGAGTCATAAAATCAGAAGATTAGTCCAAGAGTAAACGAATGAAGCTTTAGACTACAGTCAAGGCCAACTAAAGTTCAAAAGCGAAAATAAACAATTCCAAACATAATAAGAGATGCTTTGAAGCTATTTATGTATATATACATTTGAATATAGACATGGATAAAAGACGATCGACGGGATCATCATAACCTACGGGATTATAAATAGTGTTAAAGTCTACGGGACCAAAAAGACCTTCGGGTCACAAATAGAAAGAAACGAATGGTTGGGGTTCTCACCTTAAAAAGGTGAAAATCTAGAGAAAAAGCTTACGAGGCTAAGTAAAAGAACTTGCGGGTCACTTGGATAAAACGAGGAAAACTGGTTGTAACTCACCACGTAAAATAATAATGGGAGGTAAAGTTAGTATAAAAGCGATGAGTTTTGCTAAGTTAATCGAATGGGTTAAAGTGAAGAATTTCACTAAAACATTTAAACGGGCAAAATCGACAAAGAATCCACAATTATTTAAATTGTGTTACGCCACAAAAAGGGGGAAGTCATTACCGAAATGACAACAAAAGGGGATAAACCTGTTAACAGACTGATGAGACTAAGATGATAACTCGATCAATAAAGATAAGGGATATAAGCTGAAGGTAACGGCCTGCGAGGCCTTACACATGAAAGACGTACGCGTCAATATAAATGAAAACGTTAGATCCAAAGGAACGAGTGAATGTCTTGAAAACGAAACTAGGTTCGTTTAGTCTAAATTAAAAGAAATACGTAAATAAGGTTTCGGGGACGAAACCTCTTTAAGGGGGGTAGACTTGTAACACCCCGAAAACGGGTTTGGTAATTAAACCCCGTTAATACTAAAGAGCGGGTATAATACCGTTAGCAGAAAAGATTAAACCGGAAATTATTAGGATTTAAATAAATAAGTTTAATAATAAATAAAACGAGGATAAATACTTTGAGAAAACAAAGTATATAGAAGGCCCGAGTTAACGGGACTCAAAATAAAACGGGATTTTAACTCCCCGAACCCATTAAGTTAACTAGGAATAATTAACCTAGTTAGTAATATATGATTAGGTGATGAATAATAAATTATAGCTTCTTTTGAAACAAAATAAACATGAGGGGCCAAAAGGGTTAACTTGAAAGTTAACTAAATAAATAACAAAAAAAAAAAAAACACAGTGTGTGTTCGTAGGATCGACCAGGAGCAGGAGAAAGAGGGGTGAAACCCTAGCTCACCCAAATTCATCAAATTGAAGGCCAAGATTAGCTCGAATCAAATGCATAAACACATAGAAACGATCACCTAGTCGTGGGGATCGTAAGGTATGTCAATTTTTTTATATTTATGAAGTTGAGATTTTTTATGAACTTATGAAAAATCGAAATTCAAGCTTGAATGATTGATGTTTGGCTGAAACTAGGATGAATTCATGTTTAGAAACAAACCCTAGTTGAAAAACTTGATGAATTAGTATTAAAGACTAGTGATTTGATGATTACTCTTGCATGTGCTAAGTGGGTTTTGACTAAATTCGTGTATGTGATGCTTTTAGGGGTTTTGATTGCTAAGAATAAGAGTTATAATGTCATAAACATGTTCAAATTGAAAGCTGAATTCAAACAGCTTCTGATTAGAATTTACAGCCGACTTGTATCGGCTGTAACCTGGACAAAACGTGACAAAAACATGTGTTTCTTGAGCCTAAAATGTAATTCCAGAAAATATCTTTAAAACCCCACTGGAATCGCATTTTTTCGACGAAAATTGAGCGTTTTATGAATTTTTCCGTATCAAAGGTTCAAGCTGCGTTTTCTGGCAGAATTTGCAGCCCATTACGAATGTCATAACTCAATTTAGGAATTGAGTTATGATCTCAAATTCTTACTGTAGAAAGTTTTAAGTGATTAAAAGAATCGCCAATTGGAATTTCGTCAATCGGATAAACGAGGAATTTTAAATGAATTTTTCCGTAAGGTGCAGTCAGAAGTGACGAATCTAATTGCAGCTTAGTAAATGAATTTTTACGAATTTTTGGTAAAGAGTCAGATCTTGAAATTTTAACACAAGGTCTAACCCTCCGAGTGGTACGCCACATAAAAAAATCATAATTTTTGAAGACTTGTAAACAGGTTAAACAAGTCACTAAAAACAACCCATTTTCAGTGATATGGAATGCCTAAATGAAATCGTGGCCTACTAGTTAGTATGTAAAATTTGATTTCGTTAAGAGTTGGGATGAAATAAGCCTAGGTGAGTTCAATGAACCAAATGTGCATATGAATATGTTGATAAGTCGGTTGACTTTTAAAAAGTGAAACCGACCAATGATTAGATCGAATGATAATTTTGATATGGTCGAATGATAAATTCGACATAAAACCCGTAGGATGGTATAGTCATAAATGATTATGACTAATCTAACCGTCTTACGAATCATGATGATAGTTTGACGCTTGACAAGGTAGGTGGAGGCTTGGAAAGGAAACGGGTCAAACGGATCAAGTGTAAAGGGAAAGCGTACTTCGGATGCAAGGTAAGTAAAGCTTACACCCATTGTAGTATACGTATGTATTTTATTGGTGATAAAGGTGACAACCAATTATATTCGAAATTTGAGTTCCGACACGAAACGAAATGAGTCGGAATGAATAAAAACGATCAAAACCATGGTTGATGGTAAAAATGGACAAAATGGTAATTTAGTAGTGAATTGACTAGGAGTTAATAAGTTTTCCTTAAGGTTACCTTATAGCGTAACTAGTAATGGGAAAAAGGGGAAAAGGGTAAATTAGTCACGTGTTGACTAAATGTAAGTTGAGATTAAAAGGATACCCATGGCGTAAGCCATAACGGGTTAAAAACGTAAGAAAAAGGATCTTGTGGTAAAATCCAAAATGGGTCGGATGTGTCAATGGGTAATTAAAAACCATGTTTTGACATAAGTATAAATGTTTGGTCATAAAGACTAAATGGGTCAAATGGTGGTGACGACACCATTTGACAATATCGACTTATGTTTGGTTGTCAAGTTAGATGTTCACAAGAGTGAACGGGAAGTGGATTATTACGTCGCTATAAAGTAGCGGCTAATAAAAGAAAGGTACAAAACGAGTCTATATGTTGACCCGAGCTAGGTACGCATATTTTAAATTATAGTTAGAAGTAATATGTTGGTCAAATATCAGTGAAAGCCCTGCGTCGTAAAATGAGGGACTGAAATTGACCAAAATACCCATGAACGCTAAATCGGGTAAACGGTCTTTATGAGCCGTTTAAGATCGTGTATTATGATAATGTAAGTTATAGATAAGTATAAAGTGGATTGTGCATAACAAAAGGGAAAGATTTAAACTTAGAAGGTTTAAGTCTTCGAAACGGGTCAAAAGAATTATGTGCATAGATTTAGTACTAGCCGCGTAATTCATAAAAGTTACAAACCCGAACTATAGATTTTGAGTTAAGCATGTTGATGTACGCTAAATGGTTAATTAGAAACAAGGTTGTAAACTTTTAAAACAAATGGGTCGAATAAATGAAATAAGAAATTATAAACTAATCATTTATAATTCAGGTTTCATATGCGGAAAATAGGATAAATTGATGCGTATTTTTATTACAAACGCGTAGGAAAAAGAATCACCTAAAACGGACTTGTAGATAAAAAGTTATGACACTTTAAAGACCGTTTTACGATTAAAACCATAGCTGGGAAAAATGCAGGTTTCAGCAACAAAACTGCTGGAAAATCATCTCCCCCGCGACACGCGACAGGGAGCAGTAATCCTGGCATGACACGCGAGGGCGCTCGCGGCACGCGAAAGATCAAGAGGAATCTGTCGCGTGGCGCGACAGACTAAATTCCGAAATTTTATTTTGTTTTTGATTGTTCGCTACTAGAACTTGATTATACTAATATTTAAGATATTGAAACTAACTTTTAAGTTGGTTTTGATCATAGGTGAATGTGAAGATGTCCCGGATGAAGATCAAGCTCATTGAAGAACCGAACACGATCAAGACACAAGCTTCCGCACATGGTTTCGTCGTCATATAAAAACGACGAATTTATACATATTGTATTGTATTATTTCAAATCCGAAAATGTTTTAATTTGACCTTATTTTTCAATGTATATGTAATAATAATTACATGTTTATTTACGTAAATAATACAAAAACCCTAAAATAATAGCAAGGGTGTTACAGTAATGACCATAACGAGTCCAAAATGCAGTCTTGTGTACATCTTCATCTTTAACCTTCAATTGATGATAGCCTGACCTCAGATCGATCTTAGAGAAGTAGCTTGCCCCTTGAAGTTGATCGAACAGATCGTCGATTCTGGGCAATGGGTACCTATTCTTGATAGTGGCCTTATTAAGCTCACGGTAATCGATGCACAGACGCATCGATCCATCCTTCTTCTTGACAAATAAGATTGGTGCTCCCCAAGGAGACGAACTAGGTCTAATGAAACCTTTGGCTAGCAATTCATCTAGTTGCGTTCTCAATTCCTTCATTTCTGTTGGTGCCAACCTATAAGGCGCTCTAGCAACAGGTGCTGCTCCAGGGATGATGTCAATTCTGAATTTTACTTGTCTATCTTGTGGTAAGCCAGGTAGTTCTTCAGGAAAAACTTCAGGGTATTCAGAAATGACGGGGTTGTCTTCAATCTTAGGCTTCGGCTCATCAATAGTCACTTGTGCCATGTAGATGACACAACCCTTCTTTAAACACTTAGAGGCCTTGAGCATAGTCACTTGCTCAGGCAGTCCATACTGGGTATCTCCCTGAATGGTAAGTGATTCACCAGACGGAGTCTTGATCACCACTTGCTTCTTATTGCAGACAATCTGGGCCTGGTTATGAGATAACCAGTCCATACCCAAAACAATGTCAAAACTGGCTAACTTCAAAGGAAGTAGGGACAAAGGAAAAGAGTGGTTCCTAATGGATATAACACATCCATCTAACATAGTTGAGACAGTTTCTATGGTGCCATCTGCTAATTCCACTTCATACTTCACACTTAAGGTTTTTACTGGTAATTTCAACAACTCACAAAACTTATTATCTACAAATGATTTATCAGTGCCTGAATCAAAAAGCACTCTCGCATAAACATCATTTATAAGGAAAGTACCTATGATCACATTGTCGTCCTGCACAGCTTCCTTCGCATCCATCTTGAAGACCCTAGCATTGGTCTTCTTTCCTTCATCAGCTTTCTTTGCATATTTTGGGCAGTTGGACTTGATATGCCCTTTTTCGTTGCAACTGTAGCACGTTGCGTCCTTCAACTTTTTGCAATCCAAGGTCTTGTGTTCCTTGGACTTGCATATCCCACATGCAAAAGTTCTCGACTGTGTCTGCGAGTTCGATTCATATCTGCACTTCCCGAAGTGCTGTTTCTTGCAGATCTTACACTTGGGCTTTTCTCCAGATTGATGCCCATCCTTCCTAGATCCTGGCCCCTTCCTGTGGTCATTGTTTCCCCTGTGCTTCTTATCCGAACGTCGTGAGTTGCCATCCTCACGCTTTCTTTTCTCGGCATCCGTGTTCCTCAGCGATCTCTGCCTGACCGCGTCCAGTGTGAGGGACAAAGATATATCAGCTACAGATCTGAAAGTAGCTGGCCGAGAGGCTTTTACACTTGCCTTTATCTCTGGGGCTAAACCCCCAATGAAACGAGCTATTCTTTTGGGTTCCGGGGTCACCAGATAAGGAACCAACCTTGACATTGTATTAAAGCTCGTAAGGTAAGCTTGGCAATCCAGATTCTTCATCACCAACGATAGGAAATCAGACTCAATCTTTTCAACCTCATGCTGGGGACAGTAGTTGTCTCGGATGAGGGTAACGAATTGTTCCCATGTCATATTGTACAATGGAATCTTCCCAGTAGCTTGAATCAACGATCTCCACCAGGCTAAGGCCTCACATTTGAACGATTGAGACACAAACTTTACCACATCCTTCTCAGCGCACCCGCTGATATCAACCACGGTGTCCATCTCATCCAGCCATGTCATGCTGTCTATAGCCCCCTTTTCCCCAGTGAAATCTTTGGGTTTACATGACACAAAGTATTTGTAAGAGCAACCCTTTTCACGGGGTCCTTGATTCAGTATTACCCTTTGAGATGGGACACTTTGCCGGTTTGAAGAGTGACGATCGTCATCGTCTTTCTTGGGCTCGTCTTTCTTAGAGGGTGGTGGCTTGCTGTGAGCCTCAGAATGAGTGATAGGCTTTGAATGTGGTGCAAATAGGGTCCTACTTCGAGTCACGCTATATTCCTGATACTGCCGCTCTATGGCTTTCGTAACAGTGTTGTCTATTAACGCTTGCAGTTCAGCACCCGCTATATTAATCCGAGCATCATTCTGATTCTCCCTTGGGTGACTATTAATTTCATCTGAGTCAGCCATTGTATCTTGAACTGCTACATAAGATATTGACAATGGTTTATTACGGAATTGTCTTTTATAGCAATTCATTAACCATGGTAAGCATAGACCATATTTGGTTAATTTGTTAATCATAATTATTTAGGATTTTTATTTTTAATTTATCCTAATTATAAAACAATAACAGTATTATTTGTGGCGCATAAGGCCTAGTCACAGGGACATTTTAAATTATAAGCCATGATTTCAGAGAATCAAGGTATTAAGGCTTGAACATAGTTCATTACCTTTCTCTGACAGGGAGTCGTAGACTGCTACTGTCTTTTGTCTTATATGACAATGAGTATGGCCCGTAGGCACTATATTACCAATGTATGGTCAAAAATATGATCATCTTAATTGATGATTTAAACCTATGATTTATATATCATCAGGTTAGTTAGGAATCTTTTGAAGAATCCTATTATAAAATGACGTGTGTGATTTTTAACGAATCACATCTGCCAGGAGCGTTAACATGTTTACAGATGTTAAAAGGGACTTGAATCTTTTAAACAGGTCTTACCATCTTGGCCAAGTCTTATTATGACATGTAAGCTAGGTTATACCTTGGAGATTCTTATTTAATACATAATAGGCAGATTAATTTAAAAAGGAATGATTCTGATTTATTTATTTCATGTAATATATTTATGCATATAATAGCAAAAATGAAATTTATAAACTTAACATTCCAATAACATTTAAAAGAGTACATATCGCCCTAAACGGGACTTTTAATAGAAACAATTCACCCACGCAGGGGCCAAACTAAAATACAAGTCCACGCAGGGACCAAATACTAGAATAGATGTCCACGCAGGGACTAAAAGACAAGTCCGCGCACGGACTATATACACAGATAAATGTCCATGCAGGGACTTGATTGAAATAGATAATACAAGAACACATGTAGGGATTTAATGATCCTTTTTCTTCTTCCCCTTTAGCAAGCCTGCTAAGCCCTTGAGGAAACCTTGTCGTTCCCTGCGATCTCTGTGAAAATCTCGCTCGACTTGGTCCAATCTTTGAAGAATTTCTTCCCGTTCAGGCGGGGAAAACCGTGGCGGCTGCGATTGTTGCCGAATCGGTGGTCGAGCTGGTACTTGATACCCATGAGTTGGATATCCTACTCCCCAAGGAGCTCCATACGGTCCTTCAGGGTGAATGGCGAGGTAGTTTGATGCCACATGGTAAGGGTCTTCAGCAAAGTTATATTGGGTGTGAGCCGGCTACTCAAACGGGTTGTACGCCATTGAACCGGCGTATGCAGGGATCGGGTTATCAAAACCCATCGGTGGTGGCTGTGGTGCAACTGGTGCAGAACTAACCTCAGGAACTGGGTTTGAGGGCCCACCCATTTGTGGGTCCTCACGCAGTGGCGGATAGTGACTGCCACTGGAGTGTCGAGGGGTGCTAAAGTGGAAATCCCCTGCTCGCGCAGACATACGTGCTCCCGTTCTCCTACGCCTTGGTGGTTCTGGAGGTGCTTGATGAACTGGTGGCGGTGGAGGCGGTGGCGTGACTGCCACGAATCGTGAATCCCCAGAGGGATCCTGCTGCTGCTACTGCTGGTGAGGTGATGAATGGTGAGAAGGTGTGAAGTACCATTCATGTTGGTTAAACCTCGCTTGGTAACTATCTGGACCACCGTAGGGTGATCCGTGAAAAGAAGATCCATCCGAGATCTCGATGGGATGGTTGGGGGTACCGCTTGCAGGTTCGACGGGATCCGTGTCCTCGTCCATATCCATAGCATTGTCTTCCGAGAAGTGGTCCTCCGGTCCCAATGGGTTAAAACCCACTGGTTCTTGAATATAATTTTCCGGGTTGAACCGGCCCTGAGAAACAGGAGTGGGGTTACCAAAGGAATTGTGCGATAGAGATCGCTGGAGTGGTATATATGAAGGTTGTGGGTTATCGGGCTCGTTTTCTGACTGTGGCCCATAGGAGTTACGATAGGGAGGCGTTGAGCTGTGCGAAATAGACCGTCTAGCGGGCTAAAAAAGGTTCCTCCTGTTTCCTTGCGGATCGGCACTCATTGTAGTGGAAGGAGTTCGCCGGTGTGAAGGTCCAGCCTCGTGATCGTTAGGGGCGGTGATTGGCCCCTTGCCTCGTCCTCCTCGTCTAAATCTTGGCGGCATTGTTAAACCTGTCAATATAAACAAAGATAACAACACGAATATATATAAAGGACAAAGTTAAAATTAAAACAAATTTGGATTGTTCCTATGTTCTTTGTCTAGACTCAAAAATTTAGGAATGTGCAATTGTGTAACTGAGATTAAACACAAAAGGCTAGTGTTTAATTCACTCAGCGTTGGCTCTGATACCAACCTGTCACACCCCGATATTTCCACGTATTACTGGTGGGCCCGGTGGGGGAGTATCATGACGTAGTTGGTACATTACAGTCAAACAACACAATATTTAAATGCACAGCGGAAGCAAATGAAAGATATATTTCAATCGAATATAATTGTAATATCATGTATCAAAAAAGTTGAAATTTATCCACAAGTGGATCAAAAATAAATAGGAAACATTGTTCAACAGTTTTGGCATCCAAGCTGGCGAGACTTATTGTGAACGCTAAGGGAAGCCGACCTAGTTCGCGTAGTACCTGCACTTAACCTTTTTGGGAAAATACGTCAGTTTACACTGGTAAATACTATCAACCGACTCATTTTAAAAAGGTTTAATAACATTGATTTGAATGCACGTGGCACAAACTTTTTATAACTTGTGATAATTATTTAAATATATAAACTTGTAAAAGGATTACATGTTCCTTATGCGTTCAGTAGCCCGGTTCGTGTCGGGTTAAAGATCAATAGACACACCACATTATTTATTTTGGCACTGACGAGTGTACGCCTACACCCCGCGCTTAGGTCATGGCCATTTCGTAAAATGATGCCAAGGATATCCGGGACATGGTCATTAACCTCCCAAAGGCGTTAAGCAAACAAAACATATTTAAATGGGTCATCTAGATAATACTTAACCACTAATCGATTAAGGTCGAATGCCCGACCAAGCGGTATTTTATATACCGTACCCCAAGCCCGTATAAGGGAAAATAAGTTAAAAGTATTTACCTTTGCAAGTATAAATCACAATTAGCAATTGCGGGTAGCTTTTACCGGTTCTCCTATTTTGGAACAAAGGTTTATAATAACCTATTAGAATCCTAACGGTCTTTAGTTAAGCTTAAGCTTAGTCCGGTTAGTTTTAAAGAAAGACACGGTTCGTACGCACGATTAAGCGAAGACCGGAATAGAATGTGATTTAGACCTGACAAGTTTAAAGACTTGTATAATATGGGTAATCTAAACACATTCTGGATTTTGAGGTAAAAGCGATAAGGTTTGACCCGTTTCGGCTAATTTATGTAAACTAGTTACATAAACCGAACCGAACGCGTAAGAAGCGTAACGGGTAACCATAAGGGTCCTAAACAGGTTTCCTAAGTTAATATGCCTCAAATATGTTGTGACATCAGTAAGATATCTTTTATTATGCCCGAAACGAATTTAAACACAAACTATGCCCCGTAGGGGTATTTTGGTCATTTACAAGGTTATAAAAGAGTTCAAGTATTAACCTGAGTTACAGGTCTGATATCATTAGTAAAAATACTTAATTTAATAAGTTATAACAGTAGGGTATTGCATATATGTGAAATTTATCAATTATAACCAAACTATGCACCGTAGGGGAATTTTTTGGTAATTTCACATAAGCTTAAAAAGCTCAAAACTGAAGTCTGAGTTAAACAACTTTTGCTTACTGTTAAAATATTATAATTTACCTAAAATATCAGTAGGTATCAACCCTTGTATGTTTAAAATAGTTTTAGTACATACTATGCGTTAAAAACGCTTAAAAATGCGATTAGGAGCCGTTTCCGGGTTCTATATAGAAAGCTGATATTTTTATTATTCCAGAAGGTTTAAAATAATTTATTTATTATATAAAATCAGTAGCAAAAGGTTTGGGGTCAAAAAGATATGTAAAACTCATTTTATAGCCCAAAAGGGCAAAACCGACAATTACCGACTCAAGCTTATAACTCTAAGTTATGCTCAGCCTAAAATTAATTAAAAATCTTCAAAAATCCCAAAATAATATATTACATCAGTGGGTAAAAAGTTTGATATCAAAAAGTGGGTTTAAATAGGCTATATGCTAATTATGCCGTTTAATCGCTAAAAAGCTTTCTAATTACGCTAATGAGCATAACTCTCAATCTTCACCAAAAACTGATGTCAAATTTTGGGTACAAGTTTATAAATCAGTAACTAAGGTTTCTACTCTTTTACATCTTTAAAAATCACGTTTTATGGTGAAAAGGGCATAATGGTCAACATATAAGCAATTAACGGAATCATGCATATTAATTGGATAACTAATGAACCAAGGTGTATAATCACATAGGGTTATACTAGCATATAGCCTGGTCCTAAGGAAGCTCTAAGGCATTTCCAAATCATACTAAATCGGGTCAGAACTGAAGTCAAAGCAAAAGTCAAAGTTTTGAGACTTTCGGTTCCGAACCGGGTCAAAACAGAAAAATGTCGGATCAAACGAGCTTAGACCAGTTATTATACTTATTACCAAGTTATATGAGTGATAAAATAGGTTACATGCCTTCTACATTGTTAATTATGCGTAAATTCGAAGATTAGCTTTCTGTTGACTTTTTCTAATCAACTTTGACCCGACAAATGGTATAGTTAGAGTGGGAATCAGAGGGTGCCCTTTTAAGGGTTTATTGCCCACATAATTACCAACTTATAACTACCTTCAATTCGACTAATCACTTGACCATTAATGATTAATCGTTAAGTCAAACGGTAATTACGACGGTTTGACTTTTAAGCTAAAACTAAGTAAAAACTCAATTAGGAAGGGTTAAGCATACTTACAGAAGTCCTATGCACGATTAGGGATGCTTAGGGTCTGCTCTTGAACTCCCAAAAGCTCCAGAAATGCAGAAGGAATGAGTGATCCCAATGTTGCAACATTGTGGCTTTATATAGTGCTTTTGATCTCATAGATCATCGACACACAAGTCTACCAATGGCCATGGATCAACCACAGATGTCCCCTAGGTCTAAAAAGCATGTAGGGGTCGCCCATGGAGTGAAAATATCTGATTTAAGTCAGTTATTGCGCAAAAACAGGCTGTTGTCCCAACTTTCTGCATCTGGGCGTCGAACGCGGCCCATGTAAGTGTCTTCCTGGGCTTAAGCGGCCCGCTTGAGGACTGCTGTCAGATTGAACATTTTCTAGTTGTTGCATCTTGTCTCTTGGCCCTTCGAAAGGTCATCCAACCTTTATTTCTTGCATTTTGAGCCCTCCAAATTTACCTATAAGGGCTTCAAGACTTATACCCACTTTGTTAAGTCCTTGGTCACTTCATGTTTACCCGAAAAGTCATAATTTTCAACGTTGACGCTTTAACCCCTTATATACGAATTTGATCATAACTTTCTCATACGATAACGAAACTTTATGAAATTTATATCGTGCATTCGAGTGAGCATAATTAACCGTTACAAAGCTTCGGATTTGCTAAAAGGTCAATCAGAGGTATACTTTAAACATGTTGACATATTTAACCCCTGTATTTTGTAATCTCTCACTTTCTTTCATATTTAGCTTCGTATGATCCATGATTTATTCGTTTGAAGGTATGAGAATCATGTAGGGTTACTGTAAAGTATATTTATCTGTTGTTGACAATTTAAACCCTTATATTCACATACTTTTCATGTTTGTCAACTTTAGTCCCTCTAAAGTATTATTTCACATGTTCAAGCTTATGACACGTGTCAATACATTATAGGGCGTGAATTTTTGAGGTGTTACATAAAAGGAAGGAATCATATTAATCTTGTACGTAAAGGTGGACAAGGATTCTTGAATGAATTTGATTGGTGGCTACTACTAGGAAATAAAATATATACATGATATATATTAACTCTATAACATTTTCGAAGTTGGATGACCAGTGCCTGTCACCTGTGTGTCAGCTTGCTATTTGTCAACCTTTTTTTATTTTTTATTTTTTTGCAAATTTTTCGTTTCTTTTGGTGCATGGTGCAAAGTTAACGTTTGACTGGTTGTTAAAACCCGGTGATTCATAAGAAGGGTAGACGGCGGGGTTTTTGGTAAGGTTCGTTTTCCGGCAAATGAAGGTGTTGTAGTAGACATCGATCAAATACAAGGACGTCGTGTGGAGTCCAGTGTAGATATAGGGTACGACGAGCATGGATTTGAAACGAGGAATTTTCCGACGACCACCACGTAACAGCAATAATGGCTGCGTTGGTGTTTTCCGGCGATTTTCTAAAGAAAGAGTGAGATGATGGATCGTTACGAGTAGGTGGCGATGGTGGGTATGGAGATAGAGTGGTGGGTGTCTGTGTGAAGCAGGGATAGAAAGAGAGGGGGTAAAATCATAAAAACAGGTCACCGGACGGCGAAGGTGGCAAAATGTTGGTTGGGACTCGGCGGCGGGTGGAGAGATAGAGAGAGGAGGTCTCATTTGGGAAGTTGATTTTATTCTGGTAAATATCCGTGGACCATGGTTTTAGTTCTCTGCCTTGAAAAATACAAAAAAGGCTGAAATAATCACTACACAGGTGCACTCTAG
The DNA here is from genome assembly GCA_030545235.1 of Helianthus tuberosus. Taxonomy (NCBI): domain Eukaryota; kingdom Viridiplantae; phylum Streptophyta; class Magnoliopsida; order Asterales; family Asteraceae; genus Helianthus; species Helianthus tuberosus. The sequence continues at coordinate 51,273,900 of CM060396.1, forward strand.
CCGATGTATATCCATACATGTCTTGGATAAAGAAAACAATTAACTTTATAGGATATAACTGGTAACATATATCATATAGGCATATAATGAAAGAAGTCTACTAAGCTAATCTGATTTACCAAAACATGTGTCATAAAACTATTTTTTTATGAAAAAATATTTATAATATACTTCTCCGGCATCTAAGGTGCTGTTTGTTTTTTCTGCATGAAAATGTGTGCAGCCTGCGGACCATATCTGCAGACATCTGCAAGAGAAGAGGTGGACCAAAAGTCTGCAGTCTGCAAGGAGAAGGGGGTTTGTTTTTTTTACTTCTACAAAAAGGTTTGCACTCTTCAACACACACAACAGACATAACTCTTCTCTCTCTCTGTGCCTTCATCAACAACCACCACCACAACCATCCGCCACCACCTAACACTCACCACCGCCCACCGTCGCAACCAGCCCCGTCCACCGTCGCAACCAGCACCACCCCTACCTTCATCTACCACCACCACAGTACTCTCTCTCTCTGCTTTCATCTACCACCACCACCTCATTCTTCACCGTCCACCACCACCACCCGAAGAATAAGAATAAACAAGTAAACAATCGAACAACTAGATGAAATTTGGCAAAAAAAAAAAAAAAAACCCTAAATTCAGACCTGTGTCGGCTGAGATTGGAGATCGACGACGAGGTGGAGCCGGTGGGGGAGGTGGTGGCGCCGGAGGTGGAGGTCGCAGATGGTTGGGTGCGGCTGAGGTTGCAGATCGAGCAGGAGGAAGGGGTGCGGCTGAGGTGTATGTCGACGAGGAGGAGGAGCCGGTGGGGGAGGTGGTGGCGCCGGAGGTGAAGGTGGTGGGAGAGGAGGTTCAGGTGTGGCTGGTAGGATTAGGGTTGGAGGTTCTATGTTTTTAAGGAGGAGATGTGTTTTGAGAAGGAGATGCGTCTTGGGAAGAGGTTTGAAGACCTCAGGCCAAGTCTGCACGACGCAGAGGTGGGGAAGAAGTTTGAAGACCTAACCTCTTCTAAAAAACAAACAAGCTGCAGACCCTTATGTCTGCGCGTGGTCTGCGCGGCGCAGACATAAAAGGTTCTGAAGTACTTCTAGCAAAAAACAAACACCACCTAAAATTCTCTTCAATATATTTAATCAACCTCTTAATGTACTTTCCAGAACATCACCAAGGTACAATGTAGGACTAAAATTTAGAAAATTAATATGATAAACCATAAAAAATCTACGTCTTAAAGTTTCTTTACTATTTTCGTTATTATAAAATTGTATATATGGTTGCTATACATAGAATATTTATGTCTTTTGTAGTTTTATATTCATTATTAATATAATATAATTGGTTCTCATTTGTGTTTTCTCCTTCATTTAAACACTAACACTTAACTTTATTGAAATTGTATCATAGATCCAAATATTGGAAGAAAATTGACCTCCCTTTAAACATAACTTGACACGTGAAAAATGAATAAATGATAACCAACCTATTTTGTTCAAAAATTAGCTTATAACTTTGCAATTCAACTAAAAAAATTAAAAAACATAGAACATTTCACACTCATGATTCTTTTATAATTTTCGATCGATTTAGAACATGTGCCGATATACTACTGGATATATTTCTTTCAATTGCTATACCGAGTGATGGTACCGAACCAATACCAACCGAAACCCCACAGTGAAGCGCGGGGGCTTTTTGCTAGTTATACACAACTGGGAAAGCACATTAGACAAAATTCTAAGAACACGTTGGAAGAAAATCAATTCAGCCGCACATTAAAAGGGAGCCGGCTATTTTGCTTGTTGGGCCGAAGCCCATTTATTTGGGGATATTCGACAACATCAGACGAAGAGGGTGGCCTTTTATTAATATTCTTTGGAGGCATACAAAAGTGGTGAAGGGCTGAATATTACGAACAGTCGACATCAGAATATCAGACGCAAGGCAGGAGCAAGGGACGAATTGTGAAGCATCAGGTTCAAGGCTACGGAATCATCGGGATCGAGCGGGAAGCTTGGAGAACAAGGAACTACCGGGTTTTATTATTCGTTTTCTTTTATTTTATTTTATTTTCTAGTCTTCTTGTTTTTATTCTAATGAATTCTCGTTCTAAACCTTGTTTGATTGTTTTTAAGATTATCATGCTTGGCTAAACTTTTAAGCCACCTAGACTTAGTTGAATGGATTGAATAAAGTTTTTACCGTTTTTGTTATTTGCATGAATGTTATGGATTGATTGTGTTTAGTAAGAAGTTTGTTTTATTGATTTGATGCACATGCGTACTTTAATTTGGTTTATTATTGTCATTCGCTTCATATGATTCTTAGTGACGGTCTTTATCACAATATAGAGTCATGCTAGGGTTTAGATCTTGGTGAGTGTCTATATCACGTAATAGATCTTAATTCTTTAGGGTGTAATTGGCCAATAACCCCTAGAAGTAATTGGTAATAATTTGCTAAGTCTTAGTGTTCTACTAGTCCTAATACCTGGAAAGTGAGGGGCTATTGGTAGGTCTTACCCGGCGAATTGCTTTATATAGTCCTTGGAAAAGGTCGTGTCTTAGTTGACCTGTCGGTTTTATTAGTCTATCAAGTCAAGTTAATTAATTCAAACTACCCTAGATCTATGATTGGAAAAGAGTAGGTCAACATTAGGGTACTTACACAATAATTAGACAACTGGAAAGGCATCTAATAACCGGTAGGATTAACAACCTAGGTAGTTCCACAGGTTTCTCCTTGAGAAGGGTCGAGGGGCTTAGTTGGTTCTTAATAGGTTTAGTACTTTAAGATCCCGGTTCCATAAGTTGTGCAGTTAACTTAATAGGTAAGTCTTTAATAGCAATCCAGGATTCTTGTCTATGTGGTCTTGTTCTCCATATAAGAAAAGCCCTTTAGCCTTATTTCGTATTTAGTCTAGCTTTAGTTTAATTTAGTAGTTTAATATAGATTTCCTTAGTTTTTCCGTAACCCCCCCCCCCAAACAACAAAACTGTTAATTACAGTTAGGTTAGAGTCAGTCTAGTCAGAGTCTAGTTAACGTAGTCAGTAGAGTCTCGTGGGTTCGATACTCGGACTTACTTAGGCTATACTGCATTGACCGGTACACTTGCCGGTGGTGTGGTCTAGGTTTTAAAGAGTCTGTTTTTATAAATTTAAAACTTAGAGTGTCTAATTTAGGGTTAAAATTAGTTAGTTTAATTAGACCACTTTTAGCACATCAATCATCGAGCAGGAGGGTGTTGAAATAGGGTTGTTCGAGTTAAGTCAGTTATACAACCTTGTTAGCCACGGTTCACAACGTTTTTTGTTCAAGCATTAACCTGGTCAGCCTCATCCAATTCTCAAAACCACCAAAAATGATACCCACTGGAAGAGCCATTTATTCTTTGTGAGGAGGGACTCAATTCCAGATGGGAAAGACCTTCCCAAAAGATGGATCACCCAGGGTAGGATATGGGATCCTTAGATAAGGATCATAGCATGACTCTTTTTCTCTTAAGGATAATTCATCCTTCTTTCTGTTTTTGTTGTGCAACTATCTCGCTTTCTAACATTCAAGAAACCCCTGCAACAAAAGAAAGACTTGCTGCTTTCTGGAATCTTGATCCTGCTGTAAGGACATTTCAAGTCAAAGCAAAGGATTCACAAGAAGCATCCTCCGGTTCCTTCACAATGTCAAGTAAGTATTCGAATCTATGTATGAATAAATATTTAAATGAATGTAAAATATGAATACTTATTTGTGTTTTGCATTTGTAGGCGCTGGAAAATCCTCAAGATCAGCTTCCAGGTTCAGTGTCAGTGACCTTGATGCATTTGCTTCCTCAAAGTCCATCAAGAAGGAACTTGTTGCCAGTCCCAGCATCCCGAACCCTAAAGGCATGAGTACGCGAGGTAAGGGTGCCAAGAAAAGAAAGGCCTCTGAGCCCCTTAAAGGCCTCCCTCTCATCCAACACCAGTTCGATGAGTATGTCTCCGAGGTAAGGATCCTGGATCCTTAAGTCTGATCTTCCCTTTCTGAGGATAACGGATCCTGATCTTATGCTCCTGTTATGTAGAAATTTGCTGAGATCCAAATGCTTCTTGATCATAGCCTGGCAGAGGCTGAGCAGAAGAACCTAGACTTCCAGCAGATATTCCTGGCCAAAGACAAGAAGATCTCTTCCCTTGAGAAGGATCTCAACCTGGTGAAGAAGGAGTTGGTCCTGACCCAGATCACAGCTCAACAGGGGAAGGAAGAGGTGGTGGAAGGGGGAAAGCTCTCTGCTACAATCGCCATGCTCAAGATCAAACTTCAAAGGGCTAAGGAGGCTGAGGATCCTACTTTTGACAAGTCTGCCTGGAATCAGGAGGCTTGGAAGCAGAAGCTGGCGGAGCTGGATGATGAAGAGGAAGCTGAGGAGGTCTTGGCAATTGAGGCTGGTAGCTGTGGGCTGAAGGATCCTGTGGAAGAAGTAGCTGGTGGTGATGATGCAGCGAAGGTCTAGGCTGCAACAATGGGAGATGATGGATTTATCTAGACGCGGCCGGAGCCCATTTTTTATGGTTTAATGGTTTTTGTTTGTTGGTGTTTTTAAACAATGCTGGTCTGTATTTGAACAATAGTATTTAAGTTTAAGGATCACGGATCCTTAGGACAATAGGTAGGATGATAGCTGGTGGAGGGATCCTATGTTTGGAGGATGAAGCCACTATTATCCTGCCATCTTTATTTCCTGCACTTAGACATTATTAATATGGACACCCTTTACCTACCCCAGCGGACGGGCCACGTATTGCTGGTAGATGCTTGGGGTATGTAATTTTGACAACCTTTAAAGGGTTTAACTGTGGATGAATAAATAAAACCTTTAACTTTTGGCTATCTTGTGTTGTTCATTCTGTGTTTACTTACCTTTCAATTATTATTGCATATTCCTTTGAACTTACAAGTTAATAACAAAAGCATAAGAATTAGTTTATGTTAAAAAGTTTAGGATATGATCAAGGATCAAATATCCTATAATCGAAAAGTTTAAAAAGTGAGATAATTTTAGGATCATATATCATGTTGTCAAAGATCAAGGGTAACATAGATAAATCAAGAATAAAATTAAAGTAAATAAAGATCATACCAGAGAATCCAAGTTAGGATCCTAAATCCTTAATATTTACAATCATGATAACCGTAAAATAAACCCTTGTATGAAGTTAGGATCCAAGATCCTTAACTGTTTAGCTTTAAAAACCTGAAATAAGATATAACTTGGGACTAAGCCAACTGCAAAAGGAAGAGTTAGTATCTGGGGACAAGCCCAACAATCTGGGGAACCCAATAAACTGGGGACAAGCCCAAAAAAACTGGGGACAAGCTCAAAAAACTGGGGACAAGCCCAAAAAACTGGGGACAAGCCCAATAACTGGGGACAAGCCCAAAGGATCTTATGTAAACTGGAGTATGGCCCTTACTGGTGACTATCCAAACTTAGTGACATGAAAATGCCAAAACATTAGCTAACGTGAAAACGTTAGAAACCTTAGGAACGGATGTATGGTACGTCTACCATTATACTTAGGATACTGAATACAGCCAGTACAATGAAATTGTCAGCCCCTAAAGCGGGTACTGGTCCCATTGCCTTTAACTGCATCAGGATAATCGTGCGCTACTGGCGAAGGTAGTGGATACCTTAAACTGGGGACAAGCCCATAAACTGGGGATAAACCCATAAAACTGGGGACAAGCCCATAAAACTTAGGAGACTTCTATGGATACTTGATCATTTATCAAGGATCCCTGAACTGCTGCAAAACTTAGAATTTTAGTGAAGAAGGATAAAGGATCCTAGATCCTTTTCCTTGTAAATAAATAAATTAAAGGATTAGGTAAATTAGAATCACATTATTACCAGAATGAGGATCATATATCCTCTAAGGATCCTTTGTGTATACCGGACATGAAGATGGCCAAGGATCCTGGATCCTTCTTACATGCAGTATCTCTTCAAATGGGCAGCATTCCAAGCTCTTGGTAGCAAATCACCTTCCATTGTTAATAACCGATATGCCCCATTTCCTGCCTCAGCTTCAATAAGATAGGGGCCTTCCCACTTTGGTGCTAACTTGCCATCAATAGGATTTGTGGTATTCTGGAATGCTTTCCTTAACACCATGTCACCAACTTGAAACTTTCTGATCCTGACATTCTTGTTATAGGCTCCAGCCATCCTTTGTTGATAGCTAGCCAATCTTATCCTTGCCAAATCCCTGAGTTCTTCTATGGCATCCAAGTCTTGAACCAAGTTTTCAGCATTTCCTCCAGGATCACGGATGCTTGTTCTTGCAGTAGGGACTACCATCTCTGTAGGGATCACTGATTCACCTCCAAACACTAAAGAAAATGGATTTTGGCCAGTAGCATTCTTGGGAGTTATTCTATCAGCCTATAATACATATGGTAGCTCTTCTGCCCATTTTCCCTTTTTGGATCCAAGCTTCTTCTTCAAGTTGTTGATGATGATCTTGTTAGATGATTCTGCTTGACCATTAGCTTGTGGGTGGACTGGTGTTGATGTTATCATCTTAATCCCCCAACTGTCACAAAAGTTAGTAGTTCTACTCCCAATAAATTGGGATCCATTATCACAAACAAATTCAGAAGGGATACCAAATCTGGTAATGATGTTTCTTTTAATAAAGGATATCACTTCTTTTTCTCTGACTTGAGTAAAGGCTTCAGCTTCTATCCACTTGGAAAAGTAATCAGTCATGGCAAACATAAACACTTTTCCTCCTGGTGCTTTTGGAAGTTTACCAACTATATCCATTCCCCATCTCATGAATGGCCAAGAAGAGAATATAGGATGCAGGAGCTCTACTGGTTGATGAAGGATATTGCTATGTCTCTAACAAGCATCACATTTCTTGGCATAATCCACATCATCCTTCTTCATAGTAGGCCAATAATATCCTGTCCTAAGGATCCTTGAAAACAGTGCTCTGCCCCAAGTGTGGTTTCCACAATCTCCTTCATGAAAATCCTTTAGGACTTCTTGAATTTCAAGATCCTCTATGCATCTTAGATATGGACCTGCAAGAGATCGTTTATATAACATGTTATTTAGTATTGTAAATTGAGATACATTGACTTTGAAAGCTCTGGGATTTTCTCCTGTAGGAATCTCTCCATGATGCATATATCTCATGATTGGGAGGATCCAGGATCCTGAATGTGATTGTGCATTATCACTAGGTATGATTGCAGAATCCTCTACTATTTCCATAGTTGTGTGATCTTCAATAGAAGGAGTCAAAATATGGATTATGGGAATTTTGATATCCTCTGGAATCTTCAATGATGATCCAAGGTTGGCCAAAGCATCAGCTTCTGGATTTTCTTCTCCGGGTACCTGTTGTTTTGGTCAAAAATCAAGCAATGACAATGTAACCAAACTTTCTGTTGTGAGGTATGATGCTTGGATTGATGAACAACAATAAGGATCACTATAAAGTATAATGAACAAATGACACGAAGATTTATACGGGGAAAAAGCCCTTGACCAAGAGTTGATCTCCGGCACAAAAAACCCCGGGTGATGGAAACTACCAGTCACCAACTCAAATTAAACAAACAATCTGTTACAACTTCGGATGATAGCGAGCTAAGTACAACGATCACTATAGTGTAACGTGTAGAAATGTATGAAACTTGCTAAGTGTTTTGTCGAGAGCCAGTGAGAGCGGTTGTATCAGTGTGTGTGTAGCCAAAAAATAGCTAAGTGTTTCTAATATAGCTCGCTACCCCTTTACAAATAGAAAATATCAAGCCTAACTAACATTCCGCAAATGGTGCAAGTCTTCCACGACTCCACAACGTCCATTTCTGGCCAAGCACGTGCGGAATAGACTAAGAATATTCTCCAGGAATGTCGCCAAGACTAAGTCCAAGTTGATATTCCTGCAAAACATTTACGAATTCAAAGTAGACAATCGTTAGTACTGGGATCCTTATAGTGATCCATGATCCTGATCCTGCAACACTTCTGAGGATCACTACTTCAGACAGAATTGAGGATTACTAAATCCAACAGTAAATAAGGATCACTGGTCATTTAGAAATCCACCCCTAACAATTGCCCCCAAAATATAAGGAGTAAATATGTAAATAAATGAGTTATATTTTGTTGATCTTATCCGCATTTAATTAACGGATAACTAGCCGTTATAAGCAGACTAGCCGTTACGATAATGACGTCAGTGAGGTGATTATCCTGCAAAATCATCATTATAAATAGGAGTTAGAGATAGGGATCGATCAACATTCAAATTCAAGAGAACTCCCTTTAAATTCTCATCTGACGATCAAGCAGGTAACTCTTTTCCTCTTCTTCCTTTACGTTTTCTTTCTCCGTTCATCTTTCTTTACCTTCTTCAAGTCAAGATGATGTTGAAATCCTCACCAGCCAAGGATCATAAGAAGGAAAGTCCTCTCAAGAGCCAGGGGATCCTGGAAGATTCGGTGAAAGAAATATGCTGTTTCTCTGATCCACAAATAGATAGAATCCGCCACTGTTTTCCGGCAAATACTGTTTTCAAACCATTTGTTCCCACCATTTTAAGCGATTATGTCTCTGAAACTTGGGCAGCTTTCCCAGTTACACCTTTCACCATAGGATACACTTATCCTTTTCCAGACTTTACCCAATCCTTTTTCTCCCTCACCGGCATCTCCTATATTCAAGCTATGCCAATGATCTGGAGGGTCTTGTATACCCTTGAAAGGATCATTGAGCAAGAAGGAATTGACTTGGGAATGTCAGAATTAGCCGAGATATATGACCTTACCACATTTGGATTCCACCGATATCTATTCAAGCGTAAACCTGGAAAAGAACATCCCATCTTTAGAGCTACTAAAAACGATATCAACTGGAAACGGCGGTTCTTCTTCGTCAGAAGGGACTCTATCGCAGATGGAAAGGATTTGCCGAAGAAATGGAGCACTCATGGTAGGATAGGAGGATCCTTAGAAGGATCACTAAGTGAGCTCATTCTAATAATGATTATTAATATGATTTTGTTTCTTTTTGTACAGCTATCACATTCTCGCATATTATTCCTTCAGCTGCCACCAAGGGGAGACTTGCTGCCTTTAGAAAGCCTGTTTTTGGGTGTGTAGGCGCTGGAAAATCATCAAGATCCGCTTCCAAATTTAGTGTCACTGAGCTTGACACCGTACGATCCTCTAAGAAGAAGCTTCCTGCTAGCCCAACTGCTTCGATCCCCAAGGCACCCGCTAAAGGAAGGGGTGGCAAGAAAAGAAAAGCCTCCGAAGCTGAGGATCTGCAAGGTCTGCCCCTGATCCGCCACCAGTTCCTTGAATACTTCAATGAGGTAAGGATCCTTATCCCTGCTTTAGGTATCCAGCTTACTTGAGGATCACTTGTTCCTAAACTGTTCTTTATCCTCTTTTGCAGAAATTTGCTGAGATTGAAGACTATGTTGGGCATGTTGAAGAGCAGGATAAGAAGATTGCTGACCTCCAACAAGTCGCATTGCTTAAGGATCTCAAAATTGCTGACCTCCAAAAGGATCTCAAAGATGCTAAAGCTCAGACAGCCACAATCCTGATTAATTTTGATTATGAAAAGCAAGAAATCACAGCGGATGCCAAGGTCTCCGCTGCCATAGCCATGTACAAGACCAAGCTACAAATGGCTCAAGAAGCTCAGGATCCTGCCTTTGATAGGAGCAGCTGGGATGTGGAAGGCTGGAAGGCAAGGCTGGCTGAACTGGATGACGAGGAGGAGGCTGAGGAGGTTCTGGCAATTGAGGCTAGTGGTAGTGGCAAGGATCATGGTGGTGAAGCTAGTGGAGCTGGAGGTGGTGATGCAGCGAAGGTGTAGGCTGCAACAATGGGCGATGATGGACATTTCTAGACGTAGTCGGAGCCCATTTTTTTTGTTTTGATGATGTTTTGATAAACAATGGTTGGTCTGTATTTGAACAATAGTAATTAGGGTTGAGGATCATGGATGATCCTTTGAACAATAGGTAGGATTACAAATGGTGGAGGGATCCTCTGTTTGGGGGATGAAGCCATTGTGATCCTACCGTCTTTAATTTCCTGCATTTGTTAGACCTACAAACAATGGACACCCTTTTCCAACCCATGTGGACGGGCCACGTTTTACTGGTAGAAACGTGGGTTGGCAATTTTGACAACCTTAAAAGGGTTTAAGCTTTTGTTAATAAAATAACTTTAACTTTCTGGCTTATCCTGTGTTGATATCCTAATTAATATTTTACTTTCCAACTGTTGTGATGTTTATGTTGATTAAACTTATCAAGTAAAGACAAAATTTTTGAAAAATATCCCTCAAGAGTTAAGGATATGATCAAGGATCACATATTACATAATCGACAAGTTATGAAAAATAACATAGTTTAAGAATTATGAATTCAGTTGTCAAAGGATAAGTGTCACTTAAATACATAAAATCAAAACAGTTATGGATCATACCTGAGAATCCAAGTTAGGATCCTATACTTAAAATTAGGATAACCATAAGACAAACCTTAATAGAAGGTAAGGATCAAGAATCCCTAGTTATTTGTTTCCAAGAACCTGAAACACAATTCAACTTGGGACTAAGCCAATATAAAATGAATGTTAGTAGCTGGGGACTAGCCCAACAATTCTGGGGACAAGCCCAATATACTGGGGACAATCCCAATATACTGGGGACAAGCCCAAAAGATAACTGGGGACAAGCCCAAAGGATAACTGGGGACAAACCCAAAGGATCGTATGTAAACTGGAGTATGGCCCTTACTGGCGACTATCCAAACTTAGTGACATGAAAATGCCAAAACCTTAGCTAACGTGAAAACGTTAGAAACCTTATGAACGGATGTATGGTACGTCTACCATTATACGTAGGATCCTGAATATAGCCAGTACAACGAAATTGTCAGCCCCTAAAGCGGGTATTGGTCCCATTGCTATGAACTATACCAGGATCATCATGCGCTACTGGCGAAACTGGGGACAAGCCTAAACTAGGGACTAGCCCAAACAACTGGATGCTTGTGTGGATACTCAACGCTTAGTTAAAGATACCTGAACCTTCAAAACTCAGAAATCAAGTAAAAGGAGGATAAAGGACGCAGGATCCTTATCCTTGTAAGAATAAAAAGAATGAAATAGGTTAAGATTGAAATGTTACCAGAAAGAGGATTGTTAGGGGAGGATTTTCTAACAATTAGTGATCCTTATTCGTTATCCTAATTAGTGATCCTTACTTCTGTGACAGGTGGTGATCCTCAGAAGAGCTTCAGGATCAGGATCATGGATCACTTTAAGGATCCTCGTACTGACGATTGTTTACTTATGTTTTGTAGTATCTCGCAGGTATAACAAGCTTGACCAAGTCTTGGCGAAATTCCTGGAGAATATTCCCAAACTATTCTGCACGTGCTTGGCTAAAAATAGACGTTGTGGAGAACGTGGAGGCATGGCACGAAAGTCGGATAGTTAGTTTGGTAGTTAGATTTCTATTTTAAAAGGGGTAACGAGCTAGGAGAAAAACACTTAGCCATTTTTTGCAGCTACACACACTCGTATACTCGCACACTTGAAGCTCTCGACGAACATACATTCATTTTCACTCACTTGTACACATTTCACGATAGTGATCCTTGTACCTAGCTCGTTACTATCCGAAGTTGTAAACATTTAATCATTTATTTGAGCTTGGTGATCGGTAGTTTCCATCACCCGGGGTTTTTTGTGCCGGAGATCAACTCTTGATCAAGGGCTTTTTCCCCGTATACATCCTTGTGTCATTTGTGCAAATTACATTAAAGTGATCCTTGTCATTGATATACATAATCAGCATCATACCCCGTAACAAAGAGTTTGGTTGCAATATCCTCAACAGATTTTTTGACCAAAACAGTTTGGCGCCCACCGTGGGGCAATTGGTGCTTTGTCCTTAGAAAAATACGCATTTCTGTGCTTATTTCGGTTCACTACAACCAAGCAAATGGCTTCCTCAGCGAAGAATGCTTCAAATTTGATGCCCTCATTCACTTCTTCACAAGGCGTCCCTCCTTTGCCTCCACCACCTTCTGGATCCCAGAAGAATACCGAGAATGCTGCGAAGAAACCAACTCCCATTTTCTCAAAACCTCCAACTTCTTCTGCTTCTTACACTCCCACTACTAGTGACATGTTTACTTTGATTTTGCAGATGAAGGATCAGATAAGGCAACAGGATAAGACCAATAAGAGGATTCTCAAAGAAATCGGAGATCTCAAGAAACAAAAGACAACGGCAGAGGATCATTCCCCACTGGTGCCAAAATCCTTGAATTTTGATACTCCGGTGATTACTTCTCAGCCATCAGTGGCTCCAGATGTTCAATATGTGGGTGGACCAAAAGGAGTGCACTACGGAACAACAACGGTAACCCAGGCATCAGGTTCATATTTCCAGCCAGCGGGATCCTATCCTCAGCATATAGGGTCCCTCACGAATTCAGGAGGATATTCGGGAATGCAGCAGGTTCAAGGATCCTCCTTCGTTCCAGGATCATCCCAGGTTCAAGGATCCTCCTTCGTTCCAGGATCATCCCAGGTTCAAGGATCCTCCTTCGTTCCAGGATCATCCCAGGTTCAAGGATCCTCCTTCGTTCCAGGATCATCCCAGTTTCAGGGATCCTCCTTCGTTCCAGGATCATCCCAGGTTCAAGGATCCTCCTTCGTTCCAGGATCGTCCCAGTTTCAGGGATCCTTCCAGATGCCAGGACCCTTGAGGAGTTTGCAAACAGGAGGTTCAGATGTCCATCAGGGAGATTTTATTCCAATGCAGACCAATGCTTCTACTGGTCCCTCGATCATTCCAGAGTCTCAACAATATGGATTAGCATCCAATCTTCCTAATCTGAATCCAATGGGAGGTAACACTTTTAATAATTCATATACTACTAACCATGGTCTTATGCAGGATCCAGGTATCAATCATGCCATGGCCAGAGAGTTGTAAAAGCTAAAGGATATGATATCAAGTGTTCCAGGAGTGGTCAAACCTATCCCAGAGATCGCAGATGGGAGCCACAAGATATCTCGTTTCGCACCACCAATCTGTGATGCTGAGATACCCAAGAGGTTCCATGTGCCTACAATGAAACTGTATGATGGTTCGACGGATCCTGAAGAACACATAGCACAATACAGGGAGAGGATGGAGATCAATCCAATCCCAGAAAGGTTAAAGGAAGCATGCCTGTGCAAAGGATTCGGATCCACTCTTACTGGATCAGCTCTCAAATGGCTGCTAAGTCTTCCTCCCTATTCTATTACCTCATTTGCTAACCTAGTTAACTTGTTTAATAATCAGTTTTCTTGTAGTAGAAAATTTGAACGATTAACTAGTGATTTATATAGGATAACCTAGGGTCATAATGAATCATTAAGGGATTACATTACCAAATTCAGTAAAGAATCCTTAGATATTCCCAACTTAGATATAGCCACGGCTGTTGAGGCCTTTAAAATGGGACTGCTTAGGGATTCGTCTTTCTATGATGACCTTGTTATGACACCATGCAGGAACTTAGATGAGGTAAGAACACGAGCACTTAGGTTCATCCGGCTAGAGGATGACAAGAGGATCCAGGAGAGGTTAGCAGGATCCTCAAAGCAGGATAAGCAAGGATCCTCATTCAGGAACAACAAGTTCAGATCTTACAATAGATCTGATAATCAGAACGTGCATTCTGTTGATCAAGAAGAGGATGATGAAGATTATCCTCCAATTTCCGAATATTGTTTTTGTGTTGATAACAATGAACCAATCCTTGCTATGCAGAACCTAGGTGATAAAGCTAGATGGCCCAGAAAAAATGATAGGCCAGCTGCAACTAAGGATAAATCAAAGTGGTGTGCATATCATGAAGATTTTGGACATCTCACAGAAGAATGCATTGCATTAAGAAAGGAAATTGGATACTTGTTGAGCAAGGGGCATCTAAAAGAATTGTTGGGAAGAAAAAAGTCAAGAACTCAGGATCCTGAAAGGATCCCTGAGAAGGCTCCAGCCCCTCCAGCAGATGCACAAGTGATAAACTTTATTTCTGGAGGATCCGACATTTGTGGCACATCCTTCTCAGCAGCTAAAAGGCATGCAAAGGAAACTAAAATGGATAATGGAGAAAGACCAGTTCGAACATCAAGTGTCTCCGAAGGAAAAGTCATAACCTTTGATGAAGAGGATCGTGTTGATATCCAAGATCCTTATCACGATGGTTTAGTTATTACTCTTTTTATATCTAATCATTTTGTTCGCAGGATCCTTATAGAGAGAGGAAGTTCAGTGAACATTATCCAGCTTGATGTTCTAAAGAAGATGGGTATCCCTGAATCAGAGATCATACCAAGATCCTCCGTGCTCGTGGGATTTAGTGGCGAAACTAAGAATACCCTGGGGGACATTAAACTCCCAATATATATTGAAGGCTTACACTCTTATCAAAAATTTTGTGTTATTGACTGTTTATCTTGTTGTAATGTTATCCTTGGCAGGCCCTGGATACACGATATGAAAGCAGTCCCATCCACTTACCATCAATGTGTAAAGCTCCCTAGTCCTTGGGGAATAGTGAAGATTGATAGTGATCAGCAGGAGGCTAAGAATTGCTACACTTCATCGATGAAACCAGCCTCGAAGTCAAGGGAGCAATAGCAATCAAGGTATCCTCCAAGGGATGTCTTGGAGGCCGGAGAGCAGGATGTGGTAGAAATCCTCATGGATCCTGATGATCCTGAGTCCAAAATCTATGTCGGATCAGGGATCCTTGGCGAAATGAAAGAAGACCTCGTATCCTTCCTCAAAAGGAGAAAGACTACCTTTGCATGGAAACACGAAGATATGACTGGTATATCCAAAGATGTAATCACTCACAAACTCGGCATTGACAGATCCTTCAAACCAATCCATCAAAGGAGAAGAAAGTTTGCACCGGAAAGGAATGCCATTATCCAAGAAGAGGTAGAGAAATTGCTCCGGGCAGGTATGATTAGAGAGGTCAAGTATCCAAGATGGTTGGCCAATGTGGTTGTTGTTCAAAAGAAAAACAGAAAGTGGAGGGTATGTGTCGATTTTACCGATTTAAATAAGGCATGTCCCAAGGATCCTTTCCCTTTACCCCACATTGACTCCATGGTGAATGCAACTGCGGGTCATGAACTGTTAACTTTTATGGATGCATCATCTGGATTCCAACAAATCCAAATGGAACCATCCGACCAAGAGGATACAGCCTTCATGACTCCAACTGGTATATACTGCTATATTGCTATGCCGTTCGGATTAAGAAATGCAGGTGCAACATATCAAAGGCTGGTGAATATGATGTTCAAGGACCAGATTGGACAAACTATGGAGGTTTACATAGATGATATGGTGGTAAAATCCTTAAAAGCTGAGGATCACCTAAGAGACTTGGAGGAGGCATTCGATATCCTTGACAAATATAACATGAAACTTAATCCTTCAAAATGTCACTTTGGTGTTAAAGCAGGAAAATTCTTAGGATATATGGTGACAAAGAGAGGCATTGAAGCTAGCCCGGAACAAATCAAAGCAACAGTGAACATCAAATCTCCGGCCAATGCTAAGGATGTTCAAAGGCTAACAGGAAGGATAGCAGCTTTGAACAGATTTATATCCAAATCCTCAGAGAAGTGCAAAGAATTCTATGATATCCTAAGGAAGAACAAGAAATTTGAGTGGACTGAGAAGCATGAAAATGCTTTAAAAGCCCTCAAAGATTACCTATCCTCAGCCCCGGCTTTGATGAAACCAGAAAAAGGTGATGTGTTATCCTTGTATCTTGCAGTATCCTCAAAAGCAGTAAGTGCGGTCCTTGTTAAGGATCATGAAGGTACACAACATCCTGTCTATTATGTAAGTAAAAGTTTACTTGATGCCGAATCCAGGTATTCACACCTTGAAAAGCTTATTCTTGCGTTAATTATGGCATCTACCAAGTTAAGACATTATTTTGAAACTCATGTTATCATTGTTAAAACTAATTTTCCAATCAAGAATGTCCTCAGGAAACCAGAGATGTCAGGAAGGATGGCTAAGTGGGCAATGAAGCTGAGTGCATATGATATAAGATATGAGCCTAGGACAGCCATCAAATCCCAAGCATTAGCTGACTTTGTGGCTGATTTCAGTAGTGATTTACAAGAAGAAGCTGAGCTAGAAGTCCAGCAGCTAGAAGAGACCAAGGATCCTTGGATACTCTATACTGATGGATCCTCAAATGTCAAAGGCACAGGGCTTGGAATACTACTAAAATCGCCACAGGGGGACATAATACCCCATTCTATAGCTTGTGAGTTCCAAACCACTAACAATGAGGCTGAATATGAAGCCTTAATTGTTGGTTTGCAAATTGCAAAGCATATGGGGATCAGGTATCTTGAGGTACATGTAGATTCGTTGTTAATTACAAACCACTTTAATGGATCCTACGCTGTTAAAGGTGAAAAGCTAACCAAATATCTAGAGATAGTCAAAAGTTTGGCACTCTCTTTTGTTTCCTTTAGTTTGACGCAGGTACCAAGGGAAGAAAATACAGAGGCTGATGCATTGGCTAACTTAGGATCATCCTTGAAGATCCCGGAGGATATCAAGATTCCTATTATCCATATCCTGACCCCGGCTATCGAGGATCACGAGGCTATGGAGATAGGAAATGATTCTGCAATTATCCCTTGTGAGGATACTCAATCCCATTCAGGATCAGGATCATGGATCTCACCAATTATGAGATACTTACAACATGGAGAGATTCCTACAGGAGAAAACCCTAGGGCTTTCAAATCTAAGGTATCTCAATTCACAATTATGAATAATATGATGTATAGACGATCTCTTGCAGGACCATACTTGAGATGCATTGAGGATCCTGAAGTTCAAGAAGTTTTAAAAGACTTCCATGAAGGAGATTGTGGAAACCACACTGGGGGCAGGGCATTATTCTCAGGATCCTGAGGACAGGATACTACTGGCCAACCATGAAGAAAGATGCTGTGGAGTATGCCAGAAGATGTGATCCTTGCCAGAGACACAGCAATATCCTTCATCAACCAGCTGAATTATTGCATCCTATATCCTCCTCTTGGCCATTTATGAGATGGGGTATGGATATAGTTGGTAAGCTCCCTAAGGCACCTGGTGGAAAAGTATTCATGCTTGCTATGACTGATTACTTCTCCAAGTGGATAGAGGCTGAAGCTTTTGTCCAAGTCAGAGAAAAGGAAGTTATATCCTTCATTAAAAGAAATATTATAACTAGATTTGGAATTCCTTCTGAGATTATATGTGATAATGGTTCCCAATTTATTGGGGGCAGAACCACTAACTTTTGTGACAGCTGGGGGATTAAGATGATAACATCAACACCAGTCCACCCACAAGCTAATGGCCAAGCAGAATCATCTAACAAGATCATCATCAACAATTTGAAGAAGAAGCTTGGATCCAAGAAAGGGAAATGGGCAGAAGAACTACCCTATGTGCTTTGGGCTGATAGGACAACCCCTAAAAATGCTACTGGTCAAACACCATTCTCTTTAGTATTTGGGGCAGAATCAGTGATCCCAACAGAAATGGTGGTTCCAACTGCAAGAACAAGTACCCGTGATCCTGAGGAGAATGATGAGAACTTGGCTCAAGACCTGGATACTATTGAAGAAATCAGGGATATGGCTAGGATAAGGATGGCCAGTTATCAGCAAAGAATGGCTGGTGCTTACAACAAAAATGTCAGGATCAGGAGGTTTCAAGTTGGAGACATGGTATTAAGGAAAGCATTTCAGAATACCACCAATCCTGCTGATGGAAAGTTAGCTCCAAAATGGGAAGGCCCTTATTTGATTGAAGCTGAAGCAGGAAAGGGGGCATATAAATTGCTAACCATGGAAGGTGATTTGCTACCAAGAGCTTGGAATGCTGTCCACTTGAAGAAATATTTCATGTGAGCAGGATCCTCATGGCATAGATGATCCTCACAATAGGGGTATCCTTAAAGGATCCTCGAAGTATTGGTGATCCTTACTTAGGTAATATCCTAAACTTGAACTATTCCGTTTCTTTATTTTCTCATATAAGGATAAGGATCATGTATCCTTTATCCATCTCTCACGTGAGTTTAAGTTTTGAAAGTTCAGGTATCCTTAGCATAACATTGGTTATCTGCTGAAGCAATCCGTTCCTTGGGTTGAACCCCAGATTATTTGGGCTTGACCCCAGTTCCGCCTGTAGCGCACGATGATCCTGGTATAGTTCAAGGCATTGGGACCAGTACTCGTTTTAGGGGCTGATAATTCCATTGTTCTGGCTATGCTTAGGATCCCACGTATAATGGTAGACGTACCATACATCCGTTCCTAAGGTTTCTAACGTTTTCACGTTAGCTAAGGTTTCTAACGTTTTCACGTTAGCTAAGGTTTTGGCATTTTCATGCCACTAAGTTTGGATAGTCGCCAGTTAGGGCCATACTCCAGTTTAACATACGATCCTTGGGCTTGTCCCCAGTTATCCTTGGGCTTGTCCCCAGTTATCCTTGGGCTTGTCCCCAGTTACTAACTCTTATCTTATATTGGCTTAGTCCCAAGTTATGCTCTATTTCAGGTTCTTGAAGACAGGCAACTAGGGATCCTTGATCCTTACTTTATTCTAAGGTTTATCTTGTAGTTATCCTTATTATGGTTAGGATCCTAACTTGGATCCTCAGGTATGATCCTAAACTATTTTTAATTCTATTCGTTATTTATTTGAATAACCCTTATATTTGACAACTGAACTTATGATTCTTAAACCATATCACTTTTTAGAACTTATCGGTTATGGGATATGTGATCCTTGATCATGTCCTAAACTTTCCGTATATCTTTTCTGATTTTTTAAGGCTTGATAAGTATAAACAAAATGAATATTACAACAGTTGGAAAGTAAGACTTTATAAAGGATAACAACACAAGATAAGCGACAAAAGGTTAAATTTTTATTTATTAACAAAAGACTAACCCCTTAAGGTTGTCAAAATTGCCAACCCACATTTCTACCAGCAAAATGTGGCCCGTCCACATGGGTTGGCAAAGGGTGTCCATTGTTTACGGGTCTTTGTAGTGCAGAAAATAAAAGACGGAAGGATAACGAGTGGCTTCATCCCCCAAACAGAGGATCCATCCACCACCCATTATCCTGCCTATTGTCCACAGGATCATACATGATCCTTAATCCTAAAACCTATTGTTCAAAGTACAAACCATGAAATTGTTTTAAACATCACAACCACAAAAAACAAACTACCACCAGATTTAAAAATTGGGCTCCGGCTACGTCTAGAAATGTCCTTCATCGCCCAATCTTGCAGCCTAAGCCTTCGCTGCATTGACACCTCCAGCTCCACTTGTTTCACCACCTTCACCTTTGCCTCCAGCTTCGATTGTCAGGATCTCTTCAACCTCCTCAGCCTCTTCATCGTCCAGTTCAGCAAGCCTTGCCTTCCAACCTTCAATATCCCAGGTGCTCTTGTCAAAAGCAGGATCCTGAGCTTCCAAGGCCATTTGAAGCTTGGTCTTGTACATTGTAATGGCGGCAGAGATTTTGGCATCTTCGGTGATCTCACTCTTCTCATAGTCAACATTAACCAGCACCTTGGCCATCTGCTGTTTGGTATCCCGGACTTCCTTCTGAAGATCAGCAATTGTGAGATCCTTCAACACCGCAACTTGCTGGAGATCAGCAATCTTCCTATCCTGATCCTCAACGTGGCCCACATAGTCCTCAATCTCAGCGAATTTCTGTAAAAAGGATAGGGTCAGGATCAAGTAATAAGCAGGATATACCAGCAGGATATGTCAACAGGATATACGAGCAAAGACATTGATCCTCACCTCATTAAAGTACTCAAGGAATTGATGACGGATCAGAGGTAGACCCTGCAGATCCCCAGCTTCAGAGGCTTTTCTCTTCTTGATTGCCTTCCCTTTGAGGGGTGCTTTGGGAACCGAAACTGTCGGACTGGTGGGAGCTTTCCTCTTGGAAGATCTGACAGTGGTGAGATCAGCAACGTTGAACTTGGAAGCGGACTTGGTAGATTTTCCAGCACCTACACAATCAAAATAAGATAAGTATCTTTTCTTAATTCATATTTCACTATTTATTTAAATTTTAGACAAGGATACTTGCTTGACATTGTGACAGAGCCTGAGGATACCTCCTGTGAATCTTGGGTTGTTGTCTTGAAAGTTCTTGTCTCAGGGTCAAGTTTCTTGAAAGCAAGAAGCCTCTCCTTAGCAGCAGGGGACAGTTTGAGGTGTGAGACGGTGATAGCTGCATAACAAGAAAGCAAAAATATAAGTTATCCTTACATCAAAAGAAAGTTCCTGGTGATCCTTCTCAGGATCCTCCATCCTACCATGGGTAGCCCATTTTTTAGGAAGATCCTTTCCATCCTGGATGGAATCTCTCTTGATAAAAAAGAAGCGCCGTTTCCAATTAGCATCATTCTTGGTGGCTTTGAAGATCGGGTGTTCCTCACCAGGTTTACGTTTGAACAAGTAACGGTGAGAGCCAAAGGTGGTAAGATCATACAGTTCTCCCAGCTCTGCCATTCCTAGATCTATTCCCTCCTGATCGATGATCCTTTCAAGGGTGTACAAAACCCTCCAAATCATCGGCATGGCTTGAACATAAGAAATGCCGGTTAGTGAAAAGAAAGATTGGGTGAAGGTTGGAAAAGGATATGAATAGCCAATGGTGAACGGAGTGACCGGGAAAGCAACCCACGTGTCAGAGATATGATCACTCAGGGCATTGGGGTCATAAGGCCTAAACTCGGTGTTCGCCGGGAAGCAGTGGCGGATCCTATCTATCTGAGCATCATTGAAGAAACAGCGTTCTTTAATGGAGTCTTCAATAATCCCCTGGCTTTTCGGAGGACTGTTCTTTGGGTGATCCTTGGCCGGTGAACTTCGGAGCAACATTTTCGAAGTGACGGAGATAAAGAAAGAAAAACAGAGTAAGAGAGGAAGAAAGAGGAGAAAGAAATACCTGGTTAATCGTCGACTGAGAATTTAAAGGGAGTTTCTTTCGAATTTGAATGCATGATGATCCTATCTATATCTCTATTTATAATTATGATTCTGCAGGATTGTCACTTCCGTGACGTCATGATCGTAACGGCTAGTTCGATATTAACGGCTATATATCCGTTAGTTTGTTGCGGATAAGATCAAGAAAATATAACTCACATATTTACAATTTAACTCCTTATATTTTGGGGGCAATTGTTAGGGGAGGATTTTCTAACAATTAGTGATCCTTATTCGTTATCCTAATTAGTGATCCTTACTTCTGTGACAGGTGGTGATCCTCAGAAGAGCTTCAGGATCAGGATCATGGATCACTTTAAGGATCCTCGTACTGACGATTGTTTACTTATGTTTTGTAGTATCTCGCAGGTATAACAAGTTTGACCAAGTCTTGGCGAAATTCCTGGAGAATATTCCCAAACTATTTTGCACGTGCGTGGCTAAAAATAGACGTTGTGGAGAACGTGGAGGCATGGCACGAAAGTCGGATAGTTAGTTTGGTAGTTAGATTTCTATTTTAAAAGGGGTAACGAGCTAGGAGAAAAACACTTAGCCATTTTTTGCAGCTACACACACTCGTATACTCGCACACTTGAAGCTCTCGACGAACATACATTCATTTTCACTCACTTGTACACATTTCACGATAGTGATCCTTGTACCTAGCTCGTTACTATCCGAAGTTGTAAACATTTAATCATTTATTTGAGCTTGGTGATCGGTAGTTTCCATCACCCGGGGTTTTTTGTGCCGGAGATCAACTCTTGATCAAGGGCTTTTTCCCCGTATACATCCTTGTGTCATTTGTGCAAATTACATTAAAGTGATCCTTGTCATTGATATACATAATCAGCATCATACCCCGTAACAAAGAGTTTGGTTGCAATATCCTCAACAGATTTTTTGACCAAAACAAGGATCATCTATCAACGGGGATCCTTCAAGGATACTTGTCTGGTAAGGATCATGGATCATGATCACATGAAATATTTCTTCAAATGGACAGCATTCCAAGCTCTAGGTAGCAAATCACCCTCCATTGTTAGCAATCGATATGCCCCCCTTTCCTGTTTCAGCTTCAATCAAATAGGGTCCTTCCCACTTTGGTGCTAGCTTTCCATCAGCAGGATTGGTGGTGTTTTGAAATGCTTTCCTTAATACCATATCCCCAACTTGGAATTTCCTGAGCCTGACATTTTTGTTGTAAGCTCCAGCCATCCTTTGTTGATAACTAGCCATCCTTATCCTTGCTAAATCCCTGATTTCTTCTATAGTATCCAAGTCTTGAATCAAGTTTTCAACATTTTCTTCAGGATCACGAACGCTTGTTCTTGCAGTTGGAACCACCATCTCTGTAGGGATCACTGCCTCTGCCCCAAATACCAAAGAAAATGGAGTTTGGCCTGTAGCATTCTTGGGAGTTGTTCTATCAGCCCACAGCACATAAGGTAGTTCTTCTGCCCATTTTCCTTTCTTGGATCCAAGCTTCTTCTTCAAATTGTTGATGATGATCTTGTTGGATGATTCTGCCTGACCATTAGCTTGTGGATGGACTGGTGTTAATGTTATCATCTTAATTCCCCAACTGTCACAAAAGTTAGTGGTTCTATTCCCAATAAATTGGGATCCATTATCACAAATAATTTCAGAAGGGATGCCAAATCTAGTAATAATATTCCTTTTAATAAAGGATATAACTTCCTTTTCTCTGACTTGAGCAAAGGCTTCAGCCTCTATCCACTTAGAGAAGTAATCAGTCATAGCAAGCATGAATACTTTTCCACCTGGTGCCTTAGGAAGCTTTCCAACTATATCCATTCCCCATCTCATGAATGGCCAAGAAGAAGATATAGGATGCAAGAGCTCTGCTGGTTGGTGAAGGATATTACTATGCCTCTGACAAGGATCACACTTCTTGGCATATTCCACAGCGTCCTTCTTCATAGTGTGCCAATAGTATCCTGTTCTCAGGATCCTTGAGAATAATGCCCTGCCCCCAGTGTGGTTTCCACAATCTCCTTCATGGAAATCCTTTAGGACTTCTTGAACTTCAGGATCCTCAATGCATCTCAAATATGGTCCAGCAAGAGATCGTTTATACAACATATTATTTAATATTGTAAATTGAGATACCTTAATTTTAAAAGCCCTTGGGTTTTCTCCTGTAGGAATTTCTCCATGTTGTATGTATCTCATGATTGGGAGTATCCATGATCCTGAATGAGATTGGGTATCATCACTAGGGATAATTGCAGAATCTTCTCCTATCTCCATAGCTACATGATCCTTGATAGCAGGGGTCAGGATATGGATAATAGGGATCTCAATATCCTCAGGAATCTTCAAAGATGATCCTAGATTGGCTAATGCATCAGCTTCTGCATTCTCTTCCCTTGGTACCTGTGTCAAACTAAAGGATACAAAAGAGAGTGCCAATTCTTTGACTATCTCCAAATATTTGATTAGCTTTTCACCTTTAACAGCATAGGATCCATTAAAGTGATTAGTGATCAATAAAGAATCTACATGTACCTTAAGATACCTGATATTCATATGCTTTGCAATTTGCAAACCAGCTATCAAGGCTTCATATTCAGCCTCGTTGTTAGTAGTTTGAAATTCACAAGCTATGGAGTGGGGTATTATGTCCCCCTGTGGCGATTTTAGTAGTATTCCAAGCCCTGTTCCATTCACATTGGAGGATCCATCAGTAAACAGTATCCAAGGATCCTTGGTTTCTTCAAGCTGTTGGACTTCTAGTTCAGCTTCCTTTTGCAAATCACTACTGAAATCTGCCACAAAGTCAGCTAATGCTTGGGATTTAATGGCTGTCCTAGGCTCATATCTTATATCATATACACTCAACTTCACTGCCCACTTAGCCATCCTTCCTGACATTTCAGGTTTCCTGAGAACATTCTTAATTGGGAAATTAGTTTTAACTATAATGGCATGAGTCTCAAAATAGTGTCTTAATTTAGTAGATGCCATAATTAATGCAAGGATAAGTTTTTCTAAATGTGAATACCTGGATTCAGCATCAAGTAAGCTCTTACTTACATAATAAACAGGATGTTGTGTACCTTGGTGATCCTTAACAAGGACCGCACTTACTGCTTTTGAGGATACCGCCAAATATAAGGATAACACATCTCCCTTTTCTGGTTTCATTAAAGCTGGGGCTGAGGATAGGTAATCTTTAAGAGCTTTAAGGGCACTTTCATGCTTCTCAGTCCATTCAAATTTCTTGTTTTTCCTCAGGATGTCATAGAACTCCTTGCACTTTTCTGAGGATTTGGATATGAATCTGTTCAAGGCTGCGATCCTGCCAGTCAACCTTTGCACATCCTTAGCATTGGCAGGATGTTTGATATTCACGATAGCCTTAATTTGCTCTGGACTTGCTTCAATGCCCCTCTTTATTACCATATATCCTAAGAATTTACCTGCCTTTACACCAAACTGACACTTAGAAGGATTTAGTTTCATATTAAATTTATCAAGGATATTGAATGCTTCCTCCAAGTCTATAAGGTGATCCTCAGCTCTTTTGGACTTAACCACCATGTCATCAATATAGACTTCCATAGTGTATCCAATTTGTTCTTTGAACATCATATTGACAAGCCTTTGGTAAGTAGCACCTGCATTCCTTAATCCAAATGGCATAGCAATATAACAGTATATACCAGTTGGGGTCATAAAGGCTGTATCCTCTTGATCGGATGGTTCCATCTGAATTTGTTGAAATCCAGATGAAGCATCCATAAAAGTTAACAACTCATGACCCGCGGTAGCATCCACCATGGAGTCAATGTGGGGTAATGGGAAAGGATCCTTGGGACATGCCTTGTTTAAGTCTGTAAAATCGACACATACCCTCCACTTTCCATTTTTCTTTTGAACAACAACCACATTGGCTAACCATCTTGGATACTTAACCTCTCTACTCATACCTGCTCGAAGTAGCTTATCTACCTCTTCCTGGATAATGGCATTTCTTTCAGGTGCAAACTTCCTCCTCTTTTGGTGAATTGGCTTGAATGACCTGTCAATGCCAAGTTTGTGAGTAATTATATCCATAGATATACCTATCATGTCTTCATGTTTCCAGGCAAAGGTGGTCTTCCTTCTTTTGAGAAAGGATACTAGCTCTTGTTCAATATCGCTGAGGATCCCTGACCCAATGAAGATCTTGGATTCAGGATCATCAGGATCCATGAGGATTTCTTTCAAATCCTGTTCTCTTGCCTCCAAGACGTCTCTTGAAGGATACTTTAATTGCTATTGCTCCCTTGGTCTTGAGGCTGGTTTCATTGATGAGGTATAGCAATTCTTAGCCTCCTGTTGATCACTCTCAATTTTCACCACTCCCCATGGACTTGGAAGCTTTACACACTGATGATAGGTGGATGGAACTGCCTTTATATCATGTATCCATGGCCTGCCAAGGATAACGTTACAACACGATAAGCAATCAATAACACAAAACTTTTGATAAGAATGCAATCCTTCAATATAGATTGGGAGTTTGATGTCCCCCAATGTATTCTTTGTTTCTCCACTGAATCCCACAAGTACTGAGGATCTTGGGATAATATCGGACTCTAGGATATTCATTTTCTTGAGAACATCCAGCTGAATGATGTTCACAGAGCTTCCTCCATCTATAAGGATCCTGCGAACAAAGTGGTTAGAAATAAACAATGTAATTACGAGACCGTCATGGTGAGGATCCTGGATGTCAACACGATCATCCTCATCAAAAGTAATGACTTTATCCTGGGTGACAACGGAGGTCCTGACGGGTCTGTCTCCATTATCCATCTTGGTTTCCTTAGCGTGTCTTTTTACTGCTGAGAAGGATGTACCACAGATGTCTGATCCACCGGATATGAAATTTATGACTTGTGCATCTGCCGGAGGAGCTGGAGCCCTTTCCGGGATCCTTTCAGGATCCTGGGTTCTTGACTTCTTTCGTCCCAAGAGTTCCTTTAAATGCCCCT
Organism: Helianthus tuberosus; assembly: GCA_030545235.1. Lineage (NCBI taxonomy): Eukaryota > Viridiplantae > Streptophyta > Magnoliopsida > Asterales > Asteraceae > Helianthus > Helianthus tuberosus. Next base: position 51,300,071 of record CM060396.1, read on the forward strand.
TGCTCAACAAATAACCAATTTCCTTTCTAAGTGCAATACATTCTTCAGTGAGATGCCCAAAATCCTCATGATATGCACACCACTTGGATTTATCCTTTGTAGCAGCTGGTTTATCACTTTTCCTCGGCCACCTAGCTTTCTCACCTAGATTCTGCATTGCAAGGATTAGTTCATTGTTATCAACAGAGAAACAATATTCAGAAATAGGAGGATAATTCTCATCATCCTCTTCTTGTTCCACTGCGTGCACATTCTGGTTATCAGGTCTGTTATAGGACTTGGATTTGTTGTTCCTGAAGTAGGATCCTTTTTATCCTGTTTTGAGGATCCTGTCAATCTGTCCTGGATCCTTTTGTCATCCTCTAGGCGGATGAACCTAAGGGCCCTAGTCCTTACTTCATCAAGATTCCTGCAAGGTGTCATAACAAGATCATCATAGAATAATGAATCCCTAAGCAATCCCATTTTAAAGGCTTCAACAGCCGTAGCTATATCTAGGTTGGGAATGTCTAAGGATTCTTTACTAAACTTAGTGATATAATCTCTAAGTGATTCATTTTGGCCTTGTGTTACCCTATATAGATCACTAGTTAATCGTTCAAACTTTCTGCTACAAGAGAATTGACTATTGAACAAGTTAACTAAATTAGCAAATGAAGTAATAGAGTAAGGGGGAAGACTTAGCAGCCATTTAAGAGCAGATCCTGTAAGTGTGGATCCAAATCCCTTGCATAGACATGCTTCTTTCAACCTTTCCGGAATTGGATTGATCTCCATCCTCTCACTGTATTGAGCTACATGCTCTTCTGGATCCGTTGAACCATCATATAGCTTCATTGATGGTATCTGGAATCTTTTAGGTATCTCAGCATCACACAAAGGTGGTGCAAAACGAGATATCCTATGGCTACCATCCGCAATCTCAGGAATGGGTTTAACCACTCCTGGTACACTGGATATCATATCTTTAAGCTTCTGCAGTTCCCTAGCCATGGCCTGATTGATACCTGTATCCTGCATAAAGCCATGGTTAGTGTTATATAAATTATTAAAAGTGTTACCTCCCACAGGATTCGAGTTTGGAAATGCGGATGTGAATCTATCTTGTCGAGACTCTGGCATGATTGAAGGACCAGAGGAGGCAATGGTCTGCATTGGTATGAAGTCTCCTTGATGGACGTCTGAGTTCTGAGGTTGAATATTTCTTGAGGATCCTTGACTTTGAAGGGGGTTGGATCCTTGGAATTGCGATGATCCTTGAACATGAAAGGATCCTGGGACCTGGGAGGATCCTTGAACAAGGGAGGATCCTGGGACCAGAGAGGATCCTTGGACCTGGGAGGATCCTGGGACCAGAGAGGATCCTTGGACCTGGGAGGATCCTGGGACCAGAGAGGATCCTTGGACCTGGAAGGATCCTTGGACTTGGGAGGATCCTCGGACCTGGGAGGATCCTTGGACCTGAGAGGATCCTTGTACTGCATGCATTCCCACATATCCTCCTGATGTGAAATATCCCTGATGCTGAGAGGAGGATCCTAATGGTTGAGATGAGGATCCCTGAGGCTGGAAGTAAGAGTCAAATGCCTGACTCATTGTTGTTGTCCCATAACGCCTTCCTGATAGTTCACCCAAGTATTGCACATCCGGAACTGTTGAGTATTGTGAAGTCATGACCGGAGTGTCGAAGTTCAGCGACCTTGGCATCAGAGGGGAGTGATCCTCCACTGATTTCTTCTGTTTCTTGATTTCATCGATCTCCCGGAGGATCCTTTCGTTGGTCTTATCCTGCTCTTGTGCATGATTCCTCATCTGCAAAATCAGGGTATAAAGATCATTAGTAGTAGGATTAGTTGAAACAAAAGAAGTAGGTGGTTTTTGGAAAATGGGAGTTGGTTTCTTCGCAGCGTTCTCAGCATTCTTCTGGGATCCAGAAGGTGGTGGAGGCAAAGGAGGAACGCCTTGTGAGGAACTGAATGAGGGCATCAAACTTGAAATATTCTTCACTGAGGAAGCCATCTATTTGGTTGTAGCGAACCGAAATAACCACGAAAACACGAATCTTTCTAAGAATGAAGCACCAATTACCCCACGGTGGGCGCCAAACTGTTTTGGTCAAAAATCAAGCAATGACAATGTAACCAAACTTTCTGTTGTGAGGTATGATGCTTGGATTGATGAACAACAATAAGGATCACTATAAAGTATAATGAACAAATGACACGAAGATTTATACGGGGGAAAAGCCCTTGACCAAGAGTTGATCTCCGGCACAAAAAACCCCGGGTGATGGAAACTACCAGTCACCAACTCAAATTAAACAAACAATCTGTTACAACTTCGGATGATAGCGAGCTAAGTACAAGGATCACTATAGTGTAACGTGTAGAAATGTATGAAACTTGCTAAGTGTTTTGTCGAGAGCCAGTGAGAGCGGTTGTATCAGTGTGTATAGCCAAAAATAGCTAAGTGTTTCTAATATAGCTCGCTACCCCTTTACAAATAGAAAATATCAAGCCTAACTAACATTCCGCAAATGGTGCAAGTCTTCCACGACTCCACAACGTCCATTTCTGGCCAAGCACATGCGGAATAGAGTAAGAATATTCTCCAGGAATGTCGCCAAGACTAAGTCCAAGTTGATATTCCTGCAAAACATTTACGAATTCAAAGTAGACAATCGTTAGTACTAGGATCCTTATAGTGATCCATGATCCTGATCCTGCAACACTTCTGAGGATCACTACTTCAGACAGAATTGAGGATTACTAAATCCAACAGCAAATAAGGATCACTGGTCATTTAGAAATCCACCCCTAACACCTGTGTCAAACTAAAAGAAGCAAAAGAGTCTGCCAATTTCTTAACTATCTCTAGATATTTGATTAGTCTTTCGCCTTTAACAACATAAGAACCACTAAAGTGATTAGTAATTAACAATGAATCTACATGTACCTCAAGATACCTGATCCTCATGTGCTTGGCAAATTTCAAACCAGCTATCAAGGCTTCATATCCAGCCTCATTATTAGTAGTTTGAAACTCACAAGCTATTGAGTGGGGTATTATGTCCCCCTGTGGTGATTTTAGTAGTATTCCTAGTCCAGTTCCCTTGATGTTTGAAGCCCCATCTGTGAAGAGTATCCAAGGATCCTTAGTCTCTTCAAGCTGTTGAACTTCCAACTCAGCTTCCCTTTGTAGATCACTACTGAAATCTGCCACAAAGTCAGCTAAGGCTTGGGATTTAATGGCAGTTCTTGGCTCATATCTTATATCATAAGCACTAAGTTTTACTGCCCATTTAGCCATCCTTCCTGACATTTTAGGTTTCTTGAGAACATTCTTAATTGGAAAGTTAGTTCTAACAATAATAGCATGTGTTTCGAAATAATGGCGTAATTTAGTTGATGCCATAATCAAAGCAAGGATAAGTTTTTCTAAATGTGAATACCTGGATTCAGCATCAAGCAAACTTTTACTTACATAATATACAGGGTGTTGTGTACCTTCATGATCTTTAACAAGGACCGCACTTAGTGGCTTAGAAGAGACTGCCAAATATAAGGATAATATATCCCCTTTTTCTGGTTTCATTAAGGCAGGGCTAAGGATAGGTAATCCTTAAGGGCCTTGAGAGCATTCTCATGCTTTTCAGTCCATTCAAATTTCTTGTTTTTTCTCAGGATGTCATAAAATTCCTTGCATTTCTCTGATGACTTTGAGATGAACCTGTTTAAGGCTGCGATCCTCCCTGTCAATCTTTGCACATCCTTGGAATTGGCAGGAGACTTAATATTCATGATCGCCTTGATTTGCTCTGGACTTGCTTCTATGCCTCTTTTTGTCACCATGTAACCTAGGAACTTGTCTGCTTTTACACCAAAGTGACACTTGGAAGGATTCAATTTCATATTGAATTTATCAAGGATATCAAATGCTTCCTCCAAATCTCTAAGGTGATCCTCAGCTCACTTGGACTTAACCACCACGTCATCTATATAGACTTTCATCGTCTGTCCAATTTGTTCTTTAAACATCATATTGACTAGCCTTTGGTATGTAGCACCTGCATTTCTTAGTCCAAATGGCATAGCAATATAACAATAGATACCAGTAGGGGTCATAAAGGCTGTATCCTCTTGATCAGATGGTTCCATCTGAATTTATTGAAATCCAGATGAAGCATCCATGAAAGTCAATAACTCATGACCCGCGGTAGCATCCACCATGGAGTCAATGTGGGGTAATGGGAAAGGATCCTTGGGACATACCTTGTTTAAATCGGTAAAATCGGCACATACCCTCCACTTTCCATTTTTCTTTTGAACAACAACCACATTGGCTAACCACCTTGGATACTTAACCTCTCTAATCATACCTGCTCTGAGCAGCTTATCTACCTCCTCCTGGATGATGGCATTCCTCTTAGGTGCAAACTTCCTCCTCTTTTGATGTATGGGTTTGAACGACCTGTCAATGCCAAGCTTATGAGTAATAATATCTTTAGAAATACCTGTCATGTCTTCATGCTTCCAGGCAAAGGTAGTTTTTCTTCTCTTTAGGAAGGATACTATATCATCTTCAATATCGTTGAGGATTCCGGATCCTATAAAACTTTAGATTCAGGATCCTGAGGATCCATCAGGATATCCTTAACATCTTGTTCTCTTGCCTCCAGGACATCTCTTGGAGGATACTTTAATTGCGATTGCTCCCTAGGTCTTGAGGCTGGCTTCATTGATGAAGTGTAACAATTTTTAGCTTCCTGTTGGTCACTTTCAATCTTCACCACACCCCATGGAGTAGGGATTTTTACACATTGATGGTATGTAGATGGGACCGCTTTCATGTCATGTATCCATTGCCTGCCAAGGATAACATTGCAACAGGATAAGCAATCTATAACACAAATTTTTTGAAAAGTATTAACTTCCTCTATGTTAATGGGAAGTTTAATGTCCCCCAATGTGTTTTTGGTTTCCCCACTGAATCCCACAAGAACTGATGATCTTGGGATAATTTCTGATTCAGGGATGTTCATCTTCTTGAGGACATCAAGTTGAATGATTTTCACTAAGCTTCCTCCATCTATGAGAATCCTGTGAACAAAATGGTTAGATATAAACAAAGTAATAACAAGACCATCATGATGAGGATCCTGAATATCCACACGATCATCCTGATCAAAGGATATAACTTTCTCTTGTGTAAGGATTGAGGTCCGGACGGGTCTGTCGCCACTATCCATCTTTGTTTCTTTGGCATGCCTCTTGGCTGCTGAAAATGAAGTGCCACATATGTCTGATCCTCTAGATATGAAGTTGATAATCTATGCATCTCCTGGGGGAGCAGGAGCTCTTTCCGGAACTTTTTAAGGATCCTGGATCCTTGACTTTTTTCTTCCAAGAAGCTCCTTCAAAATCTCCTTCCTGAGTGCTATGCATTCTTCAGTGAGATGGCCGAAATCTTTATGATATGCACACCATTTGGATTTGTCTTTCGTTGCAGCTGGCTTATCACTCTTTCTAGGCCATCTTGTTTTTTCACCTAGATTCTGCATTGCGAGGATTAGTTCATTGTTATCAACAGAAAAGCAATATTCAGAAATGGGAGGGTAATCCTCATCATCCTCTTCTTGCTCCACTGCATGCACGTTCTGGTTATCAGATCTGTTGTATGGTTTGGGCTTGTTGTTCCTGAAGTAGGATCCTTGCTTTTCTTGCTTTGAGGATCCTGCCAGTCTTTCTTGGATCCTTCTATCATCCTCTAAGCGGATGAATCTAAGGTCCCTGGTTCTTACTTCATCAAGATTCCTGCAAGGGGTCATGACAAGATCATCATAGAACTGTGAATCCTTAAGTAAACCCATTTTGAAGGCTTCTACAGCCGTAGCTATATCCAGGTTAGGAATTTCCAAGGATTCTCTACTGAATTTAGTAATATAATCTCTAAGCGATTCATTTTAACCTTGTCTTACCCTATATAGATCACTAGTTAAACGTTCAAACCTCCTACTGCATGAGAATTGGCTATTAAACAAATTAACTAGATTAGTAAATGAAGTAATAGAGTAAGGGGGAAGACTTAGCAACCATTTAAGAGCTGATCCTGTCAGTGTGGATCCGAAACCCTTGCATAGACATGCTTCTTTTAACCTCTCAGGGATGGGATTGATCTCCATCCTTTCTCTGTACTGGGCTACATGCTCTTTAGGATCAGTTGAGCTATCATACAACTTCATGTTTGGTGTTTGAAACCTCTTTGGTATTTCTGCATCACAAATAGGTGGTGCAAATCGAGATATCCTGTGGCTCCCATCTAGAATTTCTGGAATGGGTCTGACCACTCCCGGAACACTGGATATCATATCCTTGAGCTTCTGTAATTCTCTAGCCATAGCTTGGTTGATTCCTGTATCCTGCACAAAGCCATGGTTAGTATTATAAGTAGTATTTAAAGTGTTACCTCCTGGTGGATTCAAGGGTGAAACTCCTGATGTGAATCTATATTGACGTGATTCTGGCATGATCGAGGGACCAGACGAAGCAATAGTCTGCATAGGGATGAAGTCTCCCAAATGAATCTCTGAACTTCGGGGTTGTACACTCCTTAAGGATCCTTGATCCTGAAAGATGTTGGATCCCTGATGCACCGAGACTGGGGGTCTTGGAGGATAATCCATGGATCCGTAAACCTGAGATGAGGATCCTTGAACCTGAGAGGAGGATCCTTGAACCTGAGAGGATCCCTGAACCTGAGAAGAGGATCCTTGACCCTGGAATGAGGATCCTTGAACCGTCTGCGCTCCCATATATCCTCCAGAACCGAAAAAGGATCCTTGATACTGGGAGGAGGATCCTTGAGGCTGAAGAGAGGATCCTGAAGGCTGAAAGTAGGATCCTTGAGCTTGGGTCATTGCCAACGATCCATAACGCATACTCAACAATCCACCCTAGTATTGAGTGCCTGATGCTGTGGAGTGCTGGGCTGTTATGGTTGGAGAATCAAAATTTAGTGATCTGGGCACCAATGGAGAGTGATCCTCTGCTGATCTCTTCAATTTCTTGATGTCATCAATCTCTCGAAGGATCCTGTCATTAGTTCTGTCCTGCTGCTGCATGTGATCCTTCATCTACAAAATCAAAGAATAAAGATCATTGTTAGTAGGACCAGAAGAAGCAGTAGAAGTTGGTTTTGGGAAAATGGGGGTTTGTTTCTTCGCAGCATTCTCAGCATTCTTTTGGGATCCAGAAGGTGCAGGAGGCAAAGGTGGAATGCCCTGTGAAGAGGTGATCGCCGGCATGGAGCTTGAAGTGTTTTTTTCTCTGGGAAGCTATGTGGTTGAAGATAATGAACCGAAATGATCGAAATGAACAAAATTTCTCAGAAATGAAGCAGCAATTGCCCCACGGTAGGCGCCAAACTGTTTTGGTCAAAAATACACAAGGATAATACAACCAAATCCGATTTTGTGAGGTGTGAGATGCTTGAATTAATGAACAAATGTATGAACAATGTATGAATGAAATGAATGTTGGACACAATGATTTATACGAGGAAAAAAGCCCTTGATCAATGTATGATCTCTGGCACAAAAAACCTCGGGTGATGGAAACTACCGATCACCAACTATATTAAACAAACAATGTTACAAATCGGGATGATAACAAGCTTGTTACAAGGATCACTAGTGTGCAAAAAGTGTGTAATCGTCAATAAGTTGCAGAGAGTTCACGAGAGTAGTGTGTGTTGCTAATAATAATTCTATCAAGCTTGTTATCCCCATTAAAAATAGAAACAAACTAGCTAACTAACAATCCGCAAAAGATGTTAGCTTCCCACGATCTCCATAACGGTCACGAAGGCCATGCACGTGCAGAATTAGAAGGTATATTCCCCTGGAATCTTGGCAAGACCAAGTCCCACTCGAATACTCTGCAAAACAAGTTCAAATACAAAGGAAACAATCGTTAATGTTAGGATAATAATGAGGATCCGGGATCCTTAACCCTGCAACGTCTTCTGAGGATCCTTAATTCAAACCGAACTGAGGATCCGTGATCCTGGCTACACTTGAGGATCCGTGATCCATACATTAGAAAATCCATCCCTAACAACACCCAAGAGGAAACCTAATTAGTTAATAAGGGTAATATGATCCATCAACAATTACCAACTAATTATTAATAGGTTATTAATATATTTTGATCTATATAATATAAATGATTATAATGGCTACAAGATAAAATATTATAACAATAACATATTTAATCTCGCAACCACCCTTTGGGGATGGTCTTTTAGTGGTTAAATTTTGCAATCTTCGAATCCAAAATTGTCATGCTATAATAACGTGCATGCCGCCCTTAGTTAATTAGTTTAGTTGTTGTAAATGATTTGGCTTTGGATTTGGATTTGGATTTTTCAGCTTTGAAAAAGAAAAGAATGTTCAAGTTCACATTACAACGTGTGGAATAACCTTGAAATTCAATATAATAAGTAATTGCTATCTGTTAATAATACCTTGGATTGTGATTTTGAAGAGGTATGTGATGTGACCATGGTTGGTCATTGAGTTCAATGAATCGTGACCACACAAAATAAATACCTTTTGTTTTCTTCCCCTGACAAGTGAAGTGGGGTTCTATTCTATCATCTGTTGATATGTTACATTGCTATCTTAACGCGGTTTCTTCCCTTTGTCCCCATTCTACACAAGGACAAACACAAGATATCAATAAATTCGAAAGATTGGTGGGGTTTAGATTATTTTAAATCATTAACTATTGGTCACAATTTTGTATTATAAAATTAGGGATGGTGATCTTTTGAAAACAAGTAAGTTTTAAGTTTGCTGGCTTAATTTTTTTTATTACATTACATACTAAAAGACAATACAATATATACTTTTAAATAATAAGGAATAATATTAACATGTTTGGTGAATACTTAATACTACGTTGGTGTCTAGCCAATGACCTCTATCTCAAGTGTTAGAAGGACTTGAGTTTTTCTTTGAAGACTCAAGTTTAATACTCATTTGGTGTAAAAAAATGTAAGCCACTGATAGGCAATGATAGGAAACCTGGGTCCGATCCTTGAGCCAAACGAGTTTTACCGGTAATTTTACCATCGTGCCTACGGACAGATGGGTTCCCGGTTTTTTTCCCGGAATTGGTGGTGAACACTCAGGTTACTCTCATAGTATTCCGTTTATCTAGTGGGTGTCCCGAAACTGCTAGTATACACTAATAACAAGCAAATGTGACAGTGAGTATAAGTATGGTGTGAAGTGTGAACACATATAACGATGAATAAACTATATAAATAAATAAACAATGAACAATATATACCATAAACATTCTGAAAAGCGGTCTTCTGATTTTGGATTTGCCTTCGATCCATGTGTTGAACTCTTGTCATATTGTTGTGATTAAAATTTTCGGTTACTCTAAATGGGTTATTTTAATTTGCAAGTTGAAAAATATTAATTCATGTTTTACAATATCATTACCTTAAATAATCAGGTTTATAAAATTATAAATAAGCTTTACTCTTAATTACTTGTTCTTATAACCTTAACAGTCGATCTTTGTTCAACTAAAGCCACATATCCAAATTTACAATCACAATAGAACTACAACATAAAATCTAGAGTAATATCTCGTCCGCGGGTTTGGCACATACAATGTTACCAAAAAAACATCAAACTCGTGAATGTGAATATTAACTATATATTATTTACCAAATTCTACTCAACTCGTAAAATCACTATTCCTTTTATTATTTTTTAATCCTTTTACGTAATGTCCATTCATTTTTTTTTCTTTTTTAATCTTTATACTTTTCAACCTTTACAAGTTTGTCACAAAGAAGTTTTCATGTTTAACCCTTAGAATTTTTAACTTTTAGAAAGTTGTCACCAATACAAAAAAAAAATGATTGATTAAACGGCTTCGTCGCAATGTGTGGGTCATAATTCGACTTAGTTATTCTTTTTTATATGTTACGTTTCTGTTTAATTTTTGTGAGTTAACACCCCGCAACACGCATGCGTGGTTCAACGTCTTTTATATTAATTTTTTTTTTACTTTTAACCCTTATATTTTTAATCTTTTAAAAATTTATCACAAATATTTTTCATTTTTAATCAACACTTTTCCACTTTCAACTTTGGTCTCTACTTTTCCTCTTTTACAAATTTTTTGTTTTACATTTCGGTCTAAATTTTGAAGTTAACACATTGCAACATGTGTGTGTGGTTCAACGTTTTTACGTATATTTTTTGTTCGTTTAACTGGGCCATCACAGCGTACGGGTCTTAAGTCAACTTAGTTATCCTTTTCTATTTTTAACGTTTCAATCTATTTTTTGCGTGTTAAAACACGCAACGGGTGTTCGTGGTTTCACGTTTTTACATTTACTTTTCATTCGATCTAACAGTCTCGCTGCAAAACGCATGTCCTATATACAAGTTATTTTTTTTTTCTTATAAGACTATTTTCTTGTATTAAGGTTAAACTCGGAAAATAGGTTTTATATGTAAGATATGGTGAATAAGTTATTTTAGGTTTTATATAAACTGTTTAAGGCAAGTAAGAATCCATTTGAATTCAACACTCCTAGTAGGTTGAATAGTCGTTCTTCCACTTGTACCAATGCCATGTTCATATACATACCGATGATGCTATTTTATCTTGTTATACCATATATCTATACGGAAATCTTAAGCTAATACACTACATATACTGTATGAACTACTAAACCAATAGGTAATGGGTCTAGAGTGTAAACATCGAATATAAATGAGTTTTAACATATAAACGAGGCATATCATGAAAAGTAAAGAAATTTTTTTTCATCTACTTAAACGTTGATGTTTAGTTGCAATATGTAAAAAAAAGTGTATTTACTTTGAGTAATTCTAATTTTTGTTTTTGAACAACAAATTTTTAACAATTTGATAAGGATTGAAATTGATGAACTTGAGATTGAATCAACAATGGTCAAGTCCTATTAACGTTCAGGAAACTCAATGGAAAGAATGAGCTTCGAGAGGTCGTTAATGGCAGTTGAGAGAAAGAGAGACTAAGAAGAGTTTGTTATTATTTTCAAGATATCATATTCTATTACAACCTTTCCCTTATATATCCCCCATTTTACAACTACTAACCAACTACCACTCTTAACTGTCTAACTAACTAACTAACAACCTAATCCCATGTTACTAACCCATACCCAAACCACTGTTGTTAATCAACAACTCAATCCATTGTTGACTAATCCCCTGTTACTGACCAACACCCCAATCCACTGCTGACCAACCCTTTAACTACTGATCTGTATCAAACTACTGATCCGTATCAATTAACCTAACAACTGTTGACTTCTTGACTATTAAGTACACATCAATACCTTCCCCTTAAAAGATCCTTGACCCCAAGGATCAAATGTAGAAAATTTTTGAACCAACAATATTGCATTAATGTAGGAAACTTTTTGAACCAGCAGTTTTGCATCTTCCCATGTGGCATCTTCAAGTTATGAAAAACTCCACTGCACTAACCATATTAACATACTCCTATCCTTCACACCCAGGTCACCCTTTTTGACATCTTTCCACTTCCATTTAACAAGCCATCTTTTCACATATTCTTTTTTACACCTGACATCAATCTTGTGTAGCCAATAAGTACCAGATTCTCTTCCCAACATACTACCAGTTTTTTCTTTGCTTTGATTTTTAGGAAATTCAGGAACATAAGTCACATTAGTCACCACCTGATAAGCAACATCAATCAATATAGAATTTTTGTAAACTGCTTTTAAGGTCTCACTTTGCTGGTTGTACAGTTTCTGTTCTGCAATTTGTAGCTCCATCAAATACTCCTCAACATGTGTTTTTGTCAAGTTCTTAATCTTCTTGGCCACCCAAATGTGTGGATGACTTGAATCCCACCCACAACTATCTGATTTATTGTGATTAGTAAAACTTTTAACTTGGGTTGTTTGAGCTTTCACCAGCCTTGACATTCGTGATTTCATAAGTGGAAAATCAGACTTATTTTCTGTTTCTTCGCCCTCATCAACAACAATAACATCTTGAAACTCTCTTCTATCCCCATCAATTTTTTTACCCACTTTTTCCTCATTTCCAGGACCACTCCATATACTTACTGTTTCATTTCCAACAAATTCCATATAAACTTTTTCAAGGGCATCATTTGATTCAGTTTCTTCTACTTTGTTTGATTCCCTTGCAACCTCAAGTAATGGAGATCTTAAAATTGATTCTAAAACAGCCTCTTCTAATTTTGCTAAACAATATGCATGATAAAGAGTCGTAGGATTAAACATTCTCACCTTAATTTGAATGTCTTCTTTCAATCCTTCCAAGAAACACTTTAATGCACACTCTTGTGAAATTTGCAATTGATTAATGAATGTGTTAAAAGAATCATAATACTGCCTCATACTACCAATCTGTTTCGGTATTTTTTCCACAATCTTAGAATCATCATCTCTTGTTAATGCTTCTTTATTTTCTGAACAAGACATATGGGTAATCTTCTTCTGTTTTTGTTGATGCATTTCATCAAACACCTGGTGGGCGAACTCATCTCTTGCTGGTTCTAAAGAACAATCTGGTTCAGATTCTTCCTTACTATTAATATCAACAGAAGCGTTTTGGTGTAGAAGAACAGATTTGGTCACATCAGATCTGCTGTGGGTAACCCGTAGAAGTTGATCACATGTTTCTGATCTTGATTGAACATGAGATTTTTTACTGATTGCCTCTGAGATTGCAACAGTCTCACCATGGATTTAAGAAAGTCTTTTATTCAACCTCTCCATTGTGAGAATTATTTGTTGTAATTGATTATTACCGTCAATTTTGTTGTGATTCTGCGCCATATTTGATAGAATAGATGAAGATCCGAGGAACAATGCCTCTGATACCAATGATAAGGATTGAAATTGATGAACTTGAGATTGAATCAACAATGGTCAAGTCCTATTAACGTTCAGGAAACTCAATGGAAAGAATGAGCTTCGAGAGGTCGTTAATGGCAGTTGAGAGAAAGAGAGACTAAGAAGAGTTTGTTATTATTTTCAAGATATCCTATTCTATTACAACCTTTCCCTTATATATCCCATTTTACAACAACTCTTACAACTACTAACCAGCTACCACTCTTAACTGTCTAACTAACTAACAACCTAATCCCCTGTTACTAACCCATACCCAAACCACTGTTGTTAATCAACAACTCAATCCACTGTTGACTAATCCCCTGTTACTGACCAACACCCCAATCCACTGCTGACCAACCCTTTAACTACTGATCTGTATCAAACTACTGATCCGTATCAATTAACCTAACAACTGTTGACTTCTTGACTATTAAGTACACATCACAATTCCACCTTTACTTGCACTTACAAGGTTATGAACCCACAACCTTACATTTGTAAGGGGGTACATCATACCATTAAACCAATAGGTCATGAGTCTAGAGTGATTATAATTACTCTAGTAGTGTAAATACACAATTTTTTAGTTAATGAGACTAAAATACGTGTTTGACAAGATAGAAAATGAAATTAAAAAAAAAGTCATCTTTCACTTTTCACGTTTAGTATGTTAAGCCAATTTGTACAATAATCTAACCCTTATTTATTAAATATGTTGCATTCTTGTAAATTTATTTGAGGAGGGATTTTGTAAATTCGGAACATTTACTCATATTAGGGTTTGACTATGAGCATTTGATCCTTGTTAGTTAGAGTTGGATTCTGTTGTTTTACAGGTTGAGGAAGGTTTTTATTCTCGCACTACTACAAAACAGATTTTTAGACGGGGTGATATGGGTTTTAAGACGGTGTTTTCAACACCGTCTTAAACTACACCGGTTTAAAATCAAGTCTTATTAGACGGTGTTCAATTTTAACACCGGCTTAAACTTGATGAACACCGTCTTTTAATATCAAAACATTTCAAATATTAACTAAAACAAATATTTTTTAACACCGTCTTATAAACCTTTGCTGAAAAAAAAACATTTACAATAAAAAAAGTTTTCAGTTAAAGCGAGCAAAAATCGTCGCTAAAGCTAGATTTTCATCGCTAAAGCATGTCTCCGCTATTGCTGATTTCGTCGCTATTGCTTGATTTTCGTCGCTAAAGCATGTCTCCGCTATTGCTGATTTTGTAGATAAAGCCTGTTAATCAATAGCGACGATAAGGGTTGCCACTAAAACAATTTTTTTTTTGATTTTTCTGGTTTTTTCTGGTTTTTTCTGGTTTTTTCTGGTTTTTTCGTTCTTTCCAATTTTTTTCATATTAAAACCTGTCCATTTCTGGTTCACGGGCCACAAAAACTAACCACACATAAACTTAAATAAGCATAATCTACGTAAGCGTAAACTGCATAAACGTCACAATTCGAAATCGTTTTAAGTTACTAATACCTCATAAAACTACTTAACATCTAAAATGTCATAATTTTAAATCATATATGTGTCATCATCGCTGTCCTCATCCGCTTCTTCACCATCAACATCTTCGCTTCCAAACTTAGTCGGGTAACTCGAACTCAAAAAGTTTTGAAGTTCATCTCTAAAATCCAGGTTTTGGAACCAACTCTGGAATAGTGCCTACAACAATATATATACCAAATTTAATAAACTACCAAGTAAAGCAACCAACATATACGAAATAGGCTAGTTTCTAAACTAAAATAGGCTAGTTTACCTTTGAATATTGTGGAGTTTGCGACTCGTCACCAGAGACAACCCGCTTCTGCATGCAGCTGCGCGTTGCTGCTGTGGGCGTGCAGTTGCACATTGCTGCTGTGGGCATGCAATCGCTGCTTCTGCGAGCGACATTGCTGTTGCGGTGTGCGCGCAGTGCGACGTTGCTACTGAGGCGTGCGTGTGGTGTAGCCGTGCAGCTGCTGCCGCGGGCATGCAGCGTGGTGCTGCTGCTGAGGCGTGCGTGTGGTGCAGTCGCTGCTGCTGCATGTGGCGCTGCTGCTGAGGTGACATCAGCACACATAAATTCGACACTCTTAGGGGTGCCCATTGATGCTCTCATTCTGTTAAAAAAATAGTTAAAAACGTCAAAAAATAAATCATAGTAAATATAACTTCGTTTCCAATGAAATCAATATGCATAATTTTTTAACCACACTTTCAATGAAATCAAGGGCTATGACTTTGCCTGCGGTTTTCAGCTAGTTCACCGGTAAAACAACCAATACCGGCTCCTAATACGCAGAATGGGAAGGGAAAGGAGGCTAGGGTTTGCTGCGTCTGAATGGCTGCGAGTAGAAGGGGAATGGAGGCTAGGGTTTTGGTATGACAGTAAGGGTAGAATGGGTTTAAGCTTGTTTTTTTTTCTAAGATATTAGAATGAGTATATAAGACGTGTTCAAAAACATGTCCAAAGGGTGCATGTATATAAGCATAAGACGGTGTTTAAAGGGAACACCGTCTAAAGGGTGAGGAATTGATTTTAAGACGGGGTTTAACCATAAGACGGGGTTATATGGAATTTTGATGAATATTTTAATTGGATTGGCACAATGGCCATGTGAGGAATTGATTTTAAGACGGGGTTATTATTATAACACCGTCTAAAAAAGATCTCGAACACCGTCTAATGCTTCATATTGTAGTAGTGTCGTCATCTGAGGTGGTAGACGATTATCTTCGTCAATTTTGAGATAGTTGGCAAATGATCGAGCATACAATGACATGAATATTGGCTCTTGGAAATTCACTAGGTAATCACCCGGGTGCTACCCGGGTTGGAGAAAACTATTAAGATAAATATTAAGTGTACAAATAAAATAAAATACAAAGTCTCATGTTACATAAATTAGTGATACAGTGGATACACAATTTAAAGATAGTCGAGTCCCTTTGAAGATGCATATCCTTCGAGTTACCAAAACCTTTCCCGTAGTAAATTGAGTTCCCTCTACAAAAAAAAAAACAACCAAATTATAAGTGTTTATGTATATAATATAAACTTCAGTGTCGATACCCGGGATTGTTTCCCGGGCTCGAGAAAGTAATTTAGATAAATAATTTGTGTATAAATAAAATATAACAAAATACAAATAAAGCGTCATATTACATATTAAACATAGCCCGTTTATTAGTGACATGGTTACGGATCAAACATAGCCCTGAATATATAATCTCTGAGAGTCCATCCTGTAGATATTGATCATGTTTCATGCTAGTTTTAAAATTCTTCACAACGAACATGAAGGCAAAAAATAACTACCAACAAAATGGCACCAGTTGTGAATGAGCCCAGCAAGAGCATTTCAATTTTAAATTCCCTGCAAATATAAAGAGGTAATAATATTAATGTAGGATTTAATGAAAAACTAAAAAAAAATATTTTGAAAAAGGGCATCTCTAGCATTCTGAATAAATAACGATTCATGAGATATAAATGTTAAGGGTCATGAAGCTATACCGACACCCAGCCCGACTAATAAATGACCGAATATAGACATGTATGGATCGGGTGCAGCTGCCATCACAAAAGATCCAAGTGCGAAAATTACATCAGCGATCTTCAAAGGATTCGGAGAACCTCAGCAACAACTATCCAGATCATACACCCTGCTGCAAAACCCGTACAGAAAGGCAGCAGTTTGTTAAAGGCATCAGCACATATAAAAGAAGGTACTGCTACAATGGGCTGCAAAAAAAAAACATGAACTAAAGTTACCAAAAGACCCTGAGAAAGACCTTTTGAGCCAGCAAAAGACACCCCGACTCCAGATTCTTCCCCAAAAGAATGAAGCATCATGATTCCAATTACAAGAATAACCTTATTCGCATCTGCTCCTTTTATGTCCAGCATACTGACTTCACGATAATGCTCGAGAAACTATAAATAATAAAAGAAAAACTTATGTCAATCATGATACCCAAACTATAAAATTACATCAGCGATAAGCGTAGCACTTTTGCGTCCTTGAACGCCTTGTGACATCAATAAGAAAGCGCAAATAATAGAATTTAAAAACTCACCACTACATTTTCAACTAAAAAGAGAAAATTATAAACAATTGAACACTGAAATTAAAATGTTTATTCTAAACTGTATATATAAACAACCAATGGTGATGCAATAAGACCATCTTCCCCTGATATTTTCTTGAAAATGTAGTGGAAGTTCCTCATAATATAACAAACGTCTTAAAGTACAAACAAAACTCATTCATTCTCCATTAGATTCAGTGTTATTTCATATAGACGTGTACCAGAACTTTTGCCTTTTTAACTTCTAATATCTACATAACTTCCAAATTCGAAGAGTAAGCGTAAATGAAAAATTGATAAATTTATACATAACTGGTCGAGCCACCGAACCCGTACAATTTGGCTTGTCATACCCCGAAACCGTAGTTAGTGGCTTGCCCCAAATTTCAAAAAACTAATGAAGCCGGACCAAGAACACCAATGGTTATAGTTATAAAAAATATAAAGACTATACTTTTATAACAGTATGGTAGTTAGTATGGTAGTTAAGACTGAATAGATATATAAAGGGGTCAAAATTTTGTAATATGTCAAAACAGGTTGCATTGACCTAATCACATTTGTTCAAAAGGTAACTTTTAAAATACCAAGTGTGAAATATGAATACTCTATTTACATTTTTCCATTACTCATCTGTTATTTCTAATGTTGAACACTTTTGGCAATTTTTGACCCATTCACATACTCTGCACATTAACATGTTTATTAATATACCCATTTGACCTATTTTACATTTTTCCATTACTCATCTGTTATTTCTAATGTTGAACACTTTTGGCAATTTTTGACCCATTCACATACTCTGCACATTAACATGTTTATTAATATACCCATTTGACCTATTAGATATAAAATATAACCTAGACCAATCATGTACAAGTAAACCGATCAAATTTGCTAAAGCGAAGGTCAAATCATGATGGATCATGTAAAATGTCAAAAGTAAAAAACTTGATTTTGAGAATAAAGCATTTACTGGTATGCACTCGTGCATAGAAGAGCCTTTCACCCTTCAATTAAATGCAATATTATCCGGTGAGTGGGAATTAAAAATAATACATAAATAAGGTACGGAAAAAGATGTTTGCGGATGTCTTACATACTCTTGCCTGTCTCACTTATTTGGAGTGCCCAGATCTCTTGTTAGCCTGCAAATGAACAAAAATACCGGAGTTATATTAAATAAACGTAATAGGATTACTTAGAAGCTTTAATCAAACACACTCGTTTGTAAACACATAACGTTGCTTTGATCAACCAACAATATCATCATCAATTTGTAGCATGCTTTTCAGCACTTTAACTACCATTTTACAGCAATGAAATCTCATTTTTCAACATCATTTTTTCATTATACATAATTCAACCCACAATGAAAAATTATTTTAACCCAAATATACTTTGACCCATTACGAAACATGTGCATCTTTCAAAACTCTATCCATTTGACCCATTACCCATCCCCTCTGAACGACACATTACCAATCACCTGGAAATGTAAGATGTCCTGCCTGAATGGAACCATCAGGCAAATAGCAATGACGAACATATATACCTGGAATCTTGTTAAGAGCAATTCGAGCCCGTTCAGCACAATTTAAATAAAAAAAAGTTAAACCATGAATAATATTAATTAAGAACCCTAGAGAAATGAAATCAAACCACTTTCGATTTTCCTGTGCCTTTATCTCTAACCAGGTTCACATCAACAATCTCACCATATCTACATGTTAAAAAGTATGTTAAGTATTCAGTGACAATTGAAAAGGATGTTAGTTCGGTAATGTGACTCAATTTTAGTAAAAAATGGAACTTAACTCTATTAAAACCCCGATCATTGCTGACAATCCATACACCCATATGACCGAACACAAGCCAACCTAAACTAAAATATCACCTATATGACCGAAATCCATTTTGACCCATTACCCAACCCACTCACTCACTCACTTTGCCCAATTATTAAGTAGGGGTTTTTAATATTTTAAATAACAATATGCCTCAATTTCTAGTTATAGCAACTAACTGATGTATCAGCCTCAATAGGATGAAGTAATAAGAAAGAAAGAAAGAAATAAGTCAATTTAGCCAAATAAAAATTCATAGGACTGAAATTTGTTCATGTTCGATCAAAAGGACTAATTTTTGTGTTGGTTCTTGTTACCGTACAAATTAAAAAAAAGATCACTTATGATCTCAAACAACGCAAAACATAAGAAAACCACCAAGAAAGCAAAAACCATAGATCAAATTGATCATCTATAGGGTACCTTTCGCAAAAACCATAGATCAAATATACGAATCAATCCATCACAAATTCTCTCCTACTTCTCGACATCATCACCACTGAGAATAAGAAACCAAAAACCTCAAGCAAGCAACACATAAATGGTTAATATGAAATACCGAAACCAAAAAAACACAAAAGAAAGGCAAGATTAGGACATGCAAACTCACCTTTGCTAGCCGAAAAAAATAAAAGACGATGAACCTGTTAAAATTGTAAAAATTGTGTTTCAATATTTAAATATAATCAAACGAATTCACCTTTTCTTAATCTACAAAATAGAAATTATTGACCTGTTAAAATTAGTATCTTGCAATATCTTCGATTCTCCTATCAATTTCAAATCCAGAACGGTAAAAGCTCAATAACAAACATGAGTGACATCCACTTGTACAAAATCGTATTATCTATCTGCAGCCATGGACATAACGACAAATCATGAATCACATGGCTGACATTAACATGTGTAGCTCCTTCAAAAATCTGCAGAAAAGCATACGGTAAGTAACTATATGATGATTTATAAACCAGACCAAATGTCATGTTTTACTTACCATCTGTGCAACATATATGTTCAAACCATGAACTGAAATATGGAAGTTTCCAGCAACTCTTTGAACATCCAACACTCCATAAACCTAATTCAGTTAAGGAAAATATTGGTGCTTTAGTATCGTAAACAATATTTATCAATGTTTTGATTATTAATGTCTTCGTATTTTTACAAAATTGATACCCGACACCCTTCTCCATTAGCCAATGCTTGGAGGCTTGTTCAATTATGGGGCACAGGGCTATTAGTTAATGCCGATTAACTGAGCTATTCAAGACGGTTTCACCTTTATCGCAAAACCAAGCGGATGCCGACTTTAGAGGTGAGGAGCGATTCGTACCTATGATCTGATAAGATCAAAGGAATGCAAAAAAAAAAAAAAAAAAAAAGAGATCTAATCAAGAATAAAGATGATCAATAGATAAAAAACTGAATCATACCTTGGTATTGATGATCTTTCAGGAATGAGATTTAGGGATGATGAGAAGGAGATGTATGATGGAAGAAACAGAAACCCTAGATGCGAATGAAGGTTGTGTGTTCTTCGGATTATAAGAAATATATAGTCGAAACCCTAAATTGAGAGATGAAAACCGATGAATCTTAGGGAAGAAGATGAAATCTTGTCATTGATTTGAGATAGAGATGCAGAAGCGTAATAGAGAGGTAGAGAAGAAACGGCAAAGAGGAATCTAATTGAAAATGAAATTAGGGTTTGTGTGGTGGGGAAGAAGCCGTGAGTTTAGAAACAATATATACCCGGGTCAAAATCCGGATCCCTTGTCTGCCCATATAAAGAAAAAAAGACCCTAAATTTTGGAGCCAAAACCAAATTCTAGAGTGCTATGGTGATGCCACATCATTTTCCAAGCCCTTATATCATGACACATCAGCCCTTATTTATCATGTTTATATATATATATAGATTTGACCAGATTTGACGAGAAGAGCCACACCAAGAGACTTTAGTATTTGCTAAAACTTGATACATTTTCTAACAGGTAAAACAATCATTTGCTATCAATTAAACACTTGTTCTAACGATGTGTATTCAAGAGAAATAACGTATCATAACTAAAACCATGTGTAGTGGGCATGTGCTTGGCCAAACCATATGCAACCACATTACGCCACCTCTTCCCCACGTGAAATGAGAGAGAGAGAGAGATAGGGATGGAGAGGGAGAGAGAGGGAGATTGGTTGGAGTTTGTCTTGACCAATCAATTTTTTAATTATTTCATCCCAAACCCTCTAATTTCACATGCCTCAGCGAGTCAATGCCAGTGGCGAAGCTTGAGATTTCCGACCGGAGGGTCAAAAACGTATATACCTAAAAAATTAAATTCGGGGGGTCAAAACGTATATACCTAAAAAATTCTATACGAAAACTACATACCGAACACTACTGAGCGAAAAGTTCGGGGGTCGGGCGCCCTCCGACCCCACAAAGCTGCACCCCTGCTCACGACTACTCTATTTTACCCAACTTTTAGGACTTGATGACGTGAACGTGACATTAGAAAAAAAAAAAAAAAAAAGACAAAATCATTTAGGTGAACACTACACATATTCTAATAAAAGAGTATTGACATTACATAATTGCCCTCAGGGTTCCCTACACATAATACATAAATTAAAGGGAAATGATTTTTTTTTTAAATTTGTTTGTGTTATAAGAGTAGATAGGTCAATCAATAGTAAATAAAATACACCTCAGCAGATACTTTAAAAAGTGATAGTTACTTCTAGGTAACATTCTTCTTGTTTTCTTTCTCACAAAACGATTAAGTTATATTTTTAAACATGATTGTAGTTAATTGTAATCGTTTGGATATTTTTAACACTCTAAAAAAATTTCCAATAGTAACTATAAAAGATGTATCGGTGTCCCTTCCTATGAGATTCAGGGTTCAAGTGCCGTAGTAGACGATGACATAAAATTAGAAATAGATTAGATCGATGTTTAAAAGAACAAATGAATAAAAGATGTTAATTAAGATGTTGTAAGTTTATACATGTGACACTGGTTACAATGTCGAATAACCAAAACAAGTATAGTGTGTCTACTGGATCATAAACACGACTAAACTAGGAATCTAAGATATTGCCTTTATCACTCGTACATATATGATCTTGTATCTTAAAGTTCTTAGCTATAACATCTACATCATCTTCTAGCTAGAAATGTCTTGTCTCTACCCTTAGCAACATAACATAGAACTAATGTGAATCTCCGTCAATGACACCATCATTATTTTCACCAAGAACCTTCTCCATAATCACTCCATTCAAGCTAAAAAAAAGTACGAACACGTTAGTGCCATTTTCGTTAAAGAACTCATAATGCGATTCGCGCATATTTAACGCAATCTGAAAAACAAATAAAAATATCAAATAGTAGTTACTTACCTCTATCTCTTAGTTGGAGGGACAAAAGTCTAATCCTCTGAAGATGAAGAGACTTGATTCTGTCTTACATTCCCTCCACCGAGTTTGATTTTGAGGATTTTCTCTCCCAATTCTTGAAATATCCTCTCTTTAACTTGACCCCTCCTTGGTGGAATCATGGTTTTCTCTTTCTTCTCTCCATTCTTTCCTTTTCCATCCATTTTTTTTTTTTTTTTTTTGTATCTAGAATTTGAGAATGAACAATGTTCTTGTAGCAAAAAGGGATATTATGTGTGTGTATATATAGAGCCTAGAGAATATATGAATATACATTTATATAAATAGAGTGAGTGAGAGAGAGAGTGAAGGTGAGATTCACATCTTGACTAGATCTAGTTGCTTGACAATGACATGGGCCCATGGATTAGATATATAGTAAAATGTCTAAGTCATACATATAAGGCATTTATATGTTCCAATTGCAATATTTGAATTGAAAACCATCATGCTATTATAAAGTGCAATCCGTCCTAGTTGAATAGTTGTCGTAGAATATTTTGAATTTGGATTTTTCGACGATGAAAAAGAAAGGACTTGGCATGTTCACATTTCAATGTATGTGGTATTACCTTGAAATTTCAATGTTATAACGACTTCTTGTGTGTATTAATATTCTGGTTTTTGATTTTGAAAGAAATGTGACCATTGTTGGTCATGGAGTTCAATGAAGTGTGAACCACACATTAAATTAAATAACTTTTGTTTTGTTCATAGGTCATAAGTGAAACGGGGTTCCATCTATGCGGGCCCATCCTTTTTTTTCCCATCCTAGTATTAATTTGTTGCATTCTACAAGTCTACAACTAAGAGAAGCAAGAATATTCACTCCCAAAATACAATAGAAAGTATATAATTTCTAAGATCAATCCGTCAAACCATATATAATTTTGAACATGTGTGTAACCTATCAACCCATTTATAACTCGTTTAAATAATATACAATTTGTTAACCCATTTTGGCTTGTCAACCTATATCATATAAACGAGTCGTATACTAGTATTCGTGTGACGTAACTCTAGCTATGTTCAAGTTATGATTGATAAAATTTATACGAATAATATATGTCATACTATAATTCGTCATTTTCAACCAACGATCTCGTTGATCCGTCAAGACACGATTATAGCCATAGTGAAGCCTAGAATTGAAGTCAATGATAAGTCGTTGATTAAAATGCTGTTAGAAAATTTAAAGTCCAGATAAGTTGGTCTAGTGGTTAGTCACTTGGTTTCTCTCTTTGAGGTCCCAAGTTCAACTCCACTAGCATCACTTTGAAGGACATCGGTGATAATAATAAAGTTTAGAACTAGGTCTCTTTGGAGGTCCCCAGTTCGAAACCAAGCCGAATCGAGGTTTACCGCAGTGGGCCTTCGGGCGGGCGAGTTTCCCCGGAACTGGTGGCTCGGGTATGCATCCAACTCTGACCGTTATGGAAATGAGATGCATTTGCTCGATTGAGGGCAGCCCGGTATGCTTATCCGGTGATTTGTTAGCCCTTAAAAGAAAAAGAAAAAAAGAAGTAAATTTAAAGTTGTTAAATACAACTCTGACCAGACTACATAAAAAGAGATTCTAGGTTAAGTGCCCGACAAATGTCCGTAGACCGTGGAGCCAATGTTTGTTGTGTTCACAGAATAACAAGTAGATCTGACAAATGTGGATAAAATAGGTGTGAACACCATGAAAATAAATAAAGAGACAAATAACCTAAACATTCTGAAAAGTGGTCTTCTGAACATGATTGTGTTCTGCACTTGTCGATCTTCAATCCATGTGTTGCTCTCTGTACAGTTGTAGTTAAATATTAATTCATGTGTTAACAATCATATACTTTTAAAGGCAAACAATCATATAATACGAGTATGAGTGATCTTGAAATTTATATATAAAAAAAAAACAACTTTCTATCTCCTTTTAGTTGGTTTAACTTATCAACCCTTAAAGGTCGCTATTTTCTAGAGTGTCAAGTCTAATTTTAAGTTTTAACTAACATGTGCATGAAGTGTCACCTCACTAGGTCTTACCTTAAGCAACTTTAGTTGTCGTCTCCATCGTCTCACGCCTCACCTCAGACGCACGCGAGGCACGCTTTTTATAACCAAGCGAATGATGTCTTATCATTAACTTATCATATTTGTACAACAATGATTATGCCTTCTTTTTTCCAGTATGTCCTTGATCTCGGACCTTTGACCATGTTCGAATCTACTGTCAAAGGTGATGAAAATAGATAACTTAAAGCATGCCATATTATGTTAGTAAAATAATCATGTCATTATCGTGAAAGTAAATATCAACTGCTATTATTAGAATATCTTCTTGTGTCACAAAGTTACATGTTAGTTTAAACTCAAAATATGTTAGGAGTTAAGTTAGTTTAAGGTTTGATAAGGTCATTCAAACTTCAAGGAAAGTAAGATTTCATTTATATCCACTTAGGAATAGCCTAGTGGTGTTGATGGATAATTTAAAGTTTGGAGTAGTAGAAGGTTATGGGTTCAATCCCCGTAATGTAATGTGTAAGTTTATCCATTACAAAAATAAGAAGTAAGATTCCATTTGAAGATTATGTGGTGGTACACATTTCTTATCTCTAACAGGTTGAATAGTCGTTCTTCCACTTGTACAATCTCATGTTAAGTTTCATCTAGAAAAACAGTCCCTAATAATATAAACTTATAAGTATATATAAAACAATTAATTATACAATGATGAGAGGGGTTAGTTTAGAAAGGGGTGGTTTTGTGAGAAGTGTAAGAAGTGTTTTAAACCCTTAGATTTTGTAGTCAATTGTTGAGATTAAGAAGGGCTTAAAATGTTAATTATGTTTTATTTTTTTGACTAATTTGGCTAGATTATGGGTAACAGTGTCTTTTTATATTGTATTTTAAAATAAAGAAACTGTCATCAACTTTAATGCACATGTAAGTTTCACCCATCTTTTTAGAACGTCAATAACTTTTTATACTTAACGTTTTTTTTAAATAAATTACACCAAAATAACGAGTTTTTTTTTTCTTTAACATGAGTACCATATTGTTATATTTATATAGATAAAAATTACGTATAGCATGATATGAAGCCTACTGGAATGAAGGTTTAAAACACTATATGAAGAACATATACTGGAATACAGGTGTAAAACACCATGAATGCAAGTGTAAATGCAGGTTTAAAACACCATACTAAGAACACATACTGGACTGCAGGTTTAAAACACCATGAATGGAGGTTTAAAACACCATACGAATAACACATACTGGACTGCATGTTTAATACACCATGAATGCGGGTTTAAAACACCACACAATAGATTTTCGCATAGAACAGAAAAGAAACCATATTACAATGATGATGATAACTTCTTGTGATCTTGAAGATTTATACGAGATGAAAAATAAATCACAGATTTTTAAATCACAGATTTTTAAAGAAACTTAAAAAAAACAAATCGGAATCCTAAAATAACTTATGGGAATATTTATCATTTAATTGAATTATTGAGTAAATTACTTTTTTTACCCTTTTGAATTAGTATAACTCAAGGACACATATCAGCACTACAATATTTCTCACATTTCTCACACTCAAGTCCCTTTTTACAGGATCCTCAACGGGTTTAAACTATTGCTACCCCACGATTAAACTATTTATTGGGTTTAAAAGATTAAAGTTTTATATTAGGTTTAGTTGGGTAATTGGGTCAAACGACAAATGGGTCTAACTATTTAAACGGTCCTAAACTAAATAAAAGGTTAATGGGTTTAAAAATATATTTATATATTATTAATTTTCAACATTGTGGTGCAATGCTATTTGTACAATGTGCAGTATAAGTGGTATGGTGGTTTAGATAAACCTAACCTAACTGGTATGGTGGTTCCTTCAGCAAACATGGTTTTAGGCGGACAGAATACCAGATCAGATATTGCACGCCTCCGATCTGTACATGAACCCTAATTTCATACAAGTAATCTCTCTCTCTATACCATCTTCCTTTCCATATTTCTCTCAACAAACCTGAAACCTCATATATTGAATCTGAACTAAGATGATTTGGGTATGATGGTTACAGACGGATTAGACTGGAAGTTCTCTCAGGTGTTCGGTAAACATGGTTCGGTAAACGTGCTACTGGTGAAGAGGTTTAGCAAGAGTGTGACTTTTCATCTATAGAGTGCTATAATTATAATTTTCAGGATGGGGGCGAGGTAAGATTTGAACCTGCTTTGATTGATTCATTTGCTTTTGTTTCTGCTTTCATTTTGCCCTTTATTTTTCATTAGTGAATTCAAGGATGAATGGATACACTAATGGAAGCAGGGGTATGTTAGACTAATCTTGCATATTATGCGTAAGTTCGGGTTAAAAGTGACCGACTTACAAAGTTCGGGTAAAAAGTGACCGGGATATAAACTTGGGGTTTTTATTTTGAGATAGTTTTTTAATCCTAGTTTGAGTCAAATAGGTTTACTTGTTGAACAAGTTATTAGGCTTATAAATAGAAGGATTTATTTGTAACCATAATAGTACCAATTATCAATAAACGAGTTTTGATTCAATACTTTCGTTGGTATCCAATTCTAACAAATTGGTATCAGAGCACAAGGGAGATCGATCAAGAAGGCAGTGATCAAGATCTACGATCACGGGAGTCCGGCAAGAAGAGATCAATCAGCGAAGGTCAGCGATTGAAGTATCTTGCGACTATCACAAAAGGCGACGACAGACGAGACTTGGCGCGCAAGTCTGTGAAGAAATCTATAAGGTCAGAATCGGTTTCTGTAGTTCGAGTAACGAAGTCGTAACCGGAGGAGAAAAGCTCGTAGACACCGCCGATCAGGAGGATCAGCGGCGACGAAATTTGTACAGCGGTAGCGACAAGTAAGACGCGACGAAATCAAAGACGAGTAGATAGTTCGAGCGTCGACAGTCGGAAAGCGGAACCAAGCGGGTTCTGTTCGGATCGGGATTGCACAGCAGTGTTCGGTTGTTACCAGGTTTCAAGTTGGAAATCGTTTGAGAACCGACAAATTGCGAGGAGGCCTTGTTCGGTAAGGGATTCATTTATTTATTTGGGCAGCGATTTAATTAAGGCAAAGGGTGTCTTGCTTGTTGCTTCTTCGCTGCAATTACGTAAAAATAATTTGTTTGTTTTTGAGTGAAAGAAGGAAACTGAGAAGTATACAAAAGGTATTTTATTTCTCTTGTACAAAAGTCAACAAAAGGATTGTGGAAAAAAAAGATAAAGCAACAGTAGGTTGTTTTTGTCGAAGGGAGCAATTAGAAAAATAATAAATTTATTTTTTAGTTGCAAAATTAAAAGAAAGATATAAAAGGATTTGTTTTTCTTTCAACTTGTGACTAAAAAAAGGGATTGAGCATTTGTTTTCTAGAGGGAGTCGATTTGAGGTTAGAAAATTGATTCAAGTTCGGGTACTCCTTTAACTTACAATAGACGAAACCGAAGGATGGGTGATAACGCGAACCGTGTTCCTCCAACGAAGGAACCGATGCCTAGTCTTCCATGTCCAATGCTTACGGATACAAACTACACCGTTTGGGCTATGAAGATGAAGGTAATCTTCAAGGTTTACAAGGTGTTGATACATATTTTGTGGACACGACTCGGCTCGGTTCAACTCGGCTCAGTTCGACTTGGTTTCGACTCGAAGACACGAAGATCAAGACAAAGCTACTTGTGTCTGTACTTTGTTTGTAATTTGTCATGATACAAAACGATGTCTCGTGATTAGTCTGAGTTATGTCTTAGGTTTGTTTATATGTGCGTTCGATGTAAGTTTGACCAAGTCAACCATCCTCCGGTTTGACTTGGCCAAACAGTTAGCACATATGTTGTAACATGCTTGTGTCGAAGGATGTCATCGAAGGATGGTTTGTATCCTTCGATGACCTCGAAAGATCAACCTTCGATGGATAGACCTCGAAGGATATCATCCTTCGAGGTATGTATGGATCCTTCGGTAGATTTCTGGTCGATAGATGATCCTTCGACCAGATTACCTTATCCTTCGACCATACGAGCTGTGTTGAGTATAAATACTCATGTAGTGTGTTATGTTCAGAAAGAGCACACAGAACACACACACACGAGAGAGTTTGAGAGAGTTTACAGAAAACATTTGTAAACCTTGTGCTTGTAACTGGACCTTTCATAGTATTAATACATTGGTGTTAATCGGTGAATCTCGTGTCTATATTATCATTGTGGTGTTCGATCTCGGTTTGCTATCTCGGTTGGATTCCGCACAACCGGGTGTGTTCGATAACAAGGATTAGGCGACTAGATCCTCCCCTAGCCGGACCTACAAGTGGTATCAGAGCCTTGGCTCTTCTCCTTGTTAAAACCGAGGTGTTCTTGCTGTTTTTCGGGTTTTTAAAAGGCTTATATCTTTCTGGAAAACATCTTAAAATCGGAGTAAATCTTGGTGTTTTGCTTTATGTTTTGTTAAAAACCGTGTTATTTTCATGCTCACATGTTAGTCTTTGGTTTTTATTAAACATTTTTAGCAAAATTCGCGTTTGGAAAATCTTCGGTTCCCCAGAAAATTCATAAATTTCTGGGTTGTTCTTCATATTTTCATCATAATATTCAAGTGTTCTTCAAAGTGTTACATCTTTTAATCTTGTTTACTTATTTTCGAAAGTTGTTTGTGCATTGGGAAGGGACAACTGGTTAAAATATTCAAACCAAATCTGGTTTTGGCAGAAAGCAGGGACTGAACATACCTTCTGCCGAAAGTTTCTACCAACTTGTCACCTTTCTCACCAACCTGTCAACATTTGTCAACTGTGTCAGAGCTCATCGAAAGATATCCTTCGAAGTCGAAAGATCATCTTTCGATCAAGGAGGTTCGACAGATACCCATCCTTCGAAGTTTGTGATCTATCTTTCGAGCTCAAGGGAATCTATTCGGAGGATACATTTTCGAAAGATAAGGATCTTTCATTGTGAATCTTTCGAGATAGTTATTCGAAAGATAAGGATCTTTCAAATTGTGAATCTTTCGAAATAATAGCTCGAAAGATAAGGATCTGTCAAATTGTGAATCTTTCGAAGTCTTTGTTCGAAACTCAACAGTGATCTTTCGAACACTGTTGATCCTTCGAACAAGTCTTGATCTTTCGAACAGGTCTGTATCTTTCAATTCGTGTCTGTTTGAACTTAACAGTTTGTGTTTGTGTAGGTCGTCTATTAGTATTTCATCAAAATGAGTTGTACAAGTCCTTGGGACTGGAGTATTGACTCACAATCTAGTCAAGAGCTAACCTCTGCTGCAGCTTGGGCGAAAAGTATGTTTCCACCGCCATCAATCAGTCCAAGTCAATGGGCTTTGGTATCCAATCAAAGTCAAAGCATTCAAAATCTTTTGATTAGTGAAAGCGAAACGGGCAGCAACAATCGTCCACCAAAGCTGAACCATATGAATGACTTTCCATCATGGAAAAACCGCTTTCACACGTATGTTCAAGGGCAAAGCACCGATCTTTGGACATGTTTCATCAATGCATTCAATGCTAATCTTGAGGTTGTAGCGTCCACTTCAGAAGGTTATGCTAACATGCTCGAAAATGACAAGAAGGCTTATGAATTGGAGAAAAAGGCTTTTGCTACACTTACACAAGCACTTAATAAAGATATCTATCATCAGTTCTCCTACTGTAAAGACACGAAAACATTGTGGGATGCCTTGGTTGCGAGAGGAGAAGGCAATGCAGCTACACGAAAGTCTCGTCATGATCTGTTGAAGAAAGAGTTTGAATCTTTTCAGTTTTTGGAAAATGAAACCCTTAATGATATGACTACACGTTTTTATCATTTGATTAGTGAAATGTTTGCTTATGGGGTTTTGGCAACTCAACAGGAAATGGTGGCTAGGTTTGCTGATGCTTTACCTCCAAAGTGGAGTTCGTTTATTGAGCTGTTGAAGCATACGGGAACTCTTGACACAGTTAACATCTATGAGTTCATCCAGAAGCTGGAATATAAAAATGATGAAGAAATCAGGAAAGCCAAGCGAGTTCCCGCTTCTCAGAATACAGAAATGTATCTTCCAGGCTTCGATGCCTTGGCCAGGTCTAATGCAGCTCAGCAACCAAAACTGCAAACTGCATTTGTGTCCAACACAAGTTCCTTTCCGTTTCCTCAATCAAATACTGCTCCGGTTTTCGATCCAAGGGCTTATATTCCAACATCTCAACCTTCACCTCAAGTCAATCCGGCACAACCTCAATTCGATCCGAGGGCTTACATTCCTGTTCCATCACAACCACAAACCCAACCACAACAAGCATTCTATGGCAACAAACCTGATACTTCAAATCTTTCTAAAGTGAGTATAGAAGCTGCACGGGATCACATTGAAATTCTTACCACTATGGTTAATGCCTACAGCGGATTAGTCGCAAGTCAAATTGGCAACATTAATTTGACAAACGAAGACTATCAGCAGATAGACAGGGATGAAATGGAGTTAATGGATATCAAGTGGGCGTTTGCAAGTGCAGTTAGAAGGGCAAAGGATTTCATGACTCGAACTGGAAGAACTTCGTTGGAAGGCAAAAATGATACGAAGTACGGGTTCAATAAAGATGCTGTCACATGCTTTAATTGCGGTGAAAAGGGTCACTTCAAACGTGAGTGCACGCGACCGAGCAAACAAGGCAACCAACAAGGCAACCAAAATCCCTTCCAAAATCAAACAAGTACTTCAAATCAAGCTAACAACGAAAGAGGGATAGTAGCTGCTAACAACCAAACCAACCAGTCAGGGCCTTCAAATCCCAACCGGGCATTGATAGTTCAAGCTGATGAAGGATGTGATTGGTCTGTATAATTGGGAGATAATCATCAAGGAGGTGGAACTGCATGCTATGCAAAAATTATCAATCACATCAAGCATGTTCACAAGGAAGAGTTTTCTGAAAGTGATGATAGCTCGGGTTATAGTGGGAGTTCAGATGAAGAAAGCTCGAATGCAGGAGATTCTAATTCTGAAAATGGATCCTTTTCTTATCAGACTGCCTTTATGGCGAATGTCTCGGCCTCGACAAGTCAGGTAAATTCTGATCCTCCTACTCCTAGCATATGTAGTGATTGTGAAGAATTGAAACATGAATGTGCTAATGCTAAACATGCTTTTGAAGAATTAAAACTTGAATGTGCTGAATTGAAGCTTGAATCAGAAAAGCTTCATAGTCATAATCAAAATTTGGTCATTGAACTTTCAAAATGCAAAGAGGCAAATATGGCTTTAACTCGGAACGAAAAAGAATTTAAATCTGTAATAGAAACATTAAAGAAAAGCGTGTCCGAAGTTAACAAAGTGGTTTACCATAAACAAGTAAGTATAAATGAGTACATAAATATTGTTGAGGAAACCAAGAAGCAACTAGCCATTGCCCAATGCGAGCATGATGCGATCAAACAAAAATTGGAAAGTTATTCTAACTCCCGATTTGTGCTTGATCACATCATCGATGTTCAACAACTGAAAGGGAACGTGAAAGGCGTAGGGTATAAGGCGTGTCCACCCCCTTTGAGACATAACTATACCAAAATGCCCGATGAAGAGGATATGCCTCGGTATGAACCCAGTGTGCCTCTTGATTATGAGGAAGTTACAACTGGCTTAGGGTTCAAAACGGACAATTCATCGGAGGGCCCATCTGATAGCAAGGAAAAGTCATCATGTGCTTCAAATCAAAGTCCTCCAACCATTGAGGACTATGATTCTTCGGATGATGAATCAGATGTGAGTGATGAGGATAAATCTCTTGATGATAGAAAAGGAGTAGAAGTGCCTTTTGAGAATCACATTCTGTGTGATCCTCCTACTCCTGCTGTGCAATCAACTGGTGCTAAACAAGAGATAGATCCTATCACTGAGACAGTGTCTACTGTTAAAAGTGATAACGTGTTGTACACTTTAGTCGGTGATGATAAAATTTATTCAAACAAAGATTTTCCAATAAAAAACGTCAATCAATCCTTGATTGATAAAGTGTTTGAAGATAATACAACTAAGTTTTTGGGAAAAGGGATCCCGAGAGTTTCAGTAACTCAGTGTGATCCTATTCCAAAAGCTGAAGTGAGGAAACAATTTGGAAACCAAAAATTACCGACTAAACAACAACCTGTCACTTTTAAGGGTAAACAACAACAACAACGAGCTCCAAAGCCAAAGGCTAAGGTTGAATCAAAAGGAGCTCGTTACAAAAAGAAAGCAAAAGATGTTAAATTTGTAGCATCAAAGGGTACGGATAAAATTGAGACTTTTGAAAACAAATCAAACACTGATTTTGTCCAACAAGTCAAGATTTTAAAACGTAACGCTCAAAACAATTACACCCAACACACAAACGGGTGTGATGTAGGAACAAGTACCTCAGGTGTTACAGGTTCAACACGTGAAAGTCGAGCCGGTTCTCCTAAGTTTGTTGAAAGGAGAATTTGTTTCAAATGTGGGAAGGTTGGGCACATCATTAAAGATTGCAAAAACACGCCCAAACCAAATTTTGTTGAAAGAGCCCCCTCTGAACAAGGTCACTCACAACGTCGTCCTGTTTATCCAAAACATGATAAAAGAACCGTTAAAGAACAGGAAACAAAACAACGACGTAAAAATGTGAAGGTGATTGAAAAGGCGTTAAAACCGGAGGTTGTCCAAACAAAGTCTGTTAAATCAGAAATTAAAAATGAAAAACAAAAACAGATTTGGAAACCAAAATCGGTAACTGTTTCAGGGGGAGGTGCTGTGTTTGAGAATCATCAGGAAATTGAGATCACAATCCTCGATGATGAAGGACGACCCAAGTCTGTTAAGGCTTGGGTCCCCCTCTCCGTCTAATCTTTGAATGAGTGTGTAGGATATTCCAGGAGGAACTTTCAATAGTCGTAAGATTGTTGATAGTGGAGTGTCCATGCACAAAATAGGCGACAGAAGAAATTGTTGCCTTTGATGGAGAGAAGAAAAGAAAAGGAAAAGAGAAACAGAATTGTCTGTTGAAAGAGTTTGAAAAGCTTCGACAAAAATGCAAATCCTTTTACAATCAAGCTTTGATCGGGTCCCCAGGATAGATTCAATCTAAATGTACGCACCTGCAGCACGTTTGAGGTTCAAAATCAACAAGATGAACGTGCAATGTACATTTCGTCGCGGTGTGATTGAAGAAAAAGTGTTTGTTGAACAAACCAACCGGGTGTGCGGATGCCTTGGCATGAGTTGCACAACCGCACACTACTTCTCAAGAGATAGACAAAAACCTTCGCTGGTGAAATGTTGAAGACCACCCGGACCCAAAGGTTTAAGATCTTGTTGCTGTCAAGAGACTTCTCAGTAGCTACAAAGAATCGACTTTGAAATCCACACCGGGTGGATATCCAGTTTGGGAGAGCACTCAGATTCCTTGCAATGCACGAAGCAGTTGCAGGATACGGTTTTAAATTTCTAATCTCTCCTATACTTGTCGATATTTAAGCTGCTTTGTGAATTATTATCTCGTATAGCACTCTTTGACCAGACACGTTGATCTCGAATATCACCTCACACGTGATTGTTTCACTACGAAACTCGTCAATGTTGTCATGGTCCGCACCGCTTACCGACATGCCAACTCATTTTTGTAAACGACATTGAGGTAAAACATGAGTTAACCAACATCGGAAAGTCATTTTTGTAAATACCTTTGTGTTTTTAAATTTTATCTTAGTTTGTTGATTTTAGGGGGAGTAATATTCCAAATTTGAAAAATCCAAAAACATCAAAAAATTTCAAAAGCACAAAAACAATAGAAAAACAAAAATGAGTTTCCTGGCGAGAAAAAGAGAAAATGATAGTACATCAGTGGTCTGTTTAAACCTCTTTAAACCTTAAATGAAAAAGCGATAAGCAGCTCTATATAAGATGTATCGGTAGGCTCACAATCATTTTAAAGTGTGCAGGGTGATATAAACTTAAATCGACTGAAGACCAGGTGGGAACCATTCATTGGCATATGGTCTTAGTACCGAAATTTCGTTTGAGAGATTGCCGAGGTTCTGAGATATTCGGTCTTTATGCTGCTTATCATCTGGGTATCATGGTTGTTTCTTTTACCGAAAAATAACGGGGACGCAAGTCTAGATCTTCCATGATACCATACATACGTGTACATACTGCATTCGACCTCAATAAGTGATCAACAATCACATGTCCAAACAAATAAGTGATAATATATCACATTTATCCGGGAGTCAAGTTCGTCTCTCTGCTGTACGAAAGTACTGACCTGTTCACGAACTTGCTCCTGTGCCCTCATGCATCTGAAAATCAAGTTCCTCATCAATAAGTGATTCTATCACATAGGGCTTGTTTTCAATCAAAATAAGTGAGAATCTCACATCATATACGGTCAAACAGATGATAATCGGTATACTCACCGGTAAGATGAATCCTCGTGCATACCTTGATACGGGAATGTGTCGTGATGTGGATGAACACCGGTCGGTAAGTATAAATCATACATTAACGTATCCCCTCGCCATGATTACGTATGATAAGTTGAGCTTAAGTGGACAACAATACCGATAATTGTTATAGGATGCTTATCTAAATGTTAACTAATTGAACAAAAAGAGCGTTTTGGCGTGACCGTACACTGATATGATTCTCTTACCCTCGAAACTCGCAAAAAGAATGTCTGTAGATATTTATTTACTGTTTTCAGTTTATGATTCTTGTATATATTTATTTATTGTTTTCCGTCTTTACATTTGAAAAATGAAAAATTACAAAAAGATTTTAGGTGTGTTTTAATATAAACTTTATAAAATCCAAAAAGATTTTGCTTCTAGTTTATTTTTGATTGACTGATGTTGGAACTCGAGTCTATCCTACCCAAAATCCTGATCGTAAGCCGAAAAACAATTGCATCTTCATAATCTGTCGAAGTTAACAAGTTTTGAAAGTTAAAGGATTAAAATTGAATATTTTTCTAAACTTTCAAACTGTTGTCGGTTGGTGTTTGATTGAGATTTGATCTCATATGTGTCGTTAGTTTAAATGTTAACTATATTCCAAGCGGTTGTTCTCATTATGCGTTTAGCTTTCTTGCATGTGCAGATGCTAAAGGCGAGGAGAACATGTTCGATGAAAAGCTTTGGAATGAAGACACGAAGTGGAGGCACTGAAAGGATAAAATGATCGAGTTGCCGCTGTCCCTTCATCAACACCACAAGGATCTGAATAATTGACAAGTCAAAAGATTCACGAGCATGACTCAATGGAGAGTTCAATCTAAGGGGGAGTTTATTGACACCCTACCTAAATGAAAAAGGGAGTGTGTTGATACACTTTCTACTTACGACACGTGAAGACTTTGAAGATCCTCCGACGTGGAAGACATCGAAGTTGAACCTCACGAGTAGCGTCCAAGGGGGAGTTTGTTGATACATATTTTGTGGACACGACTCGGCTCGGTTCAACTCGGCTCAGTTCGACTTGGTTTCGACTCGAAGACACGAAGAACAAGACAAAGCTACTTGTGTCTGTACTTTGTTTGTAATTTGTCATGATACAAAACGATGTCTCGTGATTAGTCTGAGTTATGTCTTAGGTTTGTTTATATGTGCGTTCGATGTAAGTTTGACCAAGTCAACCATCCTCCGGTTTGACTTGGCCAAACAGTTAGCACATATGTTGTAACATGCTTGTGTCGAAGGATGTCATCGAAGGATGGTTTGTATCCTTCGATGACCTCGAAAGATCAACCTTCGATGGATAGACCTCGAAGGATATCATCCTTCGAGGTATGTATGGATCCTTCGGTAGATTTCTGGTCGATAGATGATCCTTCGACCAGATTACCTTATCCTTCGACCATACGAGCTGTGTTGAGTATAAATACTCATGTAGTGTGTTATGTTCAGAAAGAGCACACAGAACACACACACACGAGAGAGTTTGAGAGAGTTTACAGAAAACATTTGTAAACCTTGTGCTTGTAACTGGACCTTTCATAGTATTAATACATTGGTGTTAATCGGTGAATCTCGTGTCTATATTATCATTGTGGTGTTCGATCTCGGTTTGCTATCTCGGTTGGATTCCGCACAACCGGGTGTGTTCGATAACAAGGATTAGGCGACTAGATCCTCCCCTAGCCGGACCTACAAGTGGTATCAGAGCCTTGGCTCTTCTCCTTGTTAAAACCGAGATGTTCTTGCTGTTTTTCGGGTTTTTAAAAGGCTTATATCTTTCTGGAAAACATCTTAAAATCGGAGTAAATCTTGGTGTTTTGCTTTATGTTTTGTTAAAAACCGTGTTATTTTCATGCTCACATGTTAGTCTTTGGTTTTTATTAAACATTTTTAGCAAAATTCGCGTTTGGAAAATCTTCGGTTCCCCAGAAAATTCATAAATTTCTGGGTTGTTCTTCATATTTTCATCATAATATTCAAGTGTTCTTCAAAGTGTTACATCTTTTAATCTTGTTTACTTATTTTCGAAAGTTGTTTGTGCATTGGGAAGGGACAACTGGTTAAAATATTCAAACCAAATCTGGTTTTGGCAGAAAGCAGGGACTGAACATACCTTCTGCCGAAAGTTTCTACCAACTTGTCACCTTTCTCACCAACCTGTCAACATTTGTCAACTGTGTCAGAGCTCATCGAAAGATATCCTTCGAAGTCGAAAGATCATCTTTCGATCAAGGAGGTTCGACAGATACCCATCCTTCGAAGTTTGTGATCTATCTTTCGAGCTCAATGGAATCTATTCGGAGGATACATTTTCGAAAGATAAGGATCTTTCATTGTGAATCTTTCGAGATAGTTATTCGAAAGATAAGGATCTTTCAAATTGTGAATCTTTCGAAATAATAGCTCGAAAGATAAGGATCTGTCAAATTGTGAATCTTTCGAAGTCTTTGTTCGAAACTCAACAGTGATCTTTCGAACACTGTTGATCCTTCGAACAAGTCTTGATCTTTCGAACAGGTCTGTATCTTTCAATTCGTGTCTGTTTGAACTTAACAGTTTGTGTTTGTGTAGGTCGTCTATTAGTATTTCATCAAAATGAGTTGTACAAGTCCTTGGGACTGGAGTATTGACTCACAATCTAGTCAAGAGCTAACCTCTGCTGCAGCTTGGGCGAAAAGTATGTTTCCACCGCCATCAATCAGTCCAAGTCAATGGGCTTTGGTATCCAATCAAAGTCAAAGCATTCAAAATCTTTTGATTAGTGAAAGCGAAACGGGCAGCAACAATCGTCCACCAAAGCTGAACCATATGAATGACTTTCCATCATGGAAAAACCGCTTTCACATGTATGTTCAAGGGCAAAGCACCGATCTTTGGACATGTTTCATCAATGCATTCAATGCTAATCTTGAGGTTGTAGCGTCCACTTCAGAAGGTTATGCTAACATGCTCGAAAATGACAAGAAGGCTTATGAATTGGAGAAAAAGGCTTTTGCTACACTTACACAAGCACTTAATAAAGATATCTATCATCAGTTCTCCTACTGTAAAGACACGAAAACATTGTGGGATGCCTTGGTTGCGAGAGGAGAAGGCAATGCAGCTACACGAAAGTCTCGTCATGATCTGTTGAAGAAAGAGTTTGAATCTTTTCAGTTTTTGGAAAATGAAACCCTTAATGATATGACTACACGTTTTTATCATTTGATTAGTGAAATGTTTGCT
Source organism: Helianthus tuberosus (assembly GCA_030545235.1). Taxonomy (NCBI): domain Eukaryota; kingdom Viridiplantae; phylum Streptophyta; class Magnoliopsida; order Asterales; family Asteraceae; genus Helianthus; species Helianthus tuberosus. Next base: position 51,338,136 of record CM060396.1, read on the forward strand.
TATGGGGTTTTGGCAACTCAACAGGAAATGGTGGCTAGGTTTGCTGATGCTTTACCTCCAAAGTGGAGTTCGTTTATTGAGCTGTTGAAGCATACGGGAAATCTTGACACAGTTAACATCTATGAGTTCATCCAGAAGCTGGAACATAAAAATGATGAAGAAATTAGGAAAGCCAAGCGAGTTCCCGCTTCTCAGAATACAGAAATGTATCTTCCAGGCTTCGATGCCTTGGCCAGGTCTAATGCAGCTCAGCAACCAAAACTGCAAACTGCATTTGTGTCCAACACAAGTTCCTTTCCGTTTCCTCAATCAAATACTGCTCCGGTTTTCGATCCAAGGGCTTATATTCCAACATCTCAACCTTCACCTCAAGTCAATCCGGCACAACCTCAATTCGATCCGAGGGCTTACATTCCTGTTCCATCACAACCACAAACCCAACCACAACAAGCATTCTATGGCAACAAACCTGATACTTCAAATCTTTCTAAAGTGAGTATAGAAGCTGCACGGGATCACATTGAAATTCTTACCACTATGGTTAATGCCTACAGCGGATTAGTCGCAAGTCAAATTGGCAACATTAATTTGACAAACGAAGACTATCAGCAGATAGACAGGGATGAAATGGAGTTAATGGATATCAAGTGGGCGTTTGCAAGTGCAGTTAGAAGGGCAAAGGATTTCATGACTCGAACTGGAAGAACTTCGTTGGAAGGCAAAAATGATACGAAGTACGGGTTCAATAAAGATGCTGTCACATGCTTTAATTGCGGTGAAAAGGGTCACTTCAAACGTGAGTGCACGCGACCGAGCAAACAAGGCAACCAACAAGGCAACCAAAATCCCTTCCAAAATCAAACAAGTACTTCAAATCAAGCTAACAACGAAAGAGGGATAGTAGCTGCTAACAACCAAACCAACCAGTCAGGGCCTTCAAATCCCAACCGGGCATTGATAGTTCAAGCTGATGAAGGATGTGATTGGTCTGTACAATTGGGAGATAATCATCAAGGAGGTGGAACTGCATGCTATGCAAAAATTATCAATCACATCAAGCATGTTCACAAGGAAGAGTTTTCTGAAAGTGATGATAGCTCGGGTTATAGTGGGAGTTCAGATGAAGAAAGCTCGAATGCAGGAGATTCTAATTCTGAAAATGGATCCTTTTCTTATCAGACTGCCTTTATGGCGAATGTCTCGGCCTCGACAAGTCAGGTAAATTCTGATCCTCCTACTCCTAGCATGTGTAGTGATTGTGAAGAATTGAAACATGAATGTGCTAATGCTAAACATGCTTTTGAAGAATTAAAACTTGAATGTGCTGAATTGAAGCTTGAATCAGAAAAGCTTCATAGTCATAATCAAAATTTGGTCATTGAACTTTCAAAATGCAAAGAGGCAAATATGGCTTTAACTCGGAACGAAAAAGAATTTAAATCTGTAATAGAAACATTAAAGAAAAGCGTGTCCGAAGTTAACAAAGTGGTTTACCATAAACAAGTAAGTATAAATGAGTACATAAATATTGTTGAGGAAACCAAGAAGCAACTAGCCATTGCCCAATGCGAGCATGATGCGATCAAACAAAAATTGGAAAGTTATTCTAACTCCCGATTTGTGCTTGATCACAGCATCGATGTTCAACAACTGAAAGGGAACGTGAAAGGCGTAGGGTATAAGGCGTGTCCACCCCCTTTGAGACATAACTATACCAAAATGCCCGATGAAGAGGATATGCCTCGGTATGAACCCAGTGTGCCTCTTGATTATGAGGAAGTTACAACTGGCTTAGGGTTCAAAACGGACAATTCATCGGAGGGCCCATCTGATAGCAAGGAAAAGTCATCATGTGCTTCAAATCAAAGTCCTCCAACCATTGAGGACTATGATTCTTCGGATGATGAATCAGATGTGAGTGATGAGGATAAATCTCTTGATGATAGAAAAGGAGTAGAAGTGCCTTTTGAGAATCACATTCTGTGTGATCCTCCTACTCCTGCTGTGCAATCAACTGGTGCTAAACAAGAGATAGATCCTATCACTGAGACAGTGTCTACTGTTAAAAGTGATAACGTGTTGTACACTTTAGTCGGTGATGATAAAATTTATTCAAACAAAGATTTTCCAATAAAAAACGTCAATCAATCCTTGATTGATAAAGTGTTTGAAGATAATACAACTAAGTTTTTGGGAAAAGGGATCCCGAGAGTTTCAGTAACTCAGTGTGATCCTATTCCAAAAGCTGAAGTGAGGAAACAATTTGGAAACCAAAAATTACCGACTAAACAACAACCTGTCACTTTTAAGGGTAAACAACAACAACAACGAGCTCCAAAGCCAAAGGCTAAGGTTGAATCAAAAGGAGCTCGTTACAAAAAGAAAGCAAAAGATGTTAAATTTGTAGCATCAAAGGGTACGGATAAAATTGAGACTTTTGAAAACAAATCAAACACTGATTTTGTCCAACAAGTCAAGATTTTAAAACGTAACGCTCAAAACAATTACACCCAACACACAAACGGGTGTGATGTAGGAACAAGTACCTCAGGTGTTACAGGTTCAACACGTGAAAGTCGAGCCGGTTCTCCTAAGTTTGTTGAAAGGAGAATTTGTTTCAAATGTGGGAAGGTTGGGAACATCATTAAAGATTGCAAAAACACGCCCAAACCAAATTTTGTTGAAAGAGCCCCCTCTGAACAAGGTCACTCACAACGTCGTCCTGTTTATCCAAAACATGATAAAAGAACCGTTAAAGAACAGGAAACAAAACAACGACGTAAAAATGTGAAGGTGATTGAAAAGGCGTTAAAACCGGAGGTTGTCCAAACAAAGTCTGTTAAATCAGAAATTAAAAATGAAAAACAAAAACAGATTTGGAAACCAAAATCGGTAACTGTTTCAGGGGGAGGTGCTGTGTTTGAGAATCATCAGGAAATTGAGATCACAATCCTCGATGATGAAGGACGACCCAAGTCTGTTAAGGCTTGGGTCCCCCTCTCCGTCTAATCTTTGAATGAGTGTGTAGGATATTCCAGGAGGAACTTTCAATAGTCGTAAGATTGTTGATAGTGGAGTGTCCATGCACAAAATAGGCGACAGAAGAAATTGTTGCCTTTGATGGAGAGAAGAAAAGAAAAGGAAAAGAGAAACAGAATTGTCTGTTGAAAGAGTTTGAAAAGCTTCGACAAAAATGCAAAGCCTTTTACAATCAAGCTTTGATCGGGTCCCCAGGATAGATTCAATCTAAATGTACGCACCTGCAGCACGTTTGAGGTTCAAAATCAACAAGATGAACGTGCAATGTACATTTCGTCGCGGTGTGATTGAAGAAAAAGTGTTTGTTGAACAAACCAACCGGGTGTGCGGATGCCTTGGCATGAGTTTCACAACCGCACACTACTTCTCAAGAGATAGACAAAAACCTTCGCTGGTGAAATGTTGAAGACCACCCGGACCCAAAGGTTTATGATCTTGTTGCTGTCAAGAGACTTCTCAGTAGCTACAAAGAATCGACTTTGAAATCCACACCGGGTGGATATCCAGTTTGGGAGAGCACTCAGATTCCTTGCAATGCACGAAGCAGTTGCAGGATACGGTTTTAAATTTCTAATCTCTCCTATACTTGTCGATATTTAAGCTGCTTTGTGAATTATTATCTCGTATAGCACTCTTTGACCAGACACGTTGATCTCGAATATCACCTCACACGTGATTGTTTCACTACGAAACTCGTCAATGTTGTCATGGTCCGCACCGCTTACCGACATGCCAACTCATTTTTGTAAACGACATTGAGGTAAAACATGAGTTAACCAACATCGGAAAGTCATTTTTGTAAATACCTTTGTGTTTTTAAATTTTATCTTAGTTTGTTGATTTTAGGGGGAGTAATATTCCAAATTTGAAAAATCCAAAAACATCGAAAAATTTCAAAAGCACAAAAACAATAGAAAAACAAAAATGAGTTTCCTGGCGAGAAAAAGAGAAAATGATAGTACATCAGTGGTCTGTTTAAACCTCTTTAAACCTTAAATGAAAAAGCGATAAGCAGCTCTATATAAGATGAATCGGTAGGCTCACAATCATTTTAAAGTGTGCAGGGTGATATAAACTTAAATCGACTGAAGACCAGGTGGGAACCATTCATTGGCATATGGTCTTAGTACCGAAATTTCGTTTGAGAGATTGCCGAGGTTCTGAGATATTCGGTCTTTATGCTGCTTATCATCTGGGTATCATGGTTGTTTCTTTTACCGAAAAATAACGGGGACGCAAGTCTAGATCTTCCATGATACCATACATACGTGTACATACTGCATTCGACCTCAATAAGTGATCAACAATCACATGTCCAAACAAATAAGTGATAATATATCACATTTATCCGGGAGTCAAGTTCGTCTCTCTGCTGTACGAAAGTACTGACCTGTTCACGAACTTGCTCCTGTGCCCTCATGCATCTGAAAATCAAGTTCCTCATCAATAAGTGATTCTATCACATAGGGCTTGTTTTCAATCAAAATAAGTGAGAATCTCACATCATATACGGTCAAACAGATGATAATCGGTATACTCACCGGTAAGATGAATCCTCGTGCATACCTTGATACGGGAATGTGTCGTGATGTGGATGAACACCGGTCGGTAAGTATAAATCATACATTAACGTATCCCCTCGCCATGATTACGTATGATAAGTTGAGCTTAAGTGGACAACAATACCGATAATTGTTATAGGATGCTTATCTAAATGTTAACTAATTGAACAAAAAGAGCGTTTTGGCGTGACCGTACACTGATATGATTCTCTTACCCTCGAAACTCGCAAAAAGAATGTCTGTAGATATTTATTTACTGTTTTCAGTTTATGATTCTTGTATATATTTATTTATTGTTTTCCGTCTTTACATTTGAAAAATGAAAAATTACAAAAAGATTTTAGGTGTGTTTTAATATAAACTTTATAAAATCCAAAAAGATTTTGCTTCTAGTTTATTTTTGATTGACTGATGTTGGAACTCGAGTCTATCCTACCCAAAATCCTGATCGTAAGCCGAAAAACAATTGCATCTTCATAATCTGTCGAAGTTAACAAGTTTTGAAAGTTAAAGGATTAAAATTGAATATTTTTCTAAACTTTCAAACTGTTGTCGGTTGGTGTTTGATTGAGATTTGATCTCATATGTGTCGTTAGTTTAAATGTTAACTATATTCCAAGCGGTTGTTCTCATTATGCGTTTAGCTTTCTTGCATGTGCAGATGCTAAAGGCGAGGAGAACATGTTCGATGAAAAGCTTTGGAATGAAGACACGAAGTGGAGGCACTCAAAGGATAAAATGATCGAGTTGCCGCTGTCCCTTCATCAACACCACAAGGATCTGAAGAATTGACAAGTCAAAAGATTCACGAGCATGACTCAATGGAGAGTTCAATCTAAGGGGGAGTTTATTGACACCCTACCTAAATGAAAAAGGGAGTGTGTTGATACACTTTCTACTTACGACACGTGAAGACTTTGAAGATCCTCCGACGTGGAAGACATCGAAGTTGAACCTCACGAGTAGCGTCCAAGGGGGAGTTTGTTGATACATATTTTGTGGACACGACTCGGCTCGGTTCAACTCGGCTCAGTTCGACTTGGTTTCGACTCGAAGACACGAAGATCAAGACAAAGCTACTTGTGTCTGTACTTTGTTTGTAATTTGTCATGATACAAAACGATGTCTCGTGATTAGTCTGAGTTATGTCTTAGGTTTGTTTATATGTGCGTTCGATGAAAGTTTGACCAAGTCAACCATCCTCCGGTTTGACTTGGCCAAACAGTTAGCACATATGTTGTAACATGCTTGTGTCGAAGGATGTCATCGAAGGATGGTTTGTATCCTTCGATGACCTCGAAAGATCAACCTTCGATGGATAGACCTCGAAGGATATCATCCTTCGAGGTATGTATGGATCCTTCGGTAGATTTCTGGTCGATAGATGATCCTTCGACCAGATTACCTTATCCTTTGACCATACGAGCTGTGTTGAGTATAAATACTCATGTAGTGTGTTATGTTCAGAAAGAGCACACAGAACACACACACACGAGAGAGTTTGAGAGAGTTTACAGAAAACATTTGTAAACCTTGTGCTTGTAACTGGACCTTTCATAGTATTAATACATTGGTGTTAATCGGTGAATCTCGTGTCTATATTATCATTGTGGTGTTCGATCTCGGTTTGCTATCTCGGTTGGATTCCGCACAACCGGGTGTGTTCGATAACAAGGATTAGGCGACTAGATCCTCCCCTAGCCGGACCTACACAAGGTATGGGAAGTAATTGACCCAGGAACGACCATCGATACTCACAAAGATTCTATAGCAATCGCTTTGCTATTCCAAGGGTTACCCGAAGAGCTAGTGTTGCAGATTGGGAACAATGATTCAGCAAAAGAGATGTGGGAAGCGGTGAAATCTCGCAATCAAGGTGCTGAACGTGTGAAAGAAGCAAGACTTCAAACCTTAATGTCGGAATTTGAGGGTTTGAAGATGAAGGAACCAAGTACGATCGCTGAGTTCGCAGGAAAGATTTCAGGGATTGCTTCTAGATCTGCTTCTCTTGGAACAGTGATTAAAGAAGAGAAACTAGTTAAAAGGTTTCCACATGGTTTGCCGAAAAGGTTTATTCACATGGTTGCGTCTCTTGAGCAATCCATTGACCTTAAAACAGTTGGATTTGATGATTTCGTAGGTCGTCTTATAGCCTATGAAGAACGCGTCAACCATGAAGATAAGGAGCAATCGGTTAGAAGTGATCAGTTACTGCTGACGTATGAGGAGTGGGAAGCTAGAAAAAAGGAAGGGTACGATCGAGGCAAAGGAACGGCCGAGTCTAGTCAAAGAGGTCGGGGTCGCGGTCGAGGAAAAACCGGGGGTCAAGATAAAGACAAGGAACCGGATCAAAAACCAAAGAAGGACCATTCTAAGATAAGGTGTTTTCGATGTGATGAATTAGGACATTTTTCTTCAGATTGTCCTACACGTAAAAAGGACGAGGACGAGGAAAACAATCTTATTCAAAGGGTTGAACCGGTTCTTTACTTGCAAACACACGTTGAAGAGGATAATGATGTCTTTCTAGACGAGGAAAGGATTATTCCAAGGATGTATGTTTCGAGCCCAAGTGAACTCAATACATGGTTTCTTGACAACGGGGCAAGTAACCACATGACGGGTAAAAAGGAGTGGTTCACTAACCTCGATCACAACATCAAGGGAAAAGTGAAGTTTGGAGACGAGTCATGCGTAGAGATTAAAGGACAAGGGATGGTCGTCTTGGAAGGAAAATCTGGGGAACAAAGGGTCTTGCGTGATGTTTACTATATTCCAGCACTTGAAAGTAATATAATAAGCATTGGTCAGTTGGACGAGAGACGGTACAAGATCGCAATCCAAGACGGTATACTTTGGATGTTTGAGCAAGACGAAACTTTGCTAATGAAGGTACCTCGTTCACCTAATCGCATTTACAAGATTAATCTTGAAGTTGTATCTCCAGTTTGCGTACAGACTAAAGATGACAAGACTGAGAATAGCGACCAACCAGTCTCTGTTGTGACAGAATTTAGCGACCAAACAGATCAGTCAGCAACAGGAATTAGCGACCAATCTGGGCAGTCAGCGACACAGCAGACATATAGCGACCAGACTGACCAGTTAGCGACAGAATCTGACCAGTTAGCGACAGAATCTGACCAGTCAGCGACAGAATCTGATCAGCCAGTAACAACTTTTAGCGACGAGTCTGTGACAGATCAGTTTTTCAGCACTTTAATACTTAAATGGATGCTCGGTTTATCAAATGAAGGGACAAGTTTGAAAGTCGAGAACTTATTGAAAGAGCAAGTTAAAGAGGAATGTATTAGCGGGGATTTGCAATGGACTAACATCCTCACAAAAGCTGTGCCACGACTGAAGATTATCAAGATGAGATATCTTCCCGGTATTGCAAGATTAGGGGGGTGATTGTTAGACTAATCTTGCATATTATGCGTAAGTTCGGGTTAAAAGTGACCGACTTACAAAGTTCGGGTAAAAAGTGACCGGGATATAAACTTGGGGTTTTTTTGAGATAGTTTTTTAATCCTAGTTTGAGTCAAATAGGTTTACTTGTTGAACAAGTTATTAGGCTTATAAATAGAAGGATTTATTTGTAACCCTAATAGTACCAATTATCAATAAACGAGTTTTGATTCAATACTTTCATTGGTATCCAATTCTAACAGGGTAAGTCATGCCCAAAAAATCTTTTTTTTTTTTGATGAAGATTTCTAGATCCCCCGTAGACCGACTTAATATGCTTATCCAAACAGCTTTTACGTTGTTGTATTTTATAGTTTTAAGAAGCTAAATATAGCTATGGAAGAGTTGAACCTAATTCGGAGTCGATGACCATGAGTAATTGGTAAGTCAGTCTGTGGAGTTCTAAATAGATATCTGGTCAAAAAGTTTTTGGGGGTTTCTAAGCATATCAAGACATTTAGTATTTTAATTCGACAAGATTATACATTGTGTAGTAATGTGCTGATAATAGAAATGTATAAAAAAAATTCTCAAAAAAGTAAATTAGGATAATAAACCGCATAGTTTGAAATAAAAGGTTATGAAATAAGTATTTGAGAATACAATAAACTCAGTTAAATCGACGGTTAATCATCTCTGATCGGGTTTTCGACAGATTGGAGACAATCTTCAAAGCAAAAATAGCAGCATTGCCGTGTCCGGGTTTGGGCTTTGATTCTCAGCGAGTCTTCCTTATGTGTTTGGCTGGTGAGTTTCATTCGTGTTCCATCTAACTATAGATCTATAAATATAGGCTTCGGCTTTGTAATCTGAAATGTAGTTTCATTGCTAATTATCGTCTTTTGTTGTAATTGATTTATTGATTTTGATGGTTAACCTTGAAATGTTGGTGTCTACGTGTTCGATTGCGTCGACCGTGGAGTACAAATTTCAGTTGGGCCGAGGTATTTAAGTTCTCTTTACTAATTTAATTTCTAATCTTTTTGTAGTAAATGTTAATAGTTAGTTGAAGTGTTAGTTGAATTGTAAAACTTATTTAGATTCAGGTAGAATGTTAGCCAATTGAAGTTGAACTCAATGAGTTAATTGGAATGTAAGTATGTTGTTTTAAAGGTTTTCATGTCATTTCTTATGTTTTAACTATGTAAGTAACTTTTACTTGATCACAAAATTATAACTATAGACTTGTAGACTGTATCATTTAATTTACACACCTACGAACATCACATCACATTAAATTTCAACTGTGACTTTACAGATTTATCATCAAGCAGATGAAGGCAGGGCAACCACACACTGATGAGGGTTTGACATAGAGCTCAAGTATGAAGCATATTGAAGGCCGCCACCCCTACCACCACCACGAGACTTGTCTACAAGGCGGCTTCTTTTCGTTATAGGCATAACTGGCGTTGCCATTTTCCATGGGCTGCTTCTCTTTCAGAGAAAACTAGACATCAGTCAAGCTAACTGAAAAGTCAAAGGTCAACCTTGAGATCTTAAGAAGTCTCTCATGTGTCAAAATGTCTAAATATAATTACCTGTATGCGTTTGATTTCATTTTACATCGTCCTAGATGTTGCTGTTGATTATCTTGCTATGTCCAATATATGTAAATTATTCAATGAAGAATACTCTCCATACGCATTTAGAAGTGTTCATCAGAATCCCAAAACGTCCCAAGTTGTATCAACAAACAAACAAACAAACAAGTTGAGGAATCACATTAAGAACATCAAGACTGAAAAGTCGGTCAATGAGTCGATGACTGCCATGGTAAGTTCTTTGAAATTTCAAATGTTGGAAATAAGATTTCTAAAGTGAAGGTTGATCTGAATTTGATACATGTTGTTACACCATCTGGAGAGCAGCTATTGCTTATATAAATAATTGATTTGGATAAGATACTGCATGGACTTGGATATAGTAGGTGGTAATAACTTTGCTTCACGGTACTTTGGAGCTGATTGTAAAACAACTTATTCATCACAAAGCTTTAAAACTCAAATCATTATCATAGAAAATTGCAACCCTTGGCAAGCTTATTGTAACAGAAATATTATAATGAATAAAAAAATTACTAAATCATTCCAAATGGAACTAGGCATAGTATTTTTATATAACTTTTGGTGCAGTTGCGGTTGTGATGAGTGTTAGTTTTATGATAGTTGTGGAAGCCATGTTGCAATTGGTTTGAAATTTTGATTATTTTATCATTTTTTATGTCTAATGTATTTTTAACATGTTGTAGCTATAAATCCATACATTGACAGGATCCATCTTCTTATATTTCAGAACAGTGGTATAAATATAATTTTGATAGACATTCCTTGGCTGAGACTACTCATCCTATAATCTTGAGTAGTTTGATCAAATACTTCATGTGTTTATAGTCTTCTTTCAACAAAGTATAAGAGACAGAAAGACCGAGCCGGTGATAGAAAAGTGAACTCCGGGGAAGTTGCGTTGATTGTATTGGTGTGTCAACCCTATGAATCGGAAGCTTAGAGCACGCTGAGGCTCATGTTGATGATCCTTTGTCTAATTACGAAACAGTGGTGGTTCAATTGAAACCTCATACAGTCGACAACTAGGGTTCATGACTCGAAGGTGATGACGAAGACGATGAGGGTTAGGTTTTAGGCGATCGATGGTGTCAAACGATGGTCGTATGGAACATATGGATGGTCGGCTCCGCTCAAAAGAGGGGAACACATTTCGATCACCTTATAGTTCAGAGAGTTGAAGGTACCAACGATTAAGAAGGCGATATGTTTGGTAAGCTTTAATCCTTAGATTTTGTTTTGCCTCTTTGGTATTCATCCAACAAGGTATGTGTGTTTTCTTGAAATATATTAGATTGTTTTCATTATGATAATAGGAGCTTCTTTCGAGTACTGAAAACATGCTTGGGTAAATTAGTACACTCCTTTTAAGTTATCTCATGAGATAATATATCATACAGATTAGTGTTGGTGCTATGGTGCTATGGACAGACTTCCCATATTGGCATAATAATGCTTTTGACTATCTTAGAATTAAGACAAATTCGCATGGTAATCTTTTTAGATTGACATTGAAATATGTCTCTCTACAAATATACGCCTTTAGATCGTATAGCATACTAGAATGTATATTATTAATACAACCCTTCTCATTAGGTATAAGATTTGTATTAGTCGCCATACATTTATCCTACAAGGAGAACCCTTCTCATTAGGTATAAGATTTGTATTAGTCGATATACATCTATCCTACAAGAAGAAACTCATTATTAGGTAAGTACTTGCTGAAGCATACTGTGTAATAGGAGTCTCATCGTTTCTTTTGGCTTCTGAAGCAGTTATGTTCAGGTGCTGAGGTACAGCTTTGATTATTTGTTCCACGCTGTTTTCCTTATGGAACTATATAGTTGCTGCCTAACATCTCTATTTCCATACACAAGGGGAGATGTAATATCAGTTTGATTTGGTGTGTTTGGTGGGTCTGATTATTACACAGTGTACCATAATGTGTCTTTGGCTTATAGTGAGGTATTAGCAGGATAACTAAGTATCTTCTGAAGAAGAAGACTTCTCAAAACAATAAATCGGAATCAAATTCCTTAAGTTGTTACGCCGCCGCAACGCGCGGCGGGTAAAGATTCTAGTTGCATTTTAAATTTAACTAGGTTTAAAGAAGTTCACCGCGTTGCCGCGAATTTCTTTTGTTATTTAGTCTGTGTTTAAATGAGTTTTGAAATCACTACGAGCGTGTTGCGAACGGAACTACTGACAAGAATAAAAAGAAAGTGTAGAAAAAAACACTAAAAGATAACCGAAAGAAAATCAACAAAAGAAGTTGTATGGTAACGATGTTATTCGTATGAAACCCGTGGTCAGAGGTGAGCAAATTGTTCTGGGTACCGGTACCAAATTTGTCGAACCGAAATATCTTAAGTACCAATTAGGTACCGACTTTTGGCGTTCTTGGTACTGGTTCACTACCATTTTTTACCTTCATATACCGGTACCGTAACCGGTATATATTTTTTGTATCAGTACCGATTCTGTATTGGTTGGCACCAAGCTCATCCCTACCCCTGAAACTAAAAAAAGAAAAAGTTAAAAGTTGAAGAAAATCACGAAAAAAAGTTGTACGATACTGTTGTTCGTACGACAACCATGATCAGGGATGAGCAAATGGTACCGGGTACCAACACTGAATTTCCCGAACCAAAAGATTTCTAATATCAATTCGACACCAACTTTTGGTGTTTTCTGTATTAGTGCCGATTTTTACCTTCATGTACTGTTACCGAAAAGGACAATCTGGTATTTTCGATACCAGTACTGGTTCGATACCGGTTGACAACAAGCTTATCCCAACCCCTAATATTAAAAAAATAATTAAAGTTAAAAAGTAAAGAAAATAACTATTATTATAATATTAATATAATAAGAGTATTAAAAAACTATATATTATTATAATATTAAAATCACTATTCATTTCAATTCGTTTATTAATATATAGTAAAAAACCAACTAAATGAACATTAATAAATAATAAATATTAAAAAGATAAATGAATTAACCCCAGATATTAAAAAAAGAATTAAAGTTAAAAAGTAAAGAAAATAACTATTATTATAATATTAATATAATAAAAGTATTAAAAAACTATATATTATTATAACATTAAAATCACTATTCATTTCAATTCGTTTAGTAATATATAGTAATAATTCGTTTATTAATATATAGTAATAATAATATATAGTAATATATAGTAATAATATATAGTAATAATATATAGTAATTATAGGTTTCTGTTTAAAAAACAATTTATAAAAAAAATTATACAAAGACCGGGCCCCTAGAAAAAGTGGACCAAGGGCGTTGTGGGGCTAGCCCTGCCAAAGAAAGGTGGATCCAGGGGTTTTTGGGGGTTCCCAGGAACCCTCTCGGTTAATGGAAAAAACTAATGAAAACCCTTAACGATTTGGAAAGAATTAGTGAACGTCTACCAAAAGAAACCTCCGTTAAAAAAACTTGGATTCACCACTAATGCCAATTACATGCTGAAGATGACATCTTATCTCGCTACACCCTTATATAATAGCAAAATAATAATAATAATACACACGTATAAGGATGTATGGAAATTTAAGCTAATATACGATTGTTAAGAGCCTAGACTAATAGCAAAACAATATGAGAAAAGTAATAGTTAGAAAAGAATATGACACTATAATTTAGTGTGTAATACAATGAACAACGACAATAGGATATATACATAGGAAATCAAAACTTATGAAATAAACCTAATCTATTTTAGGTGTTATAATCACTATAATAAATTATATTAACACCTACCCTTGAAGATGCTACCTCATTAAAAACCTAGCCAGAAAAACTCAATAAGACAAAAACCATAGCTAATGAAAAAAGTGCAACGTGTATTTACTCTCTTTAATATTTCTTCAACAGTTATGTTGCTTATTAAAACCTTACTAAGAAAGGTCAAATTGGACAAATATAGTAAAAGGAAAAAGTGCAACTTGTATAAACTCACCCTCATTTTAATATGTATCATTTATGTGATTGGTTTTGATCTTCTATGTAAGTTGTTCATGACTTTTGTAGTTAATAAACTCACCCTCATTTTAATATGTATCATTTATGTGATTGGTTTTGATCTTCTATGTAAGTTGTTCACGACTTTTGTAGTTGATAATTTTTTGTTTGATCCCATGATGTGCAATTTTTATGTTAACCAGTATTGTATGATCTTCATATAAGATTTTTGAATGCCTATTGTAAACAAGTATTATAAGATCCATGATCGTTGAATGTGTTGTGTTATATTCCCTACATCTATAAGATTAACCCAACTCTTGTTTCGACAGGTTAATAAAATAAAGGCTATATCTTCCTTACTTTAAGTATGTCAAAATATATGTTTTACCACATTACATTATCTTCTTACAGTACATCAGTTACATCTTGTCGATAAATTCAAACAAAAAATAAATACGGTGCATGTTTTATTGATAGGAAATGAAAAAAGTCATTTTCCATATCAAGTAATCGGATATCATTAAATTTACTTACATCATAACACTTTTGTATAAACGAAAATCAAACTAATTAGATACATATCACACATTTATAAATGTGATCATAGTATAATATGCATATAATCTACACATGTGCGTAACTTATATGGATAAACGAAAATCAAACAACTATATACATATCACACTTATAAATGTGATCATAGTATATTATGCATATGATCTACACGTGTGTAACTTATATGTAAACGAAAATCAAACCAATATATATATATATATATATATATATATATATATATATATATATATATATAGGGTTGGGTTCATGCGAGAACCACCTTTATTGCGAGAACCGCGAGAACCAATGTGAACAAGGGGCATTACTGTAAATACATAATAAAATTCAAATCAGCTGTCACTCCTCCTCTTTATGGACTTCAAACAACAATTAAATCATCTTTTTTTATTCAGTTCATGTCCAGATCCATCAGTTTCTACACAATTCATCATCTCAGTTCAGGTCACACTCCAAATCCCCCAAAATTCGTCATATCATCTTATAATTCACACTCCAAATCCCCCAAAATTCGTCATATCGATCGTATAATTCATCATGTATCCATCATATATTCAAATTAGGGCTATAAGAAAAGAACCATCCATCATATATACATCATATATCCGAAATTAGGGCAATAATAACAGAATTATTGAAGATTTCGGCACAAATAAGGAGAAACTAAAGTACAAACGTCAAATGGATTCAGCGTAACATGATGCTACACAGTTCTGTGAATGTGTAAGTTTATACAATTTGTTTTTGCACTTTCATATGTTAACATGATGATAAATTGTCGATTCAGATCCTTTATATGTTAATATGACGATTAAATCGTAGTTTCATATCTGCATTAGCGAAAATGTTATGATGTATATGATGTTTGAGGGATTCGGGGTAATTGTTGTGATACACCGACTTGTAATGTGGTAGGTATGTGTGTTTTTTTTGTATGTAGGTTTTGTTACTGAATAATTTTAAATATATTTGGTGGTTATACAGAAGTTGAGTTGGCAATGGTTAGGTTATTCTATTGAAGCAAACATTACCAGTTGATACTGTCGGTCATGTTAATGCACATGTGCACATAGGTATACACATGTGCGTAGTTAATATGGTGATGATAAAGTTGATGCATGGATTGTTAACAAGGTCGTTTATGTTTATGCACATGTGCATAGTGTATATGGTGATGATAAAGTTAACGTTAATGCACATATTTATTGATATATTATGTTTATTGATCTTATTTTTTATTATTTTATTATTTTTTTGTATATTATTGTATATCAACAATAGGAAAAAATCGAAGAAAGTAACTTTTGTTTTGAAGTCAATGGATGAAGGGTCAAAAAAATGTCGGATGCAATGGAAGATGATTATGCGACATGCAATGGAAGATGATTGCGCGGCAGTTAAACAAAGAGGTAAAGAATAAAAAAAATAACTTTTGTTTGTATATTATTTTTTATCGAAGCAAAACTGTTGATAAGCTCAATCATGTTAATGCACATGTGCATAGTTATACACAAATGCATATTTTGCCAGATTATTTCAATTAGGTCAGTCATATTGATGCAAACATGCAGTTAGGCACATGTGCATAATTTGCCAGAATATGTTAATAAGGTCATTCATGTTGTTGTACATGTGCATAGTTATGCACTTGTGCATAGTTTGCCAGACTATGTTAACAATGTAATTTTTGTTGATGCACATGTGCATAGTGTATATAGTAATGATAAAGTTAATGTTAATGCACATATTCATTGAGATTGTATGTTTGTTAATCCTATGTTTTTTTTTTTTGTTTTTTTTATTATTGTTGATCGATAACGGAAAAAATTCAAAGAAGGTAGCTTACGTTTTGAAATCAAGGGATGAAGGGTCAAAAAATGGTCGGATGCAATGGAAGATGATTACGCAACGGTTAAACAAAGAGGTAAAAAAAGTTGATTAATATTCGATGATTCAGTTAGGAGTTTATGCACATGTGCATCCCTTTATTACTTTCACGTTAAATGATATCATTTATGTAAACACATTAAATATATCACATGTAGGTGCACAAGAAGAAAAAAAAGCATATAGAGGAGGACAAGTGAGCGAAATCACGATGAAAAAATTGAACAAGTAAACGAAATCCCTTTATTACTTCACAGTTTGCGGGTGTTCGTTGTGCGACGTATGAAAATGTATAATGGGAGTGGTGAGAAGTTTGATTGCATATTCAGCAAATATAAAGAAATTCAAGACTTGCAACTTAAGAACATGAGGATGAAGACAACAACAAAATTGCCAGTATCAGAGGCAAATGATCATGTTTGTTAATATATGGTGTATTATGTTGTTTGGTATAGGGAATGTTGGTACTGCATGTGTGCATAGTTTGAAATAGCATACATATTGGAATTATATAATGCGTTACAGATGGTTATATTTGTTAATTTAGGATGTAATATGTTGTTTGGTATAGTATATGTTGGTGGTGCATATGTGCAATAATGATGTTGATTGGATTATGTGATTCTTATGATGAGGGTGTTATATTTAATTGTTGTAACACAAAAGTTGTGTGATAATGTGTTATTGTTGGTAATGCCCATGTGGAGTGAAACAATAAACATGTATGCACATGTGCATTGTTCGAAACAGTAACCATGTTGGTAGTATATGTTAGGTGGTCAATAATGAAATTACATATGATTATGGCTAATAAGTAATTGATAACAAGGTATCATGATCGTAATTACAATCTTTGAATATGAAAACAGATAGTACAAAAAATGATTGTAAACAAAAAATCATAAACAAGACGAATAATGCTTAGAAATTGTTTGACATCATATATAGGCTAATAGATGATCGTCGGTTGATTTACGACGCCTGGATGACCGTCTAAGAGATTGCTCATGTTCATATATATATATATATATATATATATATATATATATATATATATATATATATATATATATATATATATATATATATATATATATATATATGTGTGTGTGTGTATATGTGTGTGGGGGGGGGGTCTTTTGGATCATCATCAACATTCAACGTGTTCATCAGTGTCATTGGAACCAACATCATCGGAACAAGAATTAGGTTCATCATCAAGGGGGATCGGGAGTCCAACAACATATAGTCATTAAATGTATACATAATGTAATTGTCAATATAATGCACGTGTGCATAAATGTAATTGTCAACATAATGCACACGAGCATTATCATTTTATATATAACGACATTTTTTTAGCACAACAAGATGCCATATATTCAAACCATAACTCTAGCTAGGAACTAGATAAGTACGTTTATGTTGGATCTGAGTTTCTTTTTTATTGTACTTTTGTTTGAAATTAAGATGGAAAATGAAAGAGTTGTGCAGCGGAAATAAGATGAAAGCAAACTTTGCATACAATCAAATGAGAGTAATACTTTAATCAAACATCTTTACACAATGAATCGAAAGATTGAATTTATTTCAACAACGATTACAATGATTGATGTAAGAATGCAAACTCCCCCTCAGCCAGAGCTCAGTAGTTTGTTCGTGCAAAGAAGACGATGTGGTGAAAGAGCTAATAGAACAGTACAAAGTACTGAACTATTTATAGGCACTTGCAAACCACTGAGCATCTTAGCTGACGTCACCATGAAAGTGACATCTAACCTCCTAACAAACTCTAACCTCTGATCTATACAAACACTGATGTAGTAACTACTGCTATTACAATTTATTACATAAAAGACACTTAAACAGCTGCTGCATCCTTCCACTGCTGTGAATCCAGCAGTGCTTGTCCGGATCAGCAGTACTTGACTCAAGGCAGTAGATTGAGTCAGCAGAGCTTTGGTCTTCCATCAGTCTTTAACATTCGGCAGTAGATGCAAGGTAGCAGTTGTGGATCAGCACTTGGTAAGATCAGTAGATAGGAGGTCAGCAGATATAAAGCCACTTTCAAGGGGAGAGATTTGCATGAACTAACTGTAAACGTCTGCTTATTCTGGATCCACTGCTCTGATCCAGTTTTGGCTTTAATTATCTGTTCCTCTGATAGGGTTCAATCCCAACAATCTCCCCCTGGAACAGATAATGCCAAAACTCTTCATTATTTGTGGAATTCTTTATTGCCTCAACAACAGCTCCCTTATCAGACCTTTAAATTGTAATTCAAAGTCTAGGGCATCTGTATCTTCATCATCCCTGCTGAGTGGAAGATCAAGGAGATCCTGCAAATCTTCAAGACTCAGGCCAAGAGCTTGTTCCCTTGATATTTTCTCCACTCCTCCACCAGACCTGAGCAAAGTCAATACGCAGGTCTGTTTGTCAGTTTCCCACTTTTGTATTTTTGAGCCTGGTGGGTTTCTTGGGAGATGCTTATTTGCAGAAGTATTTGGTGAGGCTGGCCTATTCATGGCTGGCTGAGCAGCACTTGCAGTTTGTTCCAATTCAAGATCTTCTTTTATCATTACTTCTGTCCCTGCTTTTACAATGGCATCTCCAGCTAATAGATCTTGAATTGTTTCCATGCTAAACTGGTTTTTGCTCCTTCTTTTGTAGATGGCAGCACCAGCTGGAGCAGTGGTTCTTTTGACTTGCAGCTTTGGTGGTCTTTTTGAGACCTCTGCTTTGGAATAGTCAGGCTTTTGTGGAACTCTTGGATCTTTCTTTCTAAGTTCCTCTAATTTCTTATATGTTGCCCTGACTCTATCTTCTCCCCATTTTGTCACAGAGTTCTTTGACCCATAGTCAGCTGCAATTAGCTCCTCTTTCATTCTCCTCAACTCTAACATCTTTTCAGCTTCAAATTGTTTGAATTTTTCAGGAGGAGTCTGCTTGACCTTATTTTTGATCATGTTTTGAATCCTAGCTGCTTCTTTTTCAAGCTCAGGAATGGTCCAGTTCTTGTACATGTGTTTCTCCCCCTTGTATTTCTTGTAGGTCATGATGTTGTCAATGTAGTCTTTCCTTAAGGACTCATCTGCCCTTTCAGAAATTTTCTGACATACATTTTTAGCAAAACGCTCCATAGCATTGACCTGTGAGAGTAGAAACTGATAGTTTTGTTGAAATTCTCTATCAGAATTCCCTTTTTCTATTTTTGATTGCAATATCCTCTGCTTGTTTAGCCTTGAGTTTCAAGTATTCTTCAATATTGTTAGGCCTGGGATAATTTGCAATTGATGGTAAACTCCTTTTGGCTGGGTCATCTTCATAATAAAAGGATTTGATTTCTTCTCTGACTGCAATGAGTTCCAGAGGAAATGAGACACCAGCAGGAGGTAGTGGTTTTACAATTTGAGCTGAAGAGAGAGGTATGGGTTTTGGAATAGTGATAAGTGATAGGGATTTTGAAGATGTTGGTGAAGGAGATGTGTCATCATCTTTTAAAATTAGCCTTCTCCTTTTTGGTTTAGGAGAGACTGATGATGTTTTGAATGGAACAGTGGTGGTAGATGTAGTGGCAGTGGATTGTGATTGACTAACAGATGTTGAAACAACTGGTGTTTCAACCACTGTTGTCATTACAACAGATGTTATAACATCTGCTGTCTTCTGCTGTATGTCAGCAGGTGTTGTGTGTGTTGAAGTGGTGTGTGTTGATGAAACAACTGTTTGGCAAACAGTAGTTTTTGTAACTCCTGGTGCATCAGCTGTTTTGTATGGTGGTTTTTTAGCAGACTTTGAACGTCTGATTGGAATGGATTTGGGTTGCCTCACTTTTCTAGTAGGCTTCTTCTTTTCCTCAACAGGATTTTCATGATCCTTTGAACCAGAAGTACCCTGATCTGGATGATCCATTCTGTCTACCCTGGCTTTTCTTTTGGCCTCTCCATCTCTTTTTACACTTGCAACTGCTTCTGCTAGTGCATTTGTTGTCACATCAATCTTCTTGCTGCCATCTGGCAAAGGGATCTTTTTGGTCATGTTTGAATTCTCTGGTTCAAGATAAAGACCATCTTCTATACCCTTCTTTTTCCACTCCTTAATTTTCTCCCCCTTTTTGGCATTATCTTCTGGGAGGTCATAAATGAAGCGTACTTTTGGAGGAGCAGTGCCAGTGGTGTGCAAGATCTGAGTTTTGAGAGCCTTTAAGTCAGCCTGAGTGTTCTTGAATCTTGACTCCATTGTATTTCTCAGCTGTTGTACATGTTTTTCATGTTGCTGATCTGCTAATTGAGCTTGTTGTTGGAGAAAAGATTGAAATAGATTCCAGAGCTCATTTGTAGCAGGTGCCCTTTGTGGAGCAGGTGCTTGAGGTGGAACAGCAGTTGATTGTACCTTCTGAACTTGTAACACTTGTTGTAGCATATTTTTGAGTTCTGCAACAGAGTTATCAAGCTTTGCAATGCGATCCGTCAATTTCTGGTACTTTAAACCATCACCCAAGTTAATGGGATCATCTGATTTCCCACTAGTAGTGGTTTTATCAGTGGTAGATGTAGGGAATATACTCCAAACATTAACCACTGATGCCCCTTTTTCTTGGTACTGGGGTCTTCTTCCTTCAACACTTGACAACCTTTTGATGTTGCCAGTAGGATAAATAAATCCACTGGTGGTTGGCAGAGGTGCTATAAAAGGAATTGCCTCCAAGGAAGTCTTATTAATGTAACCACTGTCCAAATGTAACCCAGTGGGTTTAACAGTTGTAGTGGCTGCTTCACTTGGATTACCACCAAGAGTTACTTGTAACTCAAAGGGTGTAACCTCCTCAGGTTGTGTTGGTGGGTTAGCAAAGATTGATACATCAAACCCAGTCAGTTGTTGAGGTATATTCTCATTAATAGGTGATTGAGAAGGACTGGATAATGCCTGGTTCAAATCAATTGCATCCAACAGTGGTTTTATTGGTGAGGGAATTTTGGATGTGAGGATTGGTGTAGAAATAGGATGTGTCCCGGGCAGTGGACTGTGGATGATAGAAACGAGTGTTTCCAGAGCATCATGATGTGGAGGCCCTTTTTGTACAGCCTGTTCTTTTTGTGAAGAAACAGGAGGAGTTTCGGTTATGGGTTGAGATATTTGTACCAACTGCTGTGAGGAAGTAGCAGCAGTGGTTTCTTGTGACTTTTGTGTTGTCACTGGCAGAAGCTCTGGTATCTCATCCTCCAGAGATGCCTTTTTGATGGTTTTGGGGGGTTTTTGTGTTTTTCTTTTTGTTGGCTTTTTGGTGATTTTAGGTGTGGGTTTCAAAACAGTTGTGTTGCTGCTTTGATCACCTTGAGCAGTGGGCTCAGCAGCAGATACCTGAGGAGCAGTTGTAACTGCTAAAATCTGCTCAGGCATCTCTGCTTGTGTTTTGCAAGGTGCTAACATTCTTGAAAAAGTTTCAGTTGTTAAACTGTTTATTTGAGTAGAATCACCTTGGTTTATTACAGCTAAATCATCCTTACTGAATTTCTTTGCAAAATAGTAACTTAAAAACCTTGGAAACAGTAAGAATGATTTTGTTTCAGCATTATTAACCAAATAAAAATCTGGTTGCAGAAGGAAAATAACCTTTTTCTAAGGTAATTTTCTTCATCATTGTGGCTTCATACCCTCTCTCAATGAAGTCAGTTTGTAACTCGTTTTTAGTGAAAGAAATTTTACCTTCCTGATCACCGAGTTGAAAGACCTCTGAAATGGATTGTGGCGTGATTTGGACAGCTTTACCCTTTATTGAAGAGTTTATGGTGGTTGCAATGTCTCCTTGTTTTTCAAGGGTTGCATTTTTCCAGAACTCCCTTTGGGTCGCCAAATAGATTGGTGCATCGGCAGTAAACAAAGTTTTGTACTTTGATTTTGCCATGAGATCAATGATGGAATCGAAAAAATTGGTGGTTCCTGGTTTTGTGAGAAGACCCAGGAGATTGTGAGATGGTTTATGTGGAATTTCAGTGGAGATTGCCTTTTGAGAGGCTGTTTTCGATGATGATTTGGATGAGGGTTTTGAAGATTTCTTTGATTTTGTCATTTTGAGGATGATTGATCGAAGAAATTTGTGAAGAAATGTGAAGAAAAACTGCTTTGAGAAGAGAATTTTTAAGAATTCAATTCGACAGTAAAACCCTGTTTTGGTGGTGAGTGGGGGATTTTATAGGGAAGAAAGTGAATGCTGAGGTGGCAGCCGTTACAAAAGGTCTGACCAATATGTACTGCCCACGTGACAACCCCTGATGAAAGTGAAGGACAGTACTTTGTGTGATATGGACATATGAAGGCAGTGGTATGAAAATAGTGGATGATTTTCACTATCAGTGGATAGCATATCAGTGGATAAGACACTGCTTTTGAACAACAGAGTTTATCAAAATAATGAGAGAGCAGGGGTTGACTTTCAGCAGTGGACAGGCTTTTGAAGTAAAGCAGACTTTTGAACAATCAGTGGTTAATGGCAGACTTTTAAGGACTTTAATGAAAAATTTTCATTTTTAGCTATTTTTAAGGATGGAGTTTTGATTTTCTGAAAACATTTTGTTGCTTTTATTCATAGAAAAACAAGATGTTGCTTGTTATTCCATGTTCAACATCCCAATTCTAGAGACCAAGCTTTCAAAAGTGGCTGTATCAAGTGCTTTTGTGAGCACATCAGCTAGCTGATCTTTAGTTGGGACATGATGCAGAGAAATCAAACCTTTTTCATAGCAATCCCTCACAAAGTGATGTCTGATGTCGATGTGTTTGGTGATTGAATGGGAAACTGGATTTTTGATGATATTTTCCGCTGCCTGACTGTCCAACATGAGTGGTGTCTTTAAGGCAGTGATACCAAAATCCAGCAACTGATTTTGAAGCCACAGGAGTTGGGCTGTACAGCTTGCAGCAGCAATGTATTCAGCTTCAGCAGTGGATGTTGAAACAGCTGCTTGCTTTTTGCTTTGCCATGAAACTAAGCAATCACCTAGAAACTGGCACCCTCCTGATGTGGACTTCCTTGTGGTGTGACATCCAGCAAAGTCACTGTCTGAGAAACCTGAAAGCTTGATGTTCCCATTAGCTGGATACCAGATACCAAGTGTGGGAGCACCTTTTATGTATCTGAAGATCCTTTTTACAGCAATGAGATTTGATTTTCTGGGAGCTGATTGACTTCTTGCACAGACACATGTTGCAAACATGATGTCTGGTCTAGATGCAGTTAGGTACAATAAAGACCCAATCATGCTTCTATAAAGTGTTTGGTCAATCAACTCATCTTTTTCATCAAACATGACCAGCTTATTTGTTGCCATGGGTGTGCTGCATGGTTTACAATCATTCATATCAAATTTGGTTAAAAGTTCTTTAGCATATTTGCTTTGATGAATGAAAGTTCCATTTTGCAATTGCTGTACTTGGAGACCAAGAAAGCATTGCAGCTCACCCATAGCACTCATTTCAAACTCAGCTGTCATGAGTTCTCTAAACTCTTCACACATTGAGTTACATGTGCTTCCAAAAATAATGTCATCCACATAAATCTGGACAATCATTAAATCCTTCCCTCTCCATTTTAAAAACAGTGTTTTATCAATGGTACCTCTTTTGAAACCATTTGAGAGTAGGAAGTTGGAAAGAGTTTCATACCAGGCCCTTGGTGCTTGTTTCAAGCCATACAAGGCTTTGTTTAGCCTGTAGACATGATCTGGATAAAATGGATCCTCAAAACCTGGAGGTTGACAAACATACACCTCTTCTTGAATTGTACCATAGAGGAAAGCACTTTTGATATCCATTTGAAACACCTTCATATTGTGTTGACATCAAAGGCCAGGAACAGTCTAATGGCTTCCAATCTTGCAACAGGGGCAAATGTTTCATCATAATCAATCCCCTCTTCCTGTCTGTAACCTTGAACCACAAGCCTGGCTTTATTCTTGACAACAATACCCCTTTCATCAGTTTTGTTCTTGAAGACCCACTTTGTGTCAATGGGACTAACCTCTTCTGGCAGTGGTACAAGCTCCCATACTTGTTGTCTTTTAAACTGTTGGAGCTCCTCTTGCATGGCTTCTACCCAGCTGTTGTCTTTCAGTGCCTCTTGGTACTTGACTGGCTGATGGAGTGATAGAAAACCAGCAAAAAGACAAATGTTTTGGGTTTGGCTTCTTGTGAGCACCCCTTCATTTATGTTGCCAATGATTTGATCAGGTGGATGAGATCTCAAGAAGATTAAATCTCCTTGGTATGGTATGATGGCATTGGTTGGTGAAGGCTGCAAATGTGTATCATCTGAGCTAACCACTGCTGGGGACTTTGATGATCCAGCAGTGGTTTCAAAAGGTGGTGGTATAGGAGGTAATGAAGTGGACAGCTGCTGACTTTTATCCACTGTTTGAGGACTTTTGTCAGCAGTGTTTGAGGATGTGGAAGCAGTGGTTGATGGGCTACTTTGGTCAACAACTGTTGAGGTAGCAGTGGTTGAGCTTTGACAACTGTTTTGAACAGCTGGTGCTTTTCCCTTTGTAGCAGACCTTTGAGGGATGATGATTTCATACCCATAGTCTGGTGTTGTATCTTCTGATGGACCTGCACTGTTAGTCTTGACAGCAGTATTTTCAAAAGTGAATTTTTCAAGATCAAACAGATCTGCAGGGTTTGCTGGGATTTTCATTGATGAAAGTTCATTGAACTTTACATTCAAGGTCTCCTCCACTGCCTTGGTCCGTGTATTGAACACTTTGTAGGCCTTGGCAGTGGTTGAGTATCCCAGATGATAACCACAATCAACTTTGGCTGCAAATTTTGAAATGGAATCTTTTAAGTTCAAAATAAAGCATGGGCAGCCAAACACTTTGAAGTATGAGATCAGTGGTTTAATTTTATACAGAATTTCATATGCAGTCTTTTTGTGCCTGGGGTTTATTAAAACTCTGTTCTGAACATAGCAAGCAGTGTTTACTGCCTCTGCCCAGAAAGTTAATGGCAAACCTGAATCTGCAAGCATGGTTCTGGCAGCCTCAATCAGAGTTCTGTTCTTCCTTTCCACTACCCCATTCTGCTCTGGTGTTCTTGGGATGCTGTACTGCCTTACAATCCCTTTCTTCACACAGAAGGCATCCAACTCCCTATTTTTGAATTCTGTGCCATTGTCACTCCTAAAGCTTTTCACTGGAAGGTCAAATTTCTTTTCAACCTGTATTACAAAGTCTTGCAAAATGCCTGCAGTTTCATCTTTTGAGTGCAAAAAGAAAGTCCATGTGAACCTAGAAAAGTCATCAACAATAACCAAACAATATTTTTTCTTTTTGAGGCTCATGACTTGAACTGGGCCAAACAAATCCATGTGTAGCATTTGCAAACACTGGGTTGTTTTGGACTCTTCAATGGACTTGTAAGAACTTTTATGCTGTTTTCCTTTTAAACAGGAAATGCAATGTTCAGGACATGAAAACAATTTTTGTGGTAGGCCTCTCACCAAACCATTTTTTGAAATTCCTGTGATTGTCTTAAGATTTGTGTGTCCCAGCCTTCTGTGCCAAAGTTCTGTCTCTTTGTTAGAGGCAGCTGAGAACAGGCAGACATCAGCTCTGGGACACTCTTTTGACATGTCAACAACATAAACATTGCCACTTCTTTGAGCAACAAGTTTAGTTTGACCAGTTTTGATTATTGCTTCAATCTTTTTGACCATTTCTGGTCCAACAATCCTACAACAATCTTTTGTGAAGAATGACCCAAAACCCTTGTCACTTATTTGGGACACACTCAGAAGGTTGAATTTTAGATTGTCTATTAGATTGACATTTTCAAATTTTACTTTTCCAGACTCCACTGTTCCAGACCCCAGAACTTTTCCTTTACTATTATTCCCAAAGGATATATCACCCCCTCCATGGATTTTAAAGTCTTTGAGGAGGGCTTTACATCCTGTCATGTGCCTGGAGCCTCCACTATCTACATACCAAAGACTATCAAAGCATGCAGAAGCTCCCTGCACATGAAGTAAAAGAATTAGTTCATTAAGGTCTCCAAAGCCAACAGGGCTTTGGATGGGGTCTCAACAGTGTCTGGGATGGATGCAGAAAGATGGACAGTGGTTAGGTCAGGAGTTTGAACTGTTTTAGAACAGTGCTTCTCTAACCACTGTTGTGGGTCCTGACCAATCATCTGCTGGTAACCAAAAGGATGCTTGTTCACTTTGGGTTTAGAAGGCCTTTTGTAGGCCTCATAAACGTGAGGAATCCTTTGGTAAGACTGTTTTTCTCTGCCTTTTCTGAACTGATTGGCAGGGGGTGCATCAGTAACCTGAACATCTCTTTTGACAGATGTTTGGTTCAGCTGTTTTGTAACAGCTGTTTGAACTGGCACAAACAGTGGTTGTTTCTTGGTGAATTTGACAGATGTTGATGATGATGATGGACTCAAGGATGTTTTAGCAATGTACTCATTCTTTTTCACATCAAAGTTTTTGAGATACACACATGCTTGAGTTTTGTGGTTTGTTTTACCACAGACAATGCAACCTTCAGCTGAAACTATGACACTTGTTCTGTTTAAATCATACGCTTTTAAGTGGAAACAATCTTTTGTAAGATGATTCCTTTTCTCACAGAATTCACAAAACAAGTTATCAATTTTTTCTTTCTTCTTTCTCTTTTCAGACTCCTTTGCAGCAGAGGTTTTAACCACTGCTGGGATGTTCTTGAGAGGAATGACTTTAGCTTTTGGAGCCTTGACACCATCAATTGATGTAAAGTCCATTGGCTTGAAATTTTCAAGAATATCACACTCATCAGACCATTTTGGTTTAAACTGGTATTCTTCAAGCTCCACAAAAGTAGAGGATTCCATTGGTCTGTCAAGTGTGATTTTGTTACCAAGTTTGTCAGTGATTTTCACTTCTTGGCCATTCTTGTTTTTGGGGATGAACTCAGTGGTTACATCAGTGGTTTGAACAGAGTTTTCAAAAGCAGTGTTTTCATCATCATGTTTTCTATACCCAACCCCAAACTTCACATTGCTTTTTCTCTGTTTTTCAAGCATAACCTCATATCCTTTGCAGGATTCCACCCATCTTTCACAAGTAATCTGGGCGGACTCCAACTCCTTTTTACAAACATGGTATTTTTCTACCATAGTTTGAAGTTGGGTTTTGGTTATACTCTGCTCTTCTTTTAGACAGCTGTTCTCCTTTTCTTTTTCAGTCAATTTGTTTTTAAGTTCTTTTAAAGACCTTTCAAATTTGACCTCATCAGACAAGATTTTATCCCGAAGGTTTTCATTCACCTCTTTAATGTTAGCAAAAGCAATTATGCAATTGTCAGAACACAGTTTTTCAAGAACTTGAGGAGATACCTTGGCAGCTGCCATCATTGCACAATCACATTTATGATCTTCTTCATCATCAGCTTTCACCTTCTTTTCACCAGCCTTTTCTTCTTTCTCTTCTTTTTTGTCCTCTACAGACCAAGGATCTGTCATTGGTTCAATCAGGGTACCTGAACTTTCTCCCAACAGTAGTTCACCAGCCACAGCAGTAACCACTGCTTCAGTCACTTCTTCCACTGTTTCAAAACACTGCTGTTCCTCCTCAGTTTCAACCCCTTCCTGTATTAACTCTAATGCCATCAAACAAAACTCATCATAAGAAGAATCATTAGAAGCATAGAGTGCAAAATTTTCATCATTAAGGTCTTCAGGCATACTGCTCCAGTCAACAAACCCTTGAGTGAAAAAACTTTGTTGATCTGGTTGTGCTGCTGCTGGAGCAGTGGTTTGAGGTGCAACAGGTTGCACTTGTACCTGTGGAGCAGGGGTTAGAACATATTGGATTTGTGGAACAGTAGTTTGGACATAATGTACTGGCACAGGGGCAGCAGCATAGTGAGCAGTGTTCACATGAGCTGCTGGGGCATATTGGGCATAGTGCACAGTGTTTTGGTTTTGAGGTCTAGGATTTGAGCTAGGATGAGTAATTATGGGACCAGTAGTTTGACTCCTACATTCCCTAGCGAAATGTCCCAACCTATTACACTTATAGAACTTGATTTTCGATTTATCCAACCCAACCCTTAGATTCCCATGCAAACCTGGGAATTTTCGCCCTGTTCTTTTGTAGAACTTGCTAGTTCTGACACTTAGCAAAGCCAGTTGGTGCAGGATGTCCATTTCCTCTAAATCAGTGGGATCAAAATGTTGCAAATCATTTAGTTCAAAACTTAAATTGTCTGACATCTGGTTTTCATTTGCAGTGAATGCATAACTAGCAGAGTGAGGATCAGGGTTGTTAAAATTTGCACCAGCAGTTATGTCAATGAAGTGATCAAAACCCTGATCCTTACCACTGCTCCCAGATTCTTCTTGACCCAGAAGAGCAGTATTACCGAAAGTGTAATCATCGGTAACTTTTCCTGACTCTTGTAACCTCCTTTTCTGGTTCAACTCCCTTTCATAGGTCAGGAGTCGACCGTGGAGTTGGGTCAAGGTCAGATCCTTGAATTCAGGTGAGTTTCGGGTGACAAAAGCTATGGTGTCCCATTTTTCTGGCAGTGACCTGAGGAACCTGCTATTTTGAGTTGAGTTTGTAAAAGTGGTGTTAACAAGCCTCAGTTCACTGATGAGACAGCTGAAACGCTCAAATTGTTGCGTTAGTGATTCACCTTTAACGTAGTAAAATGTTTCATACTGTTG
Source organism: Helianthus tuberosus (assembly GCA_030545235.1). Taxonomy (NCBI): domain Eukaryota; kingdom Viridiplantae; phylum Streptophyta; class Magnoliopsida; order Asterales; family Asteraceae; genus Helianthus; species Helianthus tuberosus. Next base: position 51,366,934 of record CM060396.1, read on the forward strand.
GTTCAGGATTTCCCTATTGTTTTCTATTACTTCCTCAGTTCCCCCAAATTGTTCCTTAAGTGCGTCCCATAACTCTTTGTCACTGTTACAATGTAACAGTCCAGCATATATCTCATTGGGCAGCGCAGATGCTACGATGCTAAACGCTTTAGCATCTAGTTCGATCCTTTGAAAGTCGGTTTCGGTATAATTTTCAACTGGTTTTGGAACGAACTTTTTAGCATCTTCAGCGCTTGGCACTGAAGGAACATGGGGACCATAAATGACAGACTTCCAACAACCTGTGCTTTGTTGAGCGAGGATGTGACCCATTCTCCTCTGCCAGATGTTGTACTCATTTCTTTTAAGCATAGGTGGTTTAAAAAGCGAGCCGATGTTGTTTTTATCATCCTGAGATTGTGACGTCATTCTTGTTGTTTTACAGACACTGAGAAATCAACTTTAATGGTGATTAATCCTTGCTCTGTTTTTCAACGGACGAACAAACGATCAGTATCAACTGTTATGAGCTGAACTATTTACGTCAAAATGATTGTTAAATCAAATTTGACTGTCCTAGCTCTGATACCAATTGTTGGATCTGAGTTTCTTTTTTATTGTACTTTTGTTTGAAATTAAGATGGAAAATGAAAGAGTTGTGCAGCAGAAATAAGATGAAAGCAAACTTTGCATACAATCAAATGAGAGTAATACTTTAATCAAACATCTTTACACAATGAATCGAAAGATTGAATTTATTTCAACAACGATTACAATGATTAATGTAAGAATGCAAACTCCCCCTCAGCCAGAGCTCAGTAGTTTGTTCGTGCAAAGAAGACGATGTGGTGAAAGAGCTAATAGAACAGTACAAAGTACTGAACTATTTATAGGCACTTGCAAACCACTGAGCATCTTAGCTGACGTCACCATGAAAGTGACATCTAACCTCCTAACAAACTCTAACCTCTGATCTATACAAACACTGATGTAGTAACTACTGCTATTACAATTTATTACATAAAAGACACTTAAACAGCTGCTGCATCCTTCCACTGCTGTGAATCCAGCAGTGCTTGTCCGGATCAGCAGTACTTGACTCAAGGCAGTAGATTGAGTCAGCAGAGCTTTGGTCTTCCATCAGTCTTTAACATTCGACAGTAGATGCAAGGTAGCAGTTGTGGATCAGCACTTGGTAAGATCAGTAGATAGGAGGTCAGCAGATATAAAGCCACTTTCAAGGGGAGAGATTTGCATGAACTAACTGTAAACGTCTGCTTATTCTGGATCCACTGCTCTGATCCAGTTTTGGCTTTAATTATCTGTTCCTCTGATAGGGTTCAATCCCAACAGTTTACAATAAAGATATAAACTCCTAGTTTTCTATTACATTCACACCACTGGTGTACCACTCTTCAGTCATTAAATTCTCCAATAATACTCCATTTTGGCTATGACGTTCATCCACAACATAATACACTCATTGACTTGTTCCAGTATTATAGCATTTGAAAACTGCACGGCTTTGAATACCTTCTCATTTTTGCTCGACTATATGTTCCATAATGTGGCCATCACTATGCAGTTGACTGCCTTTTTTCTTCTTCTTAGAAATATGTAGCTTCAAGGAAAAAGAAAGAATATATGCCACTGATGAGCAAGAATGTAAATCTTTTACTTCCAACCATGATCCGACCATCCACCATAGCGTTTTCGACATCAAACACATAAGGAGGATGTGTTCAACAGTTTCTTGCTCGTATCCGCAACGCGTGCACAATGTGTTGATGATATGAATTCCCTTTTTTTCCAGCTCCGTCTTTGTCGGTGACCTGCCTTCGACGCCTTTCCGTGCTAACATATTGGCTTTAGGTGTAGCCCAGCAGTTCCAGATCATTACAAAGCCACTCGACGGGTCCCCGCTTGTGACACACAATGTAACATCCCAAAAACGGGTTTGGTAATCAAACCACGTTAATAGTAAAGACGGGTAAAATACCGTTAGTGGTAAAAAAAATTAACCCGGTGAATATTAGGATTTTAAATAAATAAACCTAATATTAAATAATAGTAGTATAAAGGCTTTTGAGGAAATAAAGTTTATAGAAGGCCCGACCTAACGGGACTTAAAATAAGCTTAGTTATAAATTCCCCGAACCCACTAAGTTAACTAGGAATGTTTAACCTAGTTAATAAGTAGGAGTATTGTTATTAAAATTTGTAGGTTGTAGCCTACTTAATAACGAACCAAACACGAGGGGTTAAAGTGGGATAACTAGAAAGGTTATTTAAAAGAAAACAAAACACACAAACACACACACAGTGTGTGTTTGAGATCGAGCAGGAGCAAGCTCCCATGGAGCTCAACCCTAAAATTCAACAAAACCCTCAAATTGGAGGATCAAACAAGGGTCAAATTCGGATTTGAACACATAGAAACGGTCACCAAGTCAAGGGGATCGTAAGGTATGTCGAATTTCTAACATTCTTGAAGTTGTAAAAAATTGGATAATCATCCTAATCGTGAATTAGGCATGGATTAGAGAAGCTATGGCTAGATTAGTGATGTATACTTGCTTAGGAACGAAACCCTAAGTGAAAATCATACATAACATGCTATGATTTGAAGGATTTGATGAATTAACACACTTAGATAAGTGGGTTTTAATGTTATGATGAAATTGATGATATAACTATGCTTAGAATCATCATGCATGTTAAGTAATCAAGAAATACTTAAACAAATTGCTAGTATGAGTATTTGATCATAAGTGATGGTGGTTAAATTTTGATGTTAATCTTCGTAAAAATGACTAGTTATGAACTAGTTAGCAAATGTGTAAAATTATGCTCATTAGGTGTTTGTTAAAATGTCTAAATGAGAAGTAAAGTGTTGGAATTCAAGTGAAACGCGTAATTGGCAAGCTTTACTAATTACATGAGACATGGGATAAAACGGGTTCTAATCATAATGTTGATTTGCCTTAATTGTGCATATCATATGATTAAAGGTAGTTGACTTTAGAAAGTCAAACTAACTAGTGATGAAGTCGAATAGTAGTTTTGACAAAGAAAATAAGTAAGGTGGAATAGTCGTGATTGTTAATGACTAATCTAACCACCTTGTAAATGTTGATAATAGTTGACGCTTAACGAGCTAAGTGAAAGCTTGAGGAAGGAAGCGGGCCAAACGAATCAAGAATGAAGGAAAAAGCATATTTCGGATGCAAGGTAAGTATAGCTTACACTAGTCTTATATTTTAGAATATTCTCTTATCGTATTGGTTACGAATAAGATAAATACATAATTGAGATATGATGTTCCGGCGTGTAAACATACGGAACAAGATAGTCGAGCATGACAAGAAACCATGTTGATGATTTAAAAGGAGTTAAATTGGTAATTCGATCATTTTATGACAAATGGAAAATGAACTTTTGAATGGTTACCGTATAGGGTAAACCAAAACAAACATTAAGGGTAAAACGGTAAATTGGTCATGTGTCAACCATAACTATTGGTTTTAAAAGACACTTATGAAGTAAGCCTTAATAGGCTGAAAAGCGTTAAGAAATGAATTATAAGTAAAACGACCGCACAATGTAAATCGGAGCGAGTCATATAGTCGAGATGAAAACACATGTCATCTCGCCAATATAATGGGTCATTTAGACCAAACAGGTCAAAGGGTGAAGATACCACCTTTTGATAATAGCGACTAATGATTCTTGTCGAGTTATATGATTTCAGGAATAAATGTAGAAATGATATTTGCATCGCTATTATTTAGCGAATATTATAGCAAGGCATTAAAACAGGTCAATACATTGACCCGAGCCAGGTATGTGTAATAGAGTAATTATACATTTAGAACGTAAGGTTCAATGAGTATTAAATGAAGTCTTAGATAGACAATGGGTTACTTAAATGGGTAAACCGAATGTTTTAAAAGAGGGTCGTGGCGTTTCGAAAAGCATAATGACTTTTCGAACAAGATCATAACACAAAAGAAGAATTATGGGTCAAACATGCTCTCAAAAGACCTTGTCGTAATTGAAAGACTAAAAAGGACCAAAACGCCCTTGTTAGCTAATTCGAACAAACAACCTTCAAAGGTTGTTTGGAAACGAGTTTTATGATTAGATAAATAATTAGAATAAGTATAGAAGCTGAAAGAGGTATTTTATTAGTCATATGGCACTATTTGAGTTTTTGCCGTAAAATAAAGATCCGAGAGGTAAAAATTGGTTTTTATAGATCACCATATTAAACCCACCATAAATTCAGTTGTGGTGGGATATTATATGATAAGAAATGTGGTGATGGATTGCTAGAAGTAATCAAAAGCGAAATTAGGCTCGAAAGTGCTTAAATACCCTTAACGGGTCAAAATAAGCATACAAGTGAAAATGGGTTTAAATTGTGTAATAAACCTGTGGTTAGAACCTAATATGGTAAATAACCTTAAGTTGAAGTAGTATATGTGATATAAAGGTCAAACAAATATGGTTGTGTGATAAATGCGTAAACGGGTCAAAATCTTGTAAAAAGATAATAAGCCGAAGGCATAAAAGTCTCAGAATTTATTAATCCGGATGTCGGATTTTAACTCCATGTGATGGAGAATCAAATCACAATCACGTAGGAAGAAACGGTAGGTTAAACGGACAAGCGGTTTGAAAGATACGAAAGATTTCGTGTCAATTACGGCAAAAAGGAAACTGGGCTGTTACAGAGTCCACCGTAACTTACGGTGCCACCGTAAGTTACGGTGGAGATAAAAATGCTACGGTGGTTGCCTACTGTTGTACGGTAGGAAAATAACATTACAGTGGCCACCGTAACTTACGGTGCCACCGTAAGTTACGGTGGAGGTCATTTCCAAATTCTTGTTTTTAGAATCAACTGTTTCCCGGACTCGTTTAATCACGTTTTAATCCCAGTATGACTAAAGCATTTCATGTTTATGAAATGTAGGTACATTTTGGATGCCGAGAGACGATCAAGCTCAATGAAGAACCGAACACAATAAAGATTCATGCTTCCGCACATTGCCTTGTCGTAAATCTATACGACAAATCCGATCACGTTATGTCAAATAACTTATGATTTGTCAAAGTTTTAATAAACTCGTGTTTTTATAGTATGTGCAGTCTTAACTACACATCTAATTGTTGGTATTTACATGTAAAACCGTTAAATAGAAACTAGGGTGTTACAAGTTGGTATCAGAGCCTTGGTTTAAGAGATTCATGTATGGTGGGGAAAACCATGCTTGGACTTAAACCTTATGCTCTTGACAAAGATTGGTGTTCGGTTCGAGGCTTGATCGCAATTCCGGTAAGTACATGTATGTTAATGATTAGCGTGTTAAGGTGTTGTAAACAACACATAGGGTTATCGTGTAATACACGTTACCCTAATTAAATGATTGAATTAGTTGACGAAATTTTGTGCTTTGACACGTATAGTATAAAAAGCCTTGTATTATAATACAGGCAATTATTGAAGTTGACATTACTAACTTTTGTGAGTGGCTTGATTGAAGGACACTTGCATTTAAAGATGACAAGAGTTGAACAAATTAAGGATATGATAGAGGAACGGTCCGAAGTATGACAAGAGGAGCATGCTCACCAAGGACTAAATCGCGTAACGACCGCGAACAAGGTTAATGGCAAGGAACGCCCGTCGGGGTAAGCGTTACCAGGTGCACGCTTTTAAATATAATCGCATAAATAGCAATATGCAATAAACAAGTAGAGAATGATTGTTGCATAGGTAATTTAGAAACTTGGAAAACCTGAATAGAAATACATATCCAGGATATTATTTCCAAGAAAACTAAATAGAGGCGTTACTACGCAGGGCGTAATGTGAAAACTATAAAAAGGTCGTGTATGTCATGTGTTAATCGCTTACTCTGGCCAAGTAAGTAGTGGCATATGATACCATGAGTTTCTTATAGCGGGCACATTTACATCCGATGTAGTAAGGGCAGGGTGAATGGGACTAACTTAAAAGTACCCAAATGAATCAAATGAGCAAAATATTTGATAATAATGTAAACGCACAGCCGGGTGACGGAAGCGTATTACATTAGGATGATGAGCCCGAGTGAAGGGACAAAGATTAATGTAAAACGATTAAGGTATGCATTGGGAGGGGTGTGCTTACACTTGAACCCGGAGAATGCAAATATGACTCTTAACGGGCCAATTATGTAAAACGCCAAACTTGAGAGCAAAGTAGGAATATAAAAGCGAAACGAAGTCATAATGCATACCGTAAGGGTTGCAATAATAACGACTTCGATAAAACACCCGGTTGGTGGGTAAGGATTTAAACACATGCGTAGACCGAGAAACGAGAACTCGGATGAAAAGTTAAAAGACTTGGATTTTGAGTCATGACTAAAGGAAGACAAGATGATGTAAATAGAAGTTTTGATAAATCATGTTCAACTATTTTAAAGTTGAACGGGTCGAACAAATATTGAAGTTTGACATTCATAAGTGACGAATTTTCACACGAACAAGTTAAAATAGGTTAGAAAAAATGTAACATTGGAAAGAATAATGAGCCCGGTAATGGGACGAGATTGAATATAAATATGGGCGCAAACTGAATAAAGGAAAGCACGAGATATTAATGAACCCATGTAACGGGTCGGAATTAAATATGAAATGATTGCAGACACGAATCACAGTCGGAGTGAACGAAATTTTGATGCGAAAACAAATGATTTTCGAACATAAAAGGGACGATCTACGGGATCATTATAACCTTCGGGTTATAAACAGTGTAATGGTCTACGGGACTAAACGGACCCACGGGTCCTGAATAAAAAGGAAAAGGATCATAAAGGCAAACGCCCTAAAGAGGTGAAAGCCTAAAGAAATAGCCTACAAGGCTAAGTGAAAGAACCTACGGGTTACTTAGACGAGTGAGGGAACCAGTAGAGAATCCCCGCATAAAACTGAGACTATAAAAGATTAAATTATGGACTGTCGATATCCTGGTACGGATAATTGACAAAAGATAAAGAGAAGATCCTAAACTAAAACTTTGGTTTAGTAAGAAATAACATTTTTACAAATGTGAATTCTGGTAGGAAATTGAATATTAAGCATGAAAGGTTCAAGTCTTGACACTGATAGGCGCAAGACGTTATATTCAAAAAGTGATATTTTCAAAAATGAAATTTTGATATAAATTAAACATGACGTGACGCGATCACGGTCAGGAAAGTTATGCGGAATAAAATCACATAATAGCCTGAGAGATGGGTATAAAGTAACTGGGCTAACAAGTCTAGTCAGTGAGACTGGCTAAGGTCAATATTTAACTTAAGAAAATGTTCAACACGCTATTATATTAAGATTAGCGTGAAATAAACATAGTTGATAAGAGTGTATGACCAAGTGGCCAATTGGCTACTCAGTCAAGCCAAACAATAAAAGTAAGTGAGTACAAAACGGTAGTGATGGTCCATGAGGTCATAATAACAAAAAGTATTGATCGCCTATACTGAGCGATCACAAGACAACACAAGCAAAGTGTTGGGAAGTTAGCTCGAGTAAAAGCACGATAAAAGGATAAGCCGAAAGGTATGTGATAATATGCCTTGTAGAATTTCGTTAATAGCACATCTAGATAGTGCTAAATACATAAGATAAAATCAGGAAATTCATTTTGCGGCGAGTTCTGTATGAATGAACCAAATGAATAAGTACCTAAAGGAAAGGGTCTGTTTGTAAAAGTGAAAGATCTCACTAGAAACATCCAAATGGGTGAAAATAATGGATTCACAAAGAATCCGAAAGTATAAGGCGATGGAATTCGCTAAGTTAACCAAACAAGTCGAAATAACAAGAATGCGTTATCTTTAATTGCGTTAATTCGCATAAAAGACATATATGTTGTGTAATTAAAAGATGTTACCATATTTTTCTGGTAACACTAACAAATGGTCAAAGTGTGAGTAATGCTTAGAAGGTTACTCAGTTTATGTACATTGGGTTTGAAACTAAATAAACTATGTAAGAAAAGGTTTCGAGGACGAAACCTCTTTAAGGGGGGTAGACTTGTAACATCCCAAAAACGGGTTTGGTAATCAAACCACGTTAATAGTAAAGACGGGTAAAATACCGTTAGTGGTAAAAAAATTAACCCGGTGAATATTAGGATTTTAAATAAATAAACCTAATATTAAATAAAAGTAGTATAAAGGCTTTTGAGGAAATAAAGTTTATAGAAGGCCCGACCTAACGGGACTTAAAATAAGCTTAGTTATAAATTCCCCGAACCCACTAAGTTAACTAGGAATGTTTAACCTAGTTAATAAGTAGGAGTATTGTTATTAAAATTTGTAGGTTGTAGCCTACTTAATAACGAACCAAACACGAGGGGTTAAAGTGGGATAACTAGAAAGGTTATTTAAAAGAAAACAAAACACACAAACACACAGTGTGTGTTTGAGATCGAGCAGGAGCAAGCTCCCATGGAGCTCAACCCTAAAATTCAACAAAACCCTCAAATTGGAGGATCAAACAAGGGTCAAATTCGGATTTGAACACATAGAAACGGTCACCAAGTCAAGGGGATCGTAAGGTATGTCGAATTTCTAACATTCTTGAAGTTGTAAAAAATTGGATAATCATCCTAATCGTGAATTAGGCATGGATTAGAGAAGCTATGGCTAGATTAGTGATGTATACTTGCTTAGGAACGAAACCCTAAGTGAAAATCATACATAACATGCTATGATTTGAAGGATTTGATGAATTAACACACTTAGATAAGTGGGTTTTAATGTTATGATGAAATTGATGATATAACTATGCTTAGAATCATCATGCATGTTAAGTAATCAAGAAATACTTAAACAAATTGCTAGTATGAGTATTTGATCATAAGTGATGGTGGTTAAATTTTGATGTTAATCTTGGTAAAAATGACTAGTTATGAACTAGTTAGCAAGTGTGTAAAATTATGCTCATTAGGTGTTTGTTAAAAAGTCTAAATGAGAAGTAAAGTGTTGGAATTCAAGTGAAACGCGTAATTGGCAAGCTTTACTAATTACATGAGACATGGGATAAAATGGGTTCTAATCATAATGTTGATTTGCCTTAATTGTGCATATCATATGATTAAAGGTAGTTGACTTTAGAAAGTCAAACTAACTAGTGATGAAGTCGAATAGTAGTTTCGACAAAGAAAATAAGTAAGGTGGAATAGTCGTGATTGTTAATGACTAATCTAACCACCTTGTAAATGTTGATAATAGTTGACGCTTAACGAGCTAAGTGAAAGCTTGAGGAAGGAAGCGGGTCAAACGAATCAAGAATGAAGGAAAAAGCATATTTCGGATGCAAGGTAAGTATAGCTTACACTAGTCTTATATTTTAGAATATTCTCTTATCGTATTGGTTACGAATAAGATAAATACATAATTGAGATATGATGTTCCGGCGTGTAAACGTACGGAACAAGATAGTCGAGCATGACAAGAAACCATGTTGATGATTTAAAAGGAGTTAAATTGGTAATTCGATCATTTTATGACAAATGGAAAATGAACTTTTGAATGGTTACCGTATAGGGTAAACCAAAACAAACAATAAGGGTAAAACGGTAAATTGGTCATGTGTCAACCATAACTATTGGTTTTAAAAGACACTTATGAAGTAAGCCTTAATAGGCTGAAAAGCGTTAAGAAATGAATTATAAGTAAAACGACCGCACAATGTAAATCGGAGCGAGTCATATAGTCGAGATGAAAACACATGTCATCTCGCCAATATAATGGGTCATTTAGACCAAACAGGTCAAAGGGTGAAGATACCACCTTTTGATAATAGCGACTAATGATTCTTGTCGAGTTATATGATTTCAGGAATAAATGTAGAAATGATATTTGCATCGCTATTATTTAGCGAATATTATAGCAAGGCATTAAAACAGGTCAATACATTGACCCGAGCCAGGTATGTGTAATAGAGTAATTATACATTTAGAACGTAAGGTTCAATGAGTATTAAATGAAGTCTTAGATAGACAATGGGTTACTTAAATGGGTAAACCGAATGTTTTAAAAGAGGGTCGTGGCGTTTCGAAAAGCATAATGACTTTTCGAACAAGATCATAACACAAAAGAAGAATTATGGGTCAAACATGCTCTCAAAAGACCTTGTCGTAATTGAAAGACTAAAAAGGACCAAAACGCCCTTGTTAGCTAATTCGAACAAACAACCTTCAAAGGTTGTTTGGAAACGAGTTTTATGATTAGATAAATAATTAGAATAAGTATAGAAGCTGAAAGAGGTATTTTATTAGTCATATGGCACTATTTGAGTTTTTGCCGTAAAATAAAGATCCGAGAGGTAAAAATTGGTTTTTATAGATCACCACATTAAACCCACCATAAATTCAGTTGTGGTGGGATATTATATGATAAGAAATGTGGTGATGGATTGCTAGAAGTAATCAAAAGCGAAATTAGGCTCGAAAGTGCTTAAATACCCTTAACGGGTCAAAATAAGCATACAAGTGAAAATGGGTTTAAATTGTGTAATAAACCTGTGGTTAGAACCTAATATGGTAAATAACCTTAAGTTGAAGTAGTATATGTGATATAAAGGTCAAACAAATATGGTTGTGTGATAAATGCGTAAACGGGTCAAAATCTTGTAAAAAGATAATAAGCCGAAGGCATAAAAGTCTCAGAATTTATTAATCCGGATGTCGGATTTTAACTCCATGTGATGGAGAATCAAATCACAATCACGTAGGAAGAAACGGTAGGTTAAACGGACAAGCGGTTTGAAAGATACGAAAGATTTCGTGTCAATTACGGCAAAAAAGAAACTGGGCTGTTACAGAGTCCACCGTAACTTACGGTGCCACCGTAGGTTACGGTGGAGATGAAAATGCTACGGTAGTTGCCTACTGTTGTACGGTAGGAAAATAACATTACAGTGGCCACCGTAACTTACGGTGCCACCGTAAGTTACGGTGGAGGTCATTTCCAAATTCTTGTTTTTAGAATCAACTGTTTCCCGGACTCGTTTAATCACGTTTTAATCCCAGTATGACTAAAGCATTTCATGTTTATGAAATGTAGGTACATTTTGGATGCCGAGAGACGATCAAGCTCAACGAAGAACCGAACACAATAAAGATTCATGCTTCCGCACATTGCCTTGTCGTAAATCTATACGACGAATCCGATCACGTTATATCAAATAACTTATGATTTGTCAAAGTTTTAATAAACTCGTGTTTTTATAGTATGTGCAGTCTTAACTACACATCTAATTGTTGGTATTTACATGTAAAACCGTTAAATAGAAACTAGGGTGTTACACACAAGTCCTCTCTAACGTTTTAACATTTCCGAGTGCCAACCCCACCCATCTTGACCCGTCTTCATTCTGGTGTATCTCAGCAGCGCCAAAAGCTGCATAAACTCCACACATGCCTCCCCAGTTGTCGGCTTGTTCTTCCATTGCCAATCCCACACAATCACCTCCCCTTTTTTTGTTTTAATTGTCCGCCACCCAAGACCCTTTGTTTGCTGCCATTCTGTACATATTTGGATAATCATACATAAGGCAATTGTTCAGAACCCATACATCAACGATATAGTCTAATTTTCAACATAATGCACATGTGCATATAATTTAATACAATATCATTTACAATCAACGTAATGCACATGTGCATATAATTTAATACAACATTATTTCGAGTAAATATAATGCACATGTTCATATCATTTAATATAATATCATTTACAAAGTATATACATCATTTATAGTCAGCATAATACCTTTAGTCACGAATCGAATGAACCGCAACTCTTGATGTTCTATATTTGTAGGTGTATTGTGACTGTCAACTGTATTATCTGCAGATGGACCAACAATGTCACCAACAATGTCAGCATCAGATGTATGAGGAGGATTAGCAGAGAATGTATGAGGAGGAACATCATATGTATGAGAATCGACACATGATGAATCAGAGGATGCCAGTGACGAATCAGAGGATGCCAGTGACGACTCAGAGGATGCCAATAGAAGGTTTAAATGGTGGGTTGTCGTTGTGAATGCCGCTGGAAACACCGTGACCGTATGCCGCCGCCGTGAACTCCGGTGAGTTACTTGAACGCCGTCGGCCGCCGTCGTAAACGTATACAATATAATCTTGAACCAATGAATATACATGAATGAAACCCTAATAAGTAAAATTGTGAACATAATTGTGAAACAGGGGGCATGTGTTTATAATAAATATCACATAATTACAATTTTGCCATGTGTTCACACTGGTTCTCGCAATAAAGAGTGGTTCCTAATGGATCCTTATCCTATATATATATCATGGTTGTAAAACAAGGTTTCCAAGGCCGAGTAGTCGCTACAAGGTAGGCTGCCGAGGCGACTTTCTCTAACTCCGCCTAATTACTCGGAACCGATCAAACATGGTCAAACTTGGCAAAATCGGATCTAGTAGTTCAATTCGGGCCGAGTTTGACTTAAAAACTAATAAAACATAATTTCTATGACTATCATATCAAATAATGAATATCATTTTCACGTATTTTGTTATAAATATTAGTAAATTTATGTTATTAGACATATATTTAATTTTCGAAAACTAATTTCTTTATAATTTAACATGTCCGAGTACTCCCCGAGTACTCTCCGCCTATGCCGAGTACTCTCAACTCCCCGGTCAACCGACTAGGGAGCGCATAGCGACTTTTGCAACCATGATATATATATATATATGTGTGTGTGTGTAAAGTTTCCGAAGTAACTAGTAACAAGACTCGTGCGCGTTGCGGCGCGGGTACTTTGCAAATATCAAACGGATTAGTTCAAGCGTTATGTGATGTGTTAACCATATGAAAACGCATGTGTTGACGTATCCCCATTGAACTTAATGTATCATATAGTTGCATTGCGATTGGATCAAAACGTAACGTAAATCGAATTTGTGTCGTACAATCATAACGTATTATACGCGACCCAACTAACTAGAATTTATATCGTCAAGCCAAAAACTCTCGATGGGGTCAAAGTAACATTTACAAAGTTCATAAAAAGCCAAAAATTCTCAAAAGGGCGAGATATCACAAGTAGCTCACATGATACGTCATCCTCGCACAACCCTTTTCACTAACCATAATAAATGCCTATGGATGGCAATCGAACTCGATCTCATTGGGTAAACCCAAAGCATTCAGGACGAGTAATGGGGTGGACATTCAAGTATATGATTAGTTTTGAGAATATTGGAATGTGTATGAGATTAGGTAAAAGCCGATCCGATTATTCAAAAAATATAACTATTTACCATAACTATATACCCAATACATATGGCCGAACTTTTTTGGTTTTTGTTTATCTTTTATCAGCTCTAGTCTAGCAACGGTTTTTTAATCTTTTCATTACAAGAAAAAAGGTTTTTCTTTTCTTTTGATATTTTTTTATGATGTGAAACACTAACTTATCTTTTGAGATTTATATGAACATGAAGTTTACGTAGTATAGATATAAGACATTCCAAACTTTTTTTAAAGGTAAATGATATGTATGTAACTAATCATATTTTAATTGGTTGTTGTTAAAAGTATAAATTTATATTAATACTAAAATGGGAAGAAGAAATGTGTTATGAAGAAACACTACATAGGACAGAACTATTTAGCCGGGTCGTCTCGTATAAGATGGTTTAATCTTTTCCCTTCACTCGACGAATGACTTAATATTCCAAAGTTTCCTGCAAAACGGACATCGGTGACTCGCTACAGGGAGGAGAAGATGGGGGTTCTCCTGGGCGTAAGAATAATTATTCGTTTTGAGGATAAGTGTGTGTGTAAAGTAAGAGAGCAGGAACCGAATCCTTAAACCTGGAGGTTGAGTCTTCTATTTATAGCCAGAGAATTGTGAAGGAGGAGGACTGCCAGCTAGCCGTTGCTCGCCAGCTATCCGACTAGTAGGAATATCCATTATATCCCCTCTGACGCAATCAGGCCTGGAGGTGACGTGACGCATGGTTATTCGCTCCAGCTCAGTGTCCTTTTGTACCGGTTGTCGGTCTATCCCATGAAGATTTTGCAACTGGCTCTGGCGCCTTGCCGTTGGTGCCACCCGTCGTTCTTTCTGTCTGCTGAAAGCATCTTCTTGTCTTGAGGTATCTCTTACCAATACCCAATACAAAGCAGGGCAAGATTTTGGCGCCTACGTATTGCCCTTTGAGACTCGGTGGTCTCTATATTCCCAATCTATATTATACATGAATAAATTAATCGTCCCCTTCTCTGAAAACTTATTCTTCGTTAATGGAGGATTCATCTCTACAGTCAGATCAATCCCTAATTATCTCCGGTTTCTTTCAACTTCATCTACAGCAACCCCAAATGCTTCAACTTCTCTTCTTTCAGAAGAAGAAGAAGCGTTTGATCTCACTTCACATGTAATTCAAGAAAAAGATTATCTAACAAAATCCCCAAATGGTGGGTTACGTGTACTAGACCTAATTGATCAAGGGGTGTTGGAACCAGATGGTAAATTGTACAATCAATTGCTTAACAAGTGTACCCAATTGGGCAAGATTAAGGAGGGCAAACTGGTGCATAACCATTTTCTAAAATCAAGGTTTAAACATTATATGGTTATTCAAAATACGGCTTTGAATATGTATGCGAAATGTGGGTGTTTGGATGATGCACGCCAGGTGTTTGATAAAATGCCTGTGAAGGATATGGTGACGTGGACAGCTATGATTACTGGGTATTCGCAGAATGAGAAGCCGGAAGAAGCGCTTGTGTTGTTTCCGGAGATGCTTAGAGCGGAAATGAAGCCGAATCATTTTACGTTTTCGAGTCTTTTAAAGGCTGCAGGGGCGAGAACTGATGAACGAGAAGGAGAGCAGATTCATGGATTTTGTTTGAAGTACGGGTATGATTCGAATGTGTATGTCGGTAGCGCGTTGGTTGAGTTATATTGTAGGTATGAGAGGATGAACGAAGCGCATTTTGTGTTTGATGGTTTAGTAGACAAGAATGAGGTTTCTTGGAATTCGCTGATTGCAGCACATGCTAGGAAGAGTGAAGGAGATAAAGCGCTAAGAGTTTTTCAAAGAATGCAAAGACATGATTTTAAACCGACCCATTTCACTTATTCGAGTATTTTTAGCGCGTGTGCTAGCACTGGATCGCTAGAACAAGGAAAGTGGATACACACGCACATGCTTAAATCTGGTCTTAAACTTATCGCTTTCATCGGCAACACTCTTCTTGACATGTACGCAAAATCAGGTAGCTTTGATGATGCAATACGCGTATTTGATAGGCTCGTTAAACCAGATGTTGTTTCGTGGAATTCTATGCTTACCGCATATGCACAACATGGGTTAGGAGAAAAAACACTTGATCATTTTGAGAAAATGAAGAAAACCGGAATCGAACCCAATTCGGTAACTTTTTTATGCGTTCTCACCGCTTGTAGCCATGGTGGACTTTTGGAGAAAGGTCAATATTACTTTGAGTTAATGAAAAAAGTAAACATCGAACCCGACGTTTCTCATTATGTAACAATGGTTGACTTACTTGGTCGAGCCGGTCAACTTGATCGCGCCTTAAATTTTATTAACGAATTACCGATCGAACCAACTTCGGCCATATGGGGTGCGTTACTTGGTGCTTGCAGGATGCATAAAAATATGGAATTGGGTGCTTACGCTGCTGAACGCGTGTTTGAACTCGATCCTTATGACTCTGGGCCCCACATTTTGTTATATAACATCTACGCGTCGGCTGGAAAATGGAGTGAAGCTTCAAAAGTCCGGAAATTTATGAAAGAAATCGGTGTAAAGAAAGAACCCGCTTGCAGTTGGGTGGATATCGAAAACTCTGTGCACATGTTTGTGGCAAATGACGAAAATCACCCTATGCAGAACGAGATTAATAAAATGTGGGGTAAGATTAGTGAAAAAATTAAGGAAATCGGGTACGTGCCTGACACGAGTCATGTTTTGTTGTATGTTGACGAGCAAGAAAGAGAAGTGAAGTTACAATATCATAGTGAAAAACTTGCTTTGGCTTTTGCACTTTTAAAGACGCCACCGGGGTCCACAATTAGGATTAAGAAGAACATTAGAGTTTGTGGTGATTGTCATTCGGCTTTTAAGTATGCTTCACTGGTGGTCGAGCGAGAAATTATTTTGAGGGACACGAATCGGTTTCATCATTTTTATCGTGGATCTTGTTCTTGTGGCGATTATTGGTAGGTTCTTGAAATAAAGAAAAACCTGTAACTTTGTCTAATTTAAAATTTGTTAAGTCATGATATGCATACAAATGCTGTGCATGTGATTTTGCCTTGATTGTTTCATTCAGCTTGAAAGCTGAGTTTACTACAGTTCTGAATTTTTTTTCTCAGTTCATTTTTTTCTCGATTTTGTATTATTCAAACTTTTTAAACTCATAACTTTTTTATACAGAAAACATGTTGCTCTAAGGGTCGGCCCTGTTGTATAGACGACCGTTGATCTTTTAGGGTTTTTTATGCATCATATATCTTGTTATAACCACATATAGTTCATCAGTATACAGTAATTCATGTGGAATCTTCTTTATTATATGAAGATCGCTTTTCTTGCATTGATGATGTCTTTCTTATGTTTGTCAAGTGCTCTGAGTTGATGATTTCCTTAATCCGACATCGAGCTGATTTTCATTCTTGATGTGTTCCGATTACAAAGTACAGAATTTTTTAAAGAAACTTTGTTAACTGGAAGTCATGTGGATCTCATGTGTTAACTGGTTAAGTGCTGAACCAGTTGATTTTGGTTCGTGGGTCGCTCTGGCTGGAGCCGGACCCTCCACCAGTTCGATTCGGTCCGTTCCCTTTTGAACCATGCAGTTTTGGCGGACAGGCAGGAAGGCAGTTGAACCAGTAACTTGGTTAGCGGGTCGAACCGGATTAGGATTATTGTTATTTTTCATTTGAGGATTATAGACATGTTATAGAGTGCAAGGAAAGGCCATTATGTGTGAGTCTACAAATACACACACGTTAAGGTTTGGAAAGCTTAATATGGGATTCAGCCCTCTTAATGCTCAAGTTAGGCTCAGCTTGATGAAAAATTTCAACTTAAATAACTCGAATTTGAGCTCAAGATCTATAAAAACTCAACTTAAAACAAGTCGAGTTCGAGCTGGAGCAGCTCGATAAGGCTAAGTGTTATAACTTGACGCCCTTAGCCGCATGAGGGGGTTTAATTGGCTGAGAAATTAATTCCACATATATCAGCCCAACGAGTGTGGGTCTCATGCTTGAGCCTTTCACGCCTCACTCATGCCCCTCTGGGGGCAGTGTTTCACTCTCTTTTGGGTTGATGTGGCGTTGGGCATTAGCCCACATAACACATGGTCTAAATGCTAAAGTTGTTTTCAACACTCGGGTGGATATTTATCAAAAGCATCCGAACAAATAATATATCGTAAAAATTCAAGTAAACTGTTTTAAAAATACCTAAACAACAAATCTTAACATAGAGGTACTTTATGAACCTTGAAGCAATCAAGCAATAGCTTAATGTATTTATGTAATATTGTTACTCAGTATTAGATGTTTTTCTTTTTTTTTTCTCCTAACCCATTAGACTATGTAACTAACTCACGACTTGCAACTTGCTCGTACTTAGTTTACTAATAACTCGCTTGTGATACAGCTCGAGCTAATTTGGCTCATACAGATAATTGAGTTGTGTTTGAGCTCAAGGTAGCTAGCTCATTGGTTCACTTGAATAAATTTCTCTTCTATTTTCCTTCTATACCAGTAATTTGATTCTCTAGTAAATTTTGAGATTTTGTAAATCTTTTACTTAATACAAATTGTAGAACTATTAAGTTAATAGACATGTATTGATGAGGTGGGTGGCTCAAGCTTAATAAACTAAGGGGCCGTTTGGCAACATCTGAATGGTTAAGTGCTGAACCAGTAAGAGGTCTGAACCATTAAGGGGCTGTTTGGAACGCCTCTTAATGAATCATTAAGAGGTGAACCTCTTATTCGGACAGAGGTGGACCTGTTTGGTTGGCTAAATAGCAGCCTCTTAATGGTTCAGTTCAGTCTGTATGGTACAGGGATAAAAAGAAGCTGAATGAAAACAAGACTCCTGGTACCCCTAAACACATTCGTCTTTCACCTCTGTATCAAAACCCTAAACCCTTTCACCTCACCTCTCATCACCTCACCTCCGCCCCCACCCCTCTCGTCACCACCTCCCGCCAGCCGCCGCCCTCCTCCTCCCTCTCTTCCACCCTTTCCCTTTCACCTCTCATCACCAACACATCCGCCCCCAACCCCTCTCCTCACCACCTCCAAGATGGTTCACTTATGCGGAACTAGAGGTTGCTACTGGAGGTTTTTCTAAAGATAATTTCTTGGCTGAAGGAGGATTTGGGTCGGTATACAGAGGAGTATTGCCAGATGGACAGGCTCCGGTTCCGGTCACCTGTCACTCCGGCAGAACTTTTCTCTGCTTATTTGACTGTTTTTTTTTTTTTTTGCTGATGACGGAAGGAATAAACGGGTTTTCATCGCCAAGATCGGATGTTTTTCCGGCAGGTCTTCGTGTGCTTGTGGTTGATGATGATCCCACTTGGTTGAAGATTCTTGAGAAGATGCTCAAGAAGTGCTCTTATGAAGGTTTTTTTTTATTAATTTCATCACTACTTCTGTTGAGGTATTTGTTTGTATATACTTGCCATATGTTTGTGAAATTGATATAAAATGTGTGTGATTTGGATTGGTTTTGTGTGTTAGGTGAGGGTTTGAGATTATGATTTGTGTTTGTGGATTGATTTTATTGAAGTACATATGTAATATTGCTACATTTTGTGATTACTGGTTGTAGGTTAATAATGGTTTTTTTTTTAATTAAAAGGGGTAAAAATGTCATTTACACGGTCATTCAGATGTGCAACCAAACAGCACTTTACTGGTTCAGCACTTACTGGTTCAGAGCCTCTTACCAATTCAGACCTCTTATTCATTCAGCACTTATTGATTCAGATGTTGTCAAACAGCCCCTAAGTGTTGAACCAGTAAGAGGTCTGAACCATTAAGAGCCTGTATAATGCTTAATCGTTCAGAGGCAAATGTCTGACCAATTCAGATTAGAGGTCTTAACCATTCAGACTCTGTTTAAATCTTACCCATTCATAGGCAAATGTCTGAACCATTCAGACATCTGCTCGTGAAACAAACAGTCTGAACCATTAAGTGCTGAACCAGTAAGAGCCTCATTAAGAGGTAAACAAACAGCCCCTAACTATAAGAGCAAATATAGCTTAAAGGGTTGAATGGTTCAGGAGGACGGACAACTGTGGTGAACAACAAAAAGCATGGGACAGTGATATGTCCCGTCACACTTTACGTGTGACTCCTTCACTCAGCCGCAAAAGCACACACGTGAAGAAGAAGCACTCTTTTATCCGCAGGTTAAAGCCTTCAACCCTCCAAAACGGGCAACCCCCTCTCTGCATACCCGGATCACTTAGTCAAAGGTTTCCCATTTGAGAATTGTCCTTCTCTATAAAGGACCACTCCTGGTCGTTTGACAAAACATTCCGAAATCCCTGACTCTATCTCTAGAATCTGCACATTGCATATTCTATTCTTCACATTCAATACAACCATCACATTGCATGCATGCCTTGAATTCCAAGCAACTGATAAGAGAAGTGATCCAACCGTACGTATGGCATACATAGGGGGACTCGTAACCTGCGTTAGGCAAAACGAGACTTGTAAAGCCTTTTGCCTAACCAATCTCTCCACTATATTTGGTCTCGTATTTGTTGTAGCAACATGTATAATTTAAACTTTTTGTTAACTTGTTATGTGAATAAAAAGCACATACAATACAAAATTATCAAAATTCAACTATTACATAGGTCACTGAGTCACAAGGTAAACTAAGTTGAATATGTGCCAAAATTTCAACTCAGATTGAAGATTACAAGCTAAGTGAGCTCAGCTTGGATTTTTATTAACTTGAATCAGAGTTGATATTGAGTCGATTCGACTAAACATCCTCGTTTAACACCTTTAAATAACTACAATATATTAATAATATTCGATTCGATGAACACCCCTAGACTATATTAATTTTAATATAGTATAGGGTGTTCATCGAATCGAATATCGAATTTTCAAATCGAATTATTCGAATAATTTTTATTTTCCCTTGAATTCGAATTCGATTAAAACCTACTAAGTTCGAATCGATTAAAACCTACTAAGTTCGAATAAAAAAACCCAATTCGTATTTGATTAAAAATTGGAATTGGAATTGGAATTGAATTCGAATAAATTCGATTTGATTCAGATTCTTTTAAAACATGTAAAAAAACTATCAAAATGAAATATAAATTTTAAAGCAGCCATAAAGCACGATATTATAACATTAAAAAGTTCCAAATAAAGTACAATAAGTCTAAAATTCAAAACGAGAAGTTGGGAATAACCACTCCACATTACAAGTTAATATTTTTAGGGTTAGAATTCTATTGATAGATTTGTTACTTAGGTTTTAGTAATGGGTCATGTAGTGTGTTTGGTAATAGGTAATTTTACTACATGGAATAAATTTTGAAAATAACTTATAGTATAGGCTATAGCCCAATAAAAGTTATGTAAGTATTATATATAAAAAACAATAAATAAAAATGTATAATTTTTATTTGAATTTCGAATCGAATCTGAATTATAAATTCGTATTCGATTCGTATTTGTATTTGATTTCTTTGACTCGAATTGAATCGAATCGAATTCTATAATTGAAACAAATTCTTGATAATCGAATCGAATTTCGAATTATTCGAATTCGATTTACTTCACGGAATATACATTGTATATGTATATCATCGGGCAAATAAAATAAATGTGTATCAAAGGTGTGGATTTTGATTTTATGGCTAAGACTAACAATTAAAAACTTTAATAATGTCAATCTATGATATTAAAAGTTACATATTCGGTATAACTCAAAGCACGTTTTTTAAACAGAAGAAACAAATATCAAAACTAAACAATTTTTTAAAATGCCCATGGCTGTAAAGTATAGTGACATTTTGGAGTGGAATAAGGCTTTAGGACGAATAGATTTTGGGTTCGATTCCCACAGCTGAGGTTTTTCCTATATTTATTAGGTTTCCTCATGAATTGGTGTATAAGTATTATGTCTGGTGGAGATGGGTATGATTGGGTGATTTTGCTAGTGGCACAATGATACTCCAGTGTTGTATAGGCATTATGCCTAGTGGAGATAAATATAATCGGGTAGTTTTGTTAGTAGCACAATGATATTCCAGTTGTCCATCAGTGATCCAAATTTGCCGTTCAAAAAAATAAACAATTTTTTTAAATAGAATTAAAACACAGTCGTTTCATGTTATACATCTCTCCATCACCATCATTACTTTCTCCTAAAACGAACAATCTATTTGACTTCCAACACTCTGATTTGTCATAATCGTTACACACATTAAAATGTGTCGTGTCTAAAAAGTTGTTATATTTCCTTTTCATCCGAAATATCAGGTGATATGTTTTAGAATTTAGTAATAAAAAACTGTCTCTCTCTCACACCTACAGTTACACTTTTTACTATGTGTTTCATTTTGATTCAATCTTAAAACTAGCGATCATGAACCATTGAATCCGAAATGCTCAGAAGTGATTGGTTTGTTTGTTGTGTAATGGAGCTATTAATGGAGTTCAGGTTTGCAATCTATTTATATATTAATATATTGAAGACATTGGTATCATTCTGGTAATAATAAATTAGGAATGTGAAGGAGATTTGAAATGGATCATGTGGTTTGGAATTGGATCGATGAGAGGGGGTCAAGAGGGTTCGTAGATCCCTGACTTTAGGAATTTGTTACGTTTTTATATATAAGTTATGGTTTTTTTTTTATAGAAAAAAAATGATTTGGGTTATCTAGTTGTAGCCGGTAATGAAAAGAGCGTTATGATTATGGTGAGAATTTTTTTATTACGCTTTGTGTCTGGATGCCTGATAAACCTAAAAAATGCTTGATTGATGTACATGTAACAGGCAAAGAGGTTGTTAATAGAAGAAATTATCTTCAAATTATCCTTTGGGGGCGGATATAAGTTTGTAAGCAGTGAATGAAGGTACTGATTTATTTCTTTTCTGATGTGAACATAATAATAAAGCAATGTGTTGATATATGTTTCCCGTTACTCTAGAAAAGGAAAATTATTGTTTGCATCAAGCCGTTTGATTTTTGTAGTGGTGTCAACTCGTGACATGGCACATACACGAGCATAACCAGGTTTTTGCTTGTCATACCTAACATGTTTGATAAATAGCTTGTGTTCATATTGACATGTTTAACTGGTTTAATTGAACAAGTTTTTAAACCCGTTTAGTTAGATACGTCCCAACTTGTGTAATTAAACATGCCGACTCACCAACCCGTTTAACACAGATTTTACAACCCTCTAACCCGTTTAAAATTTGATTATACCCTGCCAACTTGTATGACTTGTTTAAATACATGGACTAAAGATCATGTTTGGGGTTACATGTTTCAAGGGCGTATGGTTAAGGTTGATGTCTTTAGCACGAACCTGAAAAACATATGGTTCATCCTGAAACACACAAACCTAACATGATTCACGCCCTTAGATTTTTTACAAGGTTGTCGTTTAGGTTAACACATAACGAAATGGTAACTGATATTTCATCCTCTTTGTGAATATGACTAGCATCGGTGGGCAAACAGCAGCATCCAAACGTTATCTGATACATCCTAACACGAATTCTGGTTTTACACCAAATTATGAGGTAAGTATTCTATGGGTGTTTTGCATTTATATACTGTCAATGCATTTCTTCCTCAGGATTGGTAAGTCTTTGAATCCATATCAATCTAATGCTTTAGTAAAAACAACCACCAAATGCATCATCATCTTTGTTTTTACAATCACCAAACTTAAAAACGATGGTAGCGCTACACGTTAGGTGTAAGCAAATCAGTACACACTCGGTGACCTACAAAACTTATAAACCAAACCAGACAAAACTTTCAAAAAATCAATTCTCTGTTCGATTTCCGGTTGAGTGTACTTTGAAAAAATCAGACATCATTTCACGCGCTTCAGTTTTAAAGAGGAACCATGTTGTTTTTCTTCGTATATGGCGGAGGTCATCATTATCAAATTTTAAAGATACGTACAATTATAACACCAGAAAACTACATCCAAACACGTCAAAACTTTAGCTGCATCCAAGTATCCAACTCCTAGTAAATAGTAATTCACTATGCAATATTCAAACCAATTTACTACATATTAGGATATTTTAGGCTTCCTCTTCAAGAGGTATGAAAATATCTGTTTAATTTTGATGTAAAATATAACCTCTATAAAAAAACCATGTCATTTAAGAAGAAACATTCAGAAACCAAAACTAGTTACTACTTACGCCTTACGACCAACAAATCCATAACCAAAAACCATAGACAAGAAACCAAGACTTTTTAACTAACTAAGAGTAACAAGCTCATTTCAACTTTAAGGTGGATTCTTTACATTCCAAATACCCGGGGGGTGTATAAATCGCCCGAAGTGGGCGTTTGGAACATATAGTCACCATAATCCGACAACAAACTGTCAAACCCATATTTTTGTACCTCACCTCTAGTACCACCCTGTTGTTGAACTTGAACCACTTGAACCTCCTGCAACGGGTTATGCTGCTGAAACCCACCACCTTCAAATTTCGGCTGTTGCGTAAACAAAGACGGTGTAGAGTTGTAGCTCTGGCGATGTAGATCCGCTAGCCCGGAAGTAAGACCACCATACAAATCAACCTGAGAAGGAAACTGGGGCGTTGTATGTTGTTGCGGCTGCAACATTGTCGGTTGAGAAAACTGAGGTACGGATTGCTGTTGCATAAAAAGCCACGGTTTTGTGTCCTCATCAAACGAACTGCTCCAAGAGTTGTTCAAAAAGTTCGTTGATAATTTTCCAACATCGCCGTTGATGTTGTATAGATTCCCCAAAAATGGTGAACCGTAAAGGGCGTTTGGTCCGGTCCTCATATAATTTCCTAAATAAATAAAACAAAGCAGTGTTAGTTCGAGTTGTAATTTGTAAATGGATATCGCGATATACGCATGTCCATTTGAAGCCGCGCCTGATTTTACTTGCCTGTCGGGACTAGGATACGCTCATATCTATATACGAATATATCCCATATGCAACTTGTAGCATAATTTGTTAATATGTAATTCACAAATTAAGATTGTCAATAGTAAATAGCCACATGGAATATCTTATATTATATATACTATAAATATGGTTATTCTGTCAATATCAAACACCTTTAGCCCCTCAATTTTAATAATAAATATCTTTAGACCCTCAAATTTAATAATAACATGTTTGGACCCTTAACTAAAACAACTTTAGCCCCTTAACTACATCAAACAACCTTAGCCCCTCAACTAAAACAACTTTAGCCCCTTAACTAAAACAACTTTAGCCCCTCAACTTTAATAATAAACAACTTTAACCCCTAAACTTTAATAATGGCATATTTAGCCCCTTAACTGAAACATTAAACAACTTTAACTCTTAGCGATTTGCTTAATTTTATCTACGTTTTGAACTCGCTGCGAAGCGCGAATGGTAACCCACTAGTTTTCACAAATAGTCTAATGCTTCCATTCAACTGTGTAAACCGTAATCTAGTGCAAGTGTTTGACTATTTAACATGCAGAAAATACACATCAATAACGTGTGTGTGTGTGTGTATATATATATATATGAAATGAACCCCACTCTATATATATATAAAGAGAGTTGGAGTGCAAAGATATTTTGCTTACCTGAGCCAGCAGCAACAGCCTGTTCAGCTCTCATGCAGGAGGAAAAACCAGGTGGCGGCTTTATGGTCGCCGAAAATCCTGGCGGTGTTGAGTTCTGTACCCTAGATGCTATTATTTGAAACAAAATACGTTAATGTATACATACACAAACACATATGACACGTGTATATGTGTGTGTGAGAGAGAGACGTACCAATGGTGCTAGTGCTTAGATCATTTTGCTGACCAGAAAACCGATGTTCATTTGCAAACGAGAATATGGACTGATCATTATTTTGAAAGTTCCAAGAACGCGCATCTTTCGGTTGCAGCAATCCTGCAACCGTTTGAGGGTACGGTGAATCATCACCGTCTAAATCTATGGACAAAATATTGGATATTATACTACTCTCCAAAGCAGCAGAATCTTCGTCATCATCTACTAGAGGTGCATCATGATCAAGCCGTCTCAAATGCTCCACAATCTCTTCATTCGAAAACGAGTTCGCGCCTCTGTATATCTTATCTGATTTAGCTAAGCTTTGAAATTTGTTTTCGTTGTACCCATCGTTCAATGTCGAATCCGTATATTGAGACGGTTGTATGTTACTGTTATCTTCCTCATCTACATAACTGTTTAGAACGTAATGATCTGCACTAATCTGATTATCATTTTCAGTATCATACCAAGGATCACTGTAGTTCTTAAAAGAGTCCTTTGACTTTTTATCATCAAAAGTCGGTGAATCAACAAATTGGTTAGGGTTTGATGATGTATATTGAACTGAATCTGAGCGTTCAATCTCTACATGCTTACTATCAGAGCACACCATATCTACAAATGTTGTCGCTTCTTTTGACGGTTTGATAGGTGCATAACCAACATCCTGGGCAAAAACATCATAAATGTAAGAGAAACATGAATACTATGCAGTTAATGAAGTAAAATATCGGATATCGGTCAAGGACCGATAGTTGGGACATAAGTTATCCCGGTGGGATATCGGGTGATTTTAATATCGTGCAGAATCTATATATCTAGCAATTTAACACTAACAATTCAGTATACTCTCCTACTATTAACAAATTAACCTTTTGCAACTTGCAAAACACTAACAATTGTAGCAAGTAGGAACTCATTAAGACTAACACTAACATTTAACAATTAAGACTTAATACACTAGTCGCAGCAATAAAAAAAAGACGAACAGTGGAACTAAGAAGAAAGGTAATGATATCGGGAAAATTGGTCCAATATCGCCGATAATATCGGTACCGATATTTGACACCGATATTTTACATGGGGACCGACAACCAATATATCACCGATATTAACTGCATAGCATGAATATAAGTATATGTATCTCACAATTATAAGCTAGCTCATATGTGTACAAGAGTATAATTGTAAATCTCTTACTTTCATGCCATCATACACAGGATCCTCAGCTGAAGCATTGTGATTAAATTGCTCAACTACAGGTGGTGGCAACGTACTTCCGGAGCGTCTATGCACATATTTGGTACTACCGACTATTTCCTGAACTCTATTCCTAAAATACAATTATTTTACCAAAAAAAAAATCATTAAAGTTGACGCATTAGAAATTTGTAAGGATAGTATTTTACAGAACTTGTGCATATAATACCTAGTATGAACTGCAGCCGCTTCATCTTTACCAAAACTATCTTCTTCAGCACCAATAGTATGCAAATATAAACATGTAGGATTGTTGCAAGGCTGATCGTTAAAAAAGAAATCTCACATTAGTTTATTCTTCTATTTTAAACTGAAATATTGACTTGATACAGTCGTGATCAAGCGCACGCGCATACCGTATTCCGCAACCATGCATGACAATACTTTGCAGTCCCAAATGACGCTCTGCAAAAATGAATTCAATATGGTAACCAAGAATGTAAACGATGATGATGATTAAGCACAAATAATAGTAACGGAGGGGTATAACGTGATCTGCTTACTTTAACGGTCTACCATCCAAGACATAACCATGTACAGACTGAATGCACGTCACGGCTTCCTCCTCTTTTGAGTAAGTAATATATCTAGGAACATAAATCGATAATCATAAGATGAAATATTAATCGATTATAACAATACATAGAAATCAAGACCATTACGCAGTACGTACACACTGCAAGTATCATTGACAAACTGCTGAAGGGCCCCACCCGCCGTCCGAGAAAGAGAAACCTTTGTTACTTTTCCATATTTACCAAAATAATCTTTCCACTGCAATAACTGCGCCAAAAAACTAACTTATGTTATAATCACTCTGAATAAAAAAAAAGTTAGAAAGAACAAAGGCATTTTGTACACACATCTTCATCAGCAAGATCAAGAGGTAGTCCAATGATGTACGCCATTTTTCGTTGAATGACTCGAACATTGCTAAGATCTTTTCTGCTTTCACTTGTTTTTGATTTTCCCTTTAATACTTTTTGTTTTTGACTTGAACTATTGCCAACCACCCTATACGCAATAACCAATTGTTATAGATTTATATATCAAATGTAACACACAGACCACAACGTGTATTTTAACCTTTGGAAATTTGCCTCCAACCCTACAACCCTATCCTTGTCATAAGGTGTCCGACATGCAGGACACCGCCCTTCGGTTGCATCCTTCTCAGCCATGTCCATTATGTGATGCCAACACCAAACACACACCTACAGCAATATTATCATCTTATAGCGCAGTGTATGTAACAAAGTCCTAGAATATATATTACAAGTTCATTCATACATTGCTCCAGCCAAACAAAAACTTAAAGGGATTATTAACAGGACTATAGCCATTAAAAAACTAAATTAAAAACTAAAAGTTTCACCTAATATTATTTAAAAAATTAAAAGTTTAGAATACAAGTATCTACAATGTACAAACTCCATTGAAGACTAGTAGCCCTTACAACACTTAACAGTCATAAATGTCACATCAACTAAATGCTCCAAATTATGAACATCAGGTAAATAATAATGTTATACAAAATACAAACATAAGTTGAGAAGAATTTTTGACAGGACTATTGTGCCATTAAAAATTGAATCACATACAAAAAGTTTCACCTAATATTATTTAAAAAAAAATAAAAGCTTAGAATACAAGTATCTACAATGTACAAACTCCATTGAAGACTAGTAGCCCTTACAACACTTAACAGTCATAAATGTCACATCAACTAAATGCTCCAAATTATGAACATCAGGTAAATAATGTTATAAAAAATACAAACATAAGTTGAGAAGAATTTTTGACAGGACTATAGCGCCATTAAAAATTGAGTCACATACCAAAAGTTTCACCTAATATTATTTAAAAAAATAAAAGATTAGAATATAAGTATCTACAATGTACAAACTCCATTGATGACTTGTAGCCCTTAACAAGCTCTTAACACTTAATACTCATAAATGCCACATCAACTAAATGCTCCAAATTATGAACATCAGGTGAATAATATTATCAAAAATACAAACATAAGTTGAATGATGGTATCAAACTATCAGTATATCAAAGCAATCCATCTAACATCCCATATCAATGATACTAACAAAATAACAAAACCTAAACAAACCAAAAGATTAATCAAACAAATCAACTTAAAAAACGAAACAAAATTCACAAAAACCGAAAAACCAAACCTCATAACCACATTTACAAGGATTCAACTGCTGATCAGTCCAATCCATCTCTTCAGCACACAAAGGGCACTTCTTCTCCTCTTCACCACTCATAATTCCTCTGCAAAAAAAAAAAAACAATCATTCTCCATCACACCGACTACACACACTCACACTCACACACAAAAACCCTAATTCCCCAAATTCAACACAATAAACCCTGCATAACACCCCAAAACCCCCAAAATCTAAACACATTTCACACAGTAACAACACATTTCACATAATCCAACCGATAAACACAGAGCAAAATCAAGAAATCAACTACTGAATCATCGCAAGTAGGGTGTATACGGAAATGTGAAATTATTGTTACATGAAAATGTGAAGGATAATAATTAGGGTTTAGAAATTAGAAATAGGTGAAGAAGAAGTGAGAGGAAAGTATACTTACAGTGGTTGTATGTATAAAAGTGAAGGAGAAAAGAAGAGTAAAGAGAAGCGATTGTAAGGAGAAATGGAAGCGAAGACCGAACTCAGGAGTACGGCATAAAGAAATGGAAGCCACAGGCTTGAGAGGTTTTCTTCTCTTGAGAGTGAGAGAAAGAGATTATTATTTTTTTAATTGTTTGTTTTGGTTTTATTTATACTTGTACTTTTGTCTTTTTCTCAGGGTTTACTCTTTATATCTTTTGGTAAAACGAATACCAGTACCGGCACCTTGTTCTAACGGTATTGATCAGTTCAGATCGTCACTGGTACTGGTATTGATGTTTATTTATTTTCGTAGATAAAGTTGTATGAAAAGTTATTGAACTGGAAATCGTAAAATGAATACGTGTACCGGTATTGTTCGGTACGGTATGGTATGGTAGTGATATGGTGTCAGTTTATCGAAAACAAAACCATTGAAAAAAATAAATAAATATCGGTACGGATACACATGTTTGGTCGCTCTCGGTTCTGTTTGGTACAATAGCAATACAATATTTGTTTTCAATAAAATTTATATCGCGGGGAATGATATTTACATGGGTACCAAGGGGAAAAGCACAAAATCATCTAACAAAAATAGCACATGCCACTCACATGATATGAAAAATACATATGCAACTTCCCTCAGTTTTTTAAATGTTCGTAACCTTTTTAAATGTTAATTTAAAAAAGAAAAAACTCACTATAGAACCGAGTTTTTTTTTTTCTTTCCAACAAGTGTACTGTTGATATACTTTTGAAAAAAAAAAGTTGATGTTGGTTTTTATGACGAAAACTGGACATTTTAAAGTGAAAAAATGCCATAAAATATTTAAAACCTTAAAATCTTTTACAACGCCATTAAAAATGCAATGAGAACGACATAAAAACGCAATGAAAAACGAGTAAAATGTCATGAAAATACACCGTATCAAAATGACGTATGAAACAACATGAAAAACACAGTTTAAATTTATGGTGTTTCATGAAAAAACATCATAAAAAAGTCCAGTTAAAAACGCATAAAATCCAGTTAAGAAAATCACCATAAATTGTCCAGCTAAAAAACGCCATATAAGCAAGTTAAACTTTTTTTAAAAGTATACTCGTTGGGAAGATAAAAAACCATATGATGCAATGTTTAAAAAAATAATGACGTATAAAAAGGTTATTAACATTTTAAAAAATGGGAGCAATGACATGTGACTTGCACAGTGGCGGAGTTTGACCAAAAGTTTCGGGGGAGGGTGGGGGGAGTCATGGGACTCAATTTCTTTTTCCTATTGCTATGTTTCGGGTTATATGTTTGGGTCGGGTCAAACAATAATAATTCCAAATAAAACTAAATAATCTTCATTCATTCAAAGGAGTCGTTCTTACACAGAAAAAACTAAATATTATTTAGTACATGGACGAAAAATTACAACTGAGTTAAACACAAAAAGGACCCTTAATGCAGTTTCGCGTGCAATCAAATGGCTCAAGAAACAATTGATTAATCAAAGACGATAAATCGTACCAAAGGTTCCAAGAACAAAGTTTTTTATATTAATAATAAACCAAAAAACTAACTAACAATGAACCCTAGAGATCCTATTTATATGATAGGAATTATAATTCAAAAGGAAACTAAATAACAAAATATTAGGAAAATAAAATTCAAATAAATATAAAATAATATCCATAGATATCTCTGCATCATACTCCCCGCCTTCGAAAAAACTCTTCCTCGAGTTTTATCTTCAAACCAAAGCCACCTGGGTCGAAGGGAACATCAACCCGATTCTCATTTGTTATTATCATTAGGTCCTCCTGTCTAAACAACATAACTTCACGTGTCATCTCGCCTGACTCTAAAAAATCACCACCTGGGTCGAATGGAGCACTGGACTATCTCTTGTTCACATTCATAAGCCCACCCTTTGAATTAAGAATAGGCTTCGTCGGACCAACATTTAATCCCTCATCACTAATTAATATGTAATCCATATTAATATAATTGTTATTTAAAGTCATATGCCCAAATTTATTTTGTAAGCCCATACGAGATGCATGGAGCTGTGGTCCAGTAACTTTAATTGACAAATTAGATGGGCTAATGTAAACTGTAGGAATGATGAGCGAATCATTAACTTTAATTGTTGTAAGCGTAGTCTTCACCACACCCCCATGTGCCTTATCAATACAAACGTCTCTCTTTTGTAAAATAATCATACCTTGCCGTTAAATTTGTCTTCCCATAGTATTTCGGTCATTAATCGATTTTCCATCAATATTAAAACAGTTTCCAATGTGAACATCCACATTCCTAGGAGACAATGTTACATATGATTTAAAATTCAAACCTTTATTAGTTTTCGGCAGATTGCATGGATATCCCAAACGAAGCACGTCGCCAACTACAACACCATTGTTTTCTGCCATTGCAGCTATAAGAAACTCGTAAAAAAATAGTCGTGTCTCCTCTTCGGCTTCACTTTCATCCAATAGGACGGTGCCCGAATCAGACCCGTCATCTGTCAAACTCTTCTCATCGTGTTGAACTCCAATAGTTTCACCTAAAACACCAACAGTTGCGAAAGAATACCATTCATCGTCCTCGTACTCATCATATACGGGAGGTGACAGATAGATAACGCTACAATTTTCAGGATACTACTTCCCACAATTCTCATCTCGGATGAAAGCCTCTGAGTCGGTTTCCTGAAACTTGTAACCATCGCAGTCTTCAGGATGCTCCTCTTTCCCAACGATCTCATCCTAGATGACATCATTTGAGTCAGTTTCCTGGATCTTATGATCTTGCGAATCGAACACGATTTTAATGTTGCCTCGGTCGGCGATTCGACAAGTAAAAACGTAGTTTGCTTCACGTTGAGCCATTTGAAAACCAAAGCTCTGATACCAACTGATGCAGTTTCGCGTGCAATCAAATGGCTCAAGAAACAATTGATTAATCAAAGACGATAAATCGAACCTGATGCAGTTTCGCGTGCAATCAAATGGGTCAAGAACGATTGATTAATCAAAGACGATAAATTGAACCAATGGTTCCAAGAACATAGTTCTTTTCATTTAATAATAATAAAAAACTAACTAAACAATAAACCCTAGCTCCTAATTTATAATGAATAAAATAGAAAAACTAGGAAATTCAAATCCCCACAAAATAGGAAACTAAATAAAAACATTAAAATTCAAATAATAAAAGATTATAAATTATTTAGATTTGACTCAAGATGCTCCTGCATCATACTCCTCCTCTTCGAAAAAAACTCGTCCTCGAGTTTAGTCTTCCGTATCAAAACCACCTGGGTCGAAGGAAACATCAATCCGATTCAAATGTATTATTATTATTATTATTATTATTATTACGACCCGCCTAAATAGCTCACCTTTATGAGTCGTCTTGCTCGACTCTAGACTTGTACCACCTGGGTCGAATGGGGCATTCAACCGTCTCCTGTTTACTGTAGGCTTGACTTGCTCAATTATCTCAACCCGAACAAACTCATATGGTTGTAAATCATAGAACTCGTTGCATTCTTTCAGAACATGGCCAATGAGTTTAACAACCCTTTTCCCACTATTTTCAACCTCGATGTTTGGTCCTTGACTAATATCACTTTCATTTAGAATTTCTAATATGTTTGCTTCACACGGAAACTCATCATAATTATGGTAACTCTCAACAACAATATTTTCCTTGGATTGGTGTTTCAAAAATTTCAAGTCTCCATAATATTTGGAATCTTCTGAAGACTTTGCATGAGATCCCTCCGCAAATTCATCACCATAGGAATGATCCAAAGCATTCACATTATTACGAGATAACTTTTTTGAATTAGTAATATTTAAATTAACCAAGCTAACCTTCGAAATTTGTGGTTCGGCCAAGGAAATCGCATGACCACCGCCAGCGATCTTATCAACACCATCCTTAGCCATCACCTCGCCAAAGGGAGTCACTGCAACACCACTGTTTTCTACCGATGTAACAACTTCAACATTATGACTCTTGGAACCCGATTCATCACCCGGTAAGTTTCGATCACCACCGGTAAACCAAGAATACAATTCCTCGTCCCTGTATTCATCAAAACAAGGAGGTGAAGGGTAGATAACCCTACAATTCCCCGGATACTCCTCCTTCCCACAGTTCTCATCCCGGATGAAAGCCTCTGAGTTGGTTTCCAGAAACTTGTAACCATCGTAGTCTTCAGAATGCTCCTATTTCCCAACGATCTCATCCCAGATGACATCTTTTGGGTCAGTTTCCTGGATCTTGCGATCTTGCGAATCGAACACGATTTCATTGCTGCCTCTGTCGGTGATTCTGCGAGTAAAAAGGTAGTTGTCATCACACAGAGTCATTTGAACACCAAAGCTCTGATACCACCTGATGCAGTTTCGCGTGCAATCAAATGGCTCAAGAACGATTGATTAATCAAAGACGATAAATTGAACCAATGGTTCCAAGAACATAGTTCTTTTCATTTAATAATAATCAAAAACTAACTAAACAATAAACTCTAGCTCCTAATTTATAATGAATAAAATAGATAAACTGGGAAATTCAAATCCCCACAAAATAGGAAACTAAATAAAAACATTAAAATTCAAATAATAAAAGATTATAAATTATTTAGATTTGACTCAAGATGCTCCTGCATTAGAACCAAAGGCTCCAAGAACAAAGTTCTTTATATTAATAATCAACCAAAAAACTAACTAACAATGAATCCTAGAGATCCTATTTATATGATAGGAATTATAATTCAAAAGGAAACTAAATAACAAAATATTAGGAAAATAAAATTCAAACAAATATAAAATAATATCCATAGATATCTCTGCATCAACCCTCAACTTTGATTTGTATATAAAGTAGTAACAAACTTTACTTAAAGTTTATAAACAATTATAAAAACTTACTAATAGCCCTTTCTCACAATTCTTTTAACTAAATAAAAAAAATATTGTATAGAATTTTGAGCAATAAACTTGTTAGGGGCTGAGGCTTTTTAGACAAAATAGTTGGGGAGCACCTATATAATTTTAAAATTTTCGGACGAAAAATCGGAAATATTACCCTTCTATAGCGCGCGGGGGGGGGGGGACTAGCGCCACTGGACTTGCACGTGGAGAAAGAAACCCAACAAATACTACAATTACTATTGTACCCTTTCAGCCTTTAAATTGTCTCTCATTCATATGTTGAACATTTTGAATATTTCTTTGGTGGGAAACCTCTTTTCTTCAGGGCAGCATCTGTAGGAAATGGAAAAAAAATTACTTTAGTGTTTTAAAGATCATAGATTCGATGGAAATTAGGGGTGTTCACGGTCAGGTTCAGTTGGTTTTGGTAGAGTTTCTGGTCCGGGCCGGTAAGTACAATTTTTTGGAAAAACTAAAGCAAACCGGCCAAACAGTTTTGTTTTGGCGATTTATAGGTTTGGGCCAAGTTCCTTTTAAGCATTGAAACATATTATTAGATCATAAATAGTTTACTTGAAACATAGTATTAGATCAAAAATAGTTCCCCAAATAAATACTATTAGATAAATCCAAACCTTTTACTTTTTGAGTGTTTAGGATTATAAAAAAAAAAGTTAAAAAAATCATTAATAGCACAAAATTCGTTAAATTAATAATAATAATAATAAGAGAAAAATGCTCGGATAGTTCCTGTGGTTTGCCTATTTTCACATTTAGTCTCTAACTTTCTAAAATTACAACTATAGTCCCCAACTTTTGCAATTTTGTTCCCGGATAGTCCCTGGCACGGATGGAGGTTAGTTTTCTCTGTTAAGTGGGTGTGAAATGACCAATTTACCCTTAATGTAAAACAAAACAAATTGATTAAATACATATATTATATAAATATGGGACCCACTAGTTATAAAAATCAGTGTTGTAAAAGTCGGATTCCAAGGCCGAGTACTCGGCGAGTACTTGGTCCTCGGAACCCCTCCGAGGCGACTTCCTCCTAGGCGGACTCAATTAGTCGGCCTCGGTCAAACTCGGCGCCTAGTCGGACATAGTCGGAAAGAGTCGACCTAGTCGGTCTAGGCGGTCAACGTGGTTTGTTGACTTTTAATTAGTCAAAATCGGCCTACTCGGCCTTGTACTCGGACTACTCGGCCTTGTACTCGGACTACTCGGACTTGTATTCAGAATATTTGAACTTTAAACATGTTTCATTTTAAATTATACTCAGTTGACATGAATTATGCTTATTTTAACATATGTATAATATATAACAATTAATTTTCTTTATAGTTACCATGTCCGCGTACGCCAGGTGGCAACAGAGGTGTAACACCCGTCGTTTTATTTCGTAAAAATGCGGTAGATGTAAAAAGAAAATTTAAAACTAACAATACTTAGTTAGTAAACTAAGTTACACTTTACCATAATATTTAACATAGTAAAATAACTGGTTTCAAAACATTGATCATTCAGTAGTGTCTACAAAACAACATGGTTAACTAGATCAGATTAGGGCGGAAGCATCCATAAGTTTTGTGTTCGGTTCTTGAAGCATTGGCTTGATCATCATCCGCATCCTTGCAATATCTAGAAACTGGAAATTTTGGTAAATATTAGTACTAGGGTTTTTCTATAAAATCGACATAATCGAAACTACGCTAAAAAACGGATTCGATTAACAAGAATATGCAAAATTTAGCATATGGGTCAGGGCTCTACCGTAACTTACGGTAGCCACCGTAAGTTACGGTAGACACTGTTTCACTTTGGTCTGCCATAAGGTAGTATAGAACTGTCGTAATTGTTTTGTTCTCTACCGTAAGTTACGGTGGAGACCGTAACTTACGGTAGCTCCTGCAACTTTGCTATTTTGACTATTTTGTTGATTTCACCCGAATCCACATGTCGTTTTAGGTGATTCTTTTCCTACGTGTCTGTAAATTCATTACGGACATGCTCATTACAACTATCATATCAAAAATTTGATTTACATGTTATACGTCAAAAAGTCACTATACAATTTACACCATTATTCGACCCATTAGCTCATCTTGTGGAAATCCTCCATTATGATGGCTACCAAACGGTTTCTTACCAATTCTAATCTTATTGATTCAAGTAGCGATTGTGGTCACTAAAATCATCACAACTTCTATTCTACAATACGACTATATATAATTTAACAACAATTCACTTAATGTAACGGGTCAAGTTACATACTTGCATAATTTATCAACATTGGTTTCTAACCATGATCACCCATTCCCGGGCTTGTCAATCTTAGCGTATCACATCCACTCCATGGATTACGTTTTTATAACTCAAATTTAATGAGTGACGTTTTAGTCACTTCAACACTACAGTTCAACCATTGTTTGACCCGTTTGGTTGTTTAATGGAAACCACCATTTTTCAACATACCAAACTTGCTCTAACCAACATTCAACCCATTTACTCATCTAGTGATCTTCGTCACTTCAACTAGACATCCAAATTCATACACCATTCTAAATTCAAGTCTACTAGTAAAAATACATAACAAACATAACATAACGGAACCGTGGTTACGTACCTTCAAAGCGTTCCCTACGCGTATCGCCACTAGCTTGTCCGCTTGACGTTCCGATTTCCTTGCCTATAGAGTTCAACCATAGGTGTTTAGAACTCTTTTATAGTATATAACACATAATTTACCACACTAATCAAATATGCGTTTTTAGTCCAAATTCTCAACATTTATTTTCTCTTAGGCATTATATCAAACACCTAGTGAGCATGATTTCATACAATTCAAAATCAAGTTCTTGACTAACTATTTTACCAAGATTTAAACATCATTTCACATGTTCATGAACAATTTTCATATCAACAAATCTGGATTTGCTTCATAGAGCTCAAATACACTAAGTTAACAAAGATATTCCTAGTTTTCAACATGTTTCTACAAAAACCCACCTATCACCTTCAATGGTGATTATAGATTTCACAAGAAATAGACAAGATTTCAACAAGATATTGACTAGGGTTTATCCCTAGACACTATTTCATTCCAAACAACTAACATGCAACATTAATTCTGAATTACTTGAATTCACTCAGAAATTTGGATGAAGATTTTCCATGGAAATTACATACCTTATGATCCCTTTTCAGAGGAGATCACAATTTCGTGCTTGAAAATCGATTTGGAACTGATTTGAACCTCCAATTTGATCAATTTTGCACAAGTTAGGGTTTGGTGGGGAAACTCTTGTTCGCCCCTGATGTTGATCGACCAGACACACCTTTTGTGTGTGTTTGGTGTGTGTTATTTTGTTTTAATTAAGTTAAGTTTCAAGTTCTACACATAAGCCCCTCAACTTTTATATAGTTTATAATTCAGGCTTTTTAATTCATTCATGTGTTACTACAAGACCCATAACCATATTTGTGTTATTATGTCGAGACACTAACTAACTAGGTTAGTTATTTCCTGGTTATCTTATTCTCGTCTATTTTTGTACTTTATAATTCTAATATAAAGTTTCATAAATTTCGGGGTGTTACAAGTCCACCCCCCTTAAAAGGGTTTCGTCCCCGAAACCTTCTTTAAGTAGTTCTTTGGTTTAGACCTAACTATCTTTGTCTCATTTTCCAAAGCATCTTTTTTTTTCGGCATAAGGTTTTTATTCGTATTGACATATGTGTCTCGTAGGCACATGTTCTATTGGACCGAAATCTTTTATCATTTATTTCCCATCTATGTCCCTTTTTGACCGGGTTGTCTTTTGACCATTCATCCACTGAGTCCGTTAGCATATTTACTTCACGCTAGTCTTATATTGACAAGCGCTCTAAATAGGTCATAGCATTATTTTGACTACAACTTGTTTTATTCCCTAGACTAATTGGTCACCATTTTACCTCATACCGCGTCATTCGGGTATGCTATATTGCCGTCATCGGCCCTTTGTGTGTTTATCATTTCATATCTAGTAACTCATATTACAGCATGGCTGTATTCTGTACCACTCTTGGGTCCGTGATCACATCACGTCATGTTTAGATTTTCGTCAGTTTTTCATTATTATGAATCTTCTTTTGAATGCATCGTCTTACACCTATCGGCGTTAAGGCTTATGTTCTTTAGTATTAACCATTTTCTAACTTCTCTCATAATATTTATATTTGTTAGAACGTTGTTTCTTTACTAAAACTGAATTTTAGTTTAATGTTTTTCTCTTTAACACATGTCGATTAATCATATCAAGGTATTGACGACAAGGATTATTATTCTGCGTTATCATTTTACGCGAGAAATCATAATTGGTTCCCACGCTTTATATTATCGACCCAATGGTCATTTCGGTTTCGTTGACCTTTATATTATTTATAACCTGAAGGTTATGGTGATCCCATGGATCATCTTCTATTCACATCTTTATTTAATTGCATAAGTATACATATGGCATCAAAGCATCTCCTTTTTATATTTCGAATAAATGACTTTTGTTTTCAAAATTCATTTGACCTTAACCATAGTCTAAAGCTACACTCATTTTCTTTCGGATTATCCTTCCGACTCTATGACTTCTTACGTCACTTTCGCGTTGGTTTATTTTACTTATTCCATTATTTGGTTTATGCCTCTAATTCCTTTCAACCCGTTACCGGGTTCGTTATCGTATTGTTTTTAACACCCCGGTTTTAGTGGTTTTGCATTTTCCTTTCCATACTCTTTTACGACCTATCACATTGGTTCAGTAATATTTCACATTTTCATTATTCGGGTTGTGCTTACTTGGAATATCAAGTATTATACTTTATTCGGCCCGTCCAGTATTAAAATAGTTGAACTTAACTATCAAAATTTCCGTTTTTGCGGAGTTTTATTGTCCTTTAGTCATAACTCTTAATCCAAGTCTTTTGACTTTTAATTCTGCGTCACTTTCCCTTGGTTTACGCATATATCCGTATTCCTACCCATCAATTGGGTATTTTACCGAATTCATTATTAAAGTAGCCATTCCGGCAAGCATTAAGACTTCGTTTTGATCTATTCAGTAGTATTAGCGTATTCCATCTCCCTTATTCCACCAAGTCTTTTATTCTTTCATTCGTCTTGTTTGACTTGTTCGTGTATACTTCATCGCCTATGATAGTCAAACTTTACCCCTATTCCCTAACATTCTTGTTTATTGGTTTATATTTTTATTTACCTTGATTCCTATCCCTTCCCTTGGGCTTATTACCTTAATGTAACACGCTCCCGTCATCCGGCTTCCTGTTACCTTTATTATCCAGCATTTTGCTTATTTGATCCAACGCCACCTTTCTGTTGTTAGCGACCCTTGGGTCTGTTTCTTTTACTAATGTTCCTAAAGCCCATTTCTTAAGTCTTATCTGGTAAAACCACTGCTGTGGTTATACGGCTTTTGGGGTTTACCCGTTCTTATTCTAACACTTTCATAAGGTTTATTTTACTAGGCTTTTATATAATCACTTCCATCACTACAATCATCGTTCTTTCTCATGAGGATTTGATTAATAATGTATTACTTGGATGGTTACCCATACCCGAGTTTCTAAATTTGCATTTATTGATACTTTATTATTCATAGTAGCGAATAATACGTATCACTCATTTAACTTCTTTTTTTCACGGATATTCTCGGTCCGAATTTTAATTTCTCATCCTTAACCTTAATCCTATTGAAACAATAACAAAATTAATTCATTTAATTTTATTATTGTTTATCGTTGCATAAACTTTATCTACATCGTTTGTTGATGTAAATGACGCTCCTACGCGTTTTATTTAGTTCGGCCAAGTCTATAACCTTGTCTTCGCTATTTGTTATTATTGCAATTTCCGGGTTCGAGTGTACACGCACTCCTTCCCATTGCAATATCTATCGAGATTACTTTTACCTCGATGCTCAATGTACAGTTTCAGCACCTCTTATAAACAATAGAACTTTTATTATTACCTATTTCTATTTCTCAAAGCATAGGTAATTTTGTTAACGCGAATGTAGGATGTTGAATAAATCGATATAAAACAAGCGATTTATTTGCACTCGTAATAATAAAAAAATTTCATGCTGAAATTTAATTTACAAAAGTATACCTGAAGCGACATCAGGTTCAGCTTTAGCCTCTGTGGCTGTTATATAAAATAACTTTGTCCTTGATTTCTGGGCATCAGACTTTGTGTCGGTTGTGTCCTTGGTTCCAAGCTTCTCTGGATATTTAGACTTCTTATGTCTTGGCCTACCACATGTGCCCTTTTGAATTTTTCCACAAAATTTACACTGATATACTACACTTTTTGTAACTCCTTTCTTGGGAGCTTTATTAGACTTGGATCTCTTTATGGGACTTGGATTCATATCCAACACCCTCCTTTCTTCTATTTCTTGTAATATGCTGTCTTTCAATTCAGCCATCATATCGTCCACCCCCGGCACGATTGTGGTTTGTAATCTATCAATATACTGCAATAAACTATTTTCTAGAGCTTTTCCGACTGCCTCGAAAATCTTAGCTTCCATTTGTTTAGTTAATTGAGATGCTAATTCGCCCCTGGTTACACTGGGCATTTCTTTCATCTGTTCGGTGACTTTCGGCACCGTATCATCACCATTGCCTTCATTAGTCATCTTGATTCTGGATGTTTATATTGATTGTTAAACATTTCATTTTGTAATATTTGCATCTTTCGCTTTGGTTTAACCAAGTTCACAACTTGCTTAAACCATTCATGTTTGGTGCACTTTCCGGGTTTGAGTGTATTACACACTCTTTCCATGCACATCTAATCATATTCATTTTCTATATTTACTAAGTCTACTTAAAACAATTAGCTCTTACCGGATGCTTAATCAAGCTTGAACCGAACATTTTGTTGACAACCTTAAGCTCTAATTACCAACTTGCAACACCCGTCGTTTTATTTCGTAAAAATGCGGTAGATGTAAAAAGAAAATTTAAAACTAACAATACTTAGTTGGTAAACTAAGTTACACTTTACCATAATATTTAACATAGTAAAATAACTGGTTTCAAAACATTAATCATTCAGTAGTGTCTACAAAACAACATGGTTAACTAGATCAGATTAGGGCGGAAGCATCCATAAGTTTTGTGTTCGGTTCTTGAAGCATTGGCTTGATCATCATCCGCATCCTTGCAATATCTAGAAACTGGAAATTTTGGCAAATATTAGTACTAGGGTTTTTCGATAAAATCGACATAATCGAAACTACGCTAAAAAACGGATTCG
Organism: Helianthus tuberosus; assembly: GCA_030545235.1. NCBI lineage: Eukaryota > Viridiplantae > Streptophyta > Magnoliopsida > Asterales > Asteraceae > Helianthus > Helianthus tuberosus. The sequence goes on from CM060396.1 coordinate 51,408,220, forward strand.
ATTAACAAGAATATGCAAAATTTAACATATGGGTCAGGGCTCTACCGTAACTTACGGTAGCCACCGTAAGTTACGGTAGACACTGTTTCACTTTGGTCTGCCGTAAGGCAGTATAGAACTGCCGTAATTGTTTTGTTCTCTACCGTAAGTTACGGTGGAGACCGTAACTTACGGTAGCTCCTGCGACTTTGCTATTTTGACTATTTTGACTATTTTGTTGATTTCACCTGAATCCACATGTCGTTTTAGGTGATTCTTTTCCTACGTGTCTGTAAATTCATTACGGACATGCTCATTACAACTATCATATCAAAAATTTGATTTACATGTTATATGTCAAAAAGTCACTATACAATTTACACCATTATTCGACCCATTAGCTCATCTTGTGGAAATCCTCCATTATGATGGCTACCAAACGGTTTCTTACCAATTCTAATCTTATTGATTCAAGTAGCGATTGTGGTCACTAAAATCATCACAACTTCTATTCTACAATACGACTATATATAATTTAACAACAATTCACTTAACGTAACGGGTCAAGTTACATACTTGCATAATTTATCAACATTGGTTTCTAACCATGATCACCCATTCCCGGGCTTGTCAATCTTAGCGTATCACATCCACTCCATGGATTACGTTTTTATAACTCAAATTTAATGAGTGACGTTTTAGTCACTTCAACACTACAGTTCAACCATTGTTTGACCCATTTGGTTGTTTAATGGAAACCACCATTTTACAACATACCAAACTTGTTCTAACCAACATTCAACCCATTTACTCATCTAGTGATCTTCGTCACTTCAACTAGACATCCAAATTCATACACCATTCTAAATTCAAGTCTACTAGTAAAAATACATAACAAACATAACGTAACGGAACCGTGGTTACGTACCTTCAAACGCGTATCGTCACTAGCTTGTCCGCTTGACGTTCCGATTTCCTTGCCTATAGAGTTCAACCATAGGTGTTTAGAACTCTTTTATAGTATATAACGCATAATTTACCACACTAATCAAATATGCGTTTTTAGTCCAAATTCTCAACATTTATTTTCTCTTAGGCATTATATCAAACACCTAGTGAGCATAATTTCATACAATTCAAAATCAAGTTCTTGACTAACTATTTAACCAAGATTTAAACATCATTTCACATGTTCATGAACAATTTTCATATCAACAAATCTGGATTTGATTCATAGAGCTCAAATACACTAAGTTAACAAAGATATTCCTAGTGTTCAACATGTTTCTACAAAAACCCACATATCACCTTCAATGGTGATTATAGATTTCACAAGAAATAGACAAGATTTCAACAAGATATTGACTAGGGTTTATCCCTAGACACTATTTCATTCCAAACAACTAACATGCAACATCAATTCTGAATTACTTGAATTCACTCAGAAATTTGGATGAAGATTTTCCATGGAAATTACATACCTTATGATCCCTTTTCAGAGGAGATCACAATTTCATGCTTGAAAATCGATTTGGAACTGATTTGAACCTCCAATTTGATCAATTTTGCACAAGTTAGGGTTTGGTGGGGAAGCTCTTGTTCGCCCCTGATGTTGATCGACCAGACACACCTTTTGTGTGTGTTTGGTATGTGTTATTTTGTTTTAATTAAGTTAAGTTTCAAGTTCTACACATAAGCCCCTCAACTTTTATATAGTTTATAATTCAGGCTTTTTAATTCATTCATGTGTTACTACAAGACCCATAACCATATTTGTGTTATTATGTCGAGACACTAACTAACTAGGTTAGTTATTTTCTGGTTATCTTATTCTCGTCTATTTTTGTACTTTATAATTCTAATATAAAGTTTCGTAAATTTCGGGGTGTTACAAGAGGGCAAAGCCAAAACCATAGGTTTGAAAACTAACTAGGTTCCGTTGTTTAGCTTGTCTAAAATTTCTAGGGCTACCAGTGACTTTTCTGTCGACAACAAGCTGGGAGAATGCAGGTTTGGACCAGTTTACAAGGAAAATGAATGATATGAATTAGATGTTCAAATCTTAGTAAGTATATATTACACAACTTTGGATTTAGATTCAACACATGTATGTACTATTAATAATGGCGATCTTGGTCTATCAGGGTGTGCTAGAAGAAGGGCTAGAGATTGCTGTGCAACGGTTATCAAAGTCCTCTCGACAGGGGCTTGATGTGTGACAACCGGTAATTCCTGGGTTATAATTACGCGAATAACAAACATTAGGATGATAATAAACAATGTTTAAGACGTAAATTAACTTAATTAAGCCTTTTGGAGTGCCTATGAACGTCTATCCGGCTTTACAATACGTGAATGTTGATTTACGGGAAGACTACTGAATGATAAGCGGTAACGAACTGACAATGGAAAAAATAATGAGAATGCTGACAATAACGAGTTTCACATGTATAATTTATACATATGAATTTTATTTCGAGAAATTGCCATGCTTTTGAACGTTACAAAACGCATACGTGAACGAAAAATGCAACTGAAGAAACGCACCGACAAAGAAACGGAAGCATCGGACACATGTATTACCTTAAAAACTGAAATATTATGACATATTTAGCTTCGTAATCGAATTTTATATCCGCAGTCGATATCGGATCGAAAAACGGATTAGAAACGACAACCGAAGCATTTTACGCGATTTTAAGCAACCGACGAACGGACGCGTCAAACGTCGACTACCAACACTATTTTACATACTTATAACCCTAAAATTAAATCCTACGACATTTTACGATGTTGAATTGGTTGAACAATAATTTATGCTTCCGCTGAACGAATATTGGTTTGAACTGAATGTTTTGAAATGCACTTTTCATATTGAATAAGATCATGTGTCTATCATTCTACTATTAGTTCAATGTGATTTATGGCTAGATCCTGGTATGTTACACGCCTCGCGGTGGATTCCGCATGTGGTATTTTGGGGGTGTGACAAATGTGATCTAAACGTAAATATATAGATATTATAAAGATGAGGAAGGTTTAAATGAGAACGCTAAATATTGTGAGAATTGTGAGAACGAATGAAATAATCGCAAGAACTTGGTAAAAAACAATGCAAATTCAAAACGTTTTTTTTTACACTTATGATTATTATTCGAAACTAATGTTAGAAATTTAATTTACACGTTTAAATTTACGTGAATTAGTAAATAAAGAAAATCTACACATCTGTAAGTTTGTCATTTACATATGTGTAAATTTGTTATATTTACACGTGTAAAAATTCTAATTAGAGTGATTCTGAGAGGAGAAATGAATTATTTGATATTGTAAATTATTTTTTTGATGTTTTATTTTAATCACAATGAGGTTTGTATTAAAAAAATGGGTTTGATTGGTTTTTTCATTTGTTGTCATAGTTCTTGCAATATTTAGCGTTTTTAAGATAACCCTCCCCTTATAAAGATTTATATCTTTTATATAATTTTATATACTTAATCAGAATTTTAACTTTTTAAACTTCAAAAGTTTTTATGAAAACAATTAGATATTTCAATACCATTATTAATGCTTATTTATAAAAATTGTTATAAAACATAACTCAAAACATTTATTAAAGAATGATAGATTAAGAATATGGAAAAATCGGCTTGTTACAATATTAAACATACTTACACACAACTTATTCAAACACTAAATCCTATAACATGCTTATCTGTTATGCTAATTGTGATTACATGCTTGGTTTTACTTATGCTTAGGCATCTATCATTAATCTTGCAAGCCTCCCTTCACATATATAACGCTATAAGATTAGCACACGACCTGTTTTGTGGGTCATTGTTAAGTTATTCTTTATGACCTTATTTACTTCGGTGATAAAGTTACGCTAGTGCCAAACTTTGGATAGAAAGCTAGTCTATTGTATGCTAGGATGTTACATGATTTAATATGCTATAAACATGTGGATTTGAGACTTATTCTTACTTATACTACGTAACCAAACCAGTATGCTCGCCGACATTTTTGTGTTGACATATATTTTATACATGTTGTAGGAAATGTTTGATGATGCTATCACAAGAAAACTACTTAGGGTGGATTTAGATACTTACCAAATTTACTTATGCATTTGATTTTTTAGTTATGAAATTTCCAATTGTTGTACTTATTTTCTTTGAACAATGTAATGCTTGATTCGATGATATGAAAATGAAATTTTGAATTCTATTTTATATTGCAATTTAGTGTTATGATATCTTTGAGCAATCTATTACGTCTCGCCTTGAGGTATAGATTATACTGAAGTATTTTCACCTATGGTAAAACATACATTCATCAGAGTTATTTTGTCACTGGTTGCATCAAAAGATTATGAGCCTAAGCAGTTAGTTATCAAAACTGCCTTCTGATGCGTGTGTGGTGTGATATATATTTAAGTATATTTTAAGCCCTTTTTACATGTTAGCCAAGTTTTAAATTTATAAAACACGATATTATACTAACACCAAACACACATATGGGCAAGTGCACCCATCGTGAGCGTAGTATAGTGTTGGTAAGATACCGAGGTCGTCTAAGGACACAAGAGCTTTTAATACCGGTTTATCCTCAACGTCTAATCAAATCAAAAGTTAGAAAAAAGTTTTAAACTAGAAAAATAAAAACTAACTAAAATGCTGAAAAATAAAATAAAATAAAAACAGATAGACAAGATGACTCACTTGGATCCGTCTCGTGTTTAGTGTAACCTTTGATTATTTTCGCACTTCTGCACTTTTTAAAAGATTATCTTAGTTATTGTAGTAGGCCCCTCTTTTGAAGGTGACGTTACCCTCAACCCAGTAGTTTGAGTCAGCAAGGATACAATCCTAAAGGGTCGGATTATTGAAAGATAATTAATTAAGTTATTAATGCATAATGTGGTAGGCTCCTCTTTTGAAGGTGACGTTACCCTCGGCTAAGAAGTCTGAGTCAGCAGGGATACAGTCCTAAGTAGCCGGGTTAAAGTTTCAATAGTAGCTTACATATGAGGGGATCAAAGAGTTTGGACCCCCGCCATCCAATACCGGTGGGTATTGAAGGAGGTCCTACTAAATTTGACCCAGGTCCTTGGAGGATCTATACACTGAACAAGGCAAGACTCTTACCAAACCGTTCCCTTAACCCCCGACCAAGTAGCCAACATATCTCCATATAGACCGTGAAGATATGAATGGTGAAAATTTTTATTTTATATGGACAGTAAAATAATGCCAAGACACCACGGACAAACGATAAGGAAAAATCACCTTCAACATAAGAAACTAGTTATTAAAGTCATTATACATAACCAAATAAAAAGTGCGAAAAGATTAAAAATAAAAAGTATTACACTAGACACTTGTCTTCACCAAGTGATGTAAGAGACTTAGGCAAACATGGCCTTTGATTGTCAAGAACTCTTACGATCAATCTTGGATCCCGAGATGACTCACACACTCTATGATGGATGGTGGATGATGGTGGTGGATGATGGTGTTGTGATGGTGGTGGGTGGTGGGTGAAGTGTGAGAGAGGCGGTGTGCCAAGGGATGGTTTGCAAATGAGCCAAGCACCCCTATTTATAGCTGAACAGACTCTCGGGCACGGCCCCGGTCCACCTTCCTTCTCTTTCTTCATTAATTGCATCTTGTCTGCATTAGTTGACCACGCCCCCGTGTCCACTTGGCACGACCCCGTGTGCAGAAGCGTATCTGTACTATCAAGATTTCCCCAGATTCTGTGAATCTTAGAGTTGACCACGACCCCGTGTCCGGTGCGCACACCCCCGTGGTGGGTGATAGAAGCTTCTACAGCTTTGTCTTTTCTGCAGACACTTGGGCACGCCCCCGTGTTCACTGAGCACGGGGCGTGTTCAACCTTCTGTTATCTTGTTTTTGCTTGGGAAGATGCTGTTGGGGGGTCGGGCATGCCACGATTGTTCCTTTTCTTGTATTTATGTTAGATTTAGCTGCCTTTTTGCTTCTTTTGTTCATTTGAGCTCATTTAATCCTGAAAATACAAAAGGAAGACAAAAACACACTTTTTCCAACATTAGTACTAAAAAAGGGTTAGTTTCATGCCACATTTGATGTAATTTATATGTTGCATTTTGCACACATCAAATACCCCCACACTTGAATCTTTGCTTGTCCTCAAGCAAAACTCTTTATTTTATGGCTTACACTCCCAAATGGAATGGGTAGAAGAGAAGGTTTTGGGCTTGTCATAGAGTGTCGGGATTTCCAAGATTCTTTATTAAATTTTATTTTTATTTATTTACAATCCTATTCGTCATGATTTATTTAAAACATTACATAAGATAAATTACTTATTAGGGAATAACATGCCTTTTTAATATTCCATTTATATACAATGTTCACATACCTCACGGGGGATCACTCAACACTCGGCCGAAGATGTATTTTAGTGAATCACTCGAGGGCGGCATGGAACTTACTCCTACCATAGGCTTGCCAAGCAATCAATTCTCCTCATTTTTAACTATAAACCTTTGTAAATAACAAGAGTACTTTTGGGTGAAGGGTTAGGCTTGGGTTAAAGGTAGGTGGTTAGGTTAGTGGTTAGTAAAAGGGCGAAAGGCGTAAAAAGCGTCGGTTTTCGTAAGACTTTTTATTTTTGTAATTTTTTTTTATTTTGATGAAGCTATTTATTCAAACAAAGTTATTTTTGATAAACTTGTTTGTTTATTTCTTTTTGCCTCATCATCATAAAGTTTTTTTTTTTTTTTTTGAAAGTCATAAGAAAAACCGAGCTTGTTACTAAAACAAAGGGTTAAAAATAAAAAAGATTTTGGTGGGTAAAAGGGTGTTTGTTTTTGGGTTAAAAAATGAAAAGGTTTAGGCTCAAAAGGGTTAACTAGGGGGATTTTGGGTAGGTGGTAAAAAAAAAAGAAAAATAATGGTGTAGAAATAAAAAAGGGTTAGTCCTAATGCCTCCATCATTTACTTACTCGGGTTTAAGTTGGTAAGGACCGGGAATGTATCGTCGTGGCAAGTTCTAGAGTCGTAAGAACCAAGCGGCTATTCATACAAGAAACGAAAAATGAGCATTTAGTTTAAAGATATGTATTGTATGCTCAATAAAGGCTCAAAACTCACTTTTTGTGGGAATGGGTTTTTATATGATCAAGCATATATAATCAAATTTTAACTAAACTTGTCATGCCGTTTCATAATTTTCTTATGTTGGTTATTTTTATCACGACACTATCGGTTGTAAATTTGTAAAAATATAACCTTTTTAGAACTTGAAATTCCCAAGTTAAACCTAGACAAGTAAAAAAAAATGAAATTTTTTTGAAAAAATTTGGGGTGATTAGCGGTTCCAATGGAGTTTTGTGTAAGGCTTGTATTTAGGACTTGCAAGATTCAAGGTTTTAGCACCCCCCCACACTTAAATTACACATTGTCCTCAATGTGTCACAAAAATAAGTTTTTAGGTTGATTGAATGTGTAAAAAGGTGTGAAAACGCAAAATTTGTGTTACTGGGCGTCTGGACACGGCCCCGTGTTCAGATCGCCAGTAACAAAATGAGTAAAAAGAAACAGAAGCCTGGGCACGGGGGCGTGTTCAGTGAGCACGCCCCGTATCCAGTTACCTGAACTGGGCATTTTCTGCAGATAGTTGGGCACGGGGCGTGTTGGGCGAGCACGGTCCCGTGCTGATCTTGCTGTAATGAAGAAAAATTTGTCGGGTGGCCCTGTTTTTGTGTATGGGGTGCTGGTTCAAGTTTCCATTGGTATCCTTCACCATTCTCAGTGTGTTTTATCCATTTTAATCATCATCCAAACACCATTTTAACTAAAACCGTCATTCCATTAAATAGAGAGAATTACATAATAGTCCTAAAAAATTGAAAACAAAGTAGAAAAATAAAAGTTAAGGGTCCTAAATTAGATAGGTCAAATCCTAAGGAGCTCTACTTCTACAATAAGAACCAAAAATTCCGGAAATAGTTTTCCGATATCTAAAAGCTTTGTAGAATGATGTGTGCAAAATGCAACATATAAATTACATCAATTGTGGCATAAAACTAACCTTTTTTAGTACTAATGTTGGAAAAAGTGTGCTTTTGTCTTCCTTTTGTATTTTCAGGATTAAATGAGCTCAAATTAACAAAAGAAGTAAAAAGACAGCTAAATCTAACATAAATACAAGAAAAGGAACGAACGTGACATGCCCGACCCCACGACAGCATCTTCCCAAGCAAAACAAGAAAACAGAAGGCTGAACACGCCCCGTGTTCAGTGAACATGGGGGAGTGCCCAAGTGCCAGCAGAAAAGACAAAGCTGTAGAAGCTTCTATCGCCCACCACGGGGTCGTGCTCAGCGGACACGGGGCCGTGGTCAACTCTAAGATTCGAAAAATCTGGGAAATCTCGATAGTACAGATTTGCTTCTGCACATGGGGGCGTGCCCAGTGGACACGGGGGCGTGGTCAACTAATGCAGAGAAACTGCAATTAATGAAGAAAGAGATGAAGGATGGACACGGAGCCGTGCCCAATGGACACGGGGCCGTGCCCGAGCTTCTATTCAACCTATAAATAGGAGTGCTTGGCTCATGTGCAAACCATCCCTTGGCACACCACCTCTCTCACACTTCACCCACCACCCACCACCACCATAACACCATCATCCACCAGCATAATCCATTGTCCATCATAGAGTGTGTGAGTCGTCTCGGGATCCAAGATTGATCATAAGAGTTCTTGACAATCAAGGCCATGTTTGCCTAAGTCTCTTACATCACTTGGTGAAGACAAAGTATCTAGTGTAATACTTTTTATTTTTAATCTTTTCGCACTTTTTACTTGGTTATGTATTAATGACTTTAATAACTAGTTTCTTATGTTGAAGGTGATTTTTCCTTATCGTTTGTCCGTGGTGTCTTGGCATTATTTTACTGTCTATCATATCTCCACGGTCTATATGGAGGTATGTTGGCTACCTGGTCGGGGGTTAAGGGAACGGTTTGGTAAGAGTCTTGCCTTGTTCAGTGTATAGATCCTGCAAGGACCTGAGTCAAATTTAGTAGGACCTCCTTCAATACTTAACGGTATTAGATGGCGGGGGTCCAAACTCTTCGACCCCCTCACATGTAAGCTATTATTAATACTTTAACCCGGCTACTTAGGACTGTATCCCTGCTGACTCAGTGTAATAACCATAAATTTAAAAATCATTATTCTAGAAATAAAAGAATAATAATAATTTATAATAAACTAAACATTTATCTTATGATCCATCCTTCTGTATATCAACCAAAACTATTATTATTATTTACAAATTATCCAATAGGAAACCCTAATTGAGACACCCAAGTGATTCTGCACAAACCTTAAAATTTTCAGAACAATCGGAATCAGGATCAGGGCCCCTAAAACTCATGGGGGGTAAACCCTAGTTGGTATTATCTTAACAGTTTTACGTGTATTGTGAATTTTAACGCGAGACCAACTCAGCTAAGCTACCTGGACACGTACCTACCCTACCCTAAAATGTTACCCCTCGCGCCACGCGAAAGGAACAAGGAAACCTGTCGCGCCACGCGACAGGGACCATTTTCCAGCTATATATAGTCGGCTGTGGGACTTGATTCTGGGCACAAAAACGACGAAGAAACTCAAAATACACGCTGAGATATCGTCCATATACTCTCAAAACACACACGAATCACTAATTAGTATAGCGAGGTGCTGCAGAACAGGGTAATAACTCGATCGCTACTACGATTCAATGTCCGATTGATTGAAATCAATCCAATGGATGTTTAAGTGCTGCTCACATTTGGGTTATGCTTTGTCATTAGTCGTGATTCCGATGGATGTTTAAGTAATTTCACTTTGTCATTAGTTGTGATTCCGATGGATGTTTAAGTGTTTACACTTTGTCATTCGTTGTGAATCCGATGGATGTTTAAGTGATTTCACTTTGTCATTAGTTGTGAATCCGATGGATGTTTAAGTATCGCACTTTGTCATTCGTTGTGAGGATTTTAATCTCGTGAGTTATCGTAATGCTGTATTAAGTTACTAACCTAGTTTGTGTGCATGTTATTTAAATTAGGTTAAAAGACTAATCAGTAGTCTAAACTCTGCCCGTATAAATCTGAAATATTATCACCAGGTAGCATCACTTTGAAATTATTAAGGTACGGATCCTTACCCTCACTCCTTATTGCTTCATATTCAAATTGTTATAAACCCATTAAATTCATATATCTTTTAAAACTCCTCACGTCTTTGATTATCGATTCATTTGACAGTTTGTTGGATTCCTATTCTAATCATAACTTTGGATTTAGCTTTCATGTCATGCGATAGTATTATGTTAGTTGTACTCATTATCGCATGTTCCAATAATATGTTACATCTTGTTATGAAAATATTTTTGATAAGTTATGTGAATAAGACCATTTGTACTCTGTTACCCTGAGTATCGCTTCTCGTGGAGTGTCCCACGAGCATGTTGTTGCGGCATCGACAACATGTGCTCCATCCGTGATGGAGAGATCAGTTCACGGCGTCCCTAGGTACTAGTGAGGTACAAAGCTACTAGGAGGCGTATGGATCGATCCTAGGATTTAAGTTAAGGAGGTGGATAGCGGGTATGCCAACTCGCCATCTCATGTGATAATTATGCAGGAGTAGCTACCTGTGTATTGTCACGTTTTAAGTTTGGCTCATGGGTACATCCGTATGATATGATTATGAAATTATGTTCTTACATCGTATCATTTTCGCATAAAGTTCCATCCGGATAACATTTCATATAAAGCGTTATTTGTTATTTGAGCCTATTATTCCGTACTGAGCATTTGGCTCATTCCGTAAACTTTTTGTATTTACAGGTCCGCATGTTACTTTGGGCGGGGAAAAGAGAGAAGAATAAAGCCTAGGAATAAATTTGAAGATGTTAGTTAATCAAGTCAAATGTATCCGTTTGTATATTAACCTTAAGTTAGTTGTCGTGTGGTTGTATCCTTATCAAATAAATAAATGGAATTATGACTTTTGTTTATGATACCACTGTTATTGTGACACGTCAGCCCTTCTGGGTTGGGGTGTTACAGCTATGGTATCAGAGCAAAGGCTCTTTCCTGTAGAAAACTTGAAGATAGTAATTAAAACCTGTGAGGAATGGGTAGATATCTATGATAGGATTCAACTTGGTCTCTTATTTGGTTTAACTCCTATGTCTATTCTTATAGATGCCTCCTCGTCGTTCGCCACGTAGGAATACTCGTACTAATCATGTGCGTAACAACACTTCTTCGAATGAGACTCCAGTTGATCCAAACGTAATTAATGCTATCAACCAGGCTGTTGCCGGGTTGCTTCCAAACCTTGTTGCTCAAACAGCTGAGGCCGTTATTCAACAAACTCGTCATTCAGAACGTACTAACACGAATCCAGTTTCTGGTGGAGAAATTCGTGAGAATACCACGAACCATACTACCTATAGTATAGACATATGGATCGCTAAATTCCAAAAACAAAAGCCGAAATCCTTTAGTCACGCAACTAATCCAGTCGAAGCAAGAAACTGGATAGCTCATGTTGAAAAGATCTTCGGAGTTCTTGGAGTTCCGGAGCAATACAAAGTTAGATTGGCTACCTATAAACTCGAAGATGACGCACAAACTTGGTGGGAAGGATATAAGCAAGTCAAAGGAGGGGATGATTTCGACGCTAATCTTTCATGGGTCGACTTTCGTACCATCTTTTACGACAAGTATTTTTCTACCGCTGATAAAGAAGCTTATATCAGGGAGTATGCAGTGATTCGACAGGGGAGTGATGAACCAGCCTCTGAGTTCATTACTCGATTTTCAAGGTTGGCTAGTATTGTCGGAGACGTTGTAGGATCAGCAGAAGCCCAGGCAGAGAAATGCAAATGGGCAGTCAATGATCGAATTCGGAAGTCGATTATGTACATGAAATTTAAGGATATCACCGAAGTTGCCGATGCAGTCAAAACTTTTGAGTTCGAGAGAAAAGAATTTTTATCTAGAACTAAGGATAATAAGAAAAGAAACAGAGAAGGACAATTTAAGCAGGCAATCGGCCAATCATCCACTACGCCACAGCATCAAGACCGCAAAGTGCAAGGAAATCAAAACTCTGGAAATCAGGCACGTCCATGGCAGCCTAGACCACAAAACCAAAGGCCTGCTCAGAACCAGATTCAGTTGTATGCAGAACCTATTAGAGCTCAACCACCGAATCAACATGTAAACCCGAATCAGATTACATATCCTCTATGTAATACTTGTGGTAAAAGACATCAGGGCGTATGTCACCGAGGTACAGGAGCATGCTTTAGATGTGGCCAAACTGGACACATGATCAAGGAGTGTACAAAGAAAGACACTAAGAAGAATAACCAACCCAATGTTGGAGGAAGAGTTTTCGCACTCTCTGCTACTGATGCTGCTAATGCCCCAGGTACTGTGTCGGGAACCCTTCAGCTTGGTGAACGTAGTATCTATGTGTTATTCGATACAGGAGCGACCCATTCTTTAGTATCCCATTCGTTTACTAAGTACCTTCCGATAAGACCAACTCTCTTAAATCATACTTTAACCATTTCCACTCCCATGGAAAATTCATCCGTAATCACTTACGTATATAAAGATTGTCCTATCCGTATTGAATCTATTGTGTGTAAGGCAGACCGATTTCCAATACATATGTGTGACTTTGATGTTATTCTAGGGATAGATTGGTTGTCTCGACATCACGTAACTATAGATTGTCATTTCCGCCGTGTTATTTTCGGTAATCTTCATCATCCTGATATTATATATCAGGGAACTCAAGCTCATAAATCTCTTAAAATTATCTCTGCGCTCAAAGCTCGAAAATTCATATCAAACGGCTGTGCTGGATTCCTAGCATCTATTAAGCATACTTCTGCTAGTGTTAAGAGTATCGATAGCCACTCCGTTGTTCGTGAATATCCTGATGTATTTCCGGATGAACTACCAGGATTACCACCTGACCGTCAGGTAGAATTCACCATCGACTTGATCCCTGGTGCCGAACCTATTTCTAAAGCTCCATACCGTATGGCCCCAATGGAACTGAAGGAGTTGAAGGAACAATTGCAAGAATTGTTAGATCTAGGATTCATAAGACCCAGTGTTTCACCTTGGGGTGCTCCGGTCTTATTTGTGAAGAAGAAAGACGGTAGTATGCGTTTATGTATTGACTACCGAGAGCTGAACAAGATTACTATTCGTAATCAGTATCCTCTGCCTCGCATTGATGATCTCTTTGATCAACTTCAGGGGGCTCAGTTCTTCTCAAAAATCGACCTAAGGTCTGGGTACCATCAGCTAAAAATCAAGAATGATGATGTTCCCAAGACCGCCTTTCGTACTCGTTATGGTCATTACGAATTCTTGGTTATGCCCTTTGGGCTAACTAACGCACCCGCAGTCTTCATAGATTTGATGAATCGCGTATTTCGCAAATTCCTAGATAAATTCGTTATTGTTTTTATCGATGACATTCTGGTGTATTCTAAGAGTCATGAAGAGCATGAGGCACATCTACATGCGGTACTTGGAACCTTGCAGCATGAGAAGTTGTACGCTAAGTTTTCCAAATGTGACTTTTGGCTTAGCCAAGTGGCATTTCTAGGTCATGTCATATCAGCAGAGGGAATTATGGTAGACCCAACAAAGGTTGAAGCTATTACAAAATGGCCAAGACCCACTTCTGTTACCGAAATACGAAGTTTCTTGGGTCTTGCTGGCTATTACCGAAGATTTGTTGAAAGATTCTCGGTAATTGCTTTACCACTCACAAACTCCTAAGGAAAGGGGTGAAGTACTCATGGAATGAGGAACAAGAGAAAAGCTTTGAAGAATTGAAGCCGACATCGAACCTAAAAATAAGCTTATTTAGTATACGAGCCCGAGCCCGAGCTTTACTTATGGAGCTCGCAAGCCTAAAAAGTCTATTATTTATATTAGTTTATTTAATATACTAATTAATAGATAATAAACGAGCTCGAGCCCGAGCCGAGCTCGAGCTTGATAAAATACAAACGAGCTGAGCTCGAGCTTTGAAAACAAAGCTCGAATCGACCCAAGCTCTCATAAGTTAATCGAGCTCGAGCCTGGCCGACTCTCGGGCTCGGCTCGGCTCGTTTGCACCCCTACGAGTCACCACACACTATCAAAATCATTAAAAAAAACAAAACTAAATTGCATGTTCTTCACGCGTGAAAATCCAACGCGTTTTAAATTTGACGAGTGATAAAAAGGGGTGGCGGCGGTGTTCCCTTGCATTCCACGAGTGATGGAGGTGCCATCACGGGCGCCCCGTCCCCCTAACAAACATTAAAGCAACATGTACAACTTCTAATGCATAGATATGCTGCTAATTGATAATATATAAATATAGTACTTTCTAAATCATGTAGGTTCCTTATTTGATCGGTTATCGAGTTTATTATTATCTTTGATAGGTTGAGTTGTTTTCCTATCGAGTTTATTATTATTATTACTATTACTATTACTATTACTATTACTATTACATAGTGACATCTTCGAAGGGGGAGGTGAGGATAAAGTTCAGAAACCATTAGGGTCTGTTTGGTACGAGTGAATGGAATGGACGAGGTAATGGAATGGACAAGGGAATGCAATGGATCATTACCATTCCATGTCTTGTTTGGTTACCATATGAGAATGTAATAAATTATTATTGTATATTGTTTGGTAGGCAAGAAAAACGAAGGAATAAAATCAGCGGTGACTGGTGAGTGGTGGTGGTCGATGGTAGTGATTGTGGGTGGCGGCGACGGTGGTGGTGGGTGGCGGCGGCGGTGGATGGTGGCGGCGGCGAGTGGCGGTGGAGGCGACGATGGCGGCTGGTGGTGACCAGGGGGTGCGTGGAGGCAAAGGTAGCGGTGGGTGGCGGCGGCGACGATGGTTGTTTGTGGTGGTGGTGGTGGCGTCGATGGTGGTGGTGGGTGGCGGCGACGACTGACGTTAGCATCGATGGTGGTTGGTGGCGGCGATGAGTGGCAATGGTGGCGGGTGGGTGGCGGCGGCGGCGGCGTTGGCTGACGGGGTGGCGGTGGAGGTGTTGACGGGTTGCGGGTGGAGATGACGATGGCGTCGGTGGTGGTGGCGGTGGTGGTGGGTGGTGGCGAAGGTGGTGGGTTGTGGTGTTGTGGTGTCGGTGATGAATGGTGCTAGATGGGATGAAATGAAAAAAAAAACATGGGAAGTGGATGGAATAATTTTGATGGAATGGAATGCCTTATGGAATGGGTGATTCCATTCCATTGACCAACCAAACACCTTTTTCTTCGTTCCCTCGTAATGATCAATTCCATTTCGTCTCTCATTCCTGCATACCAAACACTACATTAGGTTCTGATTTATTGGGTTTACTCATAAATTGGTGTATAAACATTATTGCATAGTAGAGATGAATATAATCGGGTGATTACGCTGGTGGCATGATGATACTTCAATAGTCCATAAGTAATACAAATTTGCTGTAAAAAGATAAAAATAAAACAATAGCCAAATTTTTGTACCTGTGATTATGTAACATACTAATATTTAAATTTGGAGTAAATTGTCATTTTAGTCCCTGAGTTTTTGTCCAAATTGCCATTTTAGTTTAAATAGCTTTTTTTCTCCTTTGGGTCTCTGACTTTTCATTTTTCTTGCCATTTTGATCATATTGTCTAACTTAGTCTAAAAACCAGGTTATAATCAGGGGTATTTTTGGCATTAAATTATTATGAGGTTTATAAATTATGTTATAAACTACCCCTTGTTATCACTACACAACAGTTATGCCAAAAATACCCCTGGTTATAACCAGATTTTTAGACCGAGTTATGCAATGTGATCAAAATGACAAGAAAATGGAAAAGTCAGAGACCCATAGAAGAAAAAAAAAACTATTTGGACTAAAATGACAATTTGAACCAAACCTCAGGAACTAAAATGGCAATTTACTCTTAAATCTGATAAAATCTCAAGTTTAAGTTGGTTGACGAGTAATGTAACATAAAACAAACGTTCGTTGGCCCAATAAAAAATCAAATCGGTATTGCAAAGCTCTAAAATTAATTTACGGATCCCAATTTCCAAATAAAAAGATTTCGCAGTTTACGGTTAGAACAAAGCTTTTTTTGGCTTCTTGATTTATTGCAGGTTCAAGTTTATTAATTTCTTTCACATAAATCAAATCATGTTTCCAACAAAATTGGTTTGATTCCTCATCGAAAAATCCCTATGTCAAAACCCCGAATATGTATATTTTATGTTTATTTTTAAAGGGATATTAGATTTAAATAACACCAGCTTTCACCAATTGGCTGATAACATTCCCAACTTTTGATTTGTACACCAGCACTCCCAACTTTCAACTTGTTGGCCGATAACACTCCCTAACTAACTGAACCCTAACCCAGTTAGCTGATGTCAGCTGGCACGTCATCAAAAAATGTCACGTCAGCTGCCGCATCATTAAAATGCCATGTCAGCTGCCACATCATCAGAAAATGCCACATCAACTGCCACGTCATATGCCACATCAGCAAAAAGGGCCACATCAGATGACGTATTAGCAAAAACTAATTGGGTTAGGGTTCAGTTAGTTAGTGAGTATTATCGGCCAATAAGTTGAAAGTTGGGAGTGCTGGTGTACAAATCAAAAGTTAGGAGTGTTACTAACCAATTGGTAAAAGTTAAGTTTATTTAAATCTAATATCCCAACTATAAAATATGTGATTTGATTTTTCAAAGTATATGTTGGCCAATGTGATATTTATCATTTACTTTTGGTTTGCTAATTAACATGGATTAGTTAACTATTAATTAATCAATGAAATCAAGCAACATGTCAATTTTTTTCTAACTATTAATTAATCAATGAAATCAAGCAACATGTCAATTTTTTTCTACAATATCTCACAGATGGGCAAGAAAACGAAGAAAATTATTCAAGGCTTGGCGAGGATCTCTTGTTGGTGTATTTAGAAAGGTAGAAATGAATTGATCTTCAAGTAGCTAAACCGAAGTGTTCAACATATTTTAGGGGAGATTAAATCTAAGGGTTTCGGGTGGGTTAAAAATAGATCTTCTTGTAAATACATAAGATGGGAGGAATGGTGTAGATATCTTTTGTATATGTTGTAATTTGTTGCCCTTTGCACGTTTGGGTCGGGGGTTTGTTTTTGTTTGACATTTTTCCCTTTTGAGTCGGAAGTATGTTTTAATGAAGTTTTCTTTTCAAAAACAAAAAGTTGAAGGCCAAAACGAATTTGGTTACGTTTTTGATGAGTTATAAGTTTCGATCTCTCAAAGAAATCACATATGTGACATGTAAAGTTAGATGTATTTGATTCGACAAGACTTATGGGACTACTATATAGACTAACAACCAGTTGACTTGTAACAAATACAACTTGTGATCTACTTTAAGGGTCCCACCAACAGTGTGAATCGTTAGATGTATTTGACACGGAGTGGATCTGAAATTAATTATATATATGGACTATATGCCGATTATTAAAAAAAGAGTTAACTGCCATTTTCACCCCTTTCTTTTGGCTGAAAATGCTACTTCAGTTCAAAAAAATAAAAAATAAAAAATTTGCGCCAATTCCGTCCTCAATATTTTTGAAACGCGCCACTTCATTTCAAAATGATAACGCGTCATTAAAAATGTTAAGGACGGAACTGGCGCAAGGCGTTATCTTTTTGGACTGAAGTGACACGTTTAAAAAATGTTGAGGACGGAACTGACACAAATTTGTTTTTTGGATTGAAGTGTCATTTTCCACCAAATTGCAGGGACAAAAATGACAGTTAACTCTTAAAAAAAAAACAATTTATCGTAAAAATGCATGAATCGTGAATTTGATAGTCCACATGTTTATCTAAATACTTACTTTGAAATTTAGTATGTAAATTTTAATGTTCAAGATTTGAGGTTACTTGTCAAACTTGAATACATTTTATGAAAGAGGGTTTAATGTTATTCTTATTCATTCAGCTTGTCGGATTTGAGGCTTTATTTTAATCCAAAAATTGCCATCAAGTTGTAAGGAAGACAATATTCAAAGAATCTGTGTATGGATATTAATCAGGGAAAATTACGAAAATGTCGGTTGACCAAACATGTTTTCAAATTTGTCACGCTCCTGCGTCCTTAGAGGGGCACATTATGCGCGGGATGCGTCCTTCAAGCACGGGGTGCGTCCTTAGAGCAAAACCCAATAAAAAATGGGCACGTGGCCATGGGATGCGTCCTTCAAGCACGGGATGCGTCCTTCAAGTTTCTGAAGCGTCCGGCGAGGTTTCCGGCGAGTTGCAGGTTTCCGATGAGTTTTCCGTCTCGGAGAAGGCGGTTTTGGGAGGGTTTTCAAAGGATGGGTGGACCGTGAAACATACGCGCCGTCCAAGGCCGGTGTTGGCCTTGCCGTCGCCGTCAAGAAATCAAATACCGACAGCGCTCAAGGTCTCAAAGAGTGGCAGGTACCTTACTTTGTTTATTCCAACTTTGCTTTCTAATTTCTATTATTATTATTTTATTTATTATTAGTTGCTTACTAATTTCTATTATTATTTTATTTATTATTATTAGTTTAGAAACCGACCTATGCAGGAGTAGTTGTTGTAAATAAAGATAACGTTAAATAGTTGGTAATTCAGATTTAAGTATTTAGTTTAAACTCGCCGGAAAACTCGTCGGAAACCTGCAACTCGCCGGAAATCTCGCCGGACGCTTCCCGTGCTTGAAGGACGCATCCCATGGCCACGTGTCCATTTTTTATTGGGTTTTGCTCTAAGGACGCATCCCGTGCATGAAGGACGCATCCCGTGCATAATGTGCCCTTCCAAGACGCAGGAGGGTGACAAATTTGAAAACATGTTTGGTCAACCGACATTTTCGTAATTTTCCCTATTAATCAAGCCAAAGCCATAATGTTAGTCCCTTATATCACCTTCTTTCTAATGCTAGGAACTTGTAGATCATCAGACACCATAGCTGTGCATCAACACATCTCAGATGGTCAGACCATTCTTTCAGGGAATGCAAAGTTTGAGCTTGGTTTCTTTAGCCCGGGCAGTTCCAAAAATCGTTACCTGGGGATATGGTTTAAAAACACATCATCTCAAACCGTTGCATGGGTTGCAAACCGTGAAACTCCACTTATAGACAGTCGGGTACAGTCAAACTGGACAGCCAAGGAAACCTGACTCTTGTTAATGGTAGCGGGAAAGTCGTTTGGTCATCCAACTCTTCAGCATCTGGTACAGATATCAATCTTGTAGCACAACTCCTTGATACAGGTGATCTGGTAATCAGGAATGGAGACAAAACCAACAATGAAATTGTTATTTGGCAGAGTTTTGATTACCCTGGAGATACCTACTTACCAGGAATGAAGATCGGCAAGAACTTCATAACCGGAAGAGAAACATATTTGACATCATGGAGGAGTGCAGATGATCCTTCACCAGGTGAGTATACATTAAGGTTTTCAGCGGTTAAGGGTGAATATCAACAAGTATATATTATGAGAAGCTCTGCTATTAAAACAAGGATCGGGCCTTATAATGGCGTTTCATTTTCTGGCTGGCCTAACTTTAATCCTGATCCTGCTGATCCGAAGTATGTTAGTTATATGGTCGTGAATGAGAACGAGATGTATTTCGCTTATATTTCTAGTAGTAATAATACCACTTTCTTGCTGAGAACGTTAGTGACTCCTGGTGGTAAACTTGAGAACTTCCAGCTAAATTTACCAAACCCGGAATGGTTCCAGAGTAACACCTTACCAGTAGATTATTGTGACAACTACGAAGTATGTGGCCCATATGGGAGTTGTAATACTGCCACTTCTCCTTACTGTGGGTGCTTGAAAGGATTTGAACGAAAAACCTCAGATGAAACAAGTCCTGATGATGATACAAGTGTTTGTAAACGGATCATAGACATGGATTGTGGGCCTGGAGAGGGATTTCTAAAGTTTCCAAGCATGAAATTACCAGACACGGAGAATGCTGTCTTTAGTCGCAACATGAGCCTACTAGATTGTGAGACAGCTTGCAAGAATAATTGCTTGTGCACCGCCTATGCAAATCCCAACATCACTGCTAGTGGAGTTGGGTGCTTGCTATGGTTTGGGGGTATGATTGATATCCGAGTGTACCCACAGTACGGGCAAGATCTGTATGTTAGACTTGCGGCTTCAGAATTATCAGGTAAGCCAATATCCTTACCAAATTAGTGCATTTCATGTTTCATGTTTGTTTATGTCAGCAACTTGACGGTATATTATTTCCTTGAACCTTGTAAAATCTGCTAGACCTCCATCCCAACTTCAACAGAAAGAAACGGATAGTTTTGGTAGTGACTTTGTCAATATCAGCTACGTTGACTTTCTCGGGCCTCATGTTGGCACTCTACATTAGGAGAAAATGGAAGAAGAGATCAGATGCAGAGGGAGAAGGCAAGTGATATCGATGTGAATTGCCATTTGTATTTGTATGCTATACATATAAGTTTATGATCAATAATGTTTGAAAATAAAATCTGTTCCATTGTCATATTTTTAAAGGTAGCAGGAACAAGATGGGAAGTGCAGAGGTTCCGTTGTTTAGTTTATCTAAAATTTCTAGGGCTACCAGTGACTTTTCTGTCGACAACAAGCTGGGAGAAGGCGGGTTTGGACCAGTTTACAAGGTAAATGAATGATATGAATTAGATGTTCAAATCTTAGTAAGTATATATTAAACAACTTTGGATTTAGATTCAACACATGTATGTACTATTAATAATGGCGATCTTGGTCCATCAGGGTGTGCTAGAAGAAGGGCTAGAGATTGCTGTGAAGCGGTTATCAAAGTCCTCTCGACAGGGGCTGGATGAATTTGAGAATGAAGTTATTTGCATTGCTAAACTTCAGCATCGGAGTCTTGTGAAGCTCTTAGGATACTGCATTCAAGGCGATGAGAAAATGTTAATTTATGAATACATGCCCAACAAAAGTCTCGATAGTTTTTTATTTGGTTGGGCTCTCTTAAATTCCAAAAAGTGCAGATTTATAAATAATACAAATTATGGAATACTATACTTATAAACTATGTTGTTGCATATTGAGCAGATGAATCAAGGAAGTGGTTACTTGATTGGCCACAACGTTTCCACATAATTAATGGGATTGCTCGAGGTCTTCTTTATCTCCATCAAGATTCCCGACTTACAGTCATACATAGGGACCTAAAAGCAGGGAATATTTTACTTGATCATCAGATGCGTCCAAAAATATCAGACTTTGGTTTGGCCAGAATGTTTCAGGAAGACAAGAGTGAAGCGAATACAAAGAGAGTCGTGGGAACTTTGTAAGAATCCCTGAACTCGTTTTGTATTGTCTCATACATTTTTAGATTTTTAATGTCTTGTGTGTGTTGATTCAGGGGCTACATATCTCCAGAGTATGCTGCGAATGGTTTTTTCTCGGTGAAGTCAGACATTTTCAGCTTTGGGGTTTTAGTGTTGGAAATTGTGAGCGGGAAGAAAAATAGAGGTTTTATTCATGAAGAACATGATGATAACCTTCTTGGACATGTAAGTGTGTTAAATATTATCATCCATTGATGAAAATATACTCTGCACCTATTTAGAATATATATAGATATATAAGTGTGAGTTCAATCAAGAACCTTTGAAATTTGAAAAGTGAGGAACCAAATGGACCTTTTTGAGCTTTTAATAATGGAGGGAACAAAAGGAACCAACATAATTGAGGGAGATCACAATCATCCATTAAAATATGATCCAAGGGTTAAAAAGTGGTTTCTATTTATTTAACAATTCTTAATTGAACCTCCCTCCATATATATGTGTGACAATGAGCTTATATTTGCATATATGTGATGAAGCATCATAAGTACGATATGAATAGTGAAGCTCTAATACATCCATGGTGATCTTCTGATATAAATTAACTTCTGTTTTTTTGGGTCATATAGGCTTGGAGACTTCACAAAGAAGGCAAGTCTCTCGATCTGATTGATGAATGTTTAGGATCGTCCTATTCTGCTTGTGAAGTGTTGCGATCAGTACATGTTGGCCTATTGTGCGTGCAACAACGAGTAGAAGATAGACCTAACACACGGACTGTGGTTGGGATGTTGGATGGTGAAGGGTCACTTCCTTCTCCCAAAAAACCTGCTTTCTTTTTTCATCAAAGTGAAACCAGCTCCACATCAGCTCTTCCTTTATTGTCACCGTCATCGGTTAATAGTGTAACATTAAGTCAAGTTGATGGTAGATAATAAAAAGAAGTGTTTTAGTTATGTATCAGGTCATCTTTAGATGCCTAAATCAATTATATGTATAAATAATGTGATATTATATGGATCAATGTGTATTTATATATCAATTCATATCAATTACCTAAATGTGTGTTTGTATGTGTATTTCTTTTTTGAGGAATTTACGAAAATGGCCAAGAATAAAGTTGACTTACCAAAATAGCTAGCTCATGCGTCGTTGGAACCCGCATCACCCCTCTTATGCGTCCTTAATTCTTTAAATTGATGCATGTATGGATGAAGCAGCAAGTATGGAAATGGGATGCATGGGATGAGTCATAGATGCATGGGATGAGTCATGGACGCATGTGACGAGTCGGCGACGCATGGGATGAGTCACAGACGCATGTGATGATGGGATGAGTCACGGACGCATGGGATGAGTCACAGACGCATGAGATGCCTCAAATCTCCTAAAAGTAAATTTTATGAGTCACGGACGCATGGGACGCATGATGTCACTGAGACACGTGTCACTTCTACATTGGCGGACGCATAAATGAGCCCTGCAGACGCATAAGCTCTCTCGTAATCAGTGATGCCCTGCTCCACAGACGCATGAGGTGGCCATTTTGGTAAGTCAAACTTGTTCTTGGCTATTTTCGTAAATTTCTGTTTTTTTTTTCTTTAAATTTAGCATTTGAAGTCAAGCTATGTATCTCATTAGTTGTACGTTATTTGGATCAGTGTGTTTGTTTGTATGTGTATTTTTTTCAAATGCATGATTTTTAATTTTAACACACTCAATATCATTATCATTAGTAATAGACATAGACAATTAGTTATGCCAGAGTTGATTAGACAAAGATATTCTAACTTTAGAGTTTATTAAAAGTACTAATGTGATGCTTAGAGGCTACCAGCAGTTAGGCTCAACATCCTTTTGAGTTTTGACATTGAGAATAAAAATACAAGGTGTTTGCTTTGTATCATCAATGGGTGAAACCTTAGCGTGATTAGAATAACGTAACCGGAAAATTACCCAAAAATAATATGAATGGTAACTCGGACCTGATTTTGTAAGCAAACTATCACTTATAACAAAATACTAAGACTATGCGTTGTGGATTAAAGGAGGGGCGCCACATCACCCATTAACGGGCACAACACCGTGCCCATCCGTTAATAATGGGTTTAGTTAATGGAGAGATTGTGAATGCATTGGAGTTTTGAATGGAAGAAGGTGGGGCCATGTCTTTTCCAAGCAATCACATGCCTTTCTTTGTTTCTTTTTTTAATTTTAATTTTGATTTAGTTATTGGTATTGGGTGTTTAGTTAATTTACAACACATTGTTAACGGGTATTTAGTTAAAGGTTAAGTTCTTATGTGGCAATGACGTGGCAGTGATGTGGCAATAAGTTTAGTTCCCCGAAATTCCGAGCCTCCTCATATTAAGCACTGTTGGTTCAGGCCCCAAATAACACACACACACACAAGAAAAACACACCCACGAAACTCTTTCTGTATTATTAAACTTTAACAAAGAAACAAAACTGATGTACAAAAAGCTACTGCAAACTACACATATTAAGTGGCAAAGCTTGACAATGAAGACGTGGAGAGGGGGGGGGGGGTCGAAAACGTATATACCCAAAATTTTTATAGAACCGGGGGGTCGAAAACGTAAATACCGAAAAATTTCTATACGAAAACTACATAGATAACACTACCGAGCGAAAAGTTCGGGGTCGGGCGCCCCCGGCCCCTCTTAAGTTGCGCCCCTCCACCTATTTATGGTGATAAAACAAAACCCACATGCTTAAAATACCAAGTCTTCTTCTCCTTTTACACTACAAGAACAGGGTACCTTTAGCGGCGACAGGTGTCGCCGGTATTGGTCACTTTTGTCGCCGCTATTGACCTTTAGCGGCGACATATCATTACAACCCATCGTGCCTTTTGTGTCTTTATCAACCCATCGACTCTCATTACAAACGGGACAATTTTGCAAGGACTCGTTTTCTTTCCAAAAGAGAGCACAATCATTTGTGCACACATCTATCATCTCATATGCCAAACCAATCTTCTTAAATGTCTTCTTAGCTACATAATACGAAGGGGGAATCTTGTTGCCTTCTGGCATTGACTCTCGCAACAACGAGAGGAGTCGATCTACTCCTTCATTTTGAAAATGGTACGTATCCTTTATATTCAAAAGCTTTGCTAAAAAGTCGATAGAAGAAAACTTGGTACAACCAGGATATAATTCTGTTTCAGCTTCCTTTACCAGGTCTTCAAAATCATCAACAACACCGCTACTATCTCCATTCGAGTTCTCTTGGTTAAGGTATGTATCTTCTTCCATACGCTCCCCCCTAATGTCTTCAATAACGTTTACCATACCGTCTTGTAGCGCAACATCGTTTACTTCTGCAATTGGAGTCGTGGCCCTGTGATAGGTCCACTTCGTGTATTCCTTCCAAAAACTGTTAATACGCAAATGGTATTTCATTTCTGCCATAGTTTTTAAGCCAGAATTTTTACATTTGGTACACGGACATCTAACTTCATCGTGGTTTTTTATCACTCTTTCACACATCTCGATAAATGACTCGAGTCCTTGCTTGTATTGAGGTGAATGACGTGGGGAATCAATCCAACTTTTATCGATAGGCATTATGCAACTGAAAGAAAATCTAATTTAGGATTAACAAGACAAGGGTAGGCTGCTAAACCCACTTTTTGAACACTTTATCTCATATGTGAATGTGTATTACATGATTGTTTGTTTAAGAAAAATTCGGCAGCATTTCCTCTTAGCTCCCAAGTATATATGTAATGATATATATACCCGAGGAGCAAAGAGAAAATGATAACCGAATCCTTCTTAAACAAACAATCATGTAATACACATTCACATCCTAAATGAGATAAAGTATTCAAAAAGCAGTCCCAAGATAAACGGGGACAACCCGAAATTAATTTCTAAATCAATTTCGGGCGGGTATTTCTAAGCTCGCTATGTTTAAAATGATTAATTCAAACACGGGCACAATTTTTAAGCTTGTTATGTTCTTAATGATTGTTTTAAATTTTGGGCGGAACGTTATGTTTTAAATCATGATTTCAATTTCGATTGGGTGTTTTCTTAGCTCGTTATGTTTGAAATGATGAATTCAATATCAGACACGATTTTTAAGCTCGTAATGTTCTTCATAATGGTTTATATTTCGGGCGGGTATTTTCATAGCTCCTTATGTTTTAAATGATGATTTTAATATAAAGAGGGTATTTCCTAACTAATATATATTTGTCAAATTTAAATATAAATGTTTTAAAACCTAAACACAAATATACAAATTATCAAACTTTAACATTTTTTTCAAACCTACACATTTGCATCCTTACACACACATTTGCATACGTTATACAAACATACATACTAACATGCACATTTTTCACCAACATACTAACATACAACAATTATACAACCATACTAACAATTTACAATTTACATACTAACATTGTACAATTTACATACTAACAATTTACATACTAACAATTATACAAACATACATACATTCATTCATACACTTACATACCCACATACAACTTAAACTAAAAATTATACAATTTACATACTAACAATTATACAAACATACATACTAACATACACAATTTACATACCTAAACTAAAAATTATACAATTTCTAAACTTAAAAAAAAAAAAAAACTAACCATTATACAATTTACATACACATTTTTCAAATACACCTACATTATACAATTAACATACTAACAATTATACAAACATACATACATTCATTCATACACTTACATACCCACATACAACTTAAACTAAAAATTATACTATTTACATACTAAAAATTATACAAACATACATACTAACATACACAATTTACATACCTAAACTAAAAATTATACAATTTCTAAACTTAAAAAAAAAAAAAAAAAAAAAACTAACCGTATTTTTCAAGTTTCAAGGAGATGAAGACCGAGGAGACGAAGTGGTGCCGGATTCGAGATGGTGGTGACCGGATTCGAGATGGTGGTGATCCGATATTTCTTCCACAAACACAAAAATACACAAAAAATGTAACACCCCGAAAACGGGTTTGGTAATTAACCCACGTTAATACTAAAAGACGGGTAAAGTGCCGCTAGTAGTAAAAATAACCCGGTAAATATTTGGGATTTAATAAGAAATCCTAATATTAGATACAAGCGAAACAAAGTTTAGATGAATTAAGTTTATAAGAGCCCGAGTTAACGGGACTTAAAAATATTACGGATTATAACTCCCGAAACCCACCAAGTAACTAGGAGTATTAACCTAGTTAGATAATGTCTTGACATTTATAGAACAAATATGGTTAAGATATCCTTTAAATAACTTGTGTAAAGTTGAGGGACCAAAATGGGATAACCTGGAAATGGTTTTAATTAAACTAAATAAAATAACACAACACACACACACAAGTGTGTGTGGTGCGTGTTCTGGTCGACCAAGAAAAGGCTCCCAGGAGCCAAGAACCCTAACTCCAACAAATCAACAAATTGAAGCTCAATTCAAGACCCAAATCGATGCATGAACGCATATAAATGATCACCTAATCGCGGGGATCACAAGGTATGTCGAATTTTCAGATTTGGTGATACTTTGAGATTATGATGAACAATCATAATCGAGATTTTTCAATGAATGTTGAATCTATGAGTGTTATTGTGATTATATATTGGTTTAGAAACAAACCCTAGTAGAAATCTTGATGAATTGTTGCCAAACTAGGGATTTGATAATTACCCTATTATGAGCTAAGTGGGTTTTGGTTGAATTGATGTTCTAATGGTGTTTATAAACATCATATTAACTCATATGAATGAACTACTTGAACAAATTAGGGATTTTGTTAAGAGTTCATAAGTAACTAGAAGTGGGTTTTGTTAGATATGATGAAATCATGAAGAACTTGAAGTAATATCACTTGTATGTGATTAACAAGTAAACTAGGAAGTGGGTTTTTATGTAATAGTAAAGATGATGATAAGTTTATGTTTAAAATCATCATATTGGATAATAGAAACAAGGCACTCAAACAAATTAAGTGATTTGGGAACTTGTTCATTCATGATTGAAATGGGTTTTGAATGTTATGATGAAGTTTGATAGCCATGTTCATGTAACTAAGTGTATAAGATCATGTTAGCTACTAATTGATAGATAGAACTTGAATGTGCATTTATATGCTAAGGGGCGTTTGACTTTTAGTAGTCAAACCGACCATTAATAAGATCGAATGGTAATTGTGATAGAAAATATGTAAGATGGAATAGTCATAATTAAGGATGACTAATATAACCATCTTACGAATTATGATGATAGTTTGACGCTTGACAAGCTAGGTGGAGGCTTGGAAAGGAAGCGGGTCAAACGAAGCAAGAATGGCGGAAAAGCATAATTCGGATGCAAGGTAAGTATAGCTTACACTAGTCTTAAATTGTGGAAATGTTTTCTTATCATATAAATTATGAATGAGATATCTAAACAATTGAAATATGATGTTCCGTCGTGTAGTCGAACGGAACAAGAAAAATCAAAGATGATAGAAACCATAATAATGGTTAAAAAGAAGTAAATCGATAATTTGGTCATATTATGTCTAAAGCAATACATGGTTTATAATTAAAATAACCGTATGGTGTTAAACGGGAAGAGTCATGTAGAGGAGATGATAATAAATATCATCTCGCAAAGATAAATGGTCAATTCGGCCAAACGGGTCAAAAGGTGTAGACAACACCTTTTGACTATATAGACTAATGATTCTTTTGTCAAGTCATATGCTTACAGGAATAGACATCCAATGGATATTCGCATCGTTCTTAATTAGCGAATATAAAGCAAGGTATTAAAATTGGGTCTAATTGTTGATCCGAGCCAGGTACGCATATTTATGATGTATGAAAAAGTGCTAATTTGGTCGAATAATTGGTGATAGCCCTTCATTGTAATAGAAGGACCGAAATCGACCAAAACGCCCTTGTAGGCTAAATTGAACAAACAACCCTTAGAGGTTGTTTGGAAAGGAGTCTTATGATTAAACAAAAGTTTAGAACGAGTATAGGTAGTGAAAGATGTAATTCTTGGGCTAAAAGACTCCATATGAGTCTTTGTCGTAAAATGATATTTCAAGGGAAATAAATCCGGAACACCTAGATATCTACTTTAAATCCAACACACATTTAGTTGTGATGGAAGAGTACTAGATAAGAAATATAGGTTACAACGCTAGATTGGAATAAAAGCGAAAATTGAGTTTAAAAGTGCTTAAAATATCCTTAACGGGTCAAAATAAGCATACGAGTGAAAATGGGTTTAAATTGTGTAATAAACCTATAATTAGAACCTATAATGGTAGGTAATATTAAATTAAAGAGTTGTATGTGATATAGGAATCAAACAAATACGTTTGTTTGATAAAATGCGTAAACGGGTCAAATTTTGGTAAAAGAGTAATAAGCCGAAGACTTAAAGGTCTTAAATTTTGTTAAGCCGAATGTCGGGTTTTAACTCCATATGATGGAGAATCAAATTACAAACATGTAGGAAGAAACGGTAGGTCAAATGGATAAACGGTTTGAAAGATACGAAAGATTTCGTGTCAAATTACGGCAAAAATGGAAAGGTGGGATGCAGGTGCCACCGTAAATTACGGTGCCACCGTAATTTACGGTGGACCTGAAATAATTTACGGTGAAACACCCCTGATCTACGGTGGAAACAAATCAAAACAAGGACCACCGTAAATTACGGTGTCCACCGTAATTTACGGTGGACCTTGTATAAAAAATGTATTTTTGATCAGTTTTGTTTTCCGGACTCGTTTAGATGCGTTTTAATTACCGTATGACTAAAGCATTTCATGTTTATGAAATGTAGGTACTTTCTGGGATGCCGGAAGACGATCAAGTTCAACGACGAACCGAACACGATAATGATACACGCTTCCGCACATTGCATCGTTGTAGATTTTAATCAACGAATTCGATCACGTTTTGTAGAATAACCTATGATTTGTAAAAGTTTTAATAAACCCGTATTTTCGATGTATATGTAATAATTAATTACATGATTATTTTCCCTAAACATACGTTAAACCTTGATTTACAAGAACGGGTGTTACAAAAAAGAGCAAAAATTAAAGCCTATAACATCTATATAACAAATGTAGAGAAGAAATCTAACAAAAACAAAGTGAAACTAACCGATTTGGACTCAAACACGCGAATGAGCAGCTGTGTTCGGAGGTATTTTTGGGGAAAAATGAAAGAGGAGGGAGAAATTGGCGCTGTATAGGGTGTTTGGCTCGTTCAACCATTAGCGGCGACAAGTTGTCGCCGGTATTGCCTATCGTCGCCGGTAATGAGTTTAATGAAGTTGACCATAGATAAGATTTGTGTGGCTAGGAATTAAAGTTCTGACATTCACTTTTAGCGGAGACTAGCTGTCGCCGCTATTGACCTATACTTGTCGCCGGTAATGATATATAAATCCCCAACCGTCAGATCATGATTTTGATCAACGGATGGGGTTTGGTTTGAGAGCCTGTGACGCGGATCGACCAATAGCGGCGACATATGACCTGTCGCCGCTAAAGGTGTCGCCGGTAATAGTGTATTATTCTTGTAGTGTTAATCAGCAGATTTCAACGTTCACATTAACCTCCACTTTTCAACTCTCTTCCAATAAACTCGGTCAAAACTCACGTTCCTAACTGACTCGGGTAACCCGTTTTCATGTTGACCCGAATCGACTACTCATTCGACCCGAGATTACATCCAACAAGCACACATAAAATTGAGTGAATCATGTCACATACTATTATTTTAGTTCTTTACCTTACTTTTGTTGTAATGAGACCCATAGAGTTAAGGAGATACATCCCCTTGACTTGAACCACTTTTGACAAGCGATGCTCGATTATTTTAGTTCTTTACCTTACTTTTGTTGTAATGAGCCCCTTAGAGTTAATGAGATACATCCCCTTGACTTGAACCAACTTTTGACAAGCGATGCTAGATTTGAGAATACAAAAGAAAGTAAAAAATACACATACAAACACACATTTATGTTGACAAAACTAATAAGTACACACTGATCCAAATAATATTACATTCTTTACATATAATCAATTTAGGCATCTAAAATTGGCTTAGAACATGACACAAATATTTCTTTTCACCATCTACTTGACTTAATGTTATTCCATTAACAGATGATGATAGTAAAGGAAGAACGGAGCCGGAGTTGATTTCACTATCTTGAATAAAGAAAGCTGGTTTGTTGGGAGAAGGAAGTGAGCCTTCACCACGCAACATCGCAACCACAGTCTGCGTGTCTGGTCTATCTTCTACTCGTTGTTGCACACACAATAGGCCAACTTGTACTGATCGCAACACTTCAGAAGAAGAGGACCCGCGTAAACATTCATCACTTAGATCGAGAGACCTGCCATCTGTGTAAAGTCTCCATGCCTATATGAATCCAGTCAAAATAAATAAACTCAGAAGTTAGTTCATATCAGAAGGTACACCTAAAATCATACAGATTAGTCGAACATAATGCACATATAGGCTCATTGTTACATACATACATGGACTGAGGTTAAAATAAGAACCGTTGAATAACAGGAATCAAAGAAACCACTTTTTAGCCTTTGATCATGGAGTGGACAAAAAGCAGGAGTCAATTGCCAACCATGGAGCGAAACAGACATAATAGAGTGAGACCTAAGTTAATGGGTAAAAAAGTAGTTTTTTTTGTTCCTCGTTATCTAATTGTAACTCACACTAAAATACATGCATCAATGGAAAGTTATATCCAAAAGACTTACGTGTCCAAGAAGGTTATCATCATGGTCTTCATCAACAAATCCTCTATTTTTCTTCCCGCTCACTATTTCTAGTACTAAAACGCCAAAGCTAAATATATCTGACTTAACGGAGTAGAGACCGTTCACTGCGTACTCTGGAGATATGTAGCCCCTGAATCAACACACAAACAAATATAAATGTATATAAAAATGTTCCTAACAATACGAATCGATTTCAGGGATTCTTACAAAGTTCCAACGATTCTCTTTGTATTTGCTTCACTCTCGTCTTCTTTAAACATTCTGGCTAAGCCGAAATCTGATATCTTTGGACACATCAAATGATCAAGTAAAATGTTCCCTGCTTTTAAATCCCTATGTACAACTTTAAGCCGGGAATCTTGATGAAGATAAAGAAGTCCTCGAGCAATCCCATGGATTATGTGGAATCTTTGTTGCCAATCAAGTTTCAACTTCCTTGATTCATCTGCTCAATTTACAACAAGGTAATTTATATATTATTCCCTTGCAATTTTATGAAATCTTTATTTTTAGGATTGTAAGAGAGCCTAACCAAATAAAATACAGTCTAGGCTTTTGTTAGACATGTATTCATAGATTAACATTTTCTCATCGTCTTGAATGCAATACCCTAGAAGCTTCACAAGATTCCGATGCTGAAGTTTGGCAATGCATATAACTTCATTCTCAAATTCATCAAGCCCCTGTCGAGAGGACTTTGATAGCCGTTTCACAGCAATCTCTTGTCCTTCTTTTAGCACACCCTGGTGGATCGAGATTGGCAAAGTTGTTTATAATGTACAAAAATGAACATTTGATTTATACCATTTACCTTGTAAACTGGTCCAAACCCGCCTTGCCCCAACTTGTTGTTGATCGAAAAGTCATTGGTAGCCTTAGAAATTTCAGCTAAGCTAAACAACGGTACCTCTGCACTTCCCATATGCCTGTTGATACCTTTGTAATCTTCATCAAGGGTCTCGGTAGGTCTACCTAGAAAATATGACAATGAGACAAAGATCATAAGGTATTAACTTATATATGTAGACAAAAGATCAAATACAAATACCCTTATCTTACAAACGTACGAATAGGGTGAAAAGGTAAAAAACACGGTGGTTTTTTCGTAATTATTTACTCGCAGAGTAATTATCAAAATTACTCTACAAATGATCTTGTAGGGTAGTTTTGATCTTGTAGAGTAATTCTGTAGAGTATCATAATTACTCTACAAATGATCTTGTATGGTAATTTTGATCTTGTAAGATAATTTTGATCTTGTAGGGTAATTTTGTAGAGTATCATATTTACTCTACAAGTGTATCAAAATTACTCTGAAAGTTTCAAAATTACCCTACAAGAACATTTTACAAAATTACCCTACAAGATCAAAATTACCCTACAAGAACATTTTACAAAATTACCCTACAAGATCATTTGTAGAGTAATTTTGATAATTACCCTGCGAGCAAATAATTACGAAAATGTCACCTTGTTTTTTTTGGTTTTTCGTGGTACGTTTTGTACGATAAGACTGTATGTACGTGAACTTAACTCTATATATGTACAAATAGCAATTCAGATCAATATCACTTGCCTGATGTCTCTGCATCTGACTTCTTCTTCTGTTTTCTCCGTATGATGTAGAGTGCCAACATGAAGCCCACCAAAGTAACTAAAGCTGATATTGATACAGTCACTACCATAACTACTCGTTTCTTTCCATCGAAGCTGGAATGGAGGTCTAGAAGATTTACATGGTTAACAGATTGAAACATGAAATGAATTAATTTGGTAACGTTATTGTTTTACCTGATAATTCTGAGGCGGCAAGTCTAACATAAAGATCTTGCCCATTTTGTGGGTATACTCGGACATCAATCAAACCCCCAAACCATAGCAAGCACCCAACTCTACCTGTAGTGATGTTTGGATTTGCATAGGCGGTGCACGAGCAGTTACTCTTGCAAGCTGCCTCACAATCTAGTTGGCTCATGTTGCTACTGAAGACAGCAGTCTCCGTGTCTGGCAATTTCATGCTTGAAAACTTATGGAACCCCTCTCCAGGCCCACAATCCATAGCAATGCTCTGTTGACAAACATTTGTATTTTCTGAGGATTTTCGTTCAAATCCTTTCAAGCAGCCACAGTAAGGAGAAGTGTCTGTATTACAGCTCCCATACGGGCCACACACTCCATAGTTGTCACAATAATCTACTGGTAAGGTGAGACTCTGCATCCATTCTGTGTTTGGATAATTTAGCCACAAGATCTCAAGTTTACCACCAGTAGTTACTATCGTTCTTGACAAGAGTGTGGTGGTATTTTTTATAGAATAAGTAGCGAAATACATCTCGTTCTGATTCACAACCATATGACTAGCAAATGGCGGATCAGCAGTCTCAGGAGTAATGAGTGGCCGGCCAGAAAATGATATGCCATTATATGGCCCGATCCTTGCTTCAATAGCAGAGCTTCTTCTAATATATAATTGTGGATATCTACCATAAACCATTGAAAACCTTAATGTATACTCACCTGGTGAAGGATCATCTGCACTCCTCCATGATGTCAGATATGTTTCTCTTCCGGTTATAAAGTTCTTGCCCAACTTCATTCCTTCAATGAAGGTATCTCCAGGGTAATCAAAACTCTGCCAAACAAAACTTTCATTATTGGCTTCGTTTTCATTTTTAACTACTAAATTGCCCGTAACAATGAGTTGTGCTACGAGGGTAATACTTGTGCCACCAGATGCTGATGAGTTGGAAGACCAAATGACTTTGCCGCTACCATCAACAAGAGACAGGTTCCCTTTGTTATCTAGTTTGACCACACCCGAGTTATCTATAAGTGGAGTTTCGCGGTTCGCAACCCATACAACCGTTTGAGAAGATGTGTTCTTAAACCAT
The DNA here is from genome assembly GCA_030545235.1 of Helianthus tuberosus. Taxonomy (NCBI): domain Eukaryota; kingdom Viridiplantae; phylum Streptophyta; class Magnoliopsida; order Asterales; family Asteraceae; genus Helianthus; species Helianthus tuberosus. The sequence goes on from CM060396.1 coordinate 51,442,381, forward strand.
ATACCAAGGTAGCGATTTTTGGAGTTGCCTGGGCTAAAGAAGCCTAGCTCAAATTTTGAATTCCCTGAAACAATGGTCTGACCATCTGAGATGTTTTGATTCACAGCTATAGTGTCTGATGATCTAGAAGTTCCTAGCATTAGAAAGAAGAAGGTGATACAAGGGAGTAACATTCTGGTTCGAATCTTCAAAATTGTGTCCTTCCAAGAATGGACTTTTCTTGGCCAATTAATGAGAAATAAACCGATAGCTTACAATGCAACAAATCCATACACAAGGAATCGCCCAGAGCTAAACGCCTGTATACAAGGAATGACCATGGACTACACCGTCATATATGGCAATTAACGTGGGTTAACCGGCCGTGTAGAAGGAATCACCATGGTTTAAACGCTCGTATACAGGTGAAAAGACTAATGTGACTGGGGAGGCAGTGTACATCCAATACAAACCACGTTTACGTGTTCGTTTTTAGCATGACCGTTAAAATAAATATCATGTATGAACTCAAATGGGATATTTTTGACATATGTGATGTGAGCAATGATCTATATGAGAAGAGCCGACATATATGACCAATAACTCGTCACACAATTCGAACCAAATTCAAACAATTTGAATCACATATTTTTGTGGTTTGAATGTTGCCAACGGGATATTTCCTTACATGGGTTAAAACATTAAGCTTTTGCTGTGGAAGAATCCTCACTAAGGGGACTGGTTGTGGTACGTGATAGGTAATCCATCACGCGTGCTCGACAATTGCACACCGCCGCCACCCACATTTACAACGCATGGAATATTACACGCGTGGAAAGCATCACGCATTGAACAATTGGAAAATTCGACCGTTTGGCTCTTTTGACCGTTTTTTAACGGTAATATATTTAATAAAAAAAAAACCTTTAAACCTTTATATATACTTCTCAATTTTTAACCATTTCACCCACACCAAAACACAAACACATTTCACACAATCTACATCTTTCTCAAATGGAGTTTCCTACGGATTCGACGTTTCCGATGGACAGCGATAGCGATACCAAGTCGTCTTCCGACAATGAGACGCTTAAATATTTTGTGTTGGTGTATAACGAACTTGAATCTAGTTCGTCCCGCCCAAAGAAGAAGATGGTAGATCGTGATCGTATACATGCCAACGAAGTGTTAATGAATGATTATTTTGTGGAGAATCTGCTCTACAATGCCGAAACGTTCAGAGATCGGTTTCGTTTTCCAAAAGAATTATTGTTAAAGATTGTTGGAGACATCGAAGCAAGCGAGGAATGGTTTCAAGAAGGTTACGATGCGAGGGGCAAACCAAGTTTCATGGCGATACAAAAATGCACGTCCGCCATTCGCCAACTAGCGACATGTAACCCTCCCGATCAATTTGATGAATACCTAGCTACGGCGTCCAGAACTTCCTGTGAATGTCTGCAATTTTTTTGCAACGCGGTCATTAAGTTGTATGGTAAAGAGTTTTTACCTAAACCGACGAGACACGACATCTCACGTATTTACGCCACACATGAGGCTAGATGGCATTTTCCAGGGATGCTCGGTAGCATCGATTGTACACATATCAAGTGGAAAAATTGTCCAAGAGAGTTGCGAGGGGCGAATGTTAGGGGTGACATCAAAAGACCAACCATCATACTAGAAGCGGTAGCGTCGAATGATTTATGGATTTGGCATTCATATTTCGGTGTTCCAGGTTCATACAACGACATTAATGTGTTGCACACATCGCCGTTGTTTCAAACGGTAACGGATGGTACCGCACCCTTCTGTCCATTCTATGTTAACGGACGATATTACAGACGAGGCTTTCTTCTTGTGGATGGTATCTACCCATCATGGTCTGTTTTCGTGAAAGCTCCTTCCTTTCCTGTCGAGGCTAAAGAAATCGTGTTCAAAAAGTTACAAGAATCGGCAAGAAAAGATGTTGAGAGGGCTTTTGGTGTTTTAAAGGGTAGATGAGGCATACTACGCCAACCGGTTCGTGCGATGAACAAGAAATCAATACATAGCATAGTATATGCATGTATCATATTGCACAATATGCTAATCAAAGAAGACGGACATGCAATATCTCCGGATTGGGTGCCGGATCCTCCTACACAAGTTCAAGTTCCAGAAAATATCCAACAAGACTTGCGTGATGAAGAAACTCACTTTCGGTTGAGATACGATTTAATCGAACTAGTAGGTTCTTTAGGTTTGGAGTTTCATGAGTCGGACGAGGAGTAGAGTTTTTTTAGTATTTTTGTTTAAATTGTAGCCTAAAATATTTCTAGTATGTTAAATTGAAGTAGTATGTTTTAATTTTAATGAAATTTATAATTTTAATGTTTTATTGTTAATTTCTAAAAAAAGAAATTAAAAAAAGTTGTGAGTGATGGAATTCCATCACTAGTGATGACCATCGCTACTAAAAAAGGTTGTGAGTGATGGAATAATGGTTGATGATATGGCGGAACTTGATTGGATGTTGTGAGTGATGAGTGATGACCACCCCCACTCCCCTAAGGACATGCTCACATGCATGTCTCTAATTAAACGAAGTTCTACAGGTATTAGTTTTTTTTAATTTTATTTTTTAGTGTTACTTACGTGTATATCATATAAGATTAGGAGGGGAGATTGAGATGGTTTGGGTATGTGAAGCGAAGACAAAGTTAGAGTAGTGGAAACTCTTACTGTGGAGGGGAGGAGAGGAAGAGACAGACCCAAAGTGACATGATATGAGCAGATTAGACATGATTTACTAGAGTTGCATCTTTCTAAGGACATGGTTCAAGATAGGACTGCGTGGAGATGTATGATTAGGGTTAAGGACTTCTAGAGGATATTGCAGAAAGGTCTTAGATGTATTTTAGGGACGTATGTTTTCTTATTCTTTAAGTGACCTTACCGGTGATTGCCTTCTTGTGCTCATGCCCTAATGATGTTGTATGCTATTATACATGATTTACATTATATTCTGTCACTCTGATAACTTTCTTGGTATTGACGACTTCTTATTTCTATATTCTTTGACTTGGTGTGTTGGTATGCTGTTCGTTTTGGAGCCGAGGGTCTCTCTGGAAGCAGCCTCTCTATCCCTAGGGATAGAGGCAAGGTCTGTCTACATCCCACCCTCCCCAGACCCTATAAGTAGCTTTGCTATTTGTGGGATTTACTGGGTATGGTTGTTGTTGTTGTAGTGTTAATACGTGTAATACCAATTTTTTAGGGTAAATTACTTTTTGAGTCCCTGTGTTTTATTGGTTTTAACCACTTGAGTCCAAAAGCAAAAAGTTTAACAACCTGAGTCCCCATAAGCATTTTCTTTAACCATTTGAGTCCAAATTTCTAACACTGTTAGAATTTTTTGGTTAAATATAGTTGAATGACCAAAATACTCTTATAATTAAAAAATAAAAAAGAAATTATGTCTCTCTTATATCCCCTTATCTCTTTCTCTCTCTGAATTCTCACCTTCATCTCTCCCTCTCATCTCACTTTCTCTCTCTAGACCACTATCAACACCACCACCGTCACCACCACAATCAAACTCTCTAGACCACCATCAACACCACCACCGTCTCCCTCTCATCTTTCTTTCTCTCTAAATTCTCACCTTCATCTCTCCCTCTCATCTTTCTTTCTCTCTTCGATGGACACCATGACGGAGTCCTCCATGGCTGTTAACTCACTCCCTGGAGGTAGCCCAGCTTGCTGCATCAAATTGGCAACATGAGCAATCTTTTGGGCTCTTATAAGAGCTAATTCATCCTCCGTATAAGGCGACATAGCAGGTGAAACCCGAGTTGTTGAGCCAGAGACAGGAGTAGCATATTTGGGGGGGGGGGGGGGTAGTTGTTGGTTCGATTGGATGGTTTGATACCGATTAGGAACCAAACTGATGTTTACTTATGACATGGGGATCACTAGAAATCTCAACATGATGCAGATCTGTGCTAATACCACAAGAAGGAGAGGCGGCACACGAATCCTCCACATTAGGTTTATGAAATCGACACGAACAGGGGAATTAAAGGTAGACGAAGGTGGATCTAGCCCCAACCCTGGTGGATTTGGTGGAGCAAGAGGGATTTTTGGTGATTAGTGATTTTTGGTTCAGTAAGAGATATATCGGGAGTAAGTTAACAGTGATCGGAGGAAGAAAAGTGGCTGGAGAATAGATCGGCCGGAGAGAAAACTTACCGGTGGCCAGAGAATGGTTACGGTGGTGGTTGTTTGGAGAGAGAGAGAGAGAGAGACTGAGTGAGTTAACAGTGATCGGAGTCCTCCATAGCCGTGATGGTGGTATTTGTAATATTCTTTATTTTTTTATTTTATAACTATAAGGGTATTTTGGTCATTTAACAATACTTAACCAAAAAATTCTAACAATGTTAGAAATTTGGACTCAAATGGTTAAAAAAAATGCTTATGGGGACTCAGGTCGTTAAACTTTTTGTTTTTCGACTCAAGTGGTTAAAACTCATAAAACACAGGGACTCAAAAAGTAATTTACCCTATTTTTTATTTAATATTTCATTTCTTTTTTATTTTAAAAATGTAGATTTACAGCAAAAAAAAAATGTTAAAATTTTTTAATGTGTTTTTTAAGCTTTTTTTTAGAGTTTTTTTTAGTTTTTTCATTTAAATGAGTTTAAAATAAAAAAATTGATGTGTTTTAAGCCTTTTTTAGGAGGTTTTTAGTTTTTTTTTTTTCATTTAAATGAGTTTTCTTTGATCCATCCCCCCTCTCTCTATATATATACTTTTTTGTTTTTTTAAATCTATACAATATATAATATTATAGTAAATAACATACATATTTATATATCCTTAAAAACAAAGGTCGGTGCACCGATCAAATTACAAAACTACCCCTTTTGTTATTCTATTGTCTTCTACACGCTTGCCAATCCTTCAATCAATCGTTCTATTGTCTTCCACCGTCACCATCACTGTGACCACCACCATCCTCCGCCGCATGTGCCGTCAAATCCCTATACGTCGTCCTCTGTTACCTGGTAACTCGGCGGTTAGGGTTTCAAAGACGCAACCCCATTAGAAACGATGTTTAGGGTTCAGACGTCCTGATCTGTATTCTGATGTAGCAAAAGGAGGCTATGGTTTCATGATGTAAACAAAAAGTTGAGTGTTGCAGTTGCAGCAATCCTTGAGATCAAATTGTCAATCCCTAAGTCACGTTTCTATCTCAAGCTCTATGACACCAAGGCAAGTTAATCTTCAGCATATTAGTATTTTTATAATAGGTGTCGATTTATTTTTTTTTAGTTTAATTTTCGTATATTTAAGCCTATCAAAGTCAAGGAAATGCACAGTGCCTTCCTTCTTTACACCAATCCTAGATCTCATGTAACCCTTCACTGTTTTGGAATCAATAGAAGCATTTAGATGTTTTCCATATAGTACTTCTACTTAAGTGTTAACTAGAAATGTTGATTTCCACCTATTTACTTGAAAATAGGTTTATTTTAGATCTCCAATGAGTCAAATATACAACTAAAGAGCATATGTAGATGTGATCCAAATAGTACTTCTACGCATACTTTAGTTAAGTGTCATTTAAAGATGTCAATATCGACCCATTTACTTGAAAATTTGATTTGAGTTCTCCAATGAGCCAAATATATAACTTACGAGCATACCTAGATGTGAAACGGGTCAAGTTGGAAGTCCCCAGTTTGTTATTTAAATGTTTGCAACTTCTTGAATGTATTTACTAATTTCTTTTGGTGCTACCAAACAGCCAGCAGCCTATGGGGAATTAGTGTCAATCAGGGGGCTTAATGCTGGTGATCAGAGATGTTTAATTGTAAGTTTTTAAATAATTTGACACAGAGCCCATATGGCCGGGGGGGGGGGGGGGTATTGGATTGTGTCATGGTTCATCACCAGCCAACTTTTGACCACCCGGTGCTAAAAGGAACAACACCGTTGGTGGATTTAACTTACTTCTTTACAATTTACAAAGTTCATTATTTTTCTTCTTTATATTTATTTTGTTATTACTTTTTGAATAAATATTAGGACCCACCGAAGAGACCATACAGGCATCATCATCATACAGGGATGGAGTCGAAAATGTATCAACTACGAGTTTATCCAGCGAATACTGCCTGGAGGGAACAATTCCGATCAGAAGACAACTGAACAAGATTGTTCTAATGGTAGTCATGAGGTAATTTTTTTCCTTTTTAAAATATCGAAGATAAAATAAATAATTATATACAATTATACAAGTTATAGTTTATGATTTTAATTTCGTTTAAGAGTATTTAAATTGGTAGACCATATTGGAAACATAATAATTTTTGTAATTTGATATTCAAGTAAGGGGTTTTCTTTACTTTTGTATACAATAACCAAAGATTCTTTGCCAAATATATAAATATTGTCACTAATTAACAACATGCAGTTGGTTATGTAAGTGGAGAACAATACGATGGAGCAAAAGCCAGCATAAATGTGTGGAATCCAAATGTGACGTATCGTTTTGAATTTAGACTCTCACATATGTCCCTGCATACGATTGAAGAAGAAGACCAAGGTACTATTATTCTCATAATTTCTTTGTAGTTTGTTACTATTTGATTTAGGAAACATACAATTGTACTCTGTTTTGTATGTATGCGGGGATTGATTTAGGCTGTACAAATACCGTAATAAAATGGTTTTCTTAATAGTGTACATCAGTCATGGCAAAATTACGATTAATGAGCCGACACCACAAGGTGGGCCGCTTTGCTGTATATGTCATGTATATGTTAATGTCAACATCGTAAACGTAAATGTAACGAAGTTGCAAATGCTAGGTTGTCGCTGCAACGCGCGACACAGGTAAAAACTAGTCATCATTATCATAAAACTATTTAAAATATTTAAAAGTATAAATATATTATAGAGTAAATTACAAGTTTTGTCCTTTATGTATGTACCAAATTGCAGGCGGTGTCCTTTAACTTCAAAATTGACTGGTTTTGTCCTTAACGTTTCAAAATCCTGCACGTTATGTCCTTTAGGCCAAACACAATTAGATTTTTTGGTTAAAGTTGGTCATGTGCCTTGCACATAAGTGCACTTTTGTCATTTTGTCTCCTGAGGGACTATAAAGTAAATAACTTATAAACAAGGGGTAAAAGAAATAAAGATATTAAATACCTGCAATCTTTTTCTCTCCCTAAGGCCGGGCGGGGCGGTAACGTTATCGCATCACGGAAATTCTATCACTCGTTATTTCCCACCGCCGGTCCAAAGTTGCACGCGTTAATCTTCCACGGAAATTGATTTCCGTCATTTTCTTCACGCACGTTATACTTTTTGTGTGAGGGTATTTGTTGGTTGGGGGGAAATTGTTGGGTGTGGTGGTGAGTGATGACCACCCCGCCTAAAAAAGGTTGTGAGTGATGGAAAAATGGTTGCTGACATGGCGGAACTTGATTGGTGCTTGTGAGTGATAGAATCCATCACTAATTAACCACCCCGCCCCCTAACTCTCGCTCTCTCTCTCTTCTCTCTCTACAAAACGCTCTTTGCTATCTCTTTCTCTCTACGAACTGTGGAGAAATCTCATTAACCAAACGCAACAACAGAAGAAGAGCAGCAACAACTAGCAATGTCAATCGTAACCACCACGCTCGCTTCTTCAACTGTCCATCTCACTCCAGTTCTGCCGATGCACTTCATCCCTCACTGGTTCCGCTTTCTCAAAAGTCCAAAGGCTCCTGGATTTCTTCATTCACGTCTCTCGTTTGCCTCAGATTGCTCACCACCGCCATCAGTCACTCCGTCATCATCACAGTTACTCTCGTCGATCACGTCATCGTGAGTTATCATTGTTTATTTCAGATCTATCGGTTTTTGCTCTCGAATGGATTTAGCATCGCTATTTGACTTGTTTCTATTGTTTATTGTTGACTTGTGGTGGGTTAGAGGCGGCGTTGGGTGAAGGGGTGGGTGCAGCGGTGGGTGGTGGTGGCCGGAAACTGTACCCACAAGTTAATGGGTCAACTGACCTTTAATATTATGGATCGTTCGTTTTGGACCCGAGAACAATAACTTAAAAGGATGATGACGTGTTGTAGATTGCTTGATTTGCTAATTGCACAAAATTGGATTGGGGGTTTTGGAAATGGAGAAGATGAGTTGCTGGAAAGTGTGAGTGTTGGAGAAGCGTTTGCTGAAGTAGAAGAAAGATAAAGCTAGAATAATGGGTGTTCTGGATTTTGATAGATTGGATTTGTTGATCATGTTAGTAGTGCATGTTGTGGTTACAGAGGTACTTGAAATTGATGAAGCTGTGTGTGTGTTTTTATGTCATTAAAGAACTCCCAACTGTATTTGTGCAAGTATAAATTTAAATGTATTTGTGAAGAAGAGAGATGATGGTGGTGGGTTGAGAGAGATGGTGGTGGTGGTGGGTTCAGTAGTTTAGAGAGAGATATATATAAAAGTGAGAAAGAAAGAGTTTATATTTATTTTTATTTTTTAGTTTTACACAACTAGTCCCTCGTTAAAAGTTATTTACTTAATAGTCCCTAGGGAGGCAAAATGACAAAAGTGCCTCATGTGCAAGGCACATGACCAACTTTAACCAAAAAATCTAGCTGGGTTCGGCCTAAAGGACATAACATGCAAGATTTTGAAACGTTAAGGACAAAACAAGTCAATTTTAAAGTTAAAGAAACCGCCTGCAATTTGGTACATACATTGTAATTTACTCTATAGTATAATATTAATATGCAAAAATAATTTTGTATTTCTTAGTATCTAAATAAACATAACGTGAACAAACTATATATTTCAAAAGAAAAGTTTATTTTAAAGTAATTTAGCTACTAAAATGAAACATTACTAAACACTAGTTAAAGGAAATATAAAATAAAGGCAAATTGGAAAATAATAATCCCATCTTTCTGAAATTGGCCGATAATAATCCCAAGTCAGTTATTAGCCAACAATAATCCGACCTCGTCCAATTTTTTTGTAAAATAGTATGCCGTTAAAATAAGCTTAACGGAGTTAAGTGTTTTTCCGAATTACAAACTAATGTTTTAGGGCTTTTGATCAGAACGAGGATACGAGTCGATTGATGTAAAACTTACCTCGAAATTGTGTTCGAAATGGCTTGAATTTTGTTAATTGGAAGTTAAACACCCGAATTGAAGCACCGTTTCGTGGGTTGGGGGAAGTATTTCGAGGTAAGTTTTACATCAATCGACTCGTATCTTCGTTCTGATAAAAAAACCCTAAAGCATCGGTTTGTAATTCGTAATTCGGAAAAAAACTTAACTCCGTTAAGCTATTTTAACGGCGGACTATTTTACAAAAAAATTGGACGAGGTCGGATTATTATTGGCTAATAACTGACTTGGGATTATTATCGGCCAATTTCAGAAAGATGGGATTATTATTTTCCAATTTGCCTAAAATAAAACTTAAAAGTTTTTAGGTATATTGCTTGGGTAAACACTAATATAGTTTAAAGTAATTATGTCGGGTATCATCTAATTCTATACCCATGAAATATATTTTTTTCCCAATCCATCGAGTATTAGGTACCTGTCCTGGATGACCAGGTTTTGGGTATGTTCATTGGTCTCGAGTTTTTTTGCTATCCATATACACGGTACAACTATGGTATAAACGGCACTTCTTTGCTCATTAGATTTAGAGTTAACTTCCGTTTTGCTCTTGTGGTTTGGTTACTTTAATGTTTTTGCCCCAATCATTTAAAAACGGCCATTTGCCTCCTTGATGTTTCGATCTTGTCGACAGTTTGCTCCCCGGCTCTAACTCCATCCATGTTGTATGTTAACTGAAAGGGTATTTTTTAAATTTCAAGTTAACATACAAAATCCAAGTACCCTTACGTTATAATTGAAATTAACAAAATACCCTTCAAGTTAACATCAATATGGATGGAGTTAGAGGCGGGGAGCAAACTGGCGACAAGATCGAAACATCAAGGAGGAAAATGACCGTTTTTAAATGATTGGGGCAAAACCGTTAAAATGATCAAACCACAAGGAGCAAAATGAAAGTTAACTCTTAGATTTAAGATATTTTCTGTTCATTCAGTGGTTTAAAGATTGTTAACATACAATAGTATGTAAGTAACAATTTCATCACATATTATTGTTTTTATATTCAAATATGCATAAAAGTGACACTTTTATTATCACGATCCATGTATATAAGCATGATTGTAAAACAAGGTCTCTAAGCCCGAGTACTCTCCGAGTAGTCGCTACAAGGTAGATTGCCAAGGCGATTTTCTTCAAGTCCGCCTAATTATTCGGCATCGATTAAAGGCGGTCAACCTCGTCCAGAATCGGATCTAGAAAGTCAACTCGAGTCGAGTTTAACTTAAAAAAAATAAAACATAATTTCTATGCCTATAATATTAAAAGAGTAAATATCATTTTCAGGTATTTTGTTATAAATATTAGTAAATTTCTGTTATTTGATATATATTTAATTTCCAAAAACTAATTTCTTTACAATTTAATATGTCCGAGTACTCCCCGAGTACTCTCGCCTAAGCCGAGTACTCTCAACTCCCCGGTCAACTGACTAGAAAGCGTTTAGCAACTTCTACAACTATCTATACAAGAACAAATGGGTTCACACATCTGATTAACATTACTTCCCAAGTGAAACTGATTCTCTACAATTTAATCATACATGTCTCTCCATGAATTGAATTTCCTTTTACCAATGCAAGATGCTCAAATTAGCAAAGCTACTATGTATCTTTGGTATCTTCAGTATCATTGTTAACACGAACCAGATCCAACACACTCTCCTTGGTCACATTAAAATTGCCTTCCTTTTAAATTATCTGAGCAACCATGAAACAAAGCCTAAGCCCACGGCCTCGTATGGCCTTTTCGAGGAGGCAACATTCCCAAGAAAACCCAAACAAGAAGAGAAAGCTCTGGGGAAAATTTTATGGATTTATTCTCAAAATGAAATTTACATACTCTAAATTTTAGAGTAAACTGTTAAAATGGTCTCTAAGGTTTGGTCACTTTTACCACTTTAATTCAAAACTTAAACCTAATGAATCTGGGTCCATGTGATTTCAATTTTGTTGACATTTTCATTCAAAATCAAAATCTGGCCATATTTTTCTGTTAACATTCAGTTTTTTTTTTTTTTTGTCTTTTTCCTTCCTTTTAATGAAGGGCAAAACGGTCTTTCAACGTTCTAGTATAACAAATTAAAAAAATCTGATCATTTTGCTCTTTATTAAAAGAGAGGAAAAAGATAAAAAAACTGGATTTTAACTGAAAAATCTAATCAGATTTTGTTTTTGAATGAAAATGATAACAAAATTAAAACCACAGGGTCCCAGATTCAAAAAGCTTGAGTTTTGAACTAAAGTGACAAAAGTAAACAAACCACAAGGACCATTTTGGCAGTTTACTCCTAAAGTTACAATATTTGTCTATATAGAGGTGTGTACCTCATGCTTTAGGAAGTTTAAAAAAAAAAAATGATTTTTCACTTTTAATCCAAAACTATTTGTTTTTTTTTTACCTATAACATCAAAACTTTCATATTTTGCAATTTAACTTCACTAACTTTTTTACTTTCAACTTTGGTCCCTTATACTTTTACACAAATTTTACGTTTTACGTTCCGTTCTAAATTTGGCGAGTTAAGACGGCGTAACGTGTGTGTGGTTTAACGTTTCTACGTCGTCTATGTTTTCCCGTTTGACAAGTTCGTAGCAACGTGCGGGTCCTAGATTAACTTAGTTATTCTTTTCTATATTTTACGTTTCGATGTAAGTTATTCACATTAACACACCGACGTTCAATGTTGGTGGCCCCCTAGCAAACGCGGGGAGGGGGGGGGGGTGCTTGATACTAGTTATACATAGGGCGAGCCGAGCCGAACCGAGCAGAGCGACTCATTTGAAACCGAGCCTCAAATCAAGCATTTTCCGAGCAGTAAATATTCTGAGAGAGCGTCGAGCAAAGTTCGAGCAATTTGGACAACCGTGTCGCCCGATTTAAATTTACTGAGAGAGATAGTGACAATGTTGGGTTTCAAATTTTTATGTCTTTAAAAACAGGTACATTTCATGGCATAATATTTATTATGAATAACAATGTTGTGGCCGATGTGATGATGATCATATTTCACGAACAATGACGTTGAGAGCATAAGATTATTGACTTAGGGTAACAACATTAAACATTTAGGTGATGAGCAGATTGTCGTCTATTGGTTTAGGGTTTAACTTTTAGATTTGATATTAATTTTTTTTATTGACGTGACTGGGCTAGTAAGTGTCGATATAGTTGTAAATTTGTAAGTGGACCAAAATCTAATAGAGTGGTATATATAAAATTATAAATTTAATTTATATTTAAGTATATATGTATGTATGTGTGTAATATATAAGTGTGTGTATATATGTATAATTTATATTTGTGTATATACATGTTTATATATGTATATGCATATATATACTAATTAAAAATAATAATTCGAGCCGAACCGAGCCGAGCGGACCTCTGCTCATGCTTGGCTCGTTTTCAAACCGAGCCGAGCAGAGCGGCTCGTTTATAACCGAGCGTCAAATCGAACAAGCATTTTCAAGCAATTTTCGAACGAGTGTCGAGCGAACGAGGAACGGTTTGAACGACCCTACTTGTAATGAATTTAAATATGCATGGAACCATGACTATCTCTACCCACGTTCCTTATAACATGAACTAACAACCCAAACATGCAACGTATCTAGAACAAGTAGTAACAAACAAAATAACATGTGCATAAAGGAGTAATTCAACCTAACATGGTAGTATTCCTTCTCACCACTTTGTAATGGATCAGTCATCCCCTAGCCCACTATTGTCTTGGGCCTCTATCAATTTCTCCCCTTTAACATTTAGCTTGTCCGAGAGCTTTTGATCAAAAAAATATGAGGACGATCTCATCATATAGCTTCCAAGTTGCTTCAGTTGGGTTAGTGTTTTTCCATGCAACCAATATTTGTAGCTTTCCCAATACCTACTTGTGATATGGGATGGAAGATGTTGTAATGAAGCTTCTTCTGGCAAGAAAGGTAACATAATTGGATCTGGTTTCCCTTTAGCTCCCTTTAGTAATGAAACTTGAAACACCTGGTGTATTTTCGATCCAGGTGGAAGTTGTAGTCTATAAGTAGCCGTTCTGATGCGTTCAATGACTTAAGAAGGGCCATTAAATCTTTTTGATAGCTTCCTTGTTGGTTCAAGTCCCACTCCACACACTCACACACACTCAATACACTCACGTAGTTATAGTATCTAATGTATGTGAAAAATAGAAAAGCTTTGAAGTCACTGTTGTGTTCGATATTCAAAAGAAAGGGTTACTTCTTTATTGAATAAACAAAAAGCTTTATATAGCCATACAATATTTGAACGTGGGAATTAAAAAATATTAAGATCCTAAACTATATCCTAAAGAACAGGAAGTCTACCTTCTCAAACGTTCACCTCCATACTCGGTCAAACTAGTTTACAAATTCTAATTTATTAATCCTATTAAATAAACCAAATATAACCAAAAAATGCTTTTAGCCTTCAAATATCTAGCATCCATGCAATACGTGACATTTGAACATCAAGTTTATTCCATGCAAACAAATAACTCTTGACCCATGACCCGCGACCCACGAACAAACCCAAGTAAACCCAACATTCCTACTGCTTCTTTGTTTGGCCGAATGATGCATGTGATCACGCAAACGTAGAAACACCATATCTGTGACTTTGAATTCTTTGTCCAATCTATGCTCATTTGCCAGTGACACCATCCCTTTTTATGTCCTTTTGAGATTCTGTTTTAGTAATGAGCATATACGTTAAAGCTCCATAAGGGTTGCATGGTTGACATAATCTTCGATTTCCCGGTCTTGTATTGATTAAAATATGGGATTGGTCGGCCGTATAAGGCTTGAAAAGGACTCATATATGTTGATGGAGCTGTATTACGATATATTGTACCAATACTCGACTACGTACAAGTATATGCTCCACGAGTTAGGCTCATCACCTGCAAAACAACAGAGAAATATTTGCAAACAACGGTTTACATCTTCGGTTTGACCATCGGACTGCGGGTGATATCCATTGAATGTTTCAGCTTGTTAGCGATCTGTTTAAACAACTCCTGCTAAAGTTTTCCTAAAAATATCAGATCACGGTCCGTTGCTACACTATTGGGAAAACTATGAACACGACAAGTTTTGAAGAAATAGCGTGGCTAGGGAGACGGCTCCATACATCGGTGGTAGTGCCATTATATTTGTGAACTTAGAAAAACGATTAACGACCACCCATATTAGAAGTGGTTGCAACATATAAGATATTATAATTTTCTAAATGATCCAATTGATTTATCCCCCTCAATTTATATACAAAATTGACCCTATAATATGGCAGCTAATAACAATCCTAATTGATAGTTATACAATAATAACAAATATACGTGCAATATACACGTTATTACACCCCTGAAGTTGAGACGTTCGATGGCCGAATGTTGAGACTGGTTCGAAAGTCATCAAAGAGAACGCGAGGGAGGCCTTTAGTGAAGATATCCGCAACTTGATATCGAGATGGTAGTTGTGAGACTCGAACGCACCCTCGTTGTACCTGCTCACGAATGAAGTGAATGTCGAACTCGATGTGCTTGGTCCGTTGATGTTGAACTAGATTACCAGACAAGTAGATTGCGCTGACATTGTCACAGTAGACCAAGGTGGCTCGGGAAAGAGGACGGTTGAGCTCTAGCAGGAGATTTCGAAGGGAACAAATTTCTGCAACTACATTTGCCACACCCTGATATTCAGCTTCGGCGCTTGAGCGGGAGACTGTGGGCTGAGGTTTGGAGGACCAAGAAAGAAGATTGTCCCCAAGGTAGACACAATAACCAGAGGTAGAGCGGCAGGTGTCCGAGCAACCAGCCTAATCAGCATTAGTGTAGGCCAGGAGAGATAAGTTAGGAGCAGGGTTAAGGTGCAAACCATAATCGAAGGTGCCTTGTAGGTAGTGAATAATACACTTGAGAGCATTCCAGTGAGCTTCCGTAGGAGAATGCATCTGCATGCAAATTTGCTGAACTGCATAAGATATATCCGGGCGGGTGAAAGTAAGATACGGAAGGGCACCCGCTAGATTGCGATAAGCTATGGGATCACGAAATGGAGGAGCAGAGGTGTGACCCAATTTGGAATTGGTGTCAACAGGGGTGGCAGCGGGCTTGCAAGAGTCCATAGCAGCCCGATGAATAATATCTTTGGCATAGGCTTGTTGAGAAAGGAACATGCGGTTGCCAGTACGAGTGAAAGATATGCCCAGAAAATAAGTGAGGGGACCCAAATCTTTCATTGCAAATTCACCAGCGAGTATAGTCATAAGGTACTTACGGAGAGTGTCAGAGGATGTGACCAGGATGATATCATCAACATAAATAAGTAAATACGCTGTATCTGTCCCATGATGATAAATAAATAATGATGTGTCCGGTTTACTCTGTATAAATCCTTGTAGTAACACAAAATCCGTAAAACGCTGGTACCACGCATGTGGCGCCTACATGAGTCCATAAAGGGACCTTTCCGGATGACATACATGGTTAGGGTATGTGGGGTTGCGAAACCCCATGGGGTGTATACTGTCTCTGCCAAGTTGCCATGGAGAAAAGAATTTGTGATATCCAATTGGTGTATCGACCAAGATTGAGAAAAAGCCAAAGAGAGAACCAAGCGAATAGTAGCCGGTTTAACAAACAGACTAGAAGTATCCCCACGATCGATTCCAACCTGCTGACTTCTGCCATCACAAACCAAACGAGCCTTATACCGTTCCAGAGACCCGTCAGATTTGAACTTATGCTTAAATAACCACAGACTACGAATAATGCTCATATTAGGTTTACGAGGAACTAATTCCCAGGTCTCATTTTTAATTATTGCACTATATTCGTTATACATGGCATTGAACCAATCTGAAGAGGACAAGGCAAGTTGAGGTGATTTTAGTATGGGGGTGATGGAGGCAGTGTGTAGGTTAAAAAGTTGTTTTGGTTTAGGGATCCCCTCCATGGCATGTGTGCGCATGGTACGGGTAGTCGGGGGGGGGGGGAGGTGGTGGTGAAGACGGGTGAGCAGGAGTGGGTGAGGCAGGTTGTTGGTGGACTTGAACATAAGCCGAATATGGGGAAGAGTGAGTTTGGGTGTTGGTGGGTTGGGCCGTTGTAATAGGTGAGGCCGGGTTGAGTTGGGATGGGCCAGGAGGGGAAGCCGAAGGTTGTGTGAGTGGGGTTTGGGCCGTGGTGTTAGTAGGGGGGACTAGTGTGGTCCGATTGGTTTTGAGAGGGAGATGGGTGAGACACATAAGGCCATAAGAGAGAGTTAAAGGGCGGTATAAGGAAGTCAGAGGCGGTAGGGCTAGGTGGGAGTGTCGTGGCATACGGGAAAATGGTCTCCTCGAAATGAACGTGGCAGGATATGAAGATGGACTGAGAGGTGAGATTGAGGCATTTATAACCCCGATGGTTTGTAGGATAGCCGAGGAAAACCATAGGTTTGGAGCGGTTGGCGAGTTTATGAATAGAGGTGGAGGGTAGTTAGGGGTAACAACCGAACACCCGGAGGTGTTCGTATGTGGGGTCGCAGTTGTAAAGATGAATGGTAGGGGAGTGGAATTTGAGAGGTTTGTTGGGTAGGATATTGAGAAGGTAAGTTGCGGTTTCTAGGGCGTGATGCCAAAGGTAGGGTGGGCGAGAGGATTGAGCGAGCAAGGTACGAACCATGTTATTGATTGTCCGTATTTTCCGCCCAGCCTTGCTGTTTCGGGACGAGGTGTAAGGACATGAAAAACGAAAGTGCATGCCATGGGTTTTACAAAATGTTTGGAAAGAAGCATTTGCATATTCCCTACCATTGTCGCATTGAAACTGTTTGATTTTTCTTTCAAATTGGGTGGTTATATAGGTATTGAATTGAGTGAAGGTAGGAAGACGTGGGATTTGTTTGCAAGAGGATATGTCCATAAAAAATTGTGAAATCATCAAGAAACTAAAAGTAATAACGATGACCGCCGGTGCTTAGAACCGGGGATGTCCACAAATATAACAACCCTCCTAAAAATATTTTTGGGCACCCTAAATGTCCATAAATATACCCCGTACGTGAAAACCGGACCCGGAATAGCCCTACACTTATTAAATTCAAGAAAAAAAACATTCAAAAGTCGCTCGCGGGGCGCGACAGCCTTGGTTAGGTCTGTCGCGGGCCGCGACTACCTTTGATTGCCGGACAAGTTATAGTGCCACGTGGCACATGACTCATCAGGGCTATAACGATGACTGGTCAAAGCTATAGTTGACACGCAGTCCCTCGCTGGCCGCGAAGGCCCTAACCTTCTTCTTCGTGGGGTGCGAGCCGCCTTAATCTGAGACTATAAATAGCAGTCGACGAATTCATTTCAATTTGTTCATTTTTCTGATTCTCTCTCAATTCTCTAGTAGTATAAACTCTGCTCAGGCATGATACCCACCATATAGCGAAGCTTTGTCTCGTTGTAAGTATTATAACCCTGCTATTACCCCACACCATCGATTTAGAATTCCGTAATGCATGTCGGCTCTGCCTGACTCAGTCATTGGAATTCTGTCTCGTGTGTACACCCGATTGATTTAGGATTCCGTAATACATGTCGGCTCTGCCCGACTCAATCATTGGAATTCTGTCTCAAGTTGTACGGTTAATCTGGATTGGGTTATTTTACTAACACATGTGCATTATTTGATAGATAATAATCAGGAGATTCTCAGGAAGCCTTAAATATTATCTAAACTTACAATGTGAGTAATTCCTCTTTTTGTAAACTGTTCTTACAAAACCTCAAATATTTTAAATTACAATTCACAGTGATTGACTATTTGTATTCTACAATTATCGTTGGTATGTTGGGGTTTTGTATACAAAATTTGTTACTACACTGTGAGTAGTAGCATGACCACCAGTCATGGATTGACAGTACCGTGGGTGGTAATTAAGGTAGAAAAATAAACAAATGTAATTGCTAATTGCCCTCAATTCTGTACAAGGATAAAACCTGTTTTGATTAAATCGGGATTCACTCACCAGTATTTCCCACTGATAAATGTTTTTAAAACGCGTTTCAGGTAACAAAATGTGAAAGCCAAATAGAAGCCAGCTGGAGAGCATTGAAGGTTTGGAAAAATGTGGCTATAAAATTTATCTAAATAAAGAAAATGTTTTAATTCAATAAATTAGGGTTTATCCCTATAAACATGTTTGTAACAGAAACTTGGGAATTTCCCATGTATTTACTATTACAAAAATGTTGTATTTTACTCTGATAAAATATTTCCTAACTACGGTACTGATGTAAATTCCGCTGCCAAACTGATAAACACCGATACCACTGATACTGGTTCGCGGCCGCCCGATCCCAAGTAACTAGGGGCCGGGGGTTGCGACAGAGAGTGGTATCAGCGATACAACCACTGATTTAAGCCAAAGAAGTGTTCTGCTGACATTGAAATTGTCAATTTTGTTAGGAAATAATCAATGAGACTATGTGCATACATGTATATTGTTATTTTGTGTTATTTGACAATTTGTTTGTTTACAGTATGAGGGATCAAGGTCTGTCAGACGCTTAACGTCAACTGTCTAGGTCTCCTAAGGATGAAGGAACTTCTTCTCAGCCTACACCCTCGGGGTATTTAGCTGACACAGAGGAAGGGACTTTCATATTCAAAGCACAATCCGAAGAACCATTCCCTACCAAAAAGAGAGGATGGTTCTGTCGGGGAGCTCATGAGTGTAGGAAGAGAATGAGAAATTTACAGCAACAACGAGCTTTAGCAGCTGCGAATAGGGAGATGAACTCTCAAACTCAAGATATACTCAATAGGAGACTAGCCAACTTTCACATCTTAGCTACCACTGCTGCAGACCCGAATTTAGAACAAATCATAGCACCACAGCCACTACCCTTGTTCCCAACACAACCCATGGAAATAGAACTGAACGCAGGAAACCAGATTCCCTTACTTGCCTTCGACCTAACCGAAATCCCTAGAATCTAAGCACCCCATCCTCTAGATTATGACCCATGGTTTGACGACCATAGAAATTATCAGGAACTCTACCCACTAGAGGAGCCCATGCAAAACTCAGTAGCACATCACCCTAACCTTGACCCTCTAGATCCCTATTGGGATAATGACCAATATATTAGGGAAATCCTAGAGAACCCATACCCACATGAGGAACCGATGCCACAGTACCCTGACCCGATACCAGCACCCGCACCACCCATGAATACCGAGAACATACAGGAACTCTGCACTTTCGATGAGGAGTTGTTAGATGAAACTGAAAGGATAAGGCAAATAGGGGAGAGACTCGCCTGGAAGTATGACGAGCATAATATGCAATATTGGATGGACCCCCATTAGTAGTAATAATAATAATTAATAATATATATATATATATATATATATATGTATATATCAACTAAAATAGTTAATCCAATAACTACTGATGCATACTAGTATTGTATTTTAAATTCCAATTGCAGGTTTGTAGTAGATATAGATAAAAATAGAGTAAAGGTCGCAATGCACGACAATTTTGACCAATATGTTTGTTGTGTGATTAGTTGCATTAGATATTGTTTTATGATGTCAATACCTGATAATTGTTTGTAAATCCAGATGGACAACGAAACAAATCAGGAAAACCGGAATAATTATAATCCAATAAATAATTGTGCAATTCGACACATAGTAACCCAAGGAATTAGAGATGCTATGCCATATATCATCCAAAATATTAAAGACGCGGGAAACAATAACAGTAATAGTGGAAGTAAGCGAACACATATTGAACCTAGTCATAGCGTGAACAATGGACCATTACTTCAATTGCCAATTCCAAAAAGAAGAAGAACCATGTCTTATGGTTGTTCTTACAAAGAATTCTGGTCCTGCATACCAATAGAATTCTCAGGCAATGAAGGGGCCACTGTGTCACAACCCCCGATCCCTTATCTGTCCCGGGAACGGGCGGACGCGAACTCATACTTTCGGTGGTATCAGCTTGTTAATTTGGCAGCGGAAATTATATCAGGACCGTAGTTAGGAAATGTTTATCAGAGTAAAACCACCAAATTTAATATTAATAATCACATGGGCTAAACCCAAGTTTCTTATTTCAATACGTTTATAGGGATAAACCCTATTTTATTGAATTTAAAACATCGTATTTTAGATAACTTTTATAGCCACATTTTTCCCAAGCCTTCAGTGCTCTCCAACTGGCTTTTTACTAATTGGCTGTCACATTGTGTTACCTGAAACGCGTTTTAAAAACATTTGTCAGTGGGAAATACTGGTGAGTGAATCCCAGTTTAATCAAGAAACATTTTATCAATTAAAACAGTATTGAGAGTGATCACATTGTTTATTTCTACACAATTACTCATTCAGTACTGTCAATCCTGACTCGTGGGTCATATTACACATTGGCTAACTCTTTGTCCAATGGTAACGTACTGTCATCCCCGACTTACTACACGCAGTAGTAAATTTTGTATACAAAACCCCAACATACCGGCAGTAATTGAAGAACTACAAAGACTCAATCACCGCTTAATGACATTGTAAAACATTTAAGGTTTTGTAAAATATTACAAAAAGGTTAACAAAAAGAGGATAAACTCACATTGCTATCTTAGATTTCGCGTAAGGGTTTCTTGAGAATAATCTATAATTTACACAAATGTACCTAGATTAGTATCATAACCCTTTGAAAATATTAATGATACCCTCCCCGAGACGGCATTCCAACAACTACGTCGGGCAGAACCACGACAGTTGTTACGGAACCCTAAATCAATCAGGCAGCGTATCTATTATGAAACTAGGGTTATAATACTTACAACGGGGCAGAACCTCGCTAATTAGAGGGATATAATACCCGCGTATTACTTTTAATACTCAGAAATTCGCTTAAGAAAGAAAAGAAATGAACGAGGAATACTGAAACCCGATGCCTGCTTATATAGGTGCTGAAACTGGTCCTCTCGCGGCCCGCGTAACACAAGCACAAGGCCTACGCGGCCCACGTTGACTCCGGTCAACTGCGTAGCTTAGCTGGGTCATCAACTAGGTCCGCCACGATGTCGACACGTGTCGGCCTAGGGTGTCTCCGCGTTGTTGATCTCTCGCAGCCCGCGTTAGATTGAGATGGGGTTCACGCGGCCTGCTTGAACTTAAGAAATCAGACGGAATCAGGTTTAAACCTTGAAACCGCCCGCGTAAGGTTGGGGTGGGTCTACGCGGCCCGCCTCAGCTTATATTTCAGATTTTATATTTTATTCTTAATGCTATACTGTATTTCGGGCTCGGTTTTCACATACGGGGTGTATTTTAAGATATATTGGGACATTTTAAAGTATACTAGGGTGTCGGAAATTATTATGAGGGTGTCGGTTTTACTGAGGGTTGTTACATCCTCCCCACCTTGTTTTAGAGCTCGTCCTCGAGATCTACTGGAACAAGTGCGGATATTTCTTTTGCATTTCAGATTCGAGCTCCCATGTATACTCAGGTCCTCTTTTGGAGTCCCACTTTACTTTGACCAGAACTAGTCTCTTATGCTTGAGATTCTTGACTTTCCTGTCTTCAATCTGTAGAGGCCTTTCTACAAACTTGAGTTATTCATTTACATCTATATCCTTAAGAGGTACTACAAATGATTCATCAGCTAAACACTTTTTGAGATTAGATACATGAAATACATCATGTATTCCTGCCATTTCCTCTGGCAGTTGTAGCTGATAGGTTACAGATCCTATTCTTCTAATAATCTGAAAAGGTCCAATATACCCGGGACTTAGCTTTCCCCTTTTGATGAATCTTACTACTCCTTTCCAAGGAGAGACTTTTAATAATACTTTATCTCCTACTTGAAATTCCAATGGCTTACGTCGGTTATCAGCATAGCTCTTCCTTGACTTGAATAATCTTGTCTGTTGTTTCTTGCACTATCTCAGGTCTAGATAGTTGTTTTTCCCCAATTTCTGCCCAACAGACTGGGGTGTGGCACTTTCGTCCATAAAGTGCTTCGAATGGTGCAACATTGATACTTGTGTGATAACTATTATTATAAGAAAATTCTATTAAAGGTAAGTGATCGTCCCAATTACCTCCGAAATCAATTACACAAGCTCTAAGCATGTCCTCCTTTGTTTGAATTGTCCTTTCACTTTGTCCGTCTGTTTGAGGATGATAAGCTGTGCTTAGTTTTAACTTGGTTCCCATGGCCTTTTGGAAACTTGACCAAAAATGAGAGGTAAATCGGCTATCCCTATCAGAAACATTTGATAAAGGAATACCATGTAAAGAAACAATTTCATTTACATACAATTTGGCTAATTGTTCCATACTGAAAGTTTCTTTCATTGGTAGGAAATGAGCTGACTTAGTTAGCCTATCTACAATCACCCAGATTGTATCATTACCTTTTTTTGTTTTGGGTAATTTAGTAACAAAATCCATTGTTATTAATTCTCATTTCCACACCGGCATTTCTAATTGTTGTATAAATCCTGAGGGTTTCTGGTGTTCAGCTTTGACTTGTGAACAGGTTAAACATTTAGAAACATAGGTTGCTATGTCCTTTTTCATTCCTATCCACTAGAAATTTTTCCTTAAATCTTGATACATTTTATCATTTCCTGGATGCATCGTATATTTGGACTTATGGGCTTCTTCTAATATACGATGACGTAGGTTTCCTAATTTAGGTATCCACATTCTCTTTTTATGGAATCT
Organism: Helianthus tuberosus; assembly: GCA_030545235.1. Lineage (NCBI taxonomy): Eukaryota > Viridiplantae > Streptophyta > Magnoliopsida > Asterales > Asteraceae > Helianthus > Helianthus tuberosus. The sequence continues at coordinate 51,465,289 of CM060396.1, forward strand.
CCAAATTCCATCTGTTCTCTGTTCTAATTCTTTTAACATACCTTTCAGTTTTTCAGTATCTTCCTTGATTACTGATTCATGTGCTTCTCTTATTTGATCATTTAAATCTACATGTAGATTTAATTTAAGAGAACGTACCCTTTTTGGCTTTTCATGATACTTTCGGCTTAAAGCATCTGCCACTACATTTGCTTTTCCTTCATGATACTGGATATCACAATCATAGTCACTAAGCAATTCTATCCAACGTCTTTGTCTCATATTCAACTCTTTTTGTTTGAAAATATACCTTAAACTCTTATGATCAGTGAATATAGTAAACTTACTACCATAAAGGTAATGTCTCCAAATCATAAGAGTAAAAATTATAGCTCATAATTCTAAATCATGGGTTGAATAATTCTCTTCATGATTCTTAAGTTGTCTAGAGGCGTAAGCTATAACCTTTTGTCGTTGCATTAATACACATTCATAACCTAACTTAGAAGCGTCACAATAGACTACAAAGTCTTCAATTCCTTCTGGTAACGCTAGTATGGGTGTATGGGTTAATCTATGCTTAAGGATTCTAAAGGCTTCTTCTTGTTTTAATCCCCATTCAAACTTAACAGATTTACAGGTTAGCTTAGTTAAGGGAATGGCTATTCTAGAAAAATCTTGAATAAACCTTCTATAATAACCAGCTAATCCTAAGAAACTTCTAACCTCGGTTGGTGACTCAGGGGTTTTCCATTTAGTAATCGCCTCGATTTTTGTTGGATCCACATGAATTCCTTCATGATTGACTTGGTGTCCGAGAAACTGTACCTGTTCTAACCAGAACTCGCACTTCGAAAATTTTGCATAAAGCTTTTTCTTTCTTAATAAACTTAAAAGTGCGTGCAAATGCTTTGCATGATTCTCTTTATTCTTAGAATAAATGAGAATATCATCTATGAAGACAATTATGAATTTATCCAAATATGACTTACATATTCGGTTCATCATGTCCATAAATGCAGCTGGGGCATTGGTTAAACCAAATGGCATGACAGTAAATTCATAATGACCATACCTTGTTCTAAATGCGGTTTTAGGAATATCCTCTTCCTGTACCTTTAATTGATGATATCCTGATCTTAAATCGATTTTAGGGAAAAATCGAGCTCCTTGTAGTTGATCAGACAAATCATCGATTCTTGGTAATGGGTACCGATTCTTAATCGTGACCTTGTTTAATTCACGGTTGTCAATGCACATACGCATTGATCCGTCCTTCTTTTTAACAAATAAAATTGGTGCTCCTCATGACGATGAACTTGGCTGTATAAATCCTTTTTCCAACAATTCGTCCAATTGTTTCTTTAATTCTTGCATTTCAGCGGGTGCCAAATGATATGGTGATTTGGCAATTGGTGCTGTCCCTGGTATTAAATGGATTCTAAATTCAACTTCTCTATCTAGAGGTTGCCCTGGTAATTCTTCTGGAAATACATCTGAAAACTGAGATACTACTGGAATATCTTTTAAATTCTTTCCTTTAGTGTTAGTGATTATGGAAATCAAATACACTATCGAACCTTTCCTTATATAACTTGCAGTTTTCATCACAGAGATAAATTTTGTGGATCTATATGGTTTAATTGTGATCTTTTTACCTTTTGGTGAATCTACTTGAATTGACTTTTGATCATATAAAATACTAATTTTATTGGCTATATTCCTAAAACAACATCGAATCCTGCCAAATTCATTGGATAAAGGTTTGCAAGAAATTTCTGATTTAAAATTTTTATACTTGCTCCCTGCAAGATTTCAGAAATCCGAATGGTTTTTCTATTAGCTGTATCTACTAGACATTCTTTATATTTTTGGTAGTATTCTAACTTTAAAGAATTACTACTGTTCCTCTTATCGTATTAATTATGAAAGTGATGATTTAAACAAAATAATGTTTGTCATCTGAAGATATATACGAGAGATTCCTGATAAAAAAAATTATAATTGACATATCCGTCCATGATTTATTCCTAATTGTCAATCATTATGATCTTTAGATTTCCTCATTGATATATATATTTCACATACTGTAATATACACACCATTCATAAGGTCAAAGTATTTAACAGATTCATATTTCCAAAAATAGATCAGACATCAAGTCATGGTATTATTTAAAGCTCTTTATTATCATAACATATACCCCATCTCACCCGGTCTTGCCGGAGAGGTAACCCCATCTCACCCGAAAAAGCTGGAGAGTCTACCGCACCATACCTAGTTTTGCCGGAGAAACCACATCTTACCCGGACAAGCTGGAGAGTCTACCGCACCATGCCCAGTTTTACCGGAGAGGTAATTATCATGGTATTTCTCATAAATAAACTTATCTCAAATCAGGATTTCGAAAGTACATCGTTTATTATAGTTTGCATCAAGAAACAAGGAAATCAGTATTCTCATGAGGGATCATATTCTAGAATCGAGTAATACTAATAAACAAGAGATAACAGTGGCCAAGTGTTATTGCTTATTTATCATATTTGCACTTTTCTAGTTATTATTCTCATGTCATACTAACATCCATTACAATTTTTCTTCACAAGTAACTAGCTTATTTCAAAGCTTATACTAAGGCATAGCATTTAAAATTTTCTTGTACTTCTAGGTGTTAGGTCTTAGGTTTCCATTATTATTATTATTCTGGTTTTCTTGGTTTACTTTGTTGTTCATTCGAATATTTATTTATCACAAACGAATATCTAGTACAATTATACGAACAGATTAATTAAAACGAAATATTGCGATATATATATATTATATATCACAGACTAGAACTGAAATGCGAAATATACTAGTGGTTATCATCCGTAACTTATTTTAGTCTATCTAGGTTATAGGACTATTAGGCTCAACATGCTTTTATATAAGGTTTATTCTATCTCCTGTCTCTACTAAGTTGTTATCTAATGGGCGAAGTTCCTTTAAAGTTTCTAGCTCATAGGTGGCATGGGCGCTGGTACTGGTTTGCCAGTTCAACTATTTAATATAAGTTAGCATTTACTGCTGTAGTGGCTAACATATGGAGATTTACCCAATGTTCATCTAATTCATCTTCCCCTGGTAGGTTATTGCCTGTTTCCTGAGTTTGTGCATTTATTTCCTGATTGATTATCGCTCCCTTCGGTTGTGACTTCTTTATTTTCTCTCGACCTTTTTTAATAATCCAACTTCTCTTCTTAGAGGTAAATAGTTTCTTAGACTGTGCCTTACGAATAAATATTCCTTCCTCAGTATCTGCTGAGTATCCTGAGGGATTTGGTTGAAATGAGGTTCCCTTATCTTTTGGTGAACTATCTAATTGACGATAGATATCCGAAATCTTTTGCTTACCCATACTGTAGACTAACAAATAGTCAAATAATATAAAACATAATCACATAAGTTATTTCCTAACACATAATTTAAAATTTAAGTGTCAGCAGAACACTTCTTTGGCTTGAACCAGTAGCTAGGCTCTGATACCACCTTCTGTCGCAACCCCCGATCCCTTATCTGTCCCGGGAACGGGCGGACGCGAACTCAGACTTTCGGTGGTATCAGCTTGTTAATTTGGCAGCGGAAATTACATCAGGACCGTAGTTAGGAAATGTTTATCAGAGTAAAACCACCATATTTAATATTAATAATCACATGGGCTAAACCCAAGTTTCTTATTACAATACGTTTATAGGGATAAACCCTATTTTATTGAATTTAAAATATCGTATTTTAGGTAACTTTTATAGCCACATTTTTCCCAAGCCTTCATTGCTCTCCAGCTGGCTTTTTACTAATTGGCTGTCACATTGTGTTACCTGAAAAGCGTTTTAAAAACATTTGTCAGTGGGAAATACTGGTGAGTGAATACCAGTTTAATCAAGAAACATTTTATCAATTAAAACAGTATTGAGAGCGATCACATTGTTTATTTCTACACAATTACTCATTCAGTAATGTCAATCCTGACTTGTGGGTCATATTACACATTGGCTAACTCTTTGTCCAATGGTAACGTACTGTCATCCCCGACTTACTACACGCAGTAGTAATTTTGTATACAAAACCCCAACATACCGGCAGTAATTGAAGAACTACAAAGACTCAATCACCGCTTAATCACATTGTAAAACATTTAAGGTTTTGTAAAATATTACAAAAAGGTTAACAAAAAGAGGATAAACTCACATTGCTATCTTAGACTTCGCGTAAGGGTTTCCTGAGAATAATCTATAATTTACACAAATGTACCTAGGTTAGTAGCATAACCCTTTGAAAATATTAATGATACCCTCCCCGAGACGGCATTCCAACAACTACGTCGGGCAGAACCACGACAGTTGTTACGGAACCCTAAATCAATCGGGCAGCGTATCTATTACGAAACTGGGGTTATAATACTTACAACGGGGCAGAACCTCGCTAATTAGGGGGATATAATACCCGCGTATTACTTTTACTACTCAGAAATTCGCTTAAGAAAGAAAATAAATGAATTAGGAATACTGAAACCCGATGCCTGCTTATATAGGTGCTGAAACTGGTCCTCTCGCGGCCCGCGTAACACAAGCACAAGGCCTACGCGGCCCGCGTTGACTCCGGTCAACTGCGTAGCTTAACTGGGTCATCAACTAGGTCCGCCACGATGTCGACACGTGTCGGCCTAGGGTGTCTCCGCGTTGTTGATCTCTCGCGGCCCGCGTTAGATTGAGATGGGGTTCACGCGGCCCGCTTGAACTTAAGAAATCAGACGGAATCAGGTTTAAACCATGAAACCGCCCGCGTAAGGTTGGGGTGGGTCTACGCGGCCCGCCTCAGCTTATATTTCAGATTTTATATTTTATTCTTAATGCTATACTGTATTTCGGGCTCGGTTTTCACATACGGGGTGTATTTTAAGATATATTAGGACATTTTAAAATATACTAGGGTGTCGGAAATTATTATGAGGGTGTCGGTTTTACTGAGGGTTGTTACACATTGTAGCTCTATGCTGGATAGAGCTAAATAAGCAAGTATGCTGAGGAAGACAAAATCATGTTTGCTTCCAATCTGTTTAAGAATGCAGCACTAGAATGGTGGAACACTATTCTCCAGTCTAGGGGAAGTGACAGAGTCTATACTATGGAATGGACTGAGTTTAAGAATATGGTTGAAAGGAAATTATGTCCTCCCAATGAAACAGAACAGATAGCTAATAAGTTCTTAAACCTTAGAATGACTGAAGTAGACTGTAAGGGTTACACTACTGTATTATTCGAATATGCTAGAATAGTGCCAACCCTAGCTTCACTAGAACCAGTATTAATCTCCCGTTAAATCTAGGGATTAATTAGTGAGATTAGACATGTAGTCAAGGCAGCTAGATCACCAACCATAGAAGAAGTTGTAGAACAAGCAAATACCTTGACTAATGAACTAGTACGTACACAAGAAGAAAACCAGAGGAAGAACCTAGTCAAGAAACTTACCTAGGAATTTTGTTATAGTAATTCCAACCGTGGGAAGAACGTAGGTTCTACTTCTGCACCTTATTGTAAGGCCTGCAAGAAGAAGCACTCAGAAAGATGCTCCACCTACTGCAACTACTGCAAGATACCAGGACATAAAGAAGAAGATTGTAGGAAGAAACCCAGTAATGGAGTGTGTTTCAACTGTGGAGAAAAATGACATATCAAACCGAACTGTCCGAAACTAGCTCTAGCCATGAACAACAAGACTACTAAGAATGCTAGAGCATTTGTTTTGACAGCCGAAGAAGCAAAGATGATTACGGACGTGATTGTCGGTACGTTTTTAGTTAATGATGTCTTTGCTAAAGTATTATTTGACTCTGGTGCGAACCAAAGTTTTATTAATACTTCATTTTGCAAACTTCTCAATCAACCATTAACTAAACTCCAACAAGAATGTCTAGTAGAGACAGCGAATGGAGAATCTATTAAGATCACTGAAATCTTGCAGGGAGCAAGAATAGAAATTTTAAACCAAAAGTTTATTGCTAATCTTTACCCAATGAATCTGGCTGGATTTGATATTGTATTAGGAATAGATTGGTTAGTAGCCAATAAAGCAGTATTCTATGTGATCAAAAGTCAATCGAAGTAGATTCACCAAAGGTGAAAAGATCACAATTAAAGGAAATAAGCCATCTCGATCCACGAAATTCATTTCTGTGATGAAAACAGCGAGTTGTGCAAGAAAAGGGCCACTGGTGTATATGATTTCTATAATCATTAACACTAAAGGAAAAGAATTGAAGGATATCCTTGTAGTATCCCAATTGTCAGATGTCTTTCCAGAAGAATTATCAGGACTACCGCCAGACAGGGAAGTTGAATTCAGAATCCATCTGCTACCAGGGACAGCACCAATTGTCAAGGCACCTTACCGTTTAGCACCAGCAGAGATGCAAGAACTAAAGAAACAACTGGACGAACTTTTGGAGAAAGGATTCATACAACCAAGTTCATCCCCATGGGGAGCACCGATCTTGTTTGTCAAAAAGAAAGACGGATCAATGCGTATGTGCATTGATTACCGAGAGTTGAACAAGGTCACGATTAAAAATCGGTACCCATTACCGAGGATCGATGATATGTTTGATCAATTGCAAGGAGCTCAATTCTTTTCTAAGATCCACTTACGCTCAGGATATTATCAATTTAAGGTACAGGAAGAGGACATTCCTAAAACTGCCTTTAGAACAAGGTATGGCCATTATGAATTTACCGTCGTGCCATTTGGTTTAACTAATGCCCCAGCCGCATTTATGGACATAATGAACCGAATATGTAAGCCATATTTGGATAAATTCATAATTATCTTTATAGATGATATTATCATATACTCTAAGAGTAAAAAGGAACATGCAGTGCATCTGCATGCACTCCTAAATTTGCTGAGAAAAGAAAAGCTTTATGCTAAATTTTCAAAATGCGAATTTTGGTTAGAAGAAGTGCAATTTCTTGGACATTTAGTTAATCATGAAGGAATTCATGTGGATCCTACAAAGATTGAGGCGATTACTAAATGGAAAGTCCCTGAGTCACCAACAGAGGTTAGAAGTTTCCTAGGATTGGCCGATTATTATAGACGGTTTATTCGAGATTTTTTTAGAATAGCCATTCCCTTAACAAAACTGTCCTGTAAGTCTGTTAAGTTTGAATGGGGACCAAAACAGGAAGAAGCCTTTAGAATAGCCATTCCCTTAGCAAAGATTAACCAATGTACCCATACTAGCGTTACCAGAAGGAACTAAAGACTTTGTAGTCTATTGTGACGCTTCTAAGTTAGGTTACGGATGTGTGTTGATGCAACGTCAAAAGGTTATAGCCTATGCATCCAGACAACCTAAGAATCATGAAGAGAATTATTCAACCCATGATTTAGAGTTAGGAGCCATCTTTTTTGCCCTTAAAATTTGGAGACATTACCTTTACGGTAGTAAGTTTACCATTTTCACCGATCATAAGAGTTTAAGATATGTTTTCGGGAAAAAAGAGTTAAATATGAGACAAAGACGTTGGATGGAAATTCTTAGTGATTATCATTGTAGTATCCAGTATCATGCAGGAAAGGCTAACGTAGTAGCCGATTCTTTAAGTCGAAAGTATCATGAAAAGCCCAGAAGAGTACGTTCTCTTAAATTAAATCTGTAGATAGATTTAAACGAGAAAATTAGAGAAGTACAAGAATCAGTAATCAAAGTCGATACTGAGAAATTAAAAGGTATGATTAAGGAATTAGAACAAGTAACAGATGGAACTTGGAGATTCCATAAGAAAAGAATTTGGATACCTAAACTAGGAAACCTACGTCACCGAATATTAGAAGAAGCCCATAAGTCTAAGTATACGATACATCCTGGAAGTGATAAGATGTATCAAGACTTAAGAAAGAATTTCTGTTGGATAGGAATGAAAAAGGATATAACAGCTTATGTAGCCAAGTGTTTAACCTGTTCACAAGTTAAAGCTGAACATCAGAGACCCTTAGGTTTATTGCAACAATTGGAAATGCCTGTATAGAAATGGGAATTTATAACAATGGATTTTGTTACCAAATTACCCAAGACACAAAAAGGTAATGATACAATCTCGGTGATTGTAGATAGATTAACTAAGTCTGCTCATTTCTTACCGATGAAGGAAACTTTCAGTATGGAACAATTAGCCAAGTTATATGTAAATGAAATATTCATTACATGGGATTCCTTTACCTATTGTGTCTGATAGAGATAGACGTTTTATTTCTCATTTTCTGACAAGTTTCCAAAAAGCAATGGGAACCAAGCTAAATCTAAGCACCGTTTATCATCCTCAAATGGACGGACAAAGCGAAAGGACAGTTTAGACAATGGAAGATATGCTTAGAGCTTGTGTAATTGATTTCGGAGGAAATTGGGACGATCATTTACCATTAATAGAATTTTCTTACAATAATAGCTATCATACCAGTATCAATGTTGCACCATTTGAAGCACTTTATGGACGAAAGTGCAGAACTCCAGTCTGTTGGGCAGAAATTGGAGAAAAGCAATTATCTGGACCAGAAATACTACAAGAAACAACATACAAGATTATCCAAGTCAAGGAAAGAATAAAAGCAGCACGCGATCGACAAAAGAACTATGCTGATAACAGGCGAAAGCCATTGGAATTTTAGGTAGGAGACAAGGTGTTATTAAAAGTTTCTCCTTGGAAAGGAGTGGTAAGATTCATCAAAAGAAGAAAGCTAAGCCCCAGGTATGTTGGACCTTTTGAGATTATTAGAAGAATAGGACCAGTAGCTTATCAGCTACAACTGCCAGAGGAAATGGCAGGAATATATGATGTATTTCATGTAAGTAATCTCAAAAAGTGCTTAGCCGATTAATCATTAGTGGTACCTCTTAAGAACATAGAGGTAAATGAGAAACTCAAGTTTGTCGAGAAACCCATACAGATTGAAGATAGAAAGATTAAGAATCTCAAACACAAGAGATTAGTTCTATTCAAAGTGAAATGGGATTTCAAAAGAGGACCAGAATACACATGGGAACTCAAGCAAAAATACAAAGAAATACCCACACCTGTTCCAGTAGATCTCGAGGACAAGATCCAAAACAAGGTGGGGAGGATATAACAACCCTCCTAAAAATATTTTTGGACACCTTAAATGTCCCCAGATATACCCCGTACATGAAAACCGGACCTGGAATAGCCCTACACTTATTAAATTCAAGAAAAAACGAAGTTCAGGAGTCGCTCGCGGGGCGCGATAACCTTGGTTAGGTCTGTCACGGGCCGCGACTACCTTTGAATGCCGGATAAGTTATAGTGCCACGTGGCACATGACTCATCAGGGCTATAACATGACTGGTCAAAGCTATAGTTGACACGCAGTCTCTCGCGGGTCGCAAAGGCCCTAACCTTCTTCTTCGCGGGGCGCGAGCCGCCTTAATCCGAGCCTATAAATAGCAGTCGACTAATTCATTTCAATTCGTTCAGTTTTCTGATTCTCTCTCAATTCTCTAGTAGTAGAAACTCTGCTCAGGCATAATATCCACTATATAGCGAAGCTTTGCCTCGTTGTAGGTACTATAACCCTGCTATTACCCTACACGATCGATTTAGAATTCCGTAATGCATGTCGACTCTACCCGACTCAGTCATTGGAATTCTGTCTCGAGTTGTACGGCTAATCTGAATTGGGTTATTTTACTAACACATGTGCATTATTTGATAGATAATAATCTGGAGATTCTCAGGAAGTCTTAAATATTATCTAAACTTACACTGTGAGTAATTCCTCTTTCTGTAAACTGTTCTTACAAAACCTCATATGTTTTAAATTACAATTCATAGTGATTGAGTATTTGTATTCTTGTATACAAAATTTGTTACTACACTGTGAGTAGTAGCATGACCACCAGTCATGGATTGATAGTACCGTGGGTGGTAATTAAGGTAGAAAAATAAACAAATGTAATTGCGGATTGCCCTCAATACTGTACAAGGATAAAACCTGTTTTGATTAAATCGGGATTCACTCACCAGTATTTCCCACTGACAAATGTTTTTAAAACGTGTTTCAGGTAACAAAATGTGAAAGCCAAATAGAAGCCAGCTGGAGAGCACTGAAGGCTTGGAAAAATGTGGCTATAAAATTTACCTAAATAAAGAAAATGTTTTAATTCAATAAATTAGGGTTTATCCCTATAAACATGTTTGTAACAGAAACTTGGGAATTTCCTATGTATTTACATTATAAAAATGTGGTATTTTACTCTGATAAAATATTTCCTAACTACGGTCCTGATGTAAATTCCGCTGCCAAACTGATAAACACCGTTACCACTGACATTGGTTCGCGGCCGTCCGAACCCAAGTAACTAGGGGCCGGGGGTTGCGACAAGAAATCAATATGAATAATATCAAAAGGCAAAACAGTTGCATTACATGAATCATGAAACAAAAATTTAACACTTTTGCCAATAACACAAGGTTGGCAAAGTGGGGTCTTATTTTTATTAAATGAAATAGACGAGGATAATTTTAAAGAATGTAATAAATTCTCGCCCGGGTGTCCAAGTCGTTGATGCCAACGGTCTTGAGTGGTGACATCAAGAGCAGTAGGTTGAGTGGTGATGTTGGGAAGAGGAGCAGTTAGAGGGTAGAGATCGCCCGAGCTATTGCACCTAAGGATGGGAGCCTTGGTCTTGAGGTCCTTCACAGTAAAACCAAAAGGATCAAATTCAATAGATAGTAAATTGTCGGTTGTAAGTTTACGAACATAAATCAGGTTTTTTTAATTAACCGAGGGGCATAGAGGACATTATTTAAATTGAGACGTGGGTATGGTGGTGGTAAGGTAAGATTGCCTTGTCCAATGACTGGTATTTGCATGCCATTACCAACGATAATAGAGTTATTGCAGGAATTAAAAGATGACGGGGAGAAGTTACCTTGTGGAGTAGCCATGTGACCGGTTGAGCATGTGTCTATAATGCTAGTCGGATCTGGTTGCTGGAGAGACATTGTGTAGAGTGCCTGCTGGATGTCCGTGGGAGTAAAACCTCCAACATAAGCCTGGTCGGGTTGTGGTCCTAGGATGCCTGCGACAGTGGTACCCGGGGCTGTGGTGGGTGTTCTAGGGACTGAAGGGTAAGGACATGGAGGGTTGGTGTTGTTGGTAGAGGGCCATGATGAAGATTGAGGGAACATGGCGCCCCATTGGTTAGCCACCCATGATTATGGGAAGACAATATAAGGGTGTAAGGGTGGGTTCCCAGGGTTGTGACTGTTGCGGTTGTTGTTGTTGGCCCAACCTCGACCACGAGAGCGGCCACCTCGACCACGTCCCTGGGTAGACGAATAAGCAGAGTGATCGGCTGGTGTGGAAGCAGTTATAGTGGCTGCAAGGGCTGTTGGGGCTGAGGTAGCAGCACGAATTGACTTGTTCTCTTCCATGGTTAACTTGGAACGACATTCAGCAAAATCGGGTAAGGGTTCCCAATGTTGTAAGACAACCGATATGCACTCATATTGATTAGTTAATCAGCTCAAAAGTTGGGTGACAAGGCGCTGGTTATCGATAGGAGCCCCGACATTGTTAAGTTGGTCGGCTAGATGCTTGACCTGTTGGCAGTAGGCAGCCATAGACGGGAAGGTTTCAAGGTGAATGTTGGAGAATTGTTGTTGGAGTTAGACTTGGTGAGCACTCTTATTGTCGTTGAAGTGGTTGGCTATGGCCGTCCATGCCTGATAGGCGGTTTGTCGAGGTTCAAGGATGCTTTGAAGGAGGTCGGTGGAGATGGTGCCATAGATCCATTGAAGGACTTCGGCATCGATTCAGGACAACAGGGCTTCGGCCTCGACAGCGGCGGCCTTGGTCGCGTCTATCTCAGATGAGGGGCCGGTGGGGGCAGCGGCTGTAGGGCGTGGTTTCAGGTGATCATAGACCTGGTAAGCCCGATAGTGGACTTCAAAGAGGGTGGTCTAGGTGGTATAGTGAGATGTCTCAGCGTCCAGGGTGACCAGGACCATGTTCTTGATGTTGTTGACCATCATAGCGGGGTGTAGCTTAGTTTCCATGACAAGGGGAAAGGGTAGGAAAAGAAAGGGAACAGAAGGATGAGTAGGGCCGACAGAGATGTAGGGGGAAGGGGAAGGTGGAGGATCAAAGACTTGATACCATATAAGAGATTATAATTTTCTGAATGATCCAACTGATTTATTCCTCCTCAATTTATAATACAAAATTGAACGTATAATATGGAAACATAATAATGTATAGTTAATAACAATCCTAATTGATAGCTATACAATATTAACAAATATACACGTGCAATATACACGCTATTACAACAGACCATACGACTTGTGAGTCGGGTATTTTACTTGTTGACAGAGTTGGCAATGCTAAACAAAGTGGGATACCTTAAATTTAAGCTTGGATCAGCCGGAGGAAATAGCCAATCTTTTGATTGTAGGGCGTATGCCGGAATGACCCCATAGAACGGAAAAATAAAATTCCTACAAAAGTGTATCGCAATAGGTTTATATTATGGAACAAATATGTTAGTGGTGGTACAACAAGCCATCTTTCACCATGAATGGTTGACTCTCGGTGCGATGGTTCAATAGTTTGGTCAAAAGTTCTTTCCCAGTTGCCATTTCATAGAATTTTAAATTCAGAGGTCTGTCACCCACGTTGGTTTATTACTTGAGATAGCTAACACATGCAAGTTATATACCCAACTAAGAGCATCCTCATCCTTTTTCTCCTTTCTCGGTTTGTAGTGGATTTCGTAATCAAATCTAGTGAGTTTGGTAGCTCAATTGTATTATTCCGGTGTTCGCCCACCTGTGACTAGAGATGTTTCAAACTCATTTGATCGGTAAAGAGGTTGAACTACCGACCTGACAAGTATTGTCTCCATTTCTTGACTGACTCGGTAATAGCGAATAGTTCCCTAAAATAAGAAGAGGTAACCAGCATCATAGGGCACAATTTTTTACTGAACAAGGCCATGTGTCGGTTGGTTTGGGCCAAAACCGCACCTATAGCTATGTTGGATCCATCAGTAGTAACATTAAATGGATTTTAAAAATTGCGTAAGGTAAGAGTTACTGAGGCAATCATAGCTTATTTGAGTTGCAGAAATATTGTGTTACTATCTTCGAACCATGAAAAAGTTGGCCTATTGAGTATATCCATGAACGGACAACAATTAAGGCATAGTTCTGAATGAATTGCCAGTAATATCCCATGAGCTCCTAAAAGCCCCTTAATACGATAGGTTTTTGGGAGTGGGCCAAACTTGAATGACCTTTAACTTCTCTGGTCCACCTCAACCCCATGAACGGATATAACATGATCGAAATAGTCGATAGACGATACTACAAAGGTGCACTTGATATTCATTCATTGTTGCTTGGAAAGTACCGACGTAAGACGCTCCAAAATAATTTATTCATTGTTGCTTGGGAATTCGTTAAGCCAAAAAGTATCACTAGGAATTCATAGTACCCGTCAATTGTTAGAAATGCCCTCTTGTGCATATCTTCGGTTGCCAACCTGATTTAATTTGATGATATCCTGCCATCAAGTCTATTTTCAAGAAAATAACTGCTCCTTGAAATTCATCTAATAATTTGTCCACGACTGGAATCAGAAAACAGTTCTTGATGGTTATGGAGTTCAATGCTCAGTAGTCTACGCAAAACCTATAGACGTTGTCTTTCTTACGTACTACAAGCACCGGAGATGAGTATGGGCTTTGGCTTAGTTTGATCACACATGACTGAAGCATCTTGGAAATCAACTTGGTCATTTTGTTATTGATACTGGGAATATCTGTATCATTTAACGTTAACTAGGCTAGAATTAGGAAGGGTAGGAATGTGGTGGTCTTGGTTTCTATTAGGTGGTAATTAGGTAGGTGATTGGAAGATGTGATGCTAAGTCTGAAAAAGGTCATGGATGTTGATGCGGGTCCAAGTGTGGAGGAGCGGGCCATCTTGTATTTGGAGACCCAAGATCGTGTAACAAAAGGGGCCTCACTAAAATGGCTCTAACTTGGGCTACGTGGGTCCGTTTTAGGAGTGTGACCAGGCGAAACGAACGTGAGAACGAGCTCCATCTTGCTGCAAACGCCTAAGGCGGTTTGGGTCATCGTCCGGGCCAAAAAACGCTTATTTCTATTAGTTATTTTCGTTTTTATGTTTTTTAAAGTATTTTGGGCACTTTGTTTTTGGGCTTATGTTTGGCCCGTTGTCTTTTTTAGGCCCATTTCGAATTTCTTTTCCTATTTATATGTTTCTCTAGTAATTGGAAAAGGCAAACTTGGATTTTGACGTAACTCATTTTTCACTTCAAATTCTGTGCCCTTTGGGTGGAATCTTGGGGGGGGGGGGGGTTGGGGAAGAACTACACGGGTATTCGCAGAATCAACGTGTTTGATCTTCATTTTCGTAACGCACACTACATCAGTTGGTATATCAGAGCCGAATTCCTGGCTCAAATTGCCTCTGAGGAGAAACAACACTAGGCCTCTCGATGAAGTGTATGAACGGGAGTTGGAGCAGCGACTTATGGCGAGAGTAGATCAACGGTTGGATCAAGTGGTCTATTAGTTGACTAACCGGATTGCCAACTTGATCAATCGTAGGAGGCAGAGACCCAATGACGGGTATGGTTCTTATTTTAGTAACCCATTTGGTGATGGTTCGACTTCCGAAGACGAACAGGAAGGGCGACCAAGGGGTGAACATGGAGGGGGTAACAGGCGTTGGGATTCTGGTATAAGGGTTGATATTCCAGAATTTGATGGGACTAGTTTGAATCCGGAGGGGTTCATCGATTGGTTGGCTGCCGTGGAGGAAGTGTTTGAGTATAAGGAGGTGCCTGAAAATAAGCGGGTGGCCTTGATCGCTACCAGGTTACGTGGTAGGGCCTCTGTGTGGTGGCAACAATTGAAGTTAACACAGAATAGGCTAGGAAAGTCAAGGATCGTGACATGGACCAAGATGAAGAAGTGCTTGCGGTCCAACTTTTTGCCTCATAACTTTCAAAGGTTGATGTACCAACGTCTACAAAATTTAAAACAGGGGGCTAAATCGGTTGATGATTATACCACAGAGTTTTACCAGTTGATTGCTAGGAATGATATTCAAGAACTGAAGGAACAACTTGTTTCTCGGTATATTGGGGGTCTGAGGGTTCAAATCATGGAGTCCGTGAATCTTTTTGACCCGTTAACCATTCCAGAGGCACACCAACGGGTGTTTTCCTTTGAGAAGCAAAACCGTCGGGTGGGCGGTTCATTTACCCCTGCTGGAGGAAACGTTGGGTCAGGCAGTGGGGCACCTCGTGGTGGGCCTAGTCAGAAAGGCCGGGGGTTAACAATACCGGGTCTACTTCTAAGGGGGCTAGTAGTAATGGTCCGAGATGTTTCAATTTTGGTGAGACGGGCCATCGTCAAGCTGAGTGTAAGAAGGCTGGTAAAAGACACTTGGTTGCTGAGTCTGAGGATGATCAGTATGAAGAATATGAAAATAACCCAGTGTACGATGAAGAAACTGAGTACGAAGAAGAGGTTGTGACTGGTGATGTTGGAGTGAACTTGATAGTCAGACGCTCTTGTTATACACCAAAGGCAGATGGGGATGACTGGCTTAAGCATAACATCTTCCACTCAACATGTACCATTTTGGGAAAGGTTTTGCACGTTTGTTATTGATTCAGGGAGTTGTGATAATTTGATATCTGAAGAGGTGGTCCAGAAGTTGGCTTTGAAGACGGAGAGTCACCCCAAGCCTTATAAGCTTCAATGGCTTAAAAAGGGAGGTGAAGTGACGGTATCTAAAAGAGCCCTTGTTTCTATTTTTATTGGGTCCACATACAAAGATGATGTTGTGTGTGATGTTGTCCCTATGGACGCGTGTCACTTATTGTTGGGTAGACCTTGGGAGTATGAACGTAATATAGAGCATAACGGGCGGTCCAATACTTATAGCTTTCTGTTTGATGGTGTGAAGATAACTCTTGTTCCTAGCAAGCCTAAGCAGTTAGCCACAAAACAGTCGGGTACTTTGTTGACCATCAGTCAGTTTCAAGATGAGTTGGAGGACACAGATAATGTTTTTATTTTGATAGAGAAGGCAGTGCCCGAGGAAGTCGAAATTCCTGATGCTATGGTTCCTTTGCTTGCGGAATTTTCTGATGTTTTTCCCGTTGAGTTGCCTGATGGATTACCACCTTTGCATGACATCCAACATCATATTGATTTGGAGTCTGGGCCACAGTTACCCAATAGACCACATTACACGATGAGCCCTGCTGAGCATGAAGAGTTGTGAAGACAGGTTGAGGAGTTGATTTCTAAGGGCAACGTTCGTGAAAGTATGAGCCCTTGTGTTGTTCCGGCTTTATTGACTCCAAAAAAAGATGGCACTTGGCGTATGTGTGTTGACAGTCGAGCAATCAACAAGATTACTGTGAGGTACAGGTTTCCTATTCCTCGACTTGATGATTTACTTGATCAAATTAGTGGTGCTACTATTTTTACGAAGTTAGATTTGAAGAGTGGGTATTCCCGATTCTAGTCTTCGCTTACAGATTATTAAGGAGTTACATGGTGAAGGGCATGTCGGTCGTGACCGTACTTTACAGCTGGTTCAAGCTTCTTATTATTGGCCTACTATGAGGAAAGAGGTGGATCGTTATGTGAAGAGGTACCATATTTGTCAGGTTTCAAAGGGCACGACTACCAATGCGGGTCTCTATATGCCTTTGCTAGTCCCCTCACAGCCATGGGTTGATATTAGTATGGATTTCGTGTTGGGGTTACCTCGTACTCAGAGAGGTAATGATTCTATCTTTGTTGTTGTGGATCGGTTTTCTAAGATGGTCCATTTTATTCCCTGCAAGAAGATGACTGATGTTGTTAATGTAGCCCAACTCTTTTTTTGTGACATGTACCATTTGCATGGGCTACCTTCTTCTATTGTGTCTGATCGGGATACCAGATTTTCGAGTCATTTTTGGCGTAGCTTGTGGAAGATGGTGAATACTCAACTCAACTTCAGTAGTGCTTATCACCCACAAACTGATGGGCAAACTGAAGTTGTTAATCGATCACTTGGGAATTTGCTGAGGTGTTTGGTTGGTGATCATGTGAAGGCATGGGATCAAAAATTATACCAAGCTGAGTTTGCTCATAATCATGCTGTTAATCGTAGCACCGGATATAGCCCATTTCAGATAGTTTACTCATCTGAGCCCTGGGGACCACTTGATTTGATGTCTCTTCCTATTTCTTGATCTGTTCCAAAGAAAGTTCAAGCTTTTGTGGAGGGTTTACATGAGGTTCATAATGCTGTGTATGACCATTTGACCCGAGCTAATTTGAAATATAAGCAAGCTGTTGATCAGAAGCGTAGGCATGTTGAGTTCGAGGAAGGTGATTTTGTTTGGGCTGTTTTGACTAAAGATCATTTTACAATTGGGGAATACAACAAGTTGTCAGCCAAGAAGATTGGCCCAGTTGAAATCGTGGAGAAGATCAATCCGAATGCTTATCGTCTGAAGCTGCCTAGTTACATTCGATGTTCTGATGTGTTTAATGTGAAGCATCTGTTGCCTATTTATGGTGATTCTTCTAATGATGAACCTGTTGGTAATTCGAGGGTGAATTTTGTCTATCCACGAGGGAATGATGCGGGTCCAAGTGTGGAGGAGCGGACCATCTTTTATTTGGAGGCCCAAAATCGTGTAACAAAAGGGGTCTCACTAAAATGGCTCTAACTTGGGCTATGGGGGTCCGTTTTGGGCGTGCGACCAGGCGAAATGAACGTGAGAACGAGCTCCATCTTGCTGCAAACAGGCTATGGCAGTTTGGATCATCGTCCGGGCAAAAAAAAAAGCTTATTTCTATTAGTTATTTTCGTTTTTATGTTTTTTGAAGTATTTTGGGCTTTTTGTTTTTGGGCTTGAATTTGGCCCGTTGTCTTTTTTAGGCCCATTTCGAATTTCTGTTCCTATTTATATGTTTCTCTAGTAATTGGAAAAGGCAGACTTGAATTTTGACATAACTCATTTTTCACTTCAAATTTTGTGCCCTTTGGGTGGAATCTTGGGGGGGGGGGGGGGGGGGGGTTGGGGGAGAACTACACGGGTATTCGCAGAATCAACGTGTTTGATCTTCATTTTCGTAAGACATACTACATCAGATGTGTACATCGTTGCGGGAGAAGGTGGGTGTTGGTGCTAGGGATGTGGTGGATTCAAATTGAAAATATAGTGTGTGTAGAGAGGCCACAATGTCTATGCGAAGTAGGATTTTTAAGGGTTGTGGGTGAAACCTGATTTGCCAAAGCCTCTCATCTGAGTTTGATGGGTTATTGGTCCACATAAAAGGTCAATTGAGGAGTTAAAAAATTTGCTAATAGTGGCCCAAGGTGTGAAGCCAAGCCGACCCTAAAATCAAATGAGCTCCTAAAAGCCCCTTAATACGATTAGGTTTTTGGGAGTGGGCCAAACTTGAATGACCTTTAACTTCTCTGGTCCACCTCAACCCCATGAACGGATATAACATGATCGAAATAGTCGATGGACGATACTACAAAGGTGCACTTGAAATTCATTCATTGTTGCTTGGAAAGTACCGACGTAAGACGCTCCGAAATAATTTATTCATTGTTGCTTGGGAAGTAGAAGATGAATTCGTTAAGCCGAAAGACATCACTAGAATTCATAGTACCCTTCAATTGTTAGAAATGCCCTCTTGTGCATATCTTCGGTTGCCGACCTGATTTAATTTGATGATATCCTGCCATCAAGTCTATTTTCAAGGAAATAACCGCTCCTTGAAATTCATCTAATAATTTGTCCACGACTGGAATCAGAAAACAGTTCTTGATGGTTATGGAGTTCAATGCTCAGTAGTCTACGCAAAACCTATAGACGTTGTCTTTCTTACGTACTACAAGCACCAGAGATGAGTATGGGCTTTGGCTTAGTTTGATCACACATGACTGAAGCATCTTGGAAATCAACTTGGTCATTATTTGTTATTGATACTGGGAATATCTGTATCATTTGACGTTAACTAGGCTAGAATTAGGAAGGGTAGGAATGTGGTGGTCTTGGTTTCTATTAGGTGGTAATTAGGTAGGTGATTGGAAGATGTGATGCTAAGTCTTAAAAAGGTCATGGATGTGTACATCGTTGCGGGAGAAGGGTGGGTGTTGGTGCTAGGTATGTGGTGGATTCAAATTGAAAATATAGTGTGTGTAGAGAGGCCACAATGTCTATGCGAAGTAGGATTTTTAAGGGTTGTGGGTGAAACCTGATTTGCCAAAGCCTCTCATCTGAGTTTGATGGGTTATTGGTCCACATAAAAGGTCAATTAAGGAGTTGAAAAATTTGCTAATAGTGGCCCAACGTGTGAAGCCATGCCGACCCTAAAATCACATCGACTCCTTAAACAGGAAAAATAAACATTGGAACAAAAAACGTAGTACGTTGGAGAGCCATATTTAAATCCGGACGAACACTGTCACATTACAGGTGTTCATCGTTTTCTACCCAAATCGAGAACACATGTATTGTTTTTTTTTGCAATTCTAAGAACGATACCAACCGCGGTCGAATAATATTGTGCGTGCTACCAGAACCGACTAACACTTTTACGGATTGTTCTAAATGTAACCCATAACTCAAAGGGCATGTAGCGAAGATAACCAGAAAAAAGGAAGCGCTGGATAACGGAAGTTATTATGGTTGATATGGGGAAATGGGGTTGGTGGTCAATGATAAAAGTGTATTGGTTTCAATGGGATTGATGGTGTTATCATCTTCATAATCAACCATTAAAAGAAAGCGAGAGGGGTTACATTTATAAAAGGGAAAATAGTTTTTCGGGCACTTGGAACACAAGCCTTCGCTACGAGGTGTTCACAGTGCTTCTAGAGATAGTTTTGTGAATGTAATGGCGTATTGTATGGGGGAGTTGGTAAGATGGGCATGGTGTTTGATTTAGGTGGTGTGGAACTTGTGTTAGTGGTTTGTGACAAGGTGGGTGAGGTGGCAGAAGCAAGGATCTGGGTTGAATATACTTGGATCTACCTAGGTTAATTTTGTCCTCAATGAGTTTTGAGAGACCATAGGCTTGGTGTAAGGTAGTTGGTTTATGGATGAATAATTCTGTCAGAATATTGTTTCAATCTAGAAAGATAGCAGTTCAAGAGTGCCTTGGGAGGTAACCCATGACACCATTGCATAACTTTTCGAATTTGACTTGGTATGCAGTGATGGTGATTGTTTGTTTAAGCTTAAAGAGAGCGGCCTGGTGGTTTTCATAATCGGATGGACCTGAGAGCTCATGAAAATTCTTGTCATGTACCTCGGAGTTTGTTGTTAAAGAAGTATTTATGCTAGCTTAAGGCTTTGCTTGTAAAGTAGAAAATCGCTTACTCGATTCATTGTGGTTATTGGATATTATGGAATGTAAAATAATTTTCTGCTTGAAAAATTTAATCCAAGGGGTTGGATTCATCAACCAAGGGTAATTAGAAGTTTGGAGGTCGATGGTTCGGGGAATCATGGTTAGAAGAGTGGGATGGGTCGGGGCTTAAGGTAGAGATTATTTGTTTTTCTTTCATAAAGGTGGCTAAGAGTATGTTGGTGGTTTTGAGTTGTAGCATGGTTGCTTGGATAGCTTCGAATTTTGCAGTGGATTGGGTTGTGGTGTCCGTATCATGTGAAAGAAATTGATCGAATTTCTCGCCCAAGGCTTGTAGGGATTCATCGGTGGAGGCAGGTTCTTTGCGGGGAGGCATAGTAGCGAGGTGAATGAAAGCACCAAATTTGTATGGCCTTTCGAGTAGGAAACACTCCCAAGAAAACACACAAAAGAAGAGAAAGCTTTGGGGAATTTTCTGAATATATTCTCAAGATGAAATTTCAAAGAATTTAAATATGCATAAAACCATGACTATCTCAACCCATGTTCCTTATTTTGAGGAAAAACATGCAGCACTACCTACGACATGGATTAACAACCCAAACATAACGTAGCATAAAAGACCAATTCAACACAACATAGCAGCCTTCCTTCCCAAGACTTTCTAATGGACCAGTCCAATAACTTAGCAGGCTTCTCTATAACTCTCTTGGGCCTATCCCCTAGTCCACTGTCGACCCATGCCTTATCACCACCAAATTAACTAGGCTTGTTAATCTCATGTGGCTTCCAACTTAATTACTTTGTGGGCTACTAAAGCTTTATATGTGGGCCTGGTATGATCTTCTTTTTTCCATTTTGATTGATGTATTACAAAGCCTATGTATTGTTTTTGTTTTTCTAAGTTTAAGTTCTATCTGTTATATTATAAATTATATACACTTTACCCATTTAGTATTTACTGATTTTTTATTTTTTTATATAATTTATTATTCTCCTTATTAACCTGCGGTCGTTAACTTACAAAAAACAAAATACACAATTGTGTTTAATTCTCAATCTCAACATTTTGATATAAATCTTATTGAAAATAAATACAGTTGTATTCAAAATAAAACATTTTGTTCACAAAATATACAAACTATACCAAGACATGGTAAGAGTACTGTTCAACCCCAACATCATTTAAAAGCCATAACGAGGGGACATTGGAACACACAATGATGGTGTAAAATGGTCACATACAACCCAATATACACTTGTAGTAGCTGCAAAATCAAAGTTTTTGTGTATACAATATAGATCAACAATACAATGACACATCGTAAGCTATAAAACAAAATGATGTAACCCATCCTATGATACGTCAACATTTTTCAAAAAATATCCTTTTAATGGTGCTTTGATACGGGAACCACCAGCAAGTAGAGTTGTTAGAGTGTAACCTTGGTTTTGTGGTGTAAAGCATACATTTCTTGGGTTCAAAGATGTAGTGAGAATCATACATAGACCGAAACATATCCACCAAAAGAGGAAACTGCAATACTGCAAACACAATGACGGGTATGGTAGCAAATGTAGCAACAAGGATAGGTACCCATTTTAACTCCTTGTATAGCACAGAGAAACAAGCACTAAAAGTTAACATCATTGCTGCTACGGAGATGAAAAGTGTAAGTAGACCTATCATGAGCTTTCTGGGTAATGAATACATAAAGTCTAGTTGATCGTGACGAGATGTGAGGACAGACAAGAACACTAGGAGTGAAGTAGAGGAAGAGAACAAAGAAATGGCGTCTGCAATAATAAAAACTAAGAAAGCAGGCTGATGAATAAGAACAGGAAGTCCATGTTCTTGGCTGTAGCCACCTGGAACCGTAAAGGCTACAGCAAATGCAACAGTGACAATAAGTGTGGTCGCGACCATACAGTCTTTCATCCATTGCAATCCTTTGGAAACAAGATCTTGGTTTTCTATAGAAAACAACTCATATGGTGTTTGACCATCTTTGTTCTTCGCTTCCCTTAAATAAGGTGGCATCATCTTCTCTACTTCCTACAACATAAGTACATACGAGTTCGACTCAATATGATATTCCCACAAGAATATATTATCATTAATCTACAATAATCAAGGAGTTTGGGGACATACTAATACCTTGAACCACAATAATTCTCGTTGCATTAGCAAAGATGCTCCAGACTTCTTAGTTTCCATCTCCTTTGAACTCTTCCCAACTAGATGAAGCATATTATTCCCCGACTTGTCTTTATATGTGCATATATCATTTCTGGTGCCGCCTATTTCATACAATAGGTTGTAGATACCTTGATGACGGTGCATAACAGCTATATGAAATATAGTGAGTCCATCCTCATGTTCATAAAGCATAAGATCAGGATAGGTTCGGAGCAACTCAACTATAAATCTGGTGTTGCCCAATTCTGCTGCAACACGTAATATTCCAGAAGAATCTAGTATAGTTCCATTAGCTGAGAAAGTAGGAGGCCTCGTGAGCATATCCTCAATTTCATCAATGTCCATTGTTCTGGTAGCATGCCCCCATATGATTTTTAGTATTTTCAGTGCATCGGTTTCATCTTTAGCCGCAGATTGTACTTTCAAACGAAAAAAAATCTAAAAGCTTAAAAACATCCTATACTTTAACAGTAAAGAATTGAAATACCTGAATACTATTACTGCGATCTTTCTATGTATAAACAATTAATGCTTACCGGATCCTATGATTCTTGTGATCATATTCTTTTCTACTCTATTAAATGCATCAGGCTTCCGAGCTAAAACTTCAAGCGCAGACACATTCCGAGCAAGTTCTGGACGGTCCTTCAGGATTTGGAGGGCAACATCTATAGAAGACATAACTTATAGTCAATTACTTAATTCTTCTGATCTGAATTTTGAGTGAAGAACTATTGTGATTATGTGATATGACCATTAACAATTGCTTACCAAAGAAATTACGCTCCACACAATGCAAGAGTGTGAAACTCCTATCACTATCTGTCCAATGATTGTCATTCATCTGCTGAGAGTGCTTGTATAAATACTTCACTAAGTTATATGACCCCATGATAGCACATATGGAGAATGGCAAAATACCATGATTACCACGGATATTCAGCAGATTGCGATTCTTTTCCATCATAATCATAGCCATCTCCGTTTTTCCTGATAAAGATGCTACCCAAAAGGCGGTGTTGGAGTATTTATTTTTAAGTTCCAACTCCTCCATGGTCATCATATTTACTAGATTCTTCACGTAGTTCACTGTGTGCTCGGTCTGTTCTGCAGTCGCTGCCACATGAAGTGCTGTGCCGAGATCCTTCTTGAGCCCAAACCTTACCAAATCTGGGCGTTTGTCAAGGATGATCTTTGCAGTTTCCCAATCACCAACAATTGATGCTTCATATAATGGAGCAACCAAGTTTAAGTAGTCTTCTCTATCTCCTTCAAAGTATTCACAAAAACAATTTGTTTATTAATTAATCAACTCCTTAAACATGATAAAAGAAACAGTTAATTAGGTGGCTGCATACTACGGTGTAGGCAGTGCATAGAGGCTGACCGATGGAGGTGCAAAGCGGTGACCAGCCAAACTTATCAGACGAACAAGTGTTTTTGCAAGTGAAAGATATTTGAACTCCTTGCATCTCTATATAAACAGTTTTTCCTAGAGGAGTTTCTTAGAAAAAAAAAAAGGCTACAAAAGTTGTTTTCACAACTGTTTTGAGTTTATGGTTTTGAATTATAAAATATTATAAGTTAAGTTGTCGGAAGTCCATAAAATATTTATGACCGAATATTTTCCCCTTTCAAATATCCGTGGATTGAAAAGAAAACATATCCCTTTTCTTGTAGTCTTCTTCAGTCTGTTCAGGCAGCATATGCATATCATGCTGTCAAATGCTACAAAAAGTTTAAATAGGGGGATTTTCATTTGATGGTACCCATGTCAACTGCTACTAAAGTTTAAACACACGGATAAGAGAAATCTGATTAATTGATTAATTTATATTTAATACGAACAGGTTATATTTATAAAATAAATACTTATGTGAATGTGACTAAAGTTTAACCAAACGGATAAGAGAAATCTGATTAATTGATTAATTTATATTTAATACGAACAGGTTATATTTGTAAAATAATATTTTGTAAAATAAATACTATGTGAATTTGAAGAATTGTTAATAAGTGATATTTTTAAAACTGAATTATACACATATTTATCATATATTATTTGGCAAAATTCTTTGTCCTCACAATTTTACTATTCAACTATGTATGACTATTAATACCTAAAGACTAAAGTACTTACTTTTAATGTGTCAACTATGTATGACTATTATTATCTATTATTATTATTATCTATATTAATACAAAGTTTTGATGAACAGTAGTTTGTTTTTTAATATTGTTTTTCTATGTTTTCATTATTTAATTGTTTTAATACATTAATTGATTTTAAACATAGTTTTTTCTCATCTAATTTTTAACATACAATTAAAGTATCTGTTATCAAACACGAAACCATAAAAATGAATGTGAACTGGTACCAAGGTTGTTTGTTTAGTTCGGTACTGTATGATAATGATATAGTGTCAGTTTATCGAAAGCAAAAACAATAAAAGTAAATACCGGTACTAATATAACTTTTAACATATGATCAAAGTATTTGTTATCAAACACGAAACCATAAAATGAATCTGAACAGGTACCAAGGTTGTTTGTTTAGTCGGTATGGTAGCGATATGGTGTTAGTCGAAAGCAAAAACAATAAAAAAAAAATACTGGTACCGATAAAGACGTTGTTAAATCGGTTTTGATTCGGTTTGGTATTATAGCGGTACAATATTCTAACTATTATTATAATTATGATTATAATTATAATTATAGCTCCACCCTTTTTTTATTACTAATCGAATATCCTTCACTATTTTACTAAAGCAAAAATGAAAAAGATAGTGTTAGTTTATCAAAAGCAAAAACAATAAAAATAAATATTCGGTTTGGTACTATAGCAAAAACAATAAAATAAATACCTATAATCTAATTATAATTATAATTATATATTATATATTATATTTAAATATATTAATTGAAACCTTTGATGAACAGTAACAAATAGGTGAATAAATTTTGAGTAATTTCCTTATTGTTTTCATACTTGGACTGTCTCAGACCCAAAGAAAACCCAGTCTTTTCTTCATTTCTCAGATGCATTCACATTCCATTTAGTTATTTTTAGCTTTTTTATAATATATATTTGTGGTTCAACTTGAGATGAGTATAACAAGAACCAATTTTTCTTTTAATTTGTAATCAGATGCATTCTCCATTTATCTATTTTTAATATTATATTTATGGTTCAGTTTAAGATGAGTATGATAGTGTTTAGTGAATCGTGATAATAAGTTTTAATTATACCACTTATACTATATATATTATATGTTTTAACGCGTTTGATTTTCGTTTAATCTAATTGTCCTCTAAAAAATTACGTTCATTAACTTAGAAAAATGGAATATGCGCATGTGTTTAGTTCTTTTTCTCAATGTTCTGATATTAAATTTGTTGACAACGGATTTTTATTTAGAGTGTTCTATGAGTATCATATGTAATTTGAATTTAGAGTGTGTTTTGGGTATCGTGGGCAATACAAGTGTTGTTACCATGTCGATACACTGACGAACTGAAGCGATTCTGACTTGACGACATAAGTGCTGGCATTCGATTTTATTGTTTTAAACCGATGTAAAACATGTGTCGATATACGTTTGGGTATACCATGACTTAATTTTTGGTTTTCTCTTTCGGTTGCTATGATGTTTGTAGGTATCACAGCAAACCGAACAAATACTTAACGAATTCTCGCCGCGTAGCACGGGGAAAATCACTAGTTATATACATATTATATACCAAACGAAATGAAGAGTAGCAACATCCGAAAAATACCCACCGCCCCTTCTCCTTTCTTCAAAAACTAAACCTAACCCACATGAAAGAGTCTGGAGAGAGATAGAGGGGAGACAGAAACGGAGAAGTCTCCGGCTTCGACACAATGGAGGCGCCGCACATGGCTCCCCGGCATCGACATGACAGACAGGTCCGCCGTACATGGTGGTGGGGTTATGTCGGTTCTCCGGCGTCGGCAATGGTGAAGCGGCATCCACCGGGCGGAGGCAATCCGACTTCGATTGAATGGTTTTGCTGTAATGGATTTCTAATTTAGCCTCAGATTGATGTTTTTTTTGTTCTTTACTAATCTTATTTTGATTTTTTTGGTGTTCTTTTGGTTAGATTAGGGTTCCTACGAACTGATTCAAGGTGTGTGCATGTATCTTTGTAGTTTTTGATTTTCAGCGACAAAAGTTTAGTATCTTTTCTTTTAGCCACAGGTGGGTGTCACCGGCTTTCACTAGATAACAACACAGGGAGAGAGAATCGCGTGAACAGAAGCGGCCACCCTATTTTGTTTCATTGACCATCTCTGACTTCGTATAGCAGTGGCGACGAGCGGGGCTGATTCCGTCCGCCTTCAGTGCCTTCAATTGTTGATCTGTGATATGGTCCCTTCTGACTTCAGACCCTAATTTATTTTGGGTTGTTTTCTAATATCTGTTGTTAGCCTCCATGATTGTAAGTAATGTTGGGTCTACAATTGCGACTTTGGTTCATCTTAGACTCCCTTGAATCTATAAGTTGATACTGCTGCTTGAACTCATTTGACAACCGTTAAAATTTGTTGCTTTGATATGAACATTTCGGAAGCCTTGATAATGCAAATTATATTTTCTAGATTGTGGGCAGTGATGATGCACATTAATGTGTGGTTTTCGTTGTTTTGGCATGGCAATCGTGATGGCAAGGTAAAGCCATTTCTGCCTTTACATTGCAATCGGTATGCAGCCGCACTGAGCTCTACCAATTCTAAGCTCTAATTATAGCATATATTACAAATCAACGTCATTGAATATATTATTATAGTTGCATTTGAGGAATTAAGATGACCTTTGAAGAAAAATAGAGATATCGATGAAGACGTGTAGTAAGTGCCATTATTTCAATTTCTGGGCTTTATGATATGGGATTGATTACAAATGTTTGTGTAGGCTTTCAAAGTTTATTACTTAATTTGTTTGGTACTGTATGCATTTTTTAAGATCTTATGGGGTCATGTGTTATATGGCATCAACATTATCTACATCATCCATGAAGACATTTGCCAATGCTGCACTACATTAAGGACCAGCCATAGAAAATTGAAATACAATACAATTTAGTGTATAATTAACATTGCCACATGGATTTTCAGGGCCCATAAAGGTTTTCTTCATCATTTTTTAAATTGTTAGCAAAAAATTTAGACATCTAATTAACGGTTACTGAATTCGACATGTTAATGAATTTACTTTATGTTTACTTATACAAGTGTTTAGTGTCACATAAGTTCGATGGTCTTCCACTCTTTCTTTTGGTTTAAAACAGGATATTTTCGTCTTTTCAAATCACAATGTGGTATTCTGATCTGTCTTTTTAATTTTGTAGTTCACTATGTGGGATGTTTGCTTGATGGAACTCGGTTTGCTTCGAGCTATGATTGGAAGACGCTGTTTAAGTTCAAGTCCGGGCTCTGTACTGGGTTAGATAAATATTTTATATCAGATTGTGTTTATAATCACTTGTGAATTGTGTTCTTGATAGCATGGTTCTATGTCAATTTTTTTATATAATTTTATATCAGATTGTGTTTATAATCACTTGTGAGTTGTGTTCTTGATAGCATGGTTCTATGTCAATTTTTTTATATAATTTTGTTATAGATTCTTATTTTCACAATATTTTAAATAATCAGTTTAGGTTGTTTATGATAATATGACAGGTGTCATACCTATGTGGAATACTAAAGATAGAGGATACCTACCTCTCTGTCCACATTCATTATTTGCCTGGTAAAGCCTACTTAATTTGGGTTTGATGATGTTAGTTAAGTACAAAACAAACGACGCTTGGTTCAAGCTCAAAATATGAACATATTGCAAATTTCGTGCTTCAAGATCAAATCTTTTGTTAGTTATGTTGTGTTAAAGTGGTGTCATGATATTACTAATGACTACTACATGTTGTCTCATATCTTGTAGATGGCCATGACAGGTAAGGATTCAAATTGGTACTTTGTGCTAGAAATATCTCTTCAATGGCGAGAATTTGCGTCAAACAGGATGATCGTTTTCTTCTTCTATCCGTGTTAAATCATTGTTTTATGTTGTGTAAGGATCGTGGTTTCCGCTAGATCTGATAAGGAAACTGGAGAAAAGAATTACGCATGTTTGGTGAATTCATTGGCGCCGGAGTCCGGCAACCATAGTATCGTGAGAATGTTCCATCGATTTTTGGATAGTTTTCGGAGAATGTGTCTGCTGAAGGTATATGGTTTTTTTTTTTCTATGTTACTTGATTTGTGCTGTTTTTGTATATTATGTTGTTAATTGATGAGAATTTGAAGGTTTAAGAAGTTAATTTAGTTGTAACGGCTTTATTTCCAGTTTTATTTTATTTTTTTCCCTGTTCAAGCTATTGTTGCTGAAGGGCTTAATCACATATTAGCACTATTGTTTTTTTTTTTTTTTGTAAATTAATGGCCACATTTTGTGCTTTGTTTATACCTAAACACCCCTTTGCTACACTTTATCAACATTAATAGTTAAGTTGGTTCATATCACTACAGTGATCTGACAACTTTATTATGATTTTCACATTGATTGTGCCATAGTGATGAGGTGGTAAGTTTTTGACGCTTAAAAGGTGCAAGCATCCATACCTCCATATATGATCATTTTAAATTTTTTAGGTTTGGTAACCCTGGTGTAATTATGTTTAGTGTGTGATGGATTTTTGGTAACCCCATTGAAGTATCTATGTACAACAATATTCAATTTTTGTTATCTTAAGACTTTGAGACACTTCTACATGGATAATTGTAGGTCCATTTTCGGAGGATCGATTACGAAACCAAACCCTTGTTTATATCAAACACAGTCATGAGTGCGGAATCCCCGTGACGACGCCAAACCAAACACAAATAATAACAACACGAAGTAACCAACGAATCACAGTCAATTGATTAAAATGGATGAGAACAAGGATCAAACAAATACACACAATGTTTGACAGTAAACTTCACAGTGGGGTATGCTCTCATAGTTTCACACAGAAACCATGTTGTGTTTATATAAGCAGCCCAGCCCAAGTGTAGACGAAACACTGAAGTGGGCCTGACGAAACACCAAAGTTGACGAAACACTAGGTGTTTCGTCACTGCTCATGGCGAAACTTGGATAACCCTCTAAAGGGTGTTTCGTCATACATATTAACGACGAAACACAGAGTTTCATCGAGGGCTGCAAAACTTGTATGCTGCAAACTGTTAACAGTTTGCAGCATACTCGTATAAACACAAACGTAATTAATACCCAATATGCAACATGCATTGTTCATATAACATTACAAATCAAATGAGACAAACTGTCGGAAACAAGTAGGATAGGAGGATATCCGACTTGGTCGACGGACGGAAATACATACTCGATAATAAAAGACCATAAATTACAACGCTTAAATAGAACAAGTTACATACACAAAATATGCATCAACAAACTCCCCCTTGTCTGTTACTTGGTCTTCAGTCTTCAATCTTCAGTGCTTCAGCGACCAGGTGCTTCCGGCGTGTATTCCTCGGTAAAAGCAGTAACAAGCGACACGTTAAAATTGTAGTGCTTGATGTGCGTCCTTGTCTTCATAAAATATATCATGCCGAAAAAGCTTGCTGATGTCATTCGCCGACATATTCACGATCCACATCGGATCTAGCATCCGAAAATTCTCACGATCACCTTTAAACACGATCACCGCTTCATGGGTATCTGAATCGTAACACCACAACGCCATTTCTTCAAGAAAGTTATGTTCCATAGGCATCAACGGAATCTTGTTCATGACCTTCGCCGGCTGATATATGAGCTTGTATCAAGCCGTGTTGGTCAACGGTTCCAACGTGAAATTGATCTGTTGATATATTGGAAACAGTGGCTTGTACGACGCATCCTTCCAACCTTTCTTCCGCGCGAACTTAATTTTCTTTGCAAATAATGTTGCGCCAAAGTAGTTTGAACGATTAATGATCTCCAGCTTCGATAAGGCAGCAACGTCATAGAACTGCAAAGATAGAATGCTCAACATGGAGTTGAAGTACTGGATTCCATGTTCGCGCTTGATCGCAACACAATGAATTTCCTTCTCGAACATCCAGCTCAGAATTTTCCCATGCGGCTTGACTTTTTCAAATTGCAGAAAATCAACCTGTGCTTCCGGAGGCGTAGGCTTTTCAACCTTCGACAAGAATCTCTTTCTCCATTCGTGTAATGAATCCGTCGGATTATCTGAAGACGTGCGATTCTTTAATTGCTCATCAATGTCTTCTTGATTTTCTTTCATCCATTCTTCATCAAACGGATCAAACTCCATTCCGTCGGCACGAACATAAGTTGATTTGCTGGTTTCACCTTCAAACACTATCTCTTCAACGTTTTCTATATCAGCAGTCTCTGGTTCAACCGACATTTGATCAATCACAGAATCTTCAACTTACTTCATTTCATTCAAGGCAAGCAACTGTTCATGTGTAAGATCCGCAACAAACTCTCATTCTTCAAGAACTTCTCTAGTGATAGGATGAACAGCCTGCAAAGCAAGATCAGCAGTGCTAGGAACATAAGATGTACCAAGCAAAGAGCTTTCGATGTAAGAACTGCTTTCAAGCTGTTGTATCTCTTCAACGGTTCCACTGGAGGTTCCTTGAGCAGATCCAAGCTGCGAAGGTTTGAAGACAACGAGTTGAGTAGAGGTAGTTGCTGGCGGTTGCTCTGATGTGGCAGAAGGGTCAGGATTCCCTGGATCCTCAGCATCATGATCCCTTTTCTGCAATACTTCCTGTTGTTTACATCGATCGACCCACATAATATTGACCCGCTTTCTCACAAACTCAAAACCTTCAGTGATTTTCTTGACTCCATCAACTATTGTGGTGTTTCGAGAATTGTACCACTCCTTCATATAGTCATGCTTTTCTTTGAGAGCCTCGGCCAACCTCTGAAGCTCAAAGCTTCTTTTTTCACGCGGTTCATTTCAATACCACGAGTATTATCCGCCGCTCGCATCTGTTGCAACTGTCGTTCTCTCTCTTCATATGCAGCTTTCAAGCGAGCATTTTCTGCTTTCAGTTGCTCTATTTCTGCTTGTTGGCGAGTGATCTCTACTTGTTGTCGCCCAACAGTGGAATTCAATGTGTTTATCTCCAACTGTTGCTTGATAGTGTCTACTCTTGTAGCGTTTATCACTTCCGATTGCCTGTTGATTTGACCAGCAGCAGCTTGCAGTTGAGAGAATAGGAAGTTTACCTTTTCATCCTGTTGCATCTGAGAGAATATAGTCTGTCTGCGCTCTGCGGTCGGCTAAGAAGTAGTTGCACGAATGGTCGATGCAATAGAGCGTGTCGGGGCTTGAGGAGTCACTGTAGGAGTTTCAGGAGATGAAGTCACTACAGGAGTTGGTTCTGAAGACCTTGGAGGAGAAGACACCATAGCAGTAGCTTCAGTGGCCGTGAATCCAAGGTTTGGATCCATTTCCGCTTCTTGAGAAGGTTCTTGTGGAACGGATCGCTGCGCAGACGAAGTACCAATGTACTTTCTTGCTTTCTTCTTTTGACGGACAACCGTTTGCTTTTTCTTCAAGCGTTCCGCTTCAGTATCCGAAGGAACGCGTCATCCTCTTGCCTAATCCTCCTGACCCTTTTCACACCACGTTCATCGAAATAAACTTCGTACCCAGGCTCAGGTGGATTGTCATCCGATTCAGTATCCTCCTCATCATCACCAGCTGAAGTATCACCAGCTGTACTAGGAGTCGATGCACCAGCACAAGATGCATCAACGGCACCTGTATCACCACCATCACCAGCATCATCATCACCATCACTCTCGCTGTCAGAAGAAACAGAATCCTTTCGACTAAACTTTTCTTCCATCTTTTTCAGTAACCCCGGCTCCTCATCATCAGATTAGCTGTCATTGTGATGCCATTTGTCATCTTCTGGAGCTATGTAGTCGGTTTTATCAAGAGCACCGAACAGTTTCCTAGGCGACTCGCTTTCTTTGTATCTCTTTATTGCAAGGCCCCTGAATATCTTCAGTGAATGCTCTATCATCGAATCTATCTTCAAGATGTCATCGTCGGATTTTGGAAGATTGGGATGCTGGACGTTCATGATCATTTGTAGAAAACGAGGATACATCCAAAATTTATGCCCAGTTGTTCGACCACCAGTTCTTGTCATGTTCTCCTTCATGTTGGCAAAGATGTACTTTGAAATGCTAAACGGTTTGTTCAGCACTAATGCCACCATGAGTCCAACGAGATCGTTACCTGCCATGTCATAGCCAGCTCACCTGTTGCTAAGACATTGAATAAGTACGTGTAATAAAAACTTGTACCGCATTGGCAGATCTCCCTTGTTGATTTGACTGCTGAAGATCACCAATACACTTCATCCTTAGTAGACAACCCCGTGTACCCATGATTGGAATAGAGGACGGTGCATTTGGATCGTCTTGCAGTTTTAGAACGGTGTTCAAGATTTCCGGTGAGACATTCACGTTCACGGCATTCACTTGCCCATGAATAACTTCGGTTCCATCAACTTGGACAACGCTTGCAGAATTCCAGAATGCTTTGACGGGCGATTTGTAAACTGGAGTTGAAAAAGTAACAGCTTTGTTTATCTGCGACTCCCTTATCCACTGCGTGATCTCCTTCAGTTCAGAGATCTTTCCTTTCGGATCAAGATAGGCAATCATATTGTGACGCCTTTCGGACATCACTAGTTCTTCCGGTTTATCGGTTATCTTGGTCGCGGGCTTGCGTTTCTTTTCTTTTCTTTTGGTGCCATCTGTATGTGTAAACATCCACAATAAGTCACAATGATATAATCATGTGTAATAACATATGTGTATACATGTTAGAGTATGAATTGAACAGTGAACAAGTATAAGCATGTCTTCTGTGAAAAGGGCACCCAAACTTGAAAATTTTCTAAGTGCTGGACGACGAAACACCAGCACTTCGACGAAAGACTTGTTTTCATGGCGAAACACCCTTGGTCAAACAAAGTCAGAGTTGACCTTTGACCAGTGGAGTTTCGTCGACAGTCTCTCGACGAAAGATGTTCCATTTCAAAAAGGGTTGTTTCGTCGTAGGGGGGTTTCGTCGTCGTCAGTTTGAAGAAACATAAGTTTCGTCATCAAAGGGGTTTCGTCCCAGACAGTTAGGGTTTCGTCGATGAATCAGCAGTTTGGGATTTTTCAAAATCAAAGGGTTTTTCGTCGATTGATGGTTAACTGGTGACTGATTCACAAACAAGCACAATTTTGACACTTTGTTTTAAGCACACACATGACGAAACAACCTAGAATGTAAAACGACTAATTTTGACCGGAAAACATCCGAACCAGTTAAACATTCAAACAAATTACCCAACCCCTGTTTTTGTACCCGAAAGCATAAACACCAAATCAACATACAAATCCTTATACAAAGCCTAGTTCAATCAGTTTTGATCAAGCACATAAACAATGAACAAAGATTCATATTCAGAAATCAAACAAGAATGGTCTCCGAGGGTTTGTCGAACAATCAGACAAAAACACAGGGTTTCTAAGATTCAAAAAATTTGAACAATCATTTGTATACCTTAGATGTTTGAAAATTTTGAGAAAAACAAAGGGTTTGTCAGTTGGTGAAAGGGTATGGGAGGGTTGAGTGTGGAAGAAGGTGAACAGGGTAGTGGGTTTGAAAAAGTGATACCTTTGTTGAACTGGGACCCCTTTAAATACCGTGACCTCGACGAAACTCAGGCCTCGATGAAACATATGCTGGGCTCGAATAAAACTTGGTTGAGCTCGGTTGGGCTTGGACAACAAGCCCATGACGAAAGTTAATCAGGCCCAATGGTATTTCGTCGTAACCTCGACAAAAGATGGTGTTTCGTCAAGAACCAGATTTATTTTGACCAAGACTGACAACAGTTGACCTGACCATGGTCTTTCATCGACATTTAGGTCTTTCGTCGACCTTAGGGTTTTTCGTCAAAGCTTAAGTCTTTTGAAATTTTGCACACTTTTGAACAGATTTTGTTTATTTGAACAGATTTTCATTGTGATTGAGGTTGCCAAATGCAAAGGACATTTTATGAAGTAGGTTTCAGGCTTTCGGCAGAAAACTCCAAGTTACAAATTCGGCTAATCAAAAACGAACTTTACAAATTACACTAAACTAGAACATAAAGTGCGGTAAACTAACGAGAGGCAATAAAAAGCTGTAAACAACTGTACAATGTCAAACTTTTTGTGAGTTTCAAGGAAAAGGAATCATACCAGCTTACGGTCTTAGTCAACATGATTTTTGTTTCGGTTTAAAGCTTTGGATAAGTATACTACCATGATTATCGGTATTGTTGTCCACATAAGCTCAAACTGATCAGATGTAATCATAATTAGGAGATACGATTTACGGTAAGGATTATACTTACAAGTCGGTGTTCATCCACTCACGAAACATTCCCGTATCAAGGTATGCATGAGAGTTCATCTTACCGGTGAGTATACCGTTTATCATCTGTTTAACCGTATAAAAGAATGTGAGATACTCACTTATTTTTGATTGAAAACAAGCCCTATGTGATATAATCACTTATTGATGAGGAACTTGATTTTCATATGCATGAGGGCACAAGAGCAAGTCCGTGAACAGGTCAGTACAACGTACAACAAAGAGACAAACTTGACTCCCGGATAAATGTGATATTTTATCACTTATTTTTTTGGACATGTGATTGTTGATCACTTATTGAGGTCGAATGCAATATGTACACGTATATATAGTATCATGGAAGATCTAGACTTCGTCTCCATTATTTTTCGGTAAAAGATACAACCATGATACCCAGATGATAAGACAGCATAAAGATCGAATATCTCAGAACCTCGGCAATCTCTAAAACGAAATTTTGGTACCAAGACCATATGCCAATGAATGGTTCTCACCTGACTTGAAGTCTGTTAGGTTTGTATCATCCTGCACATTTTAATCTGATTGTGAGCCTACCGATACATCGTTAGTAGAGATACTTATCATTTCTCAATTTTTTGTTTTACATTTTGAACATGTTGACCAACCACACCAGTGAATATCATTATTTTCCTTTATCCAAGAAACTCATTTTTGGTTTTCTATTTTTTTTGAATTTTTGAATTTTTCAAACGAAAGGACAGAAAGTAAAAACATCTTTTTGGATTTTTGACTTTTTCAAATGTTTTTGTATTTTCTTGAATTTACTCCCCCTAAAATGCTAAAAGGTTACGAAAACGAAAATCTTTTTGTATTTTATTTTATTTTTTTTATTTTTTATTTTTAGAGTTTTTTTTTAAGAAAATATTTACAAAAACGATTAGCCAAAGAAGTTTTACTCGGGTATCACCTTAATGCCATTGACCAAAAGTAGATAATCAAAACGTGATTTATCAAAAGCTTTAGTGAACAGGTCGGCACGTTGGTGATCGGTGTCACACCCCCAAAATACCACTTGCGGGAACACCGCGGGACGTGTGACGTACCATGATCTTAGCCACCAATCACATTGAACTCATAAATATGTTTAAATAAAACTTTCATTCATTAACATAAAGTGTTACAAAACGTTATATATAATTCATTGTATACAGCGGAAGCATAACTCATTGAAAGGTGTTTCATAAGCCACGCGTACGTAAACCAATAAACTTGTATTGCGAATCCATGTGTCACGACCCATGACCACTCCAGCCTTCCAGACAGCAAGTTCCAATACTATAACTCTATAGACCTGCAAGCATGCAGACAAGTGTGTCAGACGACGCTAGTGAGTTCAAAGTTTTTGTTAACGTGTTTAGATACCAGTTACCATATTAAAACGTTTCAATGATTTGATGTTGTAATAACTCGTTTACCGCTGATGGCTTACAGTTTGTTTGCCCTAACCCCATTGCCTCTATCAAAGCAATGGTCAAGACTAGGATCATTAGTTCACTCCCGACATCCCCGGTGCGGTGTGAGGTTGCCAAACCTAAATAGCGCTATTAACTAATACCCCGTTGCCTCCCCGGCAACAATCGGTATAAGGGACTTGATTGATAGATATGTGAGTATTAACAAACATCCCATTAACCCGACGTTCCTCCCCGGAACGTTTACCAGATGTCCTTCCCCGGGACGCATGCTTGGAAAAAGAGCAGTGAACTCACATTAGAATGCTCAGGAAGATTAGTTACGTGTTTACAATTGATCAATCGACCCCTAATATCATTTCCAGTAACAGTCAGTTTTATGGCACTTAATCATACATGCTTTATATATACTACACATGAAACCCATACATATTGTCATGCAAAGTATAATAGTTGATCATGTAATTCAACAATCGCTACCATACATCATATAATCACAGAGTGGGTGTTTGAATTTCATGCTAGTTTGTTTACACAATTATCTAACCTTATCAATCTCAATCAATCGGATCATTTATCCACTATACACACATTATCGTAGAATGGCATTACAAATAACATAACAATTTACATCATCAGAGTTCGAACTGGATCAACTACATTATATCACACACAAAACTGTTTCCATACCCCATTACGACGAAACTCAGGGACAACCAAGAACATATTTTGTCAATACCATGCACGATGAAACATCCCCAAGTTTCGTCGGGGTATATATGACGAAATATCCCCAAGTTTCTTCGGGGTACTCATGATGAAACATCTCCAATGTTTCATCGAGTTCTCTTACCTGGTCGGCAGTTTCTAAACAGATCAAATAACAACATATAACCAAGTTCAATAAACCCTAATAATCACAGTCACCATAAACCGAATAAAATCCTTACAACATGCAGTCAAGTTCATCGATTTATGTTATGCTACCATTATCAAAGTAATGTTCGAACATATTATCAATCATAACCTCTCATGGACCCTAATCACTACCCAATGGTTAACAGTATCATTACCAGAATTATTTCACATATTTACTTCAGATATAGCGCATCATAACATCTCTCAATTATTTCTAATCAGTACATAATTTATTAATTTCTAATCATGAGTCCCGTCCAAGAACATCATATCGTACAATTCATCGATTCACTAATATGGATTGATTCAGATTTATGCTACCATGTAATCATCATAATCAACTCATCCAAACCCTAATTATGTTCTAACTGTTTTATTGCATTCTAACATCGTTCGTTCATTCAATTTGCATATAGTCAAGATTATTCAATCAAGGTAACACAGTCAACAGTTTGCTAGCATTGAATCCTATATCCCATTCATTATGCAGAACAACAATCATATCATAATAGTGCCTAGATCCTCGAAATCATGGCCATACATGCAACCCACAATTTAATATTTTACATTAGTGAAAGCAAAATCAAATAAGATATGAAACATACCACATGGGTAGCAAACTGGACCACTACTACCGTCAAAATTGAGAAGGGAATGATTGGTTTTGACTTGTGCCTCTTATTAGGAAAATAACCAACTAACAGTCCATATCCAAACCCTAATATGTATAAATATGCGTTCAAGAGGAGGAAGTGGGCCGAGCCCACTTGGACGCACGAAGGGGAGGTAGTTGGGCTCGCCACCAATGGGCCAACCAACCTTCTTTGGGCTGACAAAGAATAGGTGGGCTGTGATTCTAAGGTCTCGACCCGCAATCACAAGGTTGCGACTCGAAACCAAGAGTGGGGTACGGGTTGCCTTTGTATCACGTACATGTAACAATCAAGTACAATTAACACCCGTTCATTACGTTCGCATCACGTACACGAAATCACAACGCTAAATAGACAAGAGTAGTGCACCATACAAGTCTTGAAATTTCGAGTTGTCACATCATCCCTAACTTGAAAGAAATTTGGTCCCGAAATTTGATAAGTAATGCAAAGCAGCACGGTGTTAGATCAGGATGACTGTGGATTTTCCTCGGGTACCACACTTTTGTCAAAACAATCACATATGAAGTGATATTTAATTTCAATGTGTTTGGTCTTGGAATGCTGCACAGGATTTCTAGTGATCTGTAAGGCAGCATTGTTATCAACAAAAATAGGAGTATATAGGAATTCAAAACCATAGTAGCGCATTTGTTCTTGGATCCACAAGAGTTGGGAGCAACAACTAGAGGCAGCAATGTATTTTGCTTCACAAGTTGATGTAGCAACACAGGTTTGCTTCTTGCACTGCCACGTGACCAGGCGATTTCCTAAGAATTGACATCCAGCTGTTGTTGATTTGCCGTTGATTTTGCAGCCACCAAAATCAGAATCACTGTATGCAATCAAGTCAAAGCTATCATCCCTAGGGTATCAGAGACTGGTGTCCGGGCAACTCTTCAAATAGCGGAAAATCCTTTTAACAGCTGCCAGATGCGAGGCCTTCGGGTTGGCTTGATATCTTGCAAGCAGGCACGTCGGATACATGATGTCGGGCCTCGAGGCTGTGAGATACATTAGAGATCCGATCATAGCGCGATAATATGAAGAGTTAATGCTTTCACCCTTCAGATCCGGAGTAATCCCGTGATTCTGCGGAAGTGGGGTACCAATGGGCGTTGCGTCAAACATTTTGAACCGGCTCAAGATGTCACCAACATATTTAGTCTGATGGATGCATATCCCAGACTCGGTTTGTTGAACTTGTAGGCCCAAGAAGAAATTCATTTCCCCTATTGCTCTCATCTCGAATTTTTCTTGGATAACACGCTCGAATTGCCTTCACAAAGAATCATTAGTTGAACCGAAAATGATATCATCAACGTATACCTGCACCAACAGAAGATCTCTATCTTATACTTTGATAAAGAGAGTGCAATCAATAAGACCTCGTCGAAAACCATTCTTCAGCAGATAGTTGGATAAGGTTGCATACCAAGCCCTAGGTGCTTGATGTAAACCATAAAGAGCTTTGTTGAGCAACCAAACCCGATCAGGATGAATAGGATCTTCAAAACCCGGAGGTTGTTTGATGTGCACCTCTTCTTGAACCACACCGTGTATGAAAGCACTTTTGACGTCCAACTGGTAGACTTTGAATCCTTTAAATGAAGCATATGCTAGAAAGATTCGAATAGCTTCCAGACGTGCAACTGGTGCGTAAACTTCATTGTAGTCAATTCCTTCGATCTGACGAAATCCCTGAACAACCAATCTCGCCTTGTTTCGAATAACTACTCCACGATCGTCCTTTTTGCATTTGAAAACCCAACGTGTTCCAATTTTCTTGTAGTTTTCAGGCTTTTCAACAAGCTTCCAAACACCTATCTTTTGAAATTGTTGCAGTTCATCCTGCATGGCTTCCACCCAAGAATTATCCTTTAAGGCTTCTTTCCAAGACTTTGGCTCTTCTTGTGAAACATAACACACGAATGACCAATCATTTTGAAGACCAGATTCTCTGATGGCTGAATACAAACCAGCATTCTGGTTGTTTCTCAGCTGATTACGCGTCTGCACACCGCGTTGTACATCTCCAATAATATTCTGCTGCGGATGAGTATCATGAATTCTCGTTTTGAAAATCAGGAACACGAGTATTAATACCCCAATTTTTAAGATTAAGATCAACAACCAACTCTACACCAGGCATCGATATAGAAGTGGATGCATTCCCTTCAGCAGTGTCTACATTCTGCACATGAGGAGTTACTTCAGAAGCACCTTGAATAGGAGCAACCGGAGCTGAAGTGCCTTCATTCGCATCATGGTATTCATCATCTTCTGATGACTCATTGAAATCAGCAGCATCTTCAAATTCCTCATTTTGAAACATGTTGTTAACCGAATTAGAAGCTTGGGGGTTAACAATAATTGGTCTCACCAATGGCGAGCCAGCCACGCTGTCACTTTCAAATAGCATTTGAGCAGTTGCAGATGCTTCGTCAAAGGTTGGCAGATTAAAGGAGTCGAATAGCCCATCATAATCGAACATCTAATGATCACCCGGAGCTCTAACAGAATCAGTATACCTTTGAACCTTTACTTCATTCCATAGCTCAATCTTTTTGGTTGCCAAATTCCATACACGAAAATTCGGAGTAGCATATCCAAGGAAGAAACCCTCGATAGCTTTGGGACCAAACTTTCCGTGCGGCTCAATCATAGTGCATGGAGCGCCAAAAGGTTCTAAGTGAGAAATATCCAGTTTCCTTTTGTGTAGGAGTTCGAAACAAGTTTTGTCATGCCTTTTAACTGTGAGAACTCTGTTTACCGTGTAGCAAGCAGTCGACACAGCCTCCCCCCAGAATTGAACAGGAAGCTCCGACTCTACCAACATTGTTCTTGCAGTTTCTATTATCGTCCGATTCTTCCTCTCAGCGACACCGTTTTGTTGTGGAGTGTAGCGAGAACTGTATTCATGAAGAATGCCCTTTGAAGTACAGAACTCATCCATTATTTGGTTTTTGAACTCAGTGCCATTGTCGCTTCGGATCCTCTTCACTTTCAATGAGTACAAGTTTTCTAGCAAAGTAAGAAGATTCTTGAGGATTTCAGGAGTTTCACTCTTGTGCGCCATAAAAGATACCCAAGAAAATCTAGAGGAGTCATTAGTAACCACCAGAAAATAAGCATCCCCAAATGTTGTCTTGTGTTTCATAGGTCCAAAGAGGTCCATATGAAGACGTTCGAGAGGCATGCTGACAGTGTTGACTTTCTTAATCGTGTGAGATTTCTTCGTTTACTTTCCTTTCTGGCACGAAACACAGACATCTTGTAGATGAAAACTTCTCACAAGCACGCCATTCACAAGATTGTTTTTCACCAAATGGTTCATTTTTCTCAAGTGGATGTGCCCCATTCGTCTGTGCCAAGATATAGACTCCTTCTCTGTGGCTTTCGAGACAAAACGTGTTACTTGTGCAGATGTCGTAATCGCTTGGCTCATATCAAGAATATAAAGATCATTAACTCTTGGAGCCGATAAGAGAATCCATTCTTTTGGAATTTTGAAACCAGGCTTCAGCACATAACAACCGACATCATCAAAATGCACGGTGAACTTCTTATCGCAGATTTGCGAAACACTCAGAAGATTGTGATCAATTTGACGAACATAATTGATCTTATCGAAACACACAACACCATTGGAGATCATTCCTTCTCCAGTGATATATCCGCCTTTGTCTCCAGCAAATGCGACATAACCTCCTCTAATGTTTTTCACATTATAAAGAAGCCGTAAGTCGCCTGTCATGTGCCTATATGACCCATTAACAACAATCCAATGACTATTAACAGTTCCTCCTGGAACATCCTGCATATATCACTTGACGATTAGTTGAGGATAGGGACCCAAGCCTTAGTGGTCTTGGGTCGTCCCTGAGCATCACGAAAAGTGAACTTGATTTCTTGATGATTCTCAAATACAGCACCTCCCCCTGAACTTTCACCAGTTTTAGGTTTCCAAGTTTGATGTTGTTTACCAGTTTGAGTTTTATGAAAATATTGTGAAACTTCTGGTTTTAACGATTGTGATGAACTTGGTTCCCTTTTAACAGATTTGACTTCAGATTTTAAAGCCTTTTCAACTGCCTTGACGTTTTGACGTCGTTGTTTTGTTTCTTGTTCTTTAACGATTCGTTTATCATATTTTGGTGAAACAGGACGACGTTGTTGGTGACCTTTTTCAGGAGGGGCTCTCTCAACAAATTTTTCTTTGGGAGTATTTGTACAATTTTTGATGATATGTCCAAACTCCCCACACTTAAAAAAAGTTCTCCTTTCAACAAACTTAGGAGAATCCGATTGAGGAACAGATGTCAAACCTGTAGAACCCGAGGTACTTGTTTTTTAATCACACCCGTTTGTGTGTTGGGTGTAGTTGTTTTGACTGTTACGTTTTAAAATTTTGACTTGTTGGACAAAATCGGTGTTTGATTTGTTTTCAAAAGTCTCGATTTTATCAGTACCCTTTGATGCTACAAATTTGACATCACTGCTTTTCTTCTGGTAACGAGCTCCTTTTGTTTCAAACTTTGATTGAGAAACTTTAGGCTTTTGAGCTCGTTGAACTGGTTGTTTACCCTTAGAAGCAATAGGTTGTTGCTTTGTCAGTTGTCTTTGATTTCCAAATTGTTTTCAGATTTCAGCTTTTGGAATTGGGTCACATTGAGTTACAACAACTCCCGGAATTGTCTTTCCCAAAAACTTGCTTGTATTATCTTCAAAAACTTTATCAATCGACGATGGATTGACGTTTTTAATTGGAAAGTCTTTGTCTGAGTAAATTTTAGCATCACCGACCAAAGTATACATCACATTATCACTCGTAATGGTAGACACAGATTCCTTGTCATCCTTGACATCCTTGACAGGATCTATCACTTGTTTGGCAATGGGTTGCACAGCAGGAGTAAGAGGATCACAAAGAATATGATTCTCGATTGGAATTTCTACTCCTTTCAACTTATCAAGTGATTTATCCTGGTCACTCACATCTGATTCATCATCAGACGACTCATAGCCCTCAATAATTGGAGCACTTTGATGCGTCGATGCTGAAGTTTCTGTTCCTTTAGATGAGGTAGTCGAGGAACTGTCCAATTTGAACTCTAATCCAGTAGTAACTTCCTCATAATCAAGAGGCACACTGGGTTCAAAATGAGGAATTTCCTCTTCATCGGGCATTCGAGTATAGTTGTGTCTCAAAGGGGGCGGACACTTCTTATACCCAACGCCTTTCTTGTTCCCTTTCAGCTGTTGAGCGTCTATGATGTGATCGAGCACATATCGGGAGTTAGAATAACTCCCCAATTTGAGCTTGATTGCATCATGCTCGCATTTAGCAATGGCTAGCTCTTTCTTGGTTTCCTCAGTGATATTAATGTAATTGTTAATACCAATTTATTTGTTAAAAACAGTTTTTTTTTTAATTCTGAAACACTTTTCTTTAAAGTTTCGATTACTTCTTTGAAATCCTTTTCATTTCGAGCTAAAGCTATGTTTGCTCTTTGCATTTAGACAACTCAATAAACAAACTTTGATTATGACTATGAACCTTTTTGGATTCCACTTTCAAATCTGCACACATATTACATACACTAGGAGTAGGAGTGTCGGAATTTACCTGACTCGTCGAGGCTGAGACATTTGCCATAAAGGCAGTCTGATAAGAAAAAGACCCATCTTCAGAGAAGATCTTCTCCATTTCCTTTGATGCGACAGCAACCTTCTTGATCAGAATAGATTTCTGACACTTTAACCCTTAATAAATCATCAACATCAGAATTCATCTCTTCCTTCACATCAGATTCAGAATTATAACCTCCCGCATTCGAGCTTTCTTCATCCGAACTCCCGCCATAACCCGAACTATCATCACTTTCAGAAAAATCTTCTTTGTGAACATGCTTGATGTGATTGATGATCTTTGCATAACATGCGGTTCCTCCTCCTTCTTGATCACCATCTCCAAACTGTACTGACCAGTTACACCCTTCATCAGCTTCAACAAATAATGCTCGGTTGGTGTTTGAAGGTCCAGCCTGGGTTTGATTGGTGGTGTTGTTCACAGCTACCATCCTTCTTTCACGGTTCTATTGATTTGTGTTAGAAGTACTTATCTGATTACGGAAGGGATTTTGATTGCCTTGTCTGCTCGGTCAGG
Organism: Helianthus tuberosus; assembly: GCA_030545235.1. Lineage (NCBI taxonomy): Eukaryota > Viridiplantae > Streptophyta > Magnoliopsida > Asterales > Asteraceae > Helianthus > Helianthus tuberosus. The sequence continues at coordinate 51,509,615 of CM060396.1, forward strand.
TACACTCACGTTTGAAGTGACCCTTTTCACCGCAATTAAAATAGGTAACCGCATCCTTATCGAAACCGTACTTCGTATCCTCTTGCTTTCCAAGGAAGTTCTTCCTGTTCGAGTCATATAATATTTCCCCCTTCTAACAGCACTCGCAAACGCCCACTTGATATCCATCAACTCCATTTCATCACGGTCTATCTGTTGATAATCTTCATTGGTCAAATTAATGTTTCTAATTTGACCTGCGACTAATCCGCAGTAGGCACTGACCATTGTATTGATAAGTTCCATATGTTCCTTAGCCACTTCGATGCTTACTTTCGAAAGGTTTGAAGTATCAACTCTGACTGTGTTGGGGTTTTGAGGTGGAGGGTTGTTACTGTAACATGTTTGCTGCTGTTGTTGTGGTTGGGCTTGTGGTGGGGGCGGAATATAAGAATTAGGATCAAATTGAGGTTGAGTAGTGGAAACTTGAGGTGGAGGTTGGGGTTTAGGTAGCCAGGAACTCGCATCGAATTGAGGTTTTGAAGAAGCTTGAGCTTGAGAAATAACATGCGCTGGCGGAAGATAGGCACTTGGATCGAAAACCAGAGGAGGAGCTGACTGGGGAAAGGGAAATGAGCTTGTATTGGACACAAACGCTGTTTGTAGTTTTGGTTGCTGAACGGAACTGGAACTAGCTGCAGGATTAAAACCTCCGAGGTACATTTCAGTACTTTGAGGAACTGGAATCCGTTTAGCTTTCCGGATTTCTTCATCATTCTTGTGCTCCAACTTTTGAATGAATTCATAGATACTGACAGTATCTAAAGTGCCCGTATGCTTTAACAGTTCAATGAATGAACTCCACTTTGGAGGTAGGCCATCAACAAACCTTGCAACCATTTCCTGTTGAGTTGCAATAACGCAATAAGAATACATTTCACTAATTAAATGATAAAAACGAGTTGTCATATCATTTAGTGTTTCGTTATCCATGAATTGAAATGCTTCAAATTCCTTCTTCAACAAATCATGGCGTGTTTTTCTTGTAGCCGCATTCCCTTCTCCTCTTGCTACCAAGGCATCCCATAAAGCTTTTGTGCTAGTACAATAACCGAATTGATGATAGATGTCTTTGTGGAGTGCTTGTGTGAGAATAAAAAACGCCTTCTTCTCCAGATCATATGCCTTTTTGTCTTCTTCTTGCATATTCATAAAGGTTGTCGCATTTAATCCTGCTTCTTGAAGAGCTGTGTTATATGGTGAAATGAAGCACGTCCATAACTCGGTGTTTTGCCCTAGAACATACGTGTGGAAACGACCTTTCCAAGTCGGATAGTCGTTCATATGATTCAGCTTTGGCGGACGGTTGTTGCTACCCGTTTCACTCTCACTTAACAATAGATTCTGAATGCTTTGATTTTGGTTCGTCACCAATGCCCATTGACTTACACTAATAGATTGTTGTGGCATTACATTCCTTAACCAAACGGCTGCGGAGGTCTGATCTTCACCTGGTCTTGGGTCCGTGCTCCAATCCCATGGACTAGTACTACTCATGATTGATGTATGAAAGATAATACCTGGTCACACACTTGAAAACAGACTGTTAAAACACTTTTGCAAAGCCTCTGTTGAAAATATTGACAAGTGTCTCGACGAAACACTGGATCTTTGGCGAAAAACCAAGTCTGATGAAAGATGGTTTTTCGTCAAACACTCTTGCCACGAAACACTAGGTCTTTTGTGAACAGTACCCTTGATGAAACATAAGGTATTTCGTCGAAGTTGCTTTTACGAAACACAAGGTATTTCGTCGCTTTGTCTTTCGTTGAGATATGGTCACAGAGAGTTGGTGATATTTTTCAAAAGAAAATCTTATCCTTTTGTCTGACAAAGAACACCCGATTCAACTTACAACATACCTATCTTACCAACCCAAGCATGGTGTAAAATATTTTAATCAATTTTCAATTTTCTTTTAATCTTAAAATCCAAGAACACAATGAAGGTCACTTGAAGATATGAAGAACACAGATGAATATTATGAACTTTCCGGCCAAGTTTTTCACCGGAGAATTTTCCGAATCACAAATTTGCACAAAACTTTCACTAAAAACCCGGTTTTACCATGAAAACATGCAATCTAACAAGGTTTTTGATAAAAAATTTTAGCAAACAAACAAGATCTAACAGATTTTCAGAAACTTTTCTAGAAAATTATGAGTTTTTCAAGAACACATTTTCAGAAAATCACAAACAACACTTTAAACACTTGATAAAATCACAACTATGTTTGGTTTTAAACAAGGACACATTTTCAGCCAATGCTCTGATACAACTTGTAGGTCCGTTTTCGGAGGATCGATTACGAAACCAAACCCTTGTTTATATCAAACACGGTCACGAGTGCGGAATCCCCGTGACGATGCCAAACCAAACACAGATAATAACAACACGAAGTAACCAACGAATCACAGTCAATTGATTAAAAAGGATGAGAACAGGGATCAAACAAATACACACAATGTTTGACAGTAAACTTCACAGTGTGGTATGCTCTCATAGTTTCACACAGCAACCATGTTGTGTTTATATAAGCAGCCCAGCCCAAGTGTAGACGAAACACTGAAGTGGACCTGACGAAACACCAAAGTTGATGAAACACTAGGTGTTTCGTCACTGCTCATGGTGAAACTTGGATAACCATCCAAAGGGTGTTTCGTCATACATGTTAACGACGAAACACAGAGTTTCGTCGAGGGCTGCAAAACTTGTATGATGCAAACTGTTAACAGTTTGCAGCAGACTTGTATAAACACACAAACATAATTAATACCCAATATGCAACATGCATTGTTCATATAAAATTACAAATCAGACGAGACAAACTGTCGGAAACAAGTAGGATAGGAGGATATCCGACTTGGTCGACGGACGGAAATACAGACTCGATAATAAAAGACCATAAATTACAACGCTTAAATAGAACAAGTTACAGACACAAAATATGCATCAACAATAATTCTTAGATCAGGGGTGTAGTATACCGTCCCTGGCCAAATCAGCAACAACAGTGTCTCATAGCGCCCCTTCCCTGTTTCCAATGTGCGGGGGTGAATTTAGTTAAAAGTTTTGGTTATACCTGGTTGTTTTAATTTTATAATTGTGTTACTATATGTCATTTTTTTTCTTTCATGTATGCATGTGTCTCGTCTTAACATTCAAGACTTATATGAATATTGTAAATCGTGCAACCCGCGTTAATGGATAACACCAGTTAATATATAGAATGCATGATAATTAACTATAAACTAGGGCATGCACGATTCGGTTCCGTTTTTAGTCTCAACCAAAGCGAAACCGAAGTCGTCGGTTAATTTTTTTATTAACCAATTCGTTTTCAGTTAATTGGTTCGGTTTATGCGGTTAGTTTGTCGGTTTTCGGTTCGGTTAATTTTGGTCAATAACCAAAACCAAACATGTGCTTAAATTTTTGCTTAGAAACGCATGAAATGGAGTCATAAAACATGAAGTACATAAATGGAAGTACAAACCTGGAAATATATGAAAATATGAATGGGTTGGTTTGATTCAGAGTTTGAGTTTAATCTGGTTAACCTAAAAAAACAATAGCTGATTTTCGCTTAATTGATTTCGCTTGTGGTTTGTGACAAGTCGAAGGGGAGGATTTCACATGTTGGTGACCCATTGTACTGGTACGTACGTTTATTACACTAATTATTGTGATTATTATTATTTATTAATTTCTGTTTCTATATTTCGTTAACACTATCTGTAGGTATCTACATAGGATGCTCGCTACTTCTATTACAGCTCGCGGCCACAGCCGTGAGCAGTCTACGAGCACGGTCGTTTTTTTCTTTTATTGTTTGTTGTACAGGAGGCTGTATGCACTAGCACACGGTCTAGCCCAGTACTTCACCTCCGCCCATCACCGGCAGGAGCACGGATTTTTGTATGGCGGCGTGTACGTGACCGTCATTACCCGTTTATTGGGCCTCGTACCGAGGAGGACCCACAGTTACCGCCGCCCATATTGCCGACATGGATGGGTTTTCAGACGTTGTGGGGGATGGGACAGATTAAGAGGTTCGATGTCCTCGGCGAGCAGTTCAAAACCCGCGCAGGCCTGTTATTTCAACCGCAGTACCTATCAGAGCTGTTCGATCTAGTCTATCCTCTGCCAGATCCTGCTGCAGCGGTCATGCAGGACCCTCCGGACGGTCCAGCGATGCTACAGCCACCACTACCTCCCGGGGCGCCTAATTTTCCACGACATGTTATTCCAGGTCATGCCCCGGGAGCTGCAGTACATCCGCGGATACGAGCCGAGCTTGACAGGCTGAACGATTTGATAGGTTGGTTGGTTCGGGAGGCGCAGGATGTACGAGAGGGAGAGGGGTTACCCCCCATACCGCTCCCACCACCTCGAGCACCACGTCAGAAGCAGCAGCCGCAGCAGTCAGATCAAAATTCGGACTCGGACTCGTTCCCGAAGGCATAGACCAACTACGTGAATATATTTTGGTATTTAGTGTTCAGTTGTAGTTTTTATTTTTGTTATGGATGTACAAACTTATCTCATATATTTTTGTTATGGTTGTACAAACTTATCATATATATGTCATATTTAAGTTTGTTTTCAGTTATTCGGTTACTTAATAATTGTTTGTCTTAATTGATATAATACGGAACAATATATGTTTTGAATATAATACGGAAACAATATAATTTTCAAAATGTTAAATAATATTTAAACAAGATATATTTAATGGTAGTATAATATTTAAAAAATAAAATGTTAAAAGCAATATAATATTCAAACAATCGAATATATTTAAAGAGCCGACCTTGAAAACGGTAAAAATTTTTATAGTGCAAAAAATAAAACTTTTTTAACAAAATTTTTCACTCAAAAAAACATCACCTCCAAAAACCATCAAATTACCCCACCAAAACACCTCTTCTTTCAACCAAAAAAAAAACACCCAATACCTAGACGCCTCGTATAGACCTAGACGAGGTGTCTATGTTTCTTAAACATTGTGCCTGACATCCCACCTAGACCCTCTTGAATTCCGTGCCTAGACAACTCGTATAGACCTTTACGAGGTGTCTAGGGTTTGGAGGGTGTCTAAATAGGCATGATGACTGTGTGAAATATAGATCCAGCCTTCAATAATAAAGTTTAACCTAAATGACAATATGGGCCAAGCCCCTCCCACATGTTTGAAGCTCCAAGTATTTTTCTAACAATTCAACCCATTAAAATTGAATTTGAAATGGTACTTCTGACATCTCGCCACATCAAGTAAAGAAGTACACATACAACACACATTTATGCAATTGATATGGATACATCAGTACACAAGGATCTATATAATATTACATTCATTGTATAACAAATTTAGGAATATCTAAAAGACTACATTTTTTCTTATAATTAACAACATTCGTTAATTAACACAAGTACACAAGGATCTATATAATTAACAACATTTGTTCTTACTATCTACCATCTACTTGACTTAATGTTACTCCATTAACTGATGACGCCAGTAAAGGAAGAACTGAGGTGGAGTTGATTTCACTTTCTTGAATATAGAAAGCTGGTTTTTTGGGTGAAGGAAGTGATCCTTCACCACCCAACATTGCAACCACAGTCTGCGTATTAGGTCTATCTTCCACTCGTTGTTGCACACACAATAAGCCAACATGTACTGATCGCAACACTTCACAAGCATAATAGGACGTGCGTAAACATTCATCAATCAGACTAAGAGACTTTCCTTCTTTGTAAAGCCTCCATGCCTATATGGATCCAGATAAAAACATATCAGAAGGTGCACCTGTCTTCCTTAGTACAGTTTAGTTCTAATTAAAAATAGGTGTATTTTAGAGCTTCACTAGGCTCATTGGCAGATACATGGAGGGAGGTTAAAGTAAGAACCTCATCAATAACTGGAAAAAAAGAAACCACTCTTTAGCATTTGATCATGAAGCACACGAAAAGGCAGGGCGGGTAATCATGATTCATGAATTGAAGCAGACATAACAGAGTAATATTTGAGTGAATGATTCTTGTACCCTTGAATCAATACACACAAGACATATATAAATTACAAAATGTAGTTTCTTCGGTTCCTCAATATTAAATGGTTCTCGTATGAACTCACACTTACATACATGAATGTATATTCTAAATGGGTGCATAGTATATTTTCATCAACAAATATCATAATCAAACCACTTACATGTCCAAGAAGGTTATCATCATGGTTTTCGTTAACAAAATCTCTATTTTTTATCCCACTCACAATCTCCAACACTAAAACTCCAAAGCTGAATATATCTGACTTTACCGAGAAGAGACCTTTCATTGCATACTCTGGAGATATGTATCCCCTGAATCAATACACACAAGACATATATAAATTACAAAATGTAGTGTACAATATGATCAAAGTTCAGGAATTCTTACAAAGTTCCCACGACTCTCTTTGTCGTTGCTTCACTCTCTTCCTCTTTGAACATTCTGGCCAAACCGAAGTCTGATATCTTTGGATGCATCTGATGATCAAGTAATATATTCCCTGCTTTTAAGTCCCTATGTACAACTTTAAGCCGGGAATCCTGATGAAGATAAAGAAGACCTCGAGCAATCTCATGAATGATCTGGAAGCGTTGTGGCCAATCGAGTAACAACTTTCTTGATTCATCTGCTCAATATGCAACAACTTGGTTAAAAAAAATGTATTCCTTAGCACCTGCATTTAATCTGTATTTGTAGGATTGTAAGAGAGCCCAACCAAATAAAAAACTGTCAAGACTTTTGTTTGGCATGTATTCATAAATTAACATTTTGTCATCCCCTTGAATGCAATATCCTAAGAGCTTCACAAGATTTCGATGCTGAAGTTTAGCAATGCATATAACTTCATTCTCAAACTCAAGAAGACCCTGTCGAGAGGACTTTGATAGCCGCTTCACAGCAATCTCTTGTCCTCCTTCAAGCACACCCTGGTGGATCCATATTTTGCCATTATTAATTGTACATACATGAAAATCCAAAGGTTTTAAATATGTACTTATTCAATTGTGTCGGGTTAACGAGTTTGAGTTGGTGAATTGGATGGTTAAACCTGACCCACATACTAATCCATGTCAAAGACATCAACCCTAAACTAGTATCACTTAAAACTTTGTAGCCCAAGCATGAAACCCGGTTAGCTAAACGTGTGAAACGGGTTGGTGGGTTGTTGTAATCCAGTTGTAAATAAGCTAAACATGTTGGTGGATTGAAATAAATGGGTTAAACGCTCTGGTAAACATTTTTTTTAAAAGATAGGTTCGCCGGGGGTCCACCGCTTAATTAAATATATAGATCAACTTGAACATGGCCAATATATATACAATGGGTTAGATATGACAACCCAATATCTGATGTTGTGTAGGAAATGGTCACCCGTACAACTAATTCATATTATTCAGTTACCTTGTACACCGGTCCAAATCCACCTTCTCCCAGCTTGTTGTTGACTGAGAAATCGTCGGTAGCCCTAGAAATTTTAGACCGGCTAAACAAAGGAACCTCTGTGCTTCCCATCTGGCTGCTGCACTCCACGCCTGCTCTCTTCTTCCATTTTCTCTTAATGTATACAAGGCCCAACAAAGTCAACACAGCTGATATTGACAAAGTTACTACCATAACCTGTATCCGTTTCTTTCTTTGGAACCTGGAATGGAGGCTTAAAGATGTTACAGAGTTAAAGGAACTATATATTGTCTACCTAATTCATATCAACAAACATGTATGTGTTGGCTAAATAATGCTTACAAACAGCTGTTATTTTAGTTTGTAGATCATATTTATCCAACACCAACATGTATTGATAAATCAGCATGCTGTAAAAACATTGTTAATAGATTGGAACTGAACAAATATAAAATTGGCTTACCTGAATTCTGAGGCCGCAAGTCTAACATATAGATCTTGTCCGTTTAGTGGGAACACTCGAACATCGATCAAATCCCCAAACCATAGCAAGCATCCAACTCCACCTGGAGTGATGTTTGGATTTGCATAGGCGGTGCACGAGCAATTATTCTTGCAAGCTGCCTCGCAATCTAGTAGGCTAATGTTGCTACTATAGACAGCATTCTCAGTGTCTGGTAATTTCATGCTTGAAAACTTTTGAAATCTCTCTCCAGGCCCACAATCCAAGGCTGTGCTTCGTGTACAAACACTTGAATCATTCTCAGAAGTCGTTTCATCTAAGGATTCACGTTCAAATCCTTTCAAGCATGCACAATTAGGAGAAGTGGCAGTATTACAGATCCCATATGGGCCACACACCCCATAAATGTCACAATAATCTACTGGTAAGGTGGCAATTAGAATCCATTCCGGGTTTGGTAGTTTTAGCTGCAAGATCTCCAGCTTACCATCAGGAGTCAATACCGTTCTTAATGTAGTGGTGTTACTTTTTGAATTATAAGCGATATACATCTCGTTCTGATTCACAATCACGATAGAAGCGCTCACCGGATTAGCATCAGTTGCATAGTTTTCCCGGCCAGAAAATGATTTGCCATTATAGGGCCCAAGCCTTGTTTCAATAGCAGAGCTTTTCCTAATATATACTTGTTGATATTTACCCTTAACCGCTAAAAACTTTAATGTATACTCACCTGGGGAAGGATCATCTGTACTCCTCCATGATGACAGATATGTTTCTCTTCCAGTTACGAAGTTCTTGCCCAGCTTCATTCCTGGTAAGCTGGTATCTCCAGGGTAATCAAAACTTTGCCAAATAACAGTATCATTGTTGGTTTTATTTCCGATTTTAATTACCAGATTTCCTGTATCCAAAAGTTGTGCTACGGGATTGATATTTATACCAGATGTCGAGGAATTGGATGACCAAATGATTTTGCCGCTACCATTAACAAGAGCCAGGTTCCCTTGGCTATCCAGTTTGACTGTACCTGAGGTGTCTATAAGTGGGGTTTCCCGGTTTGCAACCCATGCAATCGTTTGCGGTGAAGTGTTCTTATACCATATCCCCAAGTACCGATTTTTGGAACTGCCTGGGCTAAAGAAACCTAGCTCAAATTTTGCGTTCCCTGAAACAATGGTAATGGTTTGAGCATCTGAGATGTTTTGATGCACCGCTATGGTGTCTGATGATCTACAAATTCCTAGCACTAGAAAGAAGAAGGTGATATAAGGGAATAACATTTTGATTTGGCCTTCCTCACAACTTGATGGCACTGTTATGGATTAAGTTAAACTCAAAGTTCATTAAAGGGAAAGTCATATACTTTCAGTCGTTTTTCCAATTTCCATGGTCAAAGACAAACAATTAAATTAATATTTCATGTTAATGAAGACCTTTTAAACGCCAGCTAATCATATTTAATAAGGCTAACACTAGATTCATATAATCTTTGTATGATCTCACATGGGACACTTGGCTCATTTGTGCTCTTTATAGTAGAGCCCACAGATCTAACCAATAACTCATTGACAAGTTAACCAAATTCATTTTGACCTTCAACCAATTTGAATAATATATATATATTTTTTTTTATTCAAACACTGAATCTTGCCAACAGGTTTTTTCTTTGAGTGGGTCAAACATTAAAGTTTTTCCTCTGGAGAATCCCCACTAAGGACCAATCGGACCAATACCCGGACATTCATCAAACAGCTTAAAGGCAGAGTCACAGAATAACTAGAAAATACTATGTAAGACTGTCTTAAAGCTTTGTAATCATATCTCTGTGAAAAATGATGTTGCGGATTGATTGGCATGTTGATGGAGAGTTAGGGACTGTAACACATACCAATCTTGAATGAAACCTCGTGCATAATTATGAAAAGAGTAAACTGCCAAAATGATTAGGTCACTTTTAACACTTTAATCAGAAACTCAAATCTTTTGAATATGGGCCCTGAAGCTTCAATTTTATTGTCATTTTCATCCAAAATCAAAACATGGTCGGATCTTTCAGTTAATGTCTAGCTTTTTTTTTGTCTTTTTCATCTCTTTTAATGAAGGGCAAATGGTCTTTTAAGGTTTTATTATAACAAACAAAAAAAATCTAACTATTTTGCCCTTAATTAAAAGAGAGAAAAAAAAATTGAATATTAACTGAAAAATCTGACTATGTTTTGCTTTTGTATGAAAATAACAACAAAATTAAAACCAAAGTGACCTAGATTTAAAAGATTTGAGTTTTGAATTAAAGTGACAAAAGAGACCATTTTAACAGTTTACTCTTATGAAAAAAAAAAGCAGGTAAATGACAAAAAAAATAATTGTATTCTTTGTAATTCATATGTTATGACCTAGCTTCTAGGGTTGTTTTATATACGGCTCCCAGGGAAGGATCTAGCATAGACGTAGGGTAGCATACATTACTTCTCACTTTGTCGGCAAATTGTAATATTAATGTAAGAAAAAAATTGACCTTTTATATTACTTTCTTTTTAAAATAGTAGCATTAATTAAATAATATTTTTCGAATTAAAATGCAGAACTTTCAGAACTACAAATAAACAATTATTTTATATATATTTTTATATATTTAGGGTATTTTTATCATTTATTATATGTATTTTTATGATTACATACATGTTAAGAGTAGTTTACATATATGTAATAGCCAAACTATATATATGTGTAATAACTAATTACATATATGTAAAAAACTAGTTTACATATGTGTAATCATAAAATTACATATAAAACATGATAAAGTTGCTCTTAACATGCATGTAATGATAAATATACATATAATAAATGATAAAATTATCCTATAATAAAAATATACAAATAAAAACATTGTTTATTAGAAGTTCTACGAGTTCTGTAAATATTTAGGGTTTTGACATGATCTTCACCCTTAGTGTATTTATATATTTAATATGTAGTATACAAATCACTATTACTATATTTTGGAATCTGCTTCTGCTTAAATTTTGAAATTGTAGGTCCCGATTTCTGAGGATCGATAACGAAACCAAATCTCTTGTTTATCACAAACACGGTCACGAGTGCGGAATCCCCGTGACTATGCCAAACCAAACATAGATAGTAATAACACGAAATAACCAATGAATCACTGTCAATTGATTAACAGGATGAGAACAAAGGTTCAAACAGATACACACACAGTTTGAAGTAAAACTCTCAGAAGGTTATGCTCTCATAGTTTCAAAGTGAAACTATGTGGTGTTTATATAGCAGCCCAGGCCCAACTTCGACGAAACCTGGATTGGGCCCGACGGAACCTGGATTGGGCCCGACGAAACCTCCTGGACGACGAAACTCTAGGAGTTTCGTCATCCATCACGACGAAACATGGAAGTTATGTCCATAAGGGGGTTTCGTCATGTAGTGCTCGACGAAACCTGGGAGTTTCGTCTAGGGCTGCATTTGCTGTTTGGCTGCAAACTGTCTGATAGTTTGCAGCAACTCTTATAAACACACAAACATACATAAAACACAAAATGCAACATGCATTGTTCATTTAACATGCATAACAAATGAGACAAACTTTGTCGGACACTTAGATAGATAGGAGGATATCCAACTAAGGTCGACGGCGAATACAGACTCGATAATCATTAAAAGACCGTAAAAAATACAACAATAATAAAGACAAGTTACAGACACCAAAATAATGCATCAACAAACTCCCCCTTGTCTGTTACTGTCTTCGGTCTTCAATCTTCCGTCTTCAGTGTTTCAGCGTCCAGGTGCTTCCAGCATGAATTCCTCGATAAAAGCAATAACAAGCGACGCGTTGAAATCGAAGCGCTTGATGAGCGTCCTTGTCTTCGTAAAATATATCATGCCGAAATAGCTTGCTGAGTTTGCTGACATATTAACGATCCACATCGGATCCAACATCCGAAAGTTATCACGATTACCTTTAAACACTATCACCGCCTCATGAGTATCTGAGTCACAGCACCACAAAGCCATTTCTTTGAGAAAGTTCTGCTCCATAGGCATCAACGGTATCTTGTTCATGACCTTCGGCGGTTGGTAAATAAGCTTGTAACGCGCCATGTTGGTCGTTGGATCTAAAGTGAACTTTATTTGTTGATAAATGGGAAACTGAGGCTTGTACGACTCATCTTTCCAGCCTGACCTTTTGTTAAACTTTATCTTTCGCTCGAACAATGTAGCTCCTTCGAAGTTTGAGCGATTAATGAGCTCAAGCTTCGTCAAAGCTGCGACATCGTAAAAAGGTAAGGATAATATGCTCAGCAGCGATCGGAATATTGAATACCGAATTCCCGTTTGATGGCGACTCAATGTATTTCCTTTACGAACATCCAACAAAGAATTCTTCCATGCGGCTTCAATTTCTCAAACTGAAGAAAACCAACCTGTGCTTCCAGCGGTGCAGGCTTTTCAACTCTGGACAAGAAACGTTTTCTCGATTCTTAGAATGCATCAGCCGGATTATCAGAAGACCTACAATTCTTCAACTGTTCATCAATGTCTTCCTGATTCTCTTGCATCCATTCTTCATCAAACGGATCAAACTCCGTTCCGTCAGCACGAACATAAGGTGATTTCTTCCCATTTCCTTCAAACACAATCTCTTCAATATTTTCAACATCGGCAGTTTCAGGCTCACTCGGCGTTTTATCAATTTCAGCATCATCAATCTCTTTCATGGCGTTCAGAGCAAGTAACTGCTCATGTGAAAGATCCGAGATGATTTCTCCTTCTTCAAGTAATTCTCCAGTAATCGGATGTACAACCTGCAATGCAAGATTAGCAGTGCTAGGAACAGAAGATGTACCGGGCAAAGATTCAAGCTGTTGTATTTCTTCAATTGTTCCACTAGAGGTTCCTTGAGCAGATTCTAGCTGCGAAGGTTTGAAAACAACAATCTGAGAAGAGGTAGCTGCTGGAGGTTGCTCTGATGTAGTAGAAAGGTCAGGGTTCCCTTGATCTTCAGGATCATCATCCATTTTCTTCATTACTTCTTGCGGTTTACATCGTTCGTTCCACAGAGTATTGACGCGCTTTCTAAGAAACTCATAGCCTTCATTTATCTTCTTGACCCCATCAACTATCGTGGTGTTTCGAGAATCGTACCACTGCTTCATAAAGTCATGTCTTTCTTTCAGACCTTCGGCCAACTTCTGAAGTATAGAGTTGCTTTCTTTTATGCGGTTCATTTCAATACCGCGTGTATTATCTGCCACACGCATCTGTTGCAGTTGACGCTCTCTAACTTCATCTGCAGCTTTCAAACTAGCGTTTTTAGCCTTTAATTGCTCTATTTCAGCATGTTGACGAGTGATCTCTGCTTGTTGTCGCCCAACAGTGGCAATCAACGTGTTAATTTCCAACTGTTGCTTGATCGAGTCAGCTCTTGTAGCTTTGATCACGTCCGTATGCCTGGTGATCTGACCTGCAGCAGCTTGAAGTTGAGAAAATAGGAAATCTATCTTCTCATCCTGCTGCATCTGTTCAAATATACTTTGTCTGCGTTCCGCGGCAGGCTGCGAGGTCGTTGCACGTATGGTTGATGCAATAGAGCGAGTAGGTGCTTAAGGAGTTACTGCAGGAGTTTCAGGTGTTGAACTCACTGCAGGAGTTGGTTCTGTAGACCTCGGAGGAGATGGAATCATTTCAGAAGCTTCAGTGGCCATGAATCCAAGATTTGGATCCATTGCCGCTTCTTGTGAAGTCTCTTGAGGAACGGATTGTTGTGCAGAAGAAGTACCAATGTACTTTCTTGCTTTCTTCTTTCTACGAACAGTCGTTTGCTTCTTCTTCACACGTTCCGCTTTGGTATCTGAAGGAACGTATTCAGGGTCATTCTCTTGCCGAATCCTCCTGATCCTTTTAACACCACGTTCATCAAAGTAAGCTTCATATCCGAGCTCAGGTGGATTGTCATCAGACTCAGAATCCTCCTCGTCATCACCAGCTGATGTACCACTGGCTGCACCAGCAGATGATGAACCAGCATCAGAAATACCAACAGCACCAGCACCTGCATCACCACCATCACCAGCATCATCATCATCACTATCACTTTCAGACGAATCAGTATCCGGTCGACCAAACTTTTCAGCCATCTTCTTCTTTAATTCCGGCTCTTCATTATCAGATTGGCTGTCATTGTGACGCCATTTATCATCTGCAGGAGCAACGTAGTCTGGTTTTCCAAGAGCACCTATCAACTTCCTAGGAGGATCACTTTCTTTGTATCTCTTGGCTGCAAGACTCTTGATTATCCTTAAAGATTGCAAGATCATAGGTTCTATCGTCAGGATGTCGTTGTCGGCTTTTGGAAGATTAGGATGTTTAACGTTCATGATCATCTGTAGAAAAAGAGGATACATCCAGAATTTGTTCCCAGTAATTCTACTGCCAGTTCTCGTCATGTTTTCTTTCATGTTGGCGAAGATATACTTTGATATGCTAAACGGTTTGTTCAGCACCAAAGCCACCATAAGACCAATAAGATCGTTGCCTGCCATATCATATCCTGCACGTCTGTTGCTGATACACTGGATAGAACGTGCAAGAGAAACTTGTAATGTAACGGCAAATCTCCTTTGTTAATCTGATTGCTGAAGATGTCGCCAGTACACTTCATCTGTAATAGGCAGCCACGAGTACACATGATCGAAATAGAGAACAAAGCATTCAGATCGTCTTGTAGCTCTAAGACAGCGTTCAATATTTCCAGAGAGACAATCACGATCAGATCATTCACTTGCCCTTGAATGACTTCGGTTCCATCCACTTGCACCACGCTTGCGGAATTCCAGAAAGATTTAATGAGCGATTTGTAAACAGGCGTTGAAAAGGTAACAGCTTTATTGATGCGCGACTCCCTGATCCATTGAGTAATTTCTTTCATTTCGAATATCTTTTCTTCCGGATCCAGAAAGGCAATTTGGTTGTGACGCTTCTCGGACATCACTTCCTCTTCAGATTTGTTTTCCTTCTTAGTCGGGGCCTTACGCTTTCTTTCTTTCGGTGCCATCTGCATGTGTAAAACATCCACAATAAGTTAAACATGTCAAAATATGTGTAATATAATATGTGTATACATGTTGATCTTTGAACAAGCAAATACACATCTTCTGTGAAAAGCACCAAACATGAAAATTTACTTAGTCCTGGACGACGAAACTCCAAGACTTCGACGAAACTCCCTTCATTACGACGAACCCTCCTTGGTCAAACAAAGTAAATGTTGACCGTTGACCAGTGGGGTTTCGTCGACAGTCCTTCCGACGAAACTTGTTCCATTTCAAAGAGGGTTTCATCATAGTGGGGTTTCGTCGTGTATAGCATGAAGAAACTTAGGTTTCGTCGTCACAAAGAGTTTCGTCATCAACAGTTAGGGTTTCGTCCAGGTTAGGGTTTCGTCACATTGGGGGTTTTCAAAATTAACAGGGGTTTCGTCGATCTATTGTTTACACAATGAAAGATTCATCATCAAAACAATATTCTGACACTTGGTATTTACCCAAACAAACTAAAACATCCTAGACTGTAAAACCAACAAAGGTTTTAACCGAAACCCACCCAAATGGTTAAACCTCAAACGAATACCCGATCCCCTGTTTTTGTTAATCAAAACCCAACCCAAATCAGTTAAAATCTACACATACAAACACAAAGATTATCAGATTTCATTAAATACATAACAATAAACCATGCTTCATATGCAGAGATCGAAAAAGAGAGGTCTCCGAGGGTTTATTAACAAATTCCGACGGGTTTATACGGGTTCAAAACATTCGAATGAGCCTTTGAATACCTTCGATTTTGATAAAAAAAATGGAGAGAAAAAGGAAGGTTTTGAGGATCGGAGTCGGTGAAAGAAAGTATGGGGTTTTGAGTGTGGAAAAGGATAAACAGTGGAGAGGTTTGAAAAAGTGATACAACTTTTTGAATTGGGACCCCTTTATATATACATGGCCTCGGCGAAACTCTATCTCGACGAAACCTTGTTTGGGCTCGATGAAACCTTATGTTTGGGCTTGGATTGGGCTAGAACATTTAGCCCATGATGAAACTTAAAAGGGCCAGAGGGGTTTCGTCGTGACCTCGATGAAACTAGGAGTTTCGTCGTGAACCAAATGATTTTGACCAATTTTGACCAAGGTTAAAACAGTTGACTTTTGGCTATGGACTTTCATCGACATAAAGGGGTTTCGTCGACTTAAAGAGGTTTCGTCGACCATTTTTCCACAAATTCACTAAGTGTTTGAAAATTTTGCACATTGAACAGATTTTGTTTATTTGAAAGATTTCCATTTTCATTGAGTTTACCAAATGCAAGGACATTTTATGAAGTAGGTTTCAGGCTTTCGGAAGAAAACACCAAGTCACAACTTCGGCTAATTCAACAAATGAACTTTACAACTACACTAAAAACATAATTTAAAGCGCGGTAAACTAATCAACAAGCTATGAAAAGCAATAAACAACTGTACAAATGCAATCTTTTTGTGAATTTCAAGGAAAAGGAATCATACCAGCTTACGGTCTTAGTCAACCATGATTTTTGTTCGGTTTAAAGCTCTGGATAAGTATACTACCTCGATTATTGGTATTGTTGTCCACATAAGCTCAAACTGATCAGATTTAATCATAATTAGGAGATACGATTTACTGTAAGGATTATACTTACAAGTCGATGTTCATCCACTCACGACACATTCCCGTATCAAGGTATGCACGAGAGTTCATCTTACCGGTGAGTATACCGTTTATCATATGTTTGACCGTATAAAAGAATGTGAAATACTCACTTATTTTTTATTGAAAACAAGCCCTATGTGATAGAATCACTTATTGATGAGGAACTTGATTTTCGATGCATGAGGGCACAGGAGCAAGTCCGTGAACAGGTCAGTACAATGTACAGCAGAGAGACAAACTTGACTCCTGGATAAATGTGATATATTATCACTTATTTTGTTTGGACATGTGATTGTTGATCAGTTATTGAGGTCGAATGCAATATATACACGTATGTATAGTATCAGGAAGATCTAGACTTCGTCTCCGTTATTTTTTGGTAAAAGATACAAGCATGATACCCAGATGATAAGCAGCATAAAGACCGAATATCTCAGAACCTCGGCAATCACTCAAATGAAATTTCGGTACTAAGACCATATGCCAATGAATGGTTTCCACCTGACTTGAAGTCTGTTAGGTTTGTATCATCTTGCACATTTTAGTCTGATTGTGAGCCTACCGATACATCGTTAGTAAAGATACTTATCATTTCTCAATTTTTTGTTTTACATTTTGAACACGTTGACCGACCACACCAGTGAATATCATCATCTTCCTTTTTCCAAGAAACTCATTTTTGATTTTCTAATTTTTTTGAATTTGAATTTTTCAAATGGAAAGACAGAAAGTAAAGACATCTTTTTGGATTTTTGAAATTTTTAGATGTTTTTGCATTTTCTTGAATTACTCCCCCTAAAATGTTAAAAGGTGAAAATCTTTTTGATTTTTTAGAGTTTTTAAAGAAAATATTTACAAAAACGATTAGCCAAAGAAGTTACTCTGGTATCACCTTAATGCCATTGACCAAAAGTAGATAATCAAAACGTGATTTATCAAAAGCTTTTGTAAACAGGTCGGCACGTTGGTGATCGGTGTGAACTTTAACAACATCGATTAATCTCTTGTCAAAACAATCACGTATGAAGTGATATTAATTTTGATGTGCTTGGTCTTGGAATGCTGCACAGGATTTCTAGTGATCTGTCGCGCATTTGTTGTTGTATCCAAAGAACTTGGGAGCAACAACTAGAGGCAGCAATGTATTCTGCTTCACAGGTTGATGTAGCAACACACGTTTGCTTCTTGCATTGCCACGTGACCAGGCGATTTCCTAAGAATTGACATCCCGCTGTTGTTGATTTGCCATCAATTTTGCAACCACCAAAATCAGAATCACTGTATGCAATCAAGTCAAAACTATCATCCTTAGGGTACCAAAGACCGGTGTCAGGGCAACCCTTCAAATAGCGAAAAATCCTTTTGACAGAAGAAAGATGCGAGGCCTTCGGGTTGGCTTGATATCTTGCAAGCAGGCACGTTGGATACATGATGTCGGGCCTCGAGGCTGTAAGATACATGAGGGATCCGATCATAGCGCGATAGTATGAGGAGTTAATGCTTTCACCCTTCAGATCCGGAGTAATCCCGTGATTCTGCGGAAGTGGGGTACCAATGGGCGTTGCATCAGACATTTGGAATCTGCTCAAAATGTCACCAACATATTTAGTCTGATGGATGAATATCCCAGACTCAGTTTGTTGAACTTGAAGGCCCAAAAAGAAATTCATTTCCCCCATTGCGCTCATTTCAAACTTTTCCTGCATCACACGCTCGAATTGCCTGCACAGAGTATCATTAGTTGAACCAAAAATTATATCATCAACGTATACCTGCACCAGTAGAAGATCTCCATCTTGTTCCTTGATAAAGAGAGTGCAATCAATAAGACCTCGTTGAAATCCATTCTCCAGAAGATAGTTGGATAAGGTTGCATACCAAGCCCTAGGTGCTTGATGTAAACCATAAAGAGCTTTGTTGAGCAACCAAACCCGATCGGGGTGAATAGGATCTTCAAAACCCGGAGGTTGTTCGACATGCACCTCTTCATGTACCACACCATGAAGGAAAGCACTTTTGATGTCCATCTGGTAGACTTTGAATCCTTTGAATGAAGCATAAGCTAGAAAGATCTGAATACCTTCCAGACGTGCAACAGGTGCATAAACTTCATTGTAGTCAATGCCTTCGATCTGGCGAAATCCCTGAACAACCAATCTCGCCTTGTTGCGAATGACTACTCCACGATCGTCCTTCTTGCATTTATAAACCCAGCGTGTGCCAATTTTCTTGTAGTTTTCCGGCCTTTCAACAAGCTTCCAAACACTTAGCTTTTGAAATTGCTGCAGTTCATCCTGCATGGCCTCAACCCAAGAATTATCTTTTAAGGATTCCTTCCAAGATTTCGGTTCTTCTTGTGAAACGTAACACGCGAAGGACCAATCATTTTGAGACCAGATTCTCTAATGGCTGAATACAAACCAGCATTCTGGTTGTCTCTCAGCTGATTACACGTCTGCACACCGCGTTGGACATCTCCTATAATGTTCTGCTGTAGATGGGTATCGTGAATCCTCATTTCAGGATTTTCAGGAACACGAGTATTAATACCCAAATTTTTAATATTAAGATCAACAACCAACTCCACACCGGGAATAGGCGTAGAAGTGGATGCATTCCCTTCAGCAGTATCAACATTCTGCACATGAGGAGTATCTGCAGAAGTACCTTGAACAGGAGCAACTGGAGCTGAAGTGCCTTCGTTCACATCATGATATTCATCATCTTCCGATGATTCATTGTAATCAGTAGCATCTTTAAATACCTCATTTTGAACTGTATTGTTAACCGAATTAGAACCTTGGGGTTAACAATAACAGGTCTAACCAATGGCGAGCCAGTAGGTTGTCACTATCAAATAACATTCTAGCAGCTGCAGATTCTTTGTGAAAGGTTGGCAGATTAAAGGAGTCGAATAGCCCATCATAATCGAACATCCAAGGATCACCCGGAGCTCTAACAGAACTTGTATACCTTTGAACCCTTACTTCACTCCATAGCTCAATCTTTTTGGTCGCCAGATTCCATACACGAAAATTCGGAGTAGCATATCCAAGGAAGAAACCCTCGATAGCTTTGGCGCCAGACTTTCCATCCGGCTCAATCATAGTGCATGGACCACCAAAAGGTTCTAGATAAGAAAGATCCGGTTTCCTTTTCTGTAGAAGTTCGAAACAAGTCTTGCCATGTCTCTTAACTGTATGAACTCGGTTTAACGTGTAGCAAGCAGTCGACACAGCCTCCCCCCAGAACTGAACAGGAAGCTCCGACTCTACCAACATCGTTCTTGCAGTTTCAATTATCGTCCAATTCTTCCTCTCCGTGACACCATTTTGTTGTGGAGTATAGTGAGAACTATATTCATGCAGAATGCCCTTAGAAGTACAGAACTCATCCATCACACGGTTTTTGAACTCAGTTCCATTGTCGCTTCTGATCCTCTTCACTTTCAACGTGTATAAATTTTCAAGCATAGTGAGAAGATCCTTGAGGATTCCAGGAGTATCACTCTTGTGTGCCATAAAAGCTACCCAAGAAAATCTAGAATAATCGTCAGTAACCACTAAACAATAAGCATCCCCGAATGTTGTCTTATGTTTCATAGGTCCAAAGAGGTCCATATGAAGACGTTCGAGAGGCATGCTAACAGTGTTGATTTTCTTCAGAGGGTGAGACTTCTTCGTTTGCTTTCCTTTCTGGCACGAAACACAGATATCTTGTAGATGAAAACTTCTCACAGGCACACCATTCACAAGATTGTTTTTCACCAAATGGTTCATTTTTCTTA